>JAHFWI010000036.1:2465625-4931250 GCA_028554975.1 Himalopsyche kuldschensis
AACTCGTTTATTTTGTTAATGGAGTTGAGCAGTAACGCAAAAAAAACATTATTATCTTCTCTCGAATATATCTATTCAATAGATAAAATCCGGCATCATTAATAACGTAGCGGGGAATCGTTCCAACGCTTCAATACTGATAGAACTGAAACGTGACGTGCTAGAATTACAATTCATTCAAATTAAGATGAATACTGAATGTATTTTTAAAATTAAAGTTAACTCCGGGTGTAAGACACGCGCGAATATAATTAATAATTATATAACATATTTACATATTGATTATCTATGACTCCAAGTCGACGGCGGATCATATACTGTTTTAAATATCCAAGGATTTTCCGTTAAATGTATGAAGCGCTTAAAAACAAATTGTCAGTCCGCGAAAGAACGTTAAATCATTCGTTATTCTGCTGGCCTTTTAGTCAAAGATTTAGTTACATATGTTACTATGATTTACATTCAAGTGTGGGCTATGACCAAAACTTATATGAGCAGATCATTTATAGGCAAATTGTCTTCTTTTTTGGATGAGCATGTTATTGTTACACTCATTATTGTGATAGCACTCTAAGAAATGTTTGATATGTACGATGCATAATTTATTATTAAATACGAATGATGTACTTAGAAAATCCTTTTATTTCTTAACTTAAGTATATAATAATTACAAAAATTGTTAAATTAAACTGTCACAGTTATGATGATTGCAAAAATATATAACGCTACAACTAATTTCTCTCAGAATGGTCTCTGGGTGAAATGAACTTTTTAATAAGGGAGATAGATACAATTGAAAAAAATGAAAGTCACAACTAGTAGGCGAAGCACTAGATCGTAAAAAATATACTAAATAAGATGAACTTGATTTATAATGTATCTGTATTTCAACTCAAGAATAATCATAGATTAACTAGAAATCTAAATTTAATATTGATCCTCCAGATTGACCATGGTTTCCCAAACTTTTTCTGCAACACTTTCAAACCCGAAAATCTAAAGGGAACACTAAGCTCGAATTCGCATAATAAGAGAACTCGGTTAGGACCTAATACGTGTGACTTATAACAAAAAAATCAGTCTTTTCGGACTAAAAATACATCATGGACTTACTATCGCAAAGTTTGCTTAAGTAATGAAGCAAGATAAATTCTAACATTTTAAATTATGAAATTACAAAATGGATTACGGGTTTTTTTCCTTCTAAAGGAAACAAGGAAGGGGGTGATAGAATCAAAACAATGCATTAACATAATGATACTAATAAGGTGCAATCAATCAATCAATTAGATTGGGATTTTTCCTTTTTAAGGGACGTAAGAGAGGGTTATAGAATCGAAACAAAGCAAACAAATATATTTCTAATGACGTTAAACATTACAAACTTATAAACTATAAACTAATGAGCTGCAATCAATCAGTTAGGTTGGGTGATTACTCTATTGATCGGGAATAATGTTAATAAAGACGAGCATCCTGTCCTGTTAAGAATATTATTTAATAATATACCTTTTTTATTTATTTCTAAAAATTCTAGACTATTCATCTTTAAACCTTTTTTATTTACTCGGTGAAGTATTTCTACATTACTAGTCTGATTAAAATTATGGTCATTTTCTATTAAATGATTGGCAAACTCAGAAAAATTATTACTCTTTAGACATCTTATATGTTCTTTAATTCTAATATTAAAGTTTCTACCTGTCTGTCCAACATAAGAAGCTGGACAGTCTCCACAAGAGAGTCGATAGATACCACTCTGTGACGATGAATCTACGCGATCTTTACTGTTCAATACAAATTTTCCTAAATTATTTACTGTGTAAAACGCGGGTTCTATATTGTCTGGCAAAAACTTGACTATCTTTGACGAAATGTCTCCTAAATAAATGATTCTACGCCAGTGTTGAATATTTTCGTTTGCTTTCTTCTCTACTGAAAAAATATTATTAACTATGAGTTGTTTAACTTGCTTACGTTTAAGTAAGTTAACAACTACATCTGTGTTATAACCATTATTTACAGATATCTGTTTAATAATGTTTAACTCTAATTCAAAGTTGACTTTAGTGAGAGGGATGTTAACTAATCTATTAATCATTGTATGGAATGATGAGAGCTTTTGTGACCACAATCGGTGAATCGATTGATGGTGAATGACTACATCTGTATATGTAGGTTTTCTATAAATGGCAAATTCTAATCTGTCCCTGTCCAAATACAAAAGATATTGTCTACATAACGATACCAAGTTTTAACATTTTTAAGTAACGCGTGATTTGACTAAAAGAGGTTATTTTCAAAATGATCCATAAAAATATCCGCGAGCAAAGGTGAAATAGGACCACCCATAGGTAATCCTATTGATTGTTTGTAAATTTTTTTATTAAACAAAAAATAGTTTTGTTCAATACAAATATTAAAAAGATGCCTCTGAAGGAGGCGAAACACGTGTCACAGTTAGTTACACAATACGTGGAATAATCAAAGTTATTTTAAATTTTATATTAAATGAACTTCCACAAAGTTACCGCCGAAACCATCGAAAATAATATTTAGTAACGCTGCCAGCCGTACTGTTAATCTTGGCAACTGTCGTTGAGCTGACAAGACTTATACGCCATTTTTTAATGCACGCGTTGTGCGAAAATATGGTCGTCCGCCTAGATACTTGTTTTTATAAAAATCATTGGAGATTGATCATCAATTTGAAGTAGAAGGTCTTTCCATGTATTGTAAAAAACAATCTTGCTTTAATTGAAAAAAATGTCCCGGAAAACCTAGTCAGGTTCAGCGGAAAATAGTTTGGGAAACTCAGTACTAGACAATACAAACTGGCAGTAATAGAAACATCATATATATATCATATAAATTGTATTTAATAGAAATCAAATAAATGTCTCCGTGAAAAGGATCTAGCAACGGAAAATCAGAAAATAGTTCTGATGAAATTTTTGTTTTCGACACAATCTTCCCAATTTTATACATGGTGAAAAAATGGAATAAAAAAGAAATGTGTTTTGATAACTGTTCCGTGTGGATACAACAAGCCATTTTAGTGTCCTCGTGTAACAGGTTCCTTAGGTGTCAGATAAGGGCGTTGATTGATCGCCGCTATAGGGTGGACACCTGTGAACTGCAAAGGGATGAATCGCCAATAAAAATGCGCTGACCTGTCGTTTATTTTTGGACCTCATCAATAATTCATTGTCGAGCTAGATGGATGAAAAAAAGCCAATAAAAATAATATAAAAATTACAACTTCCACACAAATAGCTAATTAAACCCAGTAACATACAGTTTTCAATTTGATATATTTATACTACTCAAACAACGTGAAAGGATTGACGAAATTTCGACACTTTTTTGGAATTGGATATTTTTTTAAATGTAACTGCATATATAACTTAATAATTATTTTGTATTTTATTTATTGGGATAACTCACTCTATTTTTATATTTAATGCTACATCTATTTAATGTCCAAATGATTTTATTGAACTTCCGTTTTTAAATTAATATACCTACATATATCCAGGAGTAATAATCTTGTGATAATTTTTGTTCGTTTTAAAAAAATTAAATTCATTTTTCGTACTTATTCTATATTACAATTATTAATATCAAGACCAGTTTTTTTACTGTCGAGTAACATTTGTTTATATTTATCAACAATGGATTGTCATTCAAATCTAATTAAAAGGCTACGCATTAATGAAATATTGTTTATCTATCTATATATATAAAAATGAATGTCTGTATGTATGTACGCTATGGACTACTAAACCGCTCGACCGATCGATGTGAAACTTTACAAATTTAATGAGTGCACCCCCGCGATGGTTTCTGGCCTACCAACCCCTCCGACCCCCCAACCCCCCCCCCCAACCCCCCCCCAATTTTTTTTTTAAACTTTACGATTTTTTCGAGTTCACTCCTTCGAAGGTTTTTGGCATACCCTCTAATACGCCTACTAAGCCCCACCCCGCCAAACAACCCCCCTACCCCCCAAAAAATGATATCGAATTTTTACAAATTTCTCGAGTACAATTCCGCGAAACTTTCTGGCGTACACCCCCTCCCCCACCCCACCCCCCAATCCCCACTACAATTGCTGGCGTAGCAACGCGCGCAGGGTACAGCTAGTTTAGTATAAAATTAAATTGAAAAAAATTTTACTCCACGTACGGTGTGTTATGTAGTGAAGCATTTTTTGTCATGACTTAAGAAATGTTTGAGGTGTAATAAAAGGAGACAATGGAAGTTCAGTTAAATGATAACGTTGATTATAGTAAAAATACTAAACGCTTGTTATATGGCCGCCAGAGTGGTTCAGTGAGCAGTTAAATATAAGCATATAATTTATGATTTTTATTGATTCATTTATTTCTACACGTTACCCTAAAAATTGTTTGAAAAAAGAGTGAGAAATATTATATAAAATAATATTTTTTTTATTTATATTTCTGGAAAACACATACAATTAGACAGTTCAATATCATTAGCAATACGATTTGCTTTGTCGAAAATAATTTGAAAAACAACGCTTAAATATATACAACGATGAAAGGCGAAACAAAAAACGCATAAACAGATGACAAAAAAAAAAAACAATTCGAAAGCACAAACATTATGTAGGGCAATTAAGACATTCATTTTTGCAAGGACTAAATTTAAATACAAATGAAAGATTGAATACGATCAATAATATTAAACGCTTTTTTTAGTAAAATCATGAATGATTTTTCAAATAAGCCGCTGATAGCGTTTTTCTTAAATAAAGAACCTAAATAAGAATCATCCAAAGATTCATTAAAAATTTATCGACCTTAAACAAGTACAAGGACTAAGAAGAAGCTTTTAGCTTTTTCAATAGTCTTTTTTCGATAGTCAACATGGACACAACTTAAAACACGTTCTATCAAAAGGATGTATGCTGCGAATGTAGAATCAGTTTTTAATTTAGCTTTTAAGTATAAAAAAAAATATCTTCACGCTAGCAAGTAGGTTTTAAGGCCGGATTGTATGGGACTGCCCCCAAATGAATTCTGAACGAGCAGAACTGCTTACTGTGCTCCGTCCTCACACAGGCACAATAGGCCGCGCTGAGTCGATTGCAACTAAAGCTAACTTCATTGCATTTGAAAAACTTTCAT
This sequence comes from Himalopsyche kuldschensis, assembly GCA_028554975.1. NCBI lineage: Eukaryota > Metazoa > Arthropoda > Insecta > Trichoptera > Rhyacophilidae > Himalopsyche > Himalopsyche kuldschensis. Next base: position 2,470,782 of record JAHFWI010000036.1, read on the forward strand.
ATTTATTTGGGGATCGACATAATCTTAATTCTTCATTAGAGTCCATAAACTAGTACAATACGAGGGGATTCTCAGTATACGGATTAAGCACAGTATACTTTGTATCTAACTGATTTCAATGACTGAACTAGTCACTCCAACTTATTTTATTATTTTTTGTTTTGAAGCACACTAGTGCATGGTTCAAAACCAGTCGCATGCAGATCTGTTCGTGCCATAAATGTGAAGGGTAAACTCCCTTTTCTATGTCAATAGCGCTGTGAAAGGCAGTCATGAAACATTAGCTGCGTATACACAACGGGAGAAGGTGGGATAAACCAACATGTTGATGACTTACACAGATAGTGTCGTGGACATTGTCTTCTACCTTTGAGTGTTTTTCATTATAAATATGTGAAATTCGATTGTTTTTTTTTAATAAATTCTTAAGATTATTTAAGCATATCAAGTAGACACTCCAATTACTCGTCATCTCAAACACTCGAGTATCGAGTAGTAAAATATTAAAATACTCGAGTACTCGAGTATACACGAGTAGTTTCAGATTTACCAAAATATATATATTTAATTCAAATTTGCGTATAAAAATAGATGATACATAAAATAATAAGCTTATTTAATTGAATCAGTACATTTATTTCAAGTTATGACACATATATTTAAAAAATAATGGACAATTAAACGTCACAAATTTTAATTTGATTTGAAGTATTGTTTTTTAATCCCGTAGTAGATAAAACTCTCTATGTTGCTGTGGACGTCGGTTTAAAAGTTAACAATGAATTAAATAATGATATCTAGTTTTTTTGTCCACTGCTTAAAACGAATGCAAATAAATCTTCATTTATAAATTACGAGTATTACTCGAGTATTCTTCAAATTACTCGAGTATCGAGTGCTTGAAAAATGGACGAGTATACTCGAGTATCGAGTACTCGATACTCGAATTGGAGTCTCTAATATCAAGTGACTAAAATACCCATAATATTTCTCAATAAAATGACACACTCTGTACTAAATGATGGTTTGATTTGGTGCATTGCAACGCATCGTTCACAATAGAAGTCATCAAATACGTACACACTACTCGCGCATATTAATATCTACTCGCATTATGATTTACAACTCGGTTAATATGGGTCAACGAGCCCAGTGAATTTAATTTATGATTAACTATTCGATTTTCAGTGCCTAGATTATCTGTCAAAACATCGCACTCTGAAAATGTTTAATGGTAAACCATTTCAAATTTGGCAATCTGTAAGGCTACACGCTAGAGTAAATCGATCACAACGATCAGTGTTCGATATACGCTTATTACACACAGGTTTTGAATTAACAAAGTTTGACGTTAATTACAATCTATTCTCACATTTTCTTTCAAATAAATTTGCTTCCAATAAAACATTTCGTTTGGTTTTAGGTTACATTCCGCTTCAGTAAGAAACAACGTGGTTGCATTAGTCATATCTACAGTCCGACTTCTAAAAAAATATGTTTTCATCTAGATTTACTGATCAAGAAAGATCATTTTTTTTAAGAGACGTTGTATAGATTTCTTAAATATATTTTTTAATATTTGTGACGATATTCGTGACGTCTGTACGCGGCAGCCACCATTTTCCATGTGGTACTGAAGTGATAAAGTGTGATTTGGCTTTCCAATATACTCTATTAAACTGTTAAGCTTTTTTTCATAAATATATTGATTTTGGAAACTTCCAACGATTTATTGGCCAATATTACAAGTTTTTTTTAGCTTCAGTAAATATTTCGTTCAGATTTGAAATCTACAATAATTTATTGAGTATTCTGAATCTTTGTACCTATATAATTATAAAAATAAACAAATATCCACTTAAATATTAAATTCATGTTATGTGTTGTAAATGAAGTCATATAACAAATGTTTTTCATTTATTCAACCAGTATAACACTCTAAATTTTACTTTAGTAAGTAATACATTCTAAAAATATCTCCATATAATTTCTACAAGTTTCCTTGTTGTAATTTATATAAAATTTGTTTCAGTATGTATGTTCATTCTCAGCACCATTCTTGCTCATTCTTCCTTTCCTTCACAAGTCCTTCAGAAGGTACTTCAAAAAGCCGAAGCTTTCACTGAAACTTTCTATCTCAAATGACAAAAAGCTACGCGTCTAAGACATCTGCAAAGGGATAGGGTAAAGATGCCGAAAGTTCATTGCCCCATTTGATGCGAATAAATTATAACTCACATTCAATTAAAGACAATTTAAGTCAAAGTGTTTCTTTTTAAATAACATTGTCAATCACTTCTCATTTCATGTATCAAATAATAATTTTGTCCTTCTTCCACAAAGTATAATTAATGTAAGTATCGGGACCAGTTCCGCACATCACGAATATGTTTAATCTCCTAATTTGTATGTTAATAATCCTTTTTATATTTATATAATATATCGTCAGCAAGTTGAAAATGCTTGCAATGAGTCAAACTGGTTATGTTAGTGCAGTGTTTCTTAACCGGGGGCGCCAGCGCCCCCTTGCGGGCGTTTTAATGGTCTGGGGGGCATTTTTATTTTTTTGGCATTTGGGGGGCGCTGCACGTGTTCAAGTGGGCGTTGCGTTGTCTCATACATCGCGGCTTGTATGAACATTATACCAGATAGGATAATTAATCCATTTTTATCAGATGTAGAAAGTGTCAGTCAAAATTTAAAAGAGCAGTTTATTGAGCTACAAAATGACTGTGAAGCTAAAATAGTATTCAATCAATGATTTTTTGGGTACATTTTCGCCATCAATGCCCACTTCTGTGGAAAGAGGTAAAATTACCCATCATAGCATTTCCTTCAGTTAGTAGAAAAGGGTTTTAGCGCAGGAACGCATATATTAAAAAAATCCCGATATCGATTACAGATAATCCAAATAGGAGATTTGAGACTGTATTTAACTAAACTTGAACATAATATTACGAAAATAGAACAGTCACAAGAGGCTCAAGGATCTCATTTTTATAAAATGAGATCCATATATTTATAAAAATAATCATGTTATTTATTTGTTTTTCAATTTTTTTGGGAAGGGGGAGGGCGCTGGATAATTTTACTATGGTAAAGGGGGCAATTCTTTTAATATGGTTAAGAATCACTGTGTTAGTGTAACATACATGTGTTTTATTTAACCTCTTCACGGTCCCGTTGAATTTAACCAATGTAATAAAAGGATAATATATTTTTTATGGCATTACATTTATAGTATCTTTTTTTACTTTAGTTTTGAAGAAATCAACTTTTATTTATAATTAAAGTAATTGACAGTAAATATCTCAAACAGAGTTTACTTTCTTTAGAGAAAAATAGAATAGATTCGTATCGTACAGATCAATATTATCTAGAATGTTGTATCTTATATTCGTGATGATTGTAAAAATAGCCAAACAATATTATAATATTTAGCCCTGCTTTTTAATGGTCAAATGTGAAGGTATAATTGGTTATTTATGCTTTCATTATAAACAGGAACTTTTTTTACTGATACCATCTTTTAAAAGGATTAAATTTCTAATCTAATGATCTAATAAAACACGGTATTCCCCAACAGTCCAACGACTATATTACGTTATTGTATATCAATTTCCGTATCATATTTGCTCTGTCAAATACACGATGACAGCAACTGAAAAAAGCTATGTGGAAATGTTGCATATACAAAAAAACATGACAGGCTTACAACGTGTCAACACAATCAGTTTCCGTCTAATGCTCGTTTTTCACCGAAGTTTTCACACTCAAATTCGATCACCGAAGGTTTCCATTGGTGTCACTGCATCAAATTTGGCAGACGCGATAGCTTCTCTATACAGCAAACTCCAATATTTTCCCCCTAGCGACACTTGCCCAATGCAAGTGGGAAAACTTTTATGTTCATTTTAGGCAAGTCAGTTTTTGACAGGTCATTTTATTAGAAACTTGGCTGAGTACTAAAAACAAGTGGATATGCTTGAAAATATATTTATTATTACATTGATAATGCTCTTTTGCCGAGAATGTCGTGCAGTGGTTTGCGTCGTTTGATTCCGTGATGGACCGCCCGGAATCGTGTCCCACTACGAGCAGATTTTTTCAGTCTACCTATGCATTGTGTTCGAATACAATTAGTGGTTGTGTTGTATAAAATACCTTTATTTATTTAATAAAAAGCAAATCATGGCATTACAGCTGATGCCAATGTGCCATGTATTTGACAAATATAAATACGTGTTTTTTATATATATACATACATGTAAAAACATAATATTAATCACTAATTAATTAAAAACAAGATGAAAACATTGTAGTCATAAAAACAGAGGGAATTTTTTTTTTATAAAATCATATTAGAAATTTACAAAGATATCAACCGAGTGAGTTCTGAAAAAAACAACTTTTATTCATAAAATATAGTATTCGTCTGAACTCACTCACGTCAATATAAAATATGTCGACATCCGAAGCAGTGCCGTTTAAAATTGTTAAAGCTCTTCCCAGAGGCATTCCCATTGGCAGACTGGTTCTACCCCTTGGAAGAACAAACAACTCATGCTCACGATTCCTCAAAAAATTATCAGGAACATTCAATTTAACATTTTCAAGAATGGTGGAATTCTCATTTTGGCCTCGGATAAGCCGAAAGAAATATAATGCCAAGTACATTTCTCTTCGAGCATTCAAACTATTGAAAGTGAGCATCCCTAAGAGAAAGTCTGATGAAACCTTTCACCCTTCCGATCCCTAAAAGCGTTAGACCAATTAGCCAATCACTTGTAATTTCCTAGTAGTCATCGTCTTTATTCAATCCTTAGACTCTTTTCACAGTTTTCGCATAAAAAAAGACGGTGAGATAAACTCTGTGAGGAGTCCCTATTCTCCAAGATGCGAGTGGACAAAAATAAGAAAATATTTGGTCTGCGATTAAGAGCGTTTGGAACTATTTAAAATTGCCGAGTCTCCTATAATGGATTTCCAATATAATATGATAATTATATCAAAATACAATTCATTACAAAGTGACAAAGTCTAGTTTTTAAAGTTGAATAAGAATCTAGATTGATCAACTAATAGAGATAAACAAAATTCCCAAATTGAAATATGAACAGTTTTAAAAAAGCAAAAATGTTTTGCGCATCATTAAAAATATTTGAGTGATCGGAAGATAAGAAGTCAAACTGAACGATAAAAAAGTAATATTTAGTAAAATGGTGATGAATGAAAACCTAGATACTGAGACGACCAGGGTTCCTTCTCCATCTGACTGGCGTCAGACAGCATCCTTCCACGGCGTTCAGAGACGGAACTTAGGGATAGGATGGGAGGAAAGGTATCTCTCGCAAAGATTTCAAACGGTATTCAATTGACCGCACTCTATCTGAGAGTGGGCTAGTTTATTGTTCTCAATTTAGATTGTCAGTTACAAAAAAAACACAGATATAATTGTAGTTGCGACTAAATTTCAAAGCGTAAGACCAAATGAATATGTTACTACGCTCTGCCGTCCGAGGCAAGCGCGAAAAAAACTGATGACTTTGAAAGAAGGATAACGACTAACTCACTTGGCGGTTATTTTATTTGACAGCCACATTTATACTCCGTGATTCTAGTATGAAAAACAGCTCGACCAATCAACGCAAAGCATTCTGGCCTGAGCTGAATTCAACCAATCACTGCGAAGCCGTCGCAATGAGTCGGTTACATGATTTTATAACAATTTTAATGCATTTATTCGTGTTATATTACTCGTTTGGTCTTATTATCATTGATTGAGGTGATAAATAAGATCGTCCGAGAGAGTTCTGATACCCTACAAAATCATGCGGTATCAATACTTATCAATATAAACTCAATGGCAAAATTGCAGAATATTAACATAAATAGTGTTATAAAATGTTTACTTAAAATTTTAAGTCGATTTTTGAATTATATATTTAAAACAAGTTTTCTCATAGATGACAAGTTTACATGTCTACTAACGAAATATCAGGCTATAATTTCTAAAAGCTTAGAGTGGTGCTATACAGAGTTCTTCGACGCGATCTCTACTGATAGTTGGCATATTTTGCTTACCGCAGAAAATCTAAGTGGCTTTTTCTTAAAAGCTTCATCATAATTTCAGCGCATAGATAAACGAATATGTTTCAGTGGCGCAGACAAAACTGTAGAGAAATTTTGGTAAGGTTTTAGATTTCACAGACATGTTGAAATACTCGAGACACTTGCTAATTCATCAAAAAACAATAGTTTATGGTAAGCAATATAATTACACATAATTTTGAATGAAATATATACATTTTCAAAAACGTAATTATAAATTGCATATTTATTGTACGGAAAATAAAACAAAAAACCAATGTATAATATATAAGTACGTAATTATAAATCATGACAATTTGCGTTTCCCTTTTAGTAGATATTATAGTTTTGCGAAAAAATACACCATTTGCTATCAAATTAAACTAATGGTAGAACGATTTTAAAATTCATTATTCGACGCTGTAGCTGTAAAATATACATACATGTGTTTGTTCGATTACATCTCTAGATATTTTAATAAACAAGTGATTTATATTAATTTGTGTTAACTTCAATTTATTTCAATGTTACCAAATGTATTGTTCAACCAATATTTTATATTTACAATTTAATTTGGTAATAAATTAAATATTTTTTATAGCCATATCCGCTCCCAACTTGGAGCATATGGATTCCTCACGGAGTTTATCTCAACATTTTTTTTTTTTTTAATTTTAGAGAGAAAAAAAATATTTGGCATTACAGCTTACGCCAATGCGCCAAATATTCTTAATTGTGAAAGTCATACGAGATTAACTCGATGATAAATAATGAATCAGTTGTGCACGAAATCAACGATAAATAACATACACCCAGACCAAGATCTCTTTTTTCAATTGAAAAAATCTAACCTTGCCGAGAATTGAACTCGGGTCCCCCGATCGCTAGGACAAACCCCTTGCCACTAGACCACTGGGACCGACATATGTTTTTCTATGAGAACAGTTTGTTACTCAGTTGCTTAAACTGTCTTTTTCGATGAGAGTAGGAATGGATACGATGACTAGGACAGAACAAGTGATTAGCTAATCGCTGTCACTATGCGTCGCTCGTTGGAATCGGAAAGGTGGGATAGGATTAAACAACACAAATTGCAATTATATTTACATACCTTTATTTAGATTTAATATAAACATAGAAACCTTACGTACAATACTAAAGTTTAGAATACATAATTTTTGCCGGTGCAATAACTAGTCAGACGAACTAAAATAAGAGTTATCCAATAAATTTCAATCTTTGATTTCTCTTGATGAGTTCTGTTGCTTAATTTTTGTGCATGACGTATTGAAAGTCTAGATCTTATTTGAAATAGAATAATGTTTTTTTTTTCATTTATCCTTAGCTTACGTATCAAATCAATAAATTCAAAATTATTTTTTATTGACTATAAGACGTGTTTAATTTTATTTTATTTAAGCATAATCAAACAACCTTTTTAATTCAAAAACGAATTTTATATAGCTGCTAAAAAACATATTCAACTACACTTTAACTATTTCAATAAGATTATCAATTCAAGGTTTATAATAAAAAATGTTTACATGGCGAAATTTTTTCATTTCGATCCTTCGTTGAAAATTAAGTTTTCCCTGCTAATCAAAATAATTAAAAATTACGATGCAAAGCTTTTATACAACATAACCAAAGAAATACCACGTACGTTTTGAAATTATTATTTATTTAGCCCGAGAGCTGGCAAAAATGAATTTCCTTCGAAGTGATGTTTAATAGTGAAGAAGTGGCCGTAAAGTTTAAAGCTCTGATGAATTATTTTGGTTGGCTAAAGTTACTCCGGCAAGACATTTGTTTTTGAATGAATACTTTCATAGCCTGCATAAAACTGTTGTTTTTTTGTAAACATGCAATGAAAAAAAAATATTTTACTACTTCCGCATTTTTTGAATTTTAAATACAAGGGTCGCTATGCAAAAGAAAAATACAAAAAAAATTTTTTATTCATGAATACAATATAACAGGCATTTAAAAAAAAAAATGCTTTTTATTCGTCAAAAAACGTGACGTTTAATTAGAGTTAAACAAACCACAGCAGATATAATTTCATCATATTGAGTAATTGAATTGATTCATTATACCTACAAATTTTGTTACAGCTGTTTATTTACTACAACAAATTTCGATTCAAGTTTCCAGAAGACAACACTTCCCCAAGAAGCAATAGGAATGGATGTTCGTTGCACCCGAAGTTCTCGTAATTAAACAATGTTTTAATGCTTATATGGTTCAAGGAAGTATGGGGGTTGTTTAGTATGTTCCTAATGTAACCTGTACACTGCCATACAATACATAGGAAACCAACTGTAGTGCCTAATTTCTGGTTTCCCTAATTGTATGGCTGTTGTTTAAAGCGGAATAAATTGAAGTCGGTCGCGTTGTTTGTTATCGCTCGCGGAAAATTGCTCACGCGGTTAGCAAGTTAACAGGAAAAACCCTATGTATTTAACAAATCGGTATCAAGCAATTGAGTAATATTAAAAGTTTCTAGCGTCATTTCAAGGCAACAGTAATTTTGAATAGCTTTAAAATCATATCTGTGGAAATTGGCGGTGACAGACTCTTAGCATCATTTGGAGAATAATAATCACAATATTTCGTTGTTTCCAAAGCTGTACATTAAAATTATTAGCTATCCACAATAATTGTAAAAAAAATGACTCAACACTTACTGCAAACCATTTAATTATCGTGTTACTACTAAAAACGTTTTTTTATATTAATTGCTTGCATTAAACTATTATCAGCGATTATTTCAACTTAAACATAAAACAAGAAACCAGTCCAAAAAAGTGGTAAAATTTTGTATAACTATAAATTTTTCAACATAACTGGGCTTCAGGAATTCTAAAAATCATCTTCCACCATCAAAATAGAAGCAATCAATCAAAGAAAAAAATAGTCCCTTTTTTCTATTACGAAAACGCACAACAGTTTTTCAAAATGTTTTATTTATCTTTTGTGCAATTCTAATACAATAGTTTTCACGTTATTTTTTATTATATTATGCCAAAATAAGCAACTGAATCATTTATTTACACAACTTTAATATGATTTTTGACACATTAGAAGGCAAAGTATTATTTTTCATTCCGGTAATAAATTAATACCAAGGAACAATTTTGAAAGCTTGGATGCTTTATTCACCATCATAGATTTTTCTTCTATGTGTATTGCAAGTAAGTTCAAGTTTCGCTTCGATAAAGTCATCAGTAGTTATGAGAAAACTTCTTTCGGATAAAACGAACTTACTTCTGATGGTGATAACGTCAACAATAACACACAACTCTTGGAAAGCTAGATATCATATACTTAGCAACGAATTGGACTGATGTAACGAACAATATTTGAAATGAAATATAGCTACAATCCTGATATCTTCTGTTTAGCAGAAAGCTAACATTATAATATAATATTTGGTATCTGTAGCTGTGTCAGGGTTCTAGTGCTTATTCGATAGCAAATTCATATGCAACGCCATTTTAACAGCACTTATTCTGGTTTGGATATTGCTGTATGTCCGGTATTTTAACTTTACGAGATGGATATTTTTATAATGATTTAATTAATACATAAATATCTGATGCATTCAAAATAAGCTGAAATTTCAAAACGTTTTTGAAAGATCGCCGAACTCCTGTTTTTATTTCACTGACAAAGCGCAATTTTATTTTTAGTAAAAAATAATGGTTAAAATACTCTCGCGAGTTATATTCAAATAGAAATTTCGTTGCAAAAGAGGTGCAAAATTCATATAATACGTATAAATTAATGTTCTTGTACTATCTTGAAATCATGTTTCTTTAACCTTTTTACGGTAATAGCTCGATGAAGACGGAGCAATAAAACCATCTTGCATATTTCACATTTAGAGTGCCACCGCATAGAAAAGTTTCAGGAACACCCACAAGCAGGTAGTATGGCGAAGAAAAAGTACTGTATAACCCTCTTAGTGCGGTAGGCGACATCGCACATAATTCTTGCAAAGCGAATAAATTAGTGCGAAGGACATTAACACCGCTCAGAGACAATATTTCAGGCAGTTTGCGCGCTGCGCCGTTGCCATTTGTGTAGCGCCTAATTAATTTCGTGCGCGAAGGGTTAAATTGCTACAAGTGAAATGATAACATTGGCCTAACCTGCGCGGTGCGGTGGCCGTGTATTACATTTATGAGTGTCATTATGGTTTTGAGAACGCCTAACTGACAATACTCATTAATATACCTATATCCAGATAGACAATATTAGTATCACTCAATTAAGATGACAAACATAAAGGTACTGTAAAAAATTACGCGTTCATAAAATCTACTTAAGATACTTTGGATACGCTCCTTTATTAAAACCAAACCATTTAAATCGGGTAATTACGTCTCATTTTAAGATAAATTATTCTCACAGAATAAAATATTGCTTCTTCACTCGGATATTAGTGACAATATTTTAAGGAAGTTATCGTTAAAAGGTAAGAATTTAAAAAAATCTAATGCCAATATCACAGCTGTTTACAAATAAATGTGGAAGAGTTTAATTCACCAACCAAGCGACAATAACTTTTAATTTGGAAAAAATGGTTATAATTGGAACTGATTAAATTGATATTATAATAATTCACACACGACGTCAAACAAATCAACGGCACATTATTGAAGATTAATAGTGTGCATGTTCACCATTACGAATTATAAAGTTTACACAACGAACAAGATTTTATTTTCATTGTTAATTTCGAAACGTATTGTTAATGTGTCGCCATATTTCAAATTCCAATCATTTGATGTTGATTATGCGACACGCGACGACTGTGGTAATATTTCCAAAGTTTTCATTCGTTTTTTTACAGATTATAACTTTGATATTGAAGTAGCGAAACCGTTTGAAAAAGAATTGCTAACAAATTAATATATTCTTTTTGTCAGATAAATAAATATACAATGTTTTAACCTGATCTCTGCCTAAAGCGTATATTTACGCGCTACAAGTCCGTGTTCAAGGGGCCGTTCATACAAAATACGCGTAAATTTACGCTCTCCTTTGTACTTAATTTACAAGTCACCAGTTCCTATTTAAAATAATTGAATTTAACTTGCATATAGTGACATCTTTTGAGAGCGTGTTGTACTACTTGAACTCGACGAATATTGAATTTTAATGTGTAATACATCGATAATTATATTAGGATTTATTTTTTGAAAGAAAATCGCGGCCTCCTGTGTACGGCCATATTGATTTTTACCGGCATAGAATCGGTTAAAAGATAGTTTTTGAATGAGTATAACAACACATACAATTAAAAAATAATTATTATAATACATTTAGCTCCTTCTGTCTCTATTTGTTGTGGGTTGAGAGATGGTCTAATTTTCTTTGTGGATGTAACTTTACCTAACTATTTGTATTAATTTTTCTAATTATTTGTATATCCGTCTGTAAGAAAAGCTCTGTGTTAGAAATGAAGACAGTGTCTTTGGGTCATGAGTGTTGAGTTTATACTGGATTTTTACAAATTTATTTTTATTTTTCACAGCCATTTGACTCAAAATTAAGAGTACAAAATATTGTCCATTGTAAAATCGAGTTGGAGTGGTTCGTGTAGGAGTGTCATCGTCGTTATTTACGATTGCGGAGCCCACGAGTTCGAGTCCCAGTCATTTTTTCAATTAATCTTATGATTTATATTCGACACACATTCGATCTTAAAAATGGGTGGAGAATTATGAGTAAAATTTTGGTTCTGTTCTAAATTAATCTGAAAGCTTGGGCTTTTTAGGCTACTCACATTAGGTCGCCAAAACTTTCTGCCGCTCTTGACTTTAGTGCAGTAATTCATTAATTTAAATCTCGCAACATTAAACTATTAAAACTAAATTTTATTTTGTTGATAGTAGAAAAATACTAAAATGTATGACACCTTTACCAATAAACATGTTATTTGGAAACTGAACGTTTGTTGAATAAACATATTTTTAAATGGATTGGAATGCTAAAGATACCTTTTATTTTTTAAATTGAAAATACATTCTACTTACACATAATATATCATGAAGAATCATTGTCCTGATATAAAGAAGAAATGTATAGAAATAGTGGTAAAAATAGTGGTATATTTATTTAAATTTCAACGCCGTTTCACCAAGATTTTACACCTTCGATGTTAAAAGTAAAAGTACTGTATTGGCTTTTATAGATTTATCTTAAGAAATCAATATTATTCGTTAACCATTTTACAAATAAACACTGTTGTATCCAAAAAATATAACAAAACCTACTTGCCGACAAAAAAAGAAAAATAAAAACTCTGACAGCTGTCGGAAATTGAAATTTTTCATTTGTGATTTTCCTTATAATTTAAAAAAAAAACATGATCACTAAACTGAGTCAGCACTGAAATATTAAAAATATTTCGTGCTCATGAACCTTTAAGACCTGTAAATGATCCTCCCTTTGTGTTCTAATTTTATTCATTACTGCTCCTGTAGCGATATAAAAAAACCTTTTACGTAGCAGCCACCTTTTTGATTTCATATTTACGTCTAGAAAAAATCCCACACACGCTGTTTATCCTTATTTTTTTCGCGAGTTAATCTATGAGTTATATAACTGCTCGTTAACACGTGAGATATTATTTTATTCAACACTTAAATACCCATTCTTCTACATGCAGCGAGTTAACACGTTCGTGGACATATTATCTGCCAAATCACGTGAAATGAGTGTGAGCAAACGGTAAAAAGAACTAACGATGCCTATCATTTTTACATTCGGTGAGGAAATTTTACACTTTATTGTGCTCTCTATTTAACTGACTCTTTTAAATGCTGAAAATGTTAACGATTACACATTTGAAATTATGACTTTTAATGTGTAAACTGACACTTCTTGGTGGAAAAACATTATTTGAAAATTATAAAACACATTTTTTATGTACGACTTCCACGTATAATTTCGCTCATCGTGAGCATTATCAACGGGTGACATAAACATTAAAAAAATTTCATTTTGATAAAGAGAGCCTTGCATAAATGTCTATGTCATCAGTTAATATTGCTCCCTTCTGATCTCTTTCAAATGATGTATAAAAGTAGTTTAAAGTAATGGTTTTTAAGATATTTTTTACGCATCAAAACAAAACTTTTAGACGTTTATTTTTTCCTTTACTGATTACAATATTAAGTAACAGTATAAAACAGGTAACGTAATGTAAAAACGTAATTAAACAACAGCCCATGAAGAAATATTGATAATCGACATAAGTTTTCATAGATAGTATGATAATAAAGCTATTGTAAGTGTAGTTTCTGTTTTTTAAGGTTAAGAGTATACACAAAGTTAGTTATCACATCTTCTCTCTGAAAACGTAAGTTTCTACTGAAATTTTGGATAAAGCCTATGGCCACAATATAAGGGATCAGAATTCATTGCAATCCTTTTCACTAAACAATGCTCTTGATGAGCGAAACAGGTAATGAACTTTATCGGAATATAAGTGGAATTAGAACTGTATAATGTATATATTTATTAATTCTGAAATATCCTTAAAACAAGAAATAACAACGAACGCATTGAATATCTATTTCAAATAACTTTGATTATTCCACGTATTGTGCTAGTAACTGTGACACGTCTTTCGCCTCTTTCAGAGGCAGAACTTCCACAAAGTTACCGCCGAAACCATCGAGAATATCTATTTATAAAAGTTAGTTTTTTAAATAATCTTTTCTTCTTCTATGGGTACTCAATGTTTTTAAGTACGATTTTTTTTTTGAACTAAAAACTTTTGCAAAAAAAGATTTGGAGGTATTTTAAACACAGTAAAATAATAGTTTGATGGGAAAATGCCACCGTTGTAATGTAAAATAAAATGTAAAAAAGAGAGATATTAAGAGATCTTTTTTTAAATACTGTTTGTACTACAAATTAGTTCACGCTATTTTATCTGCATAGTTTAACAAGCGTTCACCTCCTTTGTTGCAATTCCACCTTTAGTTATTTAGGCATAAGGAGACCATTACATTTTTATGTGAAGCAATAAAGTCCGCCTTCTCTATTTTCTCACTCGTTTTGGGGCTTTGTTATCATTTTATTTATTATGAGCTCAAATATGCAAACACTGCATCGTTTTATTGCGCTTATTTTGCATACCTTTCAAACCGTATGTGCCGAACTGAGGCTTGATAAATTATTTATCGATTTTACAAGGGAACATTTTTCCCCCCAAAGTATCCACCGCAACATTTAAGCTCATACTAAATTTACAAAAAAATCCTTGTTTCATTTTTGAAATAGCTTTCCCTGTTGAATGTTGTTTTTCTATTCAACCTTACTGGGCTTAAGAAAATACCTGTAGGCTTAATACTTCTATAAAAAAAAAACAATAATTATGTTTTGAGCATTTTAATTATGTAATGTTTCCACTTGTCAATATTCAAGCTCATTTGTGGAGTTAAAATGTCTGAAGATGCTGAAAGGCCGACTAAACTCATGAAAAAATACAAAATTCAAATGATTAGAATTTTTGGACTATTTCTTTAGTTCTAAACTGTTCGCTTGCTTAATGGATTTTTAATGTGGTAAAAATTTATGATCACTGATTAGTGTCCATTTTATTGTTAGAAGTCAAGACAAGGTGCTTTCATTAATGGACAATTTGTATTATTATTATTTAAATTTTGATATATTTCTTTTACCGATAATTGTTTCATTTATCTTGTCCAAATTAAAATAAATAACCATGATAGACTGTTTAAATTTCTTTGATTAAAAACTCGCGATGGCCGCATCTGGTTCTGATTATTATTAAATAAGTGGAAAACATATTTTTTTTTATTGATTGAGTAGGCATTCACTTGGTAGAACTCCATTATTATAAGGTAAGAAAAATAACAATGTATTTTAGTTCTACATAAATTATTTTATATATTTGTTGATAGCTATTTCTTTTTCTATTACTTCGTCAGAACTACTAGTTCTGACGAAGGCGATATCCAAAATAACTATCAACAAATATATAAAATAATTTATGTAGAACTAAAATACATTGTTATTTTTCTTACCGTATTATTTTTTTTTTGTTTATTTAAATATTATGTGTAACCTTTAATTTATATATCTTTCCAAAAATTATTCATGCCATCGATGTATGTTTTTTTTTCCAAGACGTATGTGAAGTTAAAATTCCTTTTCACGGCAAGCTATTTGTTTACCAATAATCATTAACATCTCCATTGCTTTAAATTTACTGTCTCAAAGAATTAGGTTGTACCAGCTAAGAAACCACTCAGTTCTCAAAAATACTTGTTACTTAGTGGAATAACTTTCAGTGAAATGCTGCTTAGTGACTTAATACAAAATACATAGTAGGTATACTTTTGAATATTTTACTACTTATTGTTAAAAATAAAATACAATGTTTTAGAGAATAATAATCTGAGCGTGTTATTTTCATTATCTTTAGTTAGCTTAAGCAATTGTTTTTTTATAAATGAAACCAATAAATTCTAAGATGGATTTAAACTTTTTCAATTTACTAATAAAAGGTACTTGGCACATGTTTTATTGGTCTAGTAATCTAGGATGTTGAAGAATTTGACTGCAAAAACTACAATACTGTTTTAAGCCTGCCCTAGACGATATGGGGGATGTTTTGTTTTCGTGTATATTATAATGCCCAGATAGTGTAAAGAGGGCATTATTTACAAAAGTTACTCCAAACAGTGGCCTTCAAACGACAAACTTTGCAAAGCCCTGGTGCAGAGTTGTAAACAAAAGCAGTTTGGGCTCTGATATGACGTCAAACAGGGCTTAATAAGTTCTACGAACGTAGGGTGGGGTGGTTTTCGTAAAATTTATAAACTTCACACTCGGGTTATATGGTGAGTTATAAAAATAACAGGTCGCTCAAAAAACGGCTGCAGTAAACTTGCAATTGACACTTTTTCGAATACGTGCACTTTTAATAGCTGTGAGTATATCAAAATATTAAGTATGTATGATGAGAAACAAAGTTATAAAAAAGCGTCCTTAAAAGTGTAAATAAAACATAGTTCGTTGCTTTAATAAAAACACTAGGTATTTATTTTAAGAAATAAAAAAGATTTAAAATTAATACTTCTACGTTAATTCTGATAAAGATCATAACCGTTTTTGCTCACCGAGAGAATATAAACTGGCAGTGAGCGAAATCGGTCCTGATCCTTTTAAAAATGCATATGGAAGTATAGGTACTGAATAATGTAGTAATTTAAGTAAATACTTAAAAAATAAGGAATTTATATAAATACAAGATTTTTGTTTCAGAAAAAAACGCCACAAGCATCCATGTCTGACAACATTGAAAGAAACTCATTTTTTATCGACGTTTTCGAGACGACAACACAATCCGCTCAAGACAGGAATATCATGTTTTATTTAAATAAACGTGAACCTTAGAATTTGATACATAGTCGAACACATGAAGATGAGAAATGATGCAAAAGCTTCATTACACAAAATCATTTAAATGTGTTAATAAATTGTTTATTTGTTTCATGAAAAACATGAAATGTCTGAATATTAAACATGCCTAACACCTTGAATTGAATTTTTATGATCAATTTTAATAGTATAAGTTAGACATCAATATATATTCAGTATTTGTTCTATTTCAAAATTAAAATATTTTATTTATGTTTGAACTCCTTCTAAAGTTTAAAGTAACATCCAAAAGACAAAGTTTTCATGAACTATCGCAACAAAATCAAAAGCCACGACTATTCAAAAGAATGATACAAATAAAAATACAATAGCATGGTTGCATTGAGTAACCCATTTCACTACTTCTGCATTTTGCAGTGTAATGCGTGTTGGTTTTGATGATAATGTCGAACATAAAACGATGACATTTTTTTAAAGACGAAAATATTTGGATTTGCAGCTTGAGTTTTCAGGTGTTTTGAGACACCAGGTATTTAAAAGTGTTTAAGTCACTTGCAATAAGTTGAAAAAGATTTTTAATGTAGCTCGAAATTTAATTAAAGCGAAAAATACAGACACCCATCCCCAAAGTACAATTTAAAAAAGACTGAATTTTATATTGACCTCTCTGAAACTTGAGTTGATGAGTCTGGCTGATTGTTAAATTAAATCGATAAGCAATATAAGTACCTTAAATAAATATAAACTTAAAATCAATTTTCGTAAAGAACTAAAGAAATAAACAAATAAACGTATTTTTTACTACTTCCACGTAACATATAATTAATAAGCATTATCAAGGATAGATCAGAATTTACGCTGATAAATCTGTTTTTCAAGGTTTTTTGATACACTTCCGAACAGGTTGTAAATCAAAGTATTTGAGATAAAAGGTTTAAATGAATTGTATTTACAGAATCGAATAAAATATTTTGTTCCATAAATCCAACGTAAAGACAAAAACAATGAAAAAATATTCTGAAAGAATTGAAACTATTTGCTCTCAGTAGGTCCATTAATAAAACTAATTCAGGTGCAACGGAGTTAAAAATAAAATCTCCGGTGAAATGCAAGCAGGTAAAATTTTCATAACAGCCTGCAACTCTACTCTACGTGGATGCAACTGAATTTATTATTATCAGCGCGGCGAGCTTCCTGGAACAGCTCTCGCAGCTTCCCAGCAACGCAGGACTTGTCATAAATATTACCTCCCGGATGATACAAAACAGTTTCACGGCTAACTGTGCTTATTATTGAAAAAGGTTTTTATTCTAAATCACTAGTTTGAATGGAATTTCAGCTATAGCTTAACTCGTCCGAACCTATATAATTCATACAGCACAACAAAATCTAACAATGCATTCAATAATAAACTAACCAAGTATTAAGCAAAAAAAAATAAGTCTTCACAGTTAGTTACGTGATAAGCTTCATTGTTGGTTAAACCATTATAAAACAGTAAAATAACAAACTTTTAACTATAGTTTAAAATAACGTTTTGAACTGTATTAAAACCATGATATATATATGTTACTAGTATTGCTACCCGGCTTCGCTCAGACCAGTTTGGGGTTATGTTCACCGAGGCGCGTAAATTCAGATGGGCCAAGCTGAAACAACTTTTTTCAAAATTCAAAAGTCTAGGTCAATTAAAATGGAATAAAAATGAACATTTCAGACTGGCATTGACATTTCACAGCACCTTACATATATTGACAGCCCCATTCTCGCCCATTATAATGTCCAAATTCAAGGAAAAAATCTAATTTGCTGTCAAACAAATGTCAAATAATACCTTCACGTAAATAATAAACATTATTATATTAATAAAAGCCGGGAAATGTTCAGTAGAAGACTAATTTATTACATTTTGACTGAATGTCTTCGCCGATAAAAATTCAAACATATTTTCTTTTATATTCGTTTTTATGGCAACTTAATGACCAACAATGCAAAAGGGAATTACAGACCCACAGACATGCATACGCCGTTTCGGTTTTATATATATTATTATAATACTAACCATCTCTAATTATACACAATACTGTCTTCAATAATTATCCGGGCGTACTCTATCAAACCAACCATATAATTTATAAAACACGCAAGCTCAGCATGGTATTTTGCCATCAAAAGAAGCAGAGAAGATGTCAACTAAATACCATTTTACTTTGGAGAACTTTGACTCTTTACTTCTTAGACAGTAGTTTTATACAAAATTCTATTCAGTTCTCGACTTACGACCACCTCGACTTACGACCATTCGGACTTACGACGGAGACCAAAATTTTGTTTTTTAATATAAAATAAAAAATTGAAAAATAATTGCTGATTATTGACAACGCTCCGGGTCATCCTGCAAATTTAGCCGAATCCCATCCCACACTACAAGCATTTTACAGCCGATGGATCAAGGGGGTATTTCTAACTTTAAATTGCATAATTTAAGAATTACTTTTGCTCAAGCAAACAAAGTAATAGAAAAAGACCAGACATTCAGGGAATTTTGGAAAAACAACTTTCAAGCAATTAAAAAGATGGTCAAATGTAACGACATTGTGTATGAATGGAACAAACTATTGAAACGTAATAATAATATTAATTTTAATGGAGAAAATGAAGTAGGATAAGTAACGGATATCATTGTGCAATTTACAGTATCGATTTTACCTTGATTGTGGTAATTATTATTATATAATAAATATATTATAACCTCAATCAAGTACTTTGAATTGACATTATTTAGACCTATTTAATATCTCAACTAACTATTCTATTGCCTCCAACTAAGCAAGCTTAGTTGAAGGCAGTGGTGGAGGATCAAAGTTGTTGGGATTGTTGTAGAAAAATAGAAGTAGATAACTAAGTTAAATTGCTATTAAAATGGAATTTTGCAAAAATGTAATGTTAACAAGTTTCAAGGAATTGAGTGGGTTTGCTATAAATATCTGAATTTTTGAAAATATTAATGCCTTTATAATAACATTGGAATATATTAAATAAATCTAGAGTTAAAACCAGGGCTGTGGAGTCGGAGTCGGAGTCGTGGAGTTATACTATTAAAACGTAATAATAATATGCATTTTAATAGAGTAAATTAAGTCGACGTAAGGAATATCATTATACAATTTGCTTATTATTGTATTATAAATATATTTCTTAAAGTACATATTCTGAAATAAATACCACAAACGTACCTGGCACTTTTTATGTCTATCATTTCATTATTATTTGTATCAAATTCGACTTACGACTATTTCGACTTACGACCTAGGTGGTGGAACGGAACCCCGTCGTAAGTCGAGAACTGACTGTATTTATATTTTTTATAATGTAACTTAGGTACGTTAATAAAAAAAATACTTCAGAAATGACTGAAGATGCTGCAAAGTGAAGCTTGGATCTTTCGAAAAAAACTCATGGATCAAAAAAAAAGATGAAACGCAAAAATAAAAAGTTCAAATTTCAAAGGATTCAAATTCCATCGAGCTTAGGATTTTAACTCCATTTTGTAATTTTTCATTTTAAAATATAAGAATCAACTTGGTTTATAACTTAAGAAAACTTTGCGATAGTAAGTCCGAATATGCCTCTGAAAGAGACGAAACACGTGTCACAATAAGTAACACAATACGTGGAAAAATCAAATTTATTAAAAAAAATATATTACACCACATTATAGGTATTTATTTATTCTAATTTGTTGCTTAAAGTTTGACTGGAGCTATGGATAAGAAAGTGTATCAAAATATCTTTGTATCCAATTCTCCTATTCATATTTTTATTTGACACCTAATGTAACATATTATTTTGTATCTAGTGATATTCATAACTCAAAACTAGCAAAAATCGAAATACATATTTTTTATATTAAGGAGGCCGCTATGTACCTCGCTATTCAAATCAAGTTAGAATGCGGTTTTAAAAATCAAATGATATTATCTGTACGTTCATAAAATATGAAAATACATTTAGTTGAATCTTGAAAAATATTGATTTAACTGATCGTTCTCGACAAAGCAATTCTTTCGCCGACCGAGACGGAAGTTCGTCACTTGGTGCTTTTTTTCCCCCACCGATCTTGCAATAACAAGTTCCCTGGAGGCGTCATTAGCCCGCCGTGTCTGAACAAGGGAGTGGTGCGCTAGAGATCCGCTTTAGATTACCTGTTTTTTATTATTTTTTTGCATTTCTCATAGCTACGATCCTGGTGCTTTGACCCTCAAGGTATAGTCGTAATATTAATTTTACCGTGTACTTGTAACTGTTTTTATTTGAATATATATTACACGTAGCTAAATAATAAATATTGCATTTATATTTTTAAAAAAAAATGTTGAGACGACCTTGATCTCGGCTCCCTAGTAAATCGAGAGGGAGCCTCCGGTCCGACACTCAGAAAGAGGAATTTAGGGATCGAAGTAGGAGAACCAGGATGCTCTTATAATGAAAGAAGGTCTCAAGCGTTATGGGGTGCGTTTAGCACCCATTGTTTAATTAAAATGTTAGAATTTACACGTTGATTAATACACAATAAGTTTACAATAGCTAGGGATACTAACTAAGGGGGTGGATTAGGAGATTGAGAGCTTCTTTAAATGTTCACTCAATGCTCGCTAATCTCTCACTGATTAATGACTTAAAAAGCGCTTCTAATAAGCCCATTTTCACCCGTGCGTAGCAGGTGTTGCCCAACTTATTGTCATCTTAACGGAGAAAAATCGTTAAAAGATGCGCCCGATGATCCATTTTTTTGGTCCATCGAAGTCTGCGTGAAATACCACGTATCTCATGCACTCAAGGCGAGAAAAAGTCAGAGACATTTAGAGCAAGGCGGTGGCCTCTGCACCAACTTGGAGACATCGCGCCTAAATGTCTCTTTTGCAAAATTTTAAATTACTCTATTTTGAATTGCTATAGATTTCAATGTGGAGTATTATAAGATTGAATTTACTTCCTGATATCAACTTAAACTCATAGATGAGGTGATTAATAGATCGTTCGAGAGAATTCTGATGACCTACAATACAGGTTGGTATCAGTACTTACTTTCAATTCATTTTAAAACGTGCTTTTAAAATAAAAGGGTAAATTAGCTTTAGCTTAACCAAAGTAAGAACTAGGCAGATGAAGTCAGACTACCTGTCTTTTTTAAGGTAGTAATAATCATAGTACTCACTTTGATCAAAATCGATGAAGTGACATTATGTTTCTTTAAATATATGAAACACATTATTCTGTAATTAGAAAATAGTAAAACATTTTTTGTACTTCCTACAAATTAAATTACTTAGGATCAGAACCGGTTTTGCTCATCGCGATCATTTTAAGCCGATTAGATTTTTTAAAAAAAAAGTGTTATTTATACAAAAACCAAGCAATACTAATAAAGATATGACAAACAATTGATGATTCAACGAAAATAAAGCAAAATATGCATAGGCGACATCAATAGACTCAATTAAAACGTTTAAGACCTCTTACAGAATAGGAGCAACTAGATTACTAACCAATTAAGAAAGAACAGACACAGACAATCAGTAGTAAACCTTAAATATTACTATTTTTTTTATTTAAAAAAAATATTATTTTATATTCAATAAATTACCGACTGAAAATGTGATGAGCGAAGCCGGTTAGTGAAAGTATGTGGAAATAGTACTAATTAATGTGGTTAATTATTTAGATTTCCATTAAGAAGTTCCATTATGTCTTAATAGTTTTTAAGTAATAAGAAAACTAAAATCAATTTGGTGTTTAATAAACATTAAGTAAAAAAAGTTGTTTTATGAAAACCTTTGATAGCTCTTATCGCGAGAAAAATTTTCTAAAGGTGATCTCTCTCAAATCATAAAGAATTAAAAATATTATGCAAAATAAGCAATGTGTTTTAAATTCATTATATTCACAGCTTAATGGTATTGACGGTGCAAAAAGCTTTTAAGTTTCAACAAATATTTTCATTGTAATTTAACAATTCAGAGTTACCAATAAAATTGTTCCAGAATATTCCAGTTCAATCGAATAATTTATCGACGGTGCACTTTTAAAGGATTTTTTCAACGAATTTCTGGAAAAACTGTAATCATGTGAATTCACTTAAATAAAATTTTTAGTGCTTCGATTTTCAAAATTATTTTTTGTCGTATTTTGCATGTTGTGCTTTTTACCATGTCCGCTTCCAGCTTGGAGCATATGGACTCTTCACGGAGTTTATCTGAACACTTTTATTTTCTACGAGAACTGCTTTTTACTCAGTTTTTACCTCTCATTTTCCTTGGTACAGTGGTCAATGTCGTTGGCTTGTTACTCAGTTTCTCCCTTGTCTGGGCTCGTGTCCTGTTAGAGCAGATTTCAGTCGATTCTGTTCGAAAGCAACGGGTGTTTGTGTTTTTAAAACTTCCATCCCATCTTTCCGATTCAAAAAAGTGATGCGTATCGAGAGCGATTTGCCAACCACTAGACCTGCTCTAGTCTTCGTATCCTGTTGTGTTTTGAGTTGTTATATCTTTCTCGCAATAGCAAAATACTGTTGATATTCTTTTTAATTATGACAATAGATTTCAAAAAAGAAAGTAAATATTAATATCATCTGTTTTACAATTTATTAAAGTCCGCTTGTAAAAATGATGAAAGTAAATTCAAACATGCATTCTATGGCTTTTAATGAATATGCTGTTCGTTGTAAAATTATTTTGTTGTCAATTTTGGTAAAGTAAAATAAATTGCTTTATCAAATAATAATAAAAAAATGTATGTAGTTACTCTTTCGAACTAAATATATCCAAAATGCAATATTCATATTTGAACACTTTATATTTAGCAAGTGAAGCTTATAAATATGCTAATTGATGTGTCGACTATGTTGTGTTTATATTCAACGTCGCTGCGGCGTAAAAAATAATGCATAATTTCGTAGAGTGCATCAGGGCATTACAAAAAAGGACCGTACTCAGTGAGAAATGAAAGAAAACGGCATTGTTCACGATTTTATTATTTTGTAAATCCTCTTTTTCACGAAGGATATTCTTTATTGGTATTTTTACCTCTTTTTCAAAAAAATATGTCATAATAAACGAAATTATCCATTGATACTAGAGACTCCAATTCGAGTCTCGAGTACTCGATACTCGAGTATACTCGTCCATTTTTCAAGTACTCGATACTCGAGTAATTTGAAAAATACTCGAGTAATACTCGTTATATATAAATGTAGATATAATTCCAAATTCTATTTTGTCTTAAGCAGCGGACAGAAAAACTAGATAGCACAATTTAATTGATTGTTAACTTTTAAGCCGAGGTCCACAGCAACTGAGAGAGATTTTTGTACTGCTGGAATAAAAAAACAAAACTTCGAACCAAATTAAAATTTAGACATTTAATTCTCTATTATTTTTGAATTATATGGTTCATAAATTGAAATAAATGTAATAATGAATTAAAATAAGCTTATTAATTAATGTATCATCTATTTATAGACACAAATGTTAATTAATAAAATATATTTTGTTTCATCTGAAACTACTCGAGTACACTCGAGTACTCGAGTATTTTAATATTTTACTACTCGATACTCGAGTAGTTGAGATGTCGAGTAATTGGAGTCCCTAATTGATACCAAATAGTGTTTTTTTTTAGAGATGTATGCTCACAACTTTGAGTATCAGGGTTTCTAGTGGTGTTTATCTTAATTAACAGAAAATATATAACAATTTAAACTAGAGCTGATTGGTCTCTTATACCTCGTTTTTAGAATGGGGAGAAATTTTAGACGTCATGACATCGATTTGGATAACGTATTATAAATATTATTACTGGATCAAAATTCTCAGCAGTCGCACATTAAGTTCACTAAAAACTGATCAATTTAACAGTTTTTATGTTTACCACGATATAATCTCTTATATATAAAACCGAAACGGCGTATGTATGTATGTGTGTCTGTAATTCCCTTTTGCATTGTTGTTGCAAGTTGCAATATAATAATGTTTATTATTTACGTAAAGGTATTATTTGACATTTCTTTGACAGCAAATTAGATTTTTTCCTTGAATTTGGACATTTTAATGGGCGAGAATGGAGCTGTCATCAAATTAAATGAAGTTTGTGATTTTATTTTAACTCTATTTTGGATGTTAGATTTTGTGATATAATTATGTCGAATGATATAACATTAAATAATTATTGGTCGCTTAGTCCGAGCGACGCCGGGTAGCAATACTAGTATCAAATAAAAACTCAATGTAACCATTGCATACTTAGTTGTCTATTATAACGTCATACAAAGCTACATTTTGATCAAATTTAAGTTGTTCAATCTACGATGACCTGAAAATAGTTAATGAACATGAAATCGCCCTTAATCTTCAATCAATAAATGTGATTTTAATATTGAAATCGAGTTTTTTTTTATTTTTGACTCTTCTTACATTCACTTTTTGTCAAAAACATTACGTGGGTTAAAAATGAAATGAAGTGAGGTAGTGCAAGTAGTGCAGTGCAAGAAAAATAAACTCCAATTCCTCTTTTGTTTTTACCAATCAACATGAGAACCAATAGATTTTCTCCGGGAAATTTAGCAGAAACTAGATAGCCTGCATTTTCTTGGTTGGGTGGATTCTAATCATTCGTCACCACTGCGTAATAAAAAATATTGCTTTCATTTAAGTTTGATGTCGGTCATGTAACAAGCTAAGCATCAAAATAAATTCAATACCATGAGATTAACTTAAATGCAAATTGTTAATAAGCTCACCCAAGATCCACTCGAATAAAATTTTCAATTGAAATCGAGAAAAAAAATAGTTTGTCATTGACTTATCCAATTGATTGGGTAAAGCTTTCGCCATTGAACCGCAGAGGCCTTTATACAATTATACATTTAATGGCAGCCCATTTATCTTCTTTAATACATGGGCTTATATGATTTGCATAAGGTGAATAAAAAATATATTTAATATTGAGAAGAGAATTGAACAAAATTATAATTTTT
Organism: Himalopsyche kuldschensis; assembly: GCA_028554975.1. NCBI lineage: Eukaryota > Metazoa > Arthropoda > Insecta > Trichoptera > Rhyacophilidae > Himalopsyche > Himalopsyche kuldschensis. The sequence goes on from JAHFWI010000036.1 coordinate 2,496,334, forward strand.
TTTTGGCCTCCTAGAATTTTCGTAAAAACAAATAATAGTTCGGATATTTTATTACAAACCTTTTACTATGGATAAAACTGTTGTGAAACAGAGTCTTCGAATGATTACTTTGGTTGGGGCGTGTTTGTGTGCCATTAAGGGATATTTTCCACCCCAAACAGCTCCATATTATCTAGTTGCATTATTCATAAACACTACATCTTCATTTGTTATGCACTCGAAATATTATAAAACAACCGATACGTAATAATATTTTTACGAACAATTTAGTATATGAACTATTTAAATGTAATATTGAACATTTTTTCTAAGTGCTAATAATTTACCGTCACAGTTTATAAATTATTATTTTTATTAATTACTTAGCTGTATATTATATAGAAATTTAGAAAACGTACACAATACAACATTTTATATTTTATATTGTTTTAAAAATAATAAAACATTTTTATCTTAATGCCAATCCACCAAATATTGACACTGAACACCTTAAAAGTGGATTTATTGTAATATAAAGTATTATACGTGACACATTGATTTTATGCATTTTTGATTTAATGCTGATCTGGATTTGTACTAGTGGTAATGAACTGTGCGTATTATGTTGTATCTTTTGTGAGCTAAGTTAATGTTTTTTTCAACTAAGTTCAAAGAAGACGAAAGCCGAAATAGCTATTTATAAAAAAATTATAAAAGTAAATTACATTGCTATTTATTCACTGTGTTATATTGGAGTTCTACCAAGTTGATGCCAATTCAATCAATAAAGTATTTTAGTATATCAAATTAACATTTATGAGTATTGTATCAAGTGTAACTGAATACTTTGATATTTAAGAAGACAACAGCTTCGTAACAAAACATTTTTTATTTTTTTTAAAAACATGACATATTGAAGATATTACAACAATGGAATATTAAGTCAAGTTCATTAGTTATTGAACTCACAGCTGTATAATTAATTATTTTAACTAGTTGACCGCTATAACTCATAGTTAAATAATAACCCGAACACAGAATGAATCATTACAAAGACACTTCAATTCACAACCTAAACCAATAATACAAAGTGATAACTTCTTCTTGTAACTCATTGGTACTGAACTTTACACTAAATAATATAATAGTTTTGTCTTTATACTGTTCATCTTGTAATAGTAATACTTTTATTTTTACCTACGTAAATTTGTCTGAAGATTTTATATTACAAAAGATTTATGCTGTAGATTTACATCGTGAAAATATGTTATGAATAACTAACTGATATTTGTCACTACTTTAAAATGTAAAAGAAAAATATTTTACTCCAAAATATCAATTGACTTATATTGCAATAAAAAAATGCTACTATTTTATCTTTTCTATCAAAAAATATTAAATAAACACGTAGAATTGTGAAAATAGTTTCGTCAATTACTATCTGACGTTCACTTCTTGACTAAGGCCATATGGTGCTCATTTCACATTCTGCAATCTTAACCATTCTTTATCAAGAATTTGTTTTGTATTTTAAGAATTTTTTACATGGAGTAATTGTTAAATTTGTAACATATTATAGGGAACGGGATATTTTTGATTCTTCTTCAGCTACCTCTTACTAACAGCTTTTTCAAATTTATTTCAAGCCCAATAGTACATGACTGAAAGATAATTCCCTTGCAGCTCTGTTTTGGGCTAAGAGAATGAAGAATGAATTCGTTTTTTTTTATTGATCGTACAGCGTTATGGAAGGTGAACGTGAAACAGTGTCTTTATACTCAGTACGAGTGATAAGGAGAAAAACAACTTCTTAATATTAAATATTTAATATTTTTTATTGATTGGATTACATTTCACTTGGTAGAGCTCCATTATAACTACTACTTAGTAAAAACCCAGATTACCTTTTACTTCGAGAAATACATAAAATCAATGTGTCACATTTAATAATTTCCATATACAATTAGGATGATAGAACAACAAAGAAAATGTTTTATGAAACCTGTCTACAACAGTATACACAGGTCAGTAAATGCATGTTAAAACATAGTTCTGACGATGTCGTATACCGTAAAATCTATCAACGAATAAATAAAATAATTTCTATAGAACTAAAATACATTGTCATTTGTATATATTTTTAATAAGGAACACGGAGTTTTTTTTTATTTCAAATGTCTTTATTAAAGTAAAGCTCGGGTGCCAACTAGTTTCAACCGAGTACAGTGTCAAACTAAAACATAACTTCTTTTTTTGGGGTAGACATTCTGAAACATTCCAAGGAAATAAAGATTTTATAAAGACAAATACTGTTCACATCTAGAGCTTTTTATCTAAATCGTGACAACTGTTTATTTATTTCGCACGAGGACACATTGAGCAGTTACAACCTTTTTAAAGTTACCTACTTTTGGTGATTTATTAATCACTTATAATAGTTTTCGTGAGTTTTCGGATAAACATAAAGAATATTGTAAATGATTTACGACATGAGACGTTAAGTACAACTTAAGGTTTTATTATTTATTCGAACAGCGATTGATGGACATACTTGTATCCACTCTTTAACTTTTGCCTGGCTGAGGGTAAAACAGTCGACCACCACTACTGCTACTTTACCTAAAATATCTATCTTAATATTAGTAATACAATGTGTAGACCTTTGGTATTCTTAAATCATTGTTTTTTTGATTATTATAGGCTGAAAACATTTATATTGTCGCTACCAATTGCCAGGACTAAACCTCCACTGCCCATACGCGATAAGATAACGTTATTTAATCTCAAACGCACCTCTTTCAACAAAATTTCCAAATCAAATGGATGTTTCCTATATTAAAAGGTGTAGATAAGAAGTCGCATTCACGGTTCGCATCGCCAGTATAGAATAAACAAGAATATGATCTAGTTGTATCATTCATGCGCGACTTATGATTATCGATTTTCATATATTTTTTTCCTAAAACGATGTATAAAGATAGTAGATAGTAGATAATCAATCATTTTTTTATAGCATTTTTTGTCAATAAGGCCATACACCTGGGGTCTTTTTTAGACCCCGTTTCGGTTTATGAGCTATTTTTCAAAGACAGTCTTTCGAAGGTTAACCTTCGAAAGACGGTCCCCGAAAAATAAGGCGCGATCCAAAGGGGGATCTAAAATTACCCCAGAGGTATGGCTTTTTCGGCATTTATTGCATTAAAAAATGTTATATTATCTTTTAACGTATAAAACCAAAAGTTTACACATTGTTATACTGATATTATTAATATTTTAAGTCACGCATGAAAGAGACAAACGCTTATCTACGTCTTTTAATGTAAAATGCTTCCATTTTATTTGAGTGAGGCGCGTTTGAAATAAGAGATCGTATCGCGTATGGGCAGTGAAGTTTTAATCCAGGCAATTTATAGCTATACGCGTTTCTGACAAAGCCAACCCACCGCACTCCTAATATTTGCCGTAAGCATTTGTATTCGAAGTAGAGAATACAATTACTCTGTGCTTTTGTAATGTTTCATGACTTGCAGCCGTAAAGCAGCAAAGTCAGTATGTATGCGTTCAACAAGTGGCACTTGGAAAAATATTGTCATAAATATTCACCTAAAATTGAGTAATAGTAATGACATGGTATATCAAATAATAAACTGAAACAATTGTTTAAACATAATCATTTAAAGTAACGAAACGATAAGCGAAACCGGTTTTGATCGGTCATCAAATTTTGTGTTTATATAAAATGTTGGAATAACTCTTGCATGGCGATGATGAAACCATTTGAAAGCTTGAATTCCTAGAAACGCGAAATAGAAACTCACAGCGGCTGATTAAACTTGGCTCTAATTAAGCTCTTTGTCGTCTTCTGGAAAACTTCAAAATTAAATCCGGCTTCCTAAAATTGAAGATTCAAAATCCGGGCTCAATAATTGATCGGAATCTTGCTAAGAAAGATTTTCCTCTTACTCGAGAAAAGGCGATGGTATTTATTTTATAATATCAACAAATCTTATGAAACCATTTTCAATCTGATTTAACAGCGACTTAAAATTCAAATTATTTGAGAGGTTAAAAATGATTATACGATACTGATCAGTACTTATTTTGATAAATCTGCTTTTATTGAAAGTAGGTATACTATATTTTTGAATAAAAAACTATCAAAAATATTATCTCTATTGCCTAACGTTCTTCAACGACGTGGCATTGTTTTTAGTTTATCTATTTATTTGGGTTTCATATATGGATAATTTAGCAGCTTATTTTAAAATTGTTCAAATCAACACCAACCAAATTCACAGCATCTCATGTTATTGAAACAACAGTACAGCACTTTCATTCATGTTTTTAACCCAACTATCGTTTCAGGAATCTTTATTATCATCTATGTACATATATATTCTATATTACATTTGAAACACTTTATAATTTGCTTCATTTTTAAAACATGCTTTTCATTTAGAGTATTACACACATTATCGCATAATATATACGATTCCATAATCACTATTTTCCAATGTTATAAACAAATTACGAAAGGTTCAATACAAAAAAAAACAATAAAATAATTTGGAACCGTTTTTACAGTCAAGATAATAGTATACAAATCCTTTCAAGGGAATGGATGTTTTTTTATGTATATTTCGTAATAGCAGTAAACACATAAAAAACACGTATGTTTGATTGAAATCTGCGTTTCGATACCAGCCAGAATACAAATAGTTTTCAAGAACACAAATCGCTTTCCGGAATAGATGTAAAGTAAAACAGCTTTTGCCTTTATACATTCCCCTTTGCAGTGAAAATTGCCATTTGCGGATCGGGTCGTTACAACTTCCGTGGAACAAAAATAAAACGATTATCACAGAGGTCCACTTTGTTTCTCTTTTGCTGTTTTATCTCCGAAGGAAGTGAACCGCTGGAAAAGGAAAATTTCAAACAACAGAAAAATCGCTACAGTAGTTTCAAGAGGAAAATCTAAAAATTACAACAGGGTTAATGCAGAAAAGTATTTTATTGATTGAGTAGGCATTTACTTGGTAGAACTCCATTATAATACGGAAAGAAAAATAACAATGTATTTTAATTCTACATAAATTATTTTTAAATATTTGTTGATAGCTATTTCGGCTTACGCCTTCGTCAGAACTAGTTCTGACGAAGGCGTAAGCCGAAATAGCTATCAACAAATATTTAAAAATAATTTATGTAGAATTAAAATACATTGTTATTTTTCTTTCCGTATTAAAAGTATTTTACCTTACATAAATTACGTATTACAGAAGAAAAAACAACGATTTTTTTGGCTAGGATTTGTGTTTGTCTCTATGTTTTCAACTATTAAAAGAGAGTAAAGCTTTCAAATAAACTACTTCCAAATTTGTTTTAATTTAAATCCGAAAGGGTTTCGCTTTGTATTAATATTGCTCGCGATGACCGATACTTGTCCAAAACAATGTAAAAGTAGTATTATTTAAATAATACCTTTCCACCTAAACGTGAGAATGAGAAGTCAATGATTTGGATGAGGCATGATATTTTAAACCGATAAAAATAGTCGTTAAGATAATGGGAAAACAAAATTGTCCATCGCTTTATTTAGTGGTAAAAGCTCTATGCAGTATATGCTAAGCGATTCAAATGTTTATTTTTGTAAATTTATTGAAAATCAAGAAGTATATTTCCGTTTCAATTTTTTTATGAATAAATTTAAGCCGTAGCATTCGGCGCAATTCTTTTTATTAAACGTGTCGAAAGAAACTAATACGGTGATAAAAATAACCATTTATTTTAATTCTACAGATTCTGAACTAGAACAGATAGTTCTGACGAGAGTGTAAGCTGAAAAAGCTCTCAAAAAATATATAAATAATTTCTGTAGAATTAAAATACATTGTTATTTTTCTCACCGTATTATAATGGAGCTCTACCAAGTAAATGCCAAGTCAATCAATCCAAAGTAATTATTACTGGTAATATCAATTGTTCTCTCTTATGTTATATAAATATTTCACATCAATTCAAGAAACACAAATATTTATATATGTACCATCATTTTTCAAATCAAGCTTACGTTATTTTACCCGATAAAACAATTACTTACATCATTTTATCAGATATAATCCTCAGTTATGCGTTTTTTGAACCGAAAATAACATTGGAGTATTTGAGAATCGTTTTTATATATCTTAGCGGGTTTATAGGTAGCATTCTTTTCCTTTCGAGCATTTTCTTTGAAAGTTAACGAGCGCAAATTATTGCAAAAAATCCGGAAAAAGACGATGTTTTCAGACGGTTTTTCACTACCTCAGAGATATAAAAAGCTCTTTTCTAGAAGACTTAATTGAAAATATTTTAAAAAAATACCATTTTGTTCATTTGTTTTTTTGTAAGCACTTATTCTTGAAAACCTTTTTTATGAAAATTTATTAATCATTTCAAATTGCACAATGCAGCACACTTCAATTTGTTCGAGAATTTATTCATTGCATAAGCTATTTCTTCTTTGAAAGCAGTTTCTAGTTTACTTATTTATCTTGCTTTCACTATGTACTTCGGAATTTCCTCATTCCTCCTGGGTAAGCACGGTTAAATCATCTGCCACGTGATAGTTTGAAAAGCTAACTAGCCTCCATTCGGAATAAGAATATTTTAGATTTTCAGTACATGACATTGATTTTTTTTTTCATCTGAGTATGATTCATGTTTTCATTAACATGACAACTTTAAAACCACGATCAATTTACATATACCCATAAGGTATACAACAAGCTTTAATTTTTCTCACTTTGAGCTTACAGCATCATCATTAAAAAGAGCACAAGAATAGCGTCAACAGTATTAGGAAAGGGAATATTTTGTTTCTTTGATTATATTTAAATGCTTTTTATGATTGCAATGTGAAGTAGCTGTATGTCGATAAATAAATCTTATATATAAAACCGAAACGGGGGATGTATATCTGTAATTCCCTTTTGCATTGTTTTTGCAAGTTCAAACAAACGAATTGATTTCGCTCGCGAAAGCTTCGACGGTAAATTTGTTTCGTTATCAATGTGTAGAGACTCCAATTACTCGAGTATCGAGTAGTACATATATAAAACCGAAACGGCGTATGTATGTCTGTGGGTCTGTAATTCCCTTTTGCATTGTTGGTCATTAATTGTTTGTCATACCTGTATTTCTTACTTAACTTTTGTATAAATATCACTGTTTCATTGTATTCTTTATCAGCCAACAATGCTCGCCATGAGCGAAACCGGTCCTGATCTAATAAATTTTATGTGGAAAAAGTACTAAAAATGTATTATTATTCTGCCTTTCCACCAAGTATTGACAGTGAACACATTAAAAGTGAAATAACATTATAGTTAACAAAATTGTATAAACCTTAAATGGTATAAAACGGTATATAACGTAAAAATTATAAGAGTAAAAGATATTTAAAAGGAAAAACACCAAGTTCAACTCTACTAGGGCAAGCCTAGTGGAGTTGAACTTGGAAGCAAGAAAGAGCTAGAGAAACTAGGGCAAGCCTAGTGGTCAGCTAGTAGTCGCTCTCGCTATTCGTAGAATTTTAGGGATCGAAAAGGTGGGAAGGGATATTTAACAAAACAAACACCCTTTGCCTTCGAACAAAATCGATTTATCGACTGAAAAAATCTGTTTGTACCGGGAATCGAACCCCGGGCAGTCCATCACGAAAGCCAACAACTTTCACCACTGCATCACGTACAGCATACTATTCCTATGATATTTAATTTCAAGGTGTACCTTGTCTCATGACTATAAATGCGTACATTTTCGCTGACAAACTTCAAATGCAATACATAATAAACAGTTTGTAACGGCTTAAAGCGCTAATGTCCAATATAGTTTAATATGATCGTAATGCATTTACGGCATCGTAACGGTTGAATGGTTATGCCACACAGGGCTCACTGAAATGTCAATGTATTAAGTGCTTGTTCACTAAATGTGTTCTGGTTAACCAGTAAAATTAGATTATCTATTATAATTATCTCAAGAGATGGATACAAGTGCATTTAATGTAATATAAATGACCAAATTACATTGTATTTATCTTAAAAATGGTATTCATTCAGCGGTAGAGTTGTTATTTACTGTTAGGTAAACGTCATCGCACTGAAAGTGGGAACTTTTTCCTCATAAGTTTGCGTTTACTAGCAATATTCTTAAAACATATTTTAAATTGAAGAATTACAGATAATGTTTAAAAATGGAAAATGTTTTATGTGAAGAACAAAGGTATCTAAAGTTTAATCTAAAAATGACAGTTAAAAAAACAATTTTTGAATTACCACTTTTGAAAATTACCTCCTGATATATTATAATTTCGTTTCATATAATATTATAAGCTATTAGGCCAAATGTTTTTGAATGATTAGTTTTTCTATTACAACCAATGAATATAATTTAGGCTGTATGTCTCGTAATGTGTTTTACCGTGATGTTGTTGTAGATTATAATAATGCAAATCAATATTTTTCTTTTTATTTTGACTTCAGGATAAATGTTGTTTCTTCAAATATATAAAAATCGGCTAAGACTATTGTAAACCTTCCAATTCACCACTGTGTAAGCACAAATATTCTTATATTGCAGGTATCTTGTGGTCTAAAAACATTAAAATATTGATGTTTAATTTATGAAAGCTTTTAAACATCTTACAAATTATAATTATAAAACTACGAATGTTTGTTGTACTTACTAATTGGGATGAAATTGGCTTGTTAAATTATTACAAAAAAATGGTTTTATTATTTACTAATGATTTAACATAAACATTGACATGTCATATACATAATTCATTTTTACTACTTTAATTTGAAATATTTGTAACAACCCATTTTTTTAAAAATAGTTTTAGATTATTGATTTAAATATACTGCAATCGTAAAATCACTTTCTAATCCTTGACACAAATTGGTTCAAATATTCTTTGTTATTTCACCACAGAAATAAACGTTCGAGTATTAGCCTGTTATAACTTTCGCTATTAAACTTTTGATGAAAAGTGTCAAGCGGCAAAGCTTTTTAGCAGGTCAGTTAATTTGAATTTTTCACTTTTTTGGGGTGACTCAATTAACAGAGTTTTTATTGAAAGCGTTCTGTTTTATATATATATATTCTGCGTGTCTTAATTTGAACATGAATTTCACACCTTCTTTTTTTCAACACATTTTTTACTACTGGAATGTTGGCAAAGGTAAAATTTTTTGTAATATTAAACGAGTCGATTTTGGGAAAACTCATAACTACTTTTTGATCCTATCGTGAGAGATTTGTGATTTCTTTATTTACCTACTTAAAATATTAAAATTTTAAGTGAAACTTCATGAATTCATGATATTTTGTCTAAAAAAAATCTGTTATCCTTTTGGCTGAATAATATCTATTGTTATAGAGGCTTTAAAATATTTTTTATATGTTTTCATGTTACTTCGTTGCAGAGCAATAAGTTAATACAGTTAATGATGTTTTTTAGATATCACCAACTCGTGCAATTGAAAAAAATATATACCAACATTTACTCTTCACTAAAAGTCTATTATTTGATCAAAAAAGTACTCAAAATTATCATTAAAAACTACAATTGAATATCATATATCAGGAGGTAATTTTCAAAACTGGTCAATTCCAAAATTATTTTTTTTAACTGTCAAATTAAGATTAAACTTTAGACACCTTTGTTCTTCACATAAAAGATTTTCTATTTTTAAATATTATCTGTAATTCTTTAATTTAAAATAAATATTAAGAATATTGCTAGTAAACACAAACTTATGAGGAAAAAGTAATGAAAATATCTCAATTTCTCATGTATGGTTAAAATGAATGTGATTTAGTTAAATCAAAAATAAGGTAATACAATGGAGTTCTACCAATCAAAGGGCTACTAAATCAGTCAAAAAATAAGGTAATTTAATATAAATAACCAATCAGTAGATCAAAAAGATCCTTCAAAATATTTCATCTCTATGGTGAGTGATATTTTAAAATGAAAAATAAACAAAGCACAATGTTTGCTAAGAAGCTTTATTTACGTTAGAATAATTTTGCAAAGATTTTTCACGGTAACCATTTACTGTTTACACCAGCGTAGTCCAGCTCCGTAGCAATAGCCGTAGTGAAGGCTCTATTGGGAGCTTTTTACACGAGCAGAACTTCCGGCGAGACGTTTACAGTGGCCAACCGAGTTTAAGCCCGGCGAGCGTTTCCGGCGGTCCTCTGCTACTCTAACCAGGCTCCATAACTGTAGCCAAACGATCGTCAATCTTTTATATTGCTTTCCCCAGACTAGACCAAAGCTTTTTAGTTAACTGAAACGACTTGCGGTTTCTTTAAATTCACGTTCATGTTGTACAACCACACATTATTGCTTTACAGTGTCTACATATTTTTAATTAGTTGGGTCTCTCTGTTCAGATTTAATATCAAGCTCAAGAGTGTCTATTAATACAATTTGTAAGCTTATAATTTTAAGCTTGATACTCTAAAGGTAGCAATTTACAGCACCTCGAAAAGTTATTTACTAATAATTGATACCTATATTTTTGATAAAATGGCCAAAACTTCCAAATTTAGAATCACATGAGATTGTCTCTATTGGATATTTTCTAATCATTTAAGAGAAGCTATTCAAGATGAATGCGATTAAAAAAAACCTGTATCGAATATCTCAGATTTATTATAGATCAACGTGTTGTGTAATATGTTTTGGTTCTTTGAAAAGCATCTTCAGACTTACTACCGTGAAGCTAATTTATAAATTTCAGTACGGTAAGAAAAATAACAATGTATTTTAGTTCTACATAAATTATTTTATATATTTGTTGATAGCTATTTCGGCTTACGCCTTCGTCAGAACTAGCTCAGAATAGCGTCAGAATAGTTCTGACGAAGGCGTAAGCCAAAATAGCTATCAACAAATATACAAAGTAATTTATGTAGAACTAAAATACATTGTTATTTTTCTTACCGTATTATAATGGAGTTCTACCAAGTAAATGCCAACACAATCTATAAATTTCAGAGTTGAATTGAAAAAATCTTCATATTATATTAACATCGCCGGGAATTGAACCCAGATTAAACACGTCGCTATGGGATAGCTTTTATCATACTACCACTGAGGACAAAAAAACATTAAATACTAGAATGAAAAAAACACACTACTTGCATGACATCGATAGGAGATATACCTAATAGAATCATCACTTCAAAAAGCCATAGAATGTTGTGCTTCTCAACGTTATTTCCTTTCACATATCTATGCTTTCCTTCCGATAAGAAAAGAAAATTTTGATTCTGAATAAAAAATATGTCAACTTCACTTTTTGTGTCTCTAGTATTGTGCCAAAGGTTCTAGATCATTTTTATATACTAGGTAAGTCTAAAAATATGGCCTATGTCTTAAATTGTGTACCGTTTAGTCAAAACAATCACTTTTTACAATGTATCTGCTCTTTTCCATTTCTTAATTAATAGTTATAATATTATGTATACTATGGTTTAATATATTTGCCTGTCTGTCTGGCACGTTCTCACAGAAACTCATTTATCTGTGCCATTCAGTAAATGTTGAAAGGTGGGACTCCTTTTTCAGCATGTATATTTCATGATAATAATCACGTGGTTCTGCAATGGCAATATTCTTTGATGAACAGCAACTTATACTCACTGACAATTTTCTATAATATTTCAATGATTTGTATGTTTATTTTAGCCTAATTATTTAACAGTCTTACCTTAATATGATTAAATGCTTTAAATTATACTAAACACTTCTGATTCATTCGATGTTTATTACTTTTTTTTATCTGCATATATCAGTGATACGCAACCTCCATGTCCTTGCAAGTCCTCACATAACATTAACTGTGGCCTATAAATTCCAATTCTATAAAAAAGAAACCTTTATCATTATTATTTATTTTGATATCAACTTCATGCTGAACAAAACGCGTGTTATATATTATTCCATCATAATACGCGTTTGAGTGTAATCTTAGTGTAAAAAATATAATATTCAATTATCTTAGAAACAATCACGCAATGCACATTAAGTATTTAGTAGCATATTTGTAATATAATCAAAAAGACTCGTTGAAGAGTATATTACATCACAGTAAATAATGATCCGCAATGTTTAATCCTCTTTAGAATGTAGGTATGAATTGGTCCTACTGTAAAAAGGTTAAGTTGAACTGTTTTACATCAACGATACATTTTCATTTATATTTTTTCAATCAATAGAGCTTTGTGACAAAGATAATCCAGACAATTATGTATGATTTAAAATTGATATATATTGCATTTTTTTAAATAGAAGATAAAATAATTTAATGGGTTGATTGAGTAGGCATTTACTTGGTAGAACTCCATTATAATACGGTAAGAAAAATAACAATGTATTTTAGTTCTACATAAATTATTTTATATATTTGTTGATAGCTATTTCGGCTTAAGCCTTCGTCAGAACTATGTTTTTGACGTGTATTTAGTGTAGCTTGTATACCAAGGCTAGACAGGGCTCACCATCCATCCCCTCTCTGCTCAACCATCCTAACCCCACATGGGAAAAAGGTTTAAATAAGTTATTGATCTGGCTTAATCTTGAAGTGAACTTTAATCTCGGTATTTTTGGGTTATTTTTATTGTGTGAACCAACTCAAAATCCGCAATGTCTCAAGTGAATCCATTTTAAATTGTTTTTAGTGTTCATTGCTTGTTAATGACTTTTAGAAGCGGTGATGCGTTTATTGTAATCTGATCATTAAGAATGTCATTGGATTTATTATACCTAATAATTTCTAGCTGTTCCAATGCATTTAGCTTAAGGCCTTTATTACAGGAATGTAAACAAATCGGGACCGAATTTGGATTATGTGATTGTTCTCTGATGTGGTTTGCATATTGTGAATCAGTTTTTCCATTGTTAAAGGATCTAACATGTTCAATTGCCCGAGTCGAAATTTTCTTCCGGTCTGCCCAACATATACTAAATCACATGTACCGCAAGTCATCTTATATATACCGCTTCTATAAAGCTTATTAATTCTATCTTCTTCTTATTCTACTATTTTTAAGGTGTGTGCCTAAATTATTATTAACTTTAAATGCCACATTTACTGAATCCTTAATCTTGTGGTGAATTTTTTCACTAATACTCCCTAAGTAGTTAATTGATTTAAACTAAAATACATTGTTATTTTTCTTACCGTATAAATTTAATGGGCCTACAGATTGGGCATCATTTTAGTTTTCCAGTGATATCTTACTTTCAGACACCGGTCGTTTTACAGAGGGATGCATTCAGACAAATTTCTCGCTAGATTAACGACCAAATCGAGCGATTTATCTGACATGAGAATTTTTATGTCTGATTTACTGAGATATGATGAAGTAAACGAAATTTCAATTTAAAATATCGATTTTTGATTACATCGGATTTGGTTTCGCCTACGTAGCTGTAAATTCGTTCTGCAGATGACGTAAATAAAATATTGAATCTTCTCAAATTGATATATTTTTTTTATAATATTCTATTCTTATGTGAAGCATATGAGTACATAATTAAACTTCTTTAAAATTCAGTTCTACCAAGTTATAACAAATAGGAAGGTGATCACACTCACTACTGAAGAAAAGGAAACAATTTTTACGTCACATGCAACGAACAGAAATCAGTATTTAATGACTTCGACTGAGGGTGCTTGATGGAATTTCAATATAAAATTCGGATTGCTTGAATTTTTTACTTTTCGAGGAGTTTTGTCGCTAACGATCTTGGTTTCACCTTTCGGCATCTTTAGGCATTTCCAGTGCACGGATGTATTTGTAAGATTTATGTAAACGATACATACTGTTTACTGCGCGTCAGTTCAAGTTTATCCTTGCACTTGAAATGCCTGAAGATGCCGAAAGGCGAAACCCGGGTGGTTAGTGACAAAACGAATGGAAAAGTACAAAATTCAAACAATTCAAATATAAATCAGTAAATTGATTAAAAATCAATTTATAAAAGTGTTCGTTCTGAACTCCGAGCCTGAGTTAGCTGCGCAACAGAAGCCAATAACATGTACCATTTGAGAACATACTCGGTCTTATTTAATATGTAGGAATAGTAAATTTGATTTTTAATAAAGTGACTGATTTTACAAATAAAGTGGATATGGACTAGGTTAATGAAGGGACTAATGTGTTTGAATCACTTGCGTAGAGTGTTAAATCGAAAGTTCACAGTCAAAAATGTGTGGAGGTTTTAAAGACAAAATAATCCTGTGAAGAAAGGAAGAAAAAATTTAATTTTAAATAAATTAATTTTATTGCATTCTTAATTCAAAAACTCGAATAAAGGATGTGAATGTTTTTATTTTTGTAAAAGTTCGGGTAATTTTATTCTCAAATAAATCAGCCCTCAGTGTGTTAATAGTTCATATAAGCCTCACTTGCAAAAAGGACAAGGTAGAACAAAATATTTTCACGTCTGACTGTACGCATTAAATAAATTGTGCGGAAATTTATCCGTTCGAAATAATTGGAGTAAGCATCTAAGTACATAAAGTTTTTACGTACTTTACGTATGTGAGCTTTTTGAATCCAAGAGCTTTTAAGCCCAAGAATTAACGTCATATCCTATAAAAGTTTTCCCGGGGCTCAACATGACACATTATTTGGCGTCGAAAGTTTAAAGCACACTCTGAACGGCTGCGATAAAGAGAAAATTTTAAATAGCGATGGGATTTTGTTTGAGAATGTGATTTTGAAAGGTAATCACAGTGTTTACGGAGATTTTTGAGAAATAATATATTTACTCTGTAAACACTGACAGATAATTGGATTATTCATCATCAGTATTAATTACATGCTACGTAGTTATTTTACAGAAAAATATGTCAATCAGGATTCATTTTTTTTTGTCAGTACGAATTCATATAATATGTATACATGACAGCATAATGCATATAGTGTTAACATGAGTTCATGGTAATGTATTCAGACATTTTTAATAAAAAAATCTGATGACCTGGCAACATTATTTTGCTTTGTCAAACCTTTTATATTTGTCAGTGTAAGGCAAATGCCACGTATACGGCTAATTATCCTATGTAATCACTTTAATAAGCGCCTGACGTTCTTTTTCTCATTAAAAAATAGTCCCGTTCATAAATAACTAAACAGTTGACAATAAATTTTAGTTTAAACTATTTTATCAAAAAATTTTAGAGATTAATCGAGCTCAGCTCAACGGTCTGCCAATTTTTAACGAGCAACTTTATTTGCCTAGTTCGCCATTGTTGTACCCTTTTAAATAATTGTTATTTTTAATTTATTGTCATTTATTAATAATTGTCATTTATTTACAATTCAAGCACTTGCTATTATTAAATATCAATTCACTTACTATTATTAATGTAATATAATAATAAAGGCTTGAAATCAATCAACTCATTAACGAGAGGTCGGATAGGACCCTAGATTTATTTTAAATATTCTTATGTTATCATCTGGTCATTAATATTTTCAAAAATCCCCCTAATTATAACAAACCCACTTAAATCATTGAAACTTGTATTCATTCAAATTTCGCTAATTTACATTTTAATAACCTTTTAACTTAGTGATCTACTTATATTTTTGTATATAAACGATACAAACTGTTTACTACGGTCAGTTCAAGTACATCCGTGCATTTGGAATGCCCGAAGATGCCGAAAGGCGAAACCCGGGTCGCTAGCGACAAAACTCATGGAAAAGTACAAAATTCAAAAAATTCAAATTTGATATTGAAATTCCATCAAGCACCCTCAGTCGAAATACTTAACTATATAAACATTATAAATTTGATATTGAAAGTGAGATGTTCTTTAACGCCATATAAATTATATAATATATAGCACACACTTATTGTTTTTGGTAAATTGTGAGAATAATATCAAAAATATAAAGCGTTACTAATTATTAGCTTGAACTTTTTCTGATAATAAAACTTTAAGGCTAATTTAAAATATTTTTAATTCCATTGTATTTTCAATAAATGAAAAAAATGCTTAAAAACTTTACCACTTAACGATAGGTGTTCACCATTAACATAATAAAAACGTCTTGAACTGCTATTGCCGTCGAAAAATCGATGCTTTTTTCACGATTTAATTTTGTAACTATCATAAAATCGTAGTATAACCGATTTTTTTATGAAATAAGCCTTGACTTAAATCCATTTTATATATAGATTTATAATTATTTTTGATTTGGTGAAAAATAAATGTATGCTACGTGAATAAATTTTCATTTCATCAGTCTGAAAAAGTCTACATAAAAGCTGCGAACTCGTTTTAAACGCATTTCCACACGCGCTTCTAAAAATTTCCGCTCCAATTTTATTGAATAATGAAAATAAAATTGACTTTCGCAGGTAGTTATTTATTTTACACTTTACATTTTAACTCCTATTATAAAAGGAACACAATATCCGTTAATATTTTATATGATCAGTAAAGTCAACGTATGTTTTGAGAAAAAAAAATCGAAATGAAACTTTGATTTGTCGATCGCTTAAAAACTCGCAGGATCTCAAATTACTGTTCAAATTGAATGCAGAATTCTGTACATTCAAATAAAACTTATTATAATCACCGACCTCGAGTATGCCGACGACGCTGTCATCTTTGACAAATCAGTTGCGGGTATCCAGGAAACAATGGATAGACTGCAGAGCAACTCGTATCGCGTTGGCCTCAAAATCAACGCGAGTAAAACCAATGTGCTCTGCAACAGCGCCTGTCCAGATCCAGACTACTCTCTGTTGAGTGCGGGACAAGAAATCGAGAGAGTCGATGGTTTTAGGTACTTGGGAGTACACATCACGGGAGATGGCAACCCGCGTAATGAGCTCGCGATCCGATTAGGGATAGCTGGAGCAACATTTAATTCAATGCGGAAAGTCTGGGACTCACGGCTGTACTCGGTCAGAACCAAGTGCCACTTGTTCAACGCATGCATACTGACTGTGCTGCTTTACGTTGCGAGTCATGGCACATCACAAAAGCACAGGGTAACCGTATACTGTGCTTTGAAAACAGATGCCTGCGGCGAATACTAGGAGTACAGTGGTTTGACTTTGTCAGGAATACGGAGGTAAGAGAGCGGACAAACCAGCCCCTTATTACGTCCAAAATTAAAAGGCGACGATGGACCTGGCTTGGACATGTGCTGCGGATGCCTCAGGGGACCCGGAATCCTGCCTGCCTCTTCTATCAACCTGATGGATCCCGACGCCGCGGAAGGCCTCTGATGACCATCCATAGGATGTACTCAGGGGAGCTAAGGGACGCCGGGATGACCTGGAAAGATGCGAAGAGGTTGGCGGGAGACAGAGAATCTTGGAGGCACCGTGTGGCGACCATATGCTCCGAATAGGGAGCGGATATGGAAAAAAAAATAATCATAAAAAAAAAAATTCATATCTCATCAGTTTGTATATAATACTACTTTCATAAACACACAAGTGCATGACTAAAAACCAGTTTTGTTATACTTTACTTGTGCCATTGATATAAAAATCCAACTTTCTTTGAATTCCAAAAGCTTTTTATTTACATAAACTATGTGTTTAAAAAATAAATATTGGATATTCAATGATATGAAAAAAGGCTTGAAAGGCATGGCTTAACATTGAGCCTGTCAAGACTCAATGACTTAATGTCTCAAACTTAGTATTTAAACTAATTTGACATATTATATTGTTAAGATCATGACCAATTTCGCTCTACGCGAGCATTATAAAGTGATGAAATACATTTATAAATTACAAAAAGAAAAGTATTTTTTTTTAGTAATTTAAAAAATATATAACAGATATAATTATAAAATATAGGCATGTATTTAATGGGTCAGTAACTAATTCAAGTTTTGGTCAGTTAAATAAATAAATGGTCAGTTAAAAATCAAAATGGTCAGTTAATATTATAAACGGTCAGTTGTCATTGTATCAGTGTAAATGTGGTCAGTTATTAAATAAAACGGTCAGTAATATATTTTAATGGTTAGTTATTTATAAAAAATGGTTAGGATTTAATTTAAATAGTCAGCTATTTAAAAAAAATGAAAAGTTTTAGTTTGACAGCTTGTGAATTTTATCAAATATGGTCGTAATAGGCAAATTTATGAATTGTTCTTTTTATTTTAACTGACCATTTATTATTTTAACTGACCATTTATTATTTTTTACTGACCGTTTTAAGTATTTATAACTGACCATTTACCGAATTAGAAACTGACCAAATAATTAGTAGTCTAAAATATACACGGAATCAAATGGTTAAAATGTTACTGACTTTTAACAAACAAAAGAGACACAAAAAATGAATTTAATAAGAAAAAAATATTTATATTTAGTTTTAAATATCTAACAGATTATTTGCTGTAGATCTCCTCAATTTATTCTTTTTTGATTGCTTAGTTTTTCAAAGAAAACAAATTGTGATTTCTACCAACGTTCGACTTCTCACCAGGCCATGCTTTAAAAATGCTCCAGGCCGTATCGCTTAAAAAGTACTCGAGGTTTTGTTTCATAAAACATCCAGTGACTTTACGGCCCGATAAAATGAGCTTTCATCGAAAAGCTATTTAGGTTTCTTTCCTTTGACCACAGTAACCCTAGCTAGCTAAGTAATAAACTTCATGTCGGCAGGGTAGTTAAAACTAATGAAAACATATTGCAGGGTATTCCTGAGTAATGGTATCTTTGTAAGTGCATCGAGCATCAGTTTTATTTGCAAATTGATTTAACTGCCTGTTATCTCTGATGTATTCTCTAAAAGGTCTTCATCCGCTTCTCACATTAACCAACGTTCATAAGAAGGCAGTCACGGCTATGCATTCATTCTTCGGGGCTAGTGAATTCATTGTATAAGCTCACTTAACTATAAAAAATTCTTGGGGGCTTAAAAAACTCTACTTTCTATCACAATCATTTTTCGAAAGAAAATTGCCAGATTAATAATAACATTCAACAGTTATTTAGTCGATTATAAGACTTGTGACTGAGTGGTGACTTTTATAATATGAAAATGATTGTAATATTTACTTTAGTATTATAAACAAAGCTGTTCAACAATGTCTTCTGAGTCTGAAATCAAGTGTCAAAATCATTGATTTTGGTTGTGGAGATCTTGATTCATTTTTCAATCGAAATATTGATTTCTGTTCGAAGGCCTGGATGTCTGTGCTGTCTACAACTTTCTCCCACACCCTTCCAATTCCAAAAATTTGACGTGCTGAGAACAATAAGTTTGACTTAATCATATCCTTTCTATGAAAAAACCATACCTATACTATATATACTCTCTAGAAATAGAGCTTAAACAACTTTTTAAAATAAATTAAATATTTATTTATTTTTTTGCTTTTATTTATCATAAGTTGATCTTTGAGAGATCGGAAAACCGTTGGATGACTGATATTTTTATAATTCTACATATAACCCGTTGTCAATTTAACGTTTTTAAATATTTTAATGGTGAAAAAGATACTTAACCTTTCATAATTCTAACCATCTGATTCAATCATTTATGAAGAACCTGCGAGAGACTGACATCCAATTAGTAGTGAAATTAAGCTTTATTGTGATGCTCTTATTTAAATCCATATGATTTGTTTATGGTTTCCGAATTCAAACTATTTTCAACAGCAAAAATTAAATATTTAAAGATTTTCGATTTTTCTAACGATTGCTTTTAAATAAAATGTAGAAAAATGAGATTCTCACACTTAACCTTAATGTTTGCATAATCGAAACTGAAAACACTGCTATAACTATATAAAATAAATTTGATTTTTCCATTTATTGTGTTACTAATCATCTTACATCTTTAGATTTATTGTCACAAAGTTTGCAATGAAGCAATTTTGATTTTAACATTTTAAAATGATCAATTACAAAATGAAGGATGGAATTTTTCATTTTTACGGGAAGCAAGAAGGGGGGAGGTTTATTAAAAACAAAAATAACAATTTATTATACTACTAATAACGTTAGCATTACAAAATATTAACTAATGAGATGCAATCAACTCTTAATCAACAATATTAGCGTTAGAGAAACACAATAAAAAGTGAGAATTTTTTAATTGTTCAGTTATATTATGAAATGCAAAAATTGATTTTGCTAATATGAAACAGTAGTCTTTGAAATCCGGTCCGTGGCGCAGTGGCAACGGCTTTGACTTGCGTGCCGGACCGCCCGGGTTTGATTCCCAGTATGAGCAGATTTTTCTTAGTCGAAAAATCTGTTCAAAGGCACGGATGATTGTGTTGTTGAAAATCCCTTCCCATCTTTCCGATCCCAAAGAGCGACGCATAGTGACAGCGATTAGCTAATCACTAGTCCTGTCCTAGTCGTCGTATCCTTTCCATCCCTACTCTCTTCAAAAAAGAGAGGTTGAGCAACTGAGTAACAAGCAGTTTTCGTAGAAGAACATATGTTGAGATAAACTCCGTGAGGAGTCCATATGCTCCAAGTTGGGAGCGGACATGGTTAAAAAAAAGAAAGTCTTTGAAATAAATATACCATTGTTTCAAAATAGATTTTTTCCAATTATCATACAATTCAATCCCACAAACCAATTCTGCAACGATTCAAATCAGCAGGTAGGTTTGTGGTAATCTAGATAAGTATTTTCCTATGTGTGGAGGAAAAGGCCACATACTAACGCAGCCGTGATGGCTTGTCGCCTGTCAATCGACACGGCTCCCCTAAGGTATTTATCAAATATCAAAATCCCTTGATCTTTCCAAAATATCTGCCGTATCAGCTTAATGGAATTCAATGGAACTGACGAGTGAATCGACCAATCAAGTTTGCTAGAAGAAATACATTCAGATAAAATTCAAGCAACATATAAAACAATGCTTCTCTACTGTACTATTACCCAATTATACATCGAAGAAATATTTTTTTAAAGATATTTTAAAACTCGTTCCTATTTCAGTTTAATGCGATCTGAATATTTATGCTAGCTTTTTTATTCAATTACTAGCTGTACCCTGCGCGCGTTGCTACGCCAGCAATTGTAGGGGGGATTGGGGGGGTGGGATAGGGGAGGGGCTGTACGCCAGAAAATTTCGCGGAATTGTACTCGAGAAATTTGTAAAAAATCGATATCATTTTTTGGGGGGGAGAGGGGTTGTTTGGCGGGGTGGGGTTTGGTGGGCGTATGGGGCGAGTATGCCAAAAACCTTCGAAGGTGTGAACTCGAAAAATTCATGAAGTTTAAAAAAAAAAATTGGGAGGTGGAGGTTGAGGGGTGGTTGGGGGGAGGGGTTGGTAGGTCAGAAACCATTGCGGGTGTGTACTAAATAATTTTTTAAGGTTTCACATCGATCGGTCGAGTGGTTTAGTAGTCCATAGCGGACATACATACAGACATTAATTTTTATATATATAGATATTGACAAATTAAAAAGAAAGAAGGGTAAATTTAATAAAAAGATCAAGTCTTTACAATTGAATATATTTTATGGCTAACGAATCAAAAACTCATATGTACTATCGGATATAAGAAAAACAATTAGCTAAGCATAATATTAGAACACTTAATATAATTTTTGTCTATTAGCCAATTACTCAAAGCCAATTCTTGTCACAAGTTAGAAGCTTCATTAAGGGAATGTTTAGGTCTTACCAGAAGAGATAGTTGCTTTTAAAAATTTCAACATAAATTTTTAAGGTGTTTATACATGCGTGGCTTCGATTGTTCGGTTGAAAACATAACAAATTATTTAATTAATTTAAAGAATTTTCAAAAAATATTTCGATTCCATTCCAACTTTTCACTGTTTTCAGCGTAAAAAAATATTTTTGTATTTTTTACTTTCGCAAGCTGTGACTATGTATATGTCACGAACGCCACGGTCATTATACTATAAATTCTCCTTGTTACGAAAAATGCTTTTAACATTCTTTCACAAAGGGAATAGCCAAAAATACACCTGTATGCAAATATATTTCCAACGGTTCGTTGACCGGGAAATAAATCTTTGCATAACACGTGCAAACAAGACACATCCCGTTTCATTCCAAGCACGAACGTGTCATTTTTTATAATTCTGACATGGGATTTGAACCTTATTTGTACTTACAAAATATTGGATAACTTCGTCCATTAACGTAAGGAATAGACATGTGAGGGTGTTCATATATGTTTCGTTCTTATTTAATATATTTTTTAAAATATACCTTAAAAGCTTGCTGGAATTAAGCAACTAGTTAAAGTCCCAATATACCAATAAACAAGAAAATGATGCTTATTAGTAACATAATATTTATCACAGAATTTTTATTTTTTTTCTCTTGGTCATTTTTTAAGGCAAAATATCAAAGTTTGGCTCTCCATCTTTGATCATTTATGTCTCGAATATTGGGCGATTTCTGAGGGTCTAATAGCCATTGACTTAAATTTCTGTTACCAACCACATATATGTATAATTTGTTTTGTATTATGAGTAACAGTTGCTTTAAATAAGATACGTAAGCTTATTGACTTGATAAGTATCACAAAAATGATATTTAATAACTATAACTTACTTTCAATGGATTCGGCGGTAACTTTGTGGAAGCTAATTTTAATATAAAATTTTAAATAACTTTGATTATTCCACGTATTTTACATACAATAAACCCCCGATTCTACAAATGATTTAATGCGGGAAACGATGAATGCGGGAAAGTTTTATATATGAATTAAATGCCGGGACTATAAAAAATGAACACACTACGCGGGAAAACGTATAATGCGAGAACGTAAGATCGGGGTTCCACTGTATATCATTAGTTAATATTTTGAAGTACTAACGTTATTAGTAATATAATTGTTTTGATTATATTACCCCCTCCTTGCTTCTCGTAACAAGTTAAAATCCCAAGCTCCATTTTGTAATTTTAACATTTTAATATATTAGAATCAATCTTGCTTCATTACTTAAGCAAACTTTGCGATATTAAGTCCAAAGATGTCTCTGAAAGGGGCGAAACACGTGTCACAACTAGTAACACAATACTTGGAATAATCAAAGTTATTTCAAATTTTATATTAACTAATACTTATTTATATATTTCTACTAGACACCATAATATGTTAAATAATCAGGTTTTTAATCAAAATCAAGTGAGACTACTCTTATTAACGCAATCAGGTTATAATATATGACGGGATTTCCTTTTAATAACAAAAATATGTCATCAGTTTTTCAACTATGCAATGTAAAGTTAAACATTCCTAATAATTTGGAAATAACACTACTGAATTGAAAAAATCCTAAATTGGAATTGTTTTTTTACGTCTTACAACTTAATATGTAAAAGTAATTTTAAATGATTTAAACTTTCAAGAATTTTATTAGACACGAACAGCCTGTAGAAAAAGCTCACGGTAACAAGTTGCAATATGTCATTCGCCCCGAGTATTTCACCCTTTGAGTAATTTTATCTCTTCCCCGATCTTTATCTTCCCTTATTTTAAAATTTATTTCAACCCCTCTTGATTGTGATAAAATATGTAGGTAGAAGGATGAAATAAACCAAAGCGCATTAAATATATTATTTTGTGCCACGTTTGACTCCAAATAATTGTATATACCTGCTTTTGACGACCTAGCAACATTTGATTGATAAACATTTATATCTCCAAAATTATTACGTATATGAGAAATCCTACCACTACTATGTTTTTGCTAGCATGAATTTTTACCAGATAAATATTTAAAGTCTTTTATTCAGATGTGCACTAACATTCAAGAAAAGAATTAAAAATACATTGAATAATTTTTTAATTTAAAGAAAGACAATGCATTACCAGGATGTGACTTAGGCACGACATTTTCATTTGAACAAGCTTGCGATGTTGATTTATAATCATTTCCTAATTATTTTGTTCTTTCTTCAGCGAAGCGCGAGAAATTTTGACAGAAAAACTCTCAGAGTAGATTTTTAAATTAAGGTCTTTCGCCATAAAGAAAAATACAAGATTAATTACGTTCGGAGACACTGAAAATGTCATGGCAGCGTCTTGTACAGATTTCCTGAGAGCTTTCCGTAAGCTCATTCTTTAATTTTATCCGATTCGTGCTTACTTTCATTCATATATTATTAAAAATTCGTTTTCCACTGTGTGAGTAATAACACTTTTTTAGCAAGTAAGTGTGAAAAATGATTCTAAATTAGAAAAAAGGTAAAATATCTTATAGAAAAGAGTTGTAAGTAAGGTTTAAAATCCCCTGCGATAACTTTGATCTCGGTATTTCGGTTATAATTTTCATATTTATTAAGCGTCAGCCATGCAAATTAATAATAATAGTTCGAAATAAGTGATGTCACTTTCTTTTTATAAATATAATATAACGGCTGTTTATCCATTATCGAACACCAAAAATATTTTATTAAAATATAATGTAGGAGAGTATCGGTCTCGTTTGAATGCGATCTGATTGAAATTAAAAATATGTCTGGTTATGCACATAGCATATTAAATTTCACCTTTTTTAAAATGAGGACACATTAATAGAAATTCATTACCATCCAAGATGCTGGGATCAATTTTAGAATTGTTTATACTTGGCACTCAAATTTTGGGATTATGTTAAAGTATTAAAAATCACGAGATTGGGAACCCTAGCTGTAAGTACCTCTTAATTTAAAATAAAAGAAACACAAAACCTTTCATAAAAATTTGTGATTTTAACAATTAAGTTATTATCTACTACGGAGATTTCAAGTATTCTCGATGTCTTCTTTATTATGATCATCATGTTATCGTCTTGATAATGTTTTATTATTAAAAATCAAAATGTCCTATTTTTTATTTTTTAACATGGTCGAGAGTCTAGACTTTCTGTCAGTTTATCTTGACTGGGGGCGTAAGTGGGCGTTTTATGAAATCGAGGGCAGATTTTGTAGTTTAAACATTTGAGCAGAGCTGCTCATAACTAAGTGGGCGATTGTATCATGCGGTCATGCAGTCAGTCATCGTTCCAAAAGCTTGTGAGATGGCTTCGAATATTTCTATGCGTCTTTGAGTTATTCAGCATTTGTTGAAATTTATTTTTACTCGTAAAGAAGCGTTGGCTATAATGGCTTAAGAAAATCTTTTTTAAACCATTTCTAAGCGTGATCCCGATAAAACATTTTATTTTAAGATTCCTAAGACAAAATAATTCAGTTTATCTATTTATAAAAATATATTTTCAGTATAAAACAAAATCATATTATCTTTTGTTGACTCTAACTTTATACGTTTAGTATTGCGAAAAGCTCTGCTTTGCCAAACTTCTTTAATTAATCTAATGCTGTGGTCTGCAAATGCTTGAAAAGAAGCTTGCTGTATCTAATAATTTTAAGGCGAAAGACTTGTACAAAATTAAATTGCTTATCTTTTCTCCAACAGGTAAATACTTAGGTGATTGAATGTCGTTATCATTCATCAAATCACTCATAATTGTTTATTCAATTTTTATCCGCTTGATTGATGTACTATTTCATTTATATTTATTGATATTATCACCATATAAAACAAGGATGGTGGAACAGAGAAGAAGATGTATTTGTACCCTGTCTACAGCGGTATATATAGGATGAGTAAATGCAGGCTTAAACATAGTTCTGACGATTGCGTAAGCCAAAATAGCCATCAACAAATATATAACATAGTTTTGGTAGAATTGAAGAACGTTTTTTTTTTCACGGTATTATAATGGAGTTCTACTAAGCTAATACCAATTCAATAAATATACCTATTTATTTAACAACAAATAATAACTTTTCTCTTGTTGTTTTCAATAGACGTTTGAAACACAGCTTAATTTTGTCTCTTGTAAAAGACCGGTTGTTAAAGAAGGAGAATCATTAAAACTCTGACCCACCTACGTATGTTTTGAGCTTAGAGCAATTATCCATCACGCACATAAAGCTATCTTTTCAGAAATAATGTCGTATTGAAAACAATAAAATCGTTACCGTATTTGAAATATGCGTATACTTTATCGTGCACCCTTTTCACTCTTTATGGTTCAAAAGCTACGTATAACTTTAAATTATCGACATTACTTTTAGTCTTCGCCTAAAACAAAGTCACGTAGAAAATTTGCGGCAAGAAAATTCGACTGTTTATCGAATTAAATTGTTTGCCGAGAGAAAACTTCCGTGAGATTTTCATGAACTCTGTATCAGGTAGTGTTATTTGTTTTTGAAGTTCAATGAACCACAATTTTGTGCTTGTTTCATTGAAAAAGTAAACAATGCTTCTTTATAACCATTGATTTCAACTCAATTAAACTTGATTTTCTTGCAACGAAAGTAAAGTGCCCCAATTGAAAATGATATTATTTCCAGGATATTTTGTTGTTAGTTTACTTTTTTGGTCCCATCTTCCAGATGTAAAGTCTATTTGTCTTCCACTGTACACTTTTTATGATAAAATAAACAAAAAAAAGATCTATACAAATTTTTCAATAAACGAGTATTAAGCTTGCAGTACTACAAGTACACCTCAATCCGTAGCCTTGATAAAGCAATAACTAAATATCTACTACTAACAATATTTAGCACATAACCAAAGTCTTTTATGACAGCAAATTGGTTGCCGTAAGCTTATTAAAAATTTTCATTCAAATTATTTTTGACTCATTTCAATCCTTTTTTTTTCTTTTTGGCCACGGTTATCTTACCCAAATTAACTATGGATATGAGTTATGCATATAAACTATAAGTTTTTATTAATTTACCAATAATTAATTTGCATTATAGTTCATGTTCATTAACTTCTGGATGAATTAAAGTAAATAACAGTCAATTGTTTAATAAGCCCATTTTATCTTTGAAAATATTTTCATTCATCATATTATTTTACGTTAAGTACGAAACTAGCAAAATTGACTAAAATGTTTTCAATATATCAAAAATTTCCCAGAAAACCAACGTTGATTATTTCGCTCGTTGAAATAAATATCCAGGTAAATTTATAATAATCCAATGTTTCAAACAAAAATTATATGCACACATTATGTTTATGATAACCATTTATTTACTGACACGTGTTTTCAACAGGCTTAAATTTATTTGGTAACAGATATTCAATTACAATTTAGCTCAAAACAGTTGAGCTTTTGTACCAAGTAGCAAGAATAACAACTGATATTGAGTTTGAGCGGTAACAAAAATTAAGAATTAAAAACCAGGTACATATTTAAATTTAATGCTCACCATAAAAATAAATATAATGTATTTCCAACTGAAGTTTTCAAGAAGAAGCATCAGGATTTTTCCCAATACTATATGTTTGCACAACCATCGAAAATAATCCACAAAAAAGTTAGGCATTAAAATTCTACAGATTCTATTGTAGATCACTTAAACCATAGGCTCCCAACCTTTTTAAATTGCTACCTCTTTTTATAAAAGCCATTTGATCTGCGACCCCCAAGGCCAAATTGGAAAAGGTATTTTTCATAAGGTAGTCAAATAAATCAATGAAGATGCATTAAGTGGATATTTTTTTAGTTGACTGTACTATTTATTTATTTTTATACATTCATTTGTTTATTTATTTAAGAAAAATAAAATCATGGCATTACAGCTGACGCCAATGCGCCATGTATTTTTCAAATATAAATACATGTATTTATATATGTATATATATACATACATGTAAATACATAATAAAAACCACTAATTAATTAGAAACAAGATGAAAAAATTGTAATCATAAAAACAGAGAGAAAAAATTTATAAAATCATATTAGAAAGTTTCAAAGATGTCAACCGAGTGAGTTCTGACAAAATCAACTTTTATTCATAAAATATAGTATTTGTCTGAACTCACTCACGTCAACATGAAATATGTCGACATCCGAAGCAATGCCGTTTAAAATTATTAAAACTCTTCCTAGTGGCATTCCCATTGGCAGACTGTTTCTACCCCTTGGAAGAACAAACAACTCATGTTCACATGTATAAGTTGACCCCTCAGAATACCCGTCGCGACCCATGGGTTGGGAACCCGTGACTTAAACAAATTCATGATTTAAAAAAAAAACTTTTTTCAAAGATTTTATGTCAATCTGTATCGTTTTGTTATTTGGTTGGAAATGTATATATGTATGAGTGTCCCGTGTACAAAGTAAACAGCATTTTCATCATATACGTATTTGGAAATGAAGAATTAAATTCAAATAAATACAAATATAGCTTAAATCCAGGAAATAAGCACACGTTATCGCATAACCATTTAATCAAAAGGAATAAATATTTCAATAAACCGGTTAAATGCGATGAAATTTTATACAGGAGTTTGAAGACAATGTTTATTATGATTAAACGTTCACCGAACATATAATTGAAAAAGACTTTAGTAAAAACAAATTTAATTTTTGATGATTTGGCGATAACTTTGTATAGGACCATTTTATTGTAAAATTTTAAATACTACTAAATATCACCAAAGCAACCGTGAGATAGAAGCTCGATGATGCTTCTTATACGTATCACGTCATGTGTCGAGCTATACCTGGAATAAACTAAGCTTTTTTTTATGTTATATAAACTAAATTGTCTTCTAATAAATAAAAATGGTTGTCTGTAAAGTCGGTTTACGGACGATAGTTTAACGTGACAACGTCATAAGAAAACATTGATGAAATGATTGCATACTTTTATGAATAAAATGGAATCATTTTTATTGAATTATCATTATTTTGTATGGATACGAAGAAGAAGGAGTGAAATGAAATCTATATAATTTATTGTTTATTTAAACTACATTTGTTATACGTTAATCAGATTTTTAATATGTAAGAATTAATTACCTTTATTGCCGCAATTGTTGTTGTAATATAAACAATGAAAACCACATTAAAATTTCACTTCACTTTATAAACAGTTGTAAACAGATCACGTGTAGGTACTGTAGGTGTATAAGTTGTGTGCTGCTGCTGTCTCTTTTCTACTCAGACGCATCGACCAATCGAGTGGAAGAGAGATAGATGCGGCACAATCCGAACGGTAGGCCGATCGTGCCTCTCTATCGCTTATCCGCGCTCTCGCTCGCACGCTCGTAACGCGACAAACGGGACAATGAGTCATGTTTTTTCGTGCGTGCAGCGGGCGTTCATCGATTTATAAGACGTTGTCACGTCAAAAATCTATATAAAGAGGAATGCTAACATTAAAATGAGATATAAAATGGCTGAATAGTAGCATACATTGAATGTGGATGGAAGGCAGGGGAAATTTGCAAGAGGTGAATGAAGAAAACGCAAAGTTCAATACGAATTGATAGAGCTAAAAATGTATCAAATAGTTTTGGTAAGGTGTTATAGAGTGCTTGGTTTAGATTTTTTTTTTTATTTATTTATCAAATATTTGTGCCATCGCTTAAGATTTAATCTTGCGGAACTAAATATTGCATTAAAAAATTAGTTCGTATTCTTAATATATAAAATTAAGAACCTTTGACTGGATTATATAATAAGAAGGTTTTATTCAAAAATTGTCAAAAATCAAGCATGTCAGTCTTTTATGTACCTATGCATGATCAATATCTTGATTCAATAGCTAAATAATATATAATTATGAAGCGTCTATATATTTGTTGGTTGAAAAAATTACCGTTCATAATTTTTGTTAATATTTACAGGATATTTTTCCAATTTAATTAATAATTATAAAACACGTTGAACGGTATTTATGGTACATAAGATAACAGATAATAGTGTTAGTATATTTTTATCCATTTTAAATTCATTTGGCGTCAAAATTTCATATGTAGAAAATCGAGAATAATATTTAAAAAAAATACACTATCGACTAAAAATCGTTTCGTTTGATATTTGATAATATTATACTGTTATATAACAATTCTTTAGGAATGAACATTGAAAGTAACTTTATTTTATGTTTCCATTAAATTAAGCATTTTCGGCAAATCTTCCCATATCCAGTTTCGTTAGCTGGAGTGTAAACCTGTTAAGCATATACATACAGTGAAACCAAAAATTGTATTACATTAATTTTCAATTAGTCAGTAAATATATGTTTGTTTTAATAAATGAAATATAAAATTCATTCAGACAAATTAATTTCGAACACATAAAGTTAACACAATTTTTTTGCGAAGTCATGAGAAAATGTTGTTGGTATTCTGGTATCTAATTTTAATTTCTGAAAAAATTCAAATACATAAATTATTACAGGTTCATTACACTTATTAACACTGAGTGTTAATTATTCCCTTTTGTCTAGTGTAGTATAAATACGTTAATTTGAATATTTAACTGACATAATCCGTAACACACCCTCCTTCAAAAACCCGTGGAGTACCTCTCTCTTCCAATTTAAATTTTCATTTATAGAAAGCCAAAAGATATAATTTTATTTTGCTTGCAGAAATACCTAACCTAACCTAACCGTTGTATCATTTTCCCACTACGGTTACTATAGTGGTACAATATTGAAACAACTTATGCAGATATTTTCGATGGTTTCGGCGGTAACTTTGTGGAAGTTCATTTTAATATAAAATTTAAAATAACTTTGATTATTCCACGTATTGTGTAACTAACTGTGACACGTGTTTCGCCTCTTTTAGAGGCATCTTCAGACTTACTATCGCAAAGTTTGCTTGAGTAATGAAGCAAGATAAATTCTAACATTTTAAATTATGAAATTACAAAATGGATTACGGGTTTTTTTCTTCTAAAGGAAACAAGTTTGAACAACTTATGCTTGAAATTTATGTTTGCAACTTATGTTTGAAAAACTTATGCAGAGTTTGCTTCTGAGCTATAATCTAGTGCTTTTGATAACCGCAGATTAAAATCACTCTGATGTTTTTTTGAATCTTCAAAATGCTGCTACCCCAAAGAACAAGGCAAAGTAATTGTATATTGGTGACGGTATGGTACAATAATCAATACACTTGAGCGTCCTATAACACTGATGTATAAATTGTGACATGTTTTTACACAACACGCTTTATATAACACGGCTTGAGGGAAAAAAAAAATTACAATAAACATTTTTGTGGTATTGGTGGAGAAGGTTTTTTTGACATGTATATTCATGTACATCCAAGAAAGATTGGAGGATCGTACGTTGAACGAAGAAGAATTAGTCGAAATGTTGGATGAACCTACAACAATTAATGACTGAGAAAGCAGTTGAAGCGAATAAGCTACATGTTTCACAGTAAAAACAATTAATGACGACCTGGAATTGGCTATTTGATAATATTTTTTGCTTTTGAAAATGATCCTATACTGGAAATGAGTTCGAAATTCAAGAGGGAATTGCAAAATATTTAGGAACCAAATAAGGAAATACATAATTTAATATTTTTTTTGGAACGCAATCCCTAATTTTGCATGAACTTGGTACATGGCCGAGGCCCAATTGTACAATATTAGTTGAAATCAATATTTCAAATTGATGTATTTTAATACTTTCGATGGTTTCGGTGGTTGATGTATTTAACATTTCTGGTTAGGTCTGTATTCTGCTGCACTTATCGAAAAAATAGCGTTTGCGGTAAAAAAAACCTCCTCCTTTATTTGGTAATTTGCAATAGAATGATAAGACAAGGCTCCAGGGTGATAATGGGGTAAGAAGGTGAGAATAGCTCAGACCCTTTAAGGTTATTTTTATTTCTCATCATATTGAACGGCTTTGCCCCAATCTCCTCCATTCGAGAGCTTTCCGGGATGAATTTCATTTTATCAAATTTTACAAATTTTCATCGCTCGTTTGCATGAAAAGTATACACTTAAGAACATCTTTACAATACCGTTTCATTGTACAAGATTTTGCGGACGTATTTTTTGCTTGTATTTAAAAGGATATTCGTATTCCTAGAAGCATATTTTTATTTTAAGAATTCGACTGATGGGATTTCAATGTCTTGTTTGATTCGTTTGAATTTTGTGCTCAAGTATGAGTTTTGTCACTTCTCATCTTAAAGCATTTAAGATAAACTTGACCTGACGCGTAGCTAATAAGTAGTATCGTTTTATTTGAGATACGATGATTTTAATCAATACGGTTAAAAAATACACAATTTATCAAAAATAAGCTTTTTAAAGCATGATAGATTTTAGCTTTTATTTTATTCAAACGTTTTTGAACAATTTATCAAACCAGCTCTAGTTCTATTTTGAAGCATACTTAAGGCTCATTAATAGTTGTGCCAGTGTTTTTTTTTAAATACAACAAACAGTAAACTCTGGTATTAAAATCATGACAGAAGAGGAGTAGTAACACGAAAAATCTAGAACTCGAATAACTAAATGAAACAACCGAATACGATGGAATAATCAATTATTGAGTCGGTTTGATGGCAATGTAATTTACGAAATTTTATTCGGTCATACTGGCCTTAGATTCATGATTTAACTCATACAATATAAAACATACTGATTGCTTTTTCGAACTGTGTCAAAAATTCATAGATGATTTTGATTTATCCATTCTTTCACGTCCATCTCACACATTTTTTTGGAAAATGGTTTTTATTAAGAGGATTTATCTAAATTATTGAAGTTTACAATATAAAATTTAAAATAACTTTGATTATTCTACGTATTGTGCTACTAACTGTGACACGTGTTTGGCGTCTTTCAGAGGGATCTTCAGACTAACAATCTCAAAGTTCGCTTAAGTAATGAAGCAAGATTGATTCTAACATTTTGAATTGTGAAATTACAAAATGGATTTCGGGTTTTTTTCCCCTTATAAGGGATGCAAGGAGGGGATGATAGAATCGAAACAAAACAAACAAATAATCATACTAATGAGCTGCAATCAATCAGATTGGGATTTTCCCCTTTGAATGGAAGCAAAGAGGGGGTTATAGAATCGAAACAAAACAAACAAATAATCATACTTCTAATGGCGTTAAACATTACAAACTATTAAACTAATGAGCTACAATCAATCAGATAGGTTAGTGATTACTCTATTAATTGGAAGAAATGTAAGTAATGGCGAGCAACCTGTCAAGAATATTATATATTAACCTGTCAACCTATTAAGAATATTATTTAATAATATTTCCGAGTTTTACTTCACAAGTTGAGGAAACGACTTAAAACAAGTTTATGATATGATATTTCATAAGTTTCAAAAATTTGTTGAATACACATACAATTTAACCGATATACCATTGTGATTAGAGCTTTTTCAAAAGACTTGACTGACAATTTATTCAAATGGCGTTAATATTTAAAACAAACAACTGAAATTGCGGAATGTGAGAATGATGCAATAAATCTTGAGTCAACAAAGTGTATACATAAGTAAAACTCTGTGTTCACTGCTCACGTATGGCTATGAAAGCTGTCGAGAGAAAGCATCATCGTTTCAGGTTGAAAAGGCTTGTTTGCAGTCACTTGTTCTCTGAATTTAAACATACATAGAGCTTTTGGAAACTAACACGTAAGGTAGCTGTAGGATCAAAAACCTTCACCTGTGGAAATGCATTCAGAATGCATGGTAATGAATAAATTTCTTTGCAGTGTGGAATTTCAAGCGGTAAGCTGGTTGAAAGAAAGTAGCATGCATAAAAGAGCCTTGCACAAATGAAATAAGCCACACATGGTTAAAAAATATTGAATTAATTTTTAAACATAAATTGCGGTGGGTTACACTTTTGCGTAATGAAATATTTTTATCTAGAATATATAAATTATGTCTTTTGAACAGTTTTTTTTTGATGCTGGTAACTATATATTTTTCTAAGCTCGTCTGTTTAATATTTTGATGAGCATATTATTTTAATGTAGGCTTTTAAGGCGTTTCTCGTTTCTCGCTTAGTTTGCTTTGCAGAGAGCGAAGTTGAAACATCATTAAAGGTTTTCGACATCTATTCAAATTGTTTATCAATTATCTTTGTAGCAGTATATCAAAGGAAGGAAATTGAAATAGAAATTGAAATAATCAGCCAGCCAAAATACTGAATACGTTTCGAAATAATATAAGAATCTTTGACAATATTCGTGCTTGGAGTTTTTTGAAACTATGTCCAATTCTAATGAGAAAAATATGGACTTTCAATGCAACTTATCCAAACAAAAGTAGTTTTACAAAAACAGTAAGACAAAAAAAGCCAGTTTAAAAAATATTTTTTGTTTGAAACATAATTTGATTTGTATTTTTTTAATGAACAGAACAAACCTGTACTAGGTACTTCTATTTATTATATTTTTTCAGAACGAGACAAGTCTTTCTCATCACTTTTTCTCATATAAAAATATAGTAATTTTTCATCAAGAATAGCCAGTTTATGCCTTAATAATAAACTTTTGATTTATTTTAAATGATAAGAAAGCTATTTCGAAGACTTCATCTATCGAGGCTGCAATTAACATGTAATTATTTACGGCACTTGATTGAAGATAAATAAAGCTATTTTAAGTGCATATTTATTTTGATATATAATACCAAAATATGACGCTGCATCAAAGTAAAATACGATTATTTCAGAGCATAGTGAGGCATTATAGCGAAGATTCATTTTCACTGTCATAAATTCAAACAAAAAGAGAACACCCACTCTGCGACTTAATACAAAATGCATAGAATCTTTCCTACCTTGCTTCGCTGTGTTATTTTTGAGTCAGATTTGCTGATAATAAACAAACAAACTGATTAATTTAAATACAGCCCAACGCTGGATTAACTGCGGGTAATGCATACTGAACGCAATTTTGTTCCCAGTTATTCCCAGGTAGGGTGGTTTGTGCAAACATTTCCCCAAATACACAAGAAACAGCCTGTCAAGAATTCGCTTCAAACTCTACAAGAAATGGTATTTGCTCATTCCAGTTTATAAGCCAAGCTCACGGAATGTTAACCTGTGGGGCAGTGTTCATTTGAATAATTTACTGTGTCGAAATTATTGTTTAAACAGTTTTACTAAAATATCTACCTCTCCACATGCTATAATCATTACCAGAAGGTAATTTATTATCACTCAGTGAATAAAGTCTGTTTTTAACTTTTTTTTTTAAATTATAGTTATTTATAAAATGGATACAAAAGAAATAATAAAGTAAAAATCATTATTCTTGTAGTAAGTACGACGATATATTTTTACTTTAATTCAAATATGAAAAAATTACTGTTGGCTGTTTTCAGCACAAGCAATCAAACAACCACTGATTTGTTTCCAATCTAAAAGAATTCGGAAATTTTTGTATTTTTTTTTTACTGGTTAAAAGATCAGTCCCATGCAGCTTTGTATCGGGCCAACTAAATGAGGAGTAAATTTGTTTATTTTATTGATCGCAAAGCGTTATGGAAGGTGGCAGTGCACAACGGCTGCAGACACATAACGGGAGGTGGAGAGACAGCCAACTTGTTCACCCAAGTTTGATACCCATATCTTCAAACTTTTGACTATCATCGGTATGCTACTCACGTAAAGATATAATATTCATTGAATAAATACCAGAGCATAATCAAATTAATTCTCAACTAATCGTTCTTAGTTAACTTACTTGATATAATCTTTCAAAATAATTTCGAAATACTATTTAAACTTAAATTGAGAGAATTATTTTCAAGGGAAAATATTTTCGTCATTGAAACGACTCACATAGAACTGCAATAATGCTACTTTGTGTAGTGTAATATTTGCTATATATTTATTAGGTTCAACATACCGAAAGATACATTTAGAAGCCTCTGGCATTCGTCATATTTCCGCATATGAAACATTGCATTCAGGATTAGAGTAAATATATTATGAGTACTGTACCAAGTGACGTGAAAATACAGGAAGCATGAAATAACAACCTTACAGATGACGCCGGTTCCCTCTGCAACGCGTAGGAATTACAAAAGATTGTTTTTTCAAAAATTTCACTGATATGCTATTTTTAAAATAATACTTAAAAATAAGCTCAAACGTTTTATTCGCTCATAGGTACCTAATAATTTTTAAGAACATTCAACTTTTTTATTTTGTAAATAATAGTTTAAGGACAGAGAATTTTTTTAAATTATAATAAGTATATCGGAAAGAAATTACCTTTTTTGCGTCACTTAGAAGTCAGTTTGTCACCGGTCGCCGTTGAGGAATTTGTGCGTGTTTACAAGGTGCTCTGCTACCTATTATTGCGAATAATGCTAGTTATCGTATACACATGTATCTTAAATAATATATACATTACAACATGAAGATATGGAACTTGATGCAAAGATACATAGGTAGTTTTATTTGTTCATTTCTATTTCTATAGTTATCACTGTTAAAAAAATATTAATTATTGTCCATTCTTAGGTTATAACTTTACTCGCAACTGCAACGCAAGAGATATGAGATCTTTGATAATTTCGATTTTTTCAGCTGTGACAATGTAGAAGTTATCTTCAAAAAAAAAATTGATATTTTTGTTTATTCTACGTATTGTGTAACAAATAGTTACACTTGTCTTGTCCCTTTAAGAAAAATCTTCAGACATGGAGTCAGAAAGATTTCAATTTTATTTTATTTTAGTGTTACACGAGATTGGAAAAGAGAATACAAAATCGTCGAAGGTTGATATTTTTTTTTTATTTCATAAACTGTGGATCAAGTACTTATACCAAAAGTCATATAATTTTAATCTCTCTTAACTGATACAAAAGTTCAATCATAACTTATGTAAAAAAAAGTCATTCTGCTCATTGGAGGTGAACACGGTATAAAAACGTGTAAAAAAATGATGCATGCATTTGTCAAAACTGATAAATTA
Source organism: Himalopsyche kuldschensis (assembly GCA_028554975.1). Lineage (NCBI taxonomy): Eukaryota > Metazoa > Arthropoda > Insecta > Trichoptera > Rhyacophilidae > Himalopsyche > Himalopsyche kuldschensis. The sequence continues at coordinate 2,533,114 of JAHFWI010000036.1, forward strand.
ATTCATAAAAAAGCTGTACGTGTCTGATATTTGTTTATTTTTTCATTATTTAATAAAACAGTGGGAACAAAATTACAATGTAGATAATATTATCGTTTGCAGATTCACAGATTACTATCTCTATCTGCCAAAACACGATATTGGCGCTGCTCAGTGAAACCTTGATTTATGAATATTCATCACTGCATCTTGACACGTGTTTCTCCGGTTTCTTCGATAGTGCACCGAGAAACGCAGTTCAAAATTGAAAGTTCAACGCCGAAACAACTTACTGCAAACTTTATGAAAAATAAACATGAAACACTTTTGGTTGCTTGATCATCTTTGGAAGCTTTTGTATTTATTATGTAACTTGAAAAATATAGATTATTTTGAAGGAAGTATACTAGAAATATTTTGAGTCATAATCTTTGGAAAACATGTTTACAATAAAAATTAGATTAGATCAATTTTATTCAAAAAATATTGATTGATATGAAATATCCTTGAAAGGAACCAGTAAGCCTGTTAACGTTTATTGGTAATGAATCCAAGTATGAATAAAGAACTAATTCAACATACTTTTAATAATGTATTCAGAAGCCCTCGTACAGTTTAATTATTTAACGATTTAAACCCTTTCCGATTGCACTATAACTATATATTTTTTTCTTTTAGTGTACGTTTTATAATCAGTAGATATTGCATCACATTCTTAAAGAAGACCTCATTACACAAGCCTTGCACATTTTTTTTATTGATTGAGTAGGTATTTACTTGGTAGAACTCCATTATAATACGGTAAGAAAAATAACAATGTATTTTAGTTCTACATACATTTTATATATTTGTTGATAGCTATTTCGGCTTACGCCTTCGTCAGAACATTTTTTTTCATTGCAAGAGCCATTTCCGTAATTTACTTAAGCTTGATTCATTCTCAAAAGTATTCAAATTTTCTCTAAGAATTACCTGGTCGTCACCCAATGATTTTGTGATCAGTTTGATGTTTCAATTATCTATTACACATTTTTTTTAATCCATTTTTATAGTCTTTGTTGCTGTAATATGGTAAAAAACATAATGTTTCATTTCCTATAGATACAATCATAATATTTGACTGGCGCAGAATTGTTTTACGACAATTCATCTTACCTGAAATATAGCACGTCCCTTTAAAATATGGTTAGCGGTGTTCATTGAATTTTAATGTGAGTTGAAACATTTTTACTCAACATGATATGCAAAACACATTTTAGTAAAACAGTCCTGAAAAATACACGTTTATTTTTTTGATAGAAGTTCATGAAAACGTATTCTTTACTCAAATAGATTATAAGAAAACAGAGATTTTTCATGCTTAACCTTTTGTACTCCAATGTCCAGACATAGTGGACATTTATTTTTTACTGGCAGCTCCAATGTTCACAACGTGTGGACATTTTTTTTAAATTTATTGTACTGATATTTTTTTACCTGACGAGTCAATGTACATGATACAGAAGAGCTAATTAATATTTCCCGTCGAATCGAGCCATTCAGGTGTTTCCTGGAATGGATGTGGGAAAAAAATAGGTTGGGGCTCGGATATTCGGGTGCCTCAGGTATAATGTACACTTAGTATCTGTTGAACTGTGTCACTGACAACATTATATTTGCGAAAAGTCGTAATATTTTTTGTATGCAAGTAAGTTTTTCATCTTATGTCTTTATAGACAATTATAAATATATAAACTATAACTACTACTATTACTGTGATACGTGCGAGCAAAAACCATCCCTTCACCCTTGAGAATGTTTCAAAATATATCATACTATAACGAATTTTTAAAAATTGATTCAATAAACAAACATCTTGGCAATAAATCCTTTTTTAATTTTTTAGAAACCCTCGTTTTTACACTTTTAACAACATCATCATTTTTTGAGAAAATTAGCTAAAAAGGCTTGGAGCTAGTGCAAACTTTTTTAAAAAAACATTTGGAGTGCAAAGGGTTAAAAACGTATGTTATTTTCTCAGCTATTCGTACAAAACTTTTTGTGACTCTTTTGTTAAACAAGATACGTTATTTCTTTTAAATGGATATTTTTTATTCATAACAATCTTGAAAGACATCCAAAAGTCATGCATTTTAAGTTTAAATCTTTAACCAAGAATGCATGTTCGCTATTTTACATTTAATAAATCATCTTATTATTACGATAAAAACGAGTAATATTGATTTGTACTGAAGTGAATCCGTGAACAAACATTAAAAAATATTCGATTTTTATCAAACCGATATTTTATTTGTTAATAATCTTTGATTATATCTTATATTAATAAAAATCTTCGATTGCATATAAATTGAAAACCACCATATATTAATGTATAATGACACTTAATGCAAGAACTAATTTTATTATTCTACCCACTTAAATTGTGTAGCTTATGAAAATCGATAAGATAGTTAAAAATGGTTTCTCTATTACATTCAACGAGACAAAAGCTTTTTTCTTTAAATTGATAAATTTAATTTACCTTGTATTCCGTTCTAAACTCTTACTATATACCTTCATGGAATTGATTATTTTTGTTCAAATATAAGCATGGTACACATAAACGTTCTAATAAAAATTGTCAATTGTAAGCAATAAAATAAGCCCGAAAAAAATGACATAATATTACTGTTTTGAACGACTTTAGATGTTATTGATCGAATGTACACATTACCTTAGTAGAACTCCGTTATAACACGGTAATAAAATATCATTAAAAAATTATAAATAGGTGATGGCTATTTTGGCTTTTTCACTTGTCAGAACCATATCGAAAAATATATAAACTTAGCTAGAAGAGATACACAATAATACACAAGAAAAGAAAATTTTATAGCATGTTCTTAAATTCAAAAAAGTTTTATTACATTGTTATGCCGTGTAAACATGAGAGAAATCAACCATATTAATTCTACTTTGAAACATATTTTTTACTACCGAAATGTTTGATTATTTGGTTTGGCGGCTTCTTTGGGGAAAATCGTTTACATATTAAAACGAAAATTAATATCTTTTTACAACATTCGTGTTACACGTGTTTTTATTCTTTGAAGAGTATCCATATCCTACGTTTAAAGTTTCATAATATTTGCCAATATTTTTGGATGTACAGTTTTGATGCGGATATTTTATAACAAAGATAAAATTTCAACACTTCACACACACACACAACATTTCACCTCACACAACAGTCACTTGCAATAAAATAAATTAAGTTTCTGATAATAACACTCTATTTGATTATAGGTTGCATTATATGTCAATAGAATTTTTGTCCATATTCCTTATAATTTTTCGATATAAGTCATTCCTGCCGTTCGCCTGGATTCTTATTATTTCTTAAGGGTTTCCTGATCAAAGGTGAAATATTCAAAGAAACTTTCCAGCAGTGAATACCACATCCTTTACTAGCTTTGAATTCTTTTATCGGAGGATGCTTTGACATAAATAATATTCTATGCCGTATATTATTTTCTTAGAATGCCGATATTTCTTTGAGTAGCACACACAACTAGCTTTGCAAAAGGAATGATATTTTCATGTGAATTAAATAGTAAATTTGGGCTACGTCCATTACTATGTGCTTTGTAGACAAATCGCCAGGCAAAAATATTATATTATACTAGCCGGTACCCGACAAGCGCTGCAATGCCACTCAAAGAAAGAAAATGTTTGTTTTTTAATTGTGTATGACTGTATTTAATGCCTGTACTGATTCAAAACCCTTCGAAGGTATCCACACAACAAATCATTAAAGTTTTATCGCGATAGGATAAACGTTATAGGAACGCATCAGGGACATACAAACAATCATTCATTTTTATATATATAGACTAGCTGTACCCTGCGCGCGTTGCTACGTCAGCAATTGTAGGGGTGATTGGGGGGGGGGAAAGGGGTGTACGCCATAAAGTTTCGCGGAAGTGTACTCGAGAAATTTGAAAAATTCGATATCAATTTTTGGGGGGAGGGGGATTGTTTGGCGGGGTGGGGTTTGGGGAGCGTATGGGAAGGGTATGCCAAAAACCTTCGAAGGAGTGAATTCGAAAAATTCTTAAAGTTTAAAAAAAATTTGGGGGGGAGGTTGGGGGGTGGTTGGGGGGAGAGGTTGGTAGGCCAGAAACCATCGCGGGGGTGCACTCAATAAATTTGTAAAGTTTCACATCGATCGGTCGAGCGGTTTAGTAGTCCATAGCGGACATACATACAGACATTCATTTTTATATATATAGATAGATAGATTAAGAAATCTCTGTTAGCGTACACAGAAAAAATCACTATAGTTTTATCGCAATCGGATTAACGGTATAGGATCGCATACAGGACCAAATAACATTAATTTTAATATATATTGGTAATTAAAAAACTTTTGTGGGCGTCCACACAACAATACACCAAAGCTTTATCGTAATCAGATGAACAATTTGGGAACGCCAGAACCTTCCCGGACGCCTACTCAACAAATTACTGAAAGATTCAAATTTTATATTGATATCCCATCAAGCAGCTTCAGTTGAAATCCTAAACTTAAATACCGTTAAGATTCTCAATGATGTTTCCATAGTTTTTAAATTGGTGAAATAAAAAGTTCTAAACAACGTTCAAATCAATGTAGAAAGTCTGAGACTCACGATTATACTCGGTCAGACCAATAGCATCTCATTTAATCCATGTATTCCGACAATGCTGATTTACAGTTGTATCTCTTTCTCACTCATCAATCTGTATCACTGTCCTGCTCGAGTGGTGACCAATGAGAGTGTTGGTCATTCATGATTCATGGCAGTGTAAAAAATTGCTCTTTGACTTTATCTTAAATGTTCTCGTGGAGCAAAATTAGGATATACATACTTCACTTTTCAATAACAAAACCATCCGAGGTGCCTGACTTAGTAAAAAGGTTGGTGACCACTAGATTAAGGCAAATTGTGTATATTGGTTGAGCAATAGTACAAATGTAAGCTTACACGTTGAAATAACATAAGAATTCTGTCATTTTTGTCAAACCATGAATTTTTTCTATAAGTAAAATGTAATGCCAGCCTGCCAATGTTGATGGAACTAGGAAGAATTTCATTCACCTTATTCAACTAAAAAATTTTTTTTTTAGATTTCCCATTTTCCGTACACATTTTAAGAAATGTGTTTTACAATATATGACTACAATGCCATAATGTCAAAAGATTATGAGTATTTTCTTATTATAAACACACCTGGTGAAAATATAACTAAGCTATTCGAAGTTTAGTTGAGCGGATACTCGAGATATCGAAGTGTAGTCTTCAATGATGTATACATGAAGGCTTTAAGATACCCTTTTTTGGTATTGGGTCACAGGTGCTATCATCCCATAGTGGCACTAACTAGCCCTATAAGATGCTTCTTTGATGATATCTCGTTTTATCTCACCCTCATTTATGTATAAATTGTTGCAAAAGGGAACAAGTATGTAACGTCACTTAAGTGGGACTGTATTAAATTTATATTGTTTTATGTCGAAGATAATATGAAGTCACTGCTATATTTTAAATACGAAAAATACTGCATAATATGTAGTTGACAAATAACTAATAGTAAAACTGAAAATTGTTGGCAAAACTTATCACTAGCTTTATTTAATCAAATGTAGCAAATTCGATCCTTATATGTATTTAGAAAATTTTACATTAAATACAGAAAAAAATGTGTTGTATTTATATGAATATAATTACTTATCCTTACAATACGGTAAGAAAATTAATTTATGTAGTACTAAAATACATTGTTATTTTTCTTACCGTATTATAATGGAGTTCTACCAAGTAAATGCCTACTCAATCAATAAACTTATCCTTACCATTCGCAAAATATACGTCTATTGAATTCTCGATACGCAATCATATTTTGGTGAATTTCCACATTCCACTGAAAAGTTTGTAATAACCACATTCTAACATATACATATGATCACTTCAGAATCATTTATTATTGTCATCATTATTTCCATCATTCGATGATTAAGATCATTATTTCTATTTAAAATGGTTTAACTTGTGAAAAATATGCTTCAAATAAGTAATCTAAAACATTTACACTTACTCATTGTTACCATTGAATTCTATCTTTGTATCATTCCAAAATTTCAAACGCTCATATCCCAAAACAAGGTCAAAAGCAGTTAGAACGTTTTCAAACAAAGGCGGTTTATAATAATAATTTTAAAGAGATATACAATAACTCTATACTAAAATATATTGCGGGTGAAATATATTATTATTATTTTGAAAGGAAAAAAATAAATTGATTATGAATATAAAAGTAATGTAAATACTCAATAATCATAGTAAGTGGTCGTATTTCAAAATTGACCCCTTTGTTTCACGGCAATATTTTTACCTTAGTAGCACACAGGTATGAGGGACACGACATAGGGTAAATAAATAATTTATCATAAGCGTTACCGAAATATTACACTGCAGAAGAGTAAATATTAGTTTTTGGTTCATAAAAGCTACGGTGTGTGTGGTTGCTATAAGCTCGAAAACAATCAACAAAGTTCAGCCCGACAATATTGCTTAAGTGAAAAAATTGTGTTTCACATATCTCAGAACAAAACGCGTGCAACTGGATTGTAGCTTTATATTTTATGGACGAATAAGTAAAAAAAAAATAATTTCACTTGAATGGGTGAAGATTAAAGACTCAAATGACATAACAACTACTTGAGTATCGAGTAGTAAAACTTTGAAATTCTCGAGTAGTTTCAATTCAAAATTGTGTATATAAATAGTTAATAAAAAAAGGTTACTGAATTTCATTAATATATTTATTTAAAAACTAAAAGTAAATTAAACGTTTCAAATTTTAAATTGGTTTGATGTTTTGATTTTATAATTCCCGCAGAAGAATGGACGTTGGTTTTATAATCAACAATGAATTAAATAGTGCATCTATCCTCAGTTAAACGCAATGGCTTAAAATAATATACATATTTTTTTAAATAAGTAAATAAATTTTGTAATTAATTCATTTATAAATTACGAACATAACTCGAGTATTTTTCAAAACTTGACTACCGAGTACTTGAAAAATGGACGAGTGTTCTGGAAATATACCTAAAGCTATATTGTTTTTTTCGTAGATAAGTCAGTTTTCAGTAATAAAATAGCTCAAAAGCGTATCAAACTTAGTCCTGGGGCCAGCTTATTGTAACTATCATGCTTCACAAAATGAAAACATCCAATGTAATATAATATGAAATGATCATACAAAGTTGTCGAGAAACAGTAGCTTTGTTCATGCTGACTTTCCGTAGAGCTTTATCAAACTACATCGAAAGGCCAAAGGGTCGTTAGTAGAGATTGCAATTGAGTATAAATATACGATTCGGTAATCAAAAATAAATACCATTATTGGAAATATACAAGCCGGTATAGAAAATAAATAACAATCATTTTCTCCACTAACGTGAACTATACGTGTGAACCCGTCGAGTTACATTTGTCGACCAATTTTAAATTTTCATTATTTAACACATCCAGAGCGGCAAACGCGCCTGATGCGTGTTCTACTACGAAATTTACTACGTGAATGTATCGCGAAACATATTATCCCAATCATTGCAAAGTTAAGTTCAGCGTTGGATATTATTTGCTATCTTGGTCGATATCATAAATTAACAATTATATTATTAGTTCTCAAGTATATTTCAAGCTTCAAAATATAAGAAATAGTGTTTTTGTGCTTATCACTTTCAAATTTATTTAATTAACTGTGTTGCCTTATTTTGGCTACTGCATGACTTTAATATTCTTCTCTTTTTAATATTCTCTTATTCGTAAATTATTAGCTCACCGATAATTTATAAGTATGACAACCACGAGACAGTAAGTGCAGTTAAATCTTCAAAATATCACGAAGGAAACAGAAGAAGTTTAAAATAAGACAAGATAATTGAAAAGATCAACGTATTATTAATTTAGCGATAATTTATTTCAATCATTCGCAATTTTCAAGTTTCTATCATTCACCTTTAATCCGTAGGTTTTATTTACTCCAAATTTGAGGCAACCCGTAAAACCTTGCTCAGCATAAAAGCTACGCAGAGGAGGCCGCGTGACGTCACCTGGCCGTGCTGTTTTCCGCGAGCTTTTTCAGCAGCGCAGGTGTTTTGGCAGTAGCCTTTGCAATAACGCTCTCTCGTGGCGAGGGGGTTAAGGTTTTACTCGTGGGCCAATGCGACGCCCACAAATCATTACGACCGTCACTCATTTAGATGGTGCAGAGAAACTAAGTTTTCACCAATCTTTTTATACAGAAAATTTCAATTCGAAAAAATTTCTATCATCAATACCTACCCTCATTATCACACAACTCTTACACTTCTCATTTAATTTTTATTTTCCGAGCATTTAATGCATCAAAGCTTACGTTTGAATCAATCTCGTGGTGTCTTGCGCACATTACACGACTTTTAAAAATGAAATTATCAAATTAACTTAGCTTACAAAACATTATTATTGATATGTCATATGCTATCCTCAAATTGCTAATCCAGCCCACTCTTCTTGCGAAAAAAATTCACGACTTTAATATTTTAAAACTTAATGATTTAACCACTCAGTGGTAGTTAGCCATTCCATTATTTAGTACTTTCCAAGTCGAGAATTAAAAAAATAGCCCAAGCAGGTTCACAGGTGGGGAAGATGATATTTGTTTGTTTATTATGTAAAATAATATCAAAACTTAGAATAGAAAAAAATGAGTTCTCTCAATGAACTTTTTTGCGAGGATCTCGAATATTATTTTACTACAGTGTATCGAGTAGGGGGGTATGAAAATTTTATTTAATTTATTTATTGTGACGACCAGGGTTTCTTCCTCAATCTGACAGCAACAGACAGCATCCTCCATAGCGTTTGGTGAAGGAACTTAGGGACAGGATGGGAAGACAGGTATCTCTAGCAAAGATTTCAATCGGTATTCTATTGACCGTACTCTATCTGAGAGTAGGCTAGTTTATTATTTTCAAATTACATTGTCGATTACAAAGAAACACAATTGCAGTTAAAACCACATTTTAAAGTGTAGGACCAAAACGATTATATTTATTAGTAAACTTATTTGGTTTGAAACAGGCGTATTTATACCCTTAGGATTTTAGTGTGAGCAGCTCTTCCGACGTGAAACGGTCGCTCATGAACTGAACGCGAGACGTCGTTTCTAGAAGTCGGTTACAAGATTTTATAACTTTTTCGTGAATTTATTCGCGTTATATTTAATCGTATTGGTCTTATTTTCATTGATTGAGGTGATAATAAGATCGCTCGAGAGAGTCCTGATGACCAACAATATCAGGCGGTATCAATATAAATAAAAATAGAGATACTTAACGATAAAAAATTCACTTTTATTATATATTTTTTGCAATTGGGTCATTCAAATACGCTCAAGTCTTTATGAAGAGGGTGAACGGCTAGGCATCGGTATTCCCTGGCAATATTTAGGCATCGTAATAGTTATTGGGATGGATAATCTCATATCAAACGACTTCTTCGTTTTCTTGAGCTGAGCGCATCTTGAAGTTAAACTTAACACATTCATATCATTTATTATTGATATCGTGAAAAGTAAAAATATATTTAATCGCAGATTTTTTATTTATGATGATCCAGAGCGATTTGGAAAAGGATAATCAAATCTTGAGCTAAGTGTTGACTAGATAATAATATTATGATTTTCTGAAAATTGTATACATATAAGCAATAAGTCATACTTTGTTTTCATGTTTGTAAATTACATAGTCTAAATCTATTCTTATAAGTGTAAGCCTTTCGATTCCTACTCTCTTCGAAATAGATTGAACAACTGAATAACGATCAATACTCGTAGAAAAAACTTATGTTGAGAAAAACTTCGTGAGAAGTCCATATGTTCCAAGTTGGGAGCGAAAATGGAAAAACCTTATTAAGGTGTTTCGGAAAATACTTTGTGGAAAAGTATTATATTAAATAATAAAAAAAGTAAGTACCCACACTAAATTTCTTAAGATCAGGACCGGTTTCACTCATCGCGAGCATTTAATCTATAAAAAATAAATATCAATACAAAGTTATTTATACAAAACAATTCAATCAATCAATCAATTCTTACAGTATCATAATGGAGTTCTACCAAGTAAATGCAAACTCGATCAATAATACTTATACGCTTTGCGTAGTTTTACATAGATACCTCTGTATTGATGTATATTCTTATCAGTTAAAAATTCTTGCGATGGGAGAAACTGGCCCTAATCTTAGTAAATTTATTGAAGAATAAGCACAAAAAGTGTTAAATTAGTAAGATAAATGTAAACATATGTAATTGAAATTTACTGAATGCAGGTATTAAGGTGTTTCGGAAAATACTTTGTGGAAAAGTATTATATTAAATAATAAAAAAAGTAAGTACCCACACTAAATTTCTTAAGATCAGGACCGGTTTCACTCATCGCGAGCATTTAATCTATAAAAAATAAATATCAATACAAAGTTATTTATACAAAACAATTCAATCAATCAATCAATTCTTACAGTATCATAATGGAGTTCTACCCAGTAAATTCAAACTCGATCAATAATACTTATACGCTTTGCGTAGTTTTACATAGATACCTCTGTATTGATGTTTATTCTTATCAGTTAAAAATTCTTGCGATGGGAGAAACTGGCCCTAATCTTAGTAAATTTATTGAAGAATAAGCACAAAAAGTGTTAAATTAGTAAGATAAATGTAAACATATGTAATTGAAATTTACTGAATGCAGAAAGTGAAGTGCGTTCTTGAAATAGAAAAACAAAAAAATAGTGCAAATTTATAGCACAGATATCATTGAAAATGTGTTTTTATGTTAAAACAGTTCACTACAAATACAAATGTTGCGATGGTTTCCTTCCAGTCCAGATGGCGTCTTGATTTATAAATCTTTGTTTGTTCTCTATTCCTTAACATATTGGAACAACGTAAAAGTTCACCTTTGTGAAAATGTCGCAGACACATTTTGATGCAGTAAACCTTCACTAGACAGCTGAGTCAACACAACTGAACGTAATAAAAAATAAAGCAATACTTTGTACAATATTGAAATTTGTCAAACTTGGCCTTTGAAATGTGTGCATTGTGAGTTTTCCGTTTCTCATAATATGCAATAGGATTGTATTGGACATGAGAAAGGAACAAAATTTATTAAAAGCTGAATTTTTCAGCTACACTGCAAATGGCAATGGTTTACTATCGTGTAAATTTAATTAAAAAACAGTTTATTTCATTCAAAATTTGAAAAGATATTTTTGACAGCATTTGCATAGTTGATTTTATACATTAGTAAATCTATTTGATGGAGTTCCAAGTTCTAAGGCGCATTAGCGTCAAAAATTCTTCAAGTCTCCTTCGTCTCTTATGTAGTTCAGTATTTTTTTTCAAGTTGCATTCCCATCGCTGCTGACAGTAGGGGGTGATCACTAGATTACAAGAAGTCAGTTTTATTTTTTGTCTCTACCTATAGATGGTCATTGAGAAGAAGAGTTTTCGGTTTATAACAATTTTGATGGCAAATTAATTGTAACTAGAATAAGCAAAACTTTTGAAAAGTCTTTAAAAAATTAGTATGAGATATTTAAAAAAAGTATTTATTTTACATTTTCGCAAAGAATTTACAGTTGAAACCAAGGTTATGGAGTCGTGGAGTCACGGTGTTTTGGTCAGAATCGTGAAAAACTTTGGCAGTGTTTGAACTAATTTTATTTTTGCCGATAACACGTATAACCAGATTGGTTGGTTTATCTATAATTTAATACACATTTAATAAATAGTAAAGGTGAAAAGAAAACATAACAAATTTAAACTTTTTTTAGTTGGAGTCTGAGTTGTTTTGAATATGGATTCTAACATTTTAAATTATGAAATTACAAAATGGATCTCGGGTTTTTTTTCTTCTAAAAGAAACAATGAAGGGGTCATAGAATAGAAACAACGCAATCAGATTATGTTACAAATGAGCTGCGATCAATCAGACTGGGATTTTTCCCTTATAAGGGAAGCAACAGAGGGGGTTATAGAATCTAAAAAAAGCAAACAAATAAACATATTTCTAATGACGTGACACATAACAAACAATTAAACTATAAACTAATGAGCTGTAATCAATCAGATAGGTTAGTGATTACTCTATTAATTGGAAACAATGTTAGTAATGGCGAGCAACCTGTCCTATTAAGAATATTATTTAATAATTTTTCTTTTTTATTAAAACTTTTATTTATTTCTAAAAATTCTAGACTATTCATCTTTAAAGTTGACTTTGAAGTTGACTAAATAAAATCTGCACTGCTCGGTGCTAAGATTACTAACATTATAATACTGTTATTTTTTAATTATTAGGTTCTAAAAAATACTTTTTAGAATTATATAGACGCGCATTGTTGTAATAATTGTCTTTGTTCAGAAAAAATGCTCACGGTCGACTCGTTAAGTAAAACAAAACTTTCCCGAAGAATGAATATTACGCCTCATGGACTTAAGACAATAAATAACAATTCCATAATAAGATAAGAAAAACGCAGGCTGTAAGCGATATATTCATCCCAAGGGAGCGATTGAACACCATAAGCAAATAAAACATATTTACTACCCTTGGCAAAGGAAAGGTATGCGGAACTACCCTTTTGCCATACTTAATGTGTTGAGCTTTCTGGAAATGTTTTTTACAAGTTGGGCTATATTGGCTGTTATGGCTTGGACGACTAATTTGATCTTGCCACCAATAAAATCAACTGAAGCGTGAAGATGTTTACGGTTTAAGTAGCTTTTTGCAACAAACATACAAATGTAAGATATGAAAGTAAAGTTTTTTGAAAGAAATTAATATTACTTTGATTTAATATAACGAAAGCATATTTATTAAGATCATCAAGACAAATACGTAGATCAAACAAGTATAAAATTGATCCTTTCTATTTGCAACAAAATAAATATAACTATTGAATAATGTTGTCAAGCATAGTGTTAAAATTTCTCATTGTAATTTAAATCTTTCAATTCTTTCAATCTTCGAAAACTTGGAGAGTTTTGTATCTCATCAAGGCATTCATACTTCTTGTCACCCCTTTCATAATGTTTAGAAGCATTTTAAATACTCATTAATAAATCAGTTACTATGCGAGAAGATGTTTTTTAAGGTGGCAAGAGAAAGTAAGTCATCAAATGATATCGCAAAAAATATTGTTTTTTTATCTACAACACATAATACTCGTATTAAATTTTAGGCTTAAATATTTCTCACCCAATTATTATAACCGATATTTTGCCAAACAAGTTAAGTTGTATTTAATATAAAATTAATAATAACTTTGATTATTCCACGCATTGAGACACGTGTTTTGCCTCTTTTAGAGGCATCTCCGGATTTGAGAAATAAATAAAAGTTGTAACAAAAAATATGTATTATTAAATAATATCTTTAATAGGACAGATTTTTCTGTACTGTTTACATTATTTCCAATTGAAGGGTTTAACTCTATCTCATTAATGGTATTTCATTAATCACTTTTAAGGTGTTCACTGTCAATACTTGGTGGAAAGGCATTATAATAAAAATAATAACACATTTTTTAAGTACAAAAAGGGCGATTAATACATCATGGCAGTTTCGAGCATTATGATGTCAACTGATAAATACAATAAGACAATTGGTATTTATGCAAAAGTTAAAGGATGAAAACAAGGTATGACAAACAATTGGTAATGCAACTAAGCAAATAAATTAAGTAAATTACAAGACAAATAGACTAAAAATAAAATGTTCAAGACCTCTTAGCAATGCAAAACTAAAACATCAAAAATCAATTAAGTATGAATTTAACATTAACTAACACATCAAAAATCAATTAAGTATGAATTTAATTAACAAAGTAAAAAAATATTAAGTGAATTTAATAAAAATAAATAAAGCTAAACTAATGTCATCCATAATTAGATGGAAGTCCGGTAATGAGTTCAAATGAGTCAGTGCCTGTAACGGAATAAAAACATATAATTCTTACAAATTAAAATGTTGAGAAATAAAAAATAAAAAATTAGAATAAAAAATTTTTTCCTGAAATCTTTACAATCTAATTGGTTTCACCCAGTGAATTAAATCACCAAAAAGAAACAGAAATTTTTTATTTTTTTAAATAAAAGTGATCATTTAAAAGAATTAACAATTATTCATTGCAATTTGTTTTATTGTATTTAATTCAAGATCGTAACTTGCTTTACTCATCGGAATCAAAATTAACCACCTTTTATTAGCTCAGGATTTTACATCGTTTTTTGATTCCGATGAGTAAAAGCAAGTTACGATTTGAATTAAATTTAAACAAATTGCAATGAAAATGGTTATGATTCGATTTAACAGATGGTTATTTAAAAAAAAATAAAAAATTAGCTCTTTAAATGTAACAGTTTGGTGACCAATGATCCTGCTGTTATTAAAAGTTCTTGGGTTTTGAAATTTAAGGAAAATTGTTACTTAGTAGAGTTTCAGAAAATCAATTAGGTAGATCCCTTTGGTTGAGAAAATCTTTTATCTTTAACGTTTTACTAAAACATTTCTGATCTCAGAAAAGTTTTAAAACGTTAAAAAAAAAATTTTATTCCTCAACCAAACTCTACCTGATCTACCTAAGTTCAGGATTTTTTCAAGTTGCATTCCATCGCTGCTTGCTGAACTAGAGCTTACATTTACAAAAAGAAGTAATTTTTTATTTTGTTAAATTGAGAAGAAAGAGTTTTCGGTTTATAACAATTTTAAATGTAACTAGAAATCAAAACCATTATTTAAAAAATTATGTTTTAGTATTTATTTTACATTTTCGCAAAGAATTTACAGTTGAAACCAAGGTTATGGAGTCTTTACTGTTTTTGGAACGAAAACTTTGGCAGTGTTTGAACTAATTTTTGCCGATAAATATAACCAGATTGGTTGGTTTATCTATAATTTAATACACATTTAATAAATAGTAAAGGTGAAAAGAAAACATAACAAATTTAAACTTTTTTTAGTTGGAGTCTGAGTTGTTTTGAATATGGATTCTAACATTTTAAATTATGAAATTACAAAATGGATCTCGGGTTTTTTTCAAAAAAAAGAAACAATGAAGGGGTCATAGAATAGAAACAA
Organism: Himalopsyche kuldschensis; assembly: GCA_028554975.1. Lineage (NCBI taxonomy): Eukaryota > Metazoa > Arthropoda > Insecta > Trichoptera > Rhyacophilidae > Himalopsyche > Himalopsyche kuldschensis. The sequence continues at coordinate 2,548,313 of JAHFWI010000036.1, forward strand.
CGCAATCAGATTATGTTGCAAATGAGCTGCGATCAATCAGACTGGGATTTATATAAGGAAGCAACAGAGGGGTTATAGAATCTAAAAAAGCAAACAAATAAACATATTTCTAATGACGTGACACATAACAAACAATTAAACTATAAACTAATGAGCTGTAATCAATCAGATAGGTTAGTGATTACTCTATTAATTGGAAACAATGTTTAATGGCGAGCAACCTGTCCTATTAAGAATATTATTTAATAATTTTTTTTTTTATTATGTTTATTTATTTCTAAAAATTCTAGACTATTCATCTTTAAAGTTGACTTTGAAGTTGACTAAATAAAATCTGCACTGCTCGGTGCTAAGATTACTAACATTATAATACTGTTATTTTTTAATTATTAGGTTCTAAAAAATACTTTTTAGAATTATATAGACGCGCATTGTTGTAATAATTGTCTTTGTTCAGAAAAAATGCTCACGGTCGACTCGTTAAGTAAAACAAAACTTTCCCGAAGAATGAATATTACGCCTCATGGACTTAAGACAATAAATAACAATTCCATAATAAGATAAGAAAAACGCAGGCTGTAAGCGATATATTCATCCCAAGGGAGCGATTGAACACCATAAGCAAATAAAACATATTTACTACCCTTGGCAAAGGAAAGGTATGCGGAACTACCCTTTTGCCATACTTAATGTGTTGAGCTTTCTGGAAATGTTTTTTACAAGTTGGGCTATATTGGCTGTTATGGCTTGGACGACTAATTTGATCTTGCCACCAATAAAATCAACTGAAGCGTGAAGATGTTTACGGTTTAAGTAGCTTTTTGCAACAAACATACAAATGTAAGATATGAAAGTAAAGTTTTTTGAAAGAAATTAATATTACTTTGATTTAATATAACGAAAGCATATTTATTAAGATCATCAAGACAAATACGTAGATCAAACAAGTATAAAATTGATCCTTTCTATTTGCAAACAAAATAAATATAACTATTGAATAATGTTGTCAAGCATAGTGTTAAAATTTCTCATTGTAATTTAAATCTTTCAATTCTTTCAATCTTCGAAAACTTGGGAGAGTTTTGTATCTCATCAAGGCATTCATACTTTGTCACCCCTTTCATAATGTTTGAAGCATTTTAAATACTCATTAATAAATCAGTTACTATGCGAGAAGATGTTTTTTAAGGTGGCAAGAGAAAGTAAGTCATCAAATGATATCGCAAAAAATATTGTTTTTTTATCTACAACACATAATACTCGTATTAAATTTTAGGCTTAAATATTTCTCACCCAATTATTATAACCGATATTTTGCCAAACAAGTTAAGCTGTATTTAATATAAAATTAATAATAACTTTGATTATTCCACGCATTGAGACACGTGTTTTGCCTTTTTTAGAGGCATCTCCGGATTTGAGAAATAAATAAAAGTTGTAACAAAAAATATGTATTATTAAATAATATCTTTAATAGGACAGATTTTTCTGTACTGTTTTTATTATTTCCAATTGAAGGGTTTAACTCTATCTCATTAATGGTATTTCATTAGTTAATATTTTGTAATGCTGACGTCATTAGTAGTATAATTATTTGTTTGCTTTGTTTTGATTCTATAACCCCCTCCTAGCTTCCCGTAAAAAAGGAAAAATCCCAAACTCCATTTTGTATTTTTTTTTTTTTACATATTAGATCAATTATCAATCTTGTATTATAACTTAAGCAAACTTTGTAAGTCCGAATATGCCTCTGAAAGAGGCGAACCACGTGTCACAATTAGTCACACAATACGTGTAATAATTAAAGTTATTTTATAATATTAAGTAAAACTGTATTTGTTCATAAAAAATCAATTAGCCACATTACTTTATTCTAAGCATAAACCCGCAGTGGGCTTGATTCAGTCGAAAATGTAAGTAGGTAGCACTTTCTTTGACTCGAAGAATTCAAGTAATATCGATGTTTCATGTATGTATGAAGGAAGCGATAAATTTATATCAGAATTCGGACTGTGGGCGGTCGTGTCATTCTATGATAATGTACATCCTTGGAATTGAATACACATTTTGACAAATGAGAACTTGGTGGAAATGGGGACATATATCAAGATTTCCTTACATATATGATCAGATTACAATAAAATAATAAATAAATATTAATATATCAAAAGAATACGCCATGCCATTTCTTTTAGTTGTGATGTTATTTATAAATAAAACTAGTTTAATTATATCTTTATTATTATACATAATTATATGTACGACACTGTCATAAAGCTATTTCAAGAATATAATTACAAGTCATTTATAAATCTTTAAATACGTAGTGAAAATATATTCATTTTAAAATCAAAAATTATTTGCTGAATTTGGTAATCAATCATTTCAAGTGCATCCGTGCAATTGAAATGCCTGAAGTTGCCGAAAGGCGAAACCCGGGTCGTTAACGACAAAACTCATGGAAAAGTACAAAATTCAAACAATTCAAATTTAAAAGAGTGTTTTAGTGAAAATGCATTAACTTTTTAATTAATATAGCACAATTGTTTGTACTTCTTTCTTATTGATTGAGTAGGCATTTACTTGGTAGAACTCCATTATAATACGGTAAGAAAAATAACAATGTATTTTAGTTCTAAATAAGTTATTTTTTATATTTGTTGATAGCTATTTCGGCTTACGCCTTCGTCAGAACTATTCTGACGTAATTCTCTGTAATTCTAATTATCTGACTAAAAGAAGTAATACGGTAAGAAAAATAACAATGTATTTTAGTTCTACATAAATTATTTGTTATATTTGATGATAGCTATTTCGGCTTACGCCTTCGTCAGAACTATAGTCGGTCAGAATGTGCAGCCTAATAATGTGTCGGGACATTTACATATTCCAACTTTTGTGTTTATCCACGGTGTGTTTGTGCCGTTTCAACTATCTTTTTTATTACAGAACTGTATTATAATAATTTTCTACTAACAGTTGACAGTTAATACCAAAAAAATGAATTAAAAGATTATAAAAAGCCTACTCATAGCTTGCGTGGTATTATATTAACAAATAAAACATCTGCATAATGTTTTGAGATATTCCAAAAAATATATTGACACATTTAAAATTAAAATTACTGACGAGAGTAAGGATTACTCGTGTCATATTTATGTTTTACTTGCGGCGAAAGTTAACCAGTTTTTAACTCATGCTAAATGATGATTTTTCTAAAATGTATGTAATAATTAATTTCAATAAACCACTATCATTTAAACAACACAAATGTCACGGTGGTTTTGACTCAGAGGAAAGCTTTATACTGTGGTTTTATTATGAACTATCAACAGACTGTGACCAGCTACACGTGTCATACAAACCAGCAAACACTGTGAGTACAACCTATACATATATAGTATATATTTATAGTTTAGTTATGAGTTTCAATACCTATCGAATATCGGTGCATATGAGGTCCATATCGGCACTTTATTGTAAAAAAAAGGAATCTAGACTTTTGCCGGTTTTGAGTTATGAATACCCCTAGATACGAAATAATATGCTATTTTTCAATGATCCATATCAATAGAAGAAGTGGATACGAAGATATTTCAATGCGTATTAAAATCAGTCTTATTCATAGCTCCGCTCCACTAAGCCTGGAATTAAAAAATAAATCAGGAAGCCAAAGCAATCACCTTTAAATATAATTTATTGATTGAGTAGGCATTCTATAGTTCTGACGAAGGCGTAAGCCGAAATATCTATCAACAAATATATCAAATAATTTATGTAGAACTAAAATACATTGTTATTTTTCTTACCGTATTTAAATATAATATAATAATAATGTGTCCTTTAAAACACAGGTAAAATTAATCACTAGTGAAACTTGTTTTTTGGCCCTAATGAAAAGTAGCAAAAAATGAGCTAGGTTTCTCTGCTTCGAAGGGGCCAAAATGATAATGAGTATGTAATATTAGTTATTAATGGATATATTTTTTCTGTTTTCAGAAGCTGTCGTGGTGGTATTCTTCGTGTGGTTGACACTATTTTACACTCAAAGACTGATGTTCATCCATGGTCAGAATTGGAAACACTTTCAAGATATCGACGAGAGGATGTATTCCATTTCCTGGTGGCTATTCTTTATTTAACCAAGAAATCTGAAGGTCTGAAGCATTGCTTTTAAAAATAGTGGAAAAGAAGAATATATCTGTCAAAAAATAGGTTATATTGATTAATGTAGAGACATGCTTTTTAGCTCTCCTGAAAAAGAGAAAAAAATGAGCTACGTTTCTCTTCTACTAAGGGGGCCCCGATATCTAATCCAACATGTCCACTGTGCAATGTTAGTAGTTAGCAAGATAGTAGTATTTAGCCGTTTAATCATTAATCATTGTGTCGATGGTTTATTTTTCCATCGTATTCTATTCAAATTTGTTTGAATGTCTCGGCGTTTTCAGTGATTGCCGACACCTGCAGAAAACTTTGAACCATTTATTTTGGGTTTTGAAAGCTTTAATTATTCCATGTAAAAAAAATTGAGTTAGATTTTGACAAAGTGTAAACTTATCGGTTATTGCTTTTAGACACGCCTTACAATAATTATTGGAAATGGTTTGCACAATAATAATAAGCACGAGCAACGTTCTTGTGTTGACATAATTCTCGTTGTTTTATGTTTGTTATCTGTTCGATACAGTTCAATATTATGTGTTGAAACTTTTTTCCAAACAAAAAATTTGAACATACACTGTGACATTGTGAATTTATGTCGACACTAGGTACATACAAATGTGGTATTCAGCATTTTTTTAGTGAATTGCATTTGCTCATCAATATGTTTGGCGTGTGATGCATTAGGAATTTAAAAAATTCGGTTTTGTTATTATGATAATAAAACTCCAACAGGTTCGAGTAATGAAAACGCCCTATTCCTGCAGGGCTATCAAATTAAATCATATTTAATATGAATTCAGCGAGAAAAGTGAAAAAAATACTCGGAACACGTTCCAAGGACGTGCTAGGGGACAGTGATTGCCAACATTAACTGATTTTAAGTGCCAAAATGGGATCGTGATTGAGGTATTAAGTGGCACATTACTTATACTCTAAGTATTTCACTAAACTACAGAGTGGTTCATAGTGATAAAATGATACTTAACAGAATCCAAAATAATTTACGATATCGACTGAGGTTGCCTTATTAAACTTTAAAATCATATTTAAGCTGTTAATGTTTTGCGCAATATCATATTTATAGTAACTTATGACAAAAGTTTCGTCTTACAGCATATTCATGCAATTAAGCATACAAGTAAATGCATAAAAAAACATCACAGTTGTTTTTTCGAACTTTTACTCTTGATAATGTTGAAAGGACACACCTGGGTCGCCAATGACAACACCTATATAATTTGGTAAAACTTGAATGATTTAAAAATGATACAAAATAAACAATAATTCGAGACATCAAAAGTGAACTGGATGCCTACTGGGTCAAATCTTCTTTCAGCCTACTTTTGCCTGGCTGATGGTGAAATAGTCAACCACCACTGCTACTTTATCTTGAATATCTATCTTAATATAAGTGATACAATGTGTTAACTTTTGGTATTCTTAAATCATTGTTTTTTTACATCTTTTGAAGTAAAAAAATATGATTTTGATAGACTAGTTTCATCGCAATTAAATAAAAAAGAAAATTAGTTGGATTATTTTTGGCCGAAAACCATTTATATTGTCACTACCAATTGCCAGGATTAAAACTTCACTGCGCTTACGCGATAACATAACGTTATCTTATCTCAAACGCGCGTCTTTCAACGAACATTACAAATCAAATGGATACTTTTTACATTAAAATCTGAAGATAAGAAGTCGCATTCGCGGTTTGCATTGCCAGTCTAGAATAAACAAGAACACGATCAGGTTGTCTCATTCATGCGCGACTTAAAATATGAATAATTATAAGAAAATTATCAATTTTCATATAGTTTTTAACCCCCCTTCGGGCTACTTTTAGGACAGTCTTTCAAATGTTAAAGCAATTAGGACATGTGTAAATGACAGTAGGTGGAAGCAAAAGTGACTGAAAGTAAAGGGAAAAACCAGTTTAGTTGAGAGGCTTCCTCGGGATTTTCGGGAGTCATTGGATGTGGACATAGTGAAGATAAAAGAGTAAAAGGAAGTCATATTTTGTTGACATATTATCTTCATTACTTGATTTTCGTATTCATTCAATAGAAGGTGTACAGCTTTCTTTAAATTGGTTATTTTCTCAAGTAAATTGAAGATTTGTCTCTTTTCTCTTTTAGATAGGAAACATTTTTTTTTGCTTGTGAAACATCCTATTGTAGGCGTCATGTGGGTGGCTAATATATCACAACTGATTATAGTATCGTTACGGTTGATAATAAAAAGGTAAATTTTATTTTTACTTGTAGTACAATTTCCAAGCTATGTAAGTAATAAAGTATCGAGTTATATAAATAAGTTCAGCAATTTATTGCCAATCACATTAAAAAAAAAAGTGTGTTGGCTCGGACATAAATATTATGAAGCGAATACATAATGAGGCATTTCGCATACATTTTTTTACAACTCAATTTTATTGGCGTAGGTACAAGTATTTCTAATTTTAAGTGGTGCAATTCATTCTTTCACCGTAATATAACATCAAAAACATAATTCACACTCTTCCTTTTGTAAAAAATATTTTAACTAACGTAGTATGATACGATTGATGTTAATCAAAGAAAAAAAAAATGTATAAAGCATTTTATTGATTCAATAAACTGAATAAAAATCTAGATATAGCTTTCATGATGGTGGAACACGGGCAAAAACTGATTACTTTCTTTACAGCTTCAAAAAAAATAATCTATTTTTATCGCAATAAAATAGCAAGATTATAGTAAATTTCACTTTATTATAATTTTATTATAAAATATGAGTGTGTTGGAAAATCTTGTTTCATTTCTTGAAGCAATTTTAATGTGAGCAAGTGGTACATTATTTTAATAATTTCGATGGATTCGGCGGTAACTTTGTGGCAGATCATTTTAATATAAAATTTAAAATAACTTTGATTATTCCAAGTACAATTGTGCTGCTAACTGTGACTCATGTTTAGCCTCTTTCAGAGGTATTTTTGGACTTATTATCGGAAAATTTGCTTAAGTAATTACTTATTAGTTATTTTAAAGTTGATCCATAATATGATATAAATATTTGAATTATCGGTTGATAATAACTGACCGCGATAAACGAAGCCGTCACTTATCTTTATAAAATATGTGGAATAAAAAAAATGTGTCTCATGGTTTCAAATATTTAAAAAAAAACTATTAAATGAGCTAATGGAGCTAACGATACATCTTTATCACATATTTTTATATTTTTTATTTGAGAAAGTAAAGAACAAGAACAAGGCTATCGCTTTTTTTTTGGATATCAGTTTGACGGAGCATCAAGTTCTAAGGCGTGTTAGCGCCATAGTTCTTCCAGTCTCCTTTGTCTCTAAATGTTTTAACTCTTGAATTTTATATGTTGACATTGCCTTCCCATCGCTTCCGACAGGAGGGCGCGATCGCTACAGTTGAGAAGTCAGTTTAATATGGTTCCATGACAAATCAGAGCATGACGTTTCAGAATATGACTTTTCAGAACATGACTTTTCAGAACATGACATTTCAGAACAAGACTTTTCCGACTCCACAGCCCTGGTATAAACAAATATCTATGTGAAAATCCAATATTATAGAGCGAGCTAGGCCGATTGTTCTGAATTGTCATGTTCTGAAATGTCATGTTCTGAATTGTCATGTTCTGAAAAGTCTTGTTCTGAAATGTCAAGTTCTGAATTGTCATGTTCTGAAAAGTCTTGTTCTGAAATGTCATGTTCTGAAATGTCATGTTCTGAAATTTCATGTTCTGAAAAGTCTTGTTCTGAAAAGTCTTGTTCTGAAATGTCATGTTCTGAAAACGTCATGTTCAGATTTGTCCGGTTAACGTTTAATATTGCGTCTCTACCTAGGGAGGGTCATCGAGAAGAATATCTCTCGGCCTATATCGATTCTTTGAGCCCTTCTCGTCATAATTCTGCAAGCAAGAGATTGTTGGGTTATCGTGAAGGCCCACAGCCTTATGAAACTTTATAGAGGTTTCACGAACAAATTCGCGAATAGTGGGCACACTTAAATCTCTGTGTAACAGCGAACCACGCACGAACCATGGAGCATCACAAACTTGCCTCAATGACTTATTCAAAGCATATTGCTTTAACCTCTTTTAAGAATTAAGAGTGGAAGAGAATTAAACCATAAGCGTATATTCACACCTTTAAACAAAAACAATACATCAAACTTTTGAGACTATCCGTTTTGGGACTTGAGCCCGTGACTACCATAACCAAACTAAAAAACGCAGGAAAATCTGCCTAAAATTCAGCATTGTCTTTTAAAATCATAATTCTTGTCATGTTATTTTTAAAAAAATATTTTTAATAAAGACATTCACAAAATACATCGCTCTTATTTCGATTTGATATTTGCTGCAGATATGTTATTGGATTTACATAATATGACAAAGCAAAGTCTACTCGTTTGAAGTTCTTCTCATTTCCGATACAAAAATACTCATTTTATTTTTTCCAATAATACCGAAATAATCTTGTCTTGTCAAAGCGATTTGATATTTTAGGGTAAGGTTATTTGATCGAGTGACGGTCAATATTTTGATGGTCTGTAGTAAATAAAATGTTTCTCGTGGGTGGATACAGCCACGTGTTTACGTTTAGATGTCATTTAAGATTATATAAATAGTTAACATTATAAGCTTTCCCAAAAGGAACATATTTATGTTCCTTTTGAAAACAAAGCTGGAGTTTTTTTGTATGGAAAAATAAGGTATTTATTTTCCTTAAATTAATTATAATAATCTAAATTTCTTTGTGATATTACAACTGAATAGATTTAAATATAGGTAGGTAACTTTAACATAATTTATACAATCCATTTGGTTAAATTTTTAACGGAGCTTTGGTTGATAACGCTGTAACTTATATACATATTTCAGTTACGTACCATATACATATATTGTAGTGCATTGGGCAGATTATGTAAAATTGACGCAGCTTACGAGACATTATTGAACCCACCCTCATCTCTCTCAACCCGTAACACGCCATAGTCGACCACTTTTAATTTTCTTTATTTGATCCTTCTTTAAAAGTTACAAAAAAAACATGTGCATCGTAATCATGATAACATTGATTCCATTTCAATGACTCTACTTAGTATGAATGGCTAAGCGAGTTTTAAATGAGAAGGGTTAGTATAATTATAAAATAAAACTTTTTACGGCTAACAATCACGGTGCATGAGCTGTAAGCGCCCTTGCAATTTTGTTTTAGTATTTGTTCAGAATGCAGAATAGAGGCCTTCATATAAGTTTATTTTTATAATAATTGATAATCAGTTTTATACAAATGAATTGGCGTATCTGATGATAGCCATTATCTTATATCTGTATCCTTCTGCTAAGAAAGTGTTGATGTATATACATGCAAGACGTTTTGAAAAAGATCGAACATGGAATAGTTTCACAGGATATTTGGGATAAAAGTAGTTCGTACATCAAATTGGTTAAAAACCAAACAGTACTTGAGAATAATATCATCCCGATACGGTATCGTACTCTCAAAGATTCTTTTTGCAATATTGTATGGGAAATGATATCTCTGTTCGTATTCCATTCAAAACAATACCCAAACGACATCATCCTGTTGAAATAATAAGCGCAAAAGGAACTGTAGTTTTCAATAAAATCCACATAAAATAGGCAGACCTCAGTGCTGAGGGAATCAGATATCGTTCTGAATGCATAATGCAAGTTTCAATACATTTCTGATTGCCGCGCACTTGCTCGCAATATGTTATGAATCAATGACGCTATTTCTCTATGGAGACCGCTCAACAATATCTTATAATCAGACCTAAAGATGAGAATGTATTTTATATTGTTATTAAACATAGTTTAAAATAAAAACAATCATTACGTAACAGATTTATATAACAAGCACAATATCGAACTAAAAATATGCAAAAAAAAAATCTTCTTCATTATGTATAAGTCGGTCCCTAGAGGCAAAAGCTTCGCCTTATCAATTCAATTCCCGGCAAGGTAAAATTTTTCATTTAAGGAAAAAATGAACCTGGACTGGGTGTATGTTATTTTTCGTTGAGTTGTTCTTGATTCATTTTTTATCATCGAGTTTATCTCGTATGACTTTCACAATTTAAAATATTTGGCGCATTGGCTCATTACCTGTAATGCCTAATATATTTTTTAATTAAATTATTAATATTAATTTGAATTACAATTGATTAATATTTTATGTATTTATTATTACTAGGAAATTTTTTTCAGCCCCAGCGCGAGAAAGTCGAAATCTGTTTAAATTTGGAACGATTGTCTATGGTATAAATTCTAATAAAAGTATTTACAAAAACGCATAACACGTGTCTCACTTAATAATACAACAAACTGTATAACAAGGATAAACATCTTTATTTTAAATATAGAATGTACAGTCTATCAATATCATAATATCGTTTAAATCGGTCTTTGCCTAAGGACATTACTATGTAACAAAATATTTATAGAATAATCATATAAATTAATTTCGATTGGCGTTATTTAAACATTTCTTCTGCTATACAAACACAAAATAACGTTGTGTTAATACAATTTATTTAATATAATGTTATGTGACATTGATTAAATAATCAAACCAACACGTCATTGTCAAAAACGATCCATAAATCGCTTATCATATTGTGTACCCTAGCTACATACATATATTATACGGGGTGGCCAAGCATCAAGTTTCTCTGAGTGAGATGACTGGAACAATTTTACTCTGTGATATAATGCTTAAGTTTCACTTAGCATTTTTTTCCCGTGAATTTGGTGGCTATTTTGCAAAATTTAATCTTAGCGTATTAATTATTAATATGTCTCAGTTCATTACATAGTCTGAAGTAAGTAATCCTTCAGATGAGGGGTTTAATCATTTTTTTTTGCATTTGACACATAATTCAAGATGGCTGCCGACATGTTATTAATTAGCTATTTTAAATATTATTTTTGGTCAGGCTTGGTCAGTTTAGCTTAGGCTAGGTTAGATTAAGTTTGGTTTGTTAAGTTTAAGTTGGGTTAGGTTTAATTTGCTTAGGTTTTTTTAACACGTATAAATATTACTTGTTCCAACACGTAGAAATATATATCAGCAAATAATTAATAGGGAACACTATCGACAGCCATCTTGAATAATGTGTCAAATGCAAAAAATATGATTAAGCCCCTCACCTGAAGGATAAACTTGAAGTATTATTATTAATTGTTTCCACTATTAATAATAAAATATCTATAATCTTCAAATAGTTTTTTTCGCTTCATTATTTCCTTTCACTTTACAGTTTTTTGGTATATTAATAATTTACATAAGAGATCGGAAAATATCCCTCAACCATTAAGAATTGATTTTTTTTTTATTTATACAATGAAATTAAATTAAGTAAGTTTGAACCGTTGAAATTTTGAACTCCCTGTAGCTACGTAACCTTTAAGGAATTATCTTCTCTGTCAAAATTTTTATTGTTAAATGAAAAACAAACGAAAAATGGTTTCACCGACATTTATTTTTACTAAATCATATATCGTATTTTTTGATTTATATGATTTAAGTGATATTGTATCAGTATTTTATAGATAAACTGACACATGCCAGATGTTATAAAATAACATTTCTGACATAATTCCTTTTATAACATGAGATGTGACATCTAGATATTGGTTTTTAATTTGTTAAATGTCGTATCTTTTGTTACAAAAAACTACTGATGTTATAGAAACACACTGAAAATATCACCATGTCATTTAATTGAATCACTAAGAATCCATGGGAAAAGGGTGTTTCAAAATTGCCTAAAAGAAGTCTTATTTAATACTTACCCTCCACTTATATGATTTACACACATCAAAAAGATAATAATCAATCATATCTTGAACAGTTAATCACACGCTCTATTAAAAAAATGATATTTTAATGCAATATAATATATAGTTCCTAACTATTATACCAAATATTTATTGAATATTTTCTTATTCTATCTTCTGCTATAGTATCAAATATTAATATAATTCAATAAGTCGATTTTCTATCAGATCTTTTTATTTGTGATAACTACCTTATTTTAAATTTCTTAGTAAATTAGTATTCGATTGATTTAAGTCAAATATGAAACCACATGGTCGAACATATACATTTTTGGCAAGACCGTTAAACTTTTATTTGCGACCTCGCGCGCGCTAGTGAGATTTTCCCTTAATATTGCTGAGTGCTCCATACCTTTTTTGTAAATCTTACAAAATGTTTAAGGAAAAATGGAGTCTCAGGACATTTTTGGGGTATGAATTTAACATAGTGAAACTAAATTTAGAATTCCACCGAAAGCAACATTTTTATAAAAATGTGTTTTCTGCTTTGTCACTTGAGAAAATAAATAAATGGAATTTTTAAATAACTGACAACTTTTTTGTGTAAATTATTCAACAGGTTGGAAACAATAATACACTCTCTTATACACTCTCTTATATTGCGTGAATTTTATTGACAGCTCTTAATAAGATTAAAATATAACTGTTTTTAAGTGAAATCCACAAACACTTTTTCCAAGCGTAGAGATATTTTCATTGAGATAAATATTACAATAATTAGATAAAAATATATGTGTTAGAAAATGAGATCATATACAAGATTTTTTCAATATGCAGGTACTTTTTTATACGAATGTCTTGAAACGGTTAAAACCCAGTTGATTTTCTTTCTTTCAAAAATAAAGAACAATCTCGTTGTCAAATGATTGTTCTCTTTTTTCCCGTCTTCTGATGTAAATTAAGTTGCCAACGTTTTGTGGAAAATGGATCAAGGAAAAGACGATTTACGTTTTCAGAAACTCATAAGGATAAACACGTCACATACGATGTTGATCCTTTTTAGTTTAATTTGTCGTATTTTGTAACTCAAGTTCTGGTAGTTCGTGTGGGTCATAACCATATAATCATATTTTATGTAGTTATATGATGCCAAATTGACTATTTTAGAGTTATGTTAATTGAACTCGAAACGTTGACATTTTTTGGCTTTAAGTTGTTCACTGTCAATACTTGGGAGAATGGCATTATAATAAAAATAATACATTTAAGTACCTATTCCACATTGAATTTATTGAGATAAGGACCGGTTTGGCTCATCGCGAGCATTATCACCTTAAGTATTCATCAGTTGTAAAATGTAATGATGCGAATTTGATCCGTGTATAAACAATTGCAATCAAAAATATTTACCAGTTTGAGAATACTTGAATGATTTATCAGAATACCAAACTCAATTTTTGACATTTTTATTAAGTAAACATAAAAAAATCCATCAATAATGTATAACGTAAAAATGAAAAAATTATTCAACTTAATTTCGGTATGCTCGTTAAATTTAATTAGTTTGTAAAAGGTTTTTGTATACATATGTACAGCTTTCCACTAAAAAAATAATCCATAATTTACACGCAGTAACATCACAAATATTGATTCCAAATATTCACAAAAACTATTCTTTATTTGCTGAGCAAGAAAAGGGGAGAATTTAACTGAAGATGAAATATGAACGGTTCATATTTTTCTGCCGAACGGTGGACATTATTCTTTATGTTAAGGATTATGCAAGTCGAGAGACTTTTTCAATATTTTCATTTCTGAGAAAACATAGTCCGCTTACTTCTCGTTGGGATTGAATGGTTTGTTTTTAAACAAGAACGAATTGCATTTAGGTGCGATGTTTCCCGGTTTCTTTTCATTCCCTGGAGTCAAACGGAAACATATTGTTACATCAATACCATTGAAAAGTATGAAGGTATGATAACTCAACTGAAGCCTGTTTTATGAGAAAAAATACAACCAAATCTTTCTGTAATAATAAAGTAGCTACCATACTTTCGATGGTTTCGGCGGTAACTTTGTGGAAGTTTATATAATAACTTTGATTATTCCACGTATTGTGCTACTAACTGTGACACGTGTTTCGCAAAGTTTGCTTAAGTGATGAAGCAAGATTGATTCTAACATTTTAAATTATGAAATTACAAAATGGATTTCGGGTTTTTTTCCTTTTAAAGGAAGCAAGGAGGGGGTGATAGAATCGAAACAAAGCAATCAAATAATGATACTAATTAGCTGCAACCAATCAGATTGGGAATTTTCGCTTTTAATGGAAGCAAGGGAGGTGGGAAGATGCCTCATATTAAAGTAGCTACCGTTTTTATTTTTTCTACCGTGATTATTTGGGCGCCTTTTGTTATATTATATGAATTGGGGAGTTTTTTGGGAGTCTAAGCTAGTTTTTTTATCAACAGTCGGGTAATCATTAATTTTTTAAGTAACTGGCTTGCGAATATTATTAAATTTTCTTCATGAAATATTATTATTTAGTAAAAACATGTTATGGTTTTGTAAAAGTTATATTTTTAATCAAGGCATATGTATATTTTAATATGAATTTACTAAGATTTTTTTGATAGCAAAGATAAGTCTTATTTAAGATTTTGTGACAAAATAAAAACCATTAGGTCAAGCGTCACGAGTATCAACTCACAAACATTTTATTAGTTAATTATTACATGTAATAAACTTTTTGTAAATTTTTACCATTATCTTTGTACCAATATTGTTTTAGTTACCTTGTTTTTAGTCATATACAAATCAATATTTTTGTTTGTTTATTTGTTTGCACTCTTTGTCCTGCCATCCAATCGCAATAAAACTTTGACAAACTTTTAGCTTGCATTTACGCGGAGGTTTTTTGCATAGTAAAATTAGCTTACAGTAGGTCTTCTTTGTAAAAATCAATGTTTTTCATATATTATGCGCTGCCATACCATTCATTTTGACAACTTATTTTTGCACTTGCGCAAATGCTATATACATAGTACAATTAACTTTCAGTAGGTGGCGCGTGTGTCGTACCATATTAAATCAGCAAATGACAAACAGAAAATGTCAAACGGCAAATTTCATCGATTCCGATCAATGTTAGTGAAATAAAATCGAAATTATTTATCTAAAATATGGTGCATCCGAAAGCAATTCAATAAACATTCTTTCTTTGAGTGGCATTGCAACGCTTGCTGGGTTTCGGCTTGTTATATATAAATAACTCAGCTGACTATTTTTCATTACATCCAACACCAATCAAGACTATTTTATCGAATTGTAAAATATGTTAAAAAAAAGGTTTATTATTTAAAAGAACTTTTATAAAAATTTTGTTTTTAGATGTGTCGTTTTTGAAACAGACTTCATAGTATTTATGTATCGAATACAAAAAAATATCCTTTTTTTTATCACATTTTTTAGGTTGTAAAAAGAACATCTTTTTACTACGTATCTTTATCACTAAGGCCGTCAAATGTACGCAGTGTAGATTTGTCTCTGAAATTTTGAAACTTTACAATTTATTGAACCACTTTCTTTGATATGAGACGAACAATGTCGAGTCTTAAGCCCAAATCGTATGACTAATGACTTTGAATGGAGAATTCCAGAACACGTTGGGATGTAAAGCGTGAGTGCTTTTGTGGTAAAACAATATAATATGTAAACATACCCATCTGTGAAAGATATCAGAGCAAAATTTTAACCAAATATAATGTTTATTTGTCAGAATGTTGTGTCGTAAAAGTCAGTTTGGTTGCTCCGTAAGAAAGAAGTGAAATACAATTTAAGTTTGCTTTTTTGAGGGGAACACATATGAAGGGTTTAAATGCATAACCACCTCTCTCCACAAAGTCAAATTAAGTCAGTTCAGCAATCGAAAAAAACGATTTTAATCTTCAAGTATAATATTAGAATAATTAGCAAAGAGAACACTAAACATATTTTCGATGGTTTCGGCGGTAACTTTGTGGAAGTTCATTTTAATATAAAATTTAAAATAACTTTGATTATTGTAGAATCATTTATTTAGGAGACATTTCGTCAAAGATAGTTAAGTTTTTGCCAGACAATATAGAACCCGTTTTTTTTTTTATTTAATTTACACAGTAAATAATTTAGGAAAAATTTTATTGAACAGTAAAGATCGCGTAGATTCATCGTCACAGAGTGGTATCTATCGACTCTCTTGTGGAGACTGTCCAGCGTCTTATGTTGGACAGACAGGTAGAAACTTTAATATTAGAATTAAAGAACATATAAGATGTCTAAAGAGTAATAATTTTTCTGAGTTTGCCAATCATTTAATAGAAAATTACCATAATTTTAATCAGACTAGTAATGTAGAAATACTCCACCGAGTAAATAAAAAAGGTTTAAAGATGAATAGTCTAGAATTTTTAGAAATAAATAAAACTCTTAATACAAAAGATATATTATTAAATAATATTCTTAACAGGACGGGATGCTCGCCTCTGCTTACATTATTCCCAATTCAAAAGAGCAATCACCCAACCTAACTGATTGATTGCAGCTCATTAGTTTATAGTTTATTAGTTTGTAATGTTTAACGTCATTAGAAATATATTTGTTTGCTTTGTTTCAATTCTATAACCCTCTCTTGCGTCCCTTAAAAAGGAAAAATCCCAACCTAATTGATTGAGTGATTGCACCTTATTAGTATCATTATGTTATTGCATTGTTTTGATTCTATCACCCCCTTCCTTGTTTCCTTTAGAAGGAAAAAAACCCGTAATCCATTTTGTAATTTCATAATTTAAAATGTTAGAATGTTAGAATTTATCTTGCTTCATTACTTAAGCAAACTTTGCGATAGTAAGTCTGAAGATGCCTCTGAAAGAGGCGAAACACGTGTCACAGTTAGTTACACAATACGTGGAATAATCGTAGTTATTTTAAATTTTATATTAGAACACTAAACGTTTGTATGGTGACAGGGCGGCAGGTCAGTGTTCCCTGGCTCGTGATTCGTGCATTTAGATTGTTTTGAACTCCACATATGGTGGAGAGAGGCCGTTATGCATTTGATCGTCATTTTAGATGTCGATTTTAAATGGCTTAAAGGTTATTTTTCGTTGGTTTGAAGATTGCAGGGCATAGAACGTAAGAACCGGATCATTTATCAATCATTATCTCAAAAATGATAATATATGGATAGAGGCGGTTATGCTTTTACACCCCTGATATACAGTATACATACATATACAGTTAAATTATAAAAAAAAAACTTATACACTCTACGATCTTATTAAATAAATAAAAAGATACGAATAAATGAGTGTCACTATTAGTTGTTTGCACTAAGAGAACTAATTTACGACGTAAAACGAAGGTTCGATCAAAATATTAATATCAATTTTACTATAAAAATAAAATGATCCTAACTTATTTTTTTTTGTGAAAAGGGAGTGTTGTTTAATAAAGAATTTCACTTTCAAGAAAAGCTGTACACTTAACTCATTTTCGGATTGTTTCATATACGATACAATTTTAGGTTAACAAAAACTACCGTTACTAATAAACATTTTTTTTATTAGCTGTCTTCGATTACACTCAATCATTATTATATCCATGTTTCAACGAACATTACATTTTATTAATGTATAAAGTAAAAAGATAATAAAACATATTGATTAGTTATTCCAGAATATTTATTTTGATCAGGACCGGTTTCGGCCATAGCGAGCATTATCAACTGATGCACTTAATAATGCTCGCTTTGAGTGAAACAGGTTCTAATCTCAATAAATTCAACGTTTATTAAGTACAAAAAATGTTTTATTATTTTTCAATTCCATTAAGTATTGACAGTTAACACCTCAAAAGTATAATATATAGTGTTAAAGAATAAACCTAATTAATTTTACAAAAAAATAACGAAATAACTATCTTTGTACTTTTATCATGATCTTTCTGAATATTACATTATTTAAATGACAAGTAAAATAAAAAACTGAAGATTTTTGAAGTATTTTGAACTCTACTTAGTTAAGTCAAAGTTGATCAAAATAATCTTGAAATGTGAATGACAATGAAATATAAACTTTTAACAAAATTACAATTTCATGTATTTTTGAGATTGATTTAAGAAATATTTGGTGATCGATCGAATAGCTTAATAAATTTATCAACCGTTCAATCAAATTGCTCGCACTAAAAATATTACCTACATTGCAGGCCTCGTCCCAAAAGCTTTTGATTTAGAGGGATGTTACGTGATGCGAATAAAACTTCAGGTATCCGAAATACTTGTCCTGATTTAGAATTGAATCGTTGAAATATTTCATACTATGGTAGATTCAAATGAACTTGAGTGATGTGAATAAATATTGACTTGCGTCGAAAGATATGACATGGAAATAATAGAAAAATAGTTCACCTACATTGTGATTATAAAAAAACACATTTTTAAAAGGTTCATATTAAATATGATGATTTATAAATCTGAATTTTCATCGTTTGATGTGATGGTAATTTTTTTTAAACATGTCCGCTCCCAACTTCCAGCATATGGACTCCTCACGGAGCTTATCTCAGCATATATTTTTCTACGAGAACTGCTTGTTACTCAGTTGCTCAGCCTCTCTTTTTCAAAGAGAGTAGGGAATGGAAATGATACGAGGACTCGGGACAGGACTAATGGTTAGCTAATCGCTCTCGTTACAAACATCAAATATGTGCGTCGCTCTTTTTGGTAGGAAAGACAGACAGAACAGATTTATCGACTGAAAAAATCCGCTGATTCCGGGAATCGAACCCGGGCGGTCCGGCACGCAAGCCAACAACGTTGACACTGCGCCACGGACTGGACAACTGTGATAGTATGCATTCAGTAAATTAAACTCATGAATTCAAAACGCCAAAACCATTCTTTCTTAGTAGGGTGACCGACAGCTGCCTGAACTGTATTAAAAAACAACTTTACTTTTTATAAATATTGCTGTAATAAGAATATTGCTCATCTCTTTTGAGCTTCATTTGATTTGTTGCAACAAAGCATCATAATGGATAGAATAATTTTCGCATTTCATCGGGAAATGATTTCGATCACTGTCAGAAATACTTTTTGGGCAAGTAATATTATTAAAGCTAACAAACATAATAAAAAAATTGTATGTATAAGGAAAAATTATTATCGTAGATGGACATTCAATTTATATGCGCAAAAAGATACAGTTATTATGGGACATGATTTCCTGAATTTAAGATTTCTTAGAGCACCATCAGAGGCTAACAAGATAGTTTGCGGTTACAATTCGAGGTATCATTCCGTTCTCAGTTTCTATTAATCTATTTTTTATAGTAGATGTAAAGGTGCTTGAAAAAACAATTGAGTTATTTTTACGAAAAAAATCAACAAACTAGTAAAATGGAACATCAAATATATTTAAAAATAACCATCACTGATGAATTCACTATTTGTTTTAGTAAGAAATATTCTGTGTGAATAAGACATTAAATTCAAGAGAGAATCTTAAAGCGAATTCTTTCTGGCGTTTGAAAAAGCGCTAGGCCTAATGAACTCTGCACGAAAAAAAAAGTTGAAGAAACGCTTCGTTTAAAGTTTACATAAAGGAAGTCGAACCAAAAGTTTCTTGCCACTGAAAAGACTTGCAAACGAGTTAAAATTCTTATGCTTCAATACTTCTTTGAATAAAAATGGTTTGTTTGAAAAAAACAACCCTGTTTTTTACACACGTAATAATTTTATTTATGCAATAAAGTCAATACAACAGTGATTAAATTGATAATTTACAAATTACTTAGTATAAGACAACCATTATATCGCATCAAAAATGAAAATAGAGACTCTTGACCGTCAAAACCCTTTACATATGAACAACAATTTGCATGTATAATTGTACCTTTTTAACATCTGCAAAAAGACAAATATTTTTTTTTACTTCCTTAAGCTGACGGTACAACCATGATTTTATATACTTGTAACACACCATACCGATTGAATGAGCATATGCTAAGTCTCCTTTTAAGTATAAATTCTTAACAATTATTATCAATTTATAATTCGTAAAAAAATCTGCAGTAAAATACCATTTTTTTCACTAGGTACTGAAAATCATAACTGCCACAGTCTGAAACTTTTGCAAAACTTTAGTCAAATTTTCCTAAATTCCTACTCCAAGTTCCAACTATTTCTCCAAGTTACAATGCCGTGAGATATTTTTTCAATAGATTTGAACTCATTTACTTATTTTGAAAAATTCTTACACAAATTTTTCAGTTATTTCTATCGTCGAAATTTCTACGTCTATTTTAAATATCTTCTGGCAAGACTATAAAAGCAAAATTTCATAATTGTGTTGGTAGACAATTGATATTGATGTATACAATTAGAAAAAAGTGTGTGCTTCACTATAAACTTGTCTATTGTTTTCTTTGCTTTATCTTATATATAAAACCGAAACGGGGGATGTATGTCTGTAATTCCCTTTTGCATTGTTGTTGCAAGTTCAAACAAACGAATTGATTTCGCTCGCGAAAGTTTCGACGGTAAATTTGTTTCGTTATCAATGTGTGTGTAGAGACTCCAATTACTCGAGTATCCAGTAGTACATATATAAAACCGAAACGGCGTATGTATGTCTGTGGGTCTGTAATTCCCTTTTGCATTGTTGGTCATTAAGTTGCCATAAAAACGAATATGAAAGAAAATATGTTTGATTTTTTTATCGGCGAAGACATTTAGTCAAAATGTAATAAATAAGTCTTCTATTGAACTTTTCCCGGCTTTTATTAATATAATAATGTTTTTATTTACGTGAAGGTATTATTTGACATTTCTTTGACAGCAAATTAGATTTTTTCCTTGAATTTGATCATTTTAATGGACGAGAATGGGGCTGTCAATATATGAAAGGGGCTGTGAAATGTCAATGCCAGTCTGAAATGTTCATTTTAATTCCATTTTAATTGACCTAGACTTTTGAATTTTGAAAAAAGTTGTTTCAACTTGGCCCGTCTGAATTTACGCGCCGAGCTGAACATAACCCCAAACTGGTCCGAGCGAAGCCGGGTTTGAATACTAGTTATGATATAAACTAGTTTCGATAACAGATGCCATAAGAATAAACCATGAAATTCAACAACAAAAAGTCTGGAGTTCAATAAAACTATTGTAGTTAATTAAAAGAAATATTCAGTTCATACAGTTCATTATTTTAAGGTATAATATATTTAATAACACTTGGTTTAGTTATCTGAGCCGCAATTCAATCGGACTCAATCATTGGCATGATTATCGTTTGACTTAGTTATATCATTTGCTTCTTTTTTCTATATAATTTTAACTGTCAAACAAGGTGAGAACAAAGGAAAAAACCCTTTTCTCTCAGCATCACATTTTTTCCAATTCTAGTAACAATGTTAATAATGTAATCTAAGTACTAACAACAATATTAATTTTAAATTAAAAAATTTAAAGTTAATCTTTTAAGGTTTAAATTGTATCAATTTGAAAAAAATATTTTACATTTTTATTTTAAAATGCCTTGACGTTTCCTCTTCAAAATTTTGAACACTTTCTTAATTAAAGATTATAGGCAACAATGAAGTTTTCCTTTCAATATTCCATTTGAATCAATAACAAATCTTATTTTTCGAAAATGGCAGTTAATCATAACCAAACGTTTTACCCACCACCACCCACAACGACTGCAGACTCTTCTTTCATGTGTATTAAACAACTTAACATCGTTATTTCTGGTTTTTTTCCAAGAAGACTTCGTTGCATGATCTTTAGTTGGCAGAAAGTTTAATATATTAATTTTTCAGAGTAATTGCTTTCAAAAAATGATTTTTATTCGTATTTTTTTTGAAAATGGAATAAATGATTTATTTGATGTAAGAAAATTCACTCTTGTTTTCAGAAAACGACAAACGTAAAATAGTTTACTCATAAATTAAACGTGCCGAAATAAAATTCGTGTTTGTGAATATTTATGAGGAAGTTTACAAGGTTCCTGAGTAAAATAAAGCAGTCCCCAGCTGCGTTTATCATTTTTTCCATACTTTCGTAGCAGATTTTACATACCGGCCTTACATTTCAATCATTTAATAAGTCGAGGCTTGCTAATCCGCCGAGGCGTGTATCGCATGACAGGCTGACATTCACGCGGTAAATCCACTACGACGTTGATTGTGAGGAAGGTTTGCTTAAGATTCTAACGTCGCACGTGGAGTTGACAATTTAATCATCTGCCGTCTGACAATTGTTTGGGAAGGTTCATTGTGAACCACCCTTTAGGGAAGGAGGGTAAGCGTACGCTGAAAAATTTACGCTCAAATTAGGGCAGAACGTGTAGCGTACATATCCCTTTAAACATTTCAGTGCTTCTCAATGGAACGAGAACTCCGACAAAAAAGCAACTAATACCTACACAATGACGATTTTATTTCAAAAATATTTTTCACTGTAAGGAACAAAACCAGGTGAATAGAAACACTTTTTACCCTTCACGACTATGTATCGTCATACCTGCGCCACATAATTCAAATATGAATGGCTTGAAACTTGTTTCTATGGTCCTAGTACTCCTAGTACACATTCATGACAATATTTTTTAAATATTCACTATAGTTATTAAGACACAGTCAATTTTGTTCAAATTCACATTGAATTGGGGTGAATAGAGACGAGAGAGGGTGAATTGAGACAAAACAACAGATTGCAATGATTGGAATATATGAACCTCTATTCGAAATGAGTCTCTATTCGCCCCGTTTTACGGTACTTATTAACTAAAAAAACATGATTTAATTTAATTTTCGTGCAATAAAAGAGAAGTTTATAAGGAGTCAAAAGGTAAGGATGCACAGGCATCAAACTAAAACACGTTTTTTTCAATTTTGGCCGGTCATTAAGTTGGCTTAGTTTTGTCATTCAAGAGATAGTATTATATTCATTGTGGAGAAACTTACTTAACCATAATGATTACATTTGATACTTAATAAAGTTGTGCTAAAGGTCAATCCTTGTTTTTGTCTTTATTCACCCCGCAGTTCCTATTCACCCTGTTAGATGGTAATTTCATTTTTAGGAATGCTAAACCGAACTTATGAAATGAGACTGACATTTTAAATCTTAGTAACCATAATCTACGGTAAATGGCCTTTTTCAGCTTTAGTGAATTTTTATATTCATAATACTAACACTAATGTTTAAGGTTCTATGTTTGATTTCGGAAAGATTGAGAGACGCATTTGACACAATATTAAGTCCAGTGGTTGCCAACCGGTGGTCCGCAAGAAATCTTCAGCAGCACGTAGTTTTTAAAGCGTGAGAATGATAAACTTGTTTCAAGCGCATTGTACCACTATATTTTCGACAGACAAGTGTTAAAACCATTTCAAAGTAAAAAAGCAAAAATATATATTTTGTAGTATGAATATGTAGTGGTTTTGCAAGATTGAATATTGTGAGCGTAGCCGTACGTGAGGTCTGAAATGTTGGCAGCAGTTCATCGAGACATCTCTAATCTATTTTCTAAGCTTCATTACTTTTCTTTTAATACTATTTAGTATTTAATTGAATATATGTTGTAAGAGAAATTGACGGTACGATTGTTATTTGCTTGAAGTTTAAATGTAGACATTTTTTTTTCAATTTCAGTTATCAAGACTGCTTTGCTAAGTTTTTAATAAAACAAATACAATGCATGTGAGTCTTCTGTCAGAATAAATATACAAAATCTATCATAATTTTAATATTAATTATATCGTTAAATTAAAATCATATTTTGAAATTTACGATAACTTCCATCGAAATATTATGTTTTTCCTTATTAATGTAGCCTTCAATATAAAAATACGATTTTTCAGCTACCAAAAGATAGAAAATAACATTCGAATTCGCCAATGAAATTTTGAAATTGGCCAATGAAAAAAATCGGACATTGTGGTTAGTCAAAGTTATTGGTGATTCTACAAATGCTTTCAAATTATTCTGAGATAACATGATTTAAAAAAAAACCCGTTTGAAGCACTGCATTATTATTTTTTAAAACTTTTTTTGACATGATATTGTTAGTTTCCACACTTTGGTACCACACTCAATCAATTTCCACAAAATAACAATGCCCAACAACACGTCATTCAAAAAGCAACGTTCTCATGCCAGGGGATTTAAATACCGCATGTTTATGGAAGGAAAATATTTGTTGTGTATCGAATACAATATTTTCAGTTTTTTCTTTAGAGCTTGTAGGATGGGTAGGTACATGGTTATTAAAACAACCCTAGATGGTTTCAATACTAGTAATTATTACATATATATTTGAGTGTAAACAAGTTTCTTCATTTATTGTTTTTTTAGTCGAGTCCGTAATTGAGAGTCAACGTTATCGCCTTTAGATTTTTTCCGATTAAGATATTTAACCTTCGTAGGACTATCCTTGAAAAATAACTCTCAGGCATAAGGGGGGTAAAAAAAGACCCCAGTGTTTTGGCCTTATTGGCTTAGACTGCAATAAAAAAATGATTGATTATGCTTTGACATATATTTATACATCTTTCTGAAAAAAAAATCATACCAAAATCCCTATTTTTCCTATAATTATTCATATTTAAGTCGAGCATAAAAACGAAGACGTTTCCGCTCCAACGGCTATGGCGGACTAACAAGCCAATAGCCGTGCACGAATTCACATTACCTTATCTCTTGTCTTATCTCTTATCGCCATTTATTGTTCATGTTATCTATGACTCACTATGGTCACGTTCTCTTATCGCTTATAAGACTGAAAAATTCCGACTTCTTCTCTTTTTTAACTAGCCGATAAATATCATATTTTTTTTCTGCAAAATGTGTAATATGATTTAAGAATACCAAAAGTTTAGACATCGTATCACTAGTATTAAGATTATTTAATGTAAAGTAGCTGTTGGGACAAAATCTATAGTGTTCGGGATGGCTAGGTTAAGGACACTAATTTCTAAAATAAGTACCTAATACGAAAAATATCGAAAAAATACATCTGTGCATTTGTCAGGTTCTCATTTTTTCCACTCACCAAAAATTGCTCGAAGTTTTAACAATTTTATTGATTGAGTAGGCATTTACTTGGTAGAACTCCATTATAATACGGAAAGAAAAATAACAATGTATTTTAATTCTACATAAATTACTTTATATATTTGTTGTTAGCTGTTTCGGCTTACGCCCTCGTCAGAACTATTTCTATTATAAATTTTTATTTATAAAAAATATTGTATGTCTTTTTTATACTTGTCGTGCCACCCATGCTTAAAAAAATGATTATAAATATCAATTTTCCTTTAACTTTATTTAGAAATAAAAAAACTATAAGCACATTATATAGAATGGGCTATAAATTTTATTTTCAATAATAATTATACTTTCCGACTGTCAGGATTTTTTAAGCTGACGTTTTAACGACACGTTTTCTTTAAATTAAAATTACTGTAGAAAATATTTGATGGCATCACGAATAGAAATTAGATTTGGACAAAAAGATAAAGGATAATACATAAATATTGACTATTCGTTACCTTACTTTTAAATGGTTCTTATTGACATTTTTACCTAAAATGACCTTTTGGTCGGAAAAGCTTGTATTTACCGCATTCTATTATACATAATATATGAATTTCAGAATTATCTATGGTTGAAGAACGGAGTTAGCAGAGTTCCGGAGTTGCACTGCACTTGCACACTTTTTTTACGAAATTTATTTAACAAAGTTCTAAAATTGTCATCATAAGTTCCATTATGAGATCTTTAAGATCATTTTTTTATCAGCAAGAGTTGTGAAAATATGCTTTAAATAAGTAATGTCAAACATTTTTACTTGTTCATTGCTACAAGTGAATCTTAATCAATCGAAACATCAAACGTTTATATCTCAAAACAGTGTCAAGAGCAGTGAGAACCTTTTCAAAGAAAGGTGTCGTATCGGTGCGCTAATTTTTCTACAAAAAAACTCGTCCCTTAAATACATCAAATATGATTTATTTTAAATTTACATCGAATGTTGCTTTCGTTGACAACAAAAGATCCAAAATATTTGATCCTCTTGAGAGTTTTCAAAAACCTCTGCCAGAAAATTTTCTTTCTCAAAAAATAGCCAAGAACATTTTGCCCGGCGCTATCTTTGCGCAATAAATATACTATGTATATGATGTGATGAAAAAACTGTTTCGCACAAAGAATTCTTGGCTCACGGTCCTGAAAAGGCTGTCGTGAAAACTGACCCGCTAACAATTGAAAGGTGATTGAACAGTGGAAGCTATGTGCTTTTGAAAGAAAATCTAAACAGTTTTCCAATACACACAGCGCCTTAGGCGGAATTTCGGAAATTGTATGGCAACATATTGATGCTAATGGATATTTGTTTTGGTTTTTTTGGATCACAAATAAAATATCATTTAATACAAGTTGTCATCTTAATACCACTTTCGTTACGATAAAGAATGTTATATTTAAGTGACAATATATCTATCTTAATGCATAACAAAATATTATTGATGTGGAAATGATCTTTTTTATAACCGTCAATGAGACGTTCCGTTAATAATTTTGATATCATAGGTGTAAAACAGCTTTATTAAATTAAGAAGGAATAATGAATAAAAAATCTTTCAATGTGTTTTATATTGAACTTTATAAATATTTTTTAACCTTCGTATGACTATCCTTGAAAAATAACTCTCAGGCCTAAGGGGGGTAAAAAAAGACCCCAGTGTTTTGGCCTTATAGGCATAGACTGCAATAAAAAAGTGACTGATTATGCTTTGACGTATATTTATACATCTTTCTGAAAAAAAAGTCCTATACAAATCCCTATTTTTCCTATAATTATTCATATTTAAGTCACGCATGAAAACGACGACGTTTCCACTCCAACAGATATCGTGGACTAACAAGCCAATAATCGTGCACGAAGTCGCATTACCTTATCTCTTATCTTATCGCTTTTTATTGTTGCCAGATATGAAACACTCCGTCCATGTTATCTATGACTCACTATGGTCACGTTCTCTTAACGCTTATGAGCGTGAAATTTTATGTTAGCGCTTCCCAGCAATTGCTAACATTGACAATTAGGCTGAAAAATTCCGACTCCTTCTCTTTTTTAATCGATTATTGCGCAACTAGCCAGTAAAAATCATATTTTTTTTCTGCAAAAGGTGTAAAAAACTATGATTTAAGAATACCAAAAGTTTAGACATCGTATCACTAGTATTAAGATAGATATTTAAGGTAAAGTAGGTGTTGGGACAAAATCTATACTGTTCGAGATGGCTAGGTTAAATAAAAATTGTTATTTAAAATAAATAGACTACATTTCTTCACACGTTTTTTGTTAAAATGTACATATGTAGAAGAATATGTTTATATTTCGATTGATTCTTTATCCGTTCCAAGTCTACTAAAACCACGAATTATTTGGTTGTATCCATTTTTCTAAATCTAGTGCCACGGAATACCACTAAGCGTCAATTCTTAGATATATCTGTCACGGCAAAGTCCAACATAGAGTTATAATAAATAGACAGGTTCGAAGTGAGACTAAAGAATCCGCAGCACTTGTCCTTGCCGAAATTATTGGTACACTCTGACCTCATTAACAGTTCACTCGAGTGTGCGGTAGTCGTTGATACTAAATAAATGTTCTCCAATCTGACATAAGAATCCACTTACCGCACTTAGTCAATGCGTTCAGTCTATATCAAATTAGGGAATTCAATTTTTTTTTTAGTGGGCGTCATTCAGGACATTCTCACATCGCCATTCTTTCAAGTGTAAAAGTACCATGGTCAATCTGCACATGCTGTTTTTAAGAGCAAACCAAAAATATTTAACTAAATAAAGCACAATTTTTTGTACAAATTTAATTTTTGATTAGGGCCGGGAAGTGATTTATCACTTGATGCTTAAAAAGTTGTTTTTACTCATAAAATATATTTTATTCATGAAAAGATAGTCGGAAAAAGAAGTCAGTTCAAGTACATCCATGCACTTGAAATGCCTGAAGATGCTGAAAGGCGGAACCCGGGTCGTTAGCGACAAAACTCATGGAAAAGTACAAAATTCAAACAATTCAAATTTTATATTAAAATTCCATCAAGCACCCTCAGTCGAAATCCTTAATTACATTAAAAAATAGCTCAAAAAATACAAGAGAATGTATTAAATAAAAATAAATACATATTTTTTTATTATTTATAGCTGCTATTTCAGAAATCTTAGTATGAAAATAAAAAAATACTTATTTCAATATCGAGTCAAGTAAGAATAAATTATATATCATGTCAAAATTTCTATCAGAAATTTCTTTCTCAATAAATGCCTAAGAAACACTTTCTTCCAAAATTTTCCGGAGAATATTGTCTTTATTGACACTGCCCTATCAAAGCATCTACTTCACAGAATGTAATCATGCTTTCTTGCCAAAGATATTAGATTCAGCGGTCATGGAACACCAACGGTACCTTACTTCCGGTTCATTAAAGACGTAATAAATGACCTACCTAGCGAGTATAATGAGGTTCTATTCTGAGAAAACTTATCGGAGAGTATTCCGACGCAGGGTGTAAGTGGTTGTATATTCACTTAAATATCTGCAAAAGAGCTTTTCGTTTGTAATACCTTACAATGATTTTTGCAAGTGTTTTTGGATTACAAAAATACTCGTGGTAAAACTTAATTTTATCTTTGAAAAGATAATACTATATTTTGCTATTCTTCAGAGTTTGAATATAAAAACGGAGAATAAATTTAATATTTATGCAACTCCAAACAGTTTCACTGTAGAAAAAAATAAATTAAAACTTTGATTTCATCTGTGTTAACTTGTTATTTATGACGATAGTGAAATCAAAGAATGCGTAGTTTAAAATTTTCTCTTTTGTACCGTATTGAACTCATTTAATGTAATTTTATATTTATTTTATTACCTAGACGTTTGTTAATATGTTACAATTTTTTACGAGCAGTGTGTCGTGTGATATAGTAAAGCAGGTACTCTAGTAGCCTTGATAATAAATCTTGTAATACGGTGATAAAAATAACAATGTATTTTAATTCTACAGAAATTATGCTATATATTTGTTGATAGCTAATTCGGCTTACGCCATCGTCAGAACTATGTTTTAGGCCTACATTTGTTCATCCTTATATAAAGTTGTAGACAGGGTACACAATACAACTTCTTCTCTTATCCACCATCGGAGTTTTAAAAAGAGTTAAATGATTGTTAAGTTAAAAGTTTGAGTTTTTAAGGTGTAATCCGTAAAGGCTACCATGGAGTTCTACCAAGTAAATCCCAACTCCATTAATAAATCTTGTAATGGTTTCGAAATTTATGCGCATAATCACAAATCAAATGACGGCCTATGTTCCTAAAAGTACTATTATTAATTACTTAATTTATATGAAATAAAAGATTTTCAGACGGTCAAGTGAATATATCATGTTAGCGGTGCACGTGTGCTGTAGATTTTCTTTCAGATATCATTGCAAATGAAAAAGCAATTCAGTATAGATCAAATGTTGGGTAAATTTGAAAGCAAACAACCCTTTCGCCGGCCTCGTGCCACAGAAGATCCCTAACCCAATAAACGAAATCAAATATTCTCCATTAGATGTGTTTGCCGGGGATAATGCTTATGGGTGGTCAAAGGGTTGATATTTATATTTTTTATTTCTAGTTAAACTAATAAGATATATGATTATTTGTTTGATTTGTTTCGATTCTAAATATAACCCCTCCCCACCCTTGCTTCCCATAAAAGGGGAAAAAACCCGAAATCCATTTCGTAATTTCATAATTTAAAATGTTAGAATCAATTTTGCTTCATTACTTAAGCAAACTTTGCGATAGTAAGTCTGAAGATGCCTCTGAAAGAGTCGAGACACGTGTCACAGTTCGTTGCACAATACGTGGAATAATCAGTTGAGGTTATTTTAAATTTTATATGCAATGAACTTCCACAAAGTTACTGCAGAAACCATTGAAAGTATAAAGTTTTACTTTGTGATCATTAGAGCATATAATGAGTATAATTTTATTCGAAATGGGTCTTTTCAAATACAACGTAATAAATAATCAAGTTTTTATTTCTAGTATAAAAATGAAGACTCTTTATGGACTTGAACTAATCATTTCATAGCTGCGATTTTTATCTGCTTTGTTAGAATTATCATCCCGAACACTGTTTCACTAAGCCTTGTTCTTTTCATCATAAGATTAGCACGCCAATTGGAAATGAGACTGAAAAATACTAGCTTTCCATAAAGAATAACATAGTAGGGTGAGAAAAATAGCAATGTTTTTCAATTCTACAGAAATTATGTAACATATTTGTTGATAGCTATTCCGGCTTACGCCGTCGTCAGAACTACATACTACAATAGTATTGTTGTTTTTCTCACCGTATTATAATGGAGTTATGCCAACTTAATAATACAATACTCCACGTGGTAGCCAAACGCTCCACAAAGGGACTGAATATGATGAAAAAGAATTTTCTTTTGAAGCTTAAAATTGTATATTAATTTTAATGATTTGAGTAACGGATAGTTTGGTATTATTAAAATAATAATTAAAGAAAAATTGTTGATATTTTGAATTATCTTTTCCCGTATACTATACATAACTACACATAAAAATCTACATAGTTATATGCATTACAAATAGTAAAGTAAGAAGTATATACAAATACACACAAGCACATGCATGTGTAAACTGCATAGTTGCTACAGCCTAGAACAGGCATGGTCAAACTGCGGCCCGCCATCATAAATCCTAATTCTAAGTAAGAATAATTTTTTTATAATTTTGTTTTTAAATATTGAAAATCAAATAAAAACTTATCAAGATATTGAGTGAGTATACAGATATTACTTTTCACAGTCAAATTCCATGGCTTTGCTTGGAAAAAGTGCTTCGAGAAGTTCAGGATAAAAAAAATATTATAATTTTATTTTTGGAAATGAAGAATATTACGGACTTTACCGATACTGATGATTAGGGATTTGTGATTTTGCATTTATTCTTGACATCGTGCCACACTTAAATACTATTTACTCCGTGTTATGAACGTTCTGAATGACGATTTTTTTACAAAGATTTGGTGACTGTAAATTGAGACAAGTTTAGCGCTAGTAAGCGATCCATTTTCAATAGATATTAAAACTGTATTGAAAGAGCTACAACTTGAGATTATTGATCTGCAATGTAACACTGATTTAATAGAATAACACCGTCACGACGAAATCTGAAAATTTTACAATGATTTTAATTCAGACAAATTCTACCAATTTAAAAAATTTGCACAAAAAATGTGAGCAGACATTTTCGATCATGAACCTTAGCTTAATTCTGATTCCACCTTCTTCTATGACCATTCACAAGCAGTTTTAGAAATATCAACTACAAAATAAGCACCTGAGTTTAAAAAAATGTTTGAAACAGCTTCATTTTTTTGTGATAATAAATGGAGTTCACCCGGTCCTCTTTTTAAACTATTTTTTCAGTGATGCACTTCAGACATCTAAATATTTTAATTGCACAATAATTAATACGAACTGAATATAGAAATATTATTTTTGAATGAAAATGGGAATGTTTTAAGTATATTTTTATGCAAAAGAATTTTTTTAGGTCTGTTTATGCAATTATTTATAATAAAAATAATTAAACATTTTTAGTACTTTTTCCACATACAATTTATTAGATCAGGACTGGTTTCGCTCATGGCGAGCACTGTCATCTTGTGTTGGCAGTGAACACTTGTCATAGCGAGCATTGTCAACTGATATTGTCATTGTCAGTTGACAATGCTCGGCATGAGCAAAACCGGTCCTGATCTAATACATGTTATGTGGAAAAAGTACTAAAAATGTTTTATTATTTTTATTATAATGCCATTCCACCAAGTATTGACAGTAAACACATTAAGAGTGTACAATTGTTAAAACAAATATTTCTTAGATTGATTGTACCTTCTTTGTAACTGCAAATACAATAAGATTATTTTATTACTATATGTACACCAAAACTTGTTTTAATAAGGTTCAAATAAGTAATTGTGTCGGTATGAAAAATGACTTACAATGTGAAGAGCTTCCCGTGATGACATCCGGCAAAATAAAGCAAGAAATGTGACAAATGATGGATGAATCATAATTATCTTTTACTTCTTAATCTTTAAGCTGTATGTTCGTACGTGTATATTCACGTTATAATTATTTTTCTTTGGAAAATACAAACAATTTTTCACACAAATATAAGTTGATAGTACTCATCACAATTTATTGATCGATCTGTTAACTATGTCAGATCCCAGTATGGAACCTAATTATTAACTATGAAGTTTCTCCTTAAGGAGACCCCCCGTGTGATGTGTGAACGCTGTTAAAGTTATTTGTCAATATTTGACGTCGTTGGAAAGTTACTGCAGTTAGACGGAACTTGTTTGGGGAAGGGACACCGGACCCATTTTGACGCTTCGGTTTGTTACATGAGAATTGTAAATGTACATGTAATTTCAATTCATTTAACAAGCCAAAATTAAAGCAAAGAGCGAAGCAAGCAGCCACAAAGAACTTAAAAAAGGAAGAAGAACATATTTTATGGACCAAGCATAGCAGATTAAAGATTTCATAGTTTGAGTCGTATTTGAACTGGTCTCCAATACTGGACGATATCTCAATTGCTTTGAAATTTGAAAGGTAGATTAAGAACATTTATTGTCATCGTGTGAACTAGGGTAGTGAAAAATTCTCAGCTTTTTTTACGTAAGAAAATAATCAAAAAAAAATCATAAAATTTGTTTTTTTTTTCAAAAACATGTCAATTGTTCAATTTTTAATATTTTCAAAAGATCCTAGTTCAAATAATTGAAGCAATTTTATAAAGTAAAATGCCGTTAGAATTTTTAAATTTCCAATAAACCAATCAGCCGGAATTATGGAGACCGTTTACCACCTTTTTTTATGACATGGGTGACTTCGGAGTGGTGCATCACATCACGTGATTAAGATTTTAATCTAAAAATATTTTGACTTGCTGTTTAAATGTCAATAACATTTTGTAAAAATTTCAAACTTCTACATTATTAATGTTCGTCAAAAGAAAATCCCAATAAAAAGCTAAAAATCCGGCAGTCACACGAAGGGGCCCCCTTAAGAATTGTTTGCTTTGTTTTTTGATAAAAGTAAGCTATTCGCTTTTGCTGCGCTCTATTTTAAATATCGGAAGTTAAGAGGCCAAGAAAGTCCATCGATCGATTGGAAAATTAGTTTATGAAATTATTTACACTACTATTTGAACCCAGAAGCACTGTCATCGATATTAACTACTCGACCATGGATCTGACAATACATTACATTTACAGCAATATGAAAAATGTACGATTTAAAACGAGGTAAAATAATACAATTTGAATGCGAGGTTAATTGAAATACTGTTAGCTGTCATTATTTTATTTAACTTACATATATAAAAAAGCAATTGAGCTTTAAGCTCAAAGTTTTGTTAGCCAATCGTTCAAAAATAATGGGGCTTCATTACAAAAACTATTTTGACCATTAAAATAAAATAGAAAACTTCGTCTGACAGTGAGTCGAGTTCAATATACTTTGTACACTACCACCTTCGTAAGCGAATTCAGCCCCTATTTAATTATTGTTGTTGTTTGCTCGTGACCAGTTTGTTCTCTCGAAGTTAAATAATTTTGAGGCGAAATACAATATAAATTATGCTTTGGAATAACCGAAAAAGTTTTATCAATTAAACTCAGATTCTTAGTTTATGCCCAAGCTTTTTTGTTTTTTACATTAGAGTTTTATTAAAAACTAGCTGTACCCTGCGTTGCTACGCCAGCAATTGTAAGGGTTGATTGAGGGGGGATGGGGTGGGGGAGGGGGTGCACACCAGAAAGTTTCACGGAAGTGTACTCGAGAAATTTGTCAAAAATTCGATATCAATTTTGGGGGGGATGGGGGTTGTTTGGCGGGGTGGGGTTTGGGGGGCGTATGGGTTGGTATGCCAGAAACCTTCGAAGGAGTGAACTCGAAAATTTCGTAAAGTTTAAAAAAACAATTTGGGGGGTGGAGGTTGGGGGTGGTTGGGGGGAGGGGTTGGTAATCCAGAAACCATTGCGGGGTTTCACACCGATCGGTCGAGCGGTTTAGTAGTCCATAGCGGACATACACACAGACATTCATTTTTATATATTTAGAAAGATACTATTTTTTAATTAACAGTAATAAAAAGTATGCGATAGTCTTTTATCAAACATCTTTTTTCTTCTGAAATTTTATATATTTGAGACTATTTTGTGATGTTTTAGATGTAAAGCAGAATCACTTTTAAGGTGTTCACTGTCAATATTTGGTGAAAAAGCATTATAATAAAAATAATAATACATTTTTAGTACTTTTTCCACATAAAATTTATTTGATCAGGACCGGTTTGGCTCATGACAATGTCAGTTGACAATGCCCGCTATGACAAGTGTTCACTGCCAACACAAGATGACAGTGCTCGCCATGAGCGAATGAATACTCACGAATACCGTTGTCTTTTAAATTCAATGATTGAAAACTTTTACAATATGATTGATTATTTTGAATTAATTTTCATATGAATTCAGCAATAACATATAATTTTCATGTTCTAATTATATCCTTTACGGCGATCCATATTGAAATATGTTTACATAAATTGCATTTTATTTATATATGTATGTTCCTTGGTAGAATTTCACTACAATAAAATTCAAATGAATCTACGCCAAATGAAAATTGAATTCCGTGACCAAAGTATTTTGCACTTTTTAAAATGTCATTATTGCATACACCGTGAAATTTTCTTCCATTAGATCCCCTTTGATATGCATAGTGAAGATTTGAATGGACATTGAATCATTATAAATACTTGTATAGAATATTATTGTTATGAATGGTAAAAAACTCAATTGTATCACAAATACAAAATACTGGTGCATTAAGGAAATGAATCTTCATTTAAATATGCGTTGCTTTAAACTAATATTGTTCTAATAAAAATAAAAATACATTTTTAGTATTTTATCCACATAAAATATGTTTGATCAGGACCGGTTTCGCTCATGGCGAGCATTGTCAACTGATAAAGAATACAATGAAACAATGTACAGTTGACAATGCTCGCCATAAGCGAAACCGGTCCTGATCAATAAATTTGGAATAAGTACTAAACATTTTTTATTATTTTTATTAGTATACAAATACAGTTTAAAAATAAATATTATCTCTTCTTTATTAATCATATTTGGTTAAAATATACACAAACACAAAAAAATAAATGTCATGTGTATCTATTATTTATCATTTTTCCGATTTCGGCTTCTTTTTTAATTTATAAAAAAGTCTATTGCTTTTTTTTATTTTGTCAACGCGTAATGGCATTTTAGAGTGTCACTTGAATGCATAAAAAATATGTAGATTCATTCGCCACTCTAAAATATTGAGTACACACTTCATTCAAACGTTATATTATTTTCCTTTGTAAAAAACGATCGACCAATTAGCTTTGCCTGGTGAAGCAATTAAAAAAATCCATCATATCACAGACTTATTTGGTTTAATTATAAGCGCTCTCGTGAAAAATTAAACTTCTTTTTCATGAATATTTAGAAGCTTTAAAACAGGCTCTCGATTTTACGACTTATATATTACGTCCCAATATATTTTTCCTGCTTTTCGATCAGTCGAATTATTAAAATTAAAGAAAATTAAGAAAATGTGTTGATTGATATTATTTAAATCTTATCCAGTTATTTTTTTACTAAGGCTTATCCAGTTGCCTTTTTTGTTTTCTTTGACAAAAGTTTGTAGCACGAAATATTCATATTTTACTTATTTTTAAACTTCAACTTCGGAGTCAAAGATTTTAATCGATTTAATTTTAACATTCAGAACCCGTTTTGCCCATCGCAACATTCTCAGATGATTAAATTTCTATCTTGTGTTTCTAAATGTGTCGTTAATTTATTGATTGAATTGGCATTTACTTGGTAGAATTCCATTATAATACTGTGAAAAAAAATAACAATGTATTTTAGCTCTACAGAAATTATGTAGGTATATATTGTTGATAGCTATTTCCGCTTTGGTACGCCATATTTTCCACCGTATGTCGTTAATTTGCATGAGAAATACTAAAACAGCTAAAAATTACATTCTATAAAAAATATTTGTTCCCCCTTTTTAAAGCTCGTGTGGCTGTTTTATGAAACTTAGATTCTACATCATCCGTCTTCTTACGTCTTACTTATTTATGAAAGCACCAAATGAAAACATTAAATAAACTCAATATATAATAGGTAAAAAAACAACTCTTAAATGCTCAAATCTTAAACGATTGAAAAAAACAGACTTAACATTCTACTGAAGAATTTGTTGCAAATGTTTTATCCATTCTAAAACATTCGCATTTGTCATGAAAATATACAATTGTCTTATACCGCTTAGTGGCTGCAAATAGTGTATGGTTGTTATACATATTTTATAATTGATATGTTTTATTACTGTAAAAAGTATTTCCAAGTAATCCAAGTGATTGTTCAACTAGGCTTTCAGATATTTCGAACGGAGCTAAAAAGCATTCTCCGGGTTACTTGGATTCTATTACCATATTTTTACGTGGTGCCATCTATCGTGATTTGCACGAACAAGTTTGTAAAGCTGTCAATATTTTCTTTGTTCCATTCATCATTTACTGAATAGAAAAAATGGATCCAGACAAGATCAATCGTACATAAATTTTTATATACTGTCGATTGTTTTTTCAGTGTTAAACTGTGTGTAATTTTAGTATTTTCTATTGTGGGCCACACAGTAAAAGTTGGGAGTTTTAAAGATTTGAGGGGTTGAGCGAACAGTTTTGAACCCTTTCGATCATTTATATCACAGAATTAAATTTTGTTACACTATATTACTTATGAAAAACCAAAATTATGAACGGTTGCACTATTTTCTTTAAACTATTCGGCGATAGTGTTAGCTGTTTGTTAAATACAAAAACGTCATAAAAGAAAAAAAGTCGTTATTAATAACAGTTGATAATTTCCTGTGCTTTTTACGTTGGTATAGAAGAAGCGTCATGCCTTATTTTTCAATGTCTTTTGTCGTATTATTGTTTTGGTGGGGTTGATGAACGAATAATGGCCTTCACGTTAAGGTGAAAGTTTAAGCTGAACTTTAGTGAAATGCGGACAAAGCAAATTTTGGCTTCACATCTATTGTGGTAAATATGAAAATAAGTTCACATAATTATGACACGTACTTTAAAAGGGAAAATAACAAAGTTAATGTACATTTATAAATAGTCATAATTTATGGAGGAATATTCCTTTTCTTTATTAAATTATATATTGCAATAAAGAATAAAACTTTCTCGTGATTTGCCTTCCTGAAGAATGAGGCTGATTTATACATATATTTTCAGTGCGTACCTGAGACTTTTTATTTACTAGCTAAGAATTATAATTTGAAAAATTCTCAATAAAACTAATAAACATTTATTATGTAACGAAACCCCAAAAAGACTTTCATATAAGCAAGGCATTCAAGAATGTAAAATAGTGAATCAGTTTTTTTAAATACTTCTG
Source organism: Himalopsyche kuldschensis (assembly GCA_028554975.1). Classification (NCBI taxonomy): domain Eukaryota; kingdom Metazoa; phylum Arthropoda; class Insecta; order Trichoptera; family Rhyacophilidae; genus Himalopsyche; species Himalopsyche kuldschensis. The sequence goes on from JAHFWI010000036.1 coordinate 2,586,011, forward strand.
AAAACAGTTATATAAATAGTTAAGTATATAAGTTAATATATCATAAGTATTTTCATAAATGTTTTCACTATTAACGTAAAGCACCACATAATAATAAAGTATTTGAACAATATTGCTAAGAAAACATAATAAGATGCACGTTTGTATGTTTTTAGAATATAATAAGGGGTGGATATTAGGAGTAAAACATCCGTGCCTTTAAATTAAAACAGATTTTTTAAATCAAATCTCAGTTACTATGATAAAAATGATAATGTTGACCATTCAGCTACAGAACTGAAAAATAATAATAAGAGTGGTTCAATAATTTCGATTAATTCGGTGGAAACTTTGTGGAAGTTCATTTTAATATAAACTTAAAATAACTTTGATTATTCCACGTATTGTGAATCAAGTTGTGACATATGATTCACCTCTTTCAGATGCATCTTTGGGCTTACTATAGCAACGGCAAAGGGCAAAGTATAGTAATATTTTTAAATGATAAAATTACAAAATGGAGTTTGAGATTTTTCCTTTTTACGAGAAGCAAGGATCAAAGCATAGCAAACAAATGATAATACAACTAATAAAGTGTACTAACGAAACACGTGTCACAAGTAACACACAATACGTGGAATAATCAAAGATATTTTATATTAAGATTGGTTCAAGTCTTGTCAACAAATAAAATATGTTCATGATAGTTTTGAGAAGACGCCTACACCATAAAAGTATTGTTTCCAATGTATACATTAATATAAATCGAATCTATTCTATTTCATTAGTCCTTAGAAGCAAGGTAAAATAGCCGACAGCGACTGACTTGATATTAATGTGCACATTTGTTTTGAGTAATAATATAATTTAGGTGTACGCTTGAAAAATAAATGGTAATAAATTATTATTGTTCTCGCTAAGGTTCTGCCACCTGAATTTTCCGATTTCGCTTCGAAGCCTTAAAATCCTGTCAATGGTTGTGGCCGAGCAATAAATTTCTTCAAAACAAAGGGCCGGCAGACAGTTTTCTGTTTTTGTGGTTTATAAATTTTCCAACCATCAGACGATTTTTCTCGCTTCTATTCATCTCTATTTAATTATTTGTATCATTACGCAATAGCATTGTATTTTATTTTTCTTTAAAGGTCATTAAATATTTTTTTTCTCTTCGTTACTTCGAAAAAAAATTGGGATCGCATTTAATTCCCTTTTCTTCAATTCATCTGAATAAAATCATGGATATTACGTTGAATGAAGTTGTATTGATTTAAAAACAGTTTTCATAACAAAAGCTACACTAAATATTTCAGAAGTTAGTCAATAAATTTTACTGTGATTTGTATTTTTTATTATATATTTTATAATGCGTGGTAAACTTTAAGCTGAATCATCCCGTAAAAGAAGAAGCAGGAAAATCTTTCAACCTCTTTCTGGTATCTTATTATAATTTTAAGAGATAATTGTTTATTTGTGATTGTCAACGATGAAGCATTAAAGTTGATTTTAATATCATACACAAACTATAATGGAATATCTTAAATGATGTAAAGTTGTAAAGTATATAGTGCCCTCAATTAATATCTTGATATAATATATCGAGTTGACAGCAAAATTTTAATTTTGCGATTTTCTTAAATTTAAGGTTATCATTAATTCATTATAATTTTATAGAAAACTAGTATTGTTACCCGGCTTCGCTCGGACTAAGCGACCAATAATTATTTAATGTTATATCATTCGACATAATTATATCACAAAATCTAACATCCAAAATAGAGTTAAAATAAAATCACAAACTTTATTTAATTTGATGACAGCCCCATTCTCGCCTATTAAAATGTCCAAATTCAAGGAAAAAATCTAATTTGCTGTCAAATAAATGTCAAATAATACTTTCACGTAAATAATAAACATTATTATTAATATTAAAAGCCAGGAAAAGTTCAGTAGAAGACTAATTTATTACATTTTGACTAAATGTTTTCACCGATAAAAATTCAAACATATTTTCTTTCATATTCGTTTTTATGGCAACTTAATGACCAACAATGCAAAAGTGGAATTACAGACCCACATACATACATACGCCGTTTCAGTTTTATATATAAGATTACAACGTACAATTAAAGTTTCTTGAGTCACCGCAAATGCTGAGAAAACTTAATATTTTACTTTCTGGTTATATTAATAATGTCATTTCTTTCAAAAATATCGTTCAACCCAGTTCTTACGGTGATATGAGCGAAACAGTTCCTAAGGAATATTTTTTCATTTACCACTTCAAGTTGGTTTTTCCACCACTCCTCAATGTGTAGTTCAGTCACGAATTTACAGCCTAATTCTAAAAAAAAAAAGTCTATAAATGAAATACAAAAAATAATATTTATAAAATAATTTGCGAGATTTTATAATAGAACCGTCTTATACGAAAATAACTGAGTGAAACAAAATCATAGCTTGAAACAAGCTACACGCTTCGGTCTTCATAAAGTTTAAATGTTATTTACAGAATCACGTGCCGGATAATACGATCAGTAAAAGAGTTCGCGGATTTTTCCAACACTGGACTATAATGCTTTAGTGAAAAGTAATCAACTATACCCCGATGGAAAGTCGATTAACGGCCATTGCCTGAGGAACAAAGTAGTGCGCGGGTAAATGCTGCGAAATGAACATGGCATGGGAAAACGGTACATGTAAAAATAACCGAGGTTTTATTCAATATTTTTTTTTCTTTTTATAGTGAAAAAATAAAAGTGTATTGTAGTTGAAAAATAGACTCTGTCATATCCACATTTTTATTATTTCATTTGAACTAACTCAGTAAAACGAAAGGATGCTTTTATTGTATTTCTTTATTAACTTACTCTTTATCACTCAAATACATAACGGATTTATTGATTGATTTGATTGATTTATCATTAAAAATTAGAATGTTTTTACTAATTTTCATTTTCTTGTTCTTGACACAAGGCGTATAGTATTTATTTATTCCATTCTTTTTATCCCTTTTTAAGACATAAACAACTCTGCAAAAGTTAAGTAAATACAGGCTTAAAACATAGTTTGACGATAGCGTAAGCCGAAATAGCTACCAACAAATATATAAGATAATTTATGAAGAATTAAAATACATTACTACTTTTCTCACCGTATTATAATGGAGTTCTACCAAGTAAATGTAAACTCAAACAATAAAAAATTTCGTTTTTAAATTTATGTAACAAACCAAAGTTTTCATCTAAGGCTTAATGCATCTGGAAACGAATTGCAGCAAACAAATAAAAATAAAGATAGGTGAGATAAATGGTACACGAAAATTCTCTCTAGATTGGTTACCGATTGGTTGAGATAGAACTAAGTAAACATAATCTTCAACTGCAACATTTAAAGCCATCGATTAAATGCAAAAAATGACTTGGCTGACTCTGTAAACACCCGTATCAAATATAAAGACTACGTCCATTTTTACTCGATTCTCCACCGAGCAAATATACACTTGGATGTTTGCTCAACTGGGAAAAACAATCACTTTTACGTAATCGATTCTGATCTACTAACTACGTACCTAGGCCTTATAGAGGCTTATCGAGTGAAGCTTGTAGAATTTTCAAAGAACTTTAACCACTTTATAACTTGATTTAATCTGCAGTTGAAGCTTCGTCTAAAAAAAGAATTATACCATGGTTTTATTTAACACAGCAAATATACAACTTAACCAAACAGACTCATACTATCTTAAAACAAATAAAGTTTTTGATTTAATTTTCACCAAGAAATATCTCAACATAAGTTTTTCTAATAATAATAAATCCAAATAATTACCCTTGCCCTAGTTAAGAAGAAAATAATATAAGATTTAAGCTTAAAATATCAGTCTTAAATATTCATTTTTACTGATTTTTACAAAATTAAATTTATAGAGAGTTAAATGTAGATTTCACCAATACAGTGGTACCTCGAGATACGAATGCCCTAACATACGAGATACAGCTGTCAAACCAGCGAAGTTTTGCTTTGAAATACGAGAAACGGCCGAGTATCTGTGTGCGCTTTGCGTATGTGTGTGAAAGGGGTGCATATGAATATATTGGTGGCAAATCCGTATATGTATATTTGTGTTGGTATTGGATTCTACTTCGACTGTCAAACTCTATGGACCTACTATAAAAAACATAGTTGGCTCCATCTTTTTCGCACAACCGACAAATCTCATACGCAATACATATGCGCTCTACAACTGAAGATTAATGGCATTTCAATTAATTTCATTGGAAATAATTGCTTTGACATACGAGCAAGGTTACGGAACGAATTAAACTTGTATCACAAGTTCCCACTGTATTCATATTTTAAAAATACACACTACAATGTTGCTAAACTATACACAAACTAAATGAGCTGGAAGTTGAGTGAGTGGACCCTCATGATATCAAATTTAGTGAACTCATTTAGATACAACTGGCAAAAATTGTAGGCAAATAGTCGAAATATTACATTGAAAATTCAAGCCATTCGGTATCATTATAATATTTTTAGCTAGAAAGTGAATCAAAATAACTGAATCGCTTTGGTATTTCAAACAATATATCTTTAAACAAACGCCTTTGACGCAAGATTTCCAAAATCATCGAAAAAAACTGCATTTTACAAAAATCTTTGGATCAAAGAAGTATTAAATCTTTTTCTTGAATTGCTAAGATTTTTACTAAAATGATTTCGCAATTCAAAAAAAGTGATGAAGTCGGCAAAATCTAAAATAAAAACTAACGGCAAAGCAGAATTTTATTCAAAAATGATACGCAGGTATTTTTTCATATTAGTTTTTTTGCTATATATGTATATGTATATATTTGATACGATATTAAGATTTGAATAAAACATAATTATTATTTTCCAAAACTTATTTATTTAATTCTAAGTACGTGTGTTTGGAGAAGTGTAAATACATTTTTTGGTATTAATCCAAGAATTTAAAAATTTGATCAGGAACGGTTTCACAATCGTTCGGAAAAATCGGAAAAGATTTTGTTTTGTATTTAATTTTGGAAAAGTAAGTTTTTTTCGTCTTGGTTTTGCAGTATTTTCCTTCAATTGTTATTATGCCACAAATAATAGTTTCAAAAAAGTCTTGTAACGGACATTTGATTGATTTGCCTAAGATTTGGTAGTGAAACCTCTACCAAACAGACCAGCTCTTTAGTAATTACACTAGCCAGATCCGCAGCAATAACTTAAAATATTAGTTTTTTTCAATTCATAAAGAATTTGGTCTTTTCTGTTAAGCTTGCTCATTGATGATTTAATTGTTTTAAAGTTGAAATATCTTTTAGAAATGCAGTTTTAAGAAAAAATGCTGACAGAAATCATCAATATAAAATGCTTTTTCACCAAGAATTTAAGCACAGAAGTCACTTACAGAAGTATATCTTTAAAAGTGCTTATAAAAGGTTGGTGATATGTTCTACTTTTGATCAATTTATTGTAAAAAATATGCCAAAATTAGCTTCTTATATTATTTAACTCTGACCTGTTACAAATCATAAAAACAAAGGAATGCTTTTGTTTACGCCACTCATCATTTTAAACACTAGGCAGGTAGACTGAAGTGGATAGCAACATATTAGAATTTATTGTTTGTTTAAGTGGTTTGATTCACATTTGAAAAGATATATTCCACAAAAGTGTATTTTTTCAACCATTAATATATATGTAGCTCTTAAATAGTTTTTTTTAATAAAATTAAACTAAAACTATTTCAGTATTAACTTAATTCTTTAAGTCAAGTTTAGCTCTTACTCCTGGTTCAACTCTCAAGTGAACCAACACCCTATGTTACAAATTAACCGTCATCTCTCCATGTCACTTACTTATGGCGACTGCGATGCAAAATGAGCCACCTACCCGGAACATTAGCTAGACATGGTCAAAACCTTTTGATATCATAGGAAAAAGTGCACCCCTAACCATTACTAATGAAGCCTTCTTTGAAAGTATTCTTCCATCTTAATGTGACTATCAATAAAAACTCTTATTTTACCATGCTTGTGACATTGCTCTATACACAATTTGAACTCAAGGGATCGTTTGTCGGTTCCTCTAAATGAGTCTATCTAAATTTATTTTTATGAATTCAATTGATATAATATGATAATTTTAAATTAGAATTTTTTGAATTTTGTACTTTTCCATGAGTTTTGTCGCTAACGACCCGGGTTTCGCCTTTCGGCATCTTCAGGCATTCCAAGTGCACGGATGTACTTGAACTGACGCGTAGTAAACAGTTTGTATCGTTTATATACAAAAATATAAGTAGGTCACTAAGTTAAAAGGTTATTAAAATGTAAATTAGCGAAATTTGAATGAATACAAGTTTCCATGATTTAAGTGGGTTTGTTATAATTACGGGGATTTTTGAAAATATTAATGGCCAGATGGTAACATAAGAATATTTAAAATAAATCTAGGGTCCTATCCGTCGTCTCGTTAATGAGTTGATTGATTTTAAGCCTTTATTATTATATTACATTAATGATAGTAAGTGAATTGATATTTAATAATAGCAAGTGCTTGAATTGTAAATAAATGACAATTATTAATAAATGACAATAAATTAAAATTAACAATTATTTAAAAGGGTACAACAATGGTGAACTAGGCAAATATAGTTGCTCGTTCAAAATTGGCAGACCGTTGAGTTGAGCTCGATTAATCTCTAAGATTTCTTGATAAAATAGTTTAAACTCACCCCGTTAGTATGTAACAACTTAATGCCTGAGTCAAAATTAAACGTATGGTTTTCAAGAATTAAATGGTTGGCGAAGGTGGAGGTATCTTTTTTAAGCGAAAAGCGGCTAAATGCTCAGCCACTCTTATATTTAAGGTTCTAGCAGTTTTACCAATATAAAATCTGGGACACTCACTACACTGCAATCTATAAATCCCAGATTTGTTTTATAATCAATAAGATCTTTATTATTTATCAAAATTTTACCTAAAGAGTTCTTACAGTTGAAAGCTGGTCTAACACTTTCTGAGAGCTGTTTTTTATTTTTTTAAACTGGTGTGTCCTATGTAATTAATTCTCATAAAACCTCTTATCACCTGAGTCTTTCGTTGTTAATCCCTTGTATAAGATTTGTTGTGCTAACTTAATGCGTTTTTTATATAAAAGATTGTCTATAAGAGACATATCATAACCATTGTTAATTTAATGATTTTTTAATTCAAGATCAAAATTTAATTTACTCAAGGGAATACTGACAAGTCTGTGAATTTCCGAATGAAATGCAGCTAATTTGTACGACATTGGATGTAATGAGTTTTTATGAATACAAGCATCTGAAAAAGTCGGTTTACGAAAGATCGTGAAATCGTGGGTATCGTTTTTAATGTCTATAGTAAGGTCAAGAAAGTTTATTTTCTGTCCTCCGACTTCCAGAATTGAATTGAATATTATCGTCCAAAGAGTTTATAAAGTTATGGAATTTGGTGATTTGTCTATCAGTTCCGTTAAATAAACAAATAATATCATCTACATATCGGAACCAATAAACTATTGGTTTCTTCAATGTTATGGCTAAAAATGATTTTCTCTAAATGGTTCATATAGAATTCGGCTAAAGGGAGACAGACAGTTTCCCATTGCAAGGCCGTCAGTCTGTTTATAGAGCTTATTATTAAATTGAAAGTAATTCTGGTCCACGCAAAACGTCTAAAATATTAAGTAGTTCCGAAGTAGTTATTGGATTGACTCTACTGAAATTTAAGGAATCTTCGATGATCCTTTTACATTTGTTAACCGGCACATTAGTGAATAAGCTGACGACATCAAAAAAGATATGAGCTTTGAGTTACCGGGGATTTTAAAATTTTTAATTTTATCCACTAATTCTAAAGAGTTTTTTACGCTGTATAATGGTTTAAATCCACTGTGGTGACGGATAAGTGAGTTTGCTTTACTAGAAAGTTTATAGGCTGGGGCATTTAAATATGAAACAACAGGGCGAATTGGGATTAAGGGTTTGTGTAATTTTGGTAATCCATAAAATTTAGGAGCTAGTGGATTACGCGTAGTTAAACTAAGCATGTCTTTAGAACTAATTGTGATTTTACAACTATTTATTACATCTTTAACATTTTATTAAATTTGACAGTGGGATCTCTTTTTAATTCTTTGATTTTATTATCAGTGAGAAAAACATTAATTTTATTGACAGTCTTCACGCGTTAACAGGACCGTGGTATTGCCTTTATCAGCCTTAGTGATAATTATTGTCTTTAATTTTAGTCTTTAGATTCTTGAGGGTGACTAACTCCTCATTGAATGTATTTTTTATTTTTAATGCAAGATAAATAATCCTTTTTAGGATCCGAGAGCATATGTGCTTACTAGTAAGGTCTTTATGTAATGCGATTTCTAAGTCTATCGCAAGGATTTCGAAATCCGATTTTTTATTGGGCAAAGGTGGACAATATTTAAGACCTATCACAGAAATCCAATGAACCACCGATTAAATTTTTGATAGAGTGGTTAACCTTTCTAAAATTACTTTAAATAAAGACGAGCACAACCTTTTATCAAAAGGTCTTAAATATTGTCCACCTTTGCCCAATAAAAATCAGTTTCGAAAACCTTGCGATAGACTTAGAAATCGCATTACATAAAGACCTTACTAGTAAGCACATATGCTCTCGGATCCTAAAAAAGGATTATTTATCTTGCATTAAAATAAAAATACATTCAATGAGGAGTTAGTCACCCTCAAGAATCTAAAGACTAAAATTAAAGACAATAATATCATTATCACTAAGGCTGATAAAGGCAATACCACGGTCCTGTTAACGTGAAGACTATGTCAATAAAATTAATGTTTTTCTCACTGATAATAAAATCAAAGAATTAAAAAGAGATCCTACTGTCAAATTTAATAAAAATGTTAAAGATGTAATAAATAGTTGTAAAATCACAATTAGTTCTAAAGACATGCTTAGTTTAACTACGCGTAATCCACTAGCTCCTAAATTTTATGGATTACCAAAATTACACAAACCCTTAATCCCAATTCGCCCTGTTGTTTCATATTTAAATGCCCCAGCCTATAAACTTTCTAGTAAAGCAAACTCACTTATCCGTCACCACAGTGGATTTAAACCATTATACAGCGTAAAAAAAAACTCTTTAGAATTAGTGGATAAAATTAAAAATTTTAAAATCCCCGGTAACTCAAAGCTCATATCTTTTGATGTCGTCAGCTTATTCACTAATGTGCCGGTTAACAAATGTAAAAGGATCATCGAAGATTCCTTAAATTTCAGTAGAGTCAATCCAATAACTACTTCGGAACTACTTAATATTTTAGACGTTTGCGTGGACCAGAATTACTTTCAATTTAATAATAAGCTCTATAAACAGACTGACGGCCTTGCAATGGGAAACTGTCTGTCACCTCTTTTAGCTGAATTCTATATGAACCATTTAGAGAAAATCATTTTTAGCCATAACATTGAAGTCAAACCAATAGTTTATTGGTTCCGATATGTAGATGATATTATTTGTTTATTTAACGGAACTGATAGACAAATCACCAAATTCCATAACTTTATAAACTCTTTGGACGATAATATTCAATTCACCCTGGAAGTCGGAGGACAGAAAATAAACTTTCTTGACCTTACTATAGACATTAAAAACGATACCCACGATTTCACGATCTTTCGTAAACCGACTTTTTCAGATGCTTGTATTCATAAAAACTCATTACATCCAATGTCGTACAAATTAGCTGCATTTCATTCGGAAATTCACAGACTTGTCAGTATTCCCTTGAGTAAATTAAATTTTGATCTTGAATTAAAAATCATTAAGCAAATCGCCATTAACAATGGTTATGATATGTCTCTTATAGACAATCTTTTATATAAAAAACGCATTAAGTTAGCACAACAAATCTTATACAAGGGATTAACAACGAAAGACTCAGGTGATATGAGGTTTTGGCGGAGAATTAATTACATAGGACACACCAGTTTAAAAATAAAAAAACAGCTCTCAGAAAGTGTTAGACCAGCTTTCTACTGTAAGAACTCTTTAGGTAAAATTTTGATAAATAATAAAGATCTTATTGATTATAAAAACAAATCTGGGATTTATAGATTGCAGTGTAGTGAGTGTCCCAGATTTTATATTGGTAAAACTGCTAGAACCTTAAATATAAGAGTGGCTGAGCATTTAGCCGCTTTTCGCTTAAAAAAAGATACCTCCACCTTCGCCAACCATTTAATTCTTGAAAACCATACGTTTAATTTTTGACTCAGGCATTAAGTTGTTACATACTAACGGGGGTGAGTTTAAACTATTTTATCAAGAAATCTTAGAGATTAATCGAGCTCAGCTCAACGGTCTGCCAATTTTGAACGAGCAACTATATTTGCCTAGTTCACCATTGTTGTACCCTTTTAAATAATTGTTAATTTTAATTTATTGTCATTTATTAATAATTGTCATTTATTTACAATTCAAGCACTTGCTATTATTAAATATCAATTCACTTACTATCATTAATGTAATATAATAATAAAGGCTTAAAATCAATCAACTCATTAACGAGACGACGGATAGGACCCTAGATTTATTTTAAATATTCTTATGTTACCATCTGGCCATTAATATTTTCAAAAATCCCCGTAATTATAACAAACCCACTTAAATCATGGAAACTTGTATTCATTCAAATTTCGCTAATTTACATTTTAATAACCTTTTAACTTAGTGACCTACTTATATTTTTGTATATAAACGATACAAACTGTTTACTACGCGTCAGTTCAAGTACATCCGTGCACTTGGAATGCCTGAAGATGCCGAAAGGCGAAACCCGGGTCGTTAGCGACAAAACTCATGGAAAAGTACAAAATTCAAAAAATTCTAATTTGATATTGAAATTCCATCAAGCACCCTCAGTCGAAATACTTAATTATGATAATTTTAGTTACATGAAATTTGAACAGATAAACTTTTTATTTCGCGTATTCAGCAACAACACGTGTTTCACTTCTTTCAAATGCATCTTCAAGCTAACTATCAAAAGGTTAATTTATTAATGTTTTGGATTATCTATAAAATATTATTTATTAGAAAATTGTTATTGTTATTAATCACTACTTAGGCACGATAGAATCGATATAGACCGATAGCTATTCTTCTCGATTGACTGCTCAAACGAATGCATTTTAGCTACATCTATATTGAAAAAAAAATCGGTCAGCCCAAAGGATAAATTTCTAGGTATGGAAAAAAAATCTATCTCTGCATTGAAATAGATTGTATAGTGTGACTAAATCTGATTTATAACGGTCCACCAGATATAACACAGCGCATATCTCAAAAAGCTAACATTCTAACGCAGATGTTTATGTTCCTCATTATGGCAAAAATATGTAACGAAACCGAAAATAAAATTGTGGATCGGTATCTCAAAGACATTATTTATCAAAGCTTATATTCATATGTTGAAAACCATTATCATAAATCAGTGTAATCCGATAGTGAATTACACCATAATCACTGGTCCCATACGGGACCGTAGGGCTTTTAGAGATTAATATACAAACTTAGCTTAGCTTGGAGGCGGGAAAAAATTTGAAGCCAACATTTGATCTTGAACCTCCATCAAAAAAATATCAACAAAAAAAATCCTCAAAACAGCCTTCCATTAATTAAGCAAATAGAATTTTTTACTTGTCATATTAATTTTATCCTTGAGGTATAAATGTAAAAAAAAAACCTTAAATTTAATGTAATTTAAGCAAAAATGACGTGTACTGTGAGATATCCAGGCTTTCATCAAAGTTTATGAGATAATAAACGCTTCCATAAATATTACTCACGTAAAAAATCTTTCTGGAATAATAATTAATCGTTAGTTACTTTTAATTTCCTCATCAATCAACTTTTAGGTGCCAAAAAGAGTCATAAAAACATAGTTGCCATAAAAGATGAATTTTCTAGGGTACGCAAACAACTCTCCCATTTATTAACATAAGTTTCCTCTAATCTTTTTTGGTAAATTCTACATTTATGCAAAGATACCGATACTTTGTATTCTTTTTAGGTGTTAGTTGCATTGTCAGCTCAATGGTTGAAAATTCTCACGATAAAAGAAACCGGCACTGATCATATAATTATGTGTTTAATTCGTACAAAAAAATGTTCTTGAAAATGAGATATAAATTAAACGTTACTTTGTATATACAATTATTGTAAGTAATAACAAAATAGTTATACATAATTCTAAAAAATATAAAATTTGGTAATATTTAAGCTTCCTCGAAAAAGTGGTCAAGTCTTTCAATTTTTCTGTGATGTTTTAATTTCATCTCATCTTCTTTTCACTTCTCATCAACTCTTTTTATCATTCAATCCTTAATAAAAGTCCTATTCAAGGACAATCAATTATGGTTGAATGTCCATATAATAAACATTAGAAGCAGGTTTGGTATTTCAAATAATAGTTTAAAAAATATGTTATTTACGAGTTTTGTTAAGAAGGCATAATGTCGAAGGCTATATTTATATTATATTATCAATGTATGAATACATCCCAAAAAATAGCACCTGCAAGAAATTAGAATTAGACGGTTAACACTGATAATAACATGATGTCTTCCAAAATAGCATTTTTATGTTTTAAAACCCGTTGAAAAGTTTGAATAAGTAAGTTTTGGTACTAATCATTCAGCACATCACTGGGTGAATAGATAATTGCTGAAAAGTGTCAGCCATTCCATTATAACCCTGTGAAAATTATCTACTAGTAAAATTAACGGCCAAAAAACCACCCCGGAGGCAGCAGGATTGACTATAAATTTGTGAGAAAACACGCGACAGTAGAAAACAAAGCAGTTAAAAGTATTATGAAAACTTAGTAAGGCCGCCAAACTGTCAAAAATTGACAAAATTATCCTAACAAGTTATAGAATATATTGTTTTTTAATCTGAATTATAGTAATTATAATTAATTAGTTCAATAATTATAAAAAATATTAAGCATTACAGATATAATTTTTTAAATCATGTCTTTAAAATTAGAATATTCTATTGCATTAAGCATACGTTCTACTTATCATAAGAAACCTATATTATATCCGTTTTGGTGTTAAAGGACTCGCATGATTATGCGTTGAATAAACTGACTTGCATTATTAATATACCTATATTTTACAATGCAACATATGCAGCCACTGTTTTTTTTTAAATTCATTCTTTAAAAGTGAATCCTCGTTTAATTAATGCTGTTATCTTTATTTAATAAATCATTAAATCCTTATTTTGTCATTATAAAAAGACGAAACTGGGCTAAGAGTTGTTTTAATTGATTATGTGTGCACTATTGATATGACGCCGAGTCAGATTTACGGATAGCTGGAGCAGGGCTAGCACCTCGCTCCAATTTTTTGAGCTGTGAAAAACCTCAATTTTGAAAACGAATGAAACCAATAACCTCATCGGACGGTGACCACAACTATTCTTCACTGCTCATTCTCTTACGGAATTTCACCAAAAGCGGAAACAAAGTGGAAGACGCCACCAGCCTTTCCAGCTTCCATCTAAACGCACTAAGAGATACATATAAAATTACAAACCAGGCAGTTCTATTCAGTTAGTTAGTGGGCATGTTGATGAAAAGTATAGTGAATTCTTCAAGTTAACGCCAACATCACAAGTAACCAATACGGTAGGAAAATAACATTTATTTTAGTTCTACATAAATTATTTTATATATTTTTTGATAGCTATTTCGGCTTACGCCTTCGTCAGAACTATAAGCCGAAAAGCTATCAACAAATATATAAAATAATTTATGTAGAACTAAAATAATTGTTATTTTCTTACCGTATTATAATGGAGTTCTACCAAGTAAATGCCTACTCAATCAATCAATTACAAGTAATTCTTGGTAAGAATTAAACTTTTTTAACGATTCCACTACATGTTTTTCCCCCACACAAAGCCTTTAGATTACCCAGAATCTTTTAGATCGTCAATACTAAACTATCTTACATGCAAGAAATGGAAATTAAGACTAAGCCTGCATCCACCGTAGCAAGAAACATACCCAAGAAACAAGGAGTTCCACATATAGTTTCAGTAGGAGAGCAATGGTAGGAAAAAAGTCTATTTCCATATGACCGATATAATTTTTCATTCGCGTGATGCAAGTAACTTTTAATTATTCCAATACTGTTTTGAAATAATTCAATAGTGCTTGCATTTCTCTTCTTTTCACATTATAACGCATCTTTTGTGATTGCGGTCTATTGATTTTACATTAAAAACAAAAGATATTCCCTCTGCCCTAAATGGATTATTTTCCTAACGTTTTGACGGTTATGTTTTATTGTCATTAATCTTCTGAGACGTAAAATGTTGCTATCTTTCAGAAAACGAAATAATTTTTTTGAATCAACTTAATTGTGTTTCATATTATTTTTAAAATTGTGTGTTATTTTAAAATGTGATTTTGTATTTGTAAATTTAACACATATTTTTTTACCAAGCATGACAAAGTTAAGCTCAATTTAATAAGCTTACAAAAGCTTATAAATTTATAATGGTTCCAAGATCAGTTTATTGGACTATCAGCCTACCAAATCTTTCTAATACAATAGAATAAATTGTATTTTATTTGAAAGCTTGGCTTGGAGTTTGAGTGAATTATATTAAAGCTCAAATGGGTTAAAAATATACAATTCATAATAGTAAAATATATACATAGCTTCGTGCAATAAAAAGATGAAAAAGAAATTTTATATTATTTGAGAAGGAATTGATTTAAACTCACCCAATAAATCAATGGTTCCAAAACAGGAGGGGGGTGTTGACACGAAAAGTTAAATATTTTTATATAAAATTTGCTGAGCAAATACATATTTTTTTAGCTGTGTAAATACATATGATGTTCGCCATGTATAGATATATTTATTAAATATTAGGCATAGATATATTTATGTTATTAGTAAAACAATATCTCCGAATAGCACTTTCATCGATAACACAACAATTCATAAAGCTTTGTAGCTTACTAGATAGTTCACTTTTAAAACCAATGGTTTTATAAGTTGAATACTTTCTTTCGGCCATATTGTAATATTTTTGATTATTTATCATTTTTCGTCTTAACCGTAGCACTAGATATTCCAATTACTCTACATTTCAACTACTCGAGTATCGAGTAGTAAAATTATAAAATACTCGAGTATACTCGAGTAGTTTCAGATGTACCATTTTTTTTTTGTTAATTTCAAATTTGTTTATTTAAATGAATGATTAATAAATAAGCGCATTTAATTGATTATGCCACAGCAGCATCCATAGTCGGTAAATCAAAGACAATTTTTCAATATTTTATTTTGTCTCTTGTCATCATAGTCGTTGATAAGATAAGTCAGCAGGACCCAAAGCCAAAGTAACAAAAGAAATTCTCGCACAGCATTGTCAACGGCGAAGCCATTAAAAATAAATATTAGTCCCTTAGCTCCCCTGAGTACATCCTATGGATGGTCATCAGAGGCCTTCCGCGGCGTCGGGATCCATCAGGTTGATAGAAGAGGCAGGCAGGATTCAGGCTCCCCTGGGGCATCCGCAGCACATGTCCAAGCCAGGTCCATCGTCGCCTTTTAATTTTGGACGTAATAAGGGGCTGGTTTGTCCGCTCTCTTACCTCCGTATTCCTGACAAAGTCAAACCACTGTACTCCTAGTATTCGCCGCAGGCATCTGTTTTCAAAGCACAGTATACGGTTACCCTGTGCTTTTGTGATGTGCCATGACTCACAACCGTAAAGCAGCACAGTCAGTATGCATGCGTTGAACAAGTGGCACTTGGTTCTGACCGAGTACAGCCGTGAGTCCCAGACTTTCCGCATTGAATTAAATGTTGCTCCAGCTATCCCTAATCGGACCGCGAGCTCATTACGCGGGTTGCCATCTCCCGTGATGTGTACTCCCAAGTACCTAAAACCATCGACTCTCTCGATTTCTTGCCCCGCACTCAACAGAGAGTAGTCTGGATCTGGACAGGCGCTGTTGCAGAGCACATTGGTTTTACTCGCGTTGATTTTGAGGCCAACGCGATTTTAACGCGATTTTTTTTTTAATACATATAAAATATGGCAATATGATTTAATAATTTAGATAACGGCAGCATTTTCAATCAAAGTGCTACACAAAAATATGCATCCAATACTCCAGCAAATCGAGCTTTAATATTAGTTTAAGATTGTATCTTTTATTTTATTTTAGTGTAGAATAGATAAGTGGGTGAGGTTAAGTTTTCTTTCTAACGTACTAAAAAGGGGAAGAAAATAATTTAAAATATTTATTTTATCAATTCAATGCAATACAATGATCAAATAACTCTTTGTTATATTGGAAAAACTTACAACAATGTGCTCTTGGCGAATCGAAAATCCCAAATAAAATTGAGTTCAAAAATTTTGTCCACAAATAAGTGAACCAGTGCAAGCTTTTCAAAAGTCGTCTGTGAAGCAAACTCTCAAAAAGTTTTTGAAACGAACAAAAGATTGCTTTGATAAGTTTCCCAATGGGAAAGCTTGCACCGGAGGCATTAAAAATCACCAAAGCCTGGCCAACGAGCTTTCAAGCACACCTAAATTGACAAACTCGTGACTTTTCGTTTGAATTCTTTTTTGAGTTAGTTAATATGCACATCTAATACAAAGAATTATTATATAAGCTACGATGTATTTGTACATCAGAATTATTCAAAATTGAACATTGTGCTATTATCATTCGCTTAACAAATACCGAAATACCATTTTATACTTTTTAACTTTATCTCTGACTAAATTATAAGCACTGACTTTCATATTTTTAGTGGATATAACCGTTTTTTTTTTATTTATTTCAACACCTACAACCAATTGGAAAGATAAGTAGAAACTGTACGTTCTGATAATACTATAGTATTTGCGATAACATGGTATTTTTAATACATATATGTATTTTTTTCTTGGTGTAATAAAGTAATCCGTTTGATTTATATTGATGGGATATAACTGTACATAACCATTTTAGTAAAAAGTAAAGTCTTTGCGTGTCAGTTCAAGTTCATTCGTGCACTTGAAATGCCTGAAGGTGTTGAATGATGAAACCCGCAAAACTGCAAAATTCAACCGTTTCAAACTTTCGTGTGCTTTTAATTTTGGATACAGTTTTTATATGTAAAATATACATTTCAAAAAAGTGAAAGTTCAATATCCTTGAAAAATGTTTATGTAATATAATATATTCAACAAAACTATGATAAATGGATTTTCAAGATAAAACATTTGTTATGTTTGAAAACTTTTATTTTTCTTTACAAAGTGCAAAATCTCGAGAAAGTTTCCTCGCAAAGTGTCGTTTCACCTATAACGAGTTGGGATGACATGAGTTTTCAGATTTTTTATTCGCTGAATGCTCACTTTCTGCAAACACCAACTGTCACATCTAGAATTCAAATGTTTTCTGACATAAGTGGGTATATATCTCTCTCGAGTTACCACTTGAGTAAGTGTAGTTTACATTTGACGTAACACTGAATTATAAAATAAAGCTGAAGGAGTTTTTGGTTTGATCGCAATATAAACTTTCTTACCGTGGATACTCTTTATGCGAAACATATGGAATCCGAATATAGTTTATCTGAACAGTAGTAAATATAAAAAACAAAATATGTAATCCTCAATTACTGATCCTCATTTTTTTTGTAGAGAATAATAATAGAAGAACATTACTAAGATCTAACAAGTGAAAAGCTTAAAAAATTCGCTACAACTCGTTTATAGGGCAAAACCTCCTATTGTGGGCCAGCTACAATTATTGGCCACTTACATATAAAATCTAGTTTTTTTATAAACCAAAACAACATTTCCAAGTTTTGGTTTGTTAATATAGTTACCTTATTATTTCTCTATCGTTTAAACATAAAATTGTTATTTTATGAATTTCCAAACCACTCCAAAAACGCATTTTTATCAGACAGCCGGAGTGTCACCGTGAAGCAAGTGAGATTTCTTGAAAATATCATCTAAAATCATCATACACGTTTGTAAGTTAATTAATTTAAAGTTTAATTGAACAGAATTGTTCGTCTTTAGTGAATTTATAAAATAATTATTTTTATGTATTGAAAATATTTTTGTAAAAGGTTATTATGATGGTGGCCATTAACTGATTCCAAAAACACATACAATTTATATTACTGGCCGGCCAAGCTAATGCTATAAATTCTTATAAAAAAATGATAAAATATATTTTTTTTTTGCATGAATAATGTTTTAATAATATAACTAATCACCTAAGTATTTATTATATTTTTCCGATTTTTCTAGGAAAATGTTGACTTTTTGGCCAATAACTGCAGCTTAACAAATGATGTTGGAAACCAATAAAGCACTTGATTTTACACTCAATAATGATTTGGGGTCATGTAATTATACATCTAGTTTCTGTTTTAAAAAAAATATTTTTTATTACAACTATCGGGGTCGCCAATAATTGAATCTTTTGGTTGCCAACAATTACAGAAAGTGGCCCATAATTGTAGTTTTGTACCATTTTTTTAAAACTATTTTTTTTTGTATGAAAAACAATATTTTTACGTATTTTAAAAATTGATTATTATAAACAAATTGTCAATATAGCACACAGTATTTTTTTTATTTTGCCTCTTCTATGATAAGTGTCGACAAAAAATTACTAAAGTTGTAAAAATCCTTAAGTGGCCGACAATTGTAGGTTTTACCCTACATAACATTGAAAATTTATATAAAAATCAAAAGACTTATTAGTTTCTACTGAGAAACACTGGAATTTAATTTGGATTTCAACTGAACCAAATTTGAATCGTTTGGATAGTGCACTTTTCCATGAACTGACAGTTCAAGTTCATTCGTGTATTTGAAATGCTTGAAAATGCCGAAAGGCAAAACCCATGTCTGTAACGACAAAACTCATGAAAAAGTACAAAATTCATAGATTTAAACTGAAATCTAAGCCAAAAACAGGGGTTGCATGCCCAGATATATACCTAAATTAATCATTCTTTAGTCACGGTCGTTTTTGAATTAGTTATGGGTGAAATGAGCCGATCGTTCTTTGCTCAACTATTGGTTCGCTTTTGTTGTCATGTTAAAACTTCAGCCTATCTTTATTCTTTATCCAGAGCTAAGTTTCTTTTATGGATACATCTTTGCTCTCTGTTACAACACTCAAACCATGATCATATCTCTCACTCGTATCTGATGCACTATTTGACAGTTCCCACTTCTGTCTTAACGCACTATACCCATCATGTACCTATCCATTCCAACATGTATTCTTTTAGTTAACATCCCAGATTCCAAGACTGCTTAAATGTTTATTTTATAAAGGAACTGCTGCGAACCAACTTCACTATTATTTATTAAAAAATTGAAAATATTAGTGTAAAAGTACTACTTTTATACCAATTTATTACTACGACCTTTTATGTGTCAATTCTTTCAACACTTATTCTACATTTTTCATACGCATCAGGATCTGTTGATTTTGTAAAGCAAATAGTGAAGCCGGTCCGGACCTTTTTTAAAAAAAAAATATTATATCTTTTAAGCTAAGCTCAATTACAATTAGCATGAATAGCTTTTCTTACAAAATTATATTACTCTGCAATCTATCGCTAAAATTTATATACATACATCAGATGACAATTTTTCTATGCAACTAAGCTCGAAAGTATAAACCGCCTGAGGAAAACATTCGAGAAAATTTATTCTAGTTGAAAATTTCCTATGCAAAAACCCTTTTCCAAAAATTTTTAGTTTATAAGGAAAATATCCGCACGAAATAATATTTTAAAGTTTTAATGAAAATAGAATTTTTGTTTTGAATATATAAAACCCTTTTTTTGTAATATTTCCAAATATATTTTGAAAAGATCAGGACAGGTTTCGCTCATAACGAGAATTTTCAATATGTAAATGTTTCAAGCAGTACTTAATTCTTACATCATCTTCGTACGTACAAACCAACATATTCATCAAAAAACCATTTAAAGCCATATGTACCGTTAGTATAAATACTAAAATATTTTTACCACTAAATAAATCGATAAAACTAAAAATGAAAATTTCAAATATAATTCCAAAATGGAATTTATTTCTGATCGTACTTTTGTTTTGAAAATTTACGACTATTTTATCATCTTATTTATTTATTTTATCGTTTTGAAAAAAGCACTACGAACCATTTTTTTATTATCTTGTATTGAGAGATAAATATTAAACAAGCCGTATTGAAAAAAATATTTTTATGTCGAGTGGTTGACGGATTGACAATATTGAAAAAAAAGCAAGAAAGTAAAAAAGACAAATTTACAAAAGAGCAAAGTATGCAAAAACAGCGGATCTTTGATGGGATATGGATAAGCCTATTTTTACTTATAATTTTATTTTGTTTTTATGACAAAGTAATTTCTCCTTTTTTAAGAAAAATGTTTCGCTAATGATTTTTCATGCTGGGTTTTTATTGAGAAACCTTTAAAAGAAAAAAATACGTTTAATGTGTCACAAAAAAAACTCAATAAGAGACATTGTTTTAACTTATTCTGTATCAAATTGAAAAAGATTGCGAGATCATTAATTTATGCGTTATTTTATTAAGAAAAAACATATTTCAAAGGCAATTTTTTAATATTTATTCAATTAAATCTATTTCAATCTTCTTTTAGATTGAAACTTCTTAACAACTAGCTCAAAGATATAATAATACAAAATTACGTATCATGAATCCCAAAAGTTTGTAATTAGAGTCTATTTTGGAAATGGTTTTCTAGCGTTACCAAAACATCAATAGCCGCAAAAATGAGACAAAAATATTCACTTTTTATAAGCATCTGGCTTACACTTATAATGAAAATCTTCCAGAAGTCAGTCAATACAATAAATGACTTTATATTAACATATAATTATCTACCTTAATATATTTATATTATATTCGCTGATCAAAGCAGTATACATAAGTGCTTAATGCCTCACACCTGCTGTAGGCTTTTATAATATCCATCTCATCAGGATGATTGATGGCGTTTAAGGGCTGACTAACTTAGATTAGGAGTGTATCGTCTTTTAATACGGAATCCTCAGCTCTCATTTAATGTAAGTATTGCATTAGCTTAAGGTATGGTACTTTGTTGATTTATGTGATGATTTTGACGAGGGTCTTAATAGTAAATATAATTTTCATATTATTACGATGATATTTATAAATCTATTATTTTTATATATTTAGCAACGGGTAAATCTATTTACATGTGAAAGATAATAACGTTTAGAATAAATTCAGGACCCAAATTTAATTTAATGAAACCAGGATGTCACTTGATCATCATCGGCTTTTGCGATCTAGAAACATGTCTCTGGTGTCTGCATTAAGTCCCGGTAAGTTCAACATCATTTTATTTTCAATGAAATTTTGAAGACAAGCGTTTATGATGCCATTTTTCCTTAAGATTAACTCGAGTTTTTTTACATTTCAAGTATAACTGACTCACAGGCAATATTATAAGCTTGATTCAAATGAAGAAATTTTATGAAGAAGATTATTGATCGTCCACAAAAGAAACTTCAGTTTTCTTTATCTTAAACATAAGAAAATGCATGTCAATGGTTCAGATACTTTTACCCAAAGACATTTACTCTTTTATTCAGATCCGCTTTTAAATATTTAGTCAATTTCTTGTTTATTTTCTCACTGTTTTGGTTGCAGTCAATTTATTCTACACGTAATACATTAAAAATAAATGCTTACGTTTATTTTTTTGCAGTTACATAGCTCTGTATTGAATGAATACATTTCGTTGTATTTTCAATACATACATACTGTGATTAGAGAAGATTATCAATAAAATCATTTATAAAATCGTCATTTATTTCCATTGATGTGTCCTCATTTTAAACATGTGCATAACCAAACATATGTTTCATTTAAATTAGCTATCAGATCGCATAAGAACGAGACCGATACTCTCGTACATTAAACATATTTCTATCAAATATTATCGCCCTTCAGTAATAGACGAACAACCAAAATAAAATAGTCATAAAAAGATAGTATCATCAATTATTCCCAACTGTTTTTCATGTTATATTAACATGGCTTATATTAAATAAATATGAAAATTATCGAGCGTTAAAAAAGATCCCGGAAGCGACATATTGCAATCTCGAAATCCCGGGATCAAAATTTTAGTCCGGGATTGGAAACCTTAATAACAACTCTTTTGCTGTGGCTTTGATTTCAATCAGGACGATTATGGTCGAACTCTGTGACCACAACAGTTGTGCCTGTCTTTGTTTGATAAGATTAGACGAATATTTTTGCAGTAGATGCGTGCGTGGCTGTACTCTTTGACGTCAGCCGCGTGGGCTAAATATAATCCAAACATCACAATAAAAATGTTTAATACTTTCGAAAGAGTGTCGCGTGTGGTTTTTTCAATTTCGCTTTTCACCCCCGACAATAAACCGATAAAGTACCCCCGGGGGTGTACCAAACAGTTTCGCCTCTAAATATTTTCGACAATAGCTAATAAATATTCAAATTTATTCTTGCCACACACTTACATGTATATACACATGATAATAATAAAATACGAAGGCTGTTTTACGAGTGAAGACCACAATAAACGACCTTGCCTTCATTTTTACTAACTCAACGCGTAAATATTTTTTACTTGTTGCGCACGAAAAAAACACTAGAAATTTTACTGAAGGTGAATATTTAGTAGTTAAATTGATTGAAAACAATATAGGTATATCATAAGTTAATGCAATGCAACGTCACATCCATATAAATCATTTTTTTTTAACCATATGTACTTCTAAATCATCTTGTTTTATAACCGTTATCAAACACAATATATTGGCAAGTAATAATGCAATGTTTTTAAACCGTACTAAAGCCATCATTTTATGCGCTTTTTGGCAGCTTACACTTAACACAATAATTGGAGATAATTTTCAAAAGTGGTCAAATCCATTTGTTGAAAAACTGAGAATGTGAGATATTTTCATTACTTTTTCTTCATAAATATTTTTAGGATATGTTTTAAATTAAAGAATTGCGAATAATGTGTAAAAATTCAAACTTTTCCATGTGAATAAAAAAGTTCTCAACAGCGTAACCTAAGATCTGGCAGTTGAAAAAAAATATTTTGGAATTTACCACTTTTGAAAATTACCTCCTTAATTAATCTTTGGTTTTGACTTAAATGAAGTGACATTAAGATACACTGACGTGAAAAGATGAATGCGCTAGTATTGCAACGGTTGAAAAATACTGATGATTGTATTTAAGCAGCACCATTAAAACGCACTAAAAATAAAAAACCCATTATAATTTTTATTGTCTTTTGATACAAAGTAACCATTTACTAATTATCTTTCTTGCATTTAAAAAGCTCTCTGAGAAAACGTGACAGTGGAAAACCGTCTCAATACGTGTTTTGAAGAAATAATCCTGTTTTGAAATTAAATATCTTTTAGCCGTTAATAAATGATGATTAATGCTGAACGTAAGCGATAAATAAACTTGATGAAAATAAATTTGCTTAAAGTTCATTAAAACTCTGTTAAAATCTTTGTCAAAATTATTAATGTTACAGAATTGCTGATTGTATACTACAAATAACAAAAAAACTTTAATCATTTCAACAAGTTATTAAATAAGGAAGAAACAATCGCTTTACAATTTCCATTTTCAAAACAATAAATCCGATAAAACTTTTGTTTAACTGTGATTATTACTTTTCATCAAAGGATTAACACTGATATTTAATTTTAAAATATTATTTAAAATATTAAAGGGTGGTGGGGGTTGGTGTGTATCTGTTTATTTTTGATAAATAGACGTTAAATTTTGGACTGATTTTTTAGATATTCTTGAACCATATTTGCTCCATAAGTGGAGCATAATTACTTGTCACTCACAAATTACTTTCTTTTCACTCTTCCATGTCAAGTCAGCATTCCTCTGTTTCACCAAGTACTTGATATCGATATATGTAGAAAAAATAATTAAAAATTTTTAGTACTCATTCCACATTAAAGTTATTAGATCAGGATCGGTTTGGCTCAAAGCGAGCATTTTTAACTGATAATAAATACCAAAATACAATGATATTTAAACAAAAATTAAGCAAGACTTATAAGGTATGACAAACAATTGGTAAAACCACTAAGCAAATAACTGATCTAATAAATTTTATAAAAATACCTTACTATTTTTACTATAATGTCATTCTTCCATGTTTTGACCGTAAACACATTACAAAAGTGATAAAGGTTAGTATTTAAGAACGAACAGTTAAAAAAGACTCCTAACAATATTGAGTACGTAAAAAAAATATCAATTTTATAGAACAAAAATTTGAGCAAACAGTTAGAAACTACAAAATTTTATTCATAATTTACCAGGGTCGGCGTCGATTGGATCCGTCTATGTCAGTACTTGAGAGGGCTGATAGAGTACCTACACTTGGTTTAAAATTTAAATTGAAAATTTGAATCTTGAAGTAAAGTTACAATTTAAATTTTGCAAAATTCACCAAGAAGTTTTGTGAAATTCTCGCCTTGAAGAGACAAAAAATCGAGCACGGATTCACAATCTGTGCCTCGTCATGCTTTTTGGTTCATCTTGCCCGGCCACTTTTTTGGTTATTTTATATAATATTTCATTTATATTCATCTCAACGATGTTCTAAATTTTGAAAGCTCAGGACTTTTCCAAGCGTTCAATCAAATCTTAAGAGAGCTTAGGAGGGTAAACACGCCAAGAAGAAACCTAATAGACAAAATATATAAAAAGCATTTTAACTGATTACCTTGTAATTGTATTGATAAAACTTCATTCTGTTATACAGTGGTACCTTGAGATACGAGTTTAGTTCGTTTCGTAACCTTGTTCGTATCTCAAAGCAATTTTCCCCATTGAAATTAATTGAAATGCCATTCATCCGTTCCAGCCCCCAAAATGTGGCGTTTAGAGCAGTTGTAGTGCGCCATCTATATTTAACGTATGGGATTTGTCGGATGTGCGAAAGAGATGGAGTGAAGTATGTTTTTATAGTAGGTTTATAGCGTTTGTCAGTCAAAGAAGAATCCAATATCACCACAGATATACATATAGGGATTTGCCACCAATACATTCATATGCACCCCATGCACACAGACGCAAAGCGCACACAGTACCCAGCCGTTCTCATGCTCGTATCTCAAATGTTGCTTGTATTTTAAAGAAAAACTTCGCTCGGTCAACGGCTCATATCTCAAATATCTCGTATGTTAGGGCACTTGTATCTCGAAATACCACTGTACTACGAATAGCACAGTATAAATTTTCACACGAATTTGTATATGAAAAAAATTGAAAGCAATTCCGGTATCATGCAGATATTCTGACTGATCATTTTATTAAATTTTTAAAAGCAAAATGAATATATTATTCAAACAGGACCTTATTTTTTAAAAAAAATAAGATCACGTCGTAGAGTTTATCTAAAAGCCTGTTTTTAAGAAGACTGGTTCTAAATCAGTTAGTTATTCTTGTGAAGGAAGGAAAAAAAAAATAAGGTATAAAATTACTCAAAACCAGGACTTGACAGTATTTGAATACTGCGTTTTAAGAAAAAGAGAATAATTGTAAAAGTTTAACAGGCGCAATGGAGCCAACGTCGTTGGCTTCCTTGTCGGACTTCATGGGCTTGAGTCACAGAATGATCATCATTTTTTTAGTCGAATTATCGATTCTGTTCAAAGGCATAGGTGTTTTTGCTGCTTAAAAAATCCCTCCCACCGATTCGATCCAAAGAGCGGGGCGTTCAGACAGTGACTATCAAACCATTAGTCTTGTCCGAATCTTCCTATCCTATCAATCCCTAATTTTCTTTGATATAGAGAGGTTGAGCAACTGAGTAATAAGCAGTTCTCGTAGAAAAACACACGTTGGGATAATCTCAACAAGGAGTTGATATGCTACACATCCTTTAAAAAAATAATTTTTAAATTTGAACCCTTAAATATTTATTGGGAAGGGTTATCTTAAGTATTGAGAGACTCTGCCGCGAATTGTAACACCTTGAGTCTGAAAAGGTAAGTTCCACACAAATCGTGAGTAAAGAAAGCGTTTGCAATTTGGCAAGGAAGCAAAAATCATTGTTTAAGTTAATTTAGGTACAACGGAGCGGGAATTAATCGGACTCCTAAACGTTCAAAGAGAATACTCACGCTATGAACTCTTTTTAACGGTGATGATATTACAAGAAATTTCAACAGAAAATTCCTCTTCAAATATTGTTTTAATTAGAGAACACTTTCACTTATATTATACCTTTGATAAAACTGGAAATTTTCATATTATCCATAGTAGTATAGACTTAATGACCCGTTCAAAACATTCTTTGCTGATATCCACGAGTATAGATAATAATTTTTAAGTGAATAATTAGCCAATTTATTTTCAAATTTAAGTAGATTGATGAAACAAATATATTTCAAAGCTTTGAGATTGTAACTACGTTACAATAGTTTGTCAATGATTTATTAAATCAATTTATTTGAATTGACAGTTAATGCCAACGCAACATACACAAGATAACCAAAATAAAAAAAAACGGAAGCAAAATTAGAAGTAATAACTATGTAGTAAAATTATGGGGAAATTAGCAATCACATGGCAGTAATTTTTGTTAATGGGTCTAATATGAAAAACGTGCTTTTTCTTTACTGCAAAGGATATAAATTAGTAGGTTGCTTTATCTTAATATTATTTTACTTATACATACATATATATTGTGAAAAAGATCTGGCATCGATGAAAACTTACCAAATATGCAATCTTTCAACTAGCACAACATTTTGCATTTAAATAAATCGCGGTGTGAGATTAATACATTGATATGGATATGTAATCGAACAAGATTAAATTTAAAAAGAGTTAAACCTAACAATACTGATAGTATAATCTTTATTTAAAATCGTCATTGCTTAGCGAGAAATAATAGTCCACGCATATTTTTTTTTCAATAGTTTTGAGTACAGTAAGACCTTGACTTACGTGACTTATTAGTTCCAGGCTGAGGAAACCTTAAAAGCAAGCAAAATAATATGTGTTATATTACAGTGGCGGCTGGCGACAGAGTATTAGGGAGTACAAAAAAAGATTCAACTATTTTTCCGTACTACGGACAGCCAAAAATTCATAAGACTGGCACTCCGTTGGTATTGCGAACACCTGAATTGAAAGTCCATGTTATAGAAGTGTTTTAAAATCCAATGAATAGGAAAGAACTCTTGCAAAAATAGTTTAATCTTTTTTTGTAATCCCTAATACTCTGTCACCAGCCGCCACTGGTTATAAATGATACGTAAAGTTAAAATGGATTTACAATTTGCATACTTTTAACAAAATTGGATGAACGATTTTCCGCTATCACTCATCAAAAGATTGGCCACTCGATTAAATGTACATATTTAGTAATAAATAGCTATTAAATTATTGTATTACACCTTTATTTATTTATTGGATGAATAATAATGGTTGTATTTGGAAAGAGGAATATTATTTTTATATTTCCATTATAGCCGCAAAGCAGAATCCGCAGTTTGCAGTGAATGTATGGTAATCAGCATAGCTTAATTAAAAAAGAAAAACATGTTTTTTAAATCGCATAAGTCGAGGACCTAATGAAAAACATCAATAATTTTGAATCCTTTTTATCAAATTAAATATAATCAATCATCTCGTGGTTAAACAGTATACCAATGTTGACTAGTAAAATTGCTTCTTAAATTTGGTAAAATTTGAACGACCTATGACATTACTTACTGTCGAACTTTTCTGCCTCAAGTAAAGCTCAAAATTAAGTCTGCCAGGCCATAAATTAAGAGCCTTCAGAGTTATTTTTATTCCTTTGAGCATACAATCACCTTTGCGATCGGAGATATAATCTTCATCCTGAATAAATAATTACATTTCTACCTTTCCCTTATCTCTCTTACATCTTAGCGGCGGATGAATCGGCCATTTGTCAACAGTGTTAAAAATTGGATAGCGCAGCCCGCCGTCACCACCACCCCACCCCATCCCGCCACACTTTTTTTCAGTCGCCCCGCGGTAAAGAGGCGATATGCGTATAATTCTGCGAAATTAAATTATCATAAAAAAACAGTTTAAAACAGGGATACCGCATCTTTATGGGCCTCGTTACTTAGAAATATCATAAAAAAGGCCAGTGACATGTAATTATTTAAAAAAAAAACACACACATTTTTAGTACTTATTCCACATAAAATTTATTGGATCAGGACCGGTCCTGATCGAATTCAACAAAAAATGTGCACTACTTTCAACTGAATATACGCTTCCACTTAGAATAAATTTACAGTGATGTTTACTTTCATCAAGCTAATGATTTTTCAAATAAATATCAAAACATAGGAATTTTATGTAATATATATTTCATTATTTACCAAGGTATTAATCAAAATGACTTATGTTAAATTATATAAAATAATGCAGTGTTTTTTTGTTTTAAATAACTCAAATCGATTGCTGATGCTAAAATAAAACAACCGAAATACAAGTGGCAAAGTAAACTATCAAACTCTTGCTTGATAATTAATTAAGTTTTGCAAAATTATAAATATATTCTATTATGTTACACTAAATACGTGGTAAAAGAAATTTCAAAGTGGATTGACGCTTAAAAGCTTAAATATGTATATTTTAAAAAAATATTACCGTTTTATGCGTGTATTTCAATTAAAATTCTGGTAACTTTTCCAAAATTATTCTTGAGAAACAGTTGCCCACTCCTGAATAAATAAGTGTTGAGAGAAAAATATTATGAGAGCCTTGGCGTAAAGGCAAATGAACGAAAGTGAAGACGGAAAAGTTACCGGAGGGAAATTGAAAACAGTAAAATGAAGCTCGAGCCCAGTACTATGATCAAAATTATTTAAATGAGAGGAAAGGAAAAACTTTCGTGGCGTCATAAATTAAACGAAAATGTTTTGCAGCGGTGCTTAAATGCATTTTTTTGGCTAATTTTATGTATCAAGAGGAAATAGTGTTTGCTTAACGTTGTTTCTTTGACGTGATTAAGCGTAAAAAAGACAATATTTGAAATATTTTTACCAAAGAAGTAAGTTGAAATGTAAATAAACAAACTAAAGAAGAGATAAAAAATACTTACATACGACACAGTCCCGCCTTAAAAACTTATCGTGTATTTTTAAGTATGTGTTTTTAATTTTCCACTTTCATATTTAAATAAAGTCTTCATCTAACACCCCTCTTCTCATGCAATGGTTTTTATTTCGATAAAAAATCAAGTGAAAGAATAAAATTAAAATAGCTTTTGTCAGGATGTTTTATTAAAAGTTTTGGAAGAGTACGTCAGGAAAGGAATTGGTTAAGAAACAAAAAAAGAAAATGTTATTTAAACTGCTCATTTATTGTTTTTTATCCGACTAACAAAACATATTAAAGTAGCTTTTATTACATTCAAATAGATATTTAATGATTGTAACTCAATCACACGTTCAATATTTTGAAAAGATATTATTTATCACTATACAATTGGTTAGGCAATCTACGTTACATATTTTTTAAGCCATCTCCAATCCTAATGTAGAGCATAAAGACTCCTCGTACAATTTTTCTAACAGTTTTTGTTTACTAGAGCCACTGCTTGTTACTCAATTACTCAACTATTATTTGTCGAAGAGAGTAGGGATATAAACTCTACATTGGTCTGGGACAGAACTGGTGGTTATTTAATCGCACTTGCTGCGTCCGTTCTCAGCATAAAATGAGTGCAGGAGTGAGTTTTAGACAACATATGGAGTGTACGGTAATACTTACCAACGGAATAAAATTCAACTTCTCAAATATATTTTATTTAATAAAAAAAATTGAAATTGTTTTTTTTTCGTCCATATCTACTCCCAGCTTGGAGTTTATCTCAACATATATTTTTCTACGAGAGCTACTTGTTACTCGACCTCTCTCTCTCGGAGAGAATAAGGATTGAAAGGATACTAGAATTAAAGCAGGACTAGTGGTTAGCTAATAGCTCTCACTATGGGTAGCTTTGAGGGATCGGAAAGGTGAGAAGGAATTTCTTAAAACACAATAACACACAGTTGCATTTAAGCAGAATCGATTAATCGACTGAAAAAATCTGCTCGTACCGGGAATCGAACCCGGGCAGTCCGTCACAGAAGCCAAAGACGGTATATTTATTGATATATAGTAATTGATGTTTACTTTTAGTTTCACAGTATAATAATTTTACAAGTTTACTATATAACAGCTAAATAGTTTTCTAACTGTATACCAACTCATAAATTAAACTTGAATGAAATAAAAACATTTTCCGAGTTTTTTGCTTAGCGCTTAGTACGGCAACGCTTTGGAATACTAATTAGATAAAAATGAATGCACTTCCTTTTGTCCCAACTCATTGTCTTCCTCGACTTGTATTTCTATTCACTTACAGAAAAGAAAAAAATCTTTTGTTTCTTGTATTATTTTTCTTGTCAGAGCCAACTGTACCTTTGAGAATGATGAAGGCGTCCGCTTAGAGTGAGTTCTATTTAATTTACAGACACTCTGTCATTTATTCTACCTTTAAATACGACGGCAGTATATTTAAGTAGAATCTCTATAAAGAAGTGATACATTAGTTCTTATATAAAGATCACCGAATCTAGTACAAATCAAATATGTTTCAAAAATATAATCCCCTGAAAAGTAAAGTGAGAATAAGATGCTGTATAATATTTTCCAGGTCTTAAAGTATCCTTAAAATGAAGATTTTTTTTATAAAATAAAAGTTTGCCCTGAGTTAATACAAAAGTTCGTCATTTTGCTACTAAGCTTACTTCACTTCTCAAATACTCAAATGGTATGTAAGCGGTAATCTAATCTTACCCTTTTTATAACACATAAATTGTTGATCATTGTTTTCTTTAAATACTTTTTTCTGTTCATTTATGAAGTAAGTTTCAATGTAAAATGGTAAGTTAGTTTCACAAAAACGAATTAAAAACGAGATTAAATTTAAAAGGCAAAATAGAAAAGTTTTACTATTTATAGATTCAGCTCATTTCACATTTGAAAGAAGAATAGAATATGTCGTAATGATTTGTTGGAAAAAAAAGCCCAAAACAAAAAATTGGATATTTTTGAGTATTAAAAACTGTTCAATACAAAAAATCAACTCAGTTTCCATCATCTCAGCAGGTTTTTGTAATACTATAAATGTTATACACATTTTGAGGTACAGTTGAAATTGATTTGATTCCTTATACCAAATTAAAGATAAGTACACATTCCTTTTTA
Organism: Himalopsyche kuldschensis; assembly: GCA_028554975.1. NCBI lineage: Eukaryota > Metazoa > Arthropoda > Insecta > Trichoptera > Rhyacophilidae > Himalopsyche > Himalopsyche kuldschensis. Next base: position 2,617,439 of record JAHFWI010000036.1, read on the forward strand.
GACACACAGTGATAGTTAAGATGTATTTTACTGAACATCGTATACTTCGTAATCTGGGCACAAAAAACTGATGAAAATGAAAAAGAAAACCATTATGAAAACCAAATCATTAAAATTGAAACGACCAGCTCTTTTTGGTTGATGAATCAACCATAACTAAATAAATCACTCATCCATTGATATACAGGCGTAAATATTCAGACTGTTAAATTCAGCTGCATTAAGCAAAGTAAAGCTCATAATAGAGCTGTATATTATTAAATTTATTATTCGTTTTTTAGTGGTTGAAGTGTTTTTGCAAATAAATATATTCGGCTGGTGACTTTGCAATTAGTTTTCAGCTGTCTTTAAAAGTTCAATTTATTTTCAACCACTCGACGAAACCAATAATTAGAATAAACTTCTCGCGTCGCATTTAAATAGTCTGCAGAACATATTTTATATTTATTATTCGCAATTTTTTTTTCTCTTTGTTCTTTTACCACAATGTTTATCTTTAATAATGCAGACTAATTTTTCTTTACATTTCATTTTGTCTCTCATTGGTTATTCGTAAATTCAAATAAGATGTTCTTGAAAATATCTGCATTTAAATTAGCAAATGTTATATGTACATATACTAAAATACAAAAAACCTTGCCATTTTTACTGTCTTTAAAGGCAACAAATAAAGCGGTTTTTAACTATATCTATAAATCTTATATATAAAACCGAAACGGCGTATGTATGTATGTGGGTCTGTTATTCCCTTTTGCATTGTTGTTGCAAGTTCAAACAAACGAATTGATTTCGCTCGCGAAAGTTTCAACGGTAAATTTGTTTCGTTATCAATGTGTATGTAGAGACTCCAATTACTCGAGTATCGAGTAGTACATTTTACAAAACACTCGAGTACTCGAGTAGTTTCATATGAACCAAAATATCTTATATATAAAACCGAAACGGCGTATGTATGTATGTGGGTCTGTAATTCCTTTTTGCATTGTTGGTCATTAAGTTCCCAGTTGTTTCAACTTGGCCCGTCTGAATTTACGCGCCGAGGTGAACATAATCCCAAACTGGTCCGAGCGAAGCCGGGTTCGAATACTAGTCATTTTATAAAAATCAAGACCAGTTCAACTCATTTCGAGTATTTTCAATTAAACTTTTCATTCGTTGAAAATACAGGTGAAACTTTACTTACTTACGAGTGAGCCTTTTCACCAATAAGTGACAGATAACACATTAAAAGTGATTAAAGATTGTATTTTTTTTCCATATTTAGTCCATAAAACAGGACACAACAAGAGTTAAACTGGTAAAAGTAATTGAAAAAATAGAAGCACAGTCTTCAATACAAAAATTGATATCACACCATCGTAAAAACATTAATGGCATGATGAAAAAGTGAATCAAATAATTGTTCTCAAATATCGAATAGTTATATTAGTCAACCCAAAATGACAGGGCAATTTTATCGGTACAGCGAGGAAGAGGTCAAACAGTTTTGTATAAAAATTAAAATGTTGTCTTAAAATTTACAATTAATCAGAGAAAATTTTTCACACATTGAATATAATATATACATTAATCACTGCTTTTAAAACAAATACGAATAGTTTTCAACGAACTAACTTCAAATTGCCGAGTAATTTAAGAAGATGTTGAAAGTAAAAATAAAAATACTCATCGCAGACTCTGTCGAAAAAAGTTGACCCCAATCCCTTGCTAATTAAAACGATTTCAGCATTTTTTTCTATTTATTTTGCAGCCAGTCAGAGTAGAGACCATTTTTTATTGTAATTTGTCTGGACGCTCTTGTAAAATCAAGATGGAGTACAGCGCTACTTGTTAATTTTGGTAATAATTGTCTGGGGATACTTAATTACCACGATGTGCCCGAAAACTTTATTTGTACTCACTGAAAATGATTTATTCATGGCAAAACATTAGCATAGTACATGAAATGTCAGATTAAATTTATTACATAAAACATCATTGGCTGGATTATTGGAATTTAGATTTTGCGGTAGTGTTTTGCTGGTGTTCGCAGAAAAAGTAGAAGTACGAAGGTCATGCGAAGTCATTGGAGCTATGAAAGGAAAATACTTGCAACCATGATTTTCTTCACTAAGGGAAGAATCGCAAAAATTGATATTCTAATTTTTCAATGTCACGACTTTAAAAAGCGAAGGAAAAAGAACCACTGATTGAAGGAGACATCTAAAACATACATGACACATAAAAAAACATTAATTAAAAGTTAAATAAAGGACAAACTTTCGTTCTAATTAAAATAACATAACAATTATTGTAAAATGAAAATTTGTACACACAATATGCATAAAATAGTTATTTTGCTTAAGTGCCTTTTAGAATTATTGCGTATAACTTTGAATGAATCTAATTTATAAAGTGGCTTTTGTTTTATTGAGAAAAGTATTGAGGAATTGTTTTTCAGCCTATTATATATTTCAGACCTTACTTATGTATAATAGGATTTCTCTATTTATTTATTTTTAATAGCTCGCTAAAATTTTAACTAACAAAATGTAACTTAATAAATATACATAATATTTGAAATGAGTTTCAGCATCATATGGGTAACGAAATATTTTTAATTCCTCTTTAGACTGAAAGCAGAGTAAATAAAGGGCTATTAGTAAAAAAAACACAGAATACTGTATTAATAAAAATAATTGACCGAGTGGCACACTCCTTGAAAGCTTTAGAGTGCATGGTTGAATGCTCGGTCTCGTGCAGTTATATGTAACATCAATACAAAATGGTCTCTTTGTAGCTCAGTAAAATACCTCGTCAAACTACAATGTATTTGCAATATACGGACATGCTTGAAATCAGAGGTAAGTAATCTTTCTTAGTCCACGGTGATAGTGAGCCAAATTTTTTAAACATGTACACTGAAATCTGGCCGTCCAGTGCCAATAGTAAAAATGCGAGTGCCAAGTTTTGTATTGATTTTTGCCATCTCTGCAATTCTATTCCTCATATCATATTCTTCGAATGTTCTGCAGATCCGTTGACGCAGTTTCACTGTGCATTAAAAAGTTTTTTTTATATCAATGTATTTCTTTTCTTTTACATGTTTGAGATAATCAGGAAAACCGATTATTTTATCAATCACTTAACGGATTTACTCATTAACTACAACTATTTTTCATTCTACGATTACAAAAATAAAAACATAATGAAATAAGTTATAGTGGTTTATCTTATCACATTATCATAGTACAGTGGAACCTCGATCTTACGTTCTCGCATTATTCGTTTTCCTGCGTGGTGCGTTCATTTTCTGTAGTCCCGGCATTTAGTTCATATTTAAAACTTTCCCGCATTCTCCGTTTCCCGCACTAATCGTTTGTTTTAAACAGTCACTTGAAAAACGGTGAATCGGGGTTTCACTGTATATCATTTATCAAAGAACAAATGATTTTGATTGTTATTTAAGAACAATAAATATTCTTTTATCGATCTGGAGTGTATCGAGGTGGTGTTTTCAAATAGCTTGATTACTGCAAAATATTGAATTTACTGAAGGAATATTCAAAAATACATAAAACTATGATAAAAAAGTGAGAACAAATGAACTTTAACTTAATTTCGATTATTGCTCTAGTCATCGGAATAAAAACGATTTAAAGGAGTTCAAATATTAATATTGAATTCATATCTTACATTATCTATCCACTACCTACACATTTTCATAAAAATCAGTTATCAGGTTATGCGCAAACTCCACCGATATAAGAATATATGCTTTAAATAGTTTTGACCTAGTGTCATTCTGATTTATTTTTTCATGAAACGTAAATTGACTTCAACCTTCTAATAGGGTTATTTTTGTGGTGACCTGAAATGATCTGTTCTGATTTCATTTTGGTATTCACAATATAAAAAAGCTATACAATTGTGCGCCAAACGCTTCGCTTAGTATTGTAACAGAACTAAAGAAAAAAAAGAAATGCATGCGTTTTCAAATCACGATGTTTGCAAAGTCCCTGAAACAAATTTCTGAAAGTCTAAAGTTGGCAGCAGTTTTAAGAGAGATTTATTGGGATCAAGAGTACGAAGAATACTTACTTGTAAAGATTAAGAACGAGAGGAAAAAAGTTAATATATTACATACAAGATGTGAATTTAGGCTTGAAGTCTATTTTTATCCTGTGAAATATGTAATTTAACAGTAGGGAATATTCTGTAGTATATAATATTTTTCATCTAATTTGATTAGGCATTTTGAAAATATGTTTTAATTCATTATTGTTTCTGGGTATACGATTTAATTGCATGTTATATGTGTAAACATAAAATTTAGCTTATTCAATGTTTTTGGTTCCTTCGAATATGAAGATATTTATATTCATAAGAATCGGGCCTCACTGAAAACCCACAAGGTAATACTCAAAATGTTATTCTATGTTAAATAACTAAAACACATCTTTTCATCTGTAATTCCAAATATAATCGGACGATGGTCAGGACCGGTTCCGCCAATCGTGGCCATTATCAAGTGATCAGTTGTACCACTGTTTAAACTGGTTCATTGACAGCCGTAGCTGTATGGCTAAATAATATGTCAGAGTGTATGTGTACCCAAAATCTTTTGTCTTATCACACTTATTTTGGTTTGGAACTTATTTTGTCTTACTTTGAAAACATTTTTTAATTTTCCTTATGGTGGTGCTGTGCCGATTTAATAATAAAGAAGAAAATATTTTTTGTACAAAATGAAGATCTTTTTTTTTGATACATCGACACCTTACTTTGAAAAGGTAAATGTTTCAAATCACTTATTTTTAGCATATTTTCTCACTCTTGCTGAGAAATAATAATCTTTAAAGATATAATGATGGAAATCATGATGACAATCTAAGAACTTTGTCAATTAAATTTAGTAAAAAAAAGTGTGCAGATGCAGTGCAACTCCGGAATTCTGCTAAATCCGTTATTCAACCAAAGATAATTATGAAATTCATATACAAGAAAGAATGCGGTGAATACAAAAATGCCAATTAGAACCTTTCCAAAGTAAGGTAACGACATGATAAAATGTATACTATGTATGTTTTCATAAAAAAATAGCTTAATCACAAACTGATTATATATATAATTAACATTGATACTATCTCTTCTAGATATATCACTTAGTATGCGAAAGATAATGTTACGTGATGAATACTTTAAAAAATTCACATGATATTTTACGCTTTCAATTAGTTCGTCAATTAAGATATAACATTAAAGTATTCATAAATTTTCAACTCAATACAGTCAATCACGTAATATGAGTGCTACAATAAATATTTCATGTAAATTCCAACAATCAAAGAATTTACTAGTAGTATCATTAATAATATTGATAACATCTTTTTAAATAATTGCTTCCATTTCCAACTATTTCATCAAGTTGAATACTACATTGTTAAGTCTGCGATAACATTTTTGGTGAAGTAATTTATGTTATCAGCTATCAGCGTAAGTAAATTATTCTTAATACAGGGTATTTAAGACTGGGGCGAAACTTTTGACGGGAGATTTATTTGGGAAAGTGAATTAACAAAAGAAAAACAACCAAAAGTTAGTAGGGAAAAAACCTTTTACTTTAGAGTTTGTTGAGTAATGTGGTAATTTTTAATGTTGGTTTTTTGATTAAGTGCAAATTTTTTAATGAAAATTAATCGAGATTGAAGAAGGTTTTTATTTTTGTTTCGGTTTTGCGTTGACAAATTACTAGCGTTCGGATTGTTTGAGTTTCGAAATATGTATTTTATTTAAATTTAATCAAAAAATCTCCATTTTTTACCAAAGCTTAACATTTTTTATGATATAATACGGAGTAAAATCATAACCACTTATCGGAAACATTAACATAATATTTAATGAACTTTATTTATGATTAAAATTTTTTTACTTTAAAATGATTTTAGAGCGTTATTTTTTAACAAATGATAAAAAAGTTATTTTCATTTAAAACTTTTAATTGAAATAAAATATCGAATAGTTTACGCGTAGATTCTTATCGAAAGGAAAGAATTGATAAATTACAGCAGAGTTTTGTACACTGTCATATAATTTGTCACCAATGACCCGGGTTTCACCTTTTGGCATCTCTAGGCATTCAAGTGCAAGAATATACTCGAACACGCTTGTGACGCTTAATATATTGTAAATATGTATTTGTAGCTGTTTTCTGACTGTCAGTTCTAAGTACGTCCATACATTTACCGATACCGGGAGATGCTGAAATTACTCATAAGATCAATTAAAAAAATATTTCATCCACAAAAGTAAAAGCTCAGTCAACATTTAGTTGATCTTATGGTTGAATTCAATTAATCTTCAACAAAAAATAAATTTTAATAATATTTGAGCTTGGAAAATTTAAATATACTTCCATTTTTATGAATTCTTTACGTATTAATGGACAGTCTTGCATGTTAGTCTGTACATGTATATATATATATATAGATTAATATTTGGGCCCTACTGCTAGAAGCTTATTTTAAATCTTGGTCATTTGAAAATCGAAATACTTTTTATGCTAGAAGTCCCTGTCAACATTCTTTACACCAAGAAATTTTTATTTTCACAAAGATGATGAGATTTATAAGTGAAAGAAGTGTCTCATATGTTCAGCTATAGTGCGAAAAATCCTCCATCTACTAGACTTCGTAGACACGATAAACTTTCAGAAACACATCTCCAAAATATTGTTAATAACAAACAATTGTATATACTGGACAATTGATATATTTGATAAGGGCACTTCTAGCATAAGACCCCACATATAATATATTTGGTCATGTATTTAGACGCTAAGCTGGACGGGGCCGCACTCATAGAAATGTTTTGTTATCTAATATATTTTTGCACCACACTTCACAGCTTATAAGGGTACAATCTATAAACCTCTCTTATAGTCAACGAAGCATTTTATTGTTTGTCTTTAACTAACTATTCGTTACCTTACTTTGAAATGGTTCAGATTGACATGTTCGCCTAAAATGAGATTTTGGTCGGAATAGCTTGTAATTTTTGCATTCTATCATATATATGAATTTCAGAATTATCTATCGTTGAATAACGAAGTTAGCAGAATTCCAGAGTTGCACTGCATCTGCACACTTTCTTTACTAAATTTATTTGACAGAAGTTCTGAGATTGTTATCATTATTTCAATCATTAAATCTTTAAAATCATTATTTTTCAGTAAAAGTTGTGAAAACATATGCTTAAAATTAGTAATTTGAAAAAAATTTACTTGTTAATTGTTACAAGTGAATTTTAATCAATCGAAACTTCAAACGCACATATTTATCTCAAAACAGTGTCAAGAGCAGTACGAACTCTTTCAAAGTAAGGTATAGTATTGATAAAGGTAATTTTTAGATTCCGATCTTAAGCACTTGTGATTCTAAGCAAATCATAAAGAGGCTTATTGTACTGGTGTTTGAAAATATTAAATTTTCATTTAAAAGCAGAAATTAAACATGAGTTATGATGCCGTTATTGCTTTTTCTTTTCAACTTGAAATTCTATTACAACAAACTTGCAAGCGATTCCTTGTAAAAAGTTAAGCCCACGATAAACGATGCATTGGTTTATACCTCAGTCGTCTGTTATAAAGTTCATTCAAAATTTACACTTTATAAAATTGCAACAAAGAACGGCGGGCATTTTATCCCGATAGCAGAACGTAATAAAAATGTATGGTCGTATTAATCGCGGGAGTGACTTTTAGGTCGTCTCTAGGAGAGAATTCTCGGGAGGTCGTGAAATATAGCATACTAAAGTTGTGAAGGAAATATATATACAGGAGCTGCCGCGAAAGTAATGTCTCGGTTTGTGAATCCAATAAAAAATAATAAGGACATGTTGTAGATATATCTTTATAGAAAATACAGAGAAATGTTTATATTCAGTTTCAGTACGGCTCTTTGCAGTAGATTTTGAAGCAATTTTACGAGATAGAGTTCTTTATTTGCTTTATGGCGTGTATTTTTATATTCATCGTCATTTGAAGTTTAAATATATTCAATCTGGATGTAAATGTGGCTTACGCTAAGTAAATATTATTGCAATTTCTTTGAATGCAATTAATCTATGTGAAAAATATTTCATTTCAAACATGTTTTGAAAATATATTAATATGTGCTTTACAAAGTTTATTCGATGCCAACAAATTGTGGATGTTTTCGAAGAATCACATTTCAATCGGCATATTTAAAATACAATATGAATAGATAATTATTTTAAAGTCAACTTTTAAATAATTCGCTGTTCTTTGTTCTACATTAAAAATATCAACAAAGAATTTTGAATGGAAAGGAATCATTAGTAGTATTCAAAAACTAAGCTCTCTATTGGCATGAAGTTTCAGTGATCCAGTAAGATTAGGCTCAGGTAAAATGTTATCCTTGTTATAACCAATACTGACATTGTGAGCATAATACATATTTTTTCATTATTGAATATAACTAACAGTAACATAACGCAGTAGTCAAGGTCATTTGCCGTGTCGTGTCATGGTCGTATCAGACCACCCGGGTTCGATCTCCGATTACGTGCAAATTTTTTCAGTCGATAAATCGATTCTGCTGAAAGGCAATGGGTGTTTGTGTGGCTAAATCCCTTCCCACTTTTCCAATCCCAAGGGGTGGTGCATAGTGACAGCGATTAGCTTACCACTATTCCTCGTATTCTTCCCATCCTTACTCTCTTGGGCAACTGAGTAAAAGGCAGTTCTCGTAAAAATAAAATATGTTGAGATAAACTCCGTGAGGAGTCCATACGTTCCAAGTTTGGAGTGGACATGGTAAAAAAAAGTAAAATATCTAATGACGCTAAATGGGTTCATTATTACTAACGTATTGGTAACATTTCTCTTCTTGAATGCATACTATTCACTGCGGTGCATACAATTTTAATGCCTTTTGTAAAGCCTTTTGAATTTACAGCAGTGACAAAAAGTGTAATTAATTCCTTTAACTGGCTGAACGGGTCAAACAAAGCACTGCATTAATAAAACACTAACATTTACTCTGATTTTACAGTCGGATTTTTATTTTCTTTTCACTTTAGTGCCTATTTGATATGGCAGTCATTTAGTTTATTTTGTATGGTCTAATGGATCCGCTTCGAATGAACGCTGCGTTAAATTTTCTCTTACTGTATTTTTATTTCATTTTTAACGAGATGTCATTATAAATTTAAAACTATATTGATATCAATAAAGTTTTTTCATTGACAAAACAAAATATTCTGGAAAGTAAGCGACGAAATTTCTTTTATTTCGCAGTGTTAACAATTATACTATCAATATTTTCACTGTCAGATGCGAAGGAAAGTTATGTAGTATAAGTCTTTCAATGAATTCTTTGTTGACACGTGTGAGCTTAAACATATTTAATTTTATTTGTTTCCATAGTGAAATAAGAAAATTCTCGATGGTACAAAACTGGTCGAAACCATGACAAAATAAGCTGTTTTGTGAATATTTACTATAAAATTATGATTGAATATATCTTGTGCCACGTGAATAGCTAAATAAATTATTTGCCTTTCTTTGCTTGTGCTGTAATGAACATCGTATGATAGAGTTAATTATCAAAACAATTTAAATGCTGATAAAAAACATAAAATTTGCTTCCTCGTTAAAAAGGAGTTTTCTTGATTAAATTATGACAACCGTATTTTGTTGGAAATTTAATGATATTTGTTTTGTTAACATGAATGTTAAAAAATATTAAAATTTGACCTATTATTACTGTCGCTATTCTTCTCGATGACCCTCCCTAGGTAGAGACGCAATAGTAAACTGACTTCTCAACTGTAGCGATCGCGCCCTCTTGTTGGCAGCGATGAGAAGGGAATGCCAACAAATAAAATTTAAGAGTTTAATGCATTTAGAGACGAAGGAGACTGGAAGAACTTTAGTGCTAACACGCCTTAGAACTTAATGCTCAATCAAAATGATATCCAAAAAAAAAAACTGTTTTCATCCAACTGATTTGATTGTATGATTCAACAGAAATGCGTTTTTAAACAATAGTTTTAATCTTTGAATTCATCTAACAAATATTATGATTCCGTATCTGGATTAAAATATTGGAATTTAATGTGAATATATTTAAATAAAATTTCCTGTTAGTACAACGTATTCATAACATATTTACGTTTTCTTACGCATAAAAAAGGCTTTTCAGGTATTACAGCACCTAATGTATCGACTTTGCGTACAACCTTTTTACGTTTAGAGTCGTAAAAGCGCTGAAGGCTATACGTTGCGCACCTTTTCGGCAGTTCCTCACTGTAGAAAAAGGTAGCACAAAGGGACCAATCGCCATTTTTTTCGGGACCAATATGTAATTCGACCATTTGCATTACTATATGCGTCATTTGACAAAATCCAAAAATAAATATATATGGTGTCTGCAAAGTTGAGCAATAACAATTTATTTATTTTTATACAAAGAGAAAACTTCATATTGACACGGTGATAAAAAGAAAAGTTTTTTAGTTATAGATATAATATTTTAAAATATGTAGATTTATATATTTTATATGTATTTGATGGCTTTCTTGACTTACACCCTCGTCAGAACTACTTATACGAAAAAACTAAAATAGAAAGGTATTTTTTCACCGTGTTATAATAGAGACAAACCAAGTAAATGCCAACACAATTAATTAACTTGGTATTTTTTTCTTTAGTCATTTTTTTATAATAGAGCTAGTATGTTATTTGAAGCACTATTTTATTGAATGTTATATAATTGATCACAATTATTAAACTTGTATCATATATAAAAAAATATATTTAAACATAAAAGATTTTTTTTGTTGAAAACATTTTAAAAATTAACTGATTCATATACAATGTTCGCTCCCAATGTCGTACATATATATTAGAGGTCTGCACGGGCCGAAATTTTGAAATTTCACCCGGCCCGAACCCGATGACCTTAAACCCGGCCCAGCCCGGGCCCGAGCCTTTTTTTCAAAAATCTTACCCGAGCCCGACATTTTTCAACCTTTCCCGAAACAATTCCGATTTTTTTTCGAAAAGATGACTAACACGAGTACGTGAAGTTTATTATAGTATTGAATTTAGATTTACGATAATGGAAATTCGGAAAAAGCCCGAATTTTGTTATATTTTGCTGTATGCTTGCGTGCAGCCCGTGCAGACCTCTAATATATATGTACTGCTTATAAAGCTTATCTTTAGCCTAGCCATCCCGAACACTATAGATTTTGTCCCAACAGCTACTTTACCTTAAATATCTATCTTAATACTAGTGATACGATGTCTAAACATTTGGTATTCTTAAATCATAGTTTTTTACACCTTTTGCAGAAAAAAATATGATATTTATTGACCAGTTGCGCTGTAATCGATTAAAAAAGAGAAGAAGTCGGAGATTTTCAGTATAATAAGTGATAAGAGAACGTGACCATAGTGAGTCATAGATAAAATGTACGGAGTGTTTCATATCTGGCAACAATAAAAGGCGATAAGATAAGAGATAAGGTAATGTGAATTCGTGCATGGGCATTGGCTTGTTAGTTGCCGGCTCCATTGTTAGTCCGCCATAGCCGTTGGAGTGGAAACGTCGTCGTTTTCATACGCGACTTAAATATGAATAATTATAGGAAAAATAGAGATTTTTATATGATTTGTTTTTCAGAAAGATGTATAAATATACGTCAAAGCATAATTAATCATTTTTTTTATTGCAGTCTATGCCAATAAGGCCAAAACACTGGGGTGTTTTTTTACCCCCCTTCGGCCTAAGAGTCATTTTTCAAGGATAGTCCTGTGAAGGTTAAAAACGTTGTTCAACGAGAATTGTTTTTCATTTTCTCTTACTCAACCTGTCTTTTTAACACCTCGTTATAAATATTTAATGGTTGGGAGAAAATATCACATGTTAAACACATCCACGCTTTTGTATGAAAATCAATATATTTATTGTAAATTAACTTCTTAAGCCACCTGCAGGAATCAATGATTCTATTGAAAATAAGAATTGCTCAGACTAGAATCTGGTACCGAAATCAACAACGTTCTAACCATTTACCCGAAAAGCTTTTTGTTCCATGATACTCGATTCAATGTTGGTTATATTGAGATTTTAAGAAGCCATGTAGGTAAGAACCGTCATATTTATCAATTAGCTCTCGAAACGGTCACTGAAAAATAACTTGAGATCCGAAGCGGGGGTCTAAAAATACCCTAATACGCTTGAACGAAGCGCGTTTGAGATAAGATAACGTTATATTTTCGCATATGGGCAGTGAAGTTTGAATCTTGGCAATTTGTAGCGACGATATAAACGGTTTTCGGCCAATAATAATCCGACATATCTTCTTTTTATTTAATTGCGACGAAACTAGTCGATCAAAATCATATATTTTTAGTGCAAACGATTTAAAAAACAATGAATTAAGAATACTAAAAGTTTACACATTGTACCACTAGTATAATTATAGATATTTAAGATAAAGTGGCAGTGGTGGTCTGTATGTCTTGCCCACCGGGAAGGCAATGTTAAGAAGCAACATAAGCTAGAATCGTCATAAATATGTCAGCATTAAATAAGAAAATCAAATAGTTACGGGGTTAAATTTACATTTTTTTTATTCTGCGGTTGGTATTAGTATTCAAGGTTGCAAGTGCTTTAGAACTATGGCTATATTCATGTTGATATATATCACCAGTTGAATCAGCCTAGATAGACATCACTTAGTACCAAGCGACACAGGAATGTTCTATCGAAATAAATAAACCTTTTTGGAAATAAAAAAAGGTTCTTTATATTTCATTGTGAATTTAAAGAGATAGTTTCCAGTGATTGAATGATAACGATATTGGACAACAAAACTTTCATACACTTTATTCATGCTATAAAAAACACTGTTTTTTGACAAAAAATAATACGCATAGTAATTAAAGTAAATGTTGCCCTTTCCGTGGTGCAGTGGTCAAAGTCGTAGGCATCCGTGACGGACCAGCTGGGTTCGAGTCCCGGCACGATCAGTCTTTTTCAGATAAATCGAATCTGCTCGAAAGCAATGGGTGCTTGTGCTGCTAAACTTCCTACCCACCGTTCTGATCCTACAAAGCGGCGTGTAGCGAGCGCGATTATCTAATCACTAGGCATGACCTAGTCCTCTTATCCTTTAAATCTCTACTCTCTTCGAAAAGAGAAAGTTGAGCAACTGAGTAACAAGTTGTTCTCGTAGAAAAAAACAGGTTGAGATAAACTACGTCAAGGAGTCCATATTGTTCAAGTTGCGAGCGGATATGGTGAAAAAAAGTAGAATTTTGATATAACTTTAAATGTGAACATTTTATATTTATAAAAGAAGCTACCGTTTTTTTTTTAAATATTTCCTAAGGAAATGTGCAAGAAGTATACAATGAGGGGAAAAATGAATATTTTAGCATGTCTCTCCCCAATCTGTTTCATTATATTTGCTTTTAGTAGAGCTATTTTAAATAAACTATTTCATAAGGATTCGCTATGCACTAGTTTTTATGCATTCCAGTTCAATAGAATTAGTTATAAACGATAATTTTATAAAAGATTTCATATTTTTCTGTCTGTATTTATTTAGGCTGAAATTCAACCACCACAAATGGCAATGAATTTGAATACAAACTCTTAAATTAATTGAAGAATCAGTTGATGACAATTTTAATCGGAGATTCAAGCCCTTTCCTTCTCAGCTGTTTAGTACGAATGTCGATGTTGAAAGAATTTGGCGCAGAACTACTTATAACGTGAAGACGTAAGAAATGTTTTTACTTGAATACTTATGTATAAATACTAAGCCAGGGGTTCTTAACCTTATTGCGCATTTGAGATTGAGGAGAATAGTGACGGGCGTAGGCTGGATTTTTTAAGAAACAAATCTTTAGTAACATATTTATTATTTTTTTCATTGTTTCCTGAGAAGCAGTTTACATATGTGCTACATTATTAATTTACCTTTACAAATTATTCAAATAAAACTTCGATTTCGATTTTAATAGATAAAATACTGATAAAATTATGGTATTTTCGTAATTTTATACTTTGGAGTGGCGCACGATAATAGCTACGCAGGCTCAATTGTGCCCGCGGGCACAGGGTTAAGAACCCCTGCACTAGGCTAACATTACATTGTTGCAAAAGCTAATCTCAATCGTTAGCCGTTCTAACAAAATTCTACTACCTTTTTTTGTAGTATTTTTAACGATATTAATTTCATCTAAATATATTATGAAAAACGTCTTCAGCTTATTAAAGGTTCCCTTATTTGAACTATTTATAGCCATTCGTAGTAGCCTTGGGGTCGTCATGGAAAACGTTTTAACTTCAATCCCCTCAGGGAAAGTATAATGTACAGGTACTTATTTTTGAAAGGTATAATAGCATTCTGCGGGGGTGGTTCGCGAAAGAATTATGGTTTAATAATTTGTGCATCCGCTAATTGGACCATTAAAAATTCACAAAAGCTTCAGAAAGTATTTGACAGGTTTTCTGGTAACGTCACAAATCAAACCAAAATTATTTGAATCAACTTGAAAAATATGCTACGACATTATTAAAACTCATTTATCCTTAAAATATTCTCTATTTTAACATCAGTAAAGTCATCCAAAAAAACAAGGGTTCTATAGATGGTCAATCAATTTTCAAGAGAGGCTAGTAAATCTAATCTTCGAAATTTGACTAAACATGTTATTTTTATACTAAAAATCAGTTATGCACAGCCTACGGTCCTCAATGACATTTCATGCGGCCCGCAATGACAAATATCGATCGCGTTTTTAACGATGGAAGAACAATATAAAACAATAAAATTTTCAATTTTATGTACACTAAAAATATCAATAATTCAATCTGTTTCATCCATTCGGCCCTCGAATAATCTGAGAATTGATTGTCTGGACCTTCACCCTAAAAGGTTGTGCACCATTGCTTTAAATAAACGATGAACAAAGGTTAAAGTACAATTGTCAAGTATTTATTTTTCTGAAACCTTATAAGGAGTCCGCAAAGCGGGCTTTTAATTTCCTGGCTATGTTTCTTGCTAGGTCGAGTCAATCGTGCTGTTATATCAATATTTATACATATACCTACATAAGAAGTTTAGGATGATAAAATTTCAGTATCAAATTTGAATCATTTTAGTGTTGAAATTCCATCAAAAACCTTAAGGCAGTATTCTGGTCTAGAGGCTGAAATTTTAGGTGTTTTATTAATATTTAAAGAATATACAAAAAAAACCAGATTGCTTAGATTCTAAGCCACTAAAGTAGCTATAACAATAATTACAATTGAAACATAAATCTTGTAAGGACATATTTTCCTTATCCTAGACCAGAATACTGCCTTAAGTCGAAATTTTCAAGTACTGGTGTATTATTTTTCATTCTCATATCTCAATTCATTTGATGAATAGAAAAATTATACTTTTTCTTTCAAAATTTGTTTAAAAATAGGACTGTTTAGCAGTAATATTAAAGTACTATAGTGATAGAGCTTGTTTTTTGTAGTGTGCCAAGCTGAAACCCCTTTGTAATAGATCCACGCTCTCCACGAAATACATTCCATAACGTAGGACATACGAGTTTTGTTCACCTTACGTGGCCGATTATGGAAAAGTCCACGGATAACAAATGATCCCCGGCAAGCGCTTTACCGGGCAGAGATTGAATATGAGGCTCCGCGGAGCGATCGTTGTTATTTTTGATAACTTTAACCGCGAATGCAAGCGACGCCGTGGTGAAAATAACGTAAACTTTGATAAATGGCCACATTTATTACTGTTGAAAAATAACTAAATCATCGCACGTGGAAATTTTTCAAAAACATAGGTAAACCTAACTTATTCCAATAAATAAAAATCATTTTTTTTGTTTGTTTGTTCGCACCCTTTACCATGCCATACCGTTAATTGGATTGCAATGAAACTTTGACAAACTTTTTGCGCGGAGGTTTTTGGCATAGTAAAATTAGCTTACATTAGGTCATTTATATAAAAATCAATGTTTTTTAATATTTGATGCGCTGCCATACCGTTCATTTTGAAAACTTATTGTTACACTTACGCAAAGGCTATAGACATTACACTTACCGTACAATTAACTTTCAGTAGGTGGCGCGTGTGTCGTAACATAGACAATCGGCAAAAGACTAACTGCAAACGTCAAATGGCAAATGTCATCGACACCGATAAATGTAAGTGAAATTAAATCGAAATTAACTATCTAAAATATTGTGTATCCGAAAGCACTTCAAAAAACATAAATTTGAGTGGCATTGCAAGGTTTGCCGGGTACCGGCTAGTAAATTATAAAAAAAAATGTGCAAAGTGTTCATAGCACTACGCTATAATTTAACGTTAGCCTGGACTTAAGTCAGCAACTATTAATAATTATTCAAGATTACCAGCCTATAAGAATAATTGTATAAGACAAAGCCAGGTTTTTTTTAAAAATTATTTATTCATTTAATCACATGTATCGTGTTGACTGTCATTTCATGTTGTAAGTATACTTTTTTTTCAATTGCCACAAATTTATCGCGGCGAGGGCTAGTATTTCAAATATTATGAAAAGCTTAAAATACTTGCGGTGAGTAGAAGCGGTCCTGATAAATGCTCGCGATGAGGGTCCATATCTTTAATTGATTTGATATCAAATTCAAACGTTTTACAAACCTGTTTCTTTCCAAGTATATTTTTAGCTTTTTTGCCTATAATAAAACACGTCTGTTTTTATGAAAATATAACTAATTCAATTTTAAATCATTTTTCTGTTTGTAGCGTCGTAGATTCTGTTGAAAATTACGTATTTATAAACAATAAGCGATCGCTTTTCGATTAGATCACGGGTCGTCAGCCTGTTCCGGACCGCCCACTAGTAGGCGGTTAAGGCTTCCGTGATAGGCAGAGAGCGATTTTTGCTTTTACCTCAATTTCTTTTTAATGTTGGTGAGCGTTTAGGAAATTGTACCATGAAAATTTTGCAATCCTGTGCATTAGGTATGATGGGATGACGACCTCTGGATTAGATGCTTGATGATATTTAAATCTTTTGAAATCTCTTCCGTTAGTTTTTTCACTATTTTTGACTCTCGAAGTGCACTAATAAACTCGAACTGGAGTGAGTTACAAAACTCACGGGAAAGTACAATGTTCAAAGGATTCAAATTTAATCATATATATTACTTAATATTATAAAAGCACTAGTATTGCTACCCAGCTTCGCTCGGACTAAGCGACCAATAATTATTTAATGTAATATCATTCCCAAAGAATTACAGACCCACAGACATACATGTATACATACATACATACGCCGTTTCGGTTATATATATAAGATTATTGAACAATAGCTTAAAATTCATGAAATAATATTCAAAATTAACAAATAGAATTGCATAATTTCCATAATAAAATATGTTTAATGAGTATGGGTCGGTTACCATCAATTATTTTATATTTTGAAATGTTTTGTGATGTAAGTACCAACCATCAAGCCCAATCGAAATTCATTTCAAAAAGAGAATGCATTTGCATGGCATGTTTTATAATTTTAAAATTTAAACAGAGTCGGAGCCCAAAATGGAAAAATACGTTGGCATAGATGCCCAACTTTCTTAATACAAGAAGCACGCTGTAAAGAAAAGATGCTCCACCGCCAAATTGCCCAGGCTTTTGTTCGAAAAATTAATGAGGCAAGCCAAGTATAACAAAACAAATTGTATTAACAGCTAAAAGCCTGTTCGCTTCTAAGACCGTAGTTTGTCAACTACACGAATGAAATGTTTCTACGTTATCATTAATTAAATATCGCAGCAAAAATACTAAGCCGAATCTCAGTATAATATTGGGATCGACGCCAAAAATAGTTATATCAGTATCAACTGATAATAATCGTGAGCCAAACTGGTCGTGATCTTTCTACTCGATGTATCAAATTAGTGCACACGGCCCGGGTTTTGCTTTTCGGTAGGGTAAGACATTCAAATGCACGAATGAACTTGAACTGACGCGTAGTAAATAGTTCGCATGATCGAAATAAATTAGTACCTTAATAATACGTCGCATAAACCTCTTCCCGTTTTTGAAATTACTAAGAATTTCCGTAAACTTGTAATTGATTTTAACAATATCACATTTAAAAAACCGAATTCATCCATATTGCGATACTAACAATTCTAATAGTGATTTGATTTATTCGTAAATATAAGCTATACAAACTATTCATTACGTGTCAGAACAAGTTCACATGTGTACTTGAAATGACTGAAAATGCTGAAAGAAGAAATCTAGGTTGTAAGCGACAAAACTCGGTAAAAATGTTCAAATTTTCTTTGCCTCGTAAGAGATGACCTTTCGATGATTTTTTTTTAAATCTCACAAGAAACCGTCTTAAATTAATTAATGAAGCAGCAGACAATTATATTGTATAAGCAATGCTTGACTTTACTTTCATAATCCGATTATAATAGATTTACATATAATTAAATAAAATGTAAGCACGAAGCTTTATTTTGCAATTTATTAATCAAATAGTTTCACTCACTGATTTAATTGAAAAACTGTATTCAATAAAATATTGCCAACAATATATGGCACGAAAACATATTTCACGGTATAGACAAGAAAAAGTAAAAGTCTGTCCGCCGGGTACTTTGTTTTAAAGGGCAGTACTAATACATTATATGAAGAATATTCTCTTTTTTAGGCAGTGGGGATGGATCATTTTTCACAGAGACGGGTTAGATAGCGAATTTAATATTATACACCCTTGCTTGATGAAAATATCAACATTTTTCACTTAAGCAAGCCTTTTTATAAGTAATGACGGCAATCTAAGTACTTTTATTATGTATATATTCGAAAAACACTTTAAAATCTTTCATCATAATTTTTTACCTACGATTATTTCGTATACAATTCTTGTGATATTTTTCTAAGGTAGAGGGAAAAGATATATTACTTATATTTTAAGCGTCTAGAAGAAAAAAATGTTTACTTATATAGTTTGTAAAAGATATTTTCTTAAAAGCCACTACAAATAAGCCGTCTGTAAAAAAATCAGCGACTAACTTGTATTTTCCAAAAAGTAATATTTCCTATTGAATTGAAGGATGAAATTTTAATAAACCTTTAGAAATAACGATGATTCACTATACCTAGTAAAATTCAAAAAAAATGTCACTGTTTTGAATAGAACAATATTTCTTTTAAGGTGTTCACTGTCAATACTCGGTGGAAAGGCATTATAATAAAATTAAAAATACATTTTTAGTACTTTTTCCACATAAAATTTATTTGATCAGGACCGGTTTCGCTCATGGCGAGTATTATCAACTGAATTTTTGAATTCTGAATAAAAAAAATATTTTTAAAGCAAATGTTTATTAAATGCACTCATTTTTGGGCTTTTACTCTGATAGTGATAATTCACACTTAATTGATTTTTGATGTATTAGTTTGCATTGCTAAGAGGTCTTTAACATTTTATTTATAGTGTATTTTTCTTGTAATTTGCTTCAATTTATTTGCTTAGTTTTTTTACCAATTGTTTGTCGTACCTTGTTTTTCATACTTAACTTTTGTATAAATATCACTGTTTTATTGTATTCCTTATCAGTTGACAATGCTTGCCATGAGCGAAACCGGTCCTGATCAAAAAAAAATTATGTGGATAAAGTACTAAACATATATTTTTATTTTTATTAGAACAATATTAGTTTAAAGCTACGCATAGTATTTAAATGAAGATTCATTTCCTTAATGCACCAGTATTTTGTATTTGTGATACAATTGAGTTTTTTACCATGCATAACAATAATATTCTATACAAGTATTTATAATGATTCAATGTCCATTCAAATCTGCATTATGCATATCAAAGGGGATTTAATGGAAGAAAATTTCACGGTGTATGCAATAATGACATTTTAAAAAGTGCAAAATACTTTGGTCACGGAATTCAATTTGCATTTGGCGTAGATTCATTTAAATTTCATTTTAATGAAAATCTACCAAGGAATATACATATATAAATAAAATTCAATTACAAATTATTTCAAATTGGATCGCCGTAAAGGATATAATTAGAACAAGAAAATTATATGTTATGGCTGAATTCTTCTTGAATTCTATTATTCATATGAAAATTAATTAAAAATAATCAATCATATACTTAAAGTTTTCAATCAATGAATTTAAAAGACAGCGGTATTCGTGAGTTGTTTTGCTTTTAAAACAATTAACATAAAAGTACGAATGTCAATAAATTGAGGATAAGCTGCTCGTTTGTTATTCTGACTTTGGCATGTTTTAGGAATTAAGTTGAATGCGATTGCAAGGGAATTTAAATATATGAGCGTATAAAAAACATCAATGAACCTTTATACAAATTCAAAAGTCAACTCACAAATAAAAACATTTTTCAAAAGTCCATTTTTTCTTTCAAACCTTTGAATGACATGTGTGGGAAGGTCTTAGATAGTTACCATTTACCCACGTTCACTGATTTGTAAAATTATAAGAACAATATATCAATACTGCTAGATCAAGTTTTTCTGTAAAGTATTATTTTAAAATATCGCGATGCAATATATCCTTAACCTTTAAACGCTCGATCATTTTTTTCGAAATATCTGCGCGACTTAGGGTCTTATAATAATAATTAAATATCTAAAACAAATCAGCCTATGAGGGTAAAATAAAAAGCATTAACATAATAAAAGATTGCTTATAATTTACAAACAAAGACCAGCACCGCAACTTATACATTTTCTTATTCTCAAGGTAAACTTATAATCGAATTAATTTTAGCTACAGCTATCTTGAAAAAAGAATTAGTCAGCCCGATGAATAAATTTCTAGGTATGGAAAAAATCTGTATTCGCATTGAAATATATTGTATGGTGTGCACTAAGCTGATTTATTACGGTTTTTTGGATATAACACAACGCATATCCCAAGATTCAACCTTTAACCAGTGGCGGAAGAACGTCACAGATGTTGTGTCGGGAAAAGACAAGGCCCGTACGCGTCTGTCACGACTTGTGTGACGGGAACTTTCAACTGATGATTAAACGATAAATCTCTTGCACACAGGGGTGATTATTGTTTTAAAATATTGCCTTATCTATCTTGCTACCACAAACTCCTTGAGATTGTCAGAAATAATAGATTTAAATATAAAAACATCGATTTCTCGAACAGCTACAATTTTTCGATTTTACCCGTCAGTGCGCTTATTCGTTTGAAAGTTCGCGCGAACTCTCGCGCCTGCGCAGTTCACATATAATTTCATTCGCGGCTGCGCATATGACGGAACTATTTTACGTGACAGGGCACTGCGCGGTATTATATTTATTTTTCGTGCGATCTTTATTTAATGTTTTTATACTTCGTATTGTATTGAGGGACACATTTAAATAAAAACTATCGTGTATTTATTCTAATTGTGTCGACTATTGTGTTTACTAAAAAAATTATTGGGTGTATTCAATATTTAAAACATTTAGTTCTGATTTGTGATTTGCACAATGCTCAAATGTAATTCAAAGAAAATAAAAAAAAAACTTTAACAAGTTTCATGTGCAAAGATTGTGATGTATTTGTCGTTATCTTTTCTACAAAATTTATAACTCTTAAAAAGATTTAAAAAATCATAAATTATTATCTCTCCCTAGGTGTATGTGTGTTGAACATTTGGTGATAAATGTCTCGATATTAAATTATTTATGTGTTTCCCCGTAATTAAGCGAGTAATATATGTATGTTTCGAAGTGACAACGACCATCGAATGAGTTCGTCGCAGGGCTCTTAATTTGACACGTTCGTAATTAAAGATAACAAATACGTCATGTCGACAAGCATTGCTTTTTTGTTAGAGATTTGTTTGTTTAATGAATTGTGGCTTCATGTGGTATTTCTTTCGGGTTTTTAGTGTTCCCACATATTCTTAATGTGTTTGTCCGCAATCAATATCAATCCAATTATTTTTAATCCCTCTATTTATTACGATATAACGAAAAATAACATCCTTTCATAATTCGAAGAAAGGTGACGCGCACGGTTTTTAATTGAGTGAATATGTCAACGCGTGCGCCGGGTTAAACGAAGATTCCTCATTATGATAAAAATATTTAACGATACCGATAGTTAAATTATGGATCGGTATCTCAAAGACATTATTTATGAAAGTTCATATTCATATGTTGAAAACTATTATCATAAATCGGTGTTATCCGATAGCAAAGTGCACCATAATCACTGGTCCCATACGGGCTTTAAAAGGTTAAACCTGTGCATACTATTTATCTAAAAAATAAGCTCAGTAGGGTATACGGTGTCCGACTATATGTCATAACGATCAGCTATATCATATTTCAAGAAGGTGAAAAGCAAAAAAAATGAACCTTCTAGAACTTTGCTTTATATGGGTGAAAAAAGAAACATTTGCCTCCTTAATACGCTTAACGCTGGATAACGCTAAAAAGTTATCCCTTTTCATATTATGTAGTACCATAATATCACTCTTTATTTTTGACACAGATTGTAAGTCGTAAGCATTCCTCGTGTTTATCGAAACATGCTTATTTTTCCGAGCATGTAACCGTGTGTAGAATTGATAAAAAGTTTCCTAAAAAAAATGTGATAATTGGCCTTATTTTTATTTAAACTTGTCGAAATACCGTCGGAAAAGGTTATTCAGGGACGAAGGCATAGATTTTTTAAGACGTGACTGAAACTTTTTTTCCGGGTCTTTCATTCACATATAATATATCCTTCAAATATTAATAAGTTTGGTCTTCACAAGATAAGCGTACACGTTCCCAATTTATATCACCGTGACCTTTTTCTTTTTCTTTTTCAAAAACTTATTCTTCATTTTAGTAGCCAGTTGCAAATCCTTTTCAGCTGATCAATGTTTATCTTTGATACATATACATATTACAAAGAGTTACTTTTTTATTTAAGAAGCGGTCGCTGTGGTTTCATCATATTATTTTTTTAACTCGACTTATACTACAGATATTATATAATGCCTAAAATATAAAAAAATACTTTACTTATCTAAGAGTTTTGTCACTTACGAAAAAACTTTCACTTTCAGTATCTTCAGTAATCTATTGCACGGATGAACAGTCCACACACTTGAAATGCATGAATATGCTGAAAGGCGAAACCCGGACCAAAGTGACAAAACTCATAGGATAGTACTATATTCAAATTTTCTGTCAAGCGTCTTCAGTGGAAATCGTTTATTTTTTATCTTAATATTGGTACAAACTACACTCAACTTTCAACTTTTATGTTAAATTCATTTTAATTAAATTAAATTTAATTAATTTAATTTTAAGGTTACATTCAACTTTTAAGGTTAAGGAGACCTTTAAAAAATCTTTTTGTATTTAAATCTTCCACTATCGAAATTAAAAATTTCATACCACACCACAGTCAAAACATGAATATATTAAAAACCGAACCAAAATAATTTATTTACATTTTGAAAGATAATTTTACAAACATTAAAATATACATCTATTTATGTAAATACTCAGACATCTGTGATGTGGAAAACAGCTTTTTACCGTTGGACCGTTTCCGCTACAGTAGGGTGGAGAGGCTCTATTCTCAAGCAAAAGAGGCCGTATTTCGAAGCGGCTTTTCCATCGCTGGAGCGAGAAACGCGTATCGCCATTACGCTCAAGCGAACACAGGAATTTATGAAAGCCTTCTGTGGAATGCCTAAAAGCACATAAGATGCATGTACGAGTGTTTTGTAATGAGGAAACGGGATATAGGGCCCAATATTTTAAAGAATTTGTGAACAAGTTATAACGCAATACCATCATAGATTTTAACAACGTTATGTGTGTATTATTTTTAATGGAAATAAATAAGTAGAACAATTGTTCTATTCAAAGAATAGCTTTTTTTATATAAAAAATAATTATATAATTCCTTCTCCAATAAAGTGTTAGTGACGGGTTCTATATGTTCTAAATCTCTTCGGTGACACAATAACCATTTATTCAACTGTACAGAATAAAAGTATTCTTTTTTCATTGCCGATCCACTGCTTTAATATTATCATTTAATGAATTGTTCAGTTACTGATAAATGATTTTTTTATATGATAAAAATAAATAGATAACACACAATTTTAAGTACTACTTTATCATATGTATTGTACTTATCAGGGTAAGTTTTTGGAATCGCGAGTAATTTCATGACAGAATGACAGAAACCGGTTCTCATCAGTATACAACATATGTGGAAGTGCACAAGTGAACTTGAACTGAAGCGTAGTAAATAGTTTCTATCGCATAATCAAAACAAATTAATTCTTTAGAAGTACGTCGGATAAAATCCACTTTTTAAATTAAAGATAAAAAGGTAAAAATTTTGCTTCCACACAATAAGATACGCAAAATCAAACGCTCCATCACAAATCCATTTTTTTGCTAGTCAAGAAACCATAAATAAATATGTTATACATTTGATTTTTCTTCTAGATACTTCTTGATTCTGTAATATTTTAAATGAAGATGGTCTCTCGTTCATGTAACATGAAATGTAAACCTGTTTTATGTTTTAAATTTCATCTTGTCTGCGCTAGCTTGCTGGAAGCAATTAATATATTTTTTCTTATAAAAAATATATGAAATGCACAAAATTTGAAAACGGGGTATTAAAAATCAAATTCATAAATACTCTCCTAAAGATCTCGTTATCGTCTGACATGATTGTTATAATTATTTTTAATGGAAGAGCTCAAACTTTGTTTGGAATCCAGTTAAATGGGTCGGTTGCCATTGCTTTCCAAGTAATAAAGAAGATGCTGCATTTAATTCAAAAATTCTACCAGTCTGCCAGCTATTACAAGGAAAATAATGTTAGTATTGAATTTCGTTGATTATTTCACCTAGAATAACTTTGAAATAGGTAAAGTCTCAGCTCTAACAATCATAACAATACTGTAGTTATTAAATATAAAATCTAATAAAGTTACGACTTAGGTATTGTTTTCACTTATTTTTTTATTTGATTGTCAATGAAATTTTGTGTAAAGTCTATATTTATCAAATGTTTGGTGAATGAATGATGATTAATTTTATGTTTGAGAAACATAAATAAATGAAGCTCGACTTATGTATGATAAAAATTACAACATGTTATCATAAGCACAGATTAATTTATATGAAATAAAATTATGCCGAATCCACTGAGTGTAAATGATTTTTTTTAACGATGTCCGGTCCCAACTTGGAGCATGTGGACTCCTCACTGAGTTAATCTCAGAATGATTTTTTTCACGACAACTGCTTTTTTCTCATCTTATTTTTCGAAGAGAGTATGGATTAAAGCAGTGGTCTCCAAACTCAATCAGGATGCGAGCTACTTTCAGAAATTGAAATTGTCTGGTGATCTACTTTTGTACATATATTGCTTTATCGTCGTGTTTTATTGTACAATACATTATTTAAATAAAACGGACTTCCAATAAAACATAAAATGCGTTTTTTAATTACGTATTTATAAAGAAAATCAAGCGAGTACCCGGCATACGATGCAATACCACCCAGAGAAAGAAAGTGTTTATGTTTTAATTCTGTTTATTGAAGTGCTATTGGATACAAAATATTTTTTTATGTCTGGTGCGCGCACACCAATAAATCAGAAGGTTTTCCAACATGTGAGTAGGCCACATGCAGCTGTCCATGTAAGAAGCATGGATTTTCCAAATTTATACTTCGCGAGCTACCGAAAATGCCACCGCGAGCTACCGGTAGCTCGCGAGCGACCGCTTGGCGATCACTGGATTAAAGGATACGAAGACTAGGACAGAACCAGTGGTTAGTCAATTGCTCTCGCTACTCGCCGCGTTTAGGAATTGGAAAGGTGGGAAGGTATTTTAACAACAAAAACACCCATTGCCTTCGAGCAGATCTGATTTATCGAGTGAAAAAATCTGCTCGTAACCGGGACTCGAACCCGGGCGGTCCGTAACGGAGGCCAACGACGTTGACCACAGCACCACGCACCAGACATATTGAATTTCTAATTGATTGAATTGGCATTAACTTGGTAGAACTCCATTTACTAGTCATAACCACATTACTAGTTCTGACGATGGCGTTAGCTGAAAAGCTATCAAAACATCATAAATAATTTATATATAATAACTTAAAAACATTGTCATTTTTTTTCATTGAAACTCTTACTAATAATATCGCCGCTTGATGTTTTCAATCACCTTTCTCTTATATAAAGGGTCTTTTTATAAGGACGCTTAGTTTTGAAATGTAAATAAGACAAGTTGTTTGTGAGATTTCGACTAAATTTTAATTTAGTATATTTTACGGCATTATTTAAGTATATTTTACGGCATTAAATATGGAATATAGCATCAAATGTCTGCCAATATCCATTCATTATAAAATGGGCCATGTCGCTAAAGTTGACTTTTTTGACAAATTTGGGTAAACTTCCAACTGCTCCACAACCCAATCAGGCGTTGTCGGTGGTCGTTTACCTGAAGTTCCTTGGTTAGTTGGATTTTATAAGGGTGCAGAAATAAGGCCCGATTCAAAATTCGCCAAGTTGAAGTCGCAGAAAAGCCAAGTTCTCGTGAACAACGAGAAATAAGCTGCCTTGGGTTTTCCTGTACACTTTCACACACAGCAGCAATGTTTTCACCAGATATTGTATTTTGATGACGTACAGGTAGGTGTTGGCCGATTATTTACCAAACTGGTTGACTCAAATTTGGCCACTAAACAATGAATAATCTACTCAGCAGGACAAAGTAACATATTTTGAGCGTCCCTATTGAAATACTCTTTATATATATATTGTATGTCACGAATGGAATTTCTAATCCTTCGCATTTGACAATACTGAATTATACATTTATGTTTGATTGACGTATTACGGCATACAAATTCTCGAGATTTGAATTTTTATCTAGAACGGAATTTCAATTAATGGAACATCGAATTCGAGTGTATGTTTTATTATCGTTATTTATTCTTTTTTAATCAATTTCCACTAAAAAAAAAAGGAGATGTTTTTCATGAATAAATTATTTCCGGAAAACCAACATTTCAGTGAGTAGAAATTTTTAGTGTTTCATTAATTACTTGAAATAACTATCGAATAAAAAGGGTGACATAACATTTTCATATAAGAGAGGATCGGGAACATTGAAGATTTGAATTGATTTGAGAAAAGCTCTCATTTTTTGAAATTTTCTTTGCAAAGTACAAATATAAATCATATGCAAGTTTTGTCACCACTTAGTAGTTACTCAATACTTTTTCGCTTCACCAATATCGTTTCTTGATTAAATTCTATTGTAATGCTGTACAGATACTTTTGCCGTATTAGTTTCGAGGGTTATCGTATTGCAGATATGTGAATATCTCTCATTGAGCTTTCTTGGTCAAATTTTATTACTAACGTTACTCATATAATTTAGAATTTTGACTGGAGATGCTTAATGGTATGTATATCAATATCAAATTCGAATCGCTTGAATTTTGTAATTTACTATGAGTTTTGTTGCTGTAGCTCCGAGTTTCGCCTTTTGGCATCTACAGGCATTTCAAGTGCATGAATGAACTTGTAATGTTAGTTCATGGAAAAGTACAACATTCAAACGATTCAAATAAGATATTGCACATCCATCAACCACCTTCAGTTGAAATTCTAAATTAATTTCCAATGTTAACGTATCAGATCTTAGTAGAAATCAAGTAGTCTCTTGATTTTATATCAAAGTTATGCATAATTTTTTCCATCTATCGGACAGTGTAAGTGCACTACTTGAACTCAGTCTAGTCAGTTGAAATGCCTAAAAATGCTGAAATGCGATACCCGGATCGTTAGCGACAAAGCTCACGGAAGAGTACAAAGTGGTGTGACACTATTTTCCATAATATTCGATGCATTTCTTCTAGTATTATATATTAAAAGAATTTATTTGTCTATTTCGTGAACATTCAAGTATGATTTTTGTTGCCGTTTTAATAATCATTGGTGGATCTTTTCATTAAATGAAAAAAAAAGTCATTAAGTCGCACATTTCACAAAATATATATTGGAAATATTTTGTAATTTAAATTGAGAGTAACTGGAAAGAACTGAAGATGTTTCATTAGAAGAGAAGGCGGCAAGTTTAATGGCCCAGGCGATTGTTTCAAATGCTGTACCTACATAGTATGATGTCGAATACGCCTATGTATCCTCGCTATAATTTCATTGTTAACTAATTCTCTCTCTATATTACAATGAAAACGTCTATAAATTTATGAATATTAAGAGATAAACTTATAGCTTGGACAAAAGGAAATAGATACCTTTTGGCAAAAGGCACATTATTATGTATAGTGAAAATGTGTTCATTATCGATTGAATTGGCATTTACTTGGTAGAACTCCATTATAATACGATGAAAAAAAGTAACATTGTATTTCAATTCTACAGAAATTATTTTAAGTATTTGTTGAGAGCTATTTCGGCTAACGCCATCGTTTGAACTACAGAATAGTTCTTAAAATTTTATATAGATTAAAATAATTTCACTGTATTAAAATGTTCACTATTAAGGAGTTCCCGGTCAATACTTGGTGAAATGGCATTAAAATAAAATTAATAAAATATTTTTAGTACTTATTCCACATACAATTTATTAGACCAGGACCGGTTTCGCTCATGGCGAGCATTATCAACTGATAAGAAATACAACGAAACAGTGATTTGTATACAAAAGTTTTGCAAGAATTACAAGGTATGACAAACAATTGGTATTGCAACTGAACAAATAAATTGAAACAAAATATACTATAATTAAAATGTTGAAGACTTCTTAGCTATGCAAGCAATAAGATTAAAAATCAATTAAGGATGAATGATCATTAACAAAGTAAAAACCAAAATAAGGGTATTTAATAAATAAATCTTAATATCTGTAATCCATAAATTAATCCATAATTATGGATGACAGCACCACGATGCAAAAAAACGCATGGCGTTAGCGATTGTGTCAGTAGAGCTATAAAAATCCTAGTGATTTAATTGTTTTTTATTCTTTCTCCAATTGAAAACAAGGATCTATTTTTGCAGTCGTAAATCTTGCAATTAGTCTAAATGATAATAAATATCAATTACTTAAAAACCTTCGCTGCTTAATGAATATTTAATTAATCAATCTGCCAATAGTCGGGAGAGTGAAAAAAGAAAAACTGAAAAATCTAAGACCTGTGTTTTCGATTCAACAAAAAAACATTTTTCTCCGTTTCCTCAGAGACGTACATATTAGAAAGGAAGAAGTGCAAATAGAACACTGAGGCGCATTCCCAAGGGGATCAGGTCTACGACTCTCCTACGGTGTACCAAGTCTCGGCAGACATACAGTATGGGAGCTCAGATTATCAGATTTTGCTGTCTAGGGTGATTATTATTTTTTATACGATTTCGGTGCTATAAAAAATATTGTATTTGTTAAAAATAAAAACTGATAAATCATAAAGTACATGTTTAAAAAAAGAATAGTTTTCCGTAAATAAATGAGCGTAACACCTTACGTTGAAAAGATTCTAACTACTCTTGACACTGTTTTTGAGGTATAGGCGTTTGAAGTTTCGATTGATTAAAATTCACTTGTAACAATGGGCAAGGTTGTTACAATGTTTCACTACTCTTGCTAAGAAATAATGATCTTTAAGATCTTATGATGGAAATAATGATGACAATCTTAGATTTTTGTCAATAAATTCAGTAAAAAAAGTGTTCAGATTCTGTGTAACTCTAGAATTCTGCTAACTCCGTTATTCAACCATAGACAATTCTGAAATTCATATATACATAGCATAGAATAAGTTTACATTTATATATAGAAAAATATTTATACTTATAAATCCAGTTTTGATTTTTTGGCCTTTCCAAAAACAAAAGGCTAGTTAAAAGTGTCCATACCAGTTTACAAAAAAAAATTAATCCCCCTTTACTAACGGGCTATGATAAGTTAGTATAAATAAAAATGTATTTAAAGTTACTTATGCACACTATCAAAAGTCATGTTAAAAAGGAGACTGAGAAAAAATCTTAAAATTACTAATATTAGTTTTCAACACAATCATGTGTACACATAAATAGGTAGTAAAATCTTCAATTGTAGAATTTATACTTATATTTATAGTTTACCTCGTTTTTAAATGTGGTTGACGTTTTGGAATAGGTAACAGAATTAAATTTCTTCATAATTTGCATTATTTTACATATAAGTTTGGTGTACATCCATTTTTTTGTTGTTAATGACGGAGAAAAAAACCACTCCTGATTATTTGACAAACAAATTGGCAGTAGTACAAACGACTGACTTTTTTTTATATGGTACAAATTTACCAATAATTGAAGGCTAATAAATTGATTAAATAATGCGAAGCACGTGTCAGAGTTAATAGCACGATACGTGGAATAATCAAAGTTATTTTAAATTTTATATTAAATTGAACTTCCACAAAGTTACCGCCGAAACCATCGAAAGAATAAATAATGCTTGTTTATAAAATATTTCTGTACTAAATAAGCACAAGCTTTGCCTCCTTTTATTTGCTATTTTTTTCTTACAAATGAAAGATGACTCTTCCTTATCCACAGAAGGGTCGATGGAGACTTTTTCAGCAAGCAATTTTCTGCTGTAGCAGATGTCATGAGACAAAAACTATTTGCCATAAATGCAAAAAATTGAGAGTTCATAATCCCTTGTAGCAAAGATGGATGATGAGTTGATGAGGGTAACGGTGACAGGATATTAAGGGACATTTGCTAAAACAAACAGTATGTGGCACTGTCAGGCGGATTTCTCTATAATTGCTAAAACCACGCTATGTGTATCTGTTCCATCAATTTATAATTAATTTTGAGCATAAAAATAGCATAAATACAATGACTAATGCAAATAAGTTGCAAATCTTGATATAATCTTATATATAAAACCGAAACGGCGTATGTATGTCTGTGGGTCTGTAATTCCTTTTTGCATTGTTGGTCATTAAGTTGCCATAAAAACGAATATGAAAGAAAATATGTTTGAATTTTTATCGGCGAAGACATTTAGTCAAAATGTAATAAATTAGTCTTCTACTGAACTTTTCCCGGCTTTTATTAGTATAATAATGTTTATTATTTACGTGAAGGTATTATTTGACATTTCTTTGACAGCAAATTAGTTTTTTCCTTGAATTTTGACATTTTAATGGGCGAGAATGGGGCTGTCATCAAATTAAATAAAGTTTGTGTTTTTTTTTAACTCTATTTTAGATGTTAGATTTTGTGATATAATTATCTCGAATGATATAACATTAAATAATTATTGGTCGCTTAGTCCGAGCGAGAAAACATCAAATTAAGTATTTTATAATGATTAAAAATACCCACTATTAAACGTTTTTCATAGTTTCTCGTATTGATTATTTGAAAACGCAAGTTGGGTCAGTAATTATTTGAATTATTCTTTATTGTTGTGTATATCCTTTTGAATGAGCATCGTAACTTTTAAATAAAAACAATCGAAATAAATCAATTACTAAACAATACCTGTATCGGATCAAGCTCACCTATTAAATTTAGTTTGCATTTCAATGCTATAAACTGATAATTGGTTTTAACTTTATCACACTATACATGAATAACGAACGATACATGAAAAATCCTGAATGCAATTACTTATCCAATATATTAGCTAATAATAGCAATAAAACTAGTGACTTGATTTTATAATTTTGTTTAAGCGATACAAAAAAATTACTACGCTTCAAATTAAGATGATTCGTGCACTTGAAATGCCTGAAAATGCCGATAGGTGAAGCTCGGGTCTAAAATGACCAAGTTCGTGAAACATCACAAAATTCGATAATTATTGCTTATTGGAACGCCTGGTGAATTACAAAGTTTCTACCTAGGGCAAAGTATAAAAAGATTTTTTGTAGATAACAAAAATCACTCCAACATTATTTATACTACTTAAGATCCTCATTTTTATTTATTGAAGGAACATTGTAGCGTTTAAGGGTTTGGTTTTATTACTGCAAGATTAAAAAACTATTTACTTGTATCTATATCACTTTTAAGGGGTTCACTGTCAATACTTGAAGGAATGGCATTATAATAAAAATAGTATAACATTTTTAGTACTTTTTTTATCACATATTTTTTTTGGATCAGGACCGGTTTCGCTCATGGCGATCATTTTCAACTGAATTGAACATGGTGAACTTCATCAGTTGACGCTTGCCATGAGCGAAACCGGTTTTGTTACAATAAATTTTATGTGGGAAAAGTATCAAAAATGTTTTATTATTTTTATTGTATCTATATAGTAAATCTTGAAACTGTGTAAATTTGTAATCTATGAACAATTTGTTAGACCATTAGTATTTTATTTACTACATATTGAACATAATGCAGTGGTACAATTTGCATATTTACTGAGCACCGCACTGCCCTTACATCAACAACCCTTACACAATTGTGTTTACACTGCTTTGTTGATCATGCCTCGGTTTTCAGTTTCTTTGTTATGAGACGAACTTTAAGCTCCAAGACAGAGTAGGCTTTTAAGCTGTGAACATTTTTACAGTCTAATGTATTGTTGTTCGTAAATTGTTTAGGTTACACCTATCGTATACCTTTAGGCATTATAAAAGATTTAATACGGGATGACGTTCAACTGTTTTGGTAGTAAAATAGATACAAGATTATTAAAAGGTTCATTTCTGAAAAAAGGGTTTTTAAAAAAAATTGATATTTTTGCAAAAATTAATGTATAAATGAATGTTTAGAAAAACACTTTTATTAACCTTTTTCGCAATATATAATATCTTATTCATCTTAAAAATTAAAACACACTTACATAGAATTATATTCAATACAATGTTTTTAAATCATTTTATATATATATTCCATAGGAATTTATTAAAATAACATAATTGTCGGTCCCTGTGGTCTAGTGGCAAAAGCTTTGTCCTAGCGATCAGGGGGCCTGGGTTTAATTCCCGGCGAGGTCAGATTTGTTCAATTCAATTGAAAAAAAGAGATCTTGGGCTGGGTGTATGTTATTTATCGTTGATTTTGTGCACAACTGATTCATTATTTATCGAGTTTATCTCGTATGACTTTCACAATTAAGAATATTAAGAATGTTTAAAAAAAAAAATGTGTTCTTTGTTGAAACGATAAACGGTTAATATAGGCAGAATGAGGCTCTTGATATGGTTTTGAATAATGTATTATAATTTATTTATTTATAATTTGAAAAAAAATCATCCCTGATCATAAGATACAATTATGAATTTGTACTTATGTGCTAAGATTATAAAATCTCTATATATATAAAAATCTCGACACAAATCTTTGTCGCCAAACTCCTTCGAAACGGCTCAACCGATTATTATGAAATTTTGTATGTATATTTGTTAGATATGAGAGAAGGTTTTAAAGTATATTTTATACCGCTAAGTGAAGAATGTCTCTATCAAGACGTATTTTTATATTTCTGAAATCTGTTTTTATTTATTATTTTAGTTGGTAAAACACAGAGGGCGCGCGTGAAGTTTGACATTTAATATAGCGAATTAAATTTAAGCTTTGCAAAGCAGTCGCAAGAGGTGCTTTTTAATAATCGTATGAAAATATATCACATCAAAGTTTATATATATTTATATCCAGCAAATAGTTTAACAGAAAGCAGTGCAAGAATGCTACGCGAATCATTTTGATTCTCTTCAATAAAGCAAATGCCTTGCTGCCACGTGAATTACATTCATTTCAATGTAATTAAAATACTTCATTTTGATTTTTGCACATTTGTTTTCCATATTCATTTTTAATATTGATTTTGACTTAATAAAAAACTAAATTTAATTCAGCTAATACGTTAACACATCTATTGATTCTGAGGCGGTACGAAGTTTGCCGAGTCAGATAGTAAAGTATAAAAAAGTTGATCAAAAGTTGTATATTTATTTCGTAAATTTCTGGTTTAAAGTCGGGGTCTAATTTAGGGTAATAATATAATACCAAGGCTTTCAAAGACGGTAACTTTCCAGCACGTGCATAATAAGATCAAATTTACTTATAGACCAACAATGTAAAATTGATCGAC
This sequence comes from Himalopsyche kuldschensis, assembly GCA_028554975.1. Taxonomy (NCBI): domain Eukaryota; kingdom Metazoa; phylum Arthropoda; class Insecta; order Trichoptera; family Rhyacophilidae; genus Himalopsyche; species Himalopsyche kuldschensis. The sequence goes on from JAHFWI010000036.1 coordinate 2,651,643, forward strand.
GCAAAAATAACACCCTTTCATTATAACAATATCAAAAAGGCTACGAAAAGGTTGATGCTGTTTTCCCTCTCATTTAATGAACTTGTTATTCTTGAGTCATCCCCTAATTCCCGAATCATCCCTTGCGTAATCTCGCGTGAATTCCGCTTTGATAAGGGTCGGACTTAATCGCGTCAGTACAAAATGAGCTATGGGCATCAGAATATTCGATCTGATCCCGAAATAGTCAGAATGTCTATTTACAGGAACGTGTTTTGTATGCAACAATTCATCGGTTCTTTCTGTTTAACATTGCCGTCCCGGTAGGTTTGACAGTTTACCACCACTGCCACTTTATCTTCATATTAGTGGTACAATATGTAAGCTTTTGGTGTTGTTAAATCATTGTTCTTACACCTTTTGTAGTAAAAAATATGATTTTTATCGACTAGCTTCGTCGGAATTCAATAAAAAAGAAAATAAGTCGGACTATTATTGGACGAAAACGATTTATATTATCGTTAAAATTTTCCAGGATTCAAACTTCACTGCCCATACGCGAAAAGATAAGTTTATCTTATCTCAAAAAAACCTCGTTCAAACGTAACTTTCAAATCAAATGGATGCTTTTTACATTAAAAGATGTAGATAAGCGGTCAAGCAAACAGTTTTAATGACATAAGTCTGGAATGAACATGAACGCGATCAGGTTGTCTTATTCATGTGTGACTGTTAAAATATGAATAATTATAGGAAAACTATCGATTTTTATATATTTTTAGAACGATGTAAAAAGATACGTTTATGCATATTATAACATTTTTTTAATGCAATCTATGCTGATGAAGCCGTAACACTGGGGTATTTTTAGACCCCCCTTCGGATCACACGCTATTTTTCAGGGACCTTCTTTCGAGAGTTATTCTATCAGTCTCCCTTAAACAGATTAATATGCATTCCAATATTATCACATTATAAAAATTGATGATTCTTATGTACGTTCTTATGTTTTTTCCTTGTGGGATATTAACGCGGTCTTAGCTTATTTTTTTTCCTCCATAATTGCAAAATTATTACGTTTGCATCGTTGATTTTTCATAGTCAAATAATAGCAGTGTATACAATCTATGATGAGCTGACTTATGAGGATATCTCCATTTTCAAAATAAAAGAAGATTTCAGTGGGTTTCACAGTGGACATTGGAAATATTCTACAAAAAATAAAATCAATTATTTTTGACTTACTTACCTGAAATAAATGCGGTCTGTCCATAAATAGTTGATCGTTAACGTCTTATCAACACTAACTGAAAAGAATCAATTTGCTTGGTCGCATAAAAAAAACTTGTGCATATACTCATTATTCTTTTGTGTTTACATTATGGAGACTAAAATCATTATTGCTGAAGATATTACTTTTTTTCATAGAATTAATGTATATTGTTTATGTGTTGAAGTGTTTTCATGCAAAACTAGTTTCACTGTGTTTATTTTGAGATGCCGTTTCTTCGTTTATCGAAATATGTATGCAACTTAAAGGCTAATGAGTTACTACATGTAAGTAAGCGGTCGGTTTCAGTGCACTTATAATGCATGCAATATAACTTTCAAGATGCATCTGGCTCAAGTATTTTCTCACCGACTAACGCATCCGATAGAAGAAGCTGCAGTATGTTTGCTTTAGTCACTTGTAAGCTGAATATTTGGCTACTTGCCAAGTCTGCCAGGACTACCACATGCAAATGCTAGTAAATATCTCTGGTGTCATAATAAAATACACGCGAAGAAAACCATGTTTTCATAACGTTGCGCAATTCATACGATACCTCATTTGATGAAATACAAAAACCTTGATATCCTGATGGTTTTGCTTAAAAAATTTCAAATTAATACGGTGTGATAAATAGTAGAGATAGGTACAATAGTTCTGACGAGGGCGTTGGCCGAAATAGCTATCAAAAAATATATAAAATAATTTCTGAAGCATTAAAATACATTGTTATTTTTCTCACCGTATTATAATGGAGTTCTACTAAGTCAATGCACGCTCAAACAATAAATTTGAAAATTTTAGTTTTTAAAAGCAATACAGTTGATATTTGTTGTTTTGGCATCATGTTTTCATCATCAATAGGTTGATGAAGTAAAAAAATATACGTTATATTTATTTAAAAATAGGTTTTTGATTACCATTAAGAAGATTCATCCAACTGTTTCGATTGCGCTGCTACAAAAATACAATTCTTTACAATATTTTTTTAAATTAAAAGAAAATACAGTATATTCGAAGACATCTTATCATAAAATGTAATTTTTGAGTTAATTGTATTTATCCACCATCCATCCATATTTAAAATTTGAAGGTTATATCAAAACTCAATCATACTGAAAAAATATTTTCATAAACGAAGTTCTATCCCAGGCTTAGGTTAGGCTTTTTTTCTATCGTTTTCCAAACCATCTTTCTTCCAAAACATATTAAAACAAAAACAAAAATCAGATAAGTGATATCGTTCTACGTAAATATAAAAAAGTAATCTGTTTCAGTAGATCTTTTTAATGAAAGCTTTAAAAGTTCACTGCTTTCTTTCAAAACTGTGCTTTAGGAGATTTAAAAAATTAAATTATAGATTGAAGCAAGGCTTTCGGTTATCGAATATAGAAATTAAATTATATCAAAACCGTTTTCTGGCTTACACAAAATGAAAAAGGCAAAAAAAATTTTCGAAAAAGATGTAAATATAGGTTCCCAAAAATGTAAATTGTCTGACAAAGGTGTAAATATAAAACGAAAACTTCAAAATCCTTTGTTTTTTTATCCAATACATATTTATTTCGTTTTGTGTAAAGATTAGGTTCAGATTTGAAAAAAAGCGTCGTGGAAACAATTTTTTGAAATTGAATACTTTTACATAACAAAGTGATAAACTACGTGAATTCGTGTATAAGTGTGAATTTAGACTAAAGTAAACAAAAAAAATTAACATAAAAACCCACGCTGCGCATACGTTTTTATTGACAATATTCCACGGTCAAATCTCAATATAGTCCGCATTTCAATCTAAGTATTAGATTTTTGATTCATGGAATTTTTCTGTAAAATGAAAGCAGTTTTTTTATATCTGATTGATGAGATATCCTGAAAAAACCTCGTGTGGCTATATCGTCCCAAAAAGGATATCACCAGCAGGCATACCACTGCTTTTAATGAATAATAAATATTTTGTATGCCACCAAATGACCTCTGTACATAAGTGAATGATATATATAATTGTTTGATTTATTGATTGAATTGGCATTTACTTGGTAGAAATCCATTGTAACACGCTGAAAAAAATAACAATTTATTTTAGTTCTACAGAAATTATTTGATATTTTGGCTTACGCCATCGTCAAAACTATATTTAAACATGCATTAACTTATCTTTAGATATACTGTTGTAGACATCCTAATTTTATATGGTAGTAATAAGTGTTAATTTTATATGGTAAAAATAATAACGAAGTGTGTAAGAATTTTGTTACGACTTTATTATTTGTATATTTTCATAAACAAAATATTACATTTGTGAACGTATGCCGATTTTTACCTTTTGTTTATACGTTATGAAGATTATCTTATCATTTTCATGGAAGTTCTGGCAATATAATTAAGTATTATGGTTAGTTAATTTTTTCGTACAAAATTTGTCAAAACATATTTATTATAATTAACAGAACAATAATGTTCATGTTAAGGCGTTTCATTGAAAACATACGCCATCAAATAAACACATAATCAAGTGGCGTGTATATGTCTTGTTTATGTTTGTATGCGTTAAGGCTTTACATCACAATTTCCGCTGTAACTTTGCAAACGGAAGCGATAAACAAAGGCAGTGTATTTATTGTTTGGCTCCCCAGTGACGTGTATAAGTTATGTAATATATATAAAAATATATTTGAGATGAACTGATTTTAGTTAAGCTCTATCTGTCTTTTTAGTAGGCTTCAAAAATTTACTCCATGAAACTGTAAACAGTTCATGGATCAAAGAAAAGTTTCCAATTTTATATCAAAGAATAAATCGGTATTTTGAAAAGAAACAAAAGAGAGGGATCGTGATTTTCATTACTTATTTAAAAGTTTTTTTTCAGTTCATATTTATATAATAAATTGGCGAGTTAAATTTACTGGGTACGAAGAATATAATTTGGCAATTTTGTAAAACTTAAAAGGGTGTAAGCTTATAGGTAGCATAATAAAATATCAATTTTCTTTATATACCTATCACAGCCAACCGAAAGTTTTAGCACAAAAAAGAAAATTATTATTTTTTCAATGGGGAACCCGCAAAAGTTCTTTTATTTTATGACAGGAAGTTAAATAAACTTTTCGGCGTAATTCGATCATGTAAACTTTTGCGCTAGTATTTCGATAAACATCTTGTCCAAATTTTCCAGAAGCATTTTCAGGGTTTTTTTTATTAAATATTTTCTAAAAGCACACTTGCATTTGTTTTCATTAAATTAACTTTCCAGTCTGTTGCTAACATAAAAAACACAAACATTGTTCTATCTTATTTTGACTTACAAATATTGCGTAAAAACGGAAATGAAATTTTCTGGAAGCATCTTTAAAAACCAATTTTAAAAATCTTTCAGTTCCTGTGCTACTCTGATTAGAAAATTGCGGTAATTAAATCAGGTTCTATAAAACCAATTTATTTATTTTTTCATCTAAAGTTGTCAAAATTTTCCATAATAGGTATGAAATATGAATATATATTAGAAGAAGAGTGTAATAAATAAATATATACTGAGACACAAAATTACACACGACAACAAATATTAGAGTTTAAGTTAACTAAGCTAAGTTCTGAACTCTCATGTCTTCGAAGACAAAAGTTATCCTTTATTTGTTTCTATTACAAAATGGTTACTGGATCTGATTTAGTACTGAAAATATTTTTAATCAGATATATAATAGAGGTCATATTGTGAAGAAATACATCGGGTTGCAAAGCAAGCTTAAAACTTTTCAGACTAAAACAAAATTGCTCATTTTGTAAATCCAACTGCTTGGAATAAGACTAGTTTGAAGAGCTTACTTGAGAAATTTTTAGTAATCAATATTGTTTTAGTACTCTTTCTCGATACCAACCCCGTTTTAAAGTGACAAATTTTTATAAATTGGTGACATCAAGCATTTGTGAAAATTTTAACTTAACTTTATTTTTTATTGTTTAATATTAAATATCATTCAATGGAATGGTGAATTTTTTCATAGGCTGACACGTTCACGATGTATATATGAATATATTATGTAGGTTATAAAAGTTCAAACCTCTTTTTTTCCATATCCGCTCCCTAGTAGGCCGCCACACCGTGCCTCCAAGATTCTTTGTCTCCCGCCAACCTCCTCGCATCTTCCCAGGTCATCCCGGCGTCCCGTAGCTCCCCTGAGTACATCCTATGGATGGTCATGAGAAGCCTTCCGCGGCGTCGGGATCCATCAGGTTGATAGAAGAAGCAGGCAGGATTCAAGCTCTCCTGGGGAGACCGCGAACTTCTTATTTCGATAATGTTCGGACAGGTTAATTTTTCACTTCTGAGAAAGATAATAAAACATGAATCTCATCCCAGATTCAATACAGAGCACATGACTAATTCCTGACTAATCAATGAAATCTCTGAAACTATTCTTAGCCGGACGCATAACTCAAAATTGATGAATATCTATTTAATTAGTCGTTATTCAAATCGGAATTTAGAACGACAGTGCTGACTCAAGTCTCAAACCGGATATTGCATCACCCGGATGACAGCCCAGGAGATATTTGAATATCCTGCGATTGTCCAAACAAACACTCACTGGGTAATCAATTAACAATGCATGCTAGGCAGTCGTTTACTGTCAGGGAGGTACACCTAGCGGCAGATATAACAAGCTTTAGTATATAAAAAAAAAAATACATTTCTTAGGTTTGTTTTAATATTTGTTTGCATCAAAAAATAAATTATGGTGCAACTATTATACTCAATAAATATAACCATTAAATGCATCATCTGGCAATGAAAAATTATGGTTTGGTCCATATATTGGATGGGAGTGGTGTTGATTGCAAATGGATGCCATAAAATAGTATTTTTTTTTTTTAGCAATCAATTAAAAGTGACGATATTAACCTTTTTTTAGTCGGAGTCGTGGTTTTGGTAAATGCTGAAATCGGAGTTGGACTTTTTTACCGACTCCACAGCCCTGCTTTATACGGTAACTCAAACCAAATTCTGTGAAAAATATGTATATTTATCAGGAAATAATTTCATTACAAATGATTTTAATGCAACTTCTTAATCCTACAATTTGATCAATGATTTTTTTAATATTAGGAATATTCATAAGTTAGTAAGTTTAAATTTGAGTCTTTAAAAGCATAGATAAAAAATTATTAATAGCGAAACATTTGTGTTTTAAAATTCGTAGAAAAATTTGCTTTTTTATTTTTTATAAAAGTAAATAGTTGGCAATAGCTTCTGAAGCATTTGAAGCCATATCGTATACCTACATTGATATGTAAAGTTTGTTCAGTAAATCCAATCTCGAACAAGCACATACGCGAGAGAGCTTCCATGGAATCTGACCGTCTGATGTCACATTGTTTGTAAAGATCTTTCAGTGTTGGTGCATACGCTAAATAAAGCACAATTGTGCAAATCGTTGCGCTTTTCTAACTGCTTGGACGTTACACTTTGAGAGCAAATGTTTTATTTTTTAACAAATTGATAAAATAAGGATATGATAAAATACCAAATATATTTACATTTTATTTCAAATATAATGTTTGAATCTTTTTATCTTAAAGAACTTATATGCATTTGTTCGATTTGAAATAAATATAGTCACTCACAGGAACACTGAAGTATACTTTAATATTGACGAACATTCTGTACATATTAAGCATTCTTACCTGTAAAAAAGCAACATTAACCAACTCCATACAATTGACGAGAGTATCTACATCAGAATATTTATTTATGCTCTGGAGCTTGTCGTATTAATTTCGTTGTTATATCTTATATATAAAACCGAAACGGCGTATGTATGTATGTGGGTCTGTAATTCCCTTTTGCATTGTTGGTCATTAAGTTGCCATAAAAACGAATATGAAAGAAAATATGTTATTTTTTTTATCGGCGAAGACATTTAGTCAAAATGTAATAAATTAGTCTTCTACTTAACTTTTCCCGGCTTTTATTAATATAATAATGTTTTTATTTACGTGAAGGTATTATTTGACATTTCTTTGACAGCAAATTAGATTTTTTCCTTGAATTTAAGTTTAATAACATTTGATGGATTAGGTGGTAGCTTTGTGCAAGATCCTTTAAATATAAAATTAAAAAACTTTTTGTGACACGTACTTCGCCTCTTTCAGATGCATCTTCAGACTTCAGACAGACTATCGCAACCGTGGAAAAATCTTAGTTATTTAAAATTTTATAATTAGTTTATTACTAACGCAATGTAAAAATAAAAACCTTGGAAATCGGCAGGAAAGTTAACCAAATAGTCGTCTGAACTCACTCATGTCCGCGCAATTTTGTTGAACTGTTTAACATTTTGAAAGCTCTCCCTAGTTGCATCTTCATTGACAGTTCTATGCATTACAAGAAAAAGTTAAGCTGTGTCCACGACTGCTCAAAAAATATCAGGATCTTTGTTATTCCTCGTGTTGACTCTTAATTAATTAAAACGTCTCTAGCTAGTTTAAAAATCCATAAAGTACTATTAAGTATGTTAAAAACTTCAACTTTTTCATTTCAAGTCGTATATTCATAGTTATATTTTTATTTTTTTGAATATACATATTGAGATAAAATATATTCATCTCTTGATTGAGTAGGCATTCACTTGGTTGAACTCCATTATAATACGGTAAGAAAAATAACAGTGTATTTTAGTTCTACATAAATTATTTTATATATTTGATAGCTATTTCGGCTTACGCCTTCGTCAGAAGTATAATTACCGTATTATATTCATCTAGTTGGTTTTATATGAATCTTAGATATTTATAAAACATTATTAAGAAATTTGTATGAACAGAATAGATTCAAATGTTAATATAACATGAAAGCAACGTTATTGAAAATTACAAACATTATTTGAGAGACGTATTCCTTACAGGTTTTAGCTTTGTTTGAGAATAGAGAAGAGCTTTATTGACAGTGAGTCAAATGCATGTGAACTGTAGAAAAATCCAATAAGATCTAGCAGCTTTCATATTACAGTGGTGAAGACGCAGATTAATATATATTCCGTTATTTAAAAAAGTTTACCATTGCATTATTTTGATGTTTTAATCATGGAAAAAAATAGTATTTTGCATATTTTATCCAGTATTTCAATCGATTCTGATTCTTACGATTTATCTGGTGTTATAATTAAAATCTTTTGTACTAAAATTAATAAAACTTTTCGAATATTACAATAAGTAAGTTATAAAAATTATTTGTTTTCGTATTTTTGCAGCGGAAAAGCGAGACAATATTTTACTAGAAAATGTGTTAGGTTTATAATATTTCCTCAAAATTTCCTACATGTTTTGCCAGCCAGTATTTTTATGCAAACATTTATATTCCAAAGTTTTTAGCTGAAAAAAGAGTAAATTAAGACGCATTGCTGCTTACTCTTTCTTAATTAAACGTAGCTCAGTGTGGATTTCATACAACTCTGGAGTGATCTTTAACTTTCTCGCTAAAGTTAGAGGGCTTTTTTTTTCACTTTTTTCTCATTTCGTAAGTGTCCGAGCCTTTTTAACTTCGTTGCTCACTTTTGCTCTTAATGAGAAATTTTATATGTGTTTTTATTAAATCATAGAAAAATAATTTTTCTTTTGGCACAGTTTTGGGAAATTTTACGTCACCACTTATTTAAAGCCTATTTTGCCTGCGTCTGAAAAATCACTACTTTTATATAAAAATGTAATTTTCATTTTTCTTAGCTGCGTCTTAAAACTAGACTTGTTTATGCTGTAGGTATAATGTTTTCTAAAAATCACTTGGAAAATTTTGCTATTTATCAAATACTATTTAGCTGATATATTTATTTTTTTTCCACGAAAAGGTAAATTGAGTAGTATCATATCCAAAAGTAGAGCTATCCCATATTTTTCGAAACTAAATTTGTGTAACGCTAGCAATAAAATATTTGTATTAAAACCATGTACATGTGTAAATAATAATTTGTGGCATTTGGGTGACAAATTAATTAATATGTTCAATATATATATAGTTTATTGTAAATAAGGTAAATAAAACAAATTGTCAAAAAAATTAAATACGTTTATTTATTTAAGCTACAATCTGTCTTAATTGACCTAGAATACATTTATGTTTTTACAAAAGATCAAATATACATATTTTGAGTAAATATAAACATCTTTACTCCATTTAAAAAGCAATTTGTTTTAGAATTTCGAGCTCTGTATACTTTTTACTATATTTACAGAAATATTATTGTAGATATAAAACTCTAAAGTACTTACCAATAACTAAAAACATTTTCCAAAAAAAAAGTGGATTGTTATGTATGTCAATCGGATATCATGGAATAAGTTTTTTAAAGCATTTTCACATTATATTTGCATCAGTATTTTTGTAAAGTTAAAATACTAAATCTATGATTTTTTGGCATATTTGATTTGGCAAGAATTATAAAATATATTTATAAAACTGAATACCACTGTTACACTTTTAAGCTGTTCACTGTCAATACTTGGTGGAGAGGCATTATAATAAAAATAATAAAAAAAAAATCGTACTTATTTCCCCAAAAAATTTCAGATTGATCAGGACCGGTTTTACTCATGGTGAGTGTTATCAACTTATCTTAACATTATCGATCATTATCAACAGTTGATAATGCCCACCATGTGCGAAACCAGTCCTGATCAATCCAAAATTGTATGTGGAATAAGTAATATTTTTTTATTTATATTTTAACCATTGTAACAGGTTGTTGGATGTGAATGTATTTTTCGGCAATATTTGCATTGATTACAACTATGCATTTTCAATTGAAAAATGTACACTTTTTTATAAAATATAAGTATTATATTATATACGAAATAAATTTTATAAGCAGTCATATCAAACGTAAAGTGCATAGCTAACAGAATCATCATAATGATTTTATATTATTTTTCAATTGAAATATGAAATCATATTAGAAGCAAAACATTCTTAGTTATTGTTAAAAATGTAAAATCATCGCTTAATACATTTATTAATAATTATATTTCTTACAATTCTATTAGTCTAGCGAATCAATGATTTTCAAATAATTACAAATTATTGAAAGCACCGATATCTAAGATTCATTACTTATTTAAGATAAAATTTATTTAATGTATGCGATATGCATGTGTATGGTATATTTAAAATTAAAAACAATTTTATTTACAAAATAAATTGTTCGAAAATTTGTACATAAATTATAATATAACGAAGATATTGTAAAAATAATCGATTATAAAAATCGTGGAAAATAACACAAAATAATTACTGATTTAAAAAAATGTACATTAAAATCATATTATTTAGTTTAAAATATTTAATACTGGTATACATTCTTTCATGTTGATGTAATTTTTTTGGTTCAGTTCTTAAACAATTAAATCAAATCATAATTGTTAATTTTATTGATTGAGTAGGCATTTACTTGGTAGAACTCCATTATAATACGGTAAGAAAAATAACAATGTATTTTAGTTCTACATAAATTACTTTAAATAGCTATCAACAAACATATAAAATAATTTATGTAGAACTAAAATACATTGTTATTTTTCTTACCGTATTATAATTGTTAACTTAGTAAATTTATTTATTTGAAATAAGGTACTATAAAGAAACATATTCATCAACTTCTAAAGTAATTGGAGGTTCTTTTATAATAGCCTCTGCTTCCTCATTCTGAGCATCCGGTAACGACAAAGTTGAACTTCCTTGCATAGTTACCCTTCTTCCCAACTTATCATAGACAGGACCTGGCTGTTGTCTTTCAATACCTCTCAAAGGTCTTCTTGGCAACGTGGCGTATGTTGAAATTGGCAAACCACAATAGGGTGTTTCGGTTGACGCATTGACACTTACAACCCCCTTCCCTTTACAAGGTATTTCTAAAAGGTCAGGGTACCTGTCACTGTCTAAGAAAGGGTCTTTAGAAACGGATACAGAAATGAAAATATTACCGTAGCCTCCACTCGGGATCATTCGAGAAGAGAAGTCCATAGGAGGAGGATAAACCCCGAACGATGTTGGATACGCAGAAGACATTGGCATACCTGCGTTTGATTCCTGGTGATGTCTGTCGATTGTTATCTGTACAGGCTCACACATTTCCATCGTTAAAGTCGATGAACTTTCAGGCATTTTCAAATCTCCATGACAGCTTCCAAACATCTCTAAGCTTTGCGTCCCAGACGGTCTTTCTGTGCTAGTTGTGATTGATACATCGAGTAGTTTTTTGTCTTGATCCGTGAAACTTCCACTATTTTTGATTCTACCTTTTCTCCTGTGCCGTTTTCTTCTTCTTTGATATCCACACATTAAACACATACATGTAAAGCCTACTACTGATAGAGCCACGGTAAAAACACTGCCGCTTACTATTCCTACTATTGGAATCAGGGAGTCGGCTTTACCTAAAGTTACGGCAACAATTTCATGTTGAATAAATAAAGACACATTTTTACTCACTTTCCCTAAAAAGTTTTTTGCTTGGCAAGAATACTCGCCGGAATCAAACTTACTCAAATTAAACAAACTTATGTTAACCCATTTATCTACAATTCCTTCTTCTACTTCTAGAATCACTATTTGATCCAAGTGGGTTGCATTTGGTGTCCCAATAGGGAATCCTCTAAACATCCAGGTTACTTCAGGCTCAGGATCTCCTTTTATATGGCAACCGAATGTAACATTTTCACCGGACTGCTCTCTTACTATTTTATCAGTGATGTAAACTTCAGGATGACATGCAAAATCATTAGAAGGTACGTCTTCCCACAACTTATCTTTCAAGCGCAATGGCTCTGAGCAGATAAGAGAAACGGAATGAAGTTTGCTCATTAAATACCAATTTCGAAAACCTCTAAGTGCACAGTCACATTTCCATGGATTACCTTCAAGCGAAAGTGACTTGAGACTGACGATTGGCATAAATACTGACTCTGATAATTTTTCAAGATCGTTTTGACCTAAATTTAGTTTTTCTAATTGATCTAGCCTGACAAAAGCATCTTTACCGATCGTTCTAATTTGACAATTATCCAATTCCAATGACCGTAAATGTGGCAATGATGGAAATTGCTCGTTAGATAACTGTTTCAATGGATTTCCACTTAGAATCAGAACTTTGAGTCGATCGTTTCCAGCAAAAGTGTCCCTTGGTATGACAGCTATTTGGTTATGAGACAAATCTACTTCTATCAAGATTTTGAGATCCCTGAAAGCATCTCGGTGTATTTCTTTCAGGGTTGTGTTTTTTAGAAAAATCCTCTGGAGGTTTATAAGACCTGCCGATGAAAACTCGTCTTTTTTGAGATAGGTTATGAAATTTTGCTGGAGATCCAGGACCTGGAGGTCTGAATTTAGATACGGGATTGCAGTCAGGTTGGATGATGAGCAGAGAGCGCTTTTCTTTCCATATGTCCATTTGCATAAACATGGCGGAGGGCAATCTGTCCAATCTGGTGAAGCAGTAACACAGATTGTCATAAGAAGTAAAGCTGTCTTGATGATTGCTGTAAAAATTAAATAATTACATTAAACTTACTTATTATAGTATTAATTGTGTAAGATTTGGCATGAATTTAAGAAGTTTCACATGCTTGACAATATTATTTTCTCATTCCCTTATTCCAGTCAAAAATGAACTTTGCAATCGTTACCAATTGTCTTTATTTAAAACCGGTAAAAACTAAATGACTTAAAAAATATATAACTATTGTTTAACTAAATGTTATTCAAAAGTCTATTATTATTTAATAAGCACAAAATTATTAAGCTTAATAACACTTCACTGACTTCTAGTACTACATAACATCACCATCACAACTGTCTTGTTAGAATTTGGATAATGCAAAATCTTTCAGATTCTTTTAAATAGGTGAACATACCGATTCAACTTTACAATATATTAAAGTTTTGGGAAGCTAGAAAAAGTTTTCTTTTTTCTATAGGGATTTTTCTTAGTAACCAGTACTAAGTGAGCTTTTGATGTAGTTCTTGAAAGAAATCAAACATTATACATAATGATGAATGTACCTAATGTTGGTAGCCCACAGGTGTGGAGGGGCAAACGCAGCAACATGACAGCGGTTGACCATGGTTTCTTAGCGGTTGAACGACTGCAGGCACATCCAGTCTGTAAAAACATAAAAAAATATTTAATTTTTTGTGTATAGCTGATACAAATATGACAAGAAAATGTATAATTAAGCAATTTTTGAATTTATGATGGTTTCGGTAGTTCCTTCAATTTTCAAATAAAATGAAAATTATTTCATTTTATTACTAACAGAGTGTTTTATATAATAAAAAAACTGTCTTCATTTAAAATTTTAAAAATATGTAAATGATTTCTAATGTATAGCCCAAAACTACATAAAAAATAAATTAAGAATGCGACTAAAATGAACACATTTTTAGTATAATTTTGCGTTAAAGTTGAGAGCCACTGCTATTTATAATATGTGGTAATATTTTTTAAGCCGATTGTTTGATATACCTTGTTATCAGACATACTAAATATATTTCATATAAATAGCCTTGTTTGAATGTATTTTCATCATTTGATAATGCTTGCGATATGCGAAATCAGTATTGATAATTTTTAAATATGTAGAGAAATATATATTTTTATAAGTGGCGTAAAAAGGTTGAAAATTTTAAATCACCAATATAAATATAATAATGTATTTTATTAAAGTACACAATACTTTTTAAAATGCTCTGATGTTACTATTTGACTGTACGATTATATATATGTACGTTGTATGCATCTATTATATATTTATGTATTATGTATAGACAAAAAATACAAGAGAAAGATCTCGTAATCTTGTAAACAATATCAGCATGAAATTTGCCAGCGCATCATTATTTTCTTTGAATAAAATCCAATACAAGAACCATTCCGACACATCATTTGGTCATTGACATCAATCGTTGGGAATAAAGGGAAACCCTTATCAGCAGAATTCATTTTCATACATGAAATATATTATGTATATAATATCCACATACTCTTTTTACTTAATCCGGGCCAAGGCTTTTGCAACAATAAAATCCACTTCTTTAATCTGTTTTAGTATTGTTTGTTACGTAAAAATGTTGGATACGAAACGGACGATTCGGCAAAATGATTCATCGGAAGAATAACGGCTCTAAGCAAAATACTCCCACGCATGTTAAAATGACGAAGTGAGCAAATATAATGTTGACGTGGATTTGAAGAGGCAAACAATACAAACTTTTCGTCGTATTATTGTCATATTTATATTATAATACCTAACATAGTGAGCTTTTTTTGAACGACGACATATTTTTTATACCCTTTAGTGAGTTCTATCTTCTATCCAATTTCAAATAAGATGTCATTGCCGTGAATTTATTTTCACGTGTGATTCTTTTAAAAATATAAGTTCCATGGAATTTTAAGAGTTTTGACGAGTTTAAAAATCTGCAGAATGATATTCTATATTACTGTTTTTTGAGCAATAGCTTGAATTCAAAATCACTCTCGCCTGTCTACATGAAATAATAAATATGAAAATAAAATAATTCACTTCAACTTATTTGAAAAACATCAGAGGATTATATTTTAAATAATCTACTTTTGAAAACCAAACTAAGTATTTACCTCTTCAAATTATGTAATATTGAAATGCCCATTAAGATGGACATTGAGTTATTCCCACTATGAATCAATAATTCCACATTTTTTTTTTTAAATATTCATTACAACCGGTTTCTCTCATAGCGGACATTGTCAATTGATTCGAAGCTCGCGGTGAGCAAAACCGGTCTTGAAAGATATGAAAATATGTGATAAGTATTAGTAAATGTATCTTTTCTTTTTAAAAAATTGAACATACAACAATATGTTCTTATTTCAGCCTTATAAATCCCAGTTTAAAGTATAATATTTATGGACTCCTGGTGATGTTTATTTTGACAATAGCTTTTTACGAGAGCTTCTGGTTACTCAGTTGTTCAACCTTTCTTTTGAGAAATAAGTAGTTATTTAAAAATAGAGCTAGAACAGAGGTTGTGTATCCGATTAGTGGAAAAACATTATAAGCACCCATGACGCTTGAACCAAAATCATTAAATCAATGAATTTCCCGTGACCCCGTGAACACCGTATTCGAAACCAACAACATTGACCACGTCCCGACAGGACATATAAAGGGTATTTCAATAGGGACGCTCAAAATATGTTACTTTGTCCTGCTGAGTAGATAATTCATTGTTTAGTGGCCAAATTTGAGTCAACCAGTTTGGTAAATAATCGGCCAACACCTACCTGTACGTCATCAAAATACAATATCTGGTGAAAACATTGCTGCTGTGTGTGAAAGTGTACAGGAAAACCCAAGGCAGCTTATTTCTCGTTGTTCACAAGAACTTGGCTTTTCTGCGACTTCAACTTGGCGAATTTTGAATCGGGCCTTATGTCTGCACCCGTATAAAATCCAACTGACCAAGGAAATTCAGGTAAACGACCACAGACAACGCCTGATTGGGTTCTGGAGCAGTTGGAAGTTTACCCAAATTTGTCAAAAAAGTCAACTTTAGCGACATGGCCCATTTTATAATGAATGGATATTGGCAGACATTTGATGCTATATTCCATATTTAATGCCGTAAAATATACTTACAAATGAAATTAATATTTAGTCGAAATCTCACAAACAACTTGTTTTATTTACATTTCAAAACTAAGCGTCCTTATAAAAAGACCCTATATAACATAATCAAAAAATCTTGTCCAGTAAAGTTTTCTTTCTGCTTCCTTCGAGTTATCAAATTGACACATAATTTATTATTTGTAATACAATTTGTTAGGTATATTTGTGTTAAAAATTTCAGCTTAAAAAACTAGCACAAGTTTTAATATTTTTCAGTGTACACTGTACATGTAGTGTACTAATGGATGGTATTTTCCAGAATAAAACAAGAGTTTTCTTGAACCGGAAAGAAGATGTACTGTCAGCAAAGAAACATTCTTCTCTCCAGGCGAACAAAGATAAAATACTTTTAGCCGCTGAAAATCAATACAACTTGCTCTCGCTGCAAATGAAGTCGTTTCAATATTTCCAGTAGGCAAGTATTGGAAATAATTTATCCAGCTTAAATTTAAATTCACGTGAATAATTGAATGGCTTTTATTTCAGAACAGAGACTTGTTTCTGTGTGGCATATTATTACATTCAAATCGCTCATCACTTTACTTTTAAACAGACAGTAATATCAGTCAAGCCTACACCTTTTTCAAATCTATTTGACTCGGGAAAAAATTGCCTTTGTAGTGTAGCGGTAAGAGCTTTTCCATATCGATCCGTTGAGTCTGTGTTTAAGTACTACCATGTTCAATATTTAATTGTAATATACAATAGGAGACATGGGTGTTTGCCTTGTCATTATTTCTTATTGATTTGATCTTGAGCCAATTAAGAATTGAATATTATAATGTATTGTTTTTAATTAATAAAACAATTTTTTAGTACTACTTACATCGGTATCGATATTACTCGCTATGGGTTAAAATGGTCCTGATCTTATTCCTTTTTTTTGATTTTTAAATAAAAAAATATTTGGCATTACAGCTTACGCCAATGCGCCAAATAGAGTTGTGAAAGTCATACGAGATTAACTCGATGGTAAATAATGTATCAGTTGTGCACAAAATCAACGATAAATAACATACACCCAGCCCAAGATCTCTTTTTTCAAATTGAAAAAATCTGACCTTGCCGGGGATTGAGCCCGGGCCCCCCGATCGCTAGGACAAAGCTCTTGCCACTAGACCACAGGGACCGACATATTACATATGTATATATGAAAGTAGTACAAAACAATATTACTTTAAAGGTATTCACTGTCAATACGTGTAAGATCAGGATCGGTTTCGTTCATAGCAACCATTATAAACTGATTGCTAGCTTTGTGCGAAACCGGTCCTGACCTAATAAATTTAATGTGGAATAAGTACTAAAGAAGTTTTTTTTTTTACAAATAAATATCTTATATTTTCTTAAAAAATTGCCTTTCAACAAAGAAGTTACAGTTGAAGTATTTGATATAAAACGTTAATGAATGGTATTGCATGCAGATTTCTCATTCATTTGAATATTGGTTTGTTTCAATTGATATTTACTACTGACAATTTTTCTAGTATGTTCGTTGTCAAATAGTTATGTCATAGTTAAAATTGGTTATGGTAAAATTTTTTCTTTTCGAAAATGTGATGACGAAATGTTTTTTTTTTCGTTTTTATATCTGCCAGATTATATAGGGGATAAGTATCCACCATCGTATAAAATATTTAAATTCACCCATAAGTTTCTAACCGGCAAACTTCCTATTTGAACATCAAAATTCATGATCTGGCAGATCGAATCTACAAATGTTCACTCTATCATCTGTTTGTATGCTAAACTTATTTTTCTTTCTGTAAAGTTCGTAACCCAGTTTTGGATATGGAAATCTCAGTAAAACAAAGAATTCAATGCGGATGAAGACGCTTAGTATTTAAAATATAAAAGAATCAAACTTTACTTCCCTGAATATTCATTAATGCTTATTTGAGGATCATTTAAATTCTTACAAAATTTATCAAACAAATATTTTGACTAAAAATCTTGATAGTATTCAATTTAACAAAAAATATTAATATAAAGTAATTTCTGACAATAGAAAATGATCCTGTTACTCTCAGACTTTTCTGGAAGTACATATTTTGCGATTTTGGCCTCATTATAAATTTGGTATTTTTTTAGCTCGGTTCGTGGTGGAGTAGTCAACGTTCTTGGCTTCCGTGACGGACCGCTCGGCTTCATTTCCCGGTACAAACAAATTATTTCAGTCTATAAATCGATTCTGTTTGAAGGCAATGGGTTTTGTGTTCTTCAAAAACCCTTCCGATCCCACAATGCGGCGCGTAGTGAGAGCGATTAGCTAATCACTAGTCCTGCCCTAGCCCTAGTATACTTTCAATCCTCACTCTCTTTAAAAAGCAAAAAGTTGAGCAACTGAGATACAAATAGTAGAAAAAAACGATTTATCGACTGGAAAAAAAGCTGGATGAATTGAGACTTGAATCTAGCTGGTCTGTCACGGAGGGCATCGACGTTAACTGCTGCACCACGGACCGGGCGTATTATTTATATAAATAAAACACAATTTTGTGTACTAGTTTCACACATTTGAACATATTCAACACAGATTCCGCGCATCCCGAGCAATATCAACACTATCATCAAGAAGTACCCAAGATTTGGTTTGTTATTATTTATTTAAACGATCAAGGTCAGTGTAGTGATCAGTAACATAAAGTTATAAGCAATGTGCTTCTCTTCGATACGTTTACTTTGCAAGCGGCTCAATATCCAAGATGTAAGCTATCTTATACGAAACTTTGACTTAATAAAGTTGTGTTATTCAGCAAGCTCAACTATGGTAAATTATACAAAGGTACTGGGAGTTAAAGCAATCATTGTTTAAATGTTAATTTAAAAAAAATGCCGTAAAAAAATCCAACACGATCACAATTTTCGAAGTTCTTCTTTATTGTTGTTTAAATTCTTCCAATAATTAAAAAAAGTATTTCTACTTCTCTGAAACGTGCTCTTTTATAAAGCGAATGAAAATGGCGCTTGCTTACCGCTTTGACTCAAATAATCCAAGCACACTGAATGATATCTGCATATAACTTCAGGTAGAACCACTTAAGATAATAATTTTGTCGTAAAATTTAGACAAACCATGTCGTAGTTTACGTATGTAGATTTCGAATTTTCTAATCTATTGTGGTTAATCGTGGAACTTAATACCTTTACATTGTATTTGTGCTACGTATATGGATGGAAGAAGATAAATGAGTAGACGTGTCATGCATCAGGGTAAGAAATCAACAATAAAATGAAGTTGAGTTTCAAGGATATCCAAATTTAAAACATGCATCATAATAACGAATGAAGAGATTTCTGAAAATGTATCTTCATTACAATCCAAAATTTAATTTCATCTGTGTAAAGCTATAACTAACTTATGCAAATTTTGTATGTTGTTGAATATTATGATTCTATGATTTTACATAAATATTAGCCCGGTCCGTGGTGCAGTGGTCAACGTCGTTGGCTACCGTGTTGGACCACCAGGGTTCGATTCTATGTACGAGCAGAATTTTTAAGTCGATAAACCGTTTTTGCTCAGAGGCAATGGGTGTTTTCTTTGCTGCGAATCCCTTCCCACCATTCTGATCCCAAAGAGCGACGTATAGTGACAGTGATTAGCTAACCACTGGTTACTGCTAACTACTCTCTTCGACAACGAGAGGTTGAGCAACTGAGTAACAAGCAGTTCTCGTAGAAAAAACATATGTTCAGATAAACTCCGTGAGGAGTCCATATGCTGCGCGTTGGGAGTGGACATGGTCAAAAAAAATGATTTGACATAAATATGAAGTATCGATTCCTACTTGAGCGGTGTAAAAGCACAACCGCCTCTATCCATATATCATCATATTTGAGATAATGATTGATTAATGATCCGGTTCTTACGTTCTATGCCCTCCAATCTTCAAACCAATGAAAAATTACCTCTAAGCCATTTAAAATCGACATTAAAAATGACGATCAAATGCATAGCCGCCTCTCTCCACCATACGTTTAGTTCAAAAACCGCCACAATTTAAATGCACCAATCACGAGCCAGGAAACACTGACCTACCGCCATGCAAACGTTTTGTGTTCCCTTTTCAAATTATTCTAATATTATACTTGAAGATTAAAATCGTTTTTTTCGATTGCTAAACTATTTGACTTTGTAGAGAGAGGCGGTTATGCATTTAAACCCCTCACTTATACAATATATATTTTTCATTTAATAACTTCAAGAATATGATCGTCACTTATTATAATGAGTCGTCGTCTCTGTTATTTCTTCTTATTTGCCAATTGCTCTTAATCCTTCCATGACATGCATTTATCAGTTGTATCACAACAAAATCCTATGGAGTAGAAAACGCTGCAATATCACCTGTCGTGAGATGAAGCCAGTAAGTTTAAAACAAGACGAAGGCGTAAGCCGAAATAGCTATCAACAAATATATAAAATGTATGTAGAACTAAAATACATTGTTATTTTTCTTACCGTATTATAATGGAGTTCTACCAAGTAAATGCCTACTCAATCAATGACATAATATGATCAAAAAAATATTATGTTTCATTGTTGTACTATTATTGACTTGATATAAACAATACGGACGTTTCTCTCGTTGACAGTTGGCCTAGAATTATTCACATTTGTATAACTTAAACGTAATTTAATTTTGACTACTTTTACTATCTTTCATAACAAATTAGAATTTTTTGAATTTTGTACTTTTCCATGAGTTTTGTCGCTAACGACCCGGGTTTCGCCTTTCGGCATCTTCAGGCATTCCAAGTGCACGGATGTACTTGAACTGACAAGTTGAACAGACTGAACTGTCAGTTCAAGTACATCCGTGCACTTGGAATGCCTGAAGATGCCGAAAGGCGAAACCCTGGTCGTTAGCGACAAAACTCATGGAAAAGTACAAAATTCAAAAAATTTTAATTTGATATTGAAATTCCATCAAGCACCCTCAGTCGAAATACTTAATTATCTTTCATAACGTTACACAAAGAAAATACCTGTCCATTTTACGCTGCATTACTCGCAACAAAGAGGTAAGTTTCTTAAGTATACTTAAGAACTTGTAGTAAACATTCCTTGGATACTCTTTGGTCGAGAAATTCTCTAATTTGATTCAATAATATTTATGTTATGCAACTTCAGTAATATAAGAGGAAGACATTAAAAGTAAGCTGAAACTTCTGCTACGTGAATGATAGTTTACTGGGATTTTCGTATTCTAAAATTATATAAAAATTACAATTACAAGGATCTTTTAGTCCAGTAGTTTTTATCTTCCATATTATTTTAGGTCAAAATTCATTCAAAATCTGATTAGAAGTACTGTTTACTTGGCTGATTCTTTGGCAATGATGTCAAGAAAATAATATTAAGTATTGCACACAAGATTCTATATTGAAGATGAAACAATTTAAAATATTATAATTGATGAATTTAGTCAACTTGAAGTAAACTATGTAACTAATTATGCATATGTATTTTTAATGAGGCTTATTCATGAGTTCTGTTTTAGTGCTAATTTACTTGTACAAGTATGAAACAAATCAAATGTACTTGCGTAAATTTCTATGTTTTCAATTCTTGTTTATTTATATTTCATCAGTCGTTATCAACTGCAATGATATAAACTGGTCTATTTGATTACAAAATATGTGGAATCCGTTTTACTAACTAATGAATAATTTCACTATGAATTAACTGGCACCATTACAAAAAAAAATGTTTTCTTTAACGGTAAAAACATTCTGTCTGGCCTATATTAAGAGCTTAACGTTTTTTGTATAATGTGTAGTAAAATCACGGTCGAAAAAAAAGAATTTTTGAATCTGGATTTAGTTTTGTGGTTCAGTCCTTTTTCCAATTTTTTCCTATTGTTCTGTTTATAAAATTTCATCAAGAATTAATAAATCTATTATAGGGTTTTTGATTTATTAAATTATGTGTATTGTATTGTGGTTTGAAGTATTCAAGAAAATCATATTTTTTGCCAGGCGTTTGAATGTAAACGAGAAACGCTGGTCCATACTAATTGAACAAAAAAATGTGACGTTGGCATATCGTGCATTAGGTCGCTTTAATGGAAGCATGTGAAAAGCATAACTCAATGTTCGCTTTTTTCCACTTTTGGCGTCCTTTATTTGAAAGAAAAACTAATTTATTACATTACGACCCAAAGTGGTTCTACCTATTGATTTATGATGCCAGAGAATGTTTTTCCATGTTTATTTATTGTCCCAACCAGCTAAGATAACTTAGCAAAAAATGAATTAATCAGCATTTTGAAAGGTACCATTACGCTATTACAACAAAAATCATTATGCTTACTTAACTTATAATGTTCATTGAATATAAAGTACCACTTTTTTTGATGCGGTTAATATCCCGTGTTTTTCTATTTGCAGATAAATTTTCGTATTTACTCAATCGTTAAAAATATTAGTTGTATTTATATAGATTCTGATAAGGTAACCTGAAGATTTTCTATCGAGTCGCAAACTGTTAATAATTGCCGTTTACTTGGACTAACGAGCTAGATACGGCCATTTTGAATTATTTACTTTCTTAATAATTATAAATAGATAAAGAGAGTTGTAAGTTACAGCCAGAACCCACTCAGAGTGGCCGCTTTTCTTATGATACAAAATTGTTGAAAAAACGATACGTCCATCATAAAAACGTAAGATTTCAACGAAAAATCATTAACGAGATTGAACGCGTTATAAACTTCACCGAAAACCATAATAATATTACCATAAATGGTGTCCCTGTATGTATGTGAAATTTTCAATAAAATATATGTATACAGTTAATACGGATTGCGTTTTACTCAAAAAATAATTAGAACAATAATATTGTTTCTTCTATTTAAGCATTCAAACATATTCCATTATCAATCTGATCATGACTTTTATCAATATGATACTACCGGATAAAAAGATTTATTTCATGCTTACGAAATTGTCATGATATGCAGCATACATTTCGCCATTTGAACAATATGGTAGAAATAATGTTCCCCTAAATCCTGCTTGCTACGCGATATGACTAACATGCTGCCCTACATATATGCTTTAAGAAGAAAAAAACAGCTTTTGTATTTTTATGTTCATTTAAATTTGACAATTACTATTCGTCACGTGCTAAAAAAACATTTGCAAATTTTAATGCTTTCTAAAGCTTCTTTATGTTTAAGGGTCAAAAACCATCTTTTATACAAAAAAATCTTTATGGGTACTATTTAGATAATTCCGTATTAATTTATTACGGTTTTATTGCTTTTATCGAATACTTTAATGACACTTTTTCTCTCCATCGATAGTAATATTCAAATTGTATTATCGTTTGATTTATAACATTATTTGAGTATCCGCTTAACCTTGAATAATAAAAAAACCGTTGTCGTTTCGTTGAACAAAAAAAAACAATATCACTGAAATTAGAAACCGTTTCAGTAATTGCTATTTTCATTTTCAATTTTCATATCTGACGAACGTCGACATATTTCATAGCGATTTGTCATTTGAACGCCTGAGCTAAATCATATCCATTTGTTTTACTTAGGCGAACGCGTGAAGTCCAGAATCAATTAAAATAACATCCGCCGCAACGGTACGCAAAAAACGATATTTTTTGTAGGAGATTTGAAAGGATTACGGTTCAATATCCAGCGAGTATACCCTCTTCAGGAGTTCAATAAAACGGAAGATATACTGCTATTTTTTCGATTACTTTCTCGGTCTCAAACGATTTGGTTTTGAGTTTATCCGACCTGAGCATTTGTCATTTTTAAAAGGATTTATTCAAAGTAATCACGTATAGGATCTGCAATATCTCAAAGATTTTTTTATTTCTTTATGTCCATATTCTTTGCGGTCAAGTTTTCTCTGCAAGGGTAAAGTATCTTTATCGGTTTTTTGGGTCACATTTCTCAAAGGTCATTCAATAGTAAATAAAAGATTTTTCTTTCGCACTCAAAACTTTTCATCGATCATTAGGATTTTCGCAGGTAATATCCATGCTGTCATCTTGTTATCACTTTAATATAAATTTTTAAATAACTTTGATTATTCCACGTATTGTGTTACTAATTGTGACACGTGTTTAGCCTCTTTCAGATGCATCTTCGGACTTATTATATGCATCAATATTTAAATTGATTACTTTTATGTAACGGAAATAAAAATATTTTTTTCGTATATTATACAACGATTTGATAACATAATATTTTTCTTATATAATGTTTGCGCTTATTCTTCATCAGTTAACAATGACCGTATGAGAGAAACCAGTGTTGATCTTTATTTAAATATGTGAATTTGATACAACAAACTGGCTTTATTTTTTTCGCAAATTGTACCCCAAAATAAACAACAAGTACGGCAAAAAGGGCACTTTAATATCTTAAATTGTTTAAGCAAACTTTGTGATAGGTAATCCAAAGATGCCTCTGAAAGAAGCGAAACACGTGTCACAATTAGTAATACAATACGTGGAATAATCAGCGTTATCTTTAATTTTATACTAAAAATTTATCTAGCTATATGATGAACATTTTTAGATAAATCGATTTTTTTACTCATCAATTATTTATTTATATATGCAATAAAATACACCACACATTTTACAACGATAATAAATAATAGCATTCAAATGTTATATTCAAGCCTTACGAACAACCGAAGAATGCTGACGCAATAATTTTCTTAATTACACACATTCTTTAAAACCTCATAAAGCTGGAAGTGTTTTTGGCAGGGATATTACGACAACCCAAACCTACCAATTCCACATGGCCCACACTCTGGATGCTTTCAATACTCACTGTCTTTTGAAATTCCGACGTTTCTTCCCCAATATATCCGGAATTTCCTATATTTTCAATACATATTAAAAAAAAACTCGCCATAGTATTCGACGATTTTTCAATAACTCTAAACGATGGAAAGTGTAACACAAAATACAAAGACTTTTTTGTGACACTTGAAGCACAGCGTATGTATAGTATTGTAGTATTATTAAGTACATAATTTATAAATCTAAATTCTATAGATACATACTAAGTAACCAAAATAGTTTGATTAACTTGATAAAGATAGAAATATTGATGTAGCACGTTGGGTTTCTATTTAAGACTAGCCGGTACCCAGCAAGCGTTGCAATGTCACTTAAAGAACGAAAGTGTTTGTGTTTATTGAAGTGCTTTCGCACGCACAATATTGAGATAAATAATTTCGATTTAATTCCACTAACATTGATCGGTATGACATTTGCCGCTTGACGTTTGCTACTTGTCTTTTGCCGATTGTCTACACGCGCCACCTAGTGAAAGTTAATTATACTAAGCCAATAACCTTTGCGCAAGTGCATCAATAAGTTGTCAAAGTGAACGGTATGTTAGCGCATAAAATATGAAAAAACATTGATTTTGAGAATACCTTTAGTCCGGCTCCCTCGTAATCGAGAAGGAGCCTCCTATCCAACACTCAGGAAGAGGGATTTTGGGGACGGAGTAGGAGAAACATGGAACTCTTTAAAACAAAACACGATCTCAAAGCGTTATGTGGGTGCGTTAGCACCCATTATTTAATTGTTTATGGTTTACACAGACGTTATACAACACACAAATATTACGATAGCGAAGAAGATATCAGGAATTTGACGCGAATTTAATTCTGAGAGAGAGGATTAGGCGCGTGCATTCTCAATGCAGTCCAATCTCTCACTGCTGTAT
Organism: Himalopsyche kuldschensis; assembly: GCA_028554975.1. Lineage (NCBI taxonomy): Eukaryota > Metazoa > Arthropoda > Insecta > Trichoptera > Rhyacophilidae > Himalopsyche > Himalopsyche kuldschensis. Next base: position 2,677,308 of record JAHFWI010000036.1, read on the forward strand.
AAAAACAAACGGTTACTTTAGAAAGAAAAAACAATGGCCGTTTCAAAAATCGTTAACACATGCGCCCGCCGATAAGGGGTTATTTATCGCCTTACGAACTTTTTATGAAGCACATGCATTTTCGGGCGTCAAGAGATAAGAGAAATTGAAATAACTCTACATTGCATCGCTATAGATTGCAATATAGATTATTATAAGAATGAATTTATTTCCTGATATCGACTGACTCATTGACTGAGGTGAACAATAGATCGTTCGAGAGAGTTCTGATGACCTACCACATAAGGCGGTGTCAATTTATATATAAAAGAACTACTGTAAGTTGATTTTACTATGTCTATAACCTTTGCGCAAGCGCAAGCAATAAGTTGACAAAGTTTTATCGCAATCGGATGAACGGTATGGCAACGCATAAAATACGAAAAAATAATCAAAGAAACTTTGATTTTTATATATTAAATTTTTTACTCAGCTTATTTATATATCGCTATTGTGTTAATTAAATATTTTAAAGATGGTTTTCATTCTTTGAAATGTATATTGTGCAAAATATTTTTTGTATAAAATAATCTTTCCATTTTCATCGCGTATTTCTTAAGCCCTAAATGATGTTTTATTACATAACGTTAAGTTCGATTAATTTGATAAACTTTTTGAATAAAACAAGATCTACGCTTGCTATGAAAATTGTTATGCAAAACACAATGCGGATACACAAACTTACTGAAGAAAACTTCGCCAAACTCTCAACTATATAAATCATTATGTTTTATTATTTTACAAAGCTTTCAAAAGCGTTCAACAGTTACGCTATTTCCCAAAATTATAAAGCTCTCAAGGGCCTCCTTATCGATTCAGCCAGCATTCACTAAAAACACGCTGCCCGTTTCAACAGAAAGCATTACAACTTGTCTGGTTACTTTGAAAGGGTTATAATACATGCTTAACTACATTTACAGTTACAAGGGTTCAAAATTTAACCAATGTCTGTCTGTCAAACAATACACCCACCTTGTTTGGCAAAGCTTTTCTTATTTCAATGAGTGGTGTTGTATTATTGTCTCAAGGGATTGTTTGCCATATTGATTATTATCTTTGAATGAGATGTCAGTTTTAGGATATAAGTCACCTTGAATGTCTCGATAGTTTATTTTTGACGAATGTTTTAGTAAGCTACTTATAAAATTGAGCAGCGGTCACACTTTTCAGTTATTATTACGTCGTCTTCCCTCTAAGCCAAGAGGTAAGCTCGACGGATAAATTAAATGCTGAGCAAGACAATCCAACAATTGTACGGTATATTTTCAATCATTTTGAAAACATCAACATGTCATCATTTAATAAAAAAAATGTTTGGTTTTACACCAATGTAATTAGGAAAAAAATCGAAATGATCCGATCAATCAGTCAATAAGCGAGGCGTATTGAGATTGGCTAGCTAACCACTAGTCCTGTCCTAACTTTATTCTTTCTATCCCTACTGTCATTGAACTAAAGAAAGGTTGAATAACTGAGCTACAGGCAGTTCTCGCAGAACAAGAAATTGTGGACATACTTACATAAGAAGGCCATATTCTCTACATTTGAAGCGGTGATAAATTTAATATAAATGTTATTAATATGCATTATAAATTTACGCATTATCTCTTTTTTGAGAATCTATTAGATATTTTAAGCAAAATTTGTCAGACCGTTTCGAGGCACAGCTTTCAAAGCTCTCTTTCTTCGTCATCTCTCAGGTACAATTAAGTTGATGAATTACAGTAGCGCGTTCCTTATAAAAATTCATTGTATAAAATATTCAATTAATGGGTTTATATCGTTTGAATAGAGTTCGCTTAGTTTCCATATGTGCTATATGGTTCAAATGTATTAAAAGATGTTCCACATATTTTTTTGTAAGTTACCAACATAACTTTTTGTATAAGCTAGAACGCTGTCAATATTAATTGATAAAAATAGAACAGTTTGAAAAATGTATTGAATAAATGTTGATTTAAGTTTGGCAAAATAATTGTGTAAAACTTACATTTAAATAACATTAAACAAGTTGTACTAATAATGTAAAATAAAAATCGCCCCTTTCTATGAACAATACCAAGTGAAAGCTTTTTGCCCCAATACGCTTTTGAATTTTGGGTAAAAAGCTCTTTCGTTACGTGCCAATAAACCAGGCCGACATTTACCTTGAAAGTTTCAGAAAACAAGGAAACCCACAAGAGATTAATGGTTATGTTTGGATAGAAGCCTTACTATGAGTGTAATACAGTGGCTGTGAAGCATTGACATGTAATGATTGTAAAATTTAAAGTTTCTTCTACAGATCCAAAACAGTTAATAATACCAACATTTTATACAAAACTGATCTTCTTCGATAAGTCGTTATAACAAAGTAAAAAATGAGTATCTTGGAAAAATATTATTTTCAGTCAAATTTAATTTCAATGGATTACTAAAACAGTATTTAATACGACAATGTTGGAAAGGAACTGACTGTAATTTCTTCGTTTAGACGTTTTCTGATAAATGCAATAACGAAACAAAAGAGAAAGCACTAAGCAGGTAAATTGTTTCCAGTTGATTCTTTCTTTTATTTTTCACAATTGACTGGAAGAGATGATAAAACAAACATTCATCTATGAAAATGCAACGAACTAAAGAATATTTTCTCTGATTTGAACATTGAACAAGTAAAAATATTTTCCTTTACATAGCTATCAAATAATGTACTTAGACAGAAAATTCGAAAAAATAAACTAAAATCTTTAAAGATTGTCATATTTCGTTTAACATATGTCCACTCCAATATATGTCATAAAATCAAAGAATCGAATTCAAGCAAACAGACTATTAATAAGATGAAAAAATATCAAAGTATTTCAGTTCTACAAATATATTAATAATATTGTTTAATAGTTGAAAGTTATTTTCGCTGACGCCCTCATCAGAGCTATATATAGTTTTAATGAAGGCGTACGCTGAAATAGCTACAAACTATTTATAAAAAAATACTTGAAGATCACTTTTTAGATGTCCAATGTCAATACTTGATGGAAGGGCGCTATAAAAATGAAAGAAAAACATTTTCAACTGATGAATTCATTTTCATTACTTAAAAATTCTCGCGAAGAGCAAAACCCGTACTGATCTAAGTAAATGAACTGAGGAAAGAATGTTTTATTTTATCACCTTATTAAAATAGAGTTCTACGAAATAAGTGCTAATTCAATGAATAAACTGACTATTATTTTAGACCGAGCTTTATTTAATGTCAAGACGTTCTTTAAATGTTTATCGTCACTTCCTTGTCGGTCAGTTATACTAAAGTTATGTGCATTGACCATTCTAAGCTTGTACAACACACAAATTGTGGTTCAACACCCTCACTATGATTGTTCCTAATACAGTTTTGCTTGTCTGTTTCCTTCCTTTGCCTAAACATGCTTAAAAGACATTCTACACACTAAGTAGCGAATGCTCTACTTTCTTTGGACGCGAAATCTTATATATAAAACCGAAACGGCGTATGTATGTCTTTGGGTCTGTAATTCCCTTTTGCATTGTTGGTCATCAAGTTGCCATAAAAACGAATATGAAAGAAAATATGTTTGAATTTTTATCGGCGAAGACATTTAGTCAAAATGTAATAAATTAGTCTTCTACTGGACTTTTCCCGGCTTTTATTATTAATAATAATGTTTATTATTTACGTGAAGGTATTATTTGACATTTCTTTGACAGCAAATTAGATTTTTTTCTTGAATTTGGACATTTTAATGGGCGAGAATGGGGCTGTCAATATATGAAAGGGGCTGTGAAATGTCAATGCCAGTCTGAAATGTTCATTATAGTTCCATTTTAATTGACCTAGACTATTGAATTTTGAAAAAAGTTGTTTCAACTTGACCCGTCTGAATTTACGCGCCGAGCTGAACATAACCCCAAACTGGTCCGAGCGAAGCCGGGTAGCAATACTAGTACAATATAATTCATAGTACTCCTGAGCATTGCTGCTAATTTTAATAAAAATTGTGAAATGATTTGAGTAGTTTTATTTTTTCCATCAAGAATTGATAGTGAGCATCATCAATTATTGTAACCTCTAAAAGCCTCCAGTAAAAGTTCCAGTGAATATGGTGCACTTTGCTTACGGATTACACTGATTTGTGATAATAGATTTCAATATATTTATTTATTGGCAAAAAACTATATAAAATACATGGCATTACAGCAAGCGCCAATGCGCCATGCATTTGACAAATTAATAAAAATTACAAAACATATTATGCAAAAATAAGAAACAGAACAGAAACATATTATTTACATAAGAAGACAAAAGAAATTAAGCTGTGTCACCTCGGCAAAAATTCCATGAAACTCTAGTATCAGAGATATCAGGATTATCTTCACCCTCAACGTATCGCCCACGACGATAAGCGCATATTCTCTTTTTAAAAGCAATAGGGAACTCAACCACTATACCTGGGTGATAACTGTCCTCAAGGACTAGAAGGTCATCACTTGCGTACACCGATACACAGCAATCTGCATCAGCCAGTACCAAGTCCAGGACTTATGCCTTCACATTTTCAATCTGTGAGAACTGTTTGAGATTCACACAGCTTAAAAAATGAGCAAACTCAAATCCTACTCCGGGTGCCGACGAATACAAATTGAAATCACCAATGACAGCAATAGAATTTCGCATTGACAAGTTCAAATAAAAATTGAAAATTTGCTCATATGACTCAAGTGAGCACTTAGGAGGAAAATAAATGCAACAAACCCTCAGAAGTGACCAACCGCACATCACTTCAACAACGACAACATCAACCTGGATACATGGATTACACTCAATCCTAGTAACACTCTTAACACAGTCAGTACGTATGGCAAATATATGAATGTAAGCCTTTATAAATAATCTTTGAGATACCGATCCCTAATTTTATTTTTGGTTTTGTTAAATATTTTTGTCATAATGAGGAATATAAACATCTGCGTCACAATGTTGACTTTTGGAGTATGCGTTGTGTTATATCTGGCGGACTGGATTAAATCAGCTTCATTCACATTATAAAATATATTCCAATGCGGATACACACTTTTTTCCATACCTAGTATTTTATTCTTGGGGCTGACCGATTCATTTTTCAAGAAAGCTGTAGCTAAAATGGATTCTTTTATTTGTTTACCTAGAGAATTAGAACGCGTACGTGTTGCGGTGATGGTCTTTGTTCGTAAATTATAAGCAATATTTTATTTTGCTAATGTTTTTTATTTTACCCACATAGGCTGATGTATTTTGGATAGTTGCTTAAAGGTTAATATCAATTTTACTTAGTGTAAATTAATGTTTCTTCGTTCCTTCCGCCCCGTCATGAAAAAGTGTTGTTTTTGATTAATTGTATAGCAACAAACCTACGTATAAATAATTTAAGAGCAACAAACAGAACTGTCCATCTAACCAAAATAATAAGATCTTTTTTTAGTGAAATCAATCATTTTATGCACATACATTTATTTTTCACCACTTATTCGAATATTAATATATCAAGAAGAGCACTTTATAATTTTACATTGATATGTTCGAAGAAATCATTTTTCACGTACATTTTTATTCCGAATCCATAACGAGTTTTCATCCATCCATACTGGCTATGCGTGGAAGTGCTTGTTACAAAATATATAGTAAATATACTGCTGGTATAAATTTCCTGAGATATTTATTTCACTCGGTTATTATTATCTTTCTCAAACAATTTTTACAAGACCATCATCTCGTAAGAAAAATAGCATCGTTGTGAGAGCTATTAGGGTCTGAAAGCCTGACCCTTTTCATTTTTAAAGATGCTAGATATAAAACAAAATACCTTCCATTAAACAAAACACCTTTTCTCTAAATATGCAGTCATGTTTTTTTCCCATCCGGCAGAGGTTTTCAAGTCTGTAAAATATTACCCCATTAAATTTCCCATTATCATATTTAACGACCGAATTATGCTTTATCTACAGAGTACAAATTTAATTAATTCATTCAAATTTAGGAAGGCATATTCTCTTCTATTTTTCTTGAAGAATATGCTACTTCAACAAAGATTATACTATTTTACATAAAATATTATGAAACCAGTGTTAAATAAACACTAAGTATGGCATAGAATATATATGTCAATAGCAAATTGTACGAGTAATATTTTGTGTGACACAAATTTAGCTACTCTACTATTAACTAAGGAATGACTTTTTGAGAATAACTCAGGAAGTAGTTTTCTATTTTGGTCAAATCCATTTGTTGACAAACTGAGAAAGTAAGATATTTTCATTACTTTTTCCTCATAAGTTTGTGTTTTGTACTAGCAATATTTTAAAAATATGTCTTAAATTACAGAATTACAGATAATTTGTTAAAATGCAAACTTTTCCATGTGAATTAAAAAGGTCTCAAAAGTTTAATCCAAAATTGGCAGTTAAAAAAATATATTTTGGAATTGACCGGTTAATAAGTAATTCATTTGAAAAGTAATATTTTGAAATTAATTGAATTAAAATGGGTGACTAGAAATCAACTCGATGAGAAAATAGCCGTGATCCGTAACCCAATTTTATAAATTAAATGGCGTATTTTCATTTGATTTTCGACGTCAAAATCCTATTATATCTTGTTTATTTTCCTCACGATTGGCAAGAACAGCTACTGCTTACCCACCATTGAACGGATATAGAATGCCAATGAAAATTTTCAATGTGTACTGCAGTGGTGCTTGGTTATTTCAAAGCAACGTTTTCCCAGCCAAGTAGCAAAAGGTTTACGGTATCATATTCTCAATCAATATCTTTTGATCATTGGAATCGACGTAAAATCAGCAAATTATTCTTTCTTTCGAGAAATACAAATAAGAAAAGAATAACAATTTTTTTGGTTGCTTCTGCATATATCGTACAATTTATTTAAAGCATTGGTTCAAATATCAATACAAAAACTATTTGACGTCTTATACCATTTGTTTCCCTTTGCAAATAAATAATCAATTATTATGAAAAGCACGAAATATAAGAAACTGTACCATTATTAATTAACGAAGGCGCCATGCTATAATTACTACATTTTAATTAAATCGTTTTCCTTTTTGGGCTATTTAAATTTAATTTAAGTGCTAATGAAGACATTTCAGCTGACGAATATTCTTTATTGCCGCTTTTAAACATTAAAAATTATGTTAATGATTATGGTAAACGCGAGTTGATTGTAAGGTATAAAAAATTAAAATGCTGTGACGTTTTGAGATTAACATAAAAACAATACTGTTCATAATGAATCATAAGTCTTTTTGCGGTATTGTTTGGCCATTTTTGTAAAGTTAATATTCTCGCTGCAAAAAGTTTGCGAGAGTGATTTTTATCTTCAGTATTTATGTGATTTTATACAGCAGTTTTTTTTTAAATTAAAGCGAAGAAATGAGTTTATACTGAAAAATGTTTTATTTCAAAGTATTATAGTGTACAGCGATATTTCTTATCTACAAGATTCATTAATTTATTTCCTGTAAAAAAACGCTTTTTTTACAAACTACCAAAATTTAAAAAAAAAATCTGTTTCTTCTGGATATAAATGATTGGGCTACGCGGATACCCTTACGGGTCGTCTTAGCTGGGCGAATCTAGGCGAGGCGTTCCGGCGCGGCTTTGAAAGCGGCAGAGTTTTAAAATATCAAACGGTCCTCGCCCATGCAAGTGTCATACGTAAGCGAAGCGGTCCGGTCAGGACGGCATATGTCGCAAGTCGCCTCAAGTGCGCACTCATGGCGCACGCGAATCGCTTGAAAATATGAAACGGTCCAAGCTCACCAGAGCGTTAATTGCGTCTGGCCGAGCGATGGCACATAAGACCTTTGATCAACTACGTTTTAAATTGACTGGATTCGCCTAAATTCTCTTGCCGGTTCGCGTCGCTTACCTAAGACACGGGGTTACATTATTACCTGCTTGCTATACACAATTTTGTGGCTTGTATTTTATTATTAAATTTATGTTTTTATGCTCGCTTAAACCTTGCCGAAAGGTTAAATATAACAATATAATAATTAATAAACAATACATTTTACTCATATTTAAATAGGTACACGTAAAAAAATTAAGATATGGCGAAGCAATTTAGTGAAAACTTAAATGTAAATCCTGTTTATTTCAGATTGAGTGCAAGTATATTTTGTAAGTGATATACAAGTTTTTAACTAAGTAAGATCTCGTTTTGTAGTTAATGGTTATCACTTAAGGCTAAGATGACCTTAGAAAATTTTTGGCATTATATATTTATTCTTTATAATATCGTATCAATATTCTTTTGTAAAGGCCTTAAAGCGGACCCCACAACGGAATAAAAACTTTGGGTGTTTTACACCTACCATAACAAGCTGTCTTCCTATCTCAAGAATCACACATTAAAATAATAGCCGTGATAGACAAATAATTGAGATCAAATCTGATGCTTCACCTCCGGCCCGCAATGATATTTCGTGCGGCCCAATATAATAAACATCAATCGACTTTTTTCTTCAGAACTTTTTACGGACGATGAAAAAGCAATACAGTAAAACCTCAATTATCCGGACTAATTGGGGATGAAGATAGTCCGGATAAGGACAAATCCGGATAATCGAAAAAATCATAATTGACAGGAAAAGACAAGTATTTATATATATTCAGTTTAAATCATTTTTACTTCTTTAGAGTAATACATAGCTTTAATAAAAATATATTTTTCATTGAAAAAAACAATTATCGATTTCTGTTTAAAGCTAGCTTTTCTTTTAGATGCTGCCAAATCACGAATACTTTTAAGATACATATGTTGCCTTAAATAGCACTCTTCTTGACTCTCAAGCCACTTTAATGAAACGTCCCGACTCACCCCGTTTCAAAGCATCGATTATATTCAATTTGTCTTTTAATGAAACTACGACACGTTTTATTTTTGTTGACATATCGGTAATATTAAAAATAAATATCTATACCGTGATCAACTTTCCAAGAAAGAAACGTTCAATGCGTATCGAATTTGGAAGATGACTCACCCATATTTTACACAGGACCTATACTTAGAACAAATTCAACGATCAAAATATTAAGACTGCATTCCATCACGTGCGTAAATATTGGACGCAATTCGCCACGTGCATATCAGCAAATTTTTAATATTTTTGTTTATATTGACTAATCCGGATAATCGAGGTCCGGATAATCGAGGTTCTACTGTACAAACTATCGATAGTTTAATAACTTTTCCCTATGCTGACTTCGAGTAATCTGAGAATTGATTATCTGGCCTTTCTCACAATAAGGTTTTGTATGACTGACCTAGATAATACTACACATTTCATCAACCTTAAAATTGAATTCAGTTACCAAAATTCAATGACATAAGTCAAAAATCACATCTTTATTATCTGCAAAATGGATTCCAAGAAGTCAACAAAAATCTACCGACGAGAAAAAAGACATTGAGGTATTTCTAAAAGATTTGGTATTCAAAGTAAGGCAATATGCCCCACGACTTGGATACATTATTGCTGTATGAATTCAGAGTCGAATCTATATCATTGCAATGTCATTTATCAAAATCTGTTCCTATTTAGAGGAAGTATACTATGGCAGGATGATTTATCCTACTTCCCTGTTATCCTGATACGCAGTTAATCTCTCCTGTGGCTATGATGTATTGCCAAAACTTTGGGAAAACTTACAATACCTACGCTCTGATAATGGGGCAAACATGAAAAAAAATAACACACATTAGTTCCACCATCTTGCGGTTGGTTGCCCTACGTTTCGAGTACACGAGGCCTCGGTATGAGATTAGAATATAAATATAAGGCTTAATCGTATATTTGCCTTTTCGTTTTCTGGTATGTTTGATTTGTACTTATTTATTAATATATTATAAGATTGCGCTGTGAGGAAATGATGTTCTTCCATGAATAGACAGTAGTAATATGATCAACTTTTGTGTACAATTTGGAATAAATTTTGTTAACTTAATTTAGTAATGGCATTTTGATACATACATACATATAATACCACGATACCGCGCGATCAACATATCGCAATTTATTTGGACCCATTGGAAAAATGGTGACGCTACGCTTTAAGAAGTAATGACTCTGCGCAAAATCGTGTGATGTAATCGAAGACTGCACTTAAAATTGTTTAAAAACAATGAATTTATTAAATTCATTGAATAGCACCGGTTTCCCGGTCGTAATTTTTTCACAGAGAGTTACTGTGTCAAATAAATACATTCCAGAAGTCCAAAGATTTTTAAAAAGAAATTTGTTTTTGATTTTAAAAAGATTTTAATTAAAGAAAAAATCATAATTTTTCTTGATCCAAAATATCTTGCTCGACTGATCTCGTAACCGTTTTGTTATTTTTGTCCTTTTTGGTTATCTTATAAAAGAGTGAATTACCAAATGTACATAAAGTTAATTATAAGTCTCCTACTCAATGTCACCACTTAAAGCAGGGTGGGCAAACTTTTCGGATGGAGGGCCAATTTCCAGAATTCAAAATGAGCAGCGGGCCGCAAGTAAAATACCATTTTTAGATATACACCCGATCGTTTTTTACGTTATACATTGATTTAAAAAAAGGGCGCACCTAAAAAAATCGCGGAAAAAAGTTCCAAAATACAAGAAAAACAAAAATGGTTTTTAAAATCCGACCTAAAAATTTTTTATTGCATAAAAATATACATAAAACATTCCCATTTTCATTCAATAATAGTATTTCCATATTCAGTTCGTATTAATAATTGTGCATTTAAAATATTTAGACGTCTCAAGTGCATTTATTTGACATAGTAACTCTATGTGATAAAATGTACGACCAGGAAACATGCTAACGAATTTTATAAATGCATTGTGCTTAAATAAGTTTCAGAGCAGTCACCAATGATATCGCATGATTTTGCACACGATTTTGTCTGTAAAAATAAAAATCGCCTACCTACGAATAAATCACAAGGCGTCCAAAAAAATTACGTAAAACCGGAATCATTAAAAAAAATCGTTTCAAAAGAGGACCGGGTGTACTCTATTTATTATCACGAAAAATAATTGAAGAATGAAGAAGAATGAAGCTGTTTCAAAGATTCAATTTTTTCAATTGTTTTTTTTAATTCAGGTGCTTATTTGGTAGTTGATATTTTTAAAACTGCTTGTGAATGATCATAGAAGAAGATGGAATCAGACTTAAGCTGTTCATGATCGAAAATGTCTGTTCGCATTTTTCGTGCAAAAAATTTGAATTGGTCGAATTTGTCTGAATTAAGATCATTGTAAAATTTGCAGATTTCGTCAAAACGGTATAATTCTCTTAAATCAGTGTTTTACTGCAGATCAATAATCTCAAGTTCATAACACGGTGTTAATAGTATTTAAGTGTGGCTCGATGTCCAGAGTAAATGCAAAATCACAAATCCCTAATCATCAGTATTGGAAAAGTCCGTAACCTTCTTCATTTCCAAAAATAAAATTATGATCTTTTTTTATATCGCGAACTCTTCGAAGCCCTTTTTCCAAGCAAAGCCATCGAATTTGACTGTGAAAAGGAATATCTGTATACTTACTCAATATCTTGCAGAGTTTTTATTTGATTTTCAATATTTTTTTTAAAAAAATTATAAAAAATATTCTTACTTAGAATTGGGATTTATGATGGCGGGCCGCAGTTTGCCCGTACCTGATTTAAAGTGTGTGTAAAGCGAGAAGAAGCTAACTAAAATTCCTTTTCATACCCCATACTATTATTCTTACCTTTTCTTAATATAGGCTTTGAGTGACCTGATAACTGTAAAGTTATCTTCTTTTTGCTTAAATAAGTATATTGCATAAGAATTCCACAAAAGTAACCTTTTCAGTCAATAGTTTCGGTATATTATTAAATATTAGAAAATTATGAAAGAGCTGAGATCTAATACTAAATTTGCTTTACCAATCTTGTCATATCATTATCATTTCCTTGCTAAATTTTAAATATTACTTCTTTCAATCTTATCTTTAAATATAATTCTGAATGCTAGCTCGTTAAATAGAATTAAAAAACCTTAATCAATTCAAAACTGGTCGTAAAATTTAAAACCGGTCGTTAACATTTTCACTGTAAATGTCTTTCAAAAGCATTTACAATAATTCACTAAATCCTTATCGTTTTAAACATAATGATGTTATTCAAATGCTCCAAAGTTACTAGTTGTGATTTTATTTAGAGTTAATAATATTATATGCTATTAATATGTAACTTTAGTTTTTATTCTAATACTATACACAATAAGTAAAATATAACAATCTTTTAGAAATATAATAAACGATACGTTAGCAAAATACGTGTTAAAAAATACCTTTTATACCGGAGAATTTCGGACATCTAGCAATATAAATAAATCAAAAATAATACATAGTGCTTTATTTGTATGGAAACGTATAATCCATTTGTCTTACAATATAAATAATATATATATATATTATGATCACTGTTCATTGTAAATCAATACTTAATAAATTGACATATTGGTTAGTGAGACGTGATTCTTTTCCAAAACCAATTGCTCCGTACATACTGCTGTTCTTTATTGCCTTCTTTCACAACGTTGGTTGCAAAAAAAGCCAGATACTTATATATATATAAATTTAGCTAATGCAATATTTTTCTTTCACATCCGTTATGGAATTGGAAAATACATCACTTTAGTTTTTTCAGCGGTTCTATAAAGAATCTTGATGAAGAGACAAATTTAGTACTTTTTGCGTCTTTTGGCGTACTTTGGCAAAGATTGAACTGGGAAAATATCATACAAAACAACTCTATGTTAACAATATAAAAATCTGAATCTTATTTCAGTACATTTCCGAAATGTACGTAAAAACCTGAGCCTTTAGTTGAAATTTAGTGATGCCATAATCATAGATAATAATAATTGTAGCCGCCAGTTGAAAGAAATATTTCAGAAAAGATATTGTATATTAAGCAATTCGTTTCTTGGAACGTCAACCAAATTTAATCAACAAAATATAGTGGATTTTTTCCCAGTTTTTTTGGTATTCAAAAATATTTTACACAGAAACAAACGCCCACTCATTTTTTTGGTAGCCATACTTACAACGAAAATATAAAATTTCTTCGCATATAAAATAGTACACCTCTTAATGAAAAATCTCGTGTTTGCCTTATTTACAAAAAAAGCATGACAAAAACAATTAGTATCCGCATACTTAAAAACCTGTAAGTAAAGTTTGCGAATTGCAAAACCTTTCTTGATCTTTAAAATTGATGTGAAATAAGCACAAAAAACATATAATGAATTTCCAAAAAGATTTGACAATTAACACATAAAAAGTTATTCTTAATTATGTATTTTTTTTGACGTGACAACGTCTTATAAATCGATGAACGCCCGCTGCACGCACGAAAAAACATGACTCATTGTCCCGTTTGTCGCGTTGCGCCGAAGGCGAGCGAGAGCGCGGATAAGCGATAGAGAGGCACGATCGGCCTACCGTTCGGATTGTGCCGCATCTATCTCTCTTCCACTCGATTGGTCGATGCATCTGAGTAGAACAGCGGCAGCACACAACTTATACACCTACAGTACCTACACGTGATCTGTTTACAACTGTTTATAAAGTGAAGTGAAATGTTAATGTGGTTTTCATTGTTTATATTACAACAACAATTGCGGCAATAAAGGTAATTAATCCTTGAATTAATGAGTGCGAATAAAATATATCAATAAAAAATTGTAGATTTCATTTCACTCCTTCTTCGTATCCATACAAAATAATGATAATTCAATAAAAATGATTCCATTTTATTCATAAAAGTATGCAATCATTTCATCAATGTTTTCTTATGACGTTGTCACGTTAAACTATCGTCCGTAAACCGACTTTTTTATCTTTGCAGACACAAGCAGTTTCAGTTCAAAGTCAATTTTGATATCTTCTTACTTAAGTACGGTAAGAAAAATAACAATGTATTTTAGTTCTACAGAAATTATTTTATATATTTGTTGATAGCTATTTCGGCTTATGCCTTCGTCAGAACTATAACTACTCAGGCAATTCTTACTTAAGCTTTAAACTTTAAGTATATTATACTTAAACACAGTTTACATCAATGTAACGATAATTGTGCTTATCCATATTATGTATTTACGTTAAAAATATCATTAATTATCTCATAACAGCAATGCTTTTCACTTAAAAGAAACATAACTATAAACTATTTGACTGAAACAAAGCTTACACGATTTGCTTATTGTAAGCTCGCTTTGGCTGTCCAACTATTATTTCTTATAAATATTGATAACAAAGGAATAAAATAAATCGTCACTAGCAAACCAGTTTGAAGCTTTCAAGCCGTATTATTCGAATTTCGATCAGAGTATAACATAAAATATTCTCTCAAAAAGCAGTTTCTATTTGAAATGATTTGTATTGTGTCATTATATATGAGTGAAGGCTTTATGTTATATACTCGTAATATAATAATATCAAAGCTCTGCTATTTTTCATAGTTCACGGTCAAGCATCGCAAAGATAGCTCGCATTATCTCGTTTCCACATCTCTGCCTATTTTCTCATATGAAAAACAATCAATCAAACTGTTTTTATCCAAGAGATCGCTCTTTAAGAGGGCCAAACAAATTCGACGACATGGTAGTTTCCATCTTCTCGTGGGCCAGACATATGCGATGCTTTATGAAGCACGTATTACATATTTCGCTTTTATGGCACTTGATAAACTGACGGCGTTTATCAAAGACTTTCCCCTTAACGAACAGATTTCTGATATTGAAGATTCCATCGTGAATAGATATGCGAGAAATTTTCCGCAAATATTGTCGATGTCGTTCGCGAGGATTCGGGAAAAAAATACGAAACTGTTTTATCGAATGATGAGAAAACATTTCTCATGTAATTCATCTTTTTTTAAACGATTTTTTGGTATCCTGTTATATCTTTGTTGATTCCGTAATATTATCTGATATGAGAAAAAAATATACACACATCCTATGTCAAGTATTCATTCTTAGTAAAAAAAATAGAAAGAATATAAAAAAGACTATTGCATTTACAGAATAGTGCTTGAAATAATAGCTTTGAAATTTAGTTCAGTATTATAGTGCTTCATACTTCGCTATTTTTCGTCATTCCAATTAATATCAGAATTCATTATTTAAATATTCAAATTAAAACAGTAAAAATTATCATTACAAAAGAAATCGTACAAAAGTTATCATTTTTCTGCTTGTTTTGTATCAGCTTTTGATAAAATATTAATAATGATTTAAAAAATGTCTTAATTGTGGCCCAGTCCGTAGAGTGTCGGACCAGCCGGTCTAGATTCCCGGTACTAGCAGATTTTCAGTCAATAAATCGATTCTGCTCAGAGACAGTGGGTGTTTGTGTTGTTAAATCCCTTTCCAACCTTTCCGATCCCAAAGAGCTACAAATAGTGACAGCGATTAGCGGTCCCAGTCCTCAATTCCCTTCCATCCCTACTCTCTTCAAAAAAGAGAGGTTAAACCACTGAGTAACAAGCAGTTATCGTAGGAAAAACATATGTTGAGATAAACTCCGTGAGGACTCCATTTGCTCCAAGTTGGGGGTGAACATCGTTAAAAAATAATATGGTATGACAGAACAGTTTGATTACATAAAAACAAAAACAAAAAGTACATTTCATTATAATATTTAGGAAATAAAACTAGTTGTTCTAATTTGGGCATTTTAAAGTTTCAACGAAGCTGTTGTAATAATACTAGGTACCAGCTTAATTTATTATAAGTATTTTTTTCTGAAAGACTGGCAATAACTCAGCATTACAAAGACAGCTTTCAAACAACGCTTTTGGGACTTATTTAGCGGTAGATCTGTATTAGCGAAGTGATGATCCAGTGAAATATATTAATAGCTCAAAAGCATAATGAGCTTTAAGCTCTCTTTGTCTCTTCACTTTGAAATTCTTAATGCGTAAGCTAATCTTGAAAAATGACAGCCTTGGTGAAATGGCGAAGTTGAATTGGACTTGCGATCGATATATACAATGATTAAGACCTATTGAAATACGTAAAACTTTTATTTTATATCTGTAGGTCAAATACCATGTCAGGCTCAAAAAAGAAAAAATATTCGTCAAATGTTTTTGATAATATCTTTTTCAGTTCGAAATTTAAACATTTACTTTTAAAAATTTGGACAATTCGATATTTTTTTAATCATTCACCAGTTAATATTAAATAATTTCGTTTCTCTTTTACTTTTAAAATGTTATAGGTAAAGACATGTCACATGCATTTCAATACAAAATTACTTATCCACTCCCAATGGGGCATGTGGACTCCTCGCGGAATGTTTCATGTTTTTTTTTCTACAAAAACTGCTTTTTACTCATTTGCTTCACCTTTCTCTTTCAAATACGAGAACTAGGAAAGGACTAGTGATAATATACGTAACCCGCTTTTTTGGAAAGGTGGGAAGGGATTTTTAACAACACAAACACCCATTGGCTTCAAACAGAATCGATTTATCGTCTGAAAAAATTCGCTCGAACTGAAGATCGAACCCGGGCAGTCCGCCATGGAAGCCAACGACGATGACCACTGAACCACGGACTCAATATTACTCGTGGTGAAATAAATTTAAGCATTTTCAAGCGCCGCTCATAATAAGAATTAAATGTTAGATCGAGGCACAAAAACTAAAAGAATGACTTCATAATAACATTGAATTTTACTGTAGCATTTTTCCGACTTATGTTTTCTTGGAAATTTATTCCCTATAGATTATCATTCATTTTGATTTTGCGGTAAAGCACGCACAGACCTTCCTCAAGGTCTCTGCTTTAATTTCCGGTGTGGTCAAATCATCCATAGTATGCTGATTTGAACCCATGTGCGTAGATGAGTATAGATAGACGGATAGAATTGAGAATGTACTTATGATATTTTTCTCTACTTTTTGATTTATTTAACTTAACGCCTACGCTTATAAACCTCTGTTTTAGGGAAGGAAATAGACAGAAAAAACATATCTGTATTAACAGTTATAAATAAAAAAATTCCATTCAGTTGTAGATACTTACTTGTCCATTCAACAAATAATGTTATTTATCATATCAAAATATAATCATCTGAAAAAGGGTCGGCAGCGAAGATTGACTACTATTTTTCAAAATATTTAGTGCTATTAATATTTCCTTGTAAATGCTTTTTACCTGTATTTCAGTATGATAAAATTTTAGAACGAATGATTAGTTACAGACATCTGCAATAATTATTTTGTTCATTCACTGAATTAAGATTTTTTTAAATAGCTTAAGATAACAAATAGGTCGACCCAAAAAAGAGTCAACTATCTTTTTAATGAAACAATAAGCATAACACTGAAACCATGCTTTTGATATTTATTCAATAAATCCGAATTCGATAAGTTAATATTATTTATTTATTATTTATTGAAGAAAATACAAAACATGGGATTACGGCTGACGCCAATGCGCAATGCATTTGAGGAATATATGTATGTACAATTCTCTATATATATAAAAACCTACATGTATATACATCACCATTTATTATAGTTAATTGCTTTTGCAATACAAAACAAGATTTTGCAGTCATCGGAACAGAGAGTATAAATAAATAAAATCACTTCGCTGATACAAATGTTTTATCCGGGACATTATTTTATTTCTTGTTGCTTTTTCAAAAATAATGAAGTATCAGTAGGTGCATAGGTGTCTTGAATTATAAACTAAAATTCTAGGTTCATCTTAACCCATGTGTAATAGTGTGGACGAAAGTATTTTAAACATTATGTATACCAATTGAATTTATTTCATATTTCAATCCAATTTTGTAAGTTGTTATTTTGAATCAATGAAATTAATGGATCCGTTTATCCGTGATAAAATCTAGACTAAAATTAGTCAAATCAAGTATAACGAATATGTATTCTATGAGAGTATAACAGCTGCTGTTAGTGTGAAGTATATAATTCATGTGTCAAAACTGCTTTAAATTGAATATTGTGTTCATATTCAATTTAGTTTCACAATTATTATCTATTTCAAATGGAATACATTTTCTAGTGAATCGTATTCATCGCTTCCATTTATTCAATTTCTGATCCCAAATTTAATAAAACGCTGAAACAGCTAGAGGCCAATCTATTTTACTTAAAAGTTGGATGGAACGTGTGGTCACCGTGGTAGGCCGCCATGCTCCTAGTTTGTTTGGCGTCCTCATTAAAATCAAATGTAATTTTAATTACAAGTACCGGTGAGTACTTTTCAAAACTTTATTATTATCATAAAATAAATTCAATTGAAATAATATTGCTATTCGAGTTAAAACTCATTAAAACTATTGTCATATTGTATTGTCTATATGATTATTATTTTCTTTAAATTTATTTCTATAATGGGAAAAATGTATTCCAATAACTTCATTGTTGATAACTTTACGATAAGTACAAGAAAATATTTCTTATATAAGAACACTTCAGTGGGACTAACAGTTTAAGTCAGAAAATTATGCATAAAATAAATCAGTTTGCATTCGTCATCGTAACCCATAAGAGGTGTTCGTGAATAAGACAAGTTGCCCATCACTGCTTAATTTATTTTTAATAGGTTTAAGCCTTCCCAATTGATTTATCTCATTCGTTAATATTTTTGTAACATTAACGTCATTTGTAGTATAATTATTGTTTGTTTTGTTTCTATTCTCCTTTCCTCGCTTCCCGTAAAAAGGAAAAATCCCAACCTATGTTTATTAGTTTTCTTTAATTAAAAATTTTAGAATATTACAATTATCTTGCTTATTACCTTAGCATCATTTAGAGTATTAGGGAGTACAAAAAAAGATTCAACTATTTTTGCAAGAGTTCTTTCCTATTCCTTTCCGATTTTAAAACACTTCTATAACATGGACTTTCAATTCAAATGTTCGCAATACCAACGGAGTGCCAGTCCTATGAATTTTTGGCTGTCCGTAGTACGGAAAAATATTTTAATGTACTCCCTAATACTCTGTCGCCAGCCGCCACTGTTTGCAATAGTAAGTCTCGAGATGCCTAGGCAAAACACGTGTCACAATTAGTACCACAATGCGAGGAAAAATCAAAATATTCCGTTATGAAGGATATAACTAATACCATTATTTAGCGTTTTAACTTTGTTTTCGCTTTCCTGAAAAACCGTCTCAATGTACTTAAAATCCGCCCACCATAGGTCTATTGTTTATATTGCCACGGTTGATGGAAAGTGCAATCTTATCAGGTTTTCTTAGTTCTTGACCATAAACAAAAAAAAGGGTGGGTTGTATGGACCAATATCTTAAAATAATTTTGGTAAGTAAATTCAATAAATAGTCAGTAATAATATTATAAGCGGTCAGTACCCACTGAATCAGTATGAATGTGGTCAGTTATTAAATGAAACGGCCAGTTATTTAACTAAAAAGGCTAATATTTGAATTAAATGGTCCGTCATTTTAACTTAATGGCTGGTTTTAATTTGACTGCTTGAAATTTATCAAATATGGTTGTAAGAAGCAAATTAATGACTGAGTTTAGGCTAGCGATTTTTTTTGAAATATTTGATTATTACCTAACCTTACAAAATCATCCTACCACTACTAATTTTAGATGGATTGTATATAACAATTACCCTACAACAAAAAATACTGACCATTTTTCAATAATCTACTCAACAAAATTAATTATTTACTGACCCTTTTATGAATTTATTACAGGCCATTTATTTCATATTTACTAACCGTCTATCGAATAAGATACTGACCAAAATTAATTATTTACTGACCATTTTATGTTTTTATTACCGACAATTTTTTCAATTTTACTGACTATTTATCGAATAAGATACTGACCAAATAATTAGTTGCCCAAAAAATAATTAAAATTTACTTATTGATATATTTTATATCTACATAGGTTGTTGTATATTTTTTGTTTTTCTGTTTTTTATCAAGCGTTATTGTTTTTTTTTGTCAATTTACAAAACAAAAAGCAAAATAACGCATTTACGAACGAGTGTGCAAAGCATAGAAATATAATATCCATTGATGTGAAGATTACTGTCAAAGCAAATTGGTATGAGCTTTGCTGTCAGAATTATTCTCACTGCTACGCGAAGTGATGAGGTTGAAATGAAATATTTAGAGCAATGATAGGAAATTTGTGTCAGAATAGAACTCATATATCACGTGTGTGTTCCTTAATACACTTAGCTAAGTAAGACAGCTTAAAATTGTAAAATGATTACCTTTGCATAGATATGAGAGTTGATTAGAATTAAATTTATATTTATCGAAAACATATGATCAAGAATGATGATTTTATTTTCTTCGTATTTCCTTTTTTCTATAATACAGACGGCAAATTTTTCTTATGCTTTATTATATTTCAAAATAAAATTATGGTATGGTAACTATACGTTTTTATTCTTGATGACGAATTTTAGATTTTTAATAGTCTTGCTTTCAGCTTAATGCCTAAAATTATTTTTTAGCGAGACGAAAATTAGTTGAAAATCTTTGTTGTCAGTGAAAATAGTCCTGATCCTAATAAATTTAATATAGAATTGGTATCGAAAATTTCTAATTTTTCATTTTTGTTTTTCAATTTTTTTGAAACGAAGCGAGCATTTTTTGGGACAACATTAAAAAAAACAGCAAATATATGAATCATGCTATGCTAGAATAAAATTATTATCGTTATAGTTCAATTTACGTTTATTTTGTAGAAATTTGTTGATACTTTCTTCGTCCATAGCTTGCTCAAAATTTCTTATGAACAGTAAAAAAAAATTGAATCTTAATGCTCCTAATGATATATTGATTTCCTGAAGAAAATACAAAACTTTTGTATTTTTACAAGAAATATATTATACATGCACCCCTAGACAAATGAAATTCCTAGTACGTTATTTAGCTCTAAATCAAATCCTATTTAAGCTCTAATAAATCCGCTAAGGCTTTAAATAAAATCAATTTAATCCTTTCAAAAATGTTTACCTTTTTCAATGACCCTTTTCGTTTGGTCGCCCTTTTCCGGGTATCTATATCAGAAAGCCGGTTTGGCAGGTATGAGAGAGTATCAAAAGCGCAAATCGCATTACGAACTTTTTCATTAAACAACTTCTTTACTTTATCATCGATCCGTTCCTGAATGATACGCAGGCATAGGGTAATCAAATAGAAAAAGAAACGAATCTAGTTTCCTTTTTATATACAGGAATTTAAAGGAGCTCATCATGTCAGTCAATTTACATACTTAGGTCTTTTAAGATTTGATATTTGCATTTATTTCAAAAGCAAATAGATTGATTTATTTTGTTTTTTAGAAGTGATTTATATTCATCAAAGCTATATACCTATTTGATCGAATACATTATCGAGTCAATTTCCATTTATAGCGTACTGGTTTTTTTAATAATAAATTCTTCATCTAAAAAAATGGGTTCTTCTCTTATTAAGAATTTGAACCGTATACGTATTTCCATAGCTTATTACTACAAAACTTGCTTTTAGAGAATAATATTTGTATGAAGCAGTGTTAATGACATTGTATTTTTTCAACTTCTAGCATAGAAAACTAATTTTTGAACGTAATCAGTCAACAGTAAACTATTTCATAATATTTTAGGAGAACTTCTAGCATTCACAATATTATTTTAGCATTTTTTTGATACAAAATAAAAAGTACCTAATACAATATCTTTTGAGTTACGTCATAAAAATCAATCACTTTTATTTTCATTTAAATAACACAGTTAAGAAATAAAATCTGGTTCAATACATAATTCACCAAATAATTTTATTTATTTATTTTAAAAGCTTTGTCGGATGTGTTTTCACTTTTTCACTTCAAGAGAAAAATCAGTCAACGAACATATGCAAATATTTTTTAATTTCTATGAAAGTCTTCATTTAAAATTCACTATTAAAAGCGATAAAATATGTTGTTGCTGAATTTAACGTAGTCACTAGAAATAAGAGCGAGAATGCGTTTAACTTAAAAGTTTGTTACTTATAATCTTGCTTACTATGCAGCACATCGCTTTTGCATAAAAGCTTCTGAACGTTTTCAAATATTGCTTTGAAATAACAAACTTTTTGAATAATGAATGAAAAAATAATAATTGCCGACAGTCATTGAGAATAATAAGTATCTAAAGAATATAAATTAAGCTACACATCGGGCGATATAAATGACAAAGTCATCATAGTTTAACATTCAATTTTTCCATACTGCATAGAGTTCAAAATTGAACAATTTTTACCTTGAAGAATATTTGATCTTGTTTATTTTGAATTCCCAAAAGCATCGAAAGCCTCTTTCAATAAAATCATACATAATACCGATCCAATTGAATCGATCGTACACACTTCAGCAAAGCATAACATTAACGTGTAAGTGGTTCTTCGTTCTCGTTGAGTAAACAATTTGTTTTTCTGTAAACAAAATAAAATCAGAGACACGACATTTCATTTTTTTTCTATTTGATAAAATCATTAAATCCGTCATATCAGAGTATCATACATAATTTTAAGACGAGCATGTACAAGAGTTCCTTTATATAACTAACGAAAATGTGACTAGCTTTATTTTTAAAAATCTTGTCCTTTTTTACCAAGAAGAATTGATAGTCAAACATCTTATTTTACGGTACTTTTCTTAAATTATTTAAACATTTTTTTTTACTTCCACTTCTATTTTCACGTATATTTTATTTAGATCAGGATAAGTATTGCTCACTGCACACATTATTTTTTATATAATGCCTATTCACCAAGAATTGACGGTGAAAGATCTTTTCCATGATTATTTTAAGTTACATTGGAAAAAAGGGTTACAACAGCCACAAGCCTTAAACCCATACTTATTTATTTCTTCATTGCTTCAATACAAAAATGTCCGGATTGCGATTAAAAAACTGTAATAAAACTTTGATCACAATTTTATTTTCACACGCCTGATCTGTAAAGTTTAAGAAAAAAAACTGTATAGATAAAGCCTCACAATTTGCTTGTATTTTATGAGTGTCACTAACAGATTGTTAAAGTTAGCCTGACTGTGTAAAAAACATCAGACCTTTATGCCTCACGAAGAATATTATTAACCAGAGGCTAAAGATCTTTGTTCCGAATTATTGTGTAACAGTGAAACACCAAGACAAACTTTTGACATTCAAAAAACTCCAGTACTCAAAAGAAGGTAGTCCATTTCAGTCAAAGGTTTAGCGATGATTCCAATCAGGACGTTTTGTTTATCAAAAAGATAAACTAAACATTTATAGATGTCGTGATTTCACAAAAAGAGCTAAATAGTAAATTTGTATATTTTTTAGTATGGAAATCGATGCTAGTTTTAAGTCGTTTTTAAATTGGATTGATATACGTACTAGAGACTCCAATTCGAGTATCGAGTACTCGATACTCGATTATACTCGTCCATTTTTCAAGCACTCAATACTCGAGTATTTTGAAAAATACTCGTTTTAGTAATAATCGTCGAAGTTTTTTCTACTGCGAGAATTATAAAAAAAAACATCAAACAAATTTAATATTTGAGTTGTTTAATTCTCTATTATTGTTGAAATATATGTTGCATAAATGGAAATAAATGTATTAGTAATATTCAATAAGTTTCTTTAATTATTTGTCATTTATAAATATACACAAATTCGAATTAAAAATGTATGTTTTGGTACATCTGAAACTACTCGAGTATACTCGAGTACTCGAGTATTTTGAAATTTTACTACTCGATAATCGAGTAGTTGAGAAGTCAAGTAATTGGAGTCTCTAATACTTACCTAATTCAATTTTGATTCCAGCCAAAATAAAAATCTATATTCTTCTTACAGAACAGTTTGATCCATTTGACGTTATGAAATATGTGATGACGTGAAACGTAGTCATATTTAATAAAGGCTTGTTACTTATTTATTTTCTAATATTATAGATGTATGACAAAGAAAACGTAAAAATAAGGTTTCAATTTTTTTTTAAAAATGAAATAATTTAAAATTGAATACTTGATAGCCTACTATTTCAACAAAATCTTTTCAAGACTTACCCTTTTTCCAATTTATTTCCACAACAAACTGTTGACTTCTTACAATTTCCTTTTTTACATGTAATTTTTTGAATAAAATTTGGTCAAATATTGTTATTGACAATTTGTCTCGTAAAAGACGTAAAGAATTCAATAATGCACGTTCCCGAGAAGCCAAATTCCTAGCAGACGGAATCTTAAGGCAAAGCTTACATTAGAATATTGATATGATTGCTATTTAGGCACCACAAAATTAGTCAACAATGCTTTATCAAGATTAGTTTACCTTTACTAAATAAATAGTGCTACCGTTTTCAAATTTATTATATTCCTATTTTATTTTGTAACCGACGTGCTTTGCTGGAAATTCCATTTGATTCGACGTATTTCACATTAATTCTTCAACATCAACTTAAACAACGTGATAGCGCAGAATAGTACTGAAACAATATTTTCCGTTTTACTATTTGAAATGCTTCAACAAGGCTTTACTGTTATAGGTATCCCGAGCACGATCAGATGGTAGCAAACTTACTCATACTGTAAGCCTGTCGGCTTAGCAAGTCGAACGCTTTAATACCCTATCTTAAAAAGAAATTTTATGTCTAATAATTCTTTTCGAACAATTCGAATCTATATAATAAAACTATTTGTAAACTCCAAAAATGTTTTTCAATATTTTCAAAATAATCTGTACAATAATAAATAAAGAAAGCTATAAATAATATTTAAAAATAAAACGAAAATTCGAATACAACACGAAACATTACAATATATGAAGATCGCTTTTATTAAATAAATAAATATACATTTTTCACGAAAACGGACTTTAAGACAACCTATTTGATGTTAAAAGAAACATATTTTTTCCCCCTCTTTTACTTTCCTATTGACACTATGAGAAGAGTCCGCCAAGCGGGCTCTCAAAGTCCTGGCTATAGTGGGTACAGACTCAGTTTTAATTCCTTTTCCCACATGTAATCTTATTAAGTATTGACTGTTTACAAGATAATTTTAGCTAGAGGCTTGGCTTGTTGTGAGTGACTTACTAACAGCATATGCACACAAATGTCAAGAAATTTAATCAAACATATGAAAGATATGATAGTTTTGGATTGGTAACACGTTTTCAAACGGTGACTTTGATTATTTAAATTCTTTACAGAACTGATTTTTACTGAAACATTTACACTTTTTTATGTCATTTCTGAATGCAGTGTAAAATCGACCAAAATTTGATCTTATATTTTGTAGAACTTAGTAGAACTCCATTATAAAACGGTAAGAAAAATAACAATGTATTTTAATTCTACAGAAATTATTTTATATATCTGTTGATAGCTATTTCGGCTTACGTCCTCAACATAACTATTGACAAGGGCGTAAGCCGAAATAGCTATCAACAAATATATAAAATAATTTCTGTAGAATTAAAATACATTGTTTAATTTCTTACCGTATTATATTTTTGTCATTGAAAAATTCTTTAAAATCTTATTATTCATATTCATCATATTATTTAAATTTGAATGTTGTTATACAAATATTTTGAGCATAAAATACTGGTATTACTGATTTATCAAATAAATCTAAAAAAAAATATTGAAACACTGATGATGATGAAAATGATGACCCAATTATTTTACAATAGTAAATTTGGTTCGTATTATTGATTTTAAAATCCGTTTTCAGCTTGACATTCAGATAGTACGCCATTAAAAAATAAGGATTTATTTACCTAAATACGTTTTAGGAACGACGTCTGCCAAGTCAATTTTCTGATAAATCCTACGTTTCCTTTTTTCTATGGCTTCACTCCCTTAACGCTATACGGACCGTTAACTCACCAATACAAAGCCGTAAATTCACCAATTTGTCGGATATATACGTAAAAATGTAGGTACTTCCTTTATACGAATTTCAAAATAAAATATTCTCATGCATGAAGATACGTTGACTTGAAATTATACCAGAAATAGAACGAAAAATGAATGAAATAAAATAAATTCTAGAAAAAACACATTGATTTCTTTGTTTACTAAAAAAAATGCTTTCTTTGTGCGGTAGATGTATTTTTTTATGAAAGCACAATGTTATTAAAGAATATGAGTATTTTTTAATAAAAATAACGACCATAATATCGCGTCGAGACTTTTGATTAAAATATAAAAATATCACTTAATAGAATATTCGCTATTCATCAAGTATTCAAAAAAATACATATGATTCTTCTTTTTTTCAAATTTTTCCCTTTTTGCTTACAAATTATGATAATTACAATTTCAAATAATTTTAAGTTATATATTTTGCACATTTGGTATAGCTTAAAAAATTAATGTACCCATTTTTAAAGTGTTAGGTGGAACTTAGTGGAATGGCATTATAATAAAAATAATAACACATTTTTAGTACTCGGTTGATAATGCTCAAAATGAGCGAAACCGGTCCTGATCCAATCAATGTTATGTGAAATAAGTACTAAAAATGTATTAAATGAATATGCTCTGGAAAATGTCATTCCGCGTACCTAAATATTTACTTAAATAGTGATAATTTTTTTTTAAATCATCAATGTCAATTTGATAAACCTAATTATCGCCCCCGAGCGTGTCAAAACCACATCTAATCCACCTTCTTTGGTGGGGTGAGCAAAGGATATGACATCAATGAAAAATCCTCTTAGTGCCTGATTCCTCGACCTTTTCAGTTGTGACGTGTGATTTGAGCTTACTGACTGGAAGGAATCCTGAAAATCCTGTAAAAATAAATCACGAAATACGGTCTATCATTCGTGAAGACTGTGAAAAAAACTCACAAACTGTGATGGAAAGACCACTCCGATAGAGGTGAGCTTTCAAATATATTGCGAAGCTATTATTCAGATTTGTTTAAATAGATTGAATTATTCAATCGTTTAAAACTATTCAAATTATTATTTTTTATTGATGTCGACAATTATTTAAAAAGATCGAAATTTCGTGTTTTAAATTTGTTATTATCATTATAATAATTTACCATGTGATGGAATATTGTATCTCTACAAACTTGCTTCAACTGTTGCAGCATTAATAATGGTACGCAATAATTCATACACGTAACAAACCGCCACTATATGCGACGGCAAATGATCATTAAATGCATATTTTTTTAGTACCATTTCAAACAAAGAAACATCCATTTCCATCATATCACTTAAAGTCAAATGAAGTGTATTGATTCATTCAAAACACCGATACCGTTTCAATCATCAAATGAGGTGCTTTTGAAAACTACAAATATTGCATTGTAAAAAACCATTTTATTCGAAACGCTGATTTTTCAAAAACAAAAGTGGTATATAATCATTTTCTTATATTTCATTATTCAAGGAAATATTATACATCCTAGAATATAAAAATGCGTAAAAAAAACAACAACAAGTAATAAAATCGATAGTCATAGATTAAGTTGCTTGGGACATTCTTTCCTATTCTTTTTTTGAGGCAGTAAGCCGCGATGAGCTCATTGGGGCAATTTAATTGATAGATGCTTTCAAGTTTTTTTTTCAACTACACGTTTTTTTCATTTTCAAGCCGAATCAAAGTTTTATTTATATATTACTTCCAAGCTCAAACATATTTACTTATTGTTTCACATATAAATAACTAACAGTACAAGTTGAAGGCTTTAAGGAATTGCTGAAATTAAATAAAAATACATTTAAAAGTGAGAAAAACTTCAATATACAAACAAAAATACATAATAACATTTAAAGTTTAACCAGTATCACTTCGTAAAAATCTTAATATTATTTGAAGCTTTCATTTCAACATAGTAATATAATCTTTTTAACCCCTACTCTCATCAAAAAGAGAGTTTGAGAAACTGAGTAACAACCTGTTCTCATAGAAAAGACATGTTGAGATAATCTCCGTGAGGAGTCTATATGCTTCAAATTGGGAGCGGACATGGTATATAATTTTACATATATTTATCGATCATCATACATATATATAACTTCAATTTAATAAAAAAAATAGGCACACCATAATGTGTCCGTAAAATAAAGTTCTGTATTAAAAAAACATTTCATCGTCTGACTATTTATTATAATGACAATAGAAAGAAACCATTAAATGTTTACACAAAACAAAATTAAACGTATGTGAAAACATCAAAAAGAACTAAACAATATCAAAATTTTCTAACTTATTTATGTAATTATTCTTGATATATTTTTATAGAATATACATGTTTACGTAATCAAAGAAAAGTTATACAGTTTCAATATACTGCCATAACATTTCAAGCTCACATATTTACTATTTATTTAACCCACATTTTACCTTTGCCAGACAAGCCATTTTTTATTCGTATGATTTTATTTTTTATAAGAAACATAAAATATTTCATATTTTGTTAGCTTTTAACTGGATTGTTTTAAAAAGAAAAAATACTGTTAACAGAAGCTAAACCAACATTTGAATTTCTCTCCCTCAGTAGAAACAAGTTTTAAAACTCTTGCTTGGTAAATAATATTTCATTTAATAGAAAAGCTAGATTTAATAAAAAGACAATATTTAAAATAAAATCAAGTAAATAGTTAAATCATCACTGAAACATTTTGGTTAATAAAATGATTATTTTCACATAAATGTAATTATTCACATCATTTATATACATATTTAAAAACTATATTGTATTGACGCTTTACGACAGATATCCTTTTTAATGATCTCATAAAGAAAGCTTTAATGTTTATTAAGAACGAGAGAAGAAAATAAATAAAGCGTTTAATTGATGTTGAATACTTTCAAAAAACTAAAATAAAATTAATTACACTTTTAAGGAGTTATTTGTCAAATACTCTTAAGAGATTACAACATCTACGTAATAAAGAAAGTTTTAAGCAAAAAGTTTGAGTTTTATCTCACTTACCTGACATTCTTAAAGCGCTCCCATATTTTCTGATGCCAAAAACACTTATCATTTTGAAGTCGACTTTTCTTGTACTATTTGAATTGAGTCGGAATAAGTTTCAAGGTGACTCTATCTTTCATGAGTTTTCACTTAAATATTTGACATCGGAATAGCTTATTTAAATACATAAAAACCTTTTTATAATATAAATCAAAAAAATATTATTAAGGTTATATTACAAATATCAAAAATTTGTTTTTTAAGTTAATTTATTTTTAGTAAATTTATACCGATAAACTTATTATTAGTGGGATTAATTGCATTATTAATTTTAAGCAGTTTCGTCATCTTATTCACATTGAATTAATTATATCTTTAAATGAGTGTTGTTAATTTGTTTGATGTTTTCTGTGATGTAAAATTACTGTCATTTATTCGATGTAAGTTTAAAAAAGCCGTATATTAATAGTTTGCATTGTATTATATGTACACGCTGTTGATTTTATAGGGTAAATATCCATTGAATCACTTTCACTTTTTATACATGTTCACATTATTTTTGAGTTGAAAAATGTCGAACTTAGTCTCACGAATTGCCAAATAAAAAACAATCCAACTAACACAGCCACATAGTTGTTTGACAATATTTAAGCCACATATATTTCCAATTCTCTTTGATGTAAAAACGACGCAAAAATATCCAGACGGTATACCAAAAGCCGGTATGTTAAGTTCGACAAAAGAACTGTCGTATGTCCTTCTACCTGTGGATTGAATACTGATCGCGGTGGCGAATTACACTGGTAGGTTTAGGTCCTATCCTGCGATGACGTCACAGCGCCGGGACGCGCGAACGCTGCGGAGGTTTGGCGTCGTCTGGCGTCGCTCGGAAGTGCCTGCAAAAGCGGACGCCTGAAAAGGAGACAAAGGGTGGCACAAGAGGATATTCACCAGCCGGAAAAGCTGTATTGAAAAGATTAAAGCGTCATTGTTAAGGGACGCTGCCATATATTATTTCTAAAAATGAAGGTGATATTAAGCATTGTATGCTAGCCTTAAATAATACAATAACATAATCCGGAGATTTCACGAGCGGAGTCCACAAAGTGTAATAAATATTTTTAGTCTGCTCAGAGATAAAGGATTTCTTTCTATGATACTGTTTATTTATACCCATATTTATGAACTCTCTTTTAACAAGCTTAACAGCATTTTCAACTATTGTATATTTTTAGAGTTATCTTATATTTTCTTTATGAATTTATTGAATTTATTCTTTAATTATTAATAAATATTGATTCCAAAGCTATCTTACCAATAACTAATTTTCAAATGCACTTCGTATTCATCAATATCAAGATCAGTAGGTGAAAGTATGTATCCTTCTGTAGTGCACACTATTTTGTTTCATAAAGCTATTTATTCAAAATAAAAACAATTTGTTTACGCGTAACCATCAAAATATATGTCTTTCAATTATTAAAATCATTTTTCTTGAACACTAAAAATTAGCCATAAAGGTGTTTTCATGATAAAAATAAAAAAAGTTAGTGATTTATTTAAAACAAAATAATATTTCGTATTTTAAGAGTGGATATATAAAAACATTTATTTTATTAAAAAGATTGTAATAGCCAATTATGTGAACTTTTCTTGCACCATCCAATATTCACCGGTGACGTCACTTTCACACATTTTCAACTGGAGGCTGTGTTGCTCTAAGTGTTGCGTTAGTATTAGTATTAAAGGGTTTTGGGGTGTGATCATAGCTTTTCAATATGTGAACGTCAATTTAACTTTGTTTAATGGTTGCCCATTCCCTTCTTTATGCAACGTATTACGAACATACCCATCCATATATAGCTCATTTTTATTATTTGTTATGTAAACATGTCATAATCATCCAACGTAATATACAGTTTTAGATAAAAGTAAATTTATTTGAATAATACAGATGCTAAAAAAGCGTAGAAATCTTTTGATACCATATACTGTGAACTATTAATATATTATACAATAATAAAAGTGCTCTATTTTTTGTATAGATTTTAAGCGTTATAGAATTATGTTTTAAATTTACTTTTTATATTATGGTATTAAGAGACATATAATATATGCGTTGAAATCATAGTTGTATTTTGTATGATTTGGCAGTTTTTAAGAAGCAACAGCGATTGGCCGCTTTAGCTTTATTTAAAATCAATATATTCTCAAAACAAGTCCAAGAATTTAAAAAGCGATTTTTACTCAAAACGATATACCTACAGAGCATTTTTATACTTGCTTAATCATTTTATAATTACAAACGTGCCACATATTTTAATAATTTTAATCGTTTATATTTTGTATATTTTCATGAGCTTTGTCACTAACGAGCTGACAGTTCATTCGTCCATTTTCAATGCATGAAGATGCTAAAAGTCGAAACACGGGTCGTTAGCGACAAAACTAATATAAAAGTATAAAATTTTAACGATTCAAATTTGATCTTGAAATTCCATCACTTTCAGTGGAAATTCTAAAATACTATAAAAATCCAATATTTAAAATTAGGGAGCTTTTAAAAGAGAGTTTTTTTATAATTACTAGGGATCAATCACAGAAAAAAAATATTTCTAACAGCCATGCCATCGTACATGTTTGACTATAACCAAAGACATTTTAATTTATCAATTATTTCTGGTGATCAGCTTCAATCATTAAAACTTTCAATTGAAACTGATTTTTTGTATTTAAAAAGTCTAAATAAAAAAAAAAAAATTATCATGGTTATGCTTAAATGTTTTTCTTTAAACAATTATTTTTACAGTAATAAGCAATTTTAATCACTCAATTTAAATGAAATACCTACAAATAATATTAGGAAATTAATTACAAATAATTATCAAAGGATTCGTGGAAGTATAAAAAAAAACATACCGTTTGATACCAAGAAATTAGTAAATTATGGTTTCCATGTAACCAAATTGTTAAACATTAACACCATTATTTGCTTTCAACACAAAGCTGATTAATTAATATTATTTGATTAGATTTATACCTTTGACCTTATTAATTAATTAATAACCATACGTTTCAATTAATTCATTTACGGCTGATGGTTATTTTACATTTGCATAAGTACCAGCAGTTATTTTCTTTTAATTAATATGATAAATAATTACGAATATTAGAAGAAATTTATTAGTTTAATAGTTTTTATAATTTATATTGATATATTAAAAAAAATCTAATGCCAACTTCTCATGACAAGTAAGAAAAGAAGAAACATATGTATTTTTAGCCACGTTAACCTCTTGTGTAGACATTAATACGATACTCAAAAATTACCGCAAGAGAAATTGTTTGAAAAGAACTGGTTTTAAGTAAGTCACTCAACTTCTTCCTTTAGATAAGAAAGGGCTGGTGGTTGGTTTATCTGTCTACCGTTGCCGCAGATCATTCAAAACTTTTGTCCTTTTTTTTTTTTTAATTAAACTAAGTCAGTAATGTTTAATACAAATCAACTAAGTACTGCAGTGGCTTTTTTGTTTGAATCAAAATTGTACCGTGTTGCCGAAGGACGGTCAAAGCCAGGTCAACTATAAAAAATAACAGTCAAATGTCAATTCTCGTTCACAGATAAAACGCACAGCTTAAAATAACTCGTTTTTTAAACAATAGTATTGTCGGTGTTAAAAAGCATTGTCCTAATGCTAGAAGATATTTCCTCTGAAAATATTCTCAGCCAAATTATTGTGTGCGAGAAATTGGTTTTACAGATATTGGTTTAATATCCTCTGTATGATAGATACTGAGGGAAACAAAAAGCATTCCAATAAGAATTTGAAAAGTATAAATTGAACAATATGTTTTAAATGAATATGAAATTTAGCCATTCCATAAATAAAAAGTTTGTTATCGTCTAGACTCTAGAGAGTTTATATAATATTGGTCGGGCAATACATTCATAAAATTGCTATGAAGCAACACAGTTTGCTTGCTAATACAATCTAATACAATAGTAAATTCATAACTGAACTGATTGTTTATTTTTTTCCGCTGCCTTACAATCTCTGTTCGCTTGTAGTAATGCTTATAAATTATATATATGATATTTGATAGACTTTGCTCACTAAATCCACAGCATTCTAACAAGATTGACTATGATCAGGGCGTAGCTAACAATGCGATGTTTTTAAAGTAATATAATTATTTTATTTACTTTTATACGAACAGCTACCAAAGTTTTTCTTTCATTACTATATTTGGTTCAATCTTAGATTATTGCGAGGTGAACAAGCACATTAGCAATTAAAACAAGGTATAGACAAAAACAGGTAGTTAAATCTTATCGCTTTCTTTTTGTTTTTAATGTATTCGTAATAGGGCTTTTACAATCCATATATCAATTTGAAAATCAATGTATGGCACTTACGTCAATTTGCGCCGTCGGGGATTTGGTGAACTGCTGGGTATTTATGACAGTTGAATCAGATACAATCATGGGTCTAGTATTCGTGAATGGCTTAAAAGTTTAAGCTTAGATTCAATGAATTCAGCGGTAAATTTATGGAAGCTTGGATTTTCAATTTTTCAATATTTTTAAAAAGTTATCATACATTCTATTGAAATATTTAGTTTTGTCTTAAAAACGCTTATTTTTATTTAAAATTCATCCCAAAATACACAATGATAAAATCAAGGAAGCATAACTTAGAATTCTTCTGTGATTTTTAAACTACTAATATGTATAATTAGTCACTTTTAAGGTGCTCACTGTCAATAATTAGTTGAATGATATTATAATAAAAATAATAAAACATTTTTACTACTTAATCTTTATTCAATTTATTATATCAGGGCCGGCTTCGTTCATAGCGAGCATTATCAACTGATAATGTTGAGCTTCAGTTGATAATGCTCGCCATGATCGACAACGAGCCTGATCTAATAATTTTAATAAGGAATAAGTAATAAAAATGTTTTATTATGTACAATATGTATTGATAAGTAATTTGAATAAAATTTTCTACATGCAGTTTTAAGTAAAAAAAATATTCAATCAAATAGCTGTATAAATTAATGATACTTTTTTTGTACTTCAAATATAGTGAATTCTAAAAAAAATATATATCACAGTGTTGTTTGTACAAACTGAAAATATTTTATTTTTTTTGACAGCAAAAAATCTTTGATCCTTCAACATATATATATAATATAAAATATACAAAGCTTTGTACTATCTCTTAATTGAAATAAATCCTCGAGTCATTTAACTTGCTCAACCCTGAGCTTAAGTATTTTCATACATTTGGCACGGCATTGTATGTAAATACATTAGCCATGATGAATTACCCACTATGGTCCGCCATTCTTCCACCAGGCTGTCGGTATGACTGCTGTCATCACAGTGTGTTACTTAGCGCATAGAGTAAAATGTAAGCCGAGAACGAAATGAAGTATATACCTACTGGATTATCAATTTGTATGTTTGAATCTAGGGTAACATTGAAAACATTAGAGGTATTTGTAGGTCGGCAATAGTTTTTTAATTATAGTTACGACAAAAATCAAGGAAATCGATACTTTATTAACAAAATTAGAATAACATAAATATAATTTATGACAATGAATGCTTTTAATCATAAGGCAGGTTTATAATAAAGCTTAAAATCTTTAGGTTTTATTCTTGATGACATAGTGGTTAGATAAAATTTAAATCGTTTGAATTTTTAACTTTTCCATGATTTTTGTCACTATTGTCGGTATTTATTACAGGTGCACTAATGAACTTACGCGTTACTCTAATATAGCTTTTAATTATTATTTCACCTTTCATTTAAAGTTCTTAGATTTCTTGCAGGTTTTATGAGACTTCATAGATGAAATATGATATAAAAAAAAAATGATTAAGATTGTATGCCTTTCATTATTGAACGTACCAGAAAATATTTATTATTAAATCTGTTTATCTTGGTTCCAAAAAGTCCCCTCCCATTACGAATGAAAAAATGTATTTTTTACGGTAAATTTAGCCTGACAATTTTTCTTGAATAATGGGCAACTGGTTCATTGCTTTTGTATATTTCACTATTGAAATAAATGGTGAAACATATTTTTTTTGTAATATACGTTTTACCTTTCGAATGATGTGTTCTTTCACTCAAAAAAATTACAATTGTTATCGTTGTATCTTTGTTACAAATAAATAAATATAATGTCAAAACATTTGCTGTATAAATTGTAATATTATCATATAAGACAAAATTATTATATCCTTAAATGATATCACAATATTATAAAATAACATAGTATATCGTTACCTTACTTAGAAAAGATTCTAATTGACATTTTAGAATTCAATGATTTCAATGTCCTGTTGGTCGGAAAAGCTTGTTTTAACTGCATTCTATCATATATATATGAATTTCAGAATTTTTTATGGTTGAAAAACGCAGTTAGAAGAATTTCGGAGTTGCACTGCATCTGCACACTTTTTCTACTTAATTTATTTGACAAACTTCTAAGATTGTTATCATTATGTCCATCATTAGATCTTTAAGATCATTACTTCCCAACAAGAGTTGTAATTTCAAACATTTTTACTTGCTCATTGTTACAAGTGAATTTTAATCAATCAAAACTTCAAACGCTCATATCTCAAAACAGTGTCAAAAGCAGTTAGAACCTTTTAAAAAGTAAGGTGTCGATTAGTTATATAATTTTCATCAGCTATAAAAACAACTACAAATCTTACATAATTGAAACAGTTTTTTTAGTGGTACGGTGCCGCAATATCGCTGTTTTTGGAAGGATATGAAATAAGAGCCGAAATTAATTATAAAATAACAAAGTACCCATAAAATTTTGTGTATTTACTTTTTTATTCAACCTTCTTGAGAGTAGAGTGTTATAATAATTAGTCGAAAAAGCGAGTGAGCGAGCAAGCGAGCGTTCGCTGTGCAGAGTGTTCTTTGAAATTATCACAGGCGCGTGTGTCATCGTTTTCCCGCGCATTTTAAAGCATCACGCGCCTTCCGCACTTAAGCCTCTCCAATTAAAAGAGCGGGAAAATTTACTTCCTGCCTGCGCTGACACTTTTGTTCAGAGATGATGAACCATATTCAACATTAAGCAATTTTCACTTCTGCTTTGTCAAAGTTAAACTTCTTGGACAGATAGTAATTATCAGTGGACTATATTTTCACGTACAACTTTTTTTTAGAAACAATGGAATTTTTATAAAAAAAATCATCCAGATTTAGCTTAATTAGATGGCTCACATTGTAGTAATTTTTTATAAAAAAATCTTCCTATTCTCTGGCGCTACAGTCCAAGGTAAAAGTTAGCCACTAAGGTAAATCTTCTTCTCCTATACCATCATTGTTAATCAAGTCTTTCTTTAAGAATATAAAATGAAGATCATATTCGAGTCTTTCGCTCATTCATAGGGAAAGGTGTTTAGGTTTCTTAACGTCTGACTAAGATATGACTAAGCCAGAACCAATCGCTCTCGCTACGACCATTTTTTAGAATCAAATGGATCTGGGAGGGAATTTTTGAGAATCAAGCGACGAACTTAACAACTAAAATCAATGACGTAGACACTCGAGCAAATCAAGGGAAACAGTCAGACTGGATTTAAATGAGAAATATAAATTCAGGAACATCAGGTGGCTGAATAATATTATAACATTATAAATGATTCATATCAGAAGCGGATATGATTTGAAAAACAAAATGTTTTAATGTATCGACCGAACAGAATTTGAAAACTTGCACACCGAATGATTTAGTAAAGCTTTGGCGTTTCTTATACGTCGTCTTTATATATTCCACGTGTCACTTTGGCTGCGGATGCCATATGTTTGGTCATTACTTTTTTAGGTGCTGCCGAAATTCACCCGAGTTTTTTTTTGTCTTCTTTTAGTAAAAAGGAGAGCCTACGTTTAAGTAGCACATTGTTGAACACACTCGTGAAAACTCTTTGTGAATTTTGCGCTAAAGGCCCATAGTTTTTGTTCTTTATTCCGAGCCACTTAAGAAATGGTTATCTTGAAAATTAAAAGCCTATGTAATTTATCTGCCGAATTGTCTTACACAATGTTTAAATTCTACTTCATTTGTGCACACTTTTTTTTCAGGATTCCGGTTAGCAACAACTGAAATATGCCGTTATATAACTATACAGTTACTATATTTTTAATTATGTTCAAATAAAATGAATATTTTCAATCATTGTTTTCGTATTAACAAATTTTAAACATAATTATTTGATATTAGCCTTTTCCGTAACCTAAATCTGATCACTAAGTTATAGATATACAATAGAGGCATAAGTTTCTCATATTATTGTTTCGCCTATCAAAAAATATGTCATAGTTATATTTTTACTAATTTTTTCCTAATTTATGCAATTATAATTTGATGCAAACTCATTGCAAATTTTTTTATCATATGAGCAAAACCGGTCGTGATCCTAATAAATCTTATGTGAAATAATTACAAAAAAATGACTTATAATTTTTTTATATAGTACCTATCTTTAACTAAGTATTGATAGTAACACCTTAAAGCGGTAGCTAATTTCGTTCAGTTTGAGAAGTACATAAAAAAGTTCAGTTCGGAAGGTTAGATTAGAAAAAGTATTTTAACAAAAATATTTATTCGTTGGCATGTAAATAAATGAACGAAATACGTTGTTAAAGTTATTAAATAGGTCAAATGAATAATTAAATGCGTCTTAAAACTAATCAGATTTGCGTTGAAACCAAATAATGTAGGGTGTTAATACTCAACAATTTGGTTTGGTAGATAGAAGCCATATTTCACTATTTAAATCATTATCGTAATCAAATAATACAAATTTTCTATTGATAATCTAAATGATTTGAGAACAATATTCAGTTTGGATTGTGAATGATAATTTGATAAAAAATAAGCCTTTTTTTTAATCAACGTTAGTTAATGATGTATTAAAAAGTTTCTTCCTCTTTCTCTTAATTCTTAAAAAAACTGTGTTAAAGATTCAATCATATGAAAATTATAACCAAAAAAATATACCAACGTATTATTTGTATTTAATGTTTGGTAAAAATATCAACAAACACAGATGTGTAAGAATTTAATTTTGAATACGTTTTTTTTTACTCTGATTGATATAGATTAAAGACTATGTAAAGCAGGGGTGGTTAACCCTATACCCACGGGCACATGTGCGACCGCGGAGCTTTTATCATGCGCCTCCTACAAAGTATCAAATTATGAAAAAAAAAAAAAAATATCAGAATTGTATTTTATTTATTGAAAAATAAAAAAAAAAATCTGTTTATTATAATATAAATTTGGAATTGTTTGAATTGTGTAATTTTCCATGAGCTTTGTCGCTAACAACCCGGGTTTTGCCTTCCAGTATCTTCAGGTGCTTCAAGTGTGCGGATGTAATTGAATGAACTGACAGTTCTTGAAATGCCTCAAGTTGCCAAAAGGCGAAACCCAGGTCTTTGGTGACAAAACTAATGAAAAGGTACAAAATTTAATCAGCAGATTTTTTAGTAAAAGATTAATTTCATTCGATAAAAAATGACATTTTTTCTATAAACAAATGGCATTCTTCGAAGATTGAATTTATTTGATTAAACCCATGAAAATGTTAACTTAGTATTCTAAAAGATTGTATGATCTTTTAGAAAGATAAAAATATCTAAGATATAATTATCTCACGAAAAAATGTGTATAATATTTAATGTATGTTAAGGTAACCTGCCATTTTTATAAAGTTTTCGAAGAAGTATAAAGCTAAGAGCTACGATCACGTAAAACATGTCATAAAAATGTTTCTTTTAAGACTTACAAAATATTGCTTTTAAGGTGAGCACATAATATGAGGAATACATTAACGGTGATGTCTACCTAATACGCCGTATATTCACTTAAATAAGACATTTTCAGTCAATTACTTGAGCAGACTTTACATATTTTTGACAATTTTTTTAAACTGTTTGATAAATTAAGTCCAAATCGTTGTTTTTAATTTCAAAGAAAATCGAAGAGAATATTATGTTCACACTTTGTATGATGTGGGAAATTAGGATGTTAAGACGCTCGTTCATTGCGGATTTTTGGATTTTGACTTTTCCAGTTTGAAGAAATATTTTGAAACATTTTTTGCAAATTGATAGCTAGTAACCAAAAAACTTAATTCATAATTAATTTATTGAAATCAAAAACGGTTTCGCTCATCGAGAGTATTGTTAACTTCTGAAGTTGTTCGGTCCGAGGTCCAGTGGTCTACGTCGTTGCCTTCCGTTGGAAAGTCCGGGCTCAAGTCCCGGTACGAACAGATTTCCTCAATCGATAAATCGATTCTGTTCGAAGTCAATGAGTGTTTATGTTTTTTTAAAAATCCCTTCCCACCATTTCAAAAACTGGCGCATAACGAGAGTGATTAGTCAATCACTAGTCCTGTCCTATGTCGTATTTCCTTTCAATCCCTACTCTCTTCTAAAAAAAAAGGTTGTTTGTGTAAGTAAAATCTCTTCTCACTTACCGGTCCTAAAAAGTGACGCATAGTGACAGCGAGTCCTGTCCTAGTCCACTTATTCATTCCATCCCTACTATCTTCGAAAAAGAGAGGTTGAACAACTGCGTAACAAGCAGTTCTTGTAGAAAAAAGATATTGAGATAAACTACGTGGAGAGTCTATATGCTACCACTTAGGAATGGAAATGGTAAAAAAATGTGTTTTATTAATTTAAGATAAACATTTCCAGTGCATGTACATTAATCTCGGCTTGAAATAATTGCCAAATGCATTTTAAATAATCATTTAAGCTTAATTAAATACGTATAAATAATTAATTGAACTCACCTGTTATATGAGTTTGCGTCATTTAAATCATTTAAAGACCTTCTGTATCCAGAATGTATCCTTTTTCGTTAATTAAAACCTCATAACGTTTCCCTACATTAATCAATAACTTTACTTCAAAAAAGTCACGTTTCATATAAAAACGCTGTTCATAAAATCCAGGATATCTCTAATCGCCTTCAAACATTGTACTAAATATTGCGTTATGATACAGCACATGTCAAAAAAAGATTAATGGTTTCGCGATATAAAATCGCCGCGTGATGAATATTTACCTTTGAATAATAACTTCCAGGACACCCTGTACGTTTTGTATTCAGAAAAAAGTTTAAAAAAAAACAGCTTTTCAAGTTACATAGACGGCCGTAGCTTGTCGAGCCGTTCGTCCGAATCATACGTCATTCGTCGCAAACTACCCGGACTTGTATTGAAATGTTCGCTTAGATGGCGTTCGGATAATTTAATCGGATAGGAGAATGGTGCAACCCTTTTATGTCAAGGTGGCCAAGCCTGTAAGTAGCTTTTTGCCGACAACGTCCTTTTTTTGTCGCACTGGAAAGCTTTTTGTGTACCAACTTAAATAACTTAACACTTTATTTTGATAAATCAACATATCTTTTTGTTATGTGAAAATATGTGATCTTTTCACATTTATGTGTATTTTAAGACTTTCTTTTCGCTAAATACTAGTGATTCTTGAGGCAGTTTTAATCATATTTATGTAAAACAATTATCTACCTCATTAGTCAAGCCACAAGTTCTTTACCTAGCTTTCAGTTGAATCAGGGTTCAAGTTCAAGTATAGTGATTTGTTTGTTCATGATTTTGAGTATATGTTTTCTTGATAATTTCCTCTTCGGGTTAATCTATTTAATTATGGGGCGCTTTAGTCGTCTAAAGCTGTCGTGCCATATTTTGTTAATTTTCACTCAAAATGAAAAAATGTTTTTTACTGTCTTCCCCTGCTGGAATCATTCCTACTCCAATTCCCTAACTAACGTTGTATTATTTTAGATAATCATTTAAAAACTAAACGTTAGAAAATTTACAACTACATTGTATTCTTATTATTACACTAGTATTGCTACCCGGCGTCGCTCGGACTAAGCGACCAATAATTATTTAATGTTATATCATTCGACATAATTATATCACAAAATCTAACATCCAAAATAGAGTTAAAGTAAAATCACAAACTTTATTTAATTTGATGACATCCCCATTCTCGCCCATTAGAATGTCCAAATTCAAGGAAAAAATCTAATTTGCTGTCAAAGAAATGTCAAATAATACCTTCACGTAAATAATAAACATTATTATATTGCAACTTGCAACAACAATGCAAAAGGGAATTACAGACCCACATACATACATACGCCGTTTCGGTTCCTATATAATATTAGGATTATCTATAACTTTAGTAATATATATATACTTTCATTTTTACAAATTAATAACTGTTTCCCTTATGATCGATCCGTTTGATTTCAATCATCGATTACTGTCAAATGAAATGAATTATAATATTATAATATTTTAATTCCATATCATAAGGTGTTACACTATGTTTTTCACGTTGCGGCCCACATTTTCCATCAGGTGAAATGCCTTTACTCGGATTTGTCTCAAGTGTTGTCACAACATGCAATTTCTCTCAGCATACGCTGCTTATATGTTATACGTTACCCACTTAAGATAAACAATCTCCAAACAAAATTTAAACCTTTTTTTGCATCTTTTCTTTTACCTTTATTCGAGTTCCTTTGTACTTCACTGCCGTTGTGCCAATACAAATAGGAACTTGAAGTTTAAAGCGCGATTAAATATCGATAAAAGGGCGAAAAGAAACATGGCGTCGTATTTTCTTGCTGATTTCATTGGTATCGGTATAAGGAATCTTATCTGAGAAATTGAACAATGTATACACTCAATCAATTGCATTGCAGCGTCACATCATAAATCGTCATATATTTTTAGTATATTAACATATTTTTGCACATAATAAATACCTTCTTAAGTATTTTTTTGTGCTGAATAAACATTTGAGTGATTTAAATTCATTACGATTTGAAAATAAATATACAACGTCGTTTTTGTTTGACTTAAAAGCGTTAAATAGCATTAGGTAGCGTTTTTAATACTAACCCAGGATTCACAATAAAACATACTGCTGCTTTACTATGTGCAACTTCATAACATAAATATTTTTGAAAAGTATTTTGATACCAACTGGCTTTCAATTTATTTTTAAAAGACTTGCGGGAGGAAAATGTTAATTAGTTATCAATTAATATTTATTTTTAGTTACAATACGATGCCATCGGTCGGTATTTATCAATGTACAACACAGAAAGAGGGAATATGTGTGTGTGTTTGCCGCGTTGTATACATAAGTAAGTACAGATAAATTTAGACAAATATATATTAGGTACATTGATAGTGAAAATAAGATAAATTTACTTGACCTTTACATTTATTTGCCTTAAAAAAATTACATAAACAATTTGATAAATTCTTTGTCTATTTGTGGAGGAAAAATATAATATAAAAAATGGTTAAGCCAAATATTTTCAGCAAATGCTTTTAAATTTATACAATGTTAAAAATATTATTATATTACTAAGTAAATATTTGCTCAAGGATTTGGTATTTGAAATATTTTGTTTTCGTGATACCAAGTTTGCTAGAGAATTATAAATTATTAGAATTAAAATTTACAATATTTATTGAGCATTTTTTAATGAATTATAAATAACCTTCTGAAAATAATTTAATTTAGAGGACAGTTGAATATTTATCGATCTTCCTCTAAAAGCATTAATAAACCGTTTGAAACAAAAGTATATAAGCTTATAAAATCTGTGAAAAAATTTGACAAAACATGGTTGTCAAAATTTTAAGTTTTGCAAAAAGCTCCCTTTAAACTTATTCAGCGTAAAGCTAAAAGCTTATTTTTTTAATATGAAGTCTTATCTCATATAGTGGAGTCATAATTCAAAAGTAATAATGCTTTATTAAAATCCGAGTCACGTTACATTGAGGCAAAATGTTTGCTCACATCGCGAATATAATATTATTA
This sequence comes from Himalopsyche kuldschensis, assembly GCA_028554975.1. Lineage (NCBI taxonomy): Eukaryota > Metazoa > Arthropoda > Insecta > Trichoptera > Rhyacophilidae > Himalopsyche > Himalopsyche kuldschensis. The sequence goes on from JAHFWI010000036.1 coordinate 2,720,281, forward strand.
TCCTTCTAAGGAACTCTTTCCGTTATTTTTTTTCAGCGTGTCCGTTTTGGCTGTCATAATATTTTAATGTCTCGTTGCCACAACGCACACCAAAATTCATTTCTTTGACGTTTACAAAAGCGAAGAACTTTAGAAAATTTTCATTCCTGGGTAATGCGGGAAATTTTAGAAGTCTTCTAAAAAATGACCGCAGAAAAAAGTCAATTGTGAAATGAAATCAAATAAATGGGTGAAGAAAGAGTGAATACAGCTAACAAAATTGTTATATTATAGTATGTCATATTTTACGATAGAATTATAATGGAGTTATGAAAGATTTTCTGTTTAGCCATTCAGTAAAAATAACCATTTGAGCCATTGAAATAAATAAAATAAAGGTAAAACCACATTTTTTTATTCAAGCAAAGTAATATTAACTGCATTTTTTGCATCTAATATACTTTTTATCAACGGTAGACCAATGCTTCTACACGGTGCCATGAAGTATTTTTTGAAGTGACTTTGTAAGTGTTAAATGATCAATATCAGGTGGGTGGGAAAGAATGAATACTTCACAGAAATTTATATGGATGTACAGAAATTTTCAAATTGATTGAATACGTGTAAAACAATCCACTAAAGATTCAAACAATGGAAAATTTATTTGAAAAAGATACTAACAGCTTTGAGTTTGTGGCTATAGTGAAATTATTTATAAAATAGCGGTGTGATGACTGAAGTAAAACCAGTTTCCTTAAAATAATTTACTATTACTAAGGTCTGTCAATACTTGGTGGAATGGCATTATAGTAATAATAATAGCACATTTTTAGCACTTATTCTTCATAAAAAATGTGGAATAACTACTAAAAAAAATATTATTTTTAAAAACCCATATAACTAAACCTTTCTTTTTCGAAGAGAGTAGGGATGAAAAGATACGAGGACCAGGACAGGACAAGTAGTTACCAAATCTCTGTCACTAGGTGTAGCCCTTTGGGATCGGAAATGTGGGAAGGCATTTTTAGCAACACAAACTCCCATTGCCTTTGAGCAGAATCGATTTATCGACTGTTAAAATCTGCTCGTATAGGGAATCGAACCCGGGCGGTCTGACACGCTAGCCAACGATTTTGACCACTGCACCACGGACCGGGCATAACATAAAAACAACAAATTAGTGTAAGCTAATTTGGAAAAATTTCATTATACTAGCCATATTCGCTCCCAATGATGATCATATTCTCAAGACTATAATCTTGCATGCTTCCAGTTTTAGCCTACGGCCTTTCGGCTTCGTATACATAAACATGGCTTTATTTAACTCATCGGTTTTATTAAATAAAGTTAAATAAATGACAATTCCACTATTCTTTAGAATTTAATCTGAATATTGCAAATATTTTTTTTTAGGAATCGCTATCACGAGTTTTGTGTTTAGTGTTTGTTCTTCCAATGAGTAGAACGAGCCTGCCAATAGGGATGCCACTAGGAAGACGATTTTGAACGGTATTGCTTGCTCTTAGTTTTTACCGACGTGGTCGTTACACTCGTATAATTATATAATGTGAGTGATTATGGCTAGAAATTACCTATATTACATATAACAATGTTTACGAAACATGGTATCTTTATAGGAATAATTTCATTTTCTATCTCACATTTAACTTACACGTCCAGATGATAGAATATTTATTTAATTCGTAAATTTTATTGTAGAGAAATTTTAACATTATTAGACTCATTTTTAAGCTGAATTTTTAGTTAGTACATGGTTTAAAAATAGCGATGCAAAAGCCAACAAACAGTCAAACAGAAACAATATTAAAACTCTGATTTATTTTTTTTCGCTAGCGATTTCCTTCATAAAACGCCTTATAGAATTGCAACGTCTCAAGAACTAACATGAATAATGCATTTCCTATAAGCAGTCCTTCTACTGCGAAACAGCTGGTTCAGGCAATACAGTCTTAATGTCTCTGATGGAAAAATAGCTGACAAGAAGAAAATATTATTGAAAGATAATGATTTGTGTATTATAATACACCCGCTTGAATTATCTTTATATAACATACAATAATGTTCACTTTTAAGGTGTTCACTGTCAATAATGTCACTGTCAATAATAAGGTGGAATGGCATTATAATAAAAATAATAAAACATTTTTAGTACTTTTTCCACATAAAATTTACTAGATCAGAACCGGTTTCGCTCATGGGGAGCAATGCCAACTGATAAGGAATACAATGAAACAGTGATATTTATACAAAAGTTAAATAAGAAATACAAGGTATGACTAACAATTGGTATTACAACTAAACAAATAAATTTAAGCAAAATACAAGAAAAATAGACTATAAATAAAATGTTGAAGACCTCTTAGCAATGCAAACTAATACCAATAGTTTGTCATACCTTGTATTTCTTATTTAGCTTTTGTATAAATATCACTGTTTCATTGTATTCCTTATCATTTGACAATGCTCGCCATGAGCGAAACCGGTCCTGATCTAATAAGTTTTATGTGGAAGAAGTACTAAAAATGTTTGATTATTTTTAATACAATAATGTGTTTGTCAATTCAATGTAGATTTATAAGTTTTATTGCATATTTTGTTTCTGGTTCCGACTGGTTATCAAATTTGACCTTTTTTCTTTTTAGTATTTAAGACTGTATTTTTGATGTTAAATCTTCTCGTAGTTATCTCTTTCGTTTTAACTTTTAACGAGCTTAATATCGTACCAAGTGTGTTGAGATAGTCAGCCATTTTTAAAGTTGTAATTTTTAAGTCTAGATTAGAAACGAACAAATGGTAGTAAATAGTTTTTTTGTACATTTAAAAATAAACACATTTACACTTATATTTAATTAATTGCAAAAGCTCGGCAACTTTGGCTAGTGCATAGCAAAGCAAGCGTTAATATAATAACTCAAAATTGGCAGCTTGAAAATGTAATATTTTAACGTTGAATTTAACATTTTCTAACTTCATCAAATATTTTTTAATTAATTATTTTTCTCGCAAAATAATTAAGTTTGTCACCCAAAAAGGTAAGGATTTTTTTGTTTAAATGAAAAGAGAGTGGGTATTTATTTTCACTCAATTCTATAAATTTCTTATATTTTATAATTGGAAACTTTTTATTTTCAATGATACCTAGTGTTTTCTTCTTTTTTTTTGTCAAAAGAAGCTTGAGAAGTTTTCGGTTACCTACGACACTTTTCTAGCGGCGTTACATAATTATACTATGAAACGTGATAAAAAATAAATAACGGTTTACATAATATTGAAAATAACATTTACTGTACTTTTTAATAAAAATAGGCGTTTATTTTACAATCAAACAACAAAACTATAAGACTGAAGTTCACCTATAAATACACTCATAAGAATAAAATTTATTTATTACCATACAATCTCAGTACCTTAAAATTATTAAGATTGTTGTGATTATTCACTACCTATTTTAGTATAAAACAGTCTTTCTTACCATGTCCGCCTCAAATGTGCAACTCAATATGCAAGTTATACCAACAAAATCATTATACCAGGGTTGTGGAGTCGGTAAAAAAATATGCCTCCGACTTCGAATACAGAAAGTTTTATTTTCTTCACGTTTTTTTTCAACCTTTCATATTTATGTGTATTCAATTATATATGAACTAACCAATTCTGCCGATAGGCAAATTTTACATATATGCAAAAAAAAATTCAAACTTTTGAAAATTTCCGACTCCGGCCAAAACGCCGCGACAACTCCGACTTCACAGCCCTGCTCAGTTGCTCAATCTGTCTTTTTTTAAGATAGTTGGTTCATAAAAAATAGTGCTATCGGGTGATCAACAAATCGTTTTCGATGTGACTCATTTCGGAACCGGATGAGTGTGGAATTTTAGGCCATTCAGAAAGCTATGTCTCCCAACATCTAATAATTCGATTGAAAAATGACACTTATCGGACTGGGAAGAGCCTGTAAGATCCGCAACCATACCCAACGAAGTTAACACCCAACCACGGACTTGACTCAAACATCAAAACCAACTAAAAATTTGAATATTAAAATAAGTTTTGATATAACGACTCTCTATCTTATATATAAAACCGAAACGGCGTATGTATGTCTGTGGGTCTGTAATTCCCTTTTGCATTGTTGGTCATTAAGTTGCCATAAAAACGAATATGAAAGAAAACATGTTTGAATTTTTATCGGCGAAGACGTTTAGTCAAAATGTAATAAATTAGTCTTCTACTGAACTTTTCCCGGCTTTTATTATTAATAATAATGTTTATTATTTACGTGAAGGTATTATTTGACATTTCTTTGACAGAAAATTAGATTTTCTCCTAGAATTTGGACATTTTAATGGGCGAGAATGGGGCTGTCATCAAATTTAATAAAGTTTGTGATTTTATTTTAACTCTATTTTGGATGTTAGATTTTGTGATATAATTATGTCGAATGATATAACATTAAATAATTATTGGTCGCTTAGTCCAAGCGACGCCGGGTAGCAATACTAGTACTGTATAAGAATAAAGGGTTTAGAAATTTATTTCAACTACCAACATCTAGAATTATATTTCCCACCCTCTAAAGTCTAAACTATCCTGAAAATGAAACCTGTGGGGAGGACAACTGTAAGCTAACAAATATATATTTTCTCTTCCCATTACTTTTACTGACTTCTCTGAAAGTAAAAGTTGAGCTATTGGCAAATAGTTCCTGTGAAAATTCACCGTAAGTAAAATACAATGAATACTCATGGATCAAAACATAATAGAAAAATATCGATTTAAATGTTAAGCAGTCTTTGACTCATTTCAAACAGCCTTTGCGAAAGTAAGATGATCCGAAAATGCCTCTGAAAGAGAGGAAACACGTGTCACGAATAGTAGCACAATACATGGACGAATTTAAATTTTACATACGTTTTTGACTAAATAAAAATATTCGTTTCATTCAATGTCAAATATTATTCTGGGTTAGTGGTGCAGTGGTTAACTTTGTTGGCTTCCGTGACGTTCCTTCCGGGCTCGATTAACTGTACGAGTAGATTTTTTCAGTTGATTTATCGATTCTGTTCGAAAGGATGGGTGTTTTTGTTGTTAAAAATTACCCAATAGACTCCAATTCGAGTATAGAAAATTCGATACTCGAGAATACTCGTCTATTTTTCAAGTACTCGATACTCTTTATGAACAAAACTAAGCTCACACTAAAACTTGAGACGTTTAATTCTCTATTATTTTTCTCTCTACATTGAAATAAATGTATTAATGAAATTAAATAAGCTTATTTATTTATTGATCATCTACATATTTACATAGACAAATTTGAGTATTTTTAAATTTTACTACTCGAGACTCGAGTAGTTGAGATATCGAGCAATTGGAGTCTCTAGTATATATCTCCACGTTGGGAGCGGACATGGTTAAAAAATATATATTATACTTTGTGTCTATCAATATATATATCAAACATAAGATACAATGGTTGATATTTTAACCATCCTAACCATAACATTACCCATACCATTTTCACTGAAATATGTAACGGCTTCAAAGTAAATTTCAAGTATTATAAATGATTGTGCTTGGTCGCTCAAAGGCCAACACGGTTTCCATTTTCCGCGTCATCAGGCGTGACGATCCCGTCGTTACGTTTAATGGGTCGCACTGAAAATCCGCGGCGGGCTGTTTAGATCCCCGCCGCCCATTTCGTGGATCATCATACTTGATAAAACGCCATGATAATGGCATTATTATTGAGCTTCCTACTGGATGTTTTCTGCTTACATTCAGTTTTAAATTTTTGCACAAAAAGTGATCACAACGTGATAAACATTCATTATTCTTACCAGAAAAAGTATTTTTTGAACAATGCCGGGAAAGTTTTATATTAGAAGTTTTGCTTAAAATTATTTCATTAAAAGATTAGGTATTTTTATTTCAACTAAGCGGTATAGGTCTTGCCTGTAAAACTAATAATCTGACTCTGTAGGCTTTTTTTAAATAGTGATTAAATAGTTTGTATTGTTGATTGAATTGACACTTAGTTGGAACTCCATTATAACACGGTGAAAAAAATATCAATGTATTATAGTTCTGCAGAAATTAGTTTATATCAAGGCTGTGGAGTCGGTGAAAAAAAGTTCGCCTCCGACTCCGACTCCAGCATATACCAAAACCACGACTCCGACTCCAACATTGACCAAAAACACGACTCCGACTCCGACTAAAAAAGTTTAATATCGTCACTTTTTTTTGCCTAATTTTCATAATTATGTGTATTCAATTAAATATCAACCCTACCAATCCGGCCAATAGCCAAATTTGACATATAATATGCAAAAATAAAAAGTTCAAAATTTTCAAAATTTCCGACTCCGAGTACGACTCCGGCCAAATCGCCGCGACGACTTCGACTCCGGCCAAAAAGCCCCGACGCCACGACTCCGTCTCCACAGCCCTGGTTTATATATTGTTGATAGCTATTTCGGCTTACGCCATCGTCAGAACTATATAACTGCTGATAATTCTGAGAATGGCGTTAGCTCAAATAGTTATCAACAATATATAAAATAATTTCTAGAGAACTAAAATGCGTTGTTATTTTTTTCACCGTGTTCAATAGTTTTCATATTATTAATAGTGTACTTTTGTCCAGTATTCTTAAATAAATTTTCCAGTCTTATTTTAATAATTCCTTTAATATTATAATAATTTTTCCACCAAATTCATAAATTTCTCTCATTAAACTATGCAAACCATAATATCTTATTATACAAAAAAAAATAATGAATTAAATGAGAATTTGGTTTTGAAAAAAAAGTTAATTATTGTATACTTTTTCCTTGATTTGCGTATTATTGTTAAGGTTAGATTTAAAATATAACGTCAAAAGCTGTGGAAATCTGAGGCCAAAATGAGAATTCCATTATTCTTGAGAATGTTAAATTGAATGTCCCTGATAATTTTTTGAGGAATCGTAAACATGAGTTCTTTGCTGTTCCAAGGAGTAGAACCAGTTTGCCAATGGGGATGCCACTGGGAAGAGCTTTAGTAATTCTTCACGAAATTGCTTCGGATGTCGACATATTTCACATAGACGTGAGTGAATTCAGACGAGTACTTTTTTTTATGTTTTATAGTATATTTTGTCGGAACTCACTCGGTTGACTGCTTTGAAAATTTCTAATGTGATGTAAATAATTTTTCCTGTCGGTTTTTATGACTACAATGTATTCATCTTGTTTTAAATTAATTTGTAATTATGTATGTATATATATAAATGCATGAATTTAAATTTGTCAAATGCATAGCGCATTAGCGTTAGCTGTAATGCCATGATTTGCTTTTTCTTAAATAAATAAATTGATTTCCATTCAACATTATTTTATTTTGTTTCGTGAAACTAATTCAATTTGTATACTGGGAACTTCGCTTAAACATCCATGTAATAAAATTATAAAATTCATAATATGATATCAGTATAGGTACATACATATAGTAGAATAATTATTTGCATATGAGAAAAACTGTCTCCACTTAGTCTCTACTAGACCAATATGAAACTAGCACTAAAAAATGTCAACCATCAGTGAAGGATAAAAAAACAAGACGTTAGGTTAATTTCCTGCGTGTTTTATGACTCCCCCTTCGCAGAAAAGATAAAACGTTTTAATTTTATTCTCGCGTTTTTTTTTATTCTATTTAATATCACAAAAAAGCAAAGTCATTAAACGGCGCGTCCCTTTATGGGAAGCCATTTATTTTTTCGGCGCCATCTTTTATGTCCCTCTGCCGGACGGAATTGTCAAACTTTTGACGGAAATGAAGCGCTTTTTAGTTTGTTTTAATTATTACTAAAGTCTTCTCTAACTAAAATTGTAAACTGCCTCCTTAAGCGGTGGGCATTTTTCAAATTATTTCAACTTCCTTGCGTCTAGCAATATCTCAGAATATGTAACCGTAAAATTTATTTTTTCATCGACAACTATAATAAGATAAAGCAAAGTATATAGAATACACAAAAAGATCTTTATATTAAATCACCACATTAAAACTACTTTTACTATTCGATTCAATTTTGACACATAAAGCGGCCAAATCTCTGTTTAGTATACAAAAGAATTCATGTCCTGTTTCGTTTTTTTTCAATATCTCATTCTCTCAATAAGTATTTTTTTTCTTGATTTATTATGACTTAAAATTATCATAATTTATCTTAGCTTATTTTCAAATCTAGAGCAATGACATTTTTTTAACCGTTTATGCTCCTAGCTTGGAGAATATGGACTCCTCGCGGAGCATCTCAACATATGCTTTTCTACGAGAACTGCTTGTTACTCAGTTGCTCAAACTCTCTTTTTCGAAGAGAGTAGGGATGGAAAGGATACGTGGACTAGGGCAGAACTAGCGCTTAGCTAATCGCTGTCACTATACGTGGGAACGGATTTTTACCAACACAAACACGCTTTGCCTCTGAGTAGAAATCTGGTCGTGCCGGCAATCGAACCCGAGTGGTCCAACACGGTAGCCATCGACGTTGACCACTGCACTAAAAACTGGGCATTGACATTAGTAAACTAAAATTCTAAATATTTTTGTTTTATTCACTTGCAACATTATCAAAACCAATAATAAAAAATTATTTGGAAGGATAAATTTAAAAGGCTACTTGTACATATTTGAATAATCTAGTAACAGATTTCGATTTCTCAAAACACATTAGCCAATCCGGAAATCAATATTCTAAAAAAAACTCCCTCGCACTACTTTGAAAAAATTATTTCTTTGAGAACCATTGTTTGCGATACACTGCCCACATAAACTAACCATATTAAATCACTTATGTACATAAATGTTGCCATCTCGTAATCGAACGCAAAAAACAGGTAAGTCACATAGTGTTTTTATATCCCTCTCTTACTCTTCAACCTAAATAATAAATATGGTACCAAGAAATATAAAGATGTTATCTAAATTTCGGTGAACATTTTTGGGCATGAATAATGAATTGTTTTTGCGAACAGCTTGATCATTCTATACTATGCTAAAAAAACTACAACGCACGTTGAAAGAATAGAATGGACAATTTACTTTCCAGTTTTTTTTATAAAAATTTTGGCTTTTAATTAATGTGTAATATATATATTATCAATTGGATTGTGATTTATCGTAATCACTGAAAATTAATTACAACAGTTGAAATTTGTTTTTATTGAAAACAATTAGCAGAAATTTTATATTCTTGGGTGGTTTAGTGACATAACACTATGCACTGCAAATTTACTTAACTTTTTTACTAGTGTCATCTTATATTATATAGTTAAGTTATATATAATACATATATATAATACATATACATATATATAAGTTATATATAATACATTATCATCTTTTTCACTATGTCCGCTCCCAGCTTGGAGAATATGGAGTCCTCACGGAGTTTATCTCAACACATGTTTTTCTACAAGAAATGATTGTAACTCAGTTGCTCAACCACTCTTTTTCGAAGAGAGTAGAAATGGAAAGGATACAAGGACTAGGACAGGAGTAAATTTAAAAAAGATTATTTCTCCACAAAGACCCAAATGAAATATTTCGTATGCATTGTATTGTGCATCAGGAAGTTAGTATTGGCTAGCAAAACTATTATAGCATAGAAGATGTGGAGCCAAACGCGAGAACAGATTAAATGCTCGCGATTGTCTTTGAAAAAATACAATCTAATAAATATATATTTTTAGCAATATATTAATAGTATATCGGAAAGATTTAACAAACAAATACACATTGTGTCATTTGCGCCGCCATGTATCTTAAAAAATCCTAAACAAATGTTTTACAATGCTTCAGGGTTGTCAAAAAGAAAAACAAGTCAACTATAATAAAACACTTTCGATGGTTTCGGCGGTAACTTTGTGGAAGTTCATTTTAATATAAAATTTAAAATAACTTTGATTATTCCACGTGTTTCGCCTCTTTCATTACTTAAGCAAACTTTGCGATAGTAAGTCTGAAGATGCCTCTGAAAGAGGCGAAACACGTGTCACAATTAGTTACACAATACGTGGAATAATCAAAGTTATTTTAAATTTTATATTATAATAAAACACAGCTAAAAATTTAAAAAAAATCATGTCTTCTCCCGTGTGTGACTTCTTAAAACAAGGTTCTACGCATTTCGGTGAAAAAAGGAAGGGTTCAATGATGATAATACAAAATATGTAAAGTTTAAGTAAATGACTGTGATTTTAAGAGATGTCGCTATGTGTATAAAATGTTCGAATTATTAAAATCGATGACCTTGTCCAGTATTAGTCGGTGTGAATTTGACCGTATATATACGCGCATTTTCTATGGCAAACACTGCGCTCAAGGAATTTTAGACCGTATTTATACTTTTATAGCATACAATCGGTTACGGATAGCAATATGTACCCTTGGAAAAGAAACTTTTGTTGTTTTATATTATTCACAGTAATCGATTTTCCTAAGCAACCTTAACATTTTACCGACCGCACGATTTCGCTGAAAACGTACGCGTGATACCGCATGTTTTTTTGCCAAAATTTACTTAAAACAATAGATTTTAACATAACTTTTAAACCTCTTAACCAATTTCAATTAAAATTGAAATGAGTGTGATAAAATAAACATTATAAAAAGAGTGTTTTTAGACAGGGGTTGCCAACTTTATTTCATCTGAAAAGCGATAAAGGTAAAAAGTTAATGAAATCTAACATTTAGCGTATGATACAATTCTCAGAATATTTCCACCATCTCAAGATTGTGTATAATTGTAAACATCGAAATATGGATGTTTTATGGACAGGGGTTAGTTACCTTTTCTTCTTCAGCCCACCTTGGAGATGGAGATAAAATTCTCAAAAAAATTATATAAAATTTAAAATGAATGAAATGTATATATGAATCCGATAATCGTATGTTTTTCCTACCAACTAGTCTAGAAATGTCAAAGCGTAAATATTAGATAATGTTTTTTTTAAACGTCAAGTTACGTTTACCGAAAGACGCCACCGTGGCGTATGCGGTAGATAAACGCATCTCTGAAAGAGGCGTATGCGGATGTTAAAGTGTTAAAAATGTTCCAAAACGGCCAGCAAAATATTATTTATATTAAAGTTTCCGTGCTGGTGCTACGGAAGCTGCTATACCACATTTAAATATACTAGTGCCGTTATAATCGTTTACCAAGCGACATTATCCGTGATGATACGAAGCCGGTTCTTTTAAGTGGGCCTAACGACATATCCATTACGGCAGCCAAAACGGTCTATCGTTCGGCTTATCACTATAATATTATTGTTGTGTGTATTATAATATCCCGTACTTTAAGCTGCCCGTTAGTGTTGATATCAATATTTTCGTAATACACTAACCGTAAAAAGAAAAAGCTTCTTTTTTAAAAGGTTTTTGTCATAATACGGTAGCAAAAAAATATGAGATGGTAAATTTTGTATTTTTATTAAACAGTTCATGAAAAAGATTATTTAAAAAAAACAGAGCTGTGGAGTCGGAGACGGCGTTTTGGCCGGAGTCGTACTCGGAGTTATAATTTTATTTTTTTTTATGTCAAATTTGGCTCTTGGCAGTATTGGTTGGTTAATATTTAATGTGTATTCATTAATTTAATGAAAACACATAAATAGAAAAATTAGGGCAAAAAGTTACGAACTTAAACATTTTTTAGTCGGAGTGTTTTTGGTCAATATTAGAGTCGGAGTCGGAGTCGTATTTTTTTAATGACTCCACAGCCCTGCAAAAACATTTGGCATGTATTTAATGGGTCAGTAACTAATTCAAGTTTTGGTCAGTTAAATAAATAAATGGTCAGTTAAAAATCAAAATGGTCAGTTAATATTATAAACGGTCAGTAATATATTTTAATGGTTAATTATTTATTAAAAATTGTTAAAATTTAAATTAAATAGTCAGCTATTTTTAAAAAATGATAAGTTTTAGTTTGACAGATTGTGAATTTTATCAAATATGGTCGTAATAGGCAAATTTATGACATGTTCTTTTTTTTTTAACTGACCATTTATTATTTTAACTGACCATTTAATATTTTTAACTGACCGTTTAAAGTATTTATAACTGACCATTTATCGAATTAGAAACTGACCAAATAATTAGTAGTCAAAACATTTAAGTAATTATTGCAATGAAAATAAATATTTTTTCAAATGAACACGTGTTTTTTTAAAATGAATTTATAACAATTAGAAAGACATATTTTTCTACACAAATCACAATTTTATCAAATTATCAGATGAGTTTTTACTGATGGTGAAGATTTTTGGTTGCAATTGAATAAAACCTGATAAAATTTTGACCTGACCAATATCACCTAATGTTTAGATAAATTGCTTTACTGCCAAAAATGTACAATCAAAATATCTATTTATTGACACATAGAAAACTCTTCTGGTATTATTATATTATGAAGTCGCTCCCTGTGATTTGTCATATGAAGTAAGGATATAATGGGACACTAATTCATTTTTTTGTATGTCAAATATAGCGTCGTGGAATAAAAAACGTTATTCAGTTATTCAGATTATTCAGATGTAAGTGAAGATAATTCATTTCCTTTACGTGAACAGGCTAGATTTTTTTTTAAATCTGATATTAAAAGCTCTTCCCGTTTGACCAATATACCTGGCTCCACAGAAATCGTAACCAAGTAAATAGACGCCACTTTGTTTAAGAATATTGAGTTTATCTTTAGAATTTACTAAAACACAGCTCAAGGAATTCACTCAAAACTCAAAATAGACATTAAAAAGATTTTTGTTGATTTTCCTTGAAATCTTTTCTGAAACTACGCAAAAAGCTTAATTTCACCTACTGTATCTTAACAGCAAGATCATTAATCACCAAACTAAAGCTTACATTTAACAGAGCGATTTTTTAAAAATGCCGATCTATTAAATCCGAATAATAACCATTTTTCTTACGGTATTATAATGGAGTTCTACCTAGTAAATGCCTACACAATCAATACCATTATTCATTACTATTTGTTTTAATGTATTTAGATTGTATTATCGTATCTATTTGCTTATTTGTAGTACGAATTGTTTGTCATACATTGTGATTATTACTTTACTTTTGTATAAATATCACTGTTTCGTTTTATTTCTTATCAATTGATAATGCTCGCCATGAGCGAAACCGGTCCTGATCCAATAGATTTAATGTGGAATAAGTACTCAAAATGTTTGATTAGTTTTGTTATCCGAGGAATTATCCAACTCAACTGTGTTAACACACTTCAACGAAGCTTACAAGTTTACCTCAACAAATGTCACTCATTAACGATATTAAATTTCAATCAGCTATCCTTAAAAGCTTTCACACACTTCAAGGAAGGCGTTTCGAAGCTTAGAAAACACTGCATTATATCATTGAGATTCTCAGTAGCGTTCCGAAAAAGTTTCTTTAAATGGAATTATATCCCAAAATAAAACTTTCCAAAATCCGCATATAAACGTGTATAAACGTACATTTATCCATTCGTTACAATCGAGATAAACGATGAATCAGAAAGAAGAAAAACAAGAACTCACCTGAGAAGTTTCTTCTACAGTGTGCAATGTAGCAAATCGTCCGGCGGAGCATCTCCCAGGCCAACTCTCCGCCGTCTACAGCCTGATGGTCAGAAAGATTTATTGGGGGTACTGACAACTGAGCCTCAAACAACTCACCCTGGAATATTGTATCTATGAAAATTCACGTTTATATGTACACTTCATTCTTGATTTATCGTCTGAAACGCATATTAAGTATAATACCGTAAAGTACGAATATCACTTTAAAACGTAATATTTTTTTAAATATTGTGTTAGGCCAAGGACTAACCTTGTTCGACCTTTTTGGTTCTTCATTTTTTAAGCCTTATTAAGCTCATTATATTTTCATATATGGAAACATATAAAGGCAATGATTGTACGATTTTGTTTTATTAATTTCAAAACATAGCTAAACTTACTTTGAATACTGCAAGGCTTAGAAAGTTAATACAAATTAGTTATAATTTGCATATTTTTTACTTATACATTATACCATGTTGACAAGGCTTGGCTAATATTATAATTCTGCTATTAATATATAAATGATTGACCGTTTAATTAAGTACTCACACATACAATACAAACGGACCATTTGTTTTTATTTACGAAATATGATAATATTATACATTTTTTTCTAGATAGTTAAAATATGACTTGGAAGGTGTTAACTGTCACTCACTTCTTAGTAGTATGAGATTATTTAAAATAAATATGTAATAATATGTTTTGATTACCTATTAATGTATATAAATTCTCGTGTTTGCGGAGAGTAAATTTGCCAAATCTATCAATGGCTAGTAAATTTTTCACTAAGATACCCAGCTGACTAAAAGTATTCATCAATCGGAGATGAACCTTACAGGCGCTACTCGTCAGTGAACCAGATTTATGAGGCCCTCGCGTGTGCAGGCCCATTTAAAATACTCCGCCCCATTGGGCAAGAGCAAAATCTGAGACGTGGGGTATTATTAGCTGGATACATCTTGTTATGTCCAGAACACTTATTTTTGTCTTGTTCTGTCACTGTAGGGTTAAATACTGAATAAAATCAATGTTATTACGAATTTAATGATGTTACCACAAGTTTTTTTTCAGATGTTTTTACAGCGAGTTATTTTTTGACAATTTTTATGGCAGAAACTGTTTATCAGTGAATGCATGATATATATCAGGGGTGGCCAAAGCGTCGATCGCCTATCTGATCTGTTAAAATCTCTGGTGCCAGTAACAAGAAGCGTGCAAGACAAGTCGTGTGACAGGGACAGCACGCTAAAACCTTGAAGATAGCCGATTATCGATGAAAATCTCTTTCTAAATCCCGGGTCAAAAAAGGGTTGGCAATAAGATTGATATAGGCTTTAAATTACTAAATGTTGGTTGATCACCGCCAATAATTTCAAACAAAAGTCAATCGCGGTCAAAAAAGTCTGGCCACCCCTGATATATATTGTACTTATGGATGTATGAGTAAACCTTTTGAATTGGTTTCACTATGGATTGCTAACCATTACAACGATCGCGCCCTCCTGTAAGCAACGAAGGGAAGGGAATGCAAATTGAATATGAAAAGTTTACTCAGAGACGAAAAAGACGGGAAGAACTTTTCGCTAACGCTAATGCGCCTCAGAGCATGACGCTACATCAAATAGATATAAAAAACAAAACTACAACTGAACGGAGGATGATTATTATAATTATTTTATATAATTAATTGAAAGCTGAATAAACTTTCATAACAGTATATCAAACCTTGATTGCATCAGACTCTTACAAAATACTGAGACAGTCATCACAATTAGAGATTCTAATACCGATATTACCAAAATCAAAAAACCCCTGACAGTTTTTCAATACATTGAAAAATTGATTTTGGAAATAAAAAAAATATAGTTTTACGGAGAAATTTATTAGTGACTTTTTATTACTTCTAATTATCCGTAATAACGAACATGTCACGTTAAATCTAAAATAGATATAATCCCAGATCAAGGTTGGCAGATTCCAGGAATGATGGTATAACTTTATTTTTTCAATTTAAGGTTTATTATAAAAATCAGTTTCTGATGTTCACGATGGAGATATTTTTAATTGGTATTTGATTTGAAACTTTTGTAAAACAGTAATTGATTTATTCTTCAGGGTTTACGATCCTTATCCGGTCCCTGTGGTCTAGTGGCAAGAGCTTTGTCCTAGCGATCTGGAGACCCGGGTTCAATTCCCGGCAAGGTCAGATTTTTTCAATTGAAAAAAAAAGAGATCTTGGGCTGGGTGTATGTTATTTATCGTTGATTTTGTGTACAACTGATTTATTACTTATCATCGAGTTAATCTCGTATGACTTTCACAATTAAGAATATTTGGCGCATTGGCGTAAGCTGTAATGCCAAATATTTTTTTTCTTTAAAATATTTTAAAATATTTACTAATAAAATTTATCGTAACCAAATCGATAATTCATGTATTACTCATTTGTGTATGTTTTTATTTATCTTTTATTGATGTGTTACATATTCTAATATTTTTATTTGAAACAAGTACCGAAAATTAAAAAAAATACTTCTTAAATTAGTATAACAGATAATATTTACTTCAGACAAGGGATACAAACACAAAGAATACCGAGATTTTACCTGCTGCAGCAGTCTTATCTACCTTGTTCTTCCAGTTTTTTGTATCCGAATATTTGAGGATATTTTTATAACAAAGTTGGTAATCTATTTATTTATTCATGATACATTCTTGGCTGTAACGATTTAAAAAATATCACCAACACTATCCGTTCACCGTCCAGAAAAAATACCTTGTGCTTAATTCAAATAACATCGATAGCTTGGTTTCTTTTAAAAAACATGATTTCAAATAAAAGCATCCAGATTTTTTTCATAAATTTAACAACAAATTTGTATCATATTTCAATTCCTTTAAAAATCTGATTCATTTTATAATTAAAAATAAGGGTCACTTTGCTTCAAAAGGGTACTTATTATGCTTCTTTTGAAATACGATACTAAAAATTGTCTTTGCTTATATTTTCCTAGCTCTACTTGAAAATAAAGGTATTCTTTTAAATAATGCAAAAGTATTGATTGTAAAAATGCCCTTTACCACAAAATTTATATATTCTAAACTTTTTTTCATTAAGTATTATTAAAAGTCGAATGTAGAAAAAAATATTATCTATAAGATGTCTTCTTAAAAATGTGATGTCTTTTTTAAAAATATTGTCTATAGATGTCTATAGATGTCTTTTTTTTATTGAAATTCAAATGTATTTGATATATTTTCGAAAAGATACACTAAATTAATTTTGAAATACACATATTTTTAATATAAATCATATGTTTACGAGTTCTGTGTATTTAAATCCCCAATCCGTTGTATTATTTCATATGAACGGCGCAGTATGTTATTGGACCATATTCAAAAAACGGAAATCCCTTGATATATCGGAACATAAAAATGGCCTTTCAAAAACAGGACCAAACTCGTACATTATTAACATGCTTTCGCCCTCACTAATGACGCTCCTCTTAATGAAATTTTATAAATTATTTTTCCAATAGCGGTATACGATTTTTCCATTCGCTATTGCTTTGGGGTTAATTAAGCCTTCGATAAATTACTACCCCTTATTATATTAATAACTCAATCTACAACCACACACGGAAGGATATAAGAAAAATATTATCATCGCAAAAGACTTTTTTTGATGAAATTTAATATATTTTTCACTTCCTGGTAGAATTTTATTGTTTTATAGTTATCTGAACATAAGCGTATTATGTGTAAATATTCATTTTTTTTTAAATTCACTATGGATAATTTCAACACGGAGTATTTCTACGAGAACTAGTTGTAAGTCAGTCGCACATTTTCTTATAGTTGGAGTATACCGATGAGGCTAGGATAACAGTGACCAATTTAAATATGTTTGTAAGGTTTTAACGCGTTTCCTGGAATAAAATGTATATAATATATTGGGTGGAAGACAATGTTGTTTTCATAAATAATACTGAAACATACCCAATCGTTATTCACCAATAACCTAACAGGTCTTGATTGATAAAACATTTTGTTTTCTATGAATATAGTCAAAAAATCTTGAAAGATGAAGCGTATTAAAAAAATAATTATCGTGACAAAAAATAATCAGATCCGAGATCGAGTGTCAACGTTGATGGTTCTGGTTGCGGAGCTCACTGGCTCGGGTCCCAGTCCAAGCAGTTTCATTTTCATGTATGTGCCTTTTAAGTTCCCTTAATACGTATGTGTCTATTAAGTTAAAACGGGATGTAGCTTGCTTGATCAAGGTATAACAACCTTTGTTCAAGCTCTCGCTTAAATTGAACGGTGATGCACAACCTGCGGCCCTCAAAGACATGTCATATCGCCCGCAATGACAAATGTCAATCACATTTTTTTTTCAGAACTTTTTACGGACGATGGAAAAACAATATAAAACTTTAAAATTTTCAATTTAATATACACTAAAAATATCGATAATTTAATCAGTTTTACCCAAGCGGCTCCGAACTATCTGAGAATTGATTATCTGGCCCTTGTCTCAAAAAGGTTGTGCATCACTGATCTAGAGTCTATCTGTTCCAAATTTGGAGAAGACTGGTGATTTTGAAAATAGCGTTGGCGTAATCAATTCATATATCTGTTAAATCCGAAGAAAAATCTGCGTTTGTAGGCGCTTCCCTATAATCGGGATTTGGAATTGTATATTGGATTTGCCGCAACAGAGCATTGCAATTAGGTAGTACATTGAAGGTTTTGTGCCGTTTGTTTTATTATATAAAGCGTTATAATTTACAAATTAAATGGAGGCCATGTTTATTTTTCAACTGACGAAGAAAATCTCACTAATCCTGAGTATTTAATAAACATTTCAATAAAAACACCTAGTCATTTTCGATAACAACCCAAACGAATTGATGGTGTGCCTGGATAATAAACAACATCAACATTGCACGGGTAATGTGATGAATCTCAAAAAATAATAAGCCTAATTATCTTTAGAAGCGTCATTTCAGCGTTTTTCATTCCTAGTTTTGGCTTCATTGGAATAAAAGGGAATCACATGATTTTTATGAATTATTTTAACAGTAGAGTGTAAGTGATTTTTTATAGAAAACATGGTCCCGTAACAAAAATCATAAATTTAGTGCACCGAAATAATTATTAATGATCTAGTCAATAATCAATTTATTATTATTATTCAATAGCTTCAAAGTTTGATTCACATCTTTTCATTTTAAAGACGTACGATGAAAGAATTTTTGTATCCAAATTGTATAGTACCGTAGTAGAAGGGAAATTTGTATTTCCACTTAAGTTTTTATAAGCGGCTATTGATATCATAAGCCAACAAAATGGAGCACGAAACCACTGCGTGACGCTGCCATGGATTCCTGTCACCCACAAATTGCTTTACTTCCACCCATGACATCTTTCAGTCCTGTTCAGTCCATCATAAAATGAACAGTACCCGACGGTTGTTCAAGACGCCGGGATCCCACAGGCAAGCAGGGTTAAGGCTCTCCAGAGGCATCCACAGCACGTGACCCAACCTGTTCCAGCGTCTCTCCATGACAACTGACGTGACAGCGCTGTGCTCTATTGGTATTAGAGACTCCAATTCGAGTATCGATTACTCGATACTTGAGTATACTCATCCGTTTTTCAAGTTCTTGATACTCGTAATTTATAAATGAAGACATATTTCCAAATTTTATTTACTTTTTTAAAATATATATTTATATATATTTTATTGTTGCGTTTAATTAATTGAGTCTGACGCGTAGTTTTACTGTCCAGTAGTATTTATTTTTAATGGTTTTGCCATTGAAAATGCTGTGCGAGAATTTCTTTTGGTACTTTTGCTTTGTGTTACTTATCTTATCAACGACTATGATGACAAGAGACGAAATAAAATATTGAATAATAGTCTTTTGATTTTCCAACTATGGATGCAGCTGTGGTATAATCGATTAAATACGATTATTTATTTATTAACCATTCATTTAAATACACAAATTTGAATTAATAAAAAAAAATTGGTACATATGAAACTACTCGAGTATACTCGAGTATTTTATAATTTTACTACTCGATACTCGAGTAGTTGAAATGTCAAGTAATTTGAGTCTCTAATTGGTATAATATAGAACAACACCTTCTTACCACACCTTTTTTCAATGTTTGAATTTATAATTTAAGCAATTAAAAAAATGAATTTCCTCTTTCAAAATTGTAAAATAAATATTCGAATAAATTTACGTTCAATAAACATAAAGCACACAGACCGTTCGTTTCAATTTATCATAATTTAATAATGAGAAACAAATTTAAATCTGTGTTCTTGCGAAAATAATTTTAATTTCCGCCTTGATACCAATTAATACTTAATCTTTGATAAATTAGCTAATTGACTTTTTCTCGTTCCCATGTAATTGGCAAAGTTTGTTTTGCCTGGGAAATTCGTGTGAATTGATTAAATGCTTTTATTTAAGACGGATAATTTTAGAGAAATTGCCAATTACAAGAATGTCTCGACCTAGAAGGTTGAATCGTTTAAAATTATGCTGGAAAATAGAATGACAGATTCTCAATCAATAACTATCAGTATTTATGGTATATAAAGGGTATTTCAATAGGGACGCTCAAAATATGTTACTTTGTCCTGCTGAGTAGATTATTCATTGTTTAGTGACCAAATTTGAGTCAACCAGTTTGGTAAATAATCGGCCAACACCTACCTGTACGTCATCAAAATACAAAATCTGGTGAAAACATTGCTGCTGTGTGTGAAAGTGTACAGAAAAACATAAGGCAGCTTATTTCTCGTTGTTCACAAGAACTTGGCTTTTCTGCGACTTCAACTTGGCGAATTTTGAATCGGGCCTTATGTCTGCACCCGTATAAAATCCAACTAACCAAGGAACTTCAGGTAAACGACCACAGACAACGCCTGATTGGGTTCTGGAGCAGTTGGAAGTTTACCCAAATTTGTCAAAAAACGTCAACTTTAGCGACATGGCCCATTTTATAATGAATGGATATTGGCAGACATTTGATGCTTTATTCCATATTTAATGCCGTAAAATATACCTACAAAAGAAATTAAAATTTAGTCGAAATCTCACAAACAACTTGTTTTATTTACATTTCAAAACTAAGCGTCCTCATAAAAAGACCCTTTATAATCTTTGTATTTTAACTACCTGACAAAACACTTATTCCAAAGCAGTGATTTTTGTATTTTGTTATAATTAAGTTAGTTCCAGATGGATTGTTTTATTGTAAATTTGTTAATTATTCGATGTTGTTTTCTAAGAATAAATAACAATAATGAGGTTTTCATTCTTTGTCTTATAATGCTCTCGTGAAATTGGTTCTGGTATTAATAAATCTAGTGTGGAAAATGTAAGTACCGATAATGTGTTATAATTTTAATTATAATACCATTCTACCAAGTATGAATAAAATAAATTAATATGAGTAAGATATTTAGTTCAACATATATATGTTACAGTGAAACTGTATTCGCAGTGAAAATGTATCAAGTAATAGATTTGTATGACAACATGATTACACTGGTCACGATCATTGAAATTATTGGCCAAGTCGACGATTTGCCGGCCTAAAATTTTGGTTTGCTTCAATGAAACAAAATCAGCAAGTATTCACATAAAAATAGAACCAAAGACAATACACATACAAACATAGGGTTGAAGATAAGGCGGTCAAATTTGATTTCAATGACAGCTTAGAGAAGAATATATTATCACTTAGAATACAGTTTCACTGTAACATATACACAAACTAATTTTAAACGCTTATCAATGGTTATTTTAGATTGATAAAACTTTTATCAAAATTTGATTGTAGTACCATCCTACCAGCAAACCTAACGCTTGCAAGACATATTGTATGTATTTATTTTTGATACATGGATGCGGGGTAGTTTAAAGCACGTCTTATCATCGGACAACACGCGCTCAAACAGCTGCAACATTTTGGATTTTATAAACGAAAAACATTGTTAGCAAAAATTTCTAGAATATAAAAATGCAAAATATTATATTATTCAGGCATTTTAAGCAATTGTCTAATTTAACCGTATATTTTTAATCCCGAGTCTGTTACATCGCGATCTCTCATATTGATTCAAAGATAATAAGGTACCTATCCAAGAATTCGTTTTTAGCTTTAATAGCAATGACAATTACCTATCTGACTTTGACGGAAGCGTTTTCGAGAAAAAACTTTCAGGAGCAAAGGATGACTAATCGATTTACGGTCGACTTTGCATATTTTTACGAAACAACCTTTTTTGAATTTTTGCTTAGTTTGAAATTCACCTCGAAGTTTTGGCTGAGTAATATTTAACCTGTCGAGTATCATGTACCTGTCCTTAGCAGACAGTTTAATGTGACCATTTATTATTAGGGTAACGATACCCCCGGCGATATAATGGCCACTAAGTGGGTGACCATTACCGACAATCTTTTGGGCCATAATGGGAAATCTATGACCGGAAGTGTTTTTTTCGAACGGAA
Source organism: Himalopsyche kuldschensis (assembly GCA_028554975.1). Classification (NCBI taxonomy): domain Eukaryota; kingdom Metazoa; phylum Arthropoda; class Insecta; order Trichoptera; family Rhyacophilidae; genus Himalopsyche; species Himalopsyche kuldschensis. The sequence continues at coordinate 2,742,434 of JAHFWI010000036.1, forward strand.
TTTTTAAAAAATCATATTAAGCACAGAGAATATTTTCAGAAAATTATCAATTGCATGGAGGGTTACAAAATGAAATCAGCTACAATGATACGATAGAATATATTGTACTGGATTGTTTGATTAGACTATTAGATGAACAAATGCTGCGTTACGTTAACAGTATATTTGTTAGTTCATCGTATTTTTTTCATCTTGAGGACTATTATATATCATTAGTATTGCTACCCGGCGTCGCTCGGACTAAGCGACCAAAAATTATTTAATGTTATATCATTCGACATAATTATATCACAAAATCTAACATCCAAAATAGAGTTAAAATAAAATCACAAACTTTATTTAATTTGATGACCCATTCTCGCCCATTAAAATGACCAAATTCAAGGAAAAAATCTAATTTGCTGTCAAAGAAATGTCAAATAATACCTTCACGTAAATAATAAACATTATTATATTAATAAAAGCCGGGAATAGTTTAGTAGAAGACTAATTTATTACATTTTGACTAAATGTCTTCGCCGATAAAAATTCAAACATATTTTCTTTCATATTCGTTTTTATGGCAACTTAATGACCAACAATGCAAAAGGCAATTACAGACCCTTTCGGTTTTATATATAAGATATCGTTTGCTTACGATATATATGCTACACAACAGTTATACAATATAAAACGTTGTTATCTTTTTGATGTTTTTATTTTAAAAATATGAAAAGCATTATCTTTTAGATTTAAACTTTTATTGACTGTGAGTCAAATTGTTGTACATCTCTCTATTCTGGATTAATCGTATTAGATCTTTAATGCTCTGACCACTGAGTCGCTTACGTAAGTTTCGTTGCCAAAAGATTTCTTTCATAGTTCTCTGCTACTTTCTATATGACCTATTTTGCGTTTAAAAGTCATGGCCAAAAGAGGCAGATGTTTTGTAATTGATGGACATAACGATCTTTTGTCCGATTAGTTTGCTTCAAGCGCTACTCATGAAATTAAATTTATTACATTTACAGTACACCGTATTTTGTTTGATAAATAAGCATGATATAGTGCGTGAAGTAAGAACTACATTTTTAATATTATTTGTCCTGTTAGATACTTAATTTTGAGTTACAAAAAAATTTTGACAAACACAACAATACAATAGTTTTAAAAAAAGCCAAAATATATTTAACTCAAACTATTTCATACAATTAAAATATATATTCTTGTTCAATTGATTCAATATTTTTTCAAATATGAAGGCTATTAACACAGAGTGCTCGATTGAGCTTTTTTTTGACATTTACACTGTACAATTTTGTTTCTAAGCTTGTTTATATTTTTTTATCTATATTGTTAATCTTATGAAATAAACTGTGTATACTAATGTAATATACGTATAAACTGTTTACCTTACCCTTTTTAAAATTCAATCTTTTAGTTTTTATCATAAATAAGTTCGGAAATATTGCCAATCAATTTTTAATCATAAATTATCAGGGTTTTTCTCTGAATTGATTCATCAGTCTAACAGCCCTTATTGACCCTTTATGTCGCACTGAGGTCGTTATTTAATGGACAATGTCATCTACGCTTGCAGTATCAACGGGCTTAAATTCCAACATTTTGAATTATTTATTATTCAATCGATTTGTAGGCTTTTGTTCAAAAGCATTGATGTCTATGATCTTTTAATCCTGCTCACAACTCTGATTTAAAAATGGGATATATGTACCTTGTATTCTTATAGTCATTTCGGTTTCCTTATTTCGCTATTTACAATAAAAGGAACTGAATAAAATCAGTATTAAAAAAGCTTTTTTCTGTGATGCCTTCATTGTTAGTCTACTTGCTCAGCATTGGTCGTATACAAGTTTAGAACAATCTTAGTAAGAAGAGACGTAAAGGGCAAATTGTGCTACAATATATTTTGTCGACTCCGTGGTGTAGTGGTCGTTGGCTTCCATAACGGATTTCACTGGGAATGAGACCCAATACGAGCAGCATTATTAAAGTCAATTTATCGATTCTGTCCAAAGACATGGGTGTTTGTGCTGTTTTAATTAAAAAACTTTCAATCCATCCTATAAGTAAGCATAGCGAGAGCGATGAGTTAACCACCATCTTATTCTTTGTATCCCAACTCTCGTCGAACTGAAGAGAGGTTGAGCGACTGACTGAAATGTAGATCTCGTATAAAAAAATATGTTTAGATACCTCCATTAGGAGTCATATAATCCACATCAGGATTGGATATGGATTTGAAAACAAAACATCTTTTATATAGATGACTAGCTGTACCCTGTGCGCGTTGCTGCGCCAACAACTAAAATAAATTTGAAGGAAAGACATTACACAAATATTCAATTCAATTTGCATGTATTCAATAATCGAGAAATTTGTAAAAAATCGATATCAATTTTTGGGGGTTGTTTGGCGGGATGGGGTTTTAAAATAAACCTTTGGGGAGTGGAGGTTGGGGGGTGGTTTGGGGGAGGGGTTGGTAGGCCAAAAACCGTTGCGGGAGTGTACTCAATAAATTTGTAAAGTTTCACATCGATCGATCGAGTGGTTTAGTAGTCCATAGCGGAAATACAGACAGACAAACAATCATTTTTATATGCATGCTAGCTGTACCCTGCGCGCGTTGCTACGCCAGCAATTGTAGGGGGGGATTGAGGGGGGGGTGGGGTGGGGAGGGGTGTACGCCAGAAAGTTTCGCGGTTGTGTACTGAGAAATTTGTAAAAATCGATATCAATTTTGGGGGGGAGGGGTTGTTTGGCTGGGTGGGGTTTGGGGGCGTATGGGGCGGGTATGCCAGAAACCTTCGAAGGAGTGAACTCGAAAAATTCATAAAGTTCAAAAAAAATAAATTGGGGGTGGAGGTTGGGGGTGGTTGGGGGAAGGGGTTGGTAAGCCAGAAACCATTGCGGGAGTGTTCTCAATAAATTTGTAAAGTTTCACATCGATCGGTCGAGCGGTTTAGTAGTCCATAGCGGACATACACACAGACATTCATTTTTATATGTATAGATAGATATAGATAGATTAAAAAAAAATCATAAACAACAGAGGCTATCATATAATAAAGTGCCATAAGAAATAAACAAAAAAATGAATATTATTGAAAATTCTTGCCTCGATAGGATATGCTTGACCACCCTGTGCGGTATACGTACCACATGTATACCTTTTACTTACACACACATTGGTAGACTTGGTGGAACTACGCTCTGGGAATAAATTAGTTGATATTACATTTGAACATTACAAATGGAAGGCTTTACCTATATGAAACAAGACCCATGGGCCCTATAAATTAATTAAATATTAACACTTCTCAACCTTGCGGCTTCGGTTAATATCGGTCTCACAATATATTACATGCGAATAATGAATTGTATGCATTTGATGCCCATTGCTTAGTTGGTGAATCTTTAATTAAGTGATGTTTATATGGTTTTAAGTTTACCTAGAAAGGCATTAAATACTATTAGAATAGCTAGCCTAACAAACTCGTACAGGTAAATTTATAACAAAGTGGTACTTAAATATTCACAAACGTTAAACAATTAAGATATAAAGAATACAAAAAACTATTTGGTATTTTACAGATTAAAATTATTCACTATATTCAACTTTTATCCATGCAAAAAAATGAACAATTTCAATAAATTATACACTTATCATCTCAACAATCTTCTGAAAACGAAAAATATTGACGTTTGAATAAAATAATTTCAAAAACCCACAAGGCAAATGAAGTGTCCAAGTGTTTTTAAAAAAATGTTTTACATTTTACATATAATATAACAGTATGGAAATATTGAGTTCGTGATTCACAAAAGAGTTTTTCAAACGATCGATTACTCTAGATTAATGTTTGATCTGTAAGAATTCGAGAGAAAAATAGTATTCAGAAATGAAGTTAGTAAAAAAAAATTGATCCTTGGCCACTTGTAAGAATTAGTTTGCGTAGAGAAGATCGGCTATTACAGCAAAATCGTGTGATATGAATCCGTATGTATCGTAAAATATTGAATTAATAATACGTCTATTTTCGGGGAAAAAAATCGATTATTATTATATTTTAGTATTTTTTCACTGTAAGATCCATTTCTGAATACAAGTTATTGAACATCTGTATTACTTTATAAGAATGAAGTCGTTCAAAATAAGAAAACATCAATTTTATAAGCAATTCAAAGAAACCATCGTTTGACCATAAATACGTGCACTTGAAATGCTTGAAGATGCCGAAAGGCGAAACCCGGGTCGTTAGCGACAAAACTCATGGAAAAGTACAAAATTCAAACAATTCAAATTTGATATTCAAATTCCATGAAGCAGCCTCAGTCGAAATCCTTAATTGAATACAAACAACTTTAAACATATTTTAATTCTCGGTAACTTAAAATGGACTGGTTAGTAAGAACCTAACTGGAAATTAATTTCTTTTAAGGTTAAAGTGCTCACTGTAAATACTTGGAGGAATGGCATTATAAATAAAATAAAGCACATTTTAGTACTTACTTCACTTTGAATTTATTGAGATCAGGACCGGTTTCACTCATCACGAGAATTATCATATGTATCAGTTGATAATGCTCGCGATTCGAATTTGATGATATCCATAAATTCAATGTAGTATAACTACAAAAAATGTGTGATTTTTTGTACTACAAGTTAATTTGCTGAAAATATATTTTGCAGAATTTTCCAACTCTCGCATTGAAAGTGTTAAATACCACTAACGTGAAATTCAAGGTGTTAACACGTGAGAAAACATATTTCCTCTATTTAGTTAATGAATGGGCGACAAATCCATAGCCCCCACACTCGACGCGTGACCGTGAGCTATTATATTTACTTATCGAATTTCTGTGATATCATAAATTTTCAAATGATTTTACCGTTGCATGGGCACTCCGACACCCTTTTGGGAACACGCCGAATGCTACTGGATTATTATATTCATGAATAGTTTTTGTAATTTTTTAACGCGATTGGGTAAAAACATCCATAATTGACAGTGAATAAACTATTTTTTTAAAAGTAACAAGTCAACTGTATATACTAATTACAGTTCCCTTTGCCACACTTATTTTAGGAATAACTTCTATCGGTAGTCCAATATTACTTTATTTATCGTTCGAAAAACGGCAATATTTCGCTCCCGCTTATAAACGTATTTGGATTACGTACGTATCTATGTTATTCGGGTGAAATAATATAATATTATGCTTTTGAAGCAAAATTTGTTTTCGTTGTTCCCATATGAATTCAACATTAATTTTAATATTTAATCAATAATAAAATAAGGGTTGTAATTATTTTTTTTACATATACATAACTTATTCGTTCAATGAGTTTTTACATCTAGATATATGTTGTTTTTTTAAAGTAAAATAAGACTACTGTTTTTATTTTTCATACTTTAAAGTAGATATTTTGGTAAATGATAATTTTCTGTGAATATGCAGCCGTGAAAAACAGCTTACAGAAAACTAGTCAAAAATTTATAACGGTGTGCACAAGTTTGTGGGTAATTACCATAGTAATTAAATAGGCTCATAAACAAAGTGTAAGATTTTTTTTTATAATAATATTTAATTTATTAAAAATATAAAAAAAGAAGCATGCGATTTTAAAAATGTTTGAAAAAATATTTTATTGAATATCACATTGCATTTAAGTACATGTGACATTCCTAATATTCATTTTTTTTTCGTAATTAATTCAAATCGTTCACTTAAAATCGATATATGTAAACTCATTTCACTTATTTGGTATTTTGAATTATAAAGCTATTATATTTCAAAATAATTCAAGTTTATAAATTAATGTTTTTTACATATTTGCATGGGTCAAGATTTGCTTAATAAAATTATTTAATTGATGCTTTTACCAAGAAAAGAGAAACTAAAATCATGTGTGAATACTAACTCCAGAAATTTTCCATTACATTTTTGATATCCCTGCTTTTCTGTCCCAAGTAATAATCATTTCAGCCCGCTGCAAAATATCACCTTTGAGACTAATAGGTTTTTGTTCAACACCTGCCATTTTGAAAAATGAGGCTTGTAAATTAGCATCCAATTATAATCTCTTTGCTGAGCCCTATGTTCATTATTAAAAAAACATGATGATTTTTTTTCATAAAGAATTTTCAATTAAATGTAATCAAAAAAAAAATATCGGTTTCAAAATAAATGTAAATTTCTCATAAATCAAATGAATTTTTCAAAATCCATTACTATATCTTATTGCTTAAAAATATAACACACGATTCAATATACATATATCCAGGGCTTTTTTTCCCATTTAACGCGCTGGAACGGCGTTCCAGCACCTTTTTTCCCGGTAATTTTTTTTTTCAAAATTTCATAATCAATTAGACGAAACAATGTTTGCGCTTACGTAATTACAATCTATATTTATATAATTCGTCAAAATGATGTGATTTAGTTTTTAAAATTATTCCTAAAAGAAAATGAATGGCCTGCGTGTGGTAAATTGATACTTATGTTAGTAATTTCAAGGGGGTTTTATGTCACCAATGGCTTTCTCACCTTTTAATGTTTGCTATCAAATCTTTGATCATTACGAAATAAAAAACCGTTACCGAAAATTTTGTTTCAAGGTATAAATTTTGCACACTTAATATTTTTGCCCATGTATTGTTTATTTTATAAGAACCACATTGCCTACTTCACTTTAAATATAATGTGTGTACAGTTTGAATACTACATACAATTTATTTTTATATTGTTCCGGGCTTGTAATCTGACGTATGCTTTTTTTTATTGTTTTATTTACACAATTTTAAAAGTAATTTGAGCAGTTAGTGTTCATAAAAGAACTAACGTTACAAAAACTTAGTGTGCATATAAATTTATGAGTGAGATGTATGTAGTTACTATTCGAATAGTAAAAAATAAAAAAACCTTACGAATAAAAATAAATTTACTTAAACTTAATTAATTAAATTTATTTTGACTAACATAGTTTCATTTTTTTTAACTGTCTTTCAAAAAGAATCATGGAAGGGTAATACTCTTAGCCTATGAGATTAAGCCCCCAATTGAAATTTCACCAATTCTACCCAAAGTTCATAAAAATAGTAGTGAGCGATTTGACAACCAAAAGTCATTATCTTATTTTATCCTACAATTTTTACCCTGTATCCACAGTAAATATTTCGTAACCAATCTATAGTAAAATGATTGAAAGCAATTTTATATTCTTTTATAACGATATTCAACTCCATAAGGATTAATGAATCTTACAACTCTTAGAAATAGTACAACTCTTAGAAATAGGACCTTCAATGTGTTATGTCTTTGGAGAAAAATGTCAAAAAGTCTTTTTTTTCACGTGTACATAATAAAAAGACCCAAAAGTGTTGTGTGATCTAATTTTTCCTAATGCTCTGACTAACAGTCTTCCGGGAGGAATCGCCAAGCAGGAAAATCGGCGTCAAAGCCTACCGGAAAGGCTTGCAAAGCGGCAAAAGCATTTCCGGCTGACGGCAGTACCTCCGGCTCATGGCGGTTTCGTCAGTTTGTTTTCCGGAAAGTCTACTACAAGAGAAAATCAAATAACACAAATTGTTTCCGCTGTATTTCAGCATTTGAAACAACACAAAAGAAATGGTATTTTATTCTTGATATTTCCTTTTATTTAAAAAATAGTTAGTGACATTCGTTTCCTTTAAATATTTCATATTAAATAGGCATAATATCAAGCCAATGCTTAGAAAAATCTGTGTAGCTATGTGTTTTGTTTCGATAAGAAGAATTTCCGAGCTGAATTGATTATTATTATATATTTTTTAGGCATTTGATTGTTGAACATATGAAACATCATTTATTTAATACTTCTTTAAGGCTTTTGTTCAATTGAATACTTTCGATAAATATTTCATTGCACCATTGAGTCAGTAAGACGCAATCAATCTTAGTAGGATAGTACGCAAATCGTTTATTATTATGTTAATTATTTGTCGTCTTTTGATGTCAATACATTAACTCTATTTTAAACTAACACATGAACGAGTTGATTTCGTTGGCTTAAGTGATTGTGGTGTTGCTCTGTCATTTTGATTTGATTTTGAAATCTTTTTGAATACACTTATACGTCTTGAAGATATTTATCTAATAACGCATTTTCATAGAGTATCAAAAGCGTATACAGTGAAACCCTGATTCTACGTTTTTCAAGGGACCGTATAAAACAAACGATTAATGCGGGAAAGCGATGAATGTGGGAAAGCTTTATATATGAACTAAATGCCGGGACTATAGAAAATAAACGCACCACGCGGGAAAACGTATAATGCGAGAACGTAAGATCGGGGTTCCACTGTATTATCATGCGATCATCACAGATACATAAAATATAATATGTATGATTTATTTTGACATTACCAAAGTTTTGACGAAAACAAAAACACACTCGCGCGTCCTGAAAAAATCAATACATATTTTCAGTACACTTTCTTCGTATGAAAACGTTTCCTGATTAGGTCGAGAAAACTTTCCATTGGCTCTAAGTAGTTTTTTTACGCTCCAACTAGTGATTCCGTAAATAAACTAAATCTTCGTAAAAAGCTTAGGAGCTTTGCGGACCGGGCCATCGTTTTATTGCTGATTTCCTCTGATGAACTGTCGACTTCTCGTTTCTTCTATAAAATATAGTTACGCGACGTTTTATGACCCATCAGAGTTCAGTTATCTCTTCTTCTTCTGTTACTGAATAGCTGTAAGAGTATTCTCACAACTACTATAAGAGTCGTTAAACATGTCGTATCGCCGTAACACAGTGGTAAAGGCGCTTAACTACGAAATATTATGTTGTGAAACGCCAAGAATTAACTCGAAAATTCCTTGAGAAACGATCTTGGGTTATAGTGACATAAGTATATTTTGTCATTGTTTAGATTTCATTCTCCGCGCGAAGATAGTACAGAAGAGTATGAAAAGACACTCAAATTTGAAATATTAAAGCAAAATAAAAATAAATAAACATTTTTCTACATATAATATATATATATACTAGTATTCGAACCCGGCTTCGATCGGACCAGTTTGGGGTTATGTTCACCTCGGCGCGTAAATTCAGACGGGCCAAGTTGAAACAACTGGCAACTTAATGACCAACAATGCAAAAGGGAATTACAGACCCACAGACATACATACGCTGTTTCGGTTTTATATATAAGATATTTTGGTTCATATGAAACTACTACTCGATACTCGAGTAATTGGAGTCTCTACACACACATTGATAACGAAACAAATTTACCGTCGAAACTTTCGCGAGCGAAGTCGATTCGTTTGTTTGAACTTGCAACAACACTGCAAAAGGGAATTACAGACCCACATACATACATACGCCGTTTCGGTTTTATATATAAGATTGTTAAATAAAATAAGACATGCGGATTTTTAACTATCAGAAAAGATAAATATAATTCAAAATCTCCCTACCTTGTTTATCAAACATGAAGAATTGAACGGACATAAACAAAATAGCACATAACTAACTGCTCTGGCCTTGACCGACTTATGTTTGTTTGATATTTAACATTTTGTTATGATATATTAATATTTAAGGTTATATAAGGATTGATATTCCTCACATTGAGCGAAACTGGAACTGATCCCTATAAATATTAATTTTCTGTGGAAGTATTACTAAAAAGGCGTGTTTTATTTATTGCAAATATAGAAAAAAAATATAAACAAGTTCTACCGGTAACTAGCAGCTCACCCGGTCAGTCTATATGTGCGCGTGTGCGTTCTTTATAGTTAGGAGGTACATAAATATTCGATTTTAATATTCAAATGATTAGAAAATAGAAACAAATTTTAGGTACATATTCCACATTGGGTCATGACCGGTTTCGCTCATCGCGAGCATTACTTGCAGTCGCTGCTTAGCGACCGCTTTACATAGCGCAATGTAATCAAGAAAATAACTTCTCATTTAACAAAGCTTCATGGTACTTATCTTTAAACCATGAACTATGTTATTGATTGAGTAGGCATTTACTTGGTAGAACTCCATTATAATACGGTAAGAAAAATAACAATGTATTTTAGTTCTACATAAAATATTTTATATATTTGTTGATAGCTATTTCCTAGTTCTGACGAAGGCGTAAGCCGAAATAGCTATCAACAAATATATAAAATAATTTATGTAGAACTAAAATACATTGTTATTTTTTCTTCTCTCTCGTATGTATTATGTTGCTTAAAAAAATGAAATACAACTTTCTCAGTCACTCAGTTTAATCAATATTAAATAGCCTGTGTATCATTATACTGAGACTCCACCATGGCGATAAAAGACAATCTACTTTGCGTTGAATCTGTTGAGGAATCAAGAATATCTTGATATAATATGATGTTCAAATTTTTTGAATATCTGAATGATGGTTTTGGACAATTGTGAGTCAACGTGTGGCCAACTGAGCTAAGTAAGTTATCATTGTTTTGCAGTAGCTCCAAAATTAAAGTTGTGTCAAAATATCGACATGCTCGTCGTTTTGAAAATCTAAAACCTTTTTAAACATCCTGAGAGTTACCACTTTTCGTGAGCAGTTTCACCAAGACAGGTTACCGTCGTAGCTGTGTCGACAGCTAGATCCTAGAATTTCTCACATTGTTTCTCAAAGCTGGTTGTCAATATTTACAAGTGCACTTCAGAAATAAAATACAACGAAGTGCATTAATGCTACACTATGTAGGTACATATATCAGCGCAGAAACTTTATGATGAGAATTTGTGCCACGGTTTCTCATGATATGATTATTCTCACACAGACATCCAGTTCAATTATTCACCTTCATTTTATAGGGTAAGTCTACTGCTTAAAATTATTTTGAACCACACATATTAATTGATAACGGCAGTTTGTTTACAAAGGAACGCCATATTAAAAGATTGTAAATTGAAAATGAAAGAATTCTTACAAAAAAACCATTCAATTTATCAGACATTATGTATGCATCTGTTATGTTTTAAATAAAAATTGGTTGTCTGTAAAGTCGGTTTACGGACGATAGTTTAATGTGACAACGTCATAAGAAAACATTGATGAAATGATTGCATACTTTATTGCCGCAATTGTTGTTGTAATATAAACAATGAAAACCACATTAACATTTCACTTCACTTTATAAACAGTTGTAAACAGATCACGTGTACGTACTGTAGGTGTATAAGTTGTGTGCTGCCGCTGTCTCTTTTCTACTCAGATGCATCGACCAATCGAGTGGAAGAGAGATAGATGCGGCACAATCCGAACGGTAGGCCGATCGTGCCTCTCTATCGCTTATCCGCGCTCTCGCTCGCACGCTTGCCTTCGGCGTAACGCGACAAACGGGACAATGAGTCTTGTTTTTTCGTGCGTGCAGCGGGCGTTCATCGATTTATAAGACGTTGTCACGTCAATAAATATGTAAATATTATATACCTACAGGAAAACCAATAATATGCAAACGTGAAACACTTTAAGTGCTTAGTATAATCAATGCAGATGATCTACCATTGTGTTAATCGAGAGAGATGTGAATTGCATTTAAGATAATATATAAATATCCGTTTTATATTTTGAATTAAAATATTTCTTCTATATTGTTTTAACGTGCTTCTTAAATAGTAAAAACTCGAGTGTCACATACTGCCATTTAAAATAAAAACTATATTTGTTTTTTGCGTGAAAGCAGTTCGTTTATTGGCTGACATACTATTGCGAGTGATTTAATATTAAAGACAACAGAAAAAATGGTACAAAACAAACAAACTGTTTTAGTTCATTTATTGTAGAGCATATAAAACAGCGTAAATACCACATTAATACTGATCGACTGGGTACTTCCACATCAGAATCGACATTGCTCTTTCGGTAAATACTTGAAGAAGGATAGAATAAAAAAGCATGTTGTGTATATTTTCTTGTCTGTATCTGTATGTTGAAAAGGTATATAAAATTATCACTTAAAAAAACATTATTTTTATCAGACCCCATTTTTGGCGAAAGCATTTTGAGTCACCAGGGCTATTCATCTGATTAATGAATCACCTTTTGAATTTGGCGTTTACAGCATTAAGCTAAAATTTTTTTACGCCTACAATTAATTTATACATATAATTAATATGTTGTCTCTTTTATGCCATTCTCTGTTGAAAAAATATTTTTTATATTTCATGTACTATCTTGTTTTATATTTGGTTAAGTGCATAGCGCATTGGCGTCAGCCACTAGCTTCGTTTGCAATAAATAATAAACAATCATTATTTATTTATTCAAAAAAAAATACAAAGCATGACATAACAGATGACGTCAATACGCCATGCATTTGACAAATTTAAATGCATTTACTTTCCATGGTTTCGGCGGTAACTTTGTGGAAGTTCATTTTAATATAAAATTTAAAATAACTTTGATTATTCCACGTATTGTGATACTAACTGTGACACGTGTTTCGCCACTTTCAGAGGCATCTTCAGACTTACTATTGCAAAGTAAGCTTAATTAATGAAGCAAGATTGATTCTAACATTTTAAATTATGAAATTACAAAATGGATTACGGGCTTTTTTCCTTCGAAAGGAAACAAGGAAGGGGTGATAGAATCAAAACAATGCAATCAGATACTGATACTAATTTAGTTATTTTAAATATCATATTAAATGCATTTATTTATATATACATACATACATACCTACATATATGTATATATGTAACAGTGAAACTGTATTCTCAGTGAAAATATATTCGCCGAAAATTTGACCGCCCTATCTTCAGCCCAATGTTTGTCTGTGTTTTTCTTTGGTTATCTTTTTTAAAAAGGGACTAGGTACTTGCTGATTTTGTTTCATTCAAGCAAACCATAATATTAGGCCGGCAAATCATCGACTTGGGCCAATAATTTCAATGATCGTGGTCAGTGAAATCATGTTGTCATACAAATCTGTTACTTGATACATTTTCACTAAGAATACAGTTCCACTGTAACATATACATAATTAAAATCACGAATTGTAGTCATAAGAACAGAGAGAAAATTTTCTATGTAAATACAATACAAAAAGGACGTTTCAGTAATGTTAAAATTTCAGCACTAGTTTATGCTATGAAAATTGTCTTGAAGGATATTACAGACTCAAATATTCAAACCTAAGTATCATTGTCAAGGACGCGTGAGAATCGAATTGGAGAATTTTGTGAAAAGGGGTAGCGAAATCTATTAGGGATGATAAACGTCGCGAGTAAGTCCGCGGCGTGAACGCGTGGGGTGTTGAGGGGAGGAGGCAACAGCGATATTGAACCGCAGAATGGCGCGCCCCGCACAGCCACTGTGTTTCCGTTTTGAGGGTGTGTAGGCTTAGCGGGAGGATTCTGAAACTCGGGCTCGAGTATAGGCATCGACATCAACTGAATAAATCCCAATAAACCTAACAAAGACCTATATACATATAATATAAGTTCATAAACATTTTTTGTTATAATACTTTACTATCAATTAATAGGGTAATCACAAACCTTTTTGATATATTGCAGCTCGTTAGTTTAATAGTTTATAATGTTCACGTCATTAGTAGTATAATTATTTGTTTGCTTTGTTTCCCGTAAAAAGGAAAAATCCCAAACTCCATTTTGTAATTTTATCATTTTAAAATGTTAGAATCAATCTTTGCGATAGTAAGTCCGAAGATGCATCGGAAAGAGGCGAAACACGTGTCATAGGTAGTAGCACAATACCTTAAATAATCAAAGTTATTTTTAAATTATTTACTTTTTGTTAGTTTTGAGAATAACCCGTAATTGAAGTTATAATAAAAAAATCGATGTTTTTTAACAAAGGCTGTGCTTGGTTATAACTATAATATAATTAATATTTAACATTAAGAACAGCTGATCTTTCAGAGTGTTTCAATTTATAATTCGATATTACATATTTTCAACCGCAAACATCAATTAACGTTAATACCATTTGTAATAATTTTGATAATGTTTTTAGGTTAGGTTAGGCATTTTGTATTCAAGACGCACTATTAATTTATCATGTCACAAAGAATAAAAACGTTGATATTATTAGGAAAATATGAGTCTTTAATTTTATGCAAATCATTAGTTAACTACAATTATTTGTAGAATTCTCAATAGGGTTAATTACCATATGGTAAAATATAAAAAAACATTTTGCGTTGTTTTTTTATTTTAAGTACCACAAATTGTCTGTTATAAGAGGAGATTTGAATTAAATTCTCCCAAATTCCAAAAGAATAAAAAAAGACGCTGAATTATTTAGATATGTTTTATTCAAATTGATATATGAATTATCATCCATTGACATGGTTGTCTACAATCTCACCAATTGTTCCGTATTCGATTCTGGATGCCGGATAAGATAAAATAAAGCAGTAAAATTATTTTCGTTCATTCTTTATCATCTTCGAAGAAAAAGGCTAAGCGATTAACTTTGAATCAGTTAGCTTTATGCATTTGATAAATATACTAGGATAGTAAGTAGTACACGGTTAAAATGTTTGAATTTTCAAAATATTTTTGTCTACCCGTTTGGAAAGCGCTGTTTTAATATGCGGCCTTTAACTTATAATTAAAAGGCGGCGCATACGTGTAGCATAAATTGTGACACACGTAAAGTAACAAGCTACTCTGTAAGTTGTGGTTCTCCCTTGTACAAGGGGCTCGGTTTTACCGGGGCATGTTCTTCGGTAATATCAATAATTTTCGATATTATAATGTAAAACTTTAAATTTATCTGCAATTAACGAAGATTACGATCGAAGTATTGGCTTTGGCAAGTTTATTTTAGGCTTTCGAAGTAATTAGCCGATGTGATATAACTTTGCCAGTCTCACAGTAAACTTAAAGCTACTGTGACGTTAATCGTTATTTTTAACATTCCCGAAGCTTTTATTTAGATTAAAATATTAGTATTCATAAAGTTTTTGTCAAATTTATTCTTGAGGCTCCTAAAGTAATTCAAAATCAATATTTTTTTAAATATTAATTTGAAATTTTTCTTTGCTAACTTACATTAAGTTAAAATCGAATAAATATCCAGCGAATATAATCTTATGGACGGAAAATTTATGTTGATATAAGGGGTATGGACAACGTTTGCACTAATTTTCCATCTGTTCCTTATCCTTATCATTCCCCAAAATTTTACCCTCGCACTTAAAAAATGCTTAAAATAAAATTCTTTTCTATTTTATAGTTGATTTTAACAAAGTTCTGATTATTTAAAGTATCTAACCCTGACATTTAAAAATATAAAAAATCCATTGAGATTATAAAAATGGGATTCAACTTATTAAGTTTGATATTATTTTTAGTAAATAGGTACCGTATTCATCTATAAAATAACAAATCCTAATAGTGTATGAAAAAAATAAGCCAACACTACTGCATTCATAGTTTTTTTTTTACTTCGAGGCGAAAAAATTTCAACCATTTTCAAATTTACTTGATGCCATTTTGTTAGTATGGTAGAGTTATTTTGCATTGTTTATGCTTAATGGAACCAAATTTTGTTATATGATACATTTTTTTGCTCTTTACATACATCTAATATTGTATGTAAAAAGTTAGCGCCAGAAAAGGAAGGAGGAAGTATTATAATTAGTGAATAAAATAACTGGTATTTATTTGCTTGATTCTGAATAAAGATACTTTAACTACAATTAGTATTCATTAGATCATGAAATCATGATATAAGAAACATTTTGTTTGATGATAAAAGCTTGTTGGTTAACCTTTCTTTAAGAGAATGTGGATAGGACTAGTGGTTAGCTAATCGCTCTCGCTATGTTACGTTTTTAGGGTTGAAACAGTGAGAGAGGGAATTGAATACAACAAAGTAATCCATTTCTTCGAGCAGAAATCAATAACATTTAAATTTAAAAATTAAAAGTTTTGAAATTTATTATTTCAGTAAATCTCTCATTCATTATTTAAACCATTTTTTTCTTGTCATTTACAAAAATATGATACTTATATATATGTACCTAGGCGTTTTCAAATGAATTGCATGACAAATACTGAACTTACGGCATGTGAATGAATATTCAATGAAAATACGTAACATTTTAATATTATATTGATTTATAAAAAAGAAGAATTTTCCAAAGACGACTACTGGTGAGCTTTTTATCTTTTAAGCCCATATAGAAAAATAATATTTGGTGCAAGTAGCTTTGATTTTTCTGAAAGCGCTGATACGCTGTACATATTTAGAAAACAAGTGGGAAGAAAGGAATGCAGTTTTCACAAGCTTCCGTACATTTAAAGTCAAATTTTGTACAAGTCCGAGGTTCAAACCCAAGTACGCCAAAAACAAATTTAACAAAGTCGATCACTAAACAACAGGCCTGGCAATCAATCAATAAATAGTTTATCATCAATTTAGTTGAAACAATAGTGACGTTAATCATAAAAATTTTATTTTTAAAAGTTCACCAACCATTCTAGACTTTCGCGATAAAAAATGTGGAAGTACCAATAAACCATTTTTCTTGATGTCAATTTAACTTGATAAACAGTTCATTTTTCAATTGACACTTTTTCGTTCCCATTAATCAAACCATTTTTTCCCTTAAAAAATATCAAATAAAAAGGTATTAAAATATTACAGTTAATTCATAAAACGTATTCCAGTAAAAGCAACAAAAATACGTTGTGTTGAAAAAATGCGTGAAAAAGTGAGTGGTTTTATTGTATTTCATTAATATTCCATTTTCAAAATTGTAAAAAAAATATATAAACATTAAAAAACAGCGCTTCACTGCTTTTGCTCAAGAGATTTACAGCTCTCAATTTTTCTGCCAAAGAAAATATTTTGACTCATAGAAAAACATTCAACATATTTTCACGTTAGGAAGAACGGAAAAGGAGAATCAGTAGAACGTCATTTCATTTTTATCTACGTGTTTATTTTGTCTTCGATAAAGAAAAACACTTGCCTATTTTTTGTGTATTTTTTTTTTGTCAGCTTGGCGCGTTAGCTCTAAAGATAATGCAAACTTTTGTCCATTTAAGGAATGCTCTGCGAGAGATTTTTGCGGAAAGGGTAGTTTTTCCTGTGAATAAAATTGCTTATTGTACATTTTCTCGTCTAAATATTCTCTTTTGTATTGTAGTTTCAAGGCAACGCATTTTTTATTGCGCATTGTAAAGTGACAGTAATTTTCGGTGATAATTTACTACTTTTGGGATAATTTTTATCAATTATAGATTCAGTTTTTCATGGTTCATCTATTACTCGTCTTCTTGTTAATATTTTTTCGATACTTATGCCAGTATGCATGCAGTAATTATAGTTTAAAACAGATATTCAGATAATTCAGATATTCATATAATTATCTTTTCACTTTCCCTTTTATATCTATCAGTGATTTTTTATTCGTTATTTTCTACCATCAGTATCCAAGAGAATAACTCACGTCACTCGTATCTACAGTTTATTGAGTGTCTTAGGTGCATCTGCTGAAGATGTAATGGCATGCCTCTTATTGTGTGGAAAATTAACCCCTATAGATAAATGAAATGTGTCAATTTCAAATGTCGGTCATTATTTGCTTAGCAAAACGTGTCAGTCATTCGCTTTTTTTTCTATGTGAGTTAGGTAAGGATATAACGATGAATTTTACAAATAATTCTAGTGATACAATTCCTTCTGCTTTCCTTGTCCTATTTTAATGATCGAATACAGAGAGAGAAAAAATCATGAACAGTGTTTTGTGTAAATGGGTAGCATAAGTTTTACATCAGTGTCTTGCAAAACAAGCAATATCATATAATATATCAACAAAAAAAGCTGACAACCCTAATGACACTTTGAACAAAGAAAAGTACCAAGATTAGCATTGTTCAAAATTTATTATTTGTCGACATTTCAACATTCTTAACTGCCTAACTGAATGTGAATGAGTTTAAACGTAATCAATATTTGACGAAGTACCCAACTACGGCTCGAGTCTTTTAATCATAATACATATGATATGAAAATTTTACTTTTTTACAACAACTGTTATTGAAACAATCAAAAAATTTGAATTTGTTTTCAATTCCATATAATTAAAATTGACTTTACTAATCCTGGGATTGAACAGTAGTATTTGCTTCTTTTTTAAGCACGGAAGTAGTACTGTTTTCATATATTATAAAATGTCTTAGCGCGTAATATGTGAACATCTCTTCTTCGTTTTAATAAGTTTTTACAGTATGTGCTATTAAAATGGGGGGAAATTTTTGACTGAAAAATATTAAGTTTTCATGAATGTATTTTCACTAAAAAGTAACTCCGTATGTTATAGACTGAGGACGGGTGGTGTAAAAATATTTTGACAGAATTAAATTTAGAATGGATTTATTCTGTGCCATCCAGTGTGGAAGATTATAAAGGTATTAATTTCAAACAGGTAATATCCGAGTAACAATGGCGGGCTTAGGAAATAATCGCATAGCAGTGATCACAATATCCCGATCGACCGCGTAATTAATCCTGATGTCTTTCTTCCCTGCTCCGGCCCTGCCTTCGCTCCGGTGAATCGAAATCCTGCTCCCACCCTGCCTTTGCTTCGATTAAATAAAATCCATCCCCCACCTCCTCTTTAACTGGAGTCGAATGGAAATTTGCAGATAGCGGGTTTTGTTCGACCAACCTATCTATATCCCAATGCTTTTCAAAATGTTTCATACAATAATGATTTAGTTAAAAGCAATAATTGAATAAACAATGAAAGGCTTTCAAAATCAATAGATTGTCACCTTGACGAAGCTATTACTACGGTAAAAAATTTGTCAGTAAAAATAAAAATAAATCTTATATATAAAACCGAAACGGCGTATGTATGTCTGTGGGTCTGTAATTCCCTTTTGCATTGTTGGTCATTAAGTTGCCATAAAATATTGCACGAATATGAAAGAAAATATGTTTGAATTTTTATCGGCGAAGACATTTAGTCATTTAGACATTTCTTTGACAGCAAATTAGATTTTTTCCTTGAATTTGGACATTTTAATGGGCGAGAATGGGGCTGTCATCAAATTAAATAAAGTTTGTGATTTTATTTAAACTCTATTTTGGATGTTAGATTTTGTGATATAATTATGTCGAATGATATAACATTAAATAATTATTGGTCGCTTAGTCCGTGCGACGCCGGGTAGCAATACTAGTATTTTATAAACATACCAGGGCTGTGGAGTTGTCGCGGCGTTTTGGCCAGAGTCGTACTCGGAGTCTGGGAGAACTTTTTATTTTTGCATTTAATATGTCAAATTTGGCTTTTGACCGCATTGATGGGGTTGATATTTAATTGAATACACATAAATAGAAAAATTAGGGTAAAAAGTGACGATATTATACGTTTTTTAGTCAGAGTCGTGTTTTTGGTCAACGTTGGAGTCGGAGTCGAGGTTTTGGTAAATGCTAAAGTTGGAGTAGGAGTCGGACTTTTTTTTACCAACTCCATAGCCCTGTATTATAAATACTGAAGTTTGCTTTCAAGATGGAATAAAGGAGGAATTTTCACGAAAAGAGAATAATATCAACATTTTTTTGAACCTACGAAATTGTCCTAAATATTATAAAAATGATCACGGTATGTTTCAGAAAGCGTATGGTTGTAAATCTTATTTTTAGGAAAAAGCTAGTTTTCACTCTCTCTTTGCCTAGTTCTTAGTTAGCACGTATAGTCAGTAGAGACTCCAATTCGAGTATCGAGTACTCGATACTCGAGAATACTTGTCAATTTTTCAAGCACTCGATACTTGAGTAATTTGAAAAATACTCGAGTAATACTCGTAATTTATAAATGAGAGTTTTTTCTACTGCGGGAATAAAACCAAGAAAACTTTGAACCAAATTAAAATTTGAGACGTTTAATCCTCTATTATTTTGGAAACACATATTTTATAAATTTCCGTAGCGATCAGATGAATCCGGGTTCAAGTTTCAGCAAGGTCAGATTTTTTCAATTGAAAAAGAGATATTTGACATGGGTGTATGTAAGTTTTCGTCGAGTTATTCTTGAATGTTTCATTATTTATCATCGAGTGAATCTAGAATGAATTTCGCAATCAAAAATATTTGGCTCATTGGCAACTGTAATGCCAAATATTTAATTACATTAAAAAAAAAAGCCTATTTTTTTATTTATAATCTATTTATATGTATGTATACAAATTATTAATATATATTTTCGAACATCTGATACTACTCGAGTATACTCGAGTACTCGAGTATTTTGAAATTGTACTACTCGATACTCGAATAGTTGAAATGTCGAGTAATTGGAGTCTCTAATAGTCAGTAATATAACATCACTATGAAAAATAATTTCGATGAGTAAGAGTAAGTTTTCTTTTGCATTACAATAAATAATTTCCAATCCGCTACATATTTAGGAATTTTCAATAACAAGTCACTAGACATCAATTTTAAGAGAAGTACTATCACAAACACCCATATTTTGAAAACCAAACTTTATTTTGAAGCTAATCTTACTTGGTCTAGTGTTAAAGCTCTCACCATTAAGCAACAGATGCTGACATAAACATACACTATGTGAATAATGCTTATATCACTCGATTCATCATAAAAAATGTTATTCACAAGAACTTATTACGGTTATCAAATAAGCGTTGAAGTTATGATACGGTGAGAAAAATAACAATGTATTTTAATTCTACATACATTATTTTATATATTTCAATATTGTATTGGAACAACTAGAAGTTAAAAGGTATAATCAATACAATGACATAATTAACGAGCAAATTACAATTAACGCATCACCACTTCTTAAGCTGTTAAGCGTTAATGCAATTTTTAAATAAATCATCCTGATACATTACTAACTTTACGTTTATTCCCACTTAGTAAAAACCCAGATTAGCTTTCACTTCAAGAATACATCAAATCAATTTGTCACATTCAATAACTTATTATTACCATAAAAATTAAGATGGTGGAACAGAGAAGAAGATGTATTTTGTACCCTGTCTAAACGGTATATATACATGATCTAATGCATGTTTAAAACATAGTTCTGTCGAGGGCATAAACCGAAATAGCTATCAACAAATATATAAAATAATTTCTGTAGAATACATTGTTATTTTTCTCACCGTATTGTAATGGAGGTTTACCATGTAAATGCCAACTCAAACAATAAGTTTTAGTTATGCATTATTTTATTTCATTTTAAAACGAATATTTTAAAATATTAAGGTTTGCGTAATAAACCAGTGTTTTAAGTGTTCAATGCTTAAAGTACTTTTTATCATATCAATTGTTACCGATTATACCATTCACTTTTTTGTTGTTTCTTTAATATTTCTTTGGGAATTGGTTGGAGATCTGTGATTTACCGCGCAAGTTTGGATCGCAGCATAATAACTCATAACTACATTCATAAATTGGAACTGGTGTGAAAAGTTTACATTCTACTTAGCCTTTATAAAAGAAGCTTTTGATAATTTAAGCTTTCCCCGATGGAAGTTTTTAAATGAATCGGATTAGCATTTTTATTGTTTATTTTATTTGGTCAACAGGACGATGAAAATAATTATTTGGAAAGATAAACGAGTCTTTTGAAAACTAAATAAATCATTATGAAACAAAAGAAAAACGTACTTAATATATCAAAAACTGGTGTCGGAAAAACGAAAAGAGCGTAAAGGCTTTTTTAGCGAAAATAAGTTAACCTCCTACATAATCAGTCGTAATACAAAAGCAGTCGTTTGGATGAAAACATATATTTTTCTATTAGTCCTTTTATATAAATAGCAGAAAGCTATTTTGTGATCAAGCTAGTTTCAATAGTTCAAATTAAAATGAGAAATGTTCATAAATGATTATTTGCAGAGGATCTAATTATCTAGTTCAAAATATTTACTTAAAGCAGAAAAATATGATTTTTTTTATCGTAACAAATGTACGGCTTGGCTTCACCGATTATTTTTAATTCATCATTTTATTTAGTATGTAAAATATTTTTTTTGTACAAATTTATTAAATATCGATCAGGACGGGTTTCACTCATCGCGAGCATTACCTATCAATTATGAAAACCTACCTTATAAAGTCATTAATAATACTCGCGATGGTTTCGATACTCTCGACAGTAAATGAATTTGAAATTAGAATACAGCAAGAGATTTTTTATAATGCTTAGTAAAAATGGCAAACACGAAAACAGTGTCAGTGCTTAAATATTTATTAAATACCGAAATAAAGAAATTATAGTCTTATCTATCTATCTATCTATATATATAAAAATGAATGTCTGTATGTATGTCCGCTATGGACTACTAAACCGCTCGACCGATCGATGTGAAACTTTACAAATTTATTGAGTGCACCCCCGCGATTGTTTCTGGCTTACCAACCCCTCCCCCCAACCACCCCCCCCAATCTTTTTTTAAGCTTTAAGAATTTTTCGAGTTCACTTCTACGAAGGTTTTTGGCATACCCCCATACGCCCCTAAACCCCACCCCGCCAAACAACCCCCCTCCCCCCCAAAAAATTGATATCGAATTTTTACAAATTTCTCGAGTACACTTCCGCGAAACTTTCTGGCGTACACCCCCTCCCTCACCCCACCCCCCTCAATCCCCCCTACAATTGCTGGCGTATCAACGCGCGCAGGGTACAGCTAGTATGCATATACAAATCAATATTTGTTTGTTTGTTTGGCCTCTATACGCTGCCATACGGTTCATCTGATTGCGATAAAGCTTTGATGATTTGTTGTGTGACACCCACAGTTTTTTTTACTACCTATATGTATTAAAATTAATGTTGCTTTGTCCCGTATGCGATCATATAACGATAAAACTATGATGAATTGCTGTGTGGACGCCAACAAAGATTTCTTAATTATCTATCTATTCTATACATATAAAAACGAATGATTATTTTTATGTCCAGTATACGTTCCTATAACGTTCATCCAATTGCGATACAACTTTGATGATTTTTGTGTGAATATCTTCGAAGGTTTTTGAATCAGTACAGCCATTAATTACAGCCATACACAATTAATACACAAACGTTTTCTTTCTTTGAGTGGCATTGCAACGCTTGTGTGCCTGCTAGTAATATTGAAAAGTGATGCCTTTTTCCTTTTTTCACAGTTATATCGAAAGATTTTTTTTTTTCAACCGTTTTCTTTTAATCATTCTAATAAAGCTCATCCTGTAGATTTATTTATCTTATCTAGATAACTAACTTTTTTTCAAAAATATCTATAGTCAATGCATATTTGCTTTGTTTTGAAAGCTTCGATATTTAAATGGAACAGATATGATCCCATCAAAATCATTAATAATTGACATAGTTCCGAATTCATTTCTAAGATACGATGTGGTGTATTTAATGCGTCATACACGTATTTAATATTTATTGCTTTTATTTCCCCTGAAATGGCATCCTTGAAAGTATTTTCACCCTAAGCACACGCGCCTAATATAATAAAAGTGCCATCGAAGCAAATTTCTCTCACAGCATCATAATGTTGAAGAAGACTTATCAGATGCCCTGTTCTTACTATAAAACGGAAAAAAGTTCTTGACACGTCGTAGTCGCTACTCGATAGGGTGAGTATCAATTATGTGAAGTAGAGGCGGTTGCCGAGCACTTAACAACCCCTGCTCAGCATGTTATGAACTGAACCGCAGGATTTTTCAATCTTTAATATTAATAACCGAAACATTTCATGAATTTATTTATTGATTGTTATTGAAGTTGATAAAATATGTCGACATCCGAAGCAATGCCGTTTAAAATCATTATAGTTCTTCCCAGTGGCATCCCCATTGGCAGAATAAATGAATGAATAAAAACTATTCAACATTGTATAATTTTTTATACCGTATCCGCTCCCAACTAAAAGTTTATCTAGACATGTTTATTTCTACGAGAACCGCCTGTTACTTAGTAGCTCAACCTCTTTTTTCTAAAATGAGTAGGGATTGAAAGAGTACGGGGACTAGAACAGGATTAGTGGTAAGGTTAGGTTTGAGTCCGCTCCCAACTAACAGAGCTTATCTCAATATGTTTATTTCTACGAGAACTGCCTGTTACTCAGTTGCCCAACCTCTCAGTAGGGGTTGAAAAGGTACGAGGACTAGGACAAGACTAGTGATTAGCTTATCGCTCTCGCTACTCGCCCGATTTTTGGGATCGGAAAGTTGAAGAGGGATTTTTAACAACATAAACACCCCGCGCCTTTGGACAGAATCAATTTATCGACTGAAAAAATGAGTTCTGAGATTCACGTCACGGTAGCCAACGGCGTTGACCACTGCACCACGGACTGGTCTAATTACACCAATATTCCCATATTTTTACTGATTCGAAATCATAAGTAAGGTAAATAATATTCACAATTAAGTGAAACTATTTTTTCTCGAAAATACGAAAAAATAAAAAAATATAGTACTGATTTCACAATTCACAATTAATCAAGTGACGTATTTCGTTCATCGAAAACAGCTGATGCTTTCAAATCAACAAGTTAGTGTTGACTCAAAGCTCAATTAGTTTATTTTCAAAAATCTTATAATCACATAATCTCGAAACAACAAATAAAGCAATATTAATCATTTGGGTTGAATAATTTAATAGTTTTTTGTCAATGAAAATTTTTTATTTTACATGTCAGACTGTTAACATATTGGAAAACGTAGACACACTCTATGGCGTAGCAGCGACCTCTTTAACGGACATTGCACTTTGTGAAAGTCTTTATTCGGGCATAGTTGGGTGCCGTTTGTAGTCTTTTTTGATTTTCATATACCTGGTGTGTAATATAGTCGTATAATTAATAATAGGTTTAGTATGATACTTGGTCAAAACGATTTATACCAGTGGTCTCCAAACTCAATAAGTATGTGAGCTACTTTCCGAAATTGAAGTTGTCTGATGAGCTACTTATATATAATACATGTGGACTTTAGAAGCAAAGTTATTTTTCTACCAAAAAAGCATTTTTAATGCCGTTATATTCAAAGCAGTATTTGTATTTCTCCAATAAATAAAGTTACAAACATTATAATTTTTCTAGAATCCAGTCATTTTGTCACACTTTTTTACGTATTATGAGCGAAACCAATCCTGGTCAAATAAATTTTATGTGCTAAAAGTACTAAAAATTTATTATTATTTTTATTATAATGCCTTTTCACCAAGTATTGAGAGTGAACACCTTAAAAGTGATAAATTATAAATGTTGCATTCGCTATCAATTTTTCAAGATTGCTGTTTTTGTCCCCAAGCGATTGATAAAATTTGATACTTTCGATGGTTTCGGCGGTAACATTGTGGAAGTTCATTTTAATATAAAATTTAAAATAACTTTAATTATTCCACGTATGGTGTATTGTTCCATGCTTCCCGAGAGGGAAAAATTCCAAACTCAATTTTGTAGTTTGTTAGAATCAATCTTGCTCTTACTTAAGCAAACTTTGCGATAGTTAGTCCGAAGATGCCTCTGAAAGAGGCGAAACATGTGTCACAGTTAGAAGCACAATACGTTGAATAATCAAAGTTATTTTATATGATAAAAATTGATCCTAGCAGATTTTTAACTATGGTAAAATTACCTACACGAGCTACTGAAAATGCCACCGTGAGCTACCGGTAGCTCGCGAGCGACCGTTTGGCGATCACCGATTTATTCTATCAGATGATTATATGTATCTCTACTCTCTGTGTCAATTATCATGAAAATTTAATATACATTTGATTACTATTGCAGAGAAAAACGTTTATTTTGTTAATTTTAGAACGCTTACTCTCCATTAAAAGAAAATCTATGAACGTTACTGTTATAATAAAAAAGTTTTAAAACACCTCTTAGTAAGTGTCTGTCAATAATTTATTTTTCAACTCAACTCAAAGCTATAATATGTGCTTTTGGTTCACACCATTTAAACATATTTACAAAATTGTGTAAAAAATAAATAATATAGTGCACCAAATATAAATACAAAATACTCCTCTATTTATTTATCATTGTGATTTTTTATTTGAAGGTTTATTTAATTTATAAATACCAATCGGGTATCGACTATCTCAATCACAAAGCTGCACAAATCAATAAAATAACTAACACGGTTAAAGTCAAATCAAATACAGGCTAGCTTAAATGAATAGGTGAACGAAAAACGTTGTATTATTTTTCATTATTTGTTACATGATTCTTTGTTGTAATCAACTGTTTGCACAATATTATCTATGAAAACAAAACTAAAAAAATTATAGCAAAAAGTTCAGATTCCCAGTCAAAACCTTACCTTATTTCAAAAGTTTATAATCAATATATGATAATAATCTGTTCGAAATAATAGTGAAAAATTTGTAACTAGTTAATTAAAAATTCAATTTTAATTAAATCATAACTTTCATATTTAAAATCATTTAAGCCAATTTGTTATGTGCTTTTTAAATAGAAGCGTTCACATTAATAAAAATATTAAAACATTTTTAGTACTTTTTCCACATAATTTTTTTTGGATCAGGACCGGTTTCGCTCATGGCGAGAATTGTCAACTGAAATACAACAAAACAGTGATATATTGTATAAATATCACTCATTTGTTGTATTTCAGTTGACAATGCACGCCATGAGCGAAACCGGTCCTGATCCAATAAATTGTATGTGGAAAAAGTACTAAAAATGTTTTATAATTTTTATTATAATGCCATTCCACCAAGTATTGACAGTCATCACCTTAAAAGTCGTATATAGATAATTCTTCATTATAAAATACATAGTACCAACCTGATTTTGTGAAGAGTATTCGTGTTGTTATTCATATAAGTAATAATCTATATCCGATGGAGATAATAAACATATATGTTGGATTTTCAATCATTTAAATATATATATTGAACGTGCAAAACTTAAAAGATCTGCTCTTTTTGACGTGTCTTACGAACTATTTTCTTTGTTATTTCTAAATATGTCGAAGGATTTCTGTACTCTTTTTTCGTGTGCATTAAAGTTCTGGGAAAAAATATGTAAGCTTTTTCATTAATTATATTACTCTGCGTAGGATACTAGGTAAATTGAACCATGAGTTTGTAAAGCAATATTTTCCATTCGATAAATCTGTTTTCTGTTAACATACGACTAGACAACACCTGACACTATTAGTGTGTCAGTTGAAGTACTTACTACGCGGGGGAAAATAAGCTGGAAAATGTTTTAAACTCAACATTTCAAATCTAATTTTTCAGAGGGATATTTTTTTAACAGGCGTTTTCAAACATTTTCTAACACGAATAATAAAGCTAGCATGCAATTATTTCTTCTTTATACCATCAATTTACAATCTAGATGTTTTCAAATTCTTTTTTTTTCTTCATTAGGCATTTATACACTGGTGTTAACACCATCGCAATATATTTTCTAAAAAAAATGTTTTAGACTTTAATTGCAACCCTTCGTGAAGTAAATCGTGGTCTTGATTGAAGCCAGTTGTTCAATGATACTTTTAAATTCTCTGTTTCTACTGTTAGGCAACAAGACATCAGACTTTAGGACGAGACTAATTTTTCTTCCGGATAAAGAATAGTTATTTAAATCAAGATTTTATTGTTAAATTCGTCAGTAAAAATTATGACTTCTTTCTTTTTAACACCTTCATCAATCTCTTGGTTGTTTTTTAAAAAATAATGATTTTCACATTGCAAAAACTTTTCATACTTAATATTGAGTTCATTGAAGGTTGGACGAAATCATTGTCACTGAAAAATTAGTAATAAACTTCAGCAATGTATTCAAATATTTTTAATCAGTTTTGGTTCAGCATTGAAAAAAACGATTCTATATATTTAATCCTAGACAAAAATTTTACTTTAACCACATACTTTTTTTTATAAAAAATGCTTTTAAAAAAAAAGTTTAAGCTGACCAAAGTAAACATCAGCAATATTCAAAATATTATGTTGACTATTTTTTATTGAATTGAATAAATATTATATACACCTGCACAGACAAAGCAGGTGATAAAAGCTTATCAAATGAGTCGCACTTTGCTAATATACTGTGAGCCAAACCAACGCAATACTTTTTACAATAGTAATTTAATCCTGTCTGGACCTGTAATGCAAAACACTCGCAGACTTGTGTGTTATTATTTTTTAAATTCATTTAGTAATATCCTTTTTTAATAAAAGCTCTCTAAGCTTTTAGGGGATCCCAAGGATTTTTGTATTTTTGTTATCATTCATCATCATTATTTTAACTATGAAAAACCAAAAATAAAAGTAACTTAATAAGTCCAACAATTAAAATGATATTTCTAGATAATACTCATATGTTTGAGTTTTTCATACAAGTTTTATATAACCAGAGTGGTACTTATTTTATAAAATAATGTTTATAAATTATCTTTTGTTTCAATCTTAAATGTAATGTAATTTTTTAATTACTTTTGTATCTGAATTTTTGGAAACAAGAATATTGTATTGATCAGCTATGCCTTATTGATTAAATAAAACAAATTTGATATTTCTACAGGACTTGTTTCGACCATCGTGACCATCGTCAGTTGATAATGTTTGCGATGACTGAAATCGTCTGAGGAATCGTTTATTTACATAAATATATTTTCTAAGAAGTATTTAACATCTCGTTAATATGTAACTTATTAATGTTGAAAAATATCACATTTATAGAACGAAACTTAAATAATTTATATATAGCATCTGTTTAACAAGACTGAACTATCTCTATGTTGGAAATTACCAAAAAATGTATATTATTTATCAATAACAGGTGAAATAAAAATCCTTTTTCTTAGAGTATTTCTTAATAAAATACAATATTTCGAAGCAAGATTTTAGACAATTATCATTTAACATATTTATTCAGGGCTTTTTAAATCGAGATCAAAGGCTTTCGAACAACAGTAATTGTGATGAGAGATCATTGAAAATTATCTTTTTTCATAATAAAACTCAGCATTAAATTGCCCTCACATTTAAGGGTAGCTTAACTACCTACGCAGGCTTTTACAGTATATTTTATAACTCTTCGAGGAACTTTAAATATTTTACAAGTATCTGTTAGTTATAATTTAATGAGTCTCTAGATTTACAATTTAACTAAATAAAGAAGCGGTCCGTGGCGTAGTGGCAACGGCTTTGTCTTGCGTGCCGGACCGCCCGGGTTCGATTCCCGGTACGAGCAAATTTTTTCAGTCGATAAATCTGAAAAAATCCACTAAAAAAGGTGTCTGTGTTGTTGAAAATCCCTTCCCACCTTAACGATCCCAAAGAGCGATGCATAGTGACAGCGATTAGATAATCACTAGTCCTGTCCTAGTCCTCGTATCCTTTCCATCCCTACTCTCTTCGAAAAAGAGAGGTTGAGCAACTGAGTAACAAGCAGTTCTTTTAGAAAAAATTATGTCGATATAAACTCCGTGACGAGTCCACATGCTCCAAGTTGGGAGCGGACATGGTTAAAAAAAAGATGACTTAAAGTTTCATATTAAATTAATTAAGTATCCACAAATTTTTACTATCATCACATTGACTGTGAAAAAGTATAAAGGTATATTTTATAATACTTTTTAAATAACAATGTATTTTAATTCTACATAAATTATTTTTTATATTTGTTGATAGCTATTTCGGCTCACGCCCTCGTCAGAACTATAGTATAGTAGAGCTATAGTATAGAGATAGTATAGTAGAACTATAGTAGTGACGACGGCGTAAGCCGAAATAGTTAACAATAAATATATAAAATAATTTATTGATTGAGTAGGCATTTACTATGTAGAACTCTATTATAATACGGAAAGAAAAATAACAATGTATTTTAGTTCTACATAAATTATTTTATATATTTGTTGATAGCTATTTCGGCTTACGCCGTCGTCAAAATTATAGTTCTATAGAATATAGTATAGTAATCAGGATTGGTAACAAATACGTTGTAAGTAAACTGTAATAATTTTAGTACACAAAACGCTTTAAAAGTTTCTCTCAAAAAAGGTAAAAGTGGCTGTGTGCAGACCAAGCCGTGTATGATGGTATATTTTTTCAGTGATGCTTTGTTTTTTATACTCAAAAAATAAATGAAACAAACACATTGTGAGAAATAAAAAAAAAATATTCACAGTAAAATTATCCGCATTTTTTCGTTCAGTTTTTTTTCTGCGATTGGCAATCGATGTAATTTGTTTTTACACTTGTGACAAAAAAAGAAACATTGTGAATTAAGTTTTGCTATCGAAAATTATTTTTAATAGTGTGCGTATAAATAATACTCACAAAAGCTTTGATCGTTATTTCAATTATAAAATTTCATTCGTCTTATGTTTATACCAACATACATCTTCACCGTATCAAACGTGCTTTATACTCTACCAAATACATAAGTAAAAGTGTCTTACATTCTATTTGCACAGACGTACACACCATTAAACATAATATAACAACGGTAGTTTTTCTTAAACACAGCGACTTTATTACATTTAATTTAAAATTCTTTCATGTTAATATTTACTGATAAAAAACAAAATAAAGTCACTTTTTTATTTCATTTAAATTATGAATACCTAGTTAACTTTTTCCTTTAAGAATTTCACTGTATACAATGCACGAAAATTCAGGATAGTCAAAAATCATATCAGAGGACAGAGTTATTTTACTCATCAAAAGAAGCCACCAATTTTTGCAGAAATGAATATTTTAGTAAATATATAAAAATCTAAATTTAAAATAGAGATTTCGCGATTGCAAAGAAACGTTTTTTTTAGGTTAACGCGAAAGAACAAGAAAAGTAACCTAAAAACTCGATAGTTTTACAAGAACGATTTGGACCTGATTGAAGTTTAAAGTATTATTGAACGCATCGAATTTCGTGATTAATTTTGAAGTGTCAAATATCAATGACAATCAAATCCATTTGTATTCTGACAAAAAATAAGTATTTGACAGCAAATTATTTTTTTAACATTTTTGGTGAATCTGTAAAATTGAAAAGAATGTCACTGATCCTTTAGCGCTATTTTGTAAAGCTCTGAGGCCGACTAATCTAACGCCGGCTAAGCAGAATAAGTGTATTACGTATGTGTTGTATACTCAAGTCCTATAAATCACAATCAAGAAGAGAAAACCGAAATAAAGGGCGCGAGAAAATCAAATAAAGAAAAGCGGAAAGCTAAAACAATACCCCAGTCCTGAATAATATATTGTATAACAGTCATACACAACTTTTTGCTCATTAAAAATAATCAAAAAGGTGTGTATTTTTTACCCTGATTCTTCAAATTACGCAGCCAATAAAAAATAATTTAATAATTGATGACATCTAATAGCTGATATCTTTTAATTTAAGTATCACTTTGACCACAGTATAGACGCAAGCAGTAAAGATAGTTGTTCTGTATATATTTTCATTCAAATCCGTAGATAAATAAATTGAAAAAATCCATTCAAACAATACACTCATCCAAGCAATATAGTGACAAAGAAATGGAAGGCTAGAAAAGGTTATAAAAAAGCTTTGATTTAAAATTAAATTATGCTACATGCAATGATGACAGCAAATACGATATTAAATTTATTTTCGGTACAATTTATATTATCTTTTTAAATTATAATTATTTTGTGAGTTTCTAATGTATTTATTTCATTTAAGACAGTTATGTGACTATTTACATGCTATTTTTGCTACGCCCTAATTGTTGATTTGAAAATAGGAAAATTATGAAAGAAACTTTAAAAATATCTACTCATTGATACAGCACGAAAACTTATTTAATATTCTATATATGTGTTCAAAATGTATCAATACTAAATATAATAATTCAAAATGTTGCCCATCGCCCTACTATATCAATATTACACCATTGTGTAATAGAGTCGAAGGAATGGATTCCTATGTAAGACCTTTCTGGCCAATTCAATGGATGAAAAGATCTCTATTTTAAAATCTAACTACTTTTAAATTTACAAAATCTGAGAAGCATTCACGTGGAAACCAGAAGAAAAACAGCTAACTGAATTGAAAAGTTTACTCCATTTTCAGGAGGAAAACCAAGATAAATAATAAAGATGAAAAGCGTATAAAAGGTTACGTTTGTGTTATTGTTTTAAGATCTCATGGAAATTGTTTCCGGAATTGAAAAACCATACGATTTTTTATTTTAATAACAGTTTTTCTTTGTTTTATGAAAACTTGTTTTGAAAAAAATTAGTGCGATTAAATTGTA
Organism: Himalopsyche kuldschensis; assembly: GCA_028554975.1. NCBI lineage: Eukaryota > Metazoa > Arthropoda > Insecta > Trichoptera > Rhyacophilidae > Himalopsyche > Himalopsyche kuldschensis. The sequence goes on from JAHFWI010000036.1 coordinate 2,774,704, forward strand.
CATAGATCCAATATTATTTTATACAATTTACATTTATTTTGTAAAATTACAATACAGACAAATTTGCATGCTTAAAAAGATTGTTATCTTTCATTTAATACAAAACAACCACGGCATTTTTCGTATTCATTGAATAAGATAGAAAGTAATATAACATTATAAGCGATAGAAAGTTATAAAATAGTTTTTCAAACTGTTCAAACATCTACTAACTGTTCAGTATTGAAATACTAAGAAACTCATAGGGTACGGAAAGAAAAATAACAATGTATTTTAGTTCTACATAAATTATTTTATATATTTGTTATTTTAAAATTACCCAAATTATTGTTTCCCACCATTACTTTAGACCAATAAATCAAACTTATTTAAATTCTTTCATGTGACGTAGATATGGTTTCAACAGAAAGAGATGATGTAGGGGGAACCCTGTCTAGCAATGGTATATAAGCTATCTCTAATACACGTTTTAAACATAGTTCTGACGAAGGCGTAAGCCGAAATAGCTATCAATAAAAATATAAAATAATTTATGTAGAATTAAAATACATTGTTATTTTTCTTTCCGTATTATAATGGAGTTCTACCGAGTAAATTCCTACTCAATCAATAAACTCATAGGGCATTTTATATTCTTCAGATCTAATCAATGTGCAATACTTATGATTGAATATTTTTTTATTCGAATGTTTAAATTCACCACTAATTTATATAAATAAAAAGTAAAAAGTAAATAATAAATAAAAAGTATTGAAGTAGAAAAGTATTGGGTTGGAAAATTCACAAAATAGTCTTTGGGCAAGCTACGTAACAATATTACATCGTGACTTATTTTAAAGCTTGGACTTGATAATGGAGACTGGATAATATTTTGTCGTCGAAAAAAAAACATTACGATAGAATTATTTTTATTTTTAAATTAACAAGCTACACAATTTAAAAAATCATGATTGTGATCCATCTTAATTCGATTCGTGATACATCTAAACGTGAAATGTATGTTCCGTTCTATATCATAACAAAAATAAACTATGATTTTATGTTTTAATTGCTGAAAAGGTTTTGTCATAATTTTTACTAAACTGACTAAACCTTGATCGGTTATTTTTATTACTACTTTTAAATACTGACTTTATGTTGAAACAATTGCCTTTTTTATTTTCAAATTTCGAAATGTCTATCGAAGTCATCCCTTATGACCTAACATTAGCCAAACTGATGCAAAAAAAACCCGTAAAAAACACCGACGGAAACCAGAGACAATAAATTTTGACTATTTCCAAAATGGTGCAGAATAACGATGGCTTATTCGCATCGCGTATTTTCGGGTTTTACAAATCACCGCTATCCGTCAGCCAATAGTGTTGAATAAATCAAACAATTCCAGGAAACAAAGAAACTGCACTTGTTTTCAACAAGGGCTGCAAATACTGCGTCGGTCACTATAATGTGTACAATAGACTCAACGGCTATTCAGTGGTTACTCATTCTTCTGCTTTTCATTGTTTCAGTACTTCATCTGCAGACATCTGCATACATCTTTTTTACTTCAAATAACATACATTTTGACAAAAAATTATTATCTGTCAATGGAGTGCATAAAAACGTGTATTTCTTTTTAATTAGTAAGCAAATGTATCACCTAAAATAATTGTGTTTAGCTTTTAACTCCTATATTGAAATTAAATATTAAAAAACTCATAGTAAAGTAAAAAAAAAATTTTTAATACTTTCTTTTAAACTCAGTGCATCTTTTCAGGTATTGGATATATTAAATATCTAATATAAATAATAAAAAAATGTTCCATAATATTCTGATTTCAACGCGCTGAAGCTTCAGAGCTATAACGAGAAGGCATCAGAAAATTGTTAAAGACCGATCGCCATTCTTCTCGATGACCGATGTATGCTGACCTCTTGAACTTCAGCAATTGCGCCCCCTTATCATGAGCGATGGGCAGACAATGAATCTTTAATATAAAAAAAGCAGTTTTCAAGATTTCAAGGATCTCATTTTTCTCTTGCGTTATAAATTGTGATTTACCGTTGAAGACATTTGCATATATCAGGTGTTTGCGCCTGGTTCAAACTATTAACTAAATTCATGCATGAATTATTTTCTGCATCGTCTACGAACAATATTTCTTCGTGTATTAATAAAGCTATTTTTGAAAGTGTACTTAATTCAAATTAATTCGCAAGTTCAGTTAAAACTTCGGAGACACATAAATAAGTTTCGCGATATAATTTATTTTCTACCTTCACCGTACTGTACGTATATTTTAATAATGGCCGAGGCGAAACACCTACGCTAAGGACACACATTGCTGTTTATCTCGGTATATTACTTTAAATGCGCCCAAAAATGGTTTTTGTATTACTTTAATTCCATTTGTAGTGGTGAAATGGGTTATCCAAGCTTCCATGTGAGTTTTGAAGTGCAAAAATATTTTTTCAACTTAACTATCAGTTGAGATATCTAACATGAATTTCGAATGGAAACCAATATATTTTGACCAGATTATTAATATTCAAAAGTTGAGCATATTTTTGTGATTGATGTCATACATATATATATGACAAAAACAAAAACAATACCTAGCGCCATTAAAAACAAATGTCATTTATCCAGCGCATGACTTTTGCCATTGTTGCTATCCGAGAGCAAATCATGGCCGTTGACAAATCGTATACTGAACTTCAACAATTGATGTCTGAACAGAATATTGGGGGAGAGGTGGTTTGTTTACTTGAGGAACTCGGAAAGTATAGAAATTACAGATCAGCGTCCATTACCTCAGCAGTCATGGGGAGATGTCCAGATGTCTCCAGATATCCTCAACCTTGCCTGCCTATTTTCTCGACTAGTAGTATTCCGGCGTCCTGAACGACCGATAGGGACTATCCATATACTATCCTCGGCGGAGCTGAGTGATGCATGGTAGGAAACAAAGCAAGTAGCTGGTGATAAGGAATCTCATGTAGGCGCTGCGTGGTGGCTATACGCTCCTCGTAGAGTGCGAATATGGTCAAAGAAGAATACAAATATATTAATATTAATAAGATATGTACATAGGGGCAGGGGGGGCTGGCTCCAGCCTCTTATTACGTCCAAAATAAAAAGGCAACGATGGACCTGGCTTAGACATGTGTTGCAGATGCCCCAAATGAGCCTGAATCCTGCCTTCCTTTTTTATCAACCTGATGGATCCCGACGCCCCGGAAGACTTTTGATGATCATCCATAGGATGTACTCAGGGGAGCTACGGGACGCTGGGATGACCTGGGAAGAAGCAAGGAAGTTGGCGGGAGATAGAAAATCGTGGAGGCACCGTGTGGCGGCTATATGCTCCGAATATGGAGTGGATATGGAAAAAAAGATACATAGGATACTTAATATCACTTTAACAAAGTGGCTGAGCAAGTCACATTTTCTTATTTTCTTTTCTATTTTTCTTCTCTTTAAGCATTTTAGTGCATGGTTAAAAAATCAGCCCCGTGAAGTTCTGTCTCAGGCCGAGTAAGTGAGGAGTAAATTCGTTTCTTTTCTTGATCGTATAGTGTTATGAAAAACGGCTGCACACACATAACGGAAGGATGGTGGGACAACCAACTTGTTCACCCAAATATATATTTATATTAATATTAAACAGTCGCATACATGCAAGCAAAATCTTTTGCTCTCGAGGGTGTCAAAATAAGAATGTTTTATCGTCAAAATAATAATACTTAATAAAGGTGAAGTACCACAGTTATTTTTAAAACACATTATATCGCCAAATGACAACATCCACTCAACAGATTTCACCTCAAGTGAATGAGGATTACTTTGCTTTATTCGCTCAAAGGGTATCAGTATAAACATCCTTCCGAGAAATGTAAATGGTCGCCCTCATAGAGAGGTCCTAATTCCATTAGGTGTCACATTTCAGGACCCAAAAGTAAATTTTCTACTGCCTTTCCTCTAAAATAACAGTTTTGTGGGATATATTATTACATCTGTGTTTGGCATTCGCCCCGCTCGTAATTTTTCATTATATACGTACACATGCGTTATTTTATGTAATGCCTTTATTCGGGGTCGTGAATGAGTTATTGGCCTCAAGAAAAAAGTTGAAATATAAGCTAATATAACCACCTACTACTGGACAACAACTGAAAAATTCTGATAAATACCTAATTACTAGCCCTGTCTAAGCCATATCTATCATTTACCCTCTCTTATTTAATTAGAGAAAGGTTGGGCGATTGAGTAACGAATGGTCTTCCAAATGGTTTGAAAAATCCATGCATCGTAAGTTAATCGGTATTTAGACAAGGTAAGCTTCAGACTAACAACAATAATTTGTCACTTTTCAGGTGTTCACGGTAAATACTTAGTGGAATGTCATTATACTCAAAAATGCAACACACCTCTAACATTATTTATAGTAATAAGAGTAACCCTTCCCAATTGATTGCGTTTCATTATTTTATAATATATAATGCTAAAGTCATTAGTAGTATATTTTTTTGTTTGCTTTGGTTTGATTTTATAACTTTCTCCTTGCTTCCCGTAAGAAGGAAAAATCTCGAACTCCATTTCGTAATTTCATCATTTTAAAATATAAGAATCAATCTTGTTTTATTACTAAACCAAACTTTGCGATATTAAGTCCGAAGATGTATCTGAAAGAGGCGAAACACGTGTCACAATTAGTAACATAATACGTGGAATAATCAAAGTTATTTTAATTTTTTTATCAATGTAACACATATTCCATATAAGATTTAACGTGAAATCACTACAAAAAATGTACTTTTTTCTATAAAATTATTCATGTTCGTTCTACAACTTATATTGAGGCGTTCAATCAGCCGTTATAATCTCCACACCAGAAAAGAAAAACAAAAATTAGCATGTTACATATATTTTTTCTAGTTGAATGGAAATGTATTCATTTAATAGCGATCAAATGCTTTCAAAAACAAAACGTTTGTTTAGCGGTGCCACGTAGTAAAAATCTACAAATGCTCTAACTCAGTTGACGCAAAATATGCGAAATTCAATTATAAAAACAATGAAAAAATTCCACTGAGAAAGCGGCCGTGACAAAGGCTGTGTGAACCCATCATTTTGCGAAACAATGTTGCCCAAACATTTCACAAGTTCCGGTCCCCATAGTAGCTTGTTATAACGCAAGTTTCTAGGAATCACGTAATTTTTTTTGAAAATGTAAATTTTTTATACATGAATTTGTTCAAACTAGTATGTAAATTGTTCTACTACCACTTGTGCAGCATATGAACTACATGAAACACTTGTACATGCAGCCGTTGAAAAAGATAATAAACGCTTCACCTATAAGTAAGCTTGAGCAAGTTTCAAATATCTGCCTTGTGCAGTTACGTTATGGAAGGCAGCCGTGAGAACTCTGACTGTTTTCAATGAGAAATGGCTTATTTTTCTTCCCAATCTAACATCATTCCTAATCACTCAAGGAGGTCTTTAGTATTTAATGCCACCTGATAATCTGTCTCATCACAGTTCATACTTACCCTTTTTCGTTTTGATAAATATATTGGACAAAGAAATACTACAAAAAAAATATTTGTTATTTAAAATTATTAACCAATAAAAATAAAATCAAATTATCTAATATCTATTTGGTGGAGTTTCAAGTTCTAAGGCGCGTTAGCGTTAAAGTTCTTCCTGTCTCTTTTGTATATAGGTTTAATTTTTATATTCATGTTGCATTCCCTAACCACCGCTGCTGACAAGAGGGCGCAATCGCTACAACTTGAGAGGTCAGCTTACTTTTTATTTTAACCTATGTAGGGTCGTCGAGAAAAGCAAAGAGGTTTCAAGAAAAGCGGTATCATAGTCATAGTGTTTGATAATTAATGGCTGTGTTATTTGTATGAAAAAAATGAAGCTATATTATATCAATTTGGTTAAAATTAAAAAATATATATTATCCTTAACATAGATTTATCCAGTTCAAGTAAAAAACTAAAACTTGGAATGCCTGTTTCAATAAAGGCGAAACCCGGGTCGTTAGCGACAAAACTCATGGAAAAGTACAAAATTCAAAAACTCTAATTTGATATTGAAATTCCATCAAGCACCCTCAGACAAAATATACGATTTATGTTCAGTTAAAAACTAAAAACTTTGCACCATTTTCTGTTTTCAATAAAGTATATCAAATATGTTTCATCACATTCACAATATTCGCGAGATGTGATATTCATAATATCTTCAACTATTACTAACTATCTACGTCTTTCGTTTTGCACAATTTGAGTTGACTGGCTTTATTAACGAGAAAGGGAACTCCACAGCATGGCCGGTCGGTAAAGCCAATGTTATTTACAATTATTAATAATATTTAATTTTATTCTTCGCCGTCAAAAATTTTTACAAATTTCGTTTTGTTTATGCTCTGTTATAATAATTTTAATTCAGTCACGTCCTAAAAGTACTACATACGTTTTATCATATTATATAGTTGAGAAACTTTCGTGCATGTGGAGTATTTAAAAGCTCTGATTGCGATTTCAGTCCCTTTTACCCTGAAGTGGAAAATTTCTTTTTTTTTATAACGATAAATTGTTTTATTTTGAGAACAAAAATATGCTACTTTTCTCAACGAATTTTATATTTACTTAGATTAACTCGTTTTATCAACAAAATTTAACTAATAATATAATATGCATCCTTTTTGTGAAATATTCTTTTTGACGTTCATACAAATTCATTCGCAAAGCGCTGTTGTTAGCATTCAAAGAATTATGATCATCCGTTTGAGTCAATTCACTCTTAACAGATAACTAATTGTTTTATATTCATTTTATCTAAGATAAGTTAAATAAATCCGTACAGAAATTTCACATAAGCCACGAGCAGAGCTATTAATCAGTTTTGTGCACTTAATTTTTATGTGAAAAATTAGATATTAAAATAGCTGAAAGCGACTCGTTTTTATGCAAAGTGCATCTCTATTACGTGGATAAAACTTTAATGATATGAAATTAGTGAAACTGCGTTCTGTAAATTGAGATATGCTCATTTGGTGAACTTAGATATTTTAATATCGCGTTCATGATTTCTGTATGAAAGTCGCTTTTATACAGAAGTAAATAATAACATGTTAGACTATATTCAATAGCTTATTTTACGCAAAAATTTGTACAGCCCGCTTTTTACATAAAATCGCACGTTTCAACTTTGACTAATTCATTTTAATCGTCCAAACATGGCAATTGAAATCTCTGTATTGTCTATTATTTTACGCGTCCACCTCCGATTCGCAACATAAGCTACAATATTTTTGTCGAAGGCGCTTCGATCTATAATGTAAGCACAAGACATTCTCTTTAAAAAAAATACTTGTATGTAGAGTTGTTATCATATCTTTCAGCATTGCATAAAACAGGAAGAGATAATATAAAATATGTCCATACAGGAATTCAATCCATTGGTAATATATGTAATGGTCGCCAATATAAACGTGAGCAGGGTCAAAAACACATAAAGCAACCACCATCTCCGGTCCTATCTTCAATTAAAGTTTCGCGATCAAATTTTAGAACAAAGCTCTTTCCAGGGCCAGTCGTATTTACTGATATCTTGGATATCAAACCACTACAGAGACAATTATAATTATGATACTCACCTGAATAAGGGTTTATGATTTATACCTACAATTAAAGCCCTTTAAATATTTCATAAGTCATGCAATAAGCTTTCCTGGGATTTGAACGGTTAATTCAATACTAAATTTAATTTATTTAAGTTTCATGATTTTTGTCGCCAACGACCCAGGTTATCTGACGCGTCAACTCAAGATCATTCGTGCACTTGAAATTGAAGAAGCAACTTCAATTGAAATCCAAAATTAAAAATCTACTCATATTGTTTAACTGATAAAAAACGGTGTATTTTTAGTTTCTTAAAAATATTCACATAAAAACACATCTTTTGAGACATCTTATTTAACCTGTTATAAAATTATTAAGAGTTTTATATATTTAAAAAAAAGCTCGTCTTAAAGAGTATCTTATAAAAGATTATAAATTTCAACTTGACGTTTTTTGTTCTGACAACATTGTTTGCTTAAGATATTTTTCTTTTGCCTGACATTCTGTAAGGGACTAAATCACACCAACTTGCCTCCGTTGTATAATTTCCGCTTTTGTTGGCAGTTTTCACGGTTAAGAGCTGAGCGATGATACGAAGTCAAGGTAAAAAGAAAAAAAAAAGCTGATTGGTGCACTTTTATATTTTTAGAAAAAAAAACTCCACACTTAACCTTTCTTGATAAAATATATAAAATAACCATTTCAGTGCTTGAAACATTATTTTCCATCCGATTTAACTACGTTGCTTTTTCAGTTTTTAAATACTTTCTAGAAGAATATTAAATAAATTCATTCACTCTCCTTATCTAAACTTGTTGCATAAAAAAGCCGTAAGGGTAGTATTTTCTCACCTACATAAGCGAAAGTGTCAGAATTCATAATAATCTTTGTACTACTTTTGTGTACTTTTCTTTATCTTGAATAACTATTTTTTATACCGTTACTAGTATTCGAACCCGGCTTCGCTCGGACCAGTTTGGGGTTATGTTCACCTCGGCGCGTAAATTCAGACGGGCCAAGTTGAAACAACTTTTTTCAAAGTCTAGGTCAATTAAAATGGAATTAAAATGAACATTTCAGACTGGCATTGACATTTCACAACCCCTTTCATATATTGACAGCCCCATTCTCGCCCATTAAAATGTCCAAATTCAAGGAAAAAATCTAATTTGCTGTCAAAGAAATGTCAAATAATACCCTCACGTAAATAAAAACATTATTATATTAATATAAGCCGGGAAAAGTTCAGTAGAAGACTAATTTATTACATTTTGACTAAATGTCTTAAATGGCAACTTAATGACCAACAATGCAAAAGGGAATTACAGACCCACAGACATACATACGCCGTTTCGGTTTTATATATGTACTACTCGATACTCGAGTAATTTGAGTATCTACAAACACATTGATAACGAAACAAATTTACCGTCGAAACTTGCGCGAGCGAAATCAATTCGTTTGTTTGAACTTGCAACAACAATGCAAAAGGGAATTACAGACATACATCCCCCGTTTCGGTTTTATATATAAGATTATGATAGCATAGAAATTATTTAAGTATTTTCATTGTTACTTTATTATTCAAACGCACAGTTGTGTTTATTTAAAGTAATAGTGGATTTTTTTTCAGAGCATTACTTATATCATAATTATCTTCTTAAATAATTTGTATTGTAGTCAGTATAAAAAAATATCATAATTAGTAATTCATATAAGTAAATCACTTTAATAACTGATAATCTTCTGCCATACGTAGAACGTCAGTTCAGAAAACTGACACGAAAGTTCCCTGGCAATTCACTAATTAATTATGGTAACCTGCACATGATTTTGCTGCTGAAAAATCATTATATGACAGAAACATCTTTCCAATTTAAGAGAGCTGTTTAATTCAGCTTAAATTAAGTTTAGAGTTAGTCACAAATAAAAAAAAAAAAATACTTTTTATGTGAACTGAAAGATATTTATTAGTTTTTAAAAAAATCAGAAAGATGTTGTTATGAGTCTTTGTAAATCTCACAATCAATCTAATAAACAGGCATTAAAAAAATATATTTCTCCCTGCTATCAAAATAAATACCAAATTTAATTTATTTTTATACTATTTAATATTTTCTGTGTGTATATTTTTACAATATAACATTTTGTTAATGTTATATGGGTAATGCGTGTTAACGATATTTCTAAATTCAATGGTGTTATTAAAACATTTTTTATGAAATCGTAAAAAGTATTATTAAGAATATGGTCTGTCAATGGTTATTTTCAAGTTTATTATTTTGATTTACTTCTTTATAAAACCATCGATCAACCCTTCAAAATCTTCAAAAGCATTGCTAAAGGCTCGTGCTTATCTGTAAGGCATCTTTCAGAAACCCTTAACCGAAAGTGCTCCCGAAGGAAGCGCAAACAGTTGAGCTTTGATACATGCGATTCAATGAGTAATCTATGGTAATGATTTTATAAATTTATATTGTACCTATCTGAAGCAATATTTAATTATGCGTTTTAAAAGTACAAATTTTATGTATGAAAATGATAAAGATAAAGCTATCTTATGAATATCAAGCTTACGTACAGTTTTGAATAAAAATTTAATAGATTTTTGGAACCTCAAGTATATGTGTAAAATTTACACTTCAGTTTGAGGATATGTTTATAATTGGTAAAAATAAAAGTTACTGCCTTAAAATTGAATCTCGATAGAGTAAAAGCTCAGAATTCAATTAAAATACATTTCTTTAAATAACCCTCTACCATTTGGGTTTTTACGAATTTAAGAAATGTGTTTTGCTATATACTAGATAAATTAATGTTTTGATTTAAGTCACATTGCTTTAAAGTAATTTCATAGGGATTTTCTGCCATCTAGAAAATTAAGTTTATTATTTTTAATAGAGTCATTAAACCTTTCACATTTTTACAGTATTCATACAAAAAATATTTGAACAACTTACGATGAATGCAAATAGTTAAGATTTCAATAAAAATCTCGTTACAGATGCATAATAATTGGATCAATAAGTTAAATTCAAAAAGTTGATTTTCACATTATCGTAGACATACGGTATATTAGAATACTTAATGGGAGCCTGTATACTGCTCTTTTTCACCAACATCGATGACATCCGTTTGCTGTTAACCACTCATAGGATTGAAGACTTGGTATGCTAGGATAACATAAGAGGAATAAATACAATACTAGGAGACAAATAATCATGGAGGTATCACGTGGCGGCTATATGCTCCGAATACAGAAAGGATATGATAAAAATCTTCAGAATTAGTTAATGGCAGCTTTAAATTAGAATACCAATAGGACTTGTCTGAAAATATGTGTAAGATGCAATCATAAATCGAATTTCAGGGCAGTACCTATTTATTTAATAAAAAAAATGTTAATATAACTCAGTTTTTTTAATTTAAATAACATTTTTTTTCGCTTTTATAATATGTAGCAAGTCCTATATTTTATATAACATAATAAAAAAACGCTAATTTAATATGCTTGTATAAAATTCAAATTTAAATAACTTCAATATTTACAATACTGCAATACACTTATCGTGAGAAAATTTAGTCGAATAGATGAAGAATCTTTGTGGATTTTTGTATGTTTAAAAAATTGCATTCAAAAAATTGTGTGGTCTGTGGCTCGTAAACCATTAATCGGTGACCGAATAAGGGTTCGCGTCAAGTACTCTTGTATCATCTTTAAGGGTAAGAACAAAGTCCATGCAGTACCGCAGAATATACGAGTATCAACCCTCAGCATTCCACTCAAGGGATGTTTTATTAAAAATTCCATTCAAGACGTCACGACTGTTATACTCGTGCCCATGAGAACTTATTTAGAATTCTATATCTAAATTCTTAAAAATAAATTTATTTGTATGTAAATAGTCGTGATTACATTTATTTATATCCATCTTTTATTAAACACTATTCATTCTTTTCAAGCATCATATCAAATTCAAGCAATGCGATGAAATCTTAATCTTGGTAGAACATGAATTTTATTTTGAATTGATCAAACATTAGCTAAAAATGAATACACACTTCACAACAATATTTGTTATTTTGAAACACAATTAATTAATTTAAAATCATCACTTATAAAAAAAATGCGACTATTTTGCGGTTTTTTATTATTCATTCAATTTGTTTTAACATACCAAATATCTTGAATATTTTTCACTGTTAAGGTTTTAACTGTCCTCTCTTGGTGAAAAGGCAATATTTTAATCTTTTAGGGAGTGTGGACATCCATAGATGTAATCTACGTCTCTTTTTCAAAAACTGTGGATGTACGATTAGTTTTAGAGAGTAGTGTGTGTTTGTGAGCGTATACGATCTTTCTTTATCACTGTTTCCACTTATAGTTTGTTAAAATTAATAATTCTTGACATAAGTGAAACCAGTCCGGATCTTTAACAAATAGGATATTTTTTTGTATTCCCCATGTGTTTAATTGATTGCGTATTCCTTATGCTGTGATCAGAAATTATTTTGTGTTGCCTTTTCTAATATAACATTCAGCTTACATTTATTTTTTAACAGTTGAGCTCTATTTGTGTTACAAGTTAAACATTAGTAAATATAACACTTGCACAGATACATCACTCAAATTTCCCTCAATTCTACCTATAATCTGTTTTTCGCAGTATTTGTAATTTAAATATAAGCAATTCAAACATATTGATAAGTCAAAATGGACTATTTACACTATGTTGCAAATACCCACCGTTTCTTATAAATATACTTCTCACATAAATAAATATTGAGCTTATTACGTATCACACTAATATCCCAACGGGGTATCGATTACATAAAGTACAAGAAACCTTTAGATAATATAGCAAACAGGACTTCCGAGAAAATTCTACAAAACAAATTGATTAATCAGCTTGTTTCTATTAAGCGCACGTAAACATGTTTTTCAATAAGAAACCCTATTACTCTTTGGTTTATTCTAATCCCTGTAGATATATATTTGAAAGTTTATTTTTAGTGTGTTTTATGTATATAAAAGAAAGCTGCCGTCTCATTTTCTGTTTTTTCCAATTAACTACTAACAAAGAATTCTTGTTTTATTTAAATTTTTCTGCCATATCGTTGTACGCCAAAATTCTTCAGGCAGTTAGCTTGGGATTTATGTTGGTCTAATTCCACTTGTGAATAAATTAAGTAACCCATTTGTTGTCTAAGGATCAAAATAAAATGAAAAAATGTTGTGTTCACCAACGAACAAGTACAGCGTTTGTAATAAATATTAACTGAAAATCAGCTATTTCTTACAGTTAGTATATCGACAGTGGCTTTTATGATGAACGATCAAAACACAAAAATGACAATAGTGCCAGAGTAAAATAAACACTTGTTTAATATGTAAAAAAATGTAGCAATTCAAACCGACTATTGAGATGTTTTCAACATATTATCAGTTGAAATTGCTTGCGATCAGCGAAGCCAGTCCTGATTTGAAAAAATTTACTATAGAAAACATACGAAAAATATTTTATTATTTTTTATTTATATGTCATTCCACCAAGTATTGCCAGATTACAAACTAAAAGTGAAATTCATTCGTGAAAATTAAAACAATTTTTTTTGTTGCGTCACATACAGTGAAGATGACCTCATTTTATTGAAGAATTTAATAAATCAATAAAACTATCAAGAAAATGATTAAATTTGGTTTCATTTTTTGAATATCTTACCTAGGCACAGATACGTATGTTTATACAATATAAATACGTATATGGGTTTGTAATTACATACTTATTATAAAATATAAATGCGTAATATGGTGTCATAAACTATCTTCATTGTAGATTGCTCACCTATGCAGCGAACGATGTAAAGGAAATGAAATTTAACATTAAAATCAGAGATGAAGTAAACTATAATAACTCTGACGCTTACGTATCAAAAGACTTAAAGGGGTCCCCCCATGTGATATTTTGAAACATTTTTTTTTTTGCATATTATGATTTTTAAACACGTGTAGAATATGCTAGTAAAGTGACTTTACAATATTTGAAGTTGTTGGAAAGTTATTGCAGTTATACTACACTTGTTTCAAGGCGGGGCAATCGGTCACATTTTGACGCTTCGGCTTGTTACAAGAGAACTTTCAATACACATGTAATTTCAATTCATGAAATAAACCAAAATTTAAGCAAGATCAAAGTAAGAAGCTTCAATGGTCTTAAAACAGGAAGAAGAAAGAATTAACTATGGACCAGGCATAGCAGATTAATGAGGAGTAAAGATTTCATAGTTTAACTCCACGATATCTCAAGAACGGGTTAACCGATTACTTTTAAATTTTAATGGTAGATTTAAAACATGTTTTGTCATCGTTTGAATTAGGGTAGTGAAAAAATCCACAGCCGTTTTGTTTTTACGTAACCAAATAGTCGAAAAAAATCATGAAATTTGAATTTTTTTTTTCAAAAACTTGTCAATTGTTCAATTTTCCACATTTTTAAAAAATCCTAGTTCAATCGATTTTTACAATTTTATTAATTAAAACGCCGTTAGATTTTTTGATTTTCGATAAGCCAATCGCCCAATCGGATGGAGGCCGTTTACCACCTTTTTTTCGACATGGGTGCGTTTGGAGTGGTGCACCACACATTCTGAAAAAGATTTTAGTCTGAAAATATTTTGACTTACTGTTAAAATGTCAATAAACCAGGGCTGTGGAGTTGTAGTTGGAGTCGGAGTCGGAGTCGTGGAGTCGGAGCTTTTTGGCTGGAGTCGTACTCGGAGTCGGACATTTTGAACTTTTTATTTTTCCATTTAATATGTCAAATTTGACTTTTGGCCGCATTGATAGCGTTGATATTTAATTGAATACACATAAATAGGAAACTTAGGGAAAAAAATTGACGATATTAACCTTTTTTTAGTTGGAGTCGGAGTCGGAGTCGTGGTTTTGGTAAATGCTGGAGTCAGAGTCGGACTTTTTTGGACCGACTCCACAGCCCTGCATATGGTAAAATTTTCAAATTTCTACGTTGATAAGGTTCGTTAAAAGAAAATCCCAAAAAAAACAAAAAAAAACCAGCCGTCACATGGGGACCCCCTTAACGCCTCAAATTCTCGATATAAAATTTAAAAAAAAGTTTATTTTCTCATTACTTATTGATACAAACAACTTTATTTTTATTCCATATTAATCAAATTATTTCTCAGCAAAATCGATCATTCACAGCCGATCACAGCAATGCTTAAGATACAGAATTATTTCAAGTGTCAGGAGAATGGTGTTTAATTTTAATGAAAATATTTAATGTAAGTTTAATTTTGAATTGCTTCAATTTTGTACTTTTCCATGAGTTTTGTCGTCAGGCATTTCAAGTGCACGGATGTACTTCAACTGACGCCCAGTAAACAGTTTGTATCGTTTCAAAAATTGAAGTAGATAACTAAGTTAATTTGTTATTAAAATTTAAATTAGCGAAAATTTGATGTAAACGAGTTTCAGTGAATTAAGTGTGTTTGTTATAATTATACGGATTTTTTAGTTAGTTTACTTCCTATAACTCCTATGTCAAGTCCTGCTTGACTTGGTAGATCTTGGTCGGACAAATATATTGTATTAATTTTAATTTATCTTTATTCCTAAAACCGTATATATTAGATTTCGTGCCTTAGTCAATGTTTGTAGCATGCCATAATGTAGTATATTTTTTGGTCCTTTGTTTTACCATAATAATAAATACACAAACCCCGTGATATCAATCAACTTCTCAAATCTAATGTAGGGTTGATGAAAGAAAAAAGTAATATACTGAAGAGTTTAAAAGGTTACTTACTGATTTGTGCTTTGAATAACAAGGCTTGTGTGAAATATGGTCTTATTAGTATGTTAGAGATACTTACGTGTGAAAAATGATAGAAGCAGAATCGATTAAAAAGTACGGTGTTGATATAATATGTGGCCTTAGATAACACAGAGGCAATCGACGATGATGATACTGTATTATTCAATTATAAAATTTTCACGGACAAAATTCATGTTCTAGGTTATTACGAAATTTGCATACCGCTTAGTCTGTAGCGCGGAATAATGTTTCAATGTTTAACTACATTCTAAATATTCTGTGCAGATAACTCATTAGAGATAATCCAAAATCGATCGCTTTAAGGCCAAAGAGCTATCTAATAAACCACTTCTCTGCTTAAAATTCAACGACAAAACAAAAGTTCAAAAAAATAAATAACATAACCTACAATATAATATCGCAGCGTGTCAGGGCTAACAAACCGTTTTTTTAATGGCATTTTTTTAGCCATGTCTGCTCCTCACTTGGAGCATATGGACTCCTCACGGAATTTATCTCAACATATTTATTTATTGGCAAAAAAACAATATAAAATACATGGCATTACAGCAAGCGCCAATGCGCCATGCATTTGAAAAAATAATAAAAATTACATAACGTATTATGCAAAAATAAGAAACAGAACAGAAACATATTATTTACATAAGAAGACAAAAAAAAATAAGCTGTGTATCCCGTTGTACATGTGCAATAGGTCACCTCGGCAAAAATTCCATGAAACTCTAGTATCAGAGATATCAGGATTATCTTCACCTTTTTTGCTATTACAACATATATTTTTCTACGAGAACTGCTTATTACTCTTTATCTCCTCTTTTTTTTGAAGAGTGTAGGGGATGGAAAGGATACGAGGACTCGAACAGGACTAGTGGTTGGCTAATCGCTCTCGATATGCGTCGCTCTTTGGGATAGGAAAGGTGGGAAGGGATTTTCTTTGAATAGGTTTATCGAATTGAACCCGGGTGGTCCGGCACGCAAGCCAACAACCACTGCGCCACGGACTGGACATACATTGTTTTTTTTTAATTGTTTGGTTCGGACTTTGCACTTTTAGTTATAAAACCAAGTATTTTTTGGTACGCAAATTGAATATGGAAATGCTCATATACTTAGTTAAACAAGTCTTACTACAGTTGATAATTATTGTGTTATAGTTTTATACTTGAAAGACAAAATGCCGAAAATATTCAAGGAATCCGTTTCATTTTGATTCTTAAGCATGTCTGCTTCCCATGTGAGTGTGTAATGGAGATTTTTGCTAGAATTCTACTTTGGTCAGTTACTCGTCCTTTCTTTTTTTTGATTTAAGTGATATATAGAAAGAACTAGGCCAGGACTAGTAATTTACGAGACAGTAGGCCATCATTGCAACCCAGCGATCTCCTGCCTGTATAATTATGACGAGAAACCATCTGAAAATCGCATTAGACCGAGAACCATTCTTCTCGATGACCTTCCATAGATAAAAATATGAAATATGCTGATATCTTAAAGTTTTAACCATAAGGATCTCTGACCACTTCAGCGATCGCTCCTTCCTGATGGCAACGATAGGAAAGGAATGCAAAAAGAATAGGCAAACTAAAGTAAGATACAAAAGAGACGGAAAGACCTTTGACGCTCCCTCAAATAGATATCATTAATTAAATGTTGTTTGCGATAATTTTAGCTAGCGTTCACATAGGAATTCATAAACCGATTGAATAATCAATTTACGAAACAGCCCGTGTCGAGATTTGGACCCGTCCGCAAATGAGCCTAACGATAATAAAAATACTAAAAAAAATAGTACTTTTTCCACATAAAATTTAGGAGGACCGGTTTCGCTCATAGTGAAAATTATCATGGTTTAATGTAAAATAAGTACAAAAAATGTTTTACAATTAAGTTTTGACAGTGAACCAACGATGCTTTCTCTCGGACCCAAAAAAAATATTAAATAAGTATATTTGATTATGGGATTGTGTTTCTGAAATAAAATAAACAAAAACATCACTCCAAAATCTTTATTGCAGAACCAGTGGTGATAGAGAAAAGTTCTCGGGCCGGTATTGTGATGCTCCTGTCGTAGACACTGAAAAATGGCCTGGGGGCTCGGTGTTTATTTTCCAAAGCCGAGGCAGTATCGTATGAAACTTAACACGGTGCCAAATAAATTCTTGCCTAGGAATTTTCAGTAGAATGCACTGTGTCACTTCGATTACCCGCTGTTTTGGGCGCGCAGCATGCATAGAAATGCATATATAAGGGTCCTTGCAAAAGATTTATGCATCGGAAAAAGGTTGTAGCATCTCGTTAAAAAGTGGGAGAAATGCGCTGATTTTTAAACTTTTTTTAAAGAACTTTGAATTGCACGTTTGTTGTGTACAAAAATGAATATCACTTTTAAGATGTTCACTGTCAATACTTGAAATGGCATTATAATAAAAATAATCACACATTTTTTAAACTTATTACACATAAAATTTATTGGATCAGGACCGGTTTAGCTTTTGGCGAGCTTTTGGTAATCAGTTGATAATGCTCACCATGAGTTAAACCCATCCTGAACCAATAAATTGTATGTGGAATAAGAACTAAAAACTATTTTTTTATATCTACATATATATATTTAATATCATCGTTATTCTGGCAGAAGACTTGAAGTCAAAACAATATTTATTTCTTATATAATTTGTTTTATTAAGATAATCAAATTTTTCTAAAATCATGGAATTGAAAGCTTTTGTCTTTTTTCGCATTCATCTTTAATTGTTGAACTTACCGCTTTATTTAAATTTAAAATTTAGTAATCAAATAAGACGTTGTTAAAATTATAGCTAGCTAAGCTTTATAACTAATATTTGAGATACTATTTTTCGTAGAAAGATGTCTCTGTCTCCTTTTTCCACACCCTTAAATATATATAAGCTGTGTACTTTATAAATAATAAAAGTCTTTCAAATTTTATAAAATAAACAAATATCACCTTATAAAAAACACTCTGGGCAAATGATGTTCTACCTGCCTTAAAAATTCAATATGTTTTTTCTTGTATTTTTACAGCATAGGCAGAAGGTATACTAAAAAAATACAGGCATTGTATCGAGTATGCATTTTTATAACTCGGCTTTATTAACTTTTGTATTGTCAGCGGTCATAATAATCTGCCCAAAAACCACCAAAAGTCCATAAAAAATTGATACGGCAACAAAAAGGAATGGTCCTCGTAACACATATCCAAATAAAACCTTTTGGTGTCATATTTTTTACAAGTATTTTTTCAGGACACGTGCGGTGTGTATTATTTATTACCGGCAGTTTAGGCGAGGTGGTTTAATACAGTCCTAAAAACTACACTCAGTACACTATAAAACAAATAATTCACAATAAATTTTAAGTGGCGCACGTGTATTCAGCATTCTAAAATCATCGTGTTGTTTCAAAAGCATTTTTTTTAATGGCAGAAGCTTATTTTGCATTTTTTCGTATCACTAACTTTAGTTGCAAAATTAATATCGACTTAAATTAGTGGCATCAATTTGGGTCCATTTTTTACTGAATGTGAAATCGCTTTTATGAATCCTTGCTGCTTAGAAATAGATTTTATACTTGTATACGAAGAATCTAAAAATTCTTTACATAAAAACCTATGTTCAAAACGTTATGTCTAATTTGCGATGCCAGGTAAAAAATAACGTTTTTGTGTTTCACGTTAAATTATTACTTTGAACGTTAGTTATATTCCTTAATATGATTAACCCCAGAATATCTGATTCCTTCACTTTTTACAATTAATATAAGCGAAATATTCTGGTTATGATAGCATTTGCTTTTATCTTCTGAATTCATCGATTTATGCATTTAATTTAAGGTCTAGACATTTTCTTTTTGTGCTTTTGCTGGGTTTTGCAAAACATGTTTACCATTGGATATTGTGTTTAATGACTCACAGTACATACGGACTAATTGGTTATTGTTTCTAGATCAGACTATCTTTTATTACGATAGCGAATGAATTTAGTTTGGAGAAATAAAAATAAATGAAATGCCAAATGTTCAAAATCATCACATATCGTCTTCAGAAAAAAGATTTATTTGAAGCAGCTGACACAAATCACGCCAATACTAGCCAAGTCAATTCAAAAATATACTCTTCTTATAATATAACAAAATCGACTTCATATAATAAACTTCCTGTGATGAATTTAATGATAACGTTTCAACTGTTTATACGGCTAAGAGCGTAAACAATTTGAAAATTCTCACGTACGAAATAATTCTATATTCAAATAATATACTTAATTTATCCCGAAAACCTCCATAAGTTTATTCCACACAAACACTGCTGAATTTATTGTTGAAATATCCGTTTAACGACTACGGAGGATTCATATTATTAATGACAACACTACATGAAAATAAACATTTTGTTTCTTGATCACTTTTTAGGTGTTCACTGTCAATACTTAGTAGAATGGCATTATAATAAAAATGTTTTATTATTTTTACTTTTTTTCTTGTTGTGATGTTTGATTTTGGTAAAGTAACAAAGCTTATTAAGTAAGTGTGCTAAATAATGTTTTTTAATTGTAAGTTATAAAATTAATTTTCTCTCTGTATATCTCGCTTTTCGCGGTGCCTACTCCTTGATGATATCAAATACAAATTGTTATTCACCGCCTTGAAATATAAATAATAACATCCAATGAATGTCTTTGTAGGGAAGAAGCAATAAAGAGTCAAATAATAAAACCGAATTCGCGGTCTTAAAAACCCGAACCTCGCCGAATTCGACCGATCCGAAGTAATTTATATTCGGTTTATTGTATACTCACTGCTGTAATCGTAAAATAAGAATAAATTCCCGACGATGCTTTTAGCGTTTACTGCATTTGCTTTTTAAAGATCATTAGAATCGTTCCGGCTTACATTATTTCTCTTAAGTGATACTAGGGTAATAAAAAACGTTTCTGGGCACATTCTTACAATAATAAAAATACACAAATCAAAAATAGTTCCATACATTTCATAATATGATCACATTATTCACGACAAACATACCTTACAACATATTATTATACATATAGTAGATTAAGTTTTGTGTTTTAAAATGGAGTTGCCTCAGTCGACCACTTAAAACTGTCAATTTAACTAATCAAATTTAAATACATAGCTAGAAAAAATGCAGGACAGGCTAAGTCTAAAAAATATCAAGAGAGATGGCCGTTAGATAGTTTCAATGCTGCGATAAAGATTTTTTTTCAATTAACGTGAAAATTGTATTTTTTTTATATAAAAATGTTATTCAGACAAATATTTTAAATAAAATAAATAAAAAAATTTCACGCAACCTACTTTAAAATAACGTCAAATAATCTACATAATCTACGTCAAATAATCTAGGTACCCTAAAAAAGACCTTTCATCGTCCAAAATAATATTAAAACCGACAAATAAAAAAGAATTTTACTAAATGACTAACAAGTTGTTCTTGTAGAACAATTGCTGTTGTGATTGGCGTCATAGCACGTCTGTATGATTGAAATTTGGCGGTTACAATTTAAAAAATAATTCTGTTAAATTATTCATACATGAGAGTAAAATTATTGATTGAAAAGTTTCGAACGTGTTTTTGAAATTGTCATTATGATTACTTGAAAAGATTATTTTTTTAGGTTTAATAATTGAAAGCAAATAATACTTTTAGTAACTCAGGAATCATAAATATGTGGATGTTGTTTACTTATAAAAATAAACTCGATTCGAACGGACGAGAAAGAAAAATGGTGGATTTGACAGCTTGTCAGACTTTTATTGATTAATATTCCAAGTCACAGGCACAAAACATGATATTAAGTATTCAAAATGGATACAAATCCTAGGAAATGTTTTTTTCTTTCTCCACGGTCTGTTGCATTACTCTGAAAGTGTATTCATGATTCCGTCAAAAGCAAAAAGTTTCTCCTAAAAGCAGCTCTCTGGGCCTATTTCAGTTCCACCGTTACCTACCTTTCTCAGATACGTGACAAATATTTCGATGCTACCCTGTGTATCGTATCAAATATCCATCAATTCAGTGACGTAGGTATGACTTTTCATTTCAAATGTAACACGTCAAGATGTCCGACCCAAAAGGACGAAATTGAAAAATTCTACTACTCAAAATAAACAAAAACATGAAACCTTTATTTCGATATATAACCTTCCCACATACCTTTCCTCGGTGCCCTTGAGATATTGTCTTTTGTAATTATGTCGATAATTAAAGTCCCTATATGAAAAAAATCATGTAAAAATAAAGAATATGTGATGAGCTCGATGCTTCCAAAAATTACACGTAGCTCTTTTATTCAATCATGAAAAATTTACTTAAAGAGAGAGATCAGCAATCTTCGAAATCTTAAATAACGCAATATGAAATAAATCTATGAAATCTCTCAGCTCATTCTTGCTATCCAACTTTTGTTACAATCTGCCTTTAAAATTCTGTATTTACCAAATTATAATCGATTATTTTTTGTTAAAAAAATTCAATTCATAGTTTGATATATTATGCTTTAAGATGTAAAAAAAAAGCTGCTAGAATCATGCAGAACCGCAAGATAAACCACAAACATTCGATTTTAAATGAATAAGGAACTTAAATCATAAAATAATTTAAAAAATCGCATAGTATTTTTAAAACTGGATTTGGTGAGCATCATAATTAATTTAAAATTATTGAAATCATCAGTGAAAATAACGTTTTACTTTTCAAATAAAATTTCAACATGTCAACATGTAAGCGTAGCGTTTCATAAGATCGTTTTGGTCTCTTACGCAAATTTGTAATCCTTACAAGTTAAGGATCAATTTTATAGTAACGTTGTGCAGCTTTCAAAAAAAACTCTTCAATTAAACTGCGTCATTATGACTTTGAAAATGATGCAGTTTAATCTCTGTACATTTGAGAAGAGTGCTTCTTCTTTTAATTTTACATGACGATGGTAAGAAGCTACCGCCATAATAATCTAGATGGCTTTGACTTATTTTATAAGGCAGAAAATTTGTTATAAATATTTCTCCGCATCATTTAATATCGTAAAGATATTATTTCAGTATAAATAATAGTGCCAAAAACAAAAAACTTTAAGCAGATCATAAATATTGTATTTTTTGTGTAAGTAATTATTTTTAATTACTTTGACAATTGTTACAAAGAGTCTGTCTGTGCTGTTTTTAAATGTATCTTTTTACCAAGAGACGCCCATGTATCAATCCTTTACGCATTTTCTTCGTCTTTTGCCTCTCGTTCAAGACTATCGGTGCTTGTTTTATGCAAATGTCATCTGCTTTCAGATTACCTTAATATTTAACTCCTACAGTGCTGAGAATGCGAATATCATTTTTTTTCTCTGAGAAAACTTGAACTTAGACGATACAATTTTTTGCACTATATTAATTTAAGGATTTTTAAACTTAGCGACATTATTTAACATGCGCCTATGCAGTATCTATTGAAAACACAATGAAGGAAATTATATTTAAACCAAAAGAGAATATATTATATTCAATTGCGATTTTACTGCTGATTTAAGATATAAGAGAGATATATTTTTATCGCTTTATATTAAAGAAAATGCAGATTTTAAAATGAAAATGAAGACTTGGATAACTAGACATAGCATTTAGCGTTACCAATTAGGCACGACACGGCTCACTACAGATACGAATATATTTGCCCTAAAATAAAAAAGCTTTGCTCAGTTTTCTTAAATGTGATATTTTAATTAAGCCAAATTGTATGATTTTTTTTTAGTAAGAATTGTTATGTAGTTAATTTTTTTTATTTCAATTGTTAAAATATTATTTAATTGTTTTTTTACCTATTCGGGTATTCCTACTCACTTTTTAGGTTTATCACTGTATAACAAAGCTGAAGCATCATTTTTCTAAGGAAAACTCATTTATGTTTTTTATGAAAAACTTAGACATCGTGAATTAGACATGCAATCATTTTAGTCAAAATCGAAGATTCAATCTTTTTCAATCATACAAATATATCCATTGATTCTTTTAGTGCATTTTTTCATTTCGATTTGGTGGTGTAAATAATCAATTTTAACCATGCACTAAAATATTACTCAAAGGCACCTTGGACGAGACTTGGACGAAAAATAGTTACGTCTTCAAACACGTTAAACATAAAGAAGCGAATTGATAAGGCAATGGTGCCTGCGTAGGGCAAAGTAAAGTAAAACTTAAGTTGTTTCAAATAAGTCTGCGGAATCACTCTGCGCCTCTAAAAACTTTTGAGTCATGTAGCTTTTAAAGAACAAGCCCAAATGATGAAGATACAAAATCTTATTTGAATAAAATTAGGGTACCACCGCTCGACAAACTTCCCAACTAACTTTTTCCTGTTAAAAATAATCAAATTACCCAAACTGGTAAACGAAATGCTGCCTCTAAATAAGATTACTTTGTATCCAAAAACGAAAATAGTAATTTTTTAACTGCTTCAAAACAGAAAAACTTTCCTTGTTTATGTATATTATTTCGCTTACGTAATCAAATTTTTGAATATATTTAAATATTAAACCTGTCTCATAGTAAAGTTATTCAAGATTTTATGATTGATATTGTGAAACCAAAAACAGAAATAGAACTTTATTATTTAGGTATTTTCGATTTCTTTACGGAATTAATATATGAATAATGTATGTGTATATAGTACCGATATCTTGTTGGTCTTCGGAGATCTCTCAAAAAACACAATGCCTTTGACAATAGAGTAGATCAGGGTTAATTTTTTTAACATGATTTAGATGTACGGCGATTGTTGACAAGGATATACTATATATTTTGACTTAGAATATTTTTTAATATATATGAACAATAAAGTTTGTCATAAGTATTCCTTCAATTATTATTTGAGTAATTATTTTGCATATCTTTGCTCAAAACTTAATGAAACATCATGACATTGAAATTTAATGCATTGGATGTCGTTTGACAAATATCTATTGTATAATAGAATATCTATAATTCATCGCGAAAATCAAGACAATCAATCGCTTAGCATCTTCCAAAAATAACTTAACCATAGTACGTACTACAATTGCAACATTCTTTTCTCTATAAACCAGCAAGTTTCAATTTCCAGCACATGAAAAAATAAAAAGATGATTTTAAAATTAGGTCAAAAATTCAAAGTTACTTTGATTAATTTTCCACTCTGCTTAATAAACCCTTAACGGAAAAGCACTATCGTGAAAAAAAATCGGCCTCTGTAATCATTCAAATAGAATAATCAATCCGCATATTCTAGATTCGATCAGTTCTGTAAATATGCTTTGTATATATAAGTATGATTCGAAATTGAAAAGTTACAAAAATAACTCTACAATATTGATTTTGTTTCCTTAAACTATTTCAAGGTGGCATTATCGAGAGAATTCAAGATACCTTTGGCATAATATTTTGACTAGAGACAAACTTTTAGAAGAATTCGGTGTGTTATAGTTTACATGCAAAATATTATCTCAAAATAAAATCATTAGCATTCATATAAGGGCATTTTAAATTTAGTAATTATAACCTAATTGTTTAATGCACTTACTTGTGGTATTTACATTGTTAATAATCATTCTTACTTAATTGATTTTTGACGTAGAAGCTTGTATTGCTAAGAAGACTTCAATATTTTAATTATGGTCTATTTTTTTTATTTTGCTCTGACTTATTTTCTTAGATATAACACCAATTGTGTGTACCTTGTAAGATTTGCTTAACTTTTGTACACATATCGGTGTATTTTTGTAGTTCTTCAGTTTATAATGATCGCCATGAGCGGAACCGGTCCTGATCTAATAAATTGAATACGGGATAATTATTAAAAATGTTTTATTATAGTGCTATCCCACCAAGTATTGTCAGTGAACACCTTAAAAGTGCTAAATTATATCGAAATTAAAGTTTTTTGATGAATTCCATAGTGAGTGTTGGCATTTTTTTTTAATTTTAAATCGAGTCTTTGTGGGTATGATATTTTTGATTATTTTCGAAACACAACTGAAAATTGTCTTTTATTATTTACCGAAAAAAACCAAGCCATGCAATTATAAATAAAATAATTCTTCAAAAAATTCTTCTTCAAATATAACTAAATTACTAAGTATTTTAAATACAAATATGTTTTTGATATAAAAATAAATCGCGGTATTTGAATGTGTAAAGCAAAAGTACAGATTTTTTGGTTTTTCTCTTCAAAAAGCTGACTTCGCAAAAATACTTCATATTGGTATGGCCGTTAAAAAGTAGTTTTCTTATACAGGTGTGCCTAGTGGACGAATCGTAAATATGAAAATCAAGTTTATTCTTTATTGAATCAAGACTAATTTAAACACCCTTCGTTGGTCTACGCCTTTTGAAAGCTGCTTTCAGTGGCGTCGTATAAAAAGGGTTGAATAAGTAATACGAAATTACATGGAAAATATATAATAAAATGTAACCATAACTGCCTTCGGGGCAAATTTAGGGGAGTTTTTATTCAAGGATCTTACGTAAATTTGCCTTTTCAGCGAAGCATAAATTTGTGATGGACATTAAGAGTACATATGAGATGTCAAGGATCAAGGATTATACGAAAAGCTCTGAAAAATACTCTTTTTGACCTAATATAGGGCTTCTGTTTTTGATGGATTGTTTACTTAAAATATCGTTACAAATAAATAAGAGTAATTAATTATAATGTAATCATTTTCATAACTGCAAAATGTTTCTCAATATTTTATTGTCTTCAAATGACTGAAAAGAAAAAAAAAATCCTGTCTTAAATTATTGATGTGTTTTAACTTTAATATCTTTTAAATTGTAAGAAAACTTATTTATGTGTATTACATAATATATCTAAGCAAATAAACACTTCAAATGTACATAACACAATAGCCAAAAATCTATGAAATAAGTTTGATATTGTTAAATAACTCAAATCTAATTACTGATCGTTTCCTGTATCAATCTTTTTATACCAACTTTATCTAATGATTTTAAAAAAGATTGATTAAATGTCTTCCATTCAGTTCTCATATATAGCATTTCGCTAAATCTCTATTAGAGATTATAATGTTGCTTATTGGAAAACAATTGTTCAAAAATGTGTTCTTTTACTTTTAAGATAAATTATAGTAAGTACTAACTAAACAAATCAAATAAAGAAGGACAAGTTTCGAAATTCAATTATTAACTGAGTTAATTGGTTTAACCTCAGGTGGGTAATAAATTTAGCGTCCCTTCCTTAATTCAATCATCAAAAGTTGCAAATTACGTCTTGCAGGTTGGCCAACAAGATTTTGACCCCCGGCTAGTCGACGGACCACTTAAATCAAAATTATAATTAACTTTTCCATGCTAAAGAAAATATAAAAAATACTTTTTTATTAAGTGTCATCTTTTACGTTTCGGTGTCGCCATTTCGTCTTATCATAGTTGTGAATCGAAATGATATCATTTTTACGTGTAGTTAGCAGTTTTAGTACTTATTTTCATTTAAAAAAATCATAAATTATAATATTTAATATATATAGCAAGAGATGTTCTTAAAGATTTTTATTAAATCTAGTTTTCATCGTGAGCAACTTAATTTCTCAGGAAAACGGTCAAAATACCATCTGAAACCCGTGTCACTATTAGGTCAGTAATTTTAATTTTATGTTGAGTATAGATTAAATAGAGTACTTCATTTTTTCTTATAAAAAAACAAAACATTTCATAAAAAATCTTTCCTTGACTGTTTACAGTTTACTGCTTGAATTATCATTAATTTTCAGCGCTTCGATATGCAATATTTTGGATTATTTAGTTAGTCCCACCTGCCAAAAAGTGTCATGTAAATATTATATATCATGACATCTCCAGACAATTCGGTGTTCAGACGATTTGTTACACCAGTCTTCTGAAGACTAATACTTTGGAATTTATTATCTATTCTATCATGACTGGAAAAATTTGTTAAGTGCAACCAATAGTTGAAACCATTTGATTACTGAAATTATCGAACTCAAAGCAATTATTCATTTAATTAAAACATTGATTGGCTGAAGAGTTTAATTAAGTTTAACGAAACTTTTAATGTAGATATTTTTGCCCGTTCAATCTTATCGCCAATACTTTTTCACCCGGTTAAGATCTTTTTTAATCTGATTCTCGCATTATTCATTTTTGTCAGTGACCCATTAAAAAGAGAAACTTCTATGAAATTAAATTAGACCCGGCCTAATGTTACAAATTTTTTCCCTCCCCGACCGCGATTTTATTCCGTCCCTCTAGATTTTAAATTATTGCAATAACATCATCGATATGGTAATGACGTTTGGACGTGGCGCGCTTCCCGCTGCCGACGGCCATAATGCGAAATCGATATGCTGATAAGATGCATTCAAAGTTTCGTGGCATGGAAACATATTTTTTTAACTGTTTTTCGCTGGGTTATTAAACCTCTCTTTTTCGGAAAGGACAAGTGGTTAGTAGGGTTTCCAATCCAATTTTGATCTCGAGATTTCGGTATTGCAATAAGTCAATCCCGGGATATTTTTTAGTGGTTGATAATTTTCATATTTATAAAAAATAGTTAAAATAATTGATGTCACTGTCTTTTATAAAAATATTATATTTCGGTTGTTTATCCATTATTGAAAAGCGAAAATATTTTATTGAAATATAATGTGCGAGAGTATCGGTCTCGTTTGAATCCGATCGATCTGATTTTTTTATCGATCAAAAATCTATTACCCTCCAAGATGTTGAGATCAATTTTATAATTGTATGTATTTGGCATTGTTTTAAACATTATTTATCGTCATTAATGAGCTTAAGTTATGTTGCTTGATATTTTTCGTCTTCTAAATTCATTTCAAAACAATATTTTATGTTCGGCGTCATCAATGCATAACGCAAATAATTTATTTTCCAAGTGTATCCGGCGTTCCAGAGATGCAAGACATGTGCAAGAACAAATAATTTTACGTTTTTTTTTAAATAATAAATCGTTTATGCTTGATAAATAAATCATTCCTGAAAATTTCGAATTATGTCTTCTTATCCCGGGATTCATCAGGTATTAAAAATCGTTGGGATCCCGGGATTGGAAACCCTAGTGGTTAATTAATCCCTCTCGCTAAGCGCTACTTTTTTAGAATCGGAAGGGTACGAAAGGATTTTTAGCAACACAAATACCTATTATCCTACTAGCTGTAATGCACAAACTTCATTGGAAATGCCATTCATAAAAATAAATTATATGGAGCATACCAACTCAAGAGAACTGCTGAACCTTTCTTATTCCGAAAAGACAAATAAATAAGTAATAAATTATCGCAATGCCCACGTTTTCAGGATCGAGTTTTGAGAAAGATAATTTACGAAATTGAATGAGGTAAAACAATAAAAAAAATGTAACCATGTCCGCTCCCAACTTGGAGCATATGGACTCCTCACGGAGTTTATCTCAACATATGTTTTTCTACGACAACTGCTTGTTACTTAGTTGCTCAACTTCTCTTTATCGAAGAGAGTAGGGATGGAAAAGATACAAGGACTAGGACAAGACTAGTGATTAGCTAATCTCTGTCACTATGCGTCGCTCTTTGGGATAGGAATGGTGGGAAGGGATTTTCAACAACACAAACACCCATGCCTTTGCACAGATTTATCGACTGAAAAAATCCGCACGTACCGGGAATCGAACCCGGGCGGTCCGGCACGCAAGTCAAAGCCGTTGCCACTGCGCCACGGACCGGACAATAAACAATAAAATACCAAATAAAAATTATTTAAAATAATTTCTAAAAAAAATCAGTTTTTTAATGCCAATATATTCTGAGCGTCGTGAAAACATTGCTCTCAGCGAACATTCGTTTTATTTTATTGTTCGCGGCATAGTACTAATGCGCATTTCATTTAT
This sequence comes from Himalopsyche kuldschensis, assembly GCA_028554975.1. NCBI lineage: Eukaryota > Metazoa > Arthropoda > Insecta > Trichoptera > Rhyacophilidae > Himalopsyche > Himalopsyche kuldschensis. The sequence continues at coordinate 2,804,110 of JAHFWI010000036.1, forward strand.
GAATAAAACCTTTTTTTAGTATTCTCTTCATTTTTCGTATTTTTCATTCGACATTTTGAACTAAAGAGGGAAAGAAATAATAATTAAATGTTTTCGTTGCGTCGATTTTTCTCGGAACGTTTTATTATTTTATCCAACATTTTTACGCTTTGTTATTATTTTATAAAATGCGCCCCACTTTCAAATGGGCTTATTAAATTTTCAACTTTTTTTTGAAAAATATCGTTTGTATACATGTTAATAAATCAACTAAACGGCGATGCGTCCGTATTTTGTTTCGGCCACGTCGTATTATTTTATGTGAAATATTTTATTGCTTTCGTATGCCATCAGTGAACACGCTAATTTTGTTACATCGAGATTATTCATGTGGAATAAAAAAATATTTTTGGGAAATTTTACCCACATTATTTATTATAATATAAATGCTCTAGCAATAATATTTTTATAAATATTGAAATATTATTTGATGTGTATTTTCTAAAAACTCTATTAAAGAAACATTTTTAACGTATCTTGAATGTTTTTGATAATGATAAATTTATTGAACTTTTTTTCAATCGCTCTCTGATTCTAATGAAGGGCATTTGGCCTCCTCACATTCTTGTTTCTAACGAGAACTGATTATTGATTTGTTATTCAGTCGCTCATCTCTTCTTGGGTTCGATAATATTAGTTACAGAAAAGATAACAAAAGAGCAGGATAGGAGTTAAGCTGGCCGGGTGGGAAGGAATTTTGGACAACACAAACACGTATGTCTTCGAACAGAATCGATTAATTGATCAAAAAAATGCTGGTACTCAAACTCGTCAGATCCGTGACGGAAACCAACGGCATTGACCATTGCATCACCGACCTAGGACCTGGTAGGTCATTCAAATTATGAATTAGAATGCTTATAGGATGATATTTGTTGGTAACTAAACTAAACCAATAATCTGTGAATCTGGATTTTCTTCACGATAAGCTACTAAAAATTCCAAATAGTTTATCCAAGCATTTTTATCTAACAGTCATAAATGCGGTTTACCGTTAAAATATTTTAATACAGAAAATGAGATTTGTTGACATATTCATAATCAGAATTACGCAAACGAAAAAACACTTCCAGTATTTTGAATATCATTAAAACTGGTATCGAAATCATTTATCGTGTAGCACAGTTCTATTATACATTAAATTTTCAAACCCAATCACCCTTAATTAACGTGCTTTAGGGTTCTAAAAAAGTGTAAAGGTATTTTCTGAAATTTTCATTCGAAAGTCAGATTAAGTCGCTTTTTGTTAAAATACTTCATTATTATATTATATTATGTGTATAAATTATAATAGTGCTAATATTTTGCTTAAAGCCTACATAAATGTCTTACTTTTTTGTTAAATATCTCCTCAAACTTCATCTTAAAGCATACTTTGCTGTCACTTACACGTGTTTAACCCAGAAACTTTTCTTTGATATCCTAAATACATCGGTAGTCAAATGTCTGAAAAAATCCGTTACAGATAAATAGCTGAGTATGCACACACGTTGAAAGAAAAGTAACGGTCGACGTATTGATTAAGCTTTTTCAGGCAAACAAAGCCACAAATCACTCGAACGTGGGGTCACCATAATCCAACGATACAAAAACGGGACGCTTTGTTCGAACAGTTGACAAAAAGGGAACCTTCGTAAAACCTTAGTTCACAAAAAGGCAATCCGTATTCCAAGTATAAAATCACAAATTTTATCAACTTATATAAACTTTCTGTGAACGAGATGTGCTTCAGGCAAATGATTTATAATTTACGTGTTTTTTTTAAGGTCATATCTTACAGAAGTAAATTTTAACTCTAAAACACAAAAAACAATAGTATCAACACTCTTCTCAAAGAACTTAGAGAGAATATATGAGCACAGAATTCAACACAAAAAGAATAAATGAAAACATATTCTGAGCATTTTCATAGTTTTTAACTGAGCATTAAATATACATTTAACAAATAAAATTATATAACTCCAAGTCTAGACTACGTAAAATATTTAAAGTATATTTGTATTTTAACAGTGTCTTTTTTTAAGTTTTTTGTTAAAATACTCTTATATTTTATCCTGAATTATTATCGATTAAACTAATCGTAAATTATACAACAGACAACAAAAACATCACTTGCAAAATTTCTTGCCTATGAAATTACCAAGCCACAAGTAAAATACAACAGTATTTAGATTTGCACTCATGGATTTATCACATTAATATGAAGGCGTTATTTTCTTCCTGTCCAAGACTATAAGAAAACAATTTAGTGCCAATGGACAAATAGAGCGAAATATATAACGAGAAACAAGTTTTGGTTGACCGATATTATTTAAGCAGTGAAGCTTTTTACCCCAGCTGAGAAAGGTTCTTTCACAATTTTTCAGGCGGCTATCGATGCAAAAATTGATCTTCAATTTTTATAAAAATATTTTTTTCTAAATTTAAAGACACAACTTGTTAACTTTAATTGAATAAAATAAAGACTGCTGAGCAAATCTCCTTAACTTATTTCTAATTTAATTTCTACTCTTTGGTCTGGTCACAGCACCAAAGATTAAGTGTTTCAAGTAAAGTTTCTTACTGTTTTGTTTAATTTATTTTGCCGGCAGACATTGTCTGGCTGACTCCCCCGAGAAGTATGAGTAATAAGCAGATAATTAATCGTTGGTTAGTTAATTATGGTAATTAAGAGAATCATGTTACTTTAATGGCAGGGCACAGTGTATAATCCGTATTTTGTTGAATATAGATACTATCTGTGCTTTTTGTTTTTCTCTTGATCAGATACGTTTTTTGTTAATTACTTTAAGCTTGATTAAAATCTTAAATTTACAATAAATACAATTTAATCAGATGTGTCCATCAAAATATCAAAGATAAGTTATTGAAATAATTGCCAGATTTAATATTTTTTTTATTTTGATTCTATTATCAATTATTGAGATTCAATAGTTTTCTGTATAGCAAAAAAAAAATATTCAATTTAACGTTAAATTTAAAGTCACCAACTTGACTAGCCGACCAAGTGAACCTTTTTTCCCTTCGTAGACCTCCTGAAATTAATAACAACCATATTTACAGTGCGGCTTCTTAACCGATTTCAAATAATTGTTCCATTCGTTTTTAACGTCTATATTTTAATATGAAGTCCAAAACAATTTGGATTTTTGATGATTCTTATGGTAACTTTATGAAATAAACATGAGTTTTTATTCAAAAAACAGTATTAAAAATTGCTTTTTATGGGAAGTGTATTCTTATCAAGATTTTTTGTTGTAATCGACCAATAAAATAAACATGAAAGATTTTAACATTCATCAATTATAGTAACTTTCTTTAATGTTCATAATCTTTCACTGTAATCAACTCGATTGAATATTCTGACTTTAATATCAGATAAAAAAAAATAATCGAAATAAATTATTTAATTTTTTTTCTACATCAAACCAGCATCACAAATATTTGTTATTTTTTATTGAAGATGACAAAATTAATCTTGCAGCGTCTCATAATGCACACTGAACAAAGCAATGAGACGGCACCTTGGGGGTGAATATAAATTGGTCAAATTCAGATGAGGTTTTTTTCTAGCGAAACAGATACAAGTAATATAAATTTGAATTTAGAATTTTACATTAAGCATTTGTATATATTTGGTTTTTATGGTTGTGTCGATAAATACGTATTTATAAGAAAATTGATCGAAAACTTTGACGAGAAACACATTTTATTTTTGTAAATAAGCTGCATATACTCTGAACGATATCGAATGAAATGAATCTCTGTTTCTATACATTGTAGGTACGATACCAAGGTTGAAAATAAGTAATACTTTATAGTATCGATTCCTTAGAATAACAGTTTTCGTTTCGTATGTTCTCACATCCTTTCTTTGTAGAATATCAAAGAATATAAGTTATACAGAACCTTACATTTTCTTAAATGAAGTAACGTTGACGAGCTGAGCCTATGGTTGAGTGGTTAATGTCATACTCAGCCTCAGCGTAAACAATTAATTAGATTTATTTCAATGTTTTTAGCCAACACTTTTCGATCCTTAAAACGAGCCGGAGTAAGATAAGCCAAATACTAATTACGACCCAAGGTCACTTTTAACAGGTGTGCTCCTTCCAAAAAATGATAGAATAAATGACTTAATAACAAGGTCGATTCTCTAAATAAAAATATACTAAGATACTTCTTATACGATAACATATTCTCAGTGTTGAGGTTATTCAGTATAAACTTGATAGTTGGCTTGCTTAGAACATTTTCAAAATTATATTTTTCATTTTCAATCATGCACGAGCTTATTATATTTTAGACTTGATTTAGCAAAAGAAATATTCACTGCAGGATTAAGAATCTATCATAAAGATCGATCGAGTACTTTGAGACTACCAATATTTAATCTTATTAGTAAATAACATATATTTTACCTATACGAATTGAAATTGCTATATAGTGATGTACACATACGAATAGTGACTGTTTATTTTCTACACAAGTAATTCTGTATCCGAACAAATGTTTGTTTTACACAGTGCACTGTTTTCGTTCTACACGGAAAAGTTTTCGGAATTTACCGTTTTGCCAAACGCTACTGCAGCTAAATTTAAGCGTTTATTTTCGATCGGATCAAGTAAACATTTAATTTTGGTAAGTGTTTAATTCTATTGTTTCGATCATGTATTTTGTTGCAAACTGATAAAACACTGAACTTTTGTATCAAGGGTGGTACTTTTTTGGCTAACTTATCTTTTATTTGGTTTAAAAAAATACGTGTTATACTAAAAAATTCATGTGTATTATTTCTAGCACTGCTTTGAATAACAACACAAAACAATATTTGCCACAAAAAGTGACACTTGCTTTGCCTACTTGAAAGGCATGTTTAGATCCTCGGTTGGAAGTCTGAAAATTCTTATCAGTAAACCGAAATACGTGTCCCTATTAGAACATGTGGAAATACAAAGTTATTCAATTCAATTGTATATACAAACATTTTTTAACATACTTAGTCCTTTTTCTTGTAGTCACATGAACCATATACTATTTGTAAGATCTGGAAGATAATTGCAGCGAATATCTAGCGTATGTTTTAATGAGATGTTTTAGCATTCAACGCTTATACAAAGCGTCCATTTTTGAGTATGCGGAGCATGTTTTCACAATGATGCGAGAATCTAGATTTTAATGGCTACCAAATCACAACAAATTGCTCTGTGATCTCTTTTATAGCCGGAAATTTTTTACGTAATGCTTTAACTTTCCATATTTAATTATATATAGTCAGACCTAGCTTATCCACACTCTTAAATGTTTGAAGATACCGAAAGACGAAACCTAGGTCGTTAATAAAAAATTCTACTGAATTTTTCATTCCAAATTCAAATATCTTTAGGGGTAGCGATATTATCACGATAAATTAAACCATTAAGCTTTGTCAATCGACACTTAATCGCGAACTGTGAAATCTTTAAATCTACAAATATTTACAGAGCGACTCGCTTAAACTTAAATCGGAATGGCCATTTCGATCCGTGAGAACCTTCAAGGCACAGTGGTGGCACGTTTTATGTTCTATGATATGCATTATTACTTTTTCATTATAAATAAGTTGACTAACGTACACTTGCAGCATTCTTTGCTACGTTTAAAGTGCTATAAATTCTCCAAAAGTCAGTGGTCATTGTCTGAATACCGAATGTGTTACTTATATTCGATATTGAATGTGTTTTTAGAAGGAGACTTCGTTAATAGATTATACATCACTTATGAAAGGACAAATTATCCATAAAAAAATTTCAGCCTGACAGTTAAAACACATCAAAATAATGAAAATTATCATACGATATAATTATATTTTAATACTTACTATAAATCAGGGGTGGCCAAAGCGTCAATCGCGTAGTGATTCCTAGTCAATCGCCAATCTGATCTGTGAAAATTTCTAGTGCCCGTCCCAAGAAGCGTGTGAGACAAGTGGCAGGGATAGCACGCTAAAATCTCGAAGTTAGCCGATTATCGACGAAAATATTTTTAAAACCTGGGTCAAACAAGGGTTGGCAATGAGATTAATAAAGGCTTTAAATTAATACTTTTGATGTTGGTCGATCGCCACGAATAATTTCAAACAAAAGTCGATCGCAGGCAAAAAAATCTGACCCTGCTATAAATCATCAAATTTTAAAAATACTTCATCCAACTTTAAAGTAATATTGTGAGGATTTTGATAAGTTTATTAATGGGATTAAAGATACAATTCTTCCCTTATCGATTTGCTTGATGGTATTTCATCAGATGGTATCAAATTAGAATCATTTGATTTTAGAACGCCTTTCGGCATCTTGTGTGTTTGGTAGTCTAATATTATTATTTATACTACGTCATCTTTCTTTTAAAAAAATCACTACAAAGCTATAAAATAATATACAAAAGGCTGTAGTAGCCTCAAAATGAACGTGGACGATAAGTTTGATTTGTAATATTATATATTGAATCAAGGGTTCATAATTGAACTCATCGTAGCGATACAATTTTCCTCACTAATCCTCCCGCGCCAAATAAAAATGTACGCCTTTGCATGTGTGAGAATCCAAATAAGAGCTGTTGAAAAGAATTTAAAAAGGATTTGAACATAGTTTGTTCCACTCTAAGGTAATAGAATGTAAATAAAGAGAAAGATAGAGATCTGCAATGGAATTTGCCAAGAAAACTATTGGTGCTTAGTCCTAACTGAACTCAATGGATGCTTTTTATTGAACCCTGTATAAGGAAACGGGTTTATTAGGAGGCAATGAATACTTCATGCAAATAGCTGGAATTGTATTGCTCTAAGAGATTGAATTTTCCAATCCATATCTTGAATACATATTAAAGCTTTCTTTTGAAACCTTTCAAGTAACTTGTAAGGCAAAACTACCAATGGATATCTTAGTTTGATTCAAATTTGAATATAAAATCATGGCAAATAAATTTTTCAAACATAACGTACCCGTTAAAAAAACGTTAGAAAAAATGAGAGACTGGGTTCTTTACATCGTCATTTTTTTATTTATACAAGTTCAGAAGCAAATTTTAAGTGAATAATACTTTTGATGTTGTAAGAACATATTTTGATTGATATATTATAAATCGCCTCATTTCTGGACTCAAACTCATAACCGTCATACCAAGAACCATAAAAACAATCGAGCAGCTTAGATAATATAATAGAATGAGCAAATCTTTGGAAACAAAAAGTACAAAAGATTGTATTCAATAAATAAGAATAATTTGATAGTAATTTAATGTATGGTTTATGAAACTTATAAAGATATTGGTGGCTCAGCAACAAGTCTTTTAGTATTGACTAATACAATGTATTTTAATTCTAGAGAAATTATTTACATATTTGTTGATAGCTATTTTGGCTTATGTCATCATCAGAACTATGTTTAAACCTGCATTTACTTTTATATATATACAGGGGTACACAATACATCTTCTTCTTTGTTCTGCTGCTTTATTGAAATTTTAAGGATCCACTTCCGGAAAGCAGAAGCAAGGTTTTTTCGTGTGACATTAAATTGAAAACAAAGTATCGTGAATAATATAGAAAATGTTTTTTTATTTTTTATTACGTTAAGAGTGGTAAGAAAAGAGAAAATTCATTTCCTATCGGCTCTGTTCTTGTACAAATTTTATAAAATGCACTGCCTATTTTTGTTCGTCAAAAATAAACTTCCGTCGCTGATATTATTTAGCCCATGATAAATATGCGGTATATAAAAGCTTTTGAACTGGAAAAACTTTAATTAAAACGTCACTAAAAGTCACAGGCTACGCCGTGTTCGTTAAAAGCAATAGCCAACAAAAAAAGAGCGTGCTATTTAACAATTTTTATTTCATTGTAACTAAAGACACATTTTACAAATATATTTTTAGTGCTTCTTGTGAGCGGATAATAGTGGACACACTGACATATTTTATTTATATTTAATTTCAACTCTTGAAAAAAATATAAAATCAGTATAATATCGTAATAAATGGATGCTTGTAATGTGGTGACTTGCAATACTTGATGGAATGGTATTATAATACAAATAATAAAACATTGATCAGCTGATAATTCTCGTGATGAGTGAAACCTATCCTAATCAAAATAAATTCACTGTGGAATATGCACTCACAATATTTTATTATTCCTTTATAAATCAACCACAACACATGCACCATAGTGAGAAAGTATGTATGTATGTCAATCTTTACTTCAATCTGTTCTTTTATTGAATATGATAATTTTCATATTTGCTTTTGGAAAATATTTTTTTTATATGAAATATATAGTTTTTTTTTTCCATGAAATGAATATTTTTCAGTTTACTTATTGTATTTTGTTTACAAAAAATTAAAAACATTACAAATTCTACAAAATGTTACCCACTTTTTTTTAAATGGCATAAAAATACACACATTAAAACAATTCAGCATTAAGTATTAAAAACGTTTTTTAACGTTTATAAATAACTATGGTTTTATTGAAATTCGTTTTAAAAAAATCGATCTTATAAATATATGTTTTATACTTATTAACAAAAACTAATATCATACAAATTTAAATAAAACTATGAAGTCCATCTTTTTAATAACAAAATTGAAACTTTTACAAAATTACTAAAATTATATCAACTTCTTTTTCAATTGTAATAATTACATAATACAAATACACTCATCAAAGTTTAATATTATAAGTTAACAAGGCATTTTACGTATGTATATGACTATATTTTCATTGAAATTTGCTTTTAAAATAAAGTGTCTATCTATTAATTATATTTTGTATACTTCTTATAAAAAACTTATACTATTTCAATTTAAATAACGTTCCAGCATAACGTGAGCTTTCTAATCATTTTTAAAGCTCGCCTTAGTACTAAATGGAAAATGTATGTGTATTTGGCATAATGAATATCATGAGTTATATTTTAAATTGGAAATTAATAGTATAAAATTTTTACTAGAAACACGCAGGTGCGTTTACAAATTCTTCTCGCGATTAAAATATTTTGACATCTACAAGGCTCTTGTAAACTTTACTGTTCACTTAACATATATTAATATTAAAGTCACATAACTGCACGAAATATTTTTACAATCGATTGAATTGATTTCTTTCAAATTTTCAGTTTTTTTTCTATTTATTCTATTGTTATATTTTTACCTGCAACCTATGTAAAGATAGCAAATTTTTATATAACCACTTTGACATATTATTTATCTTTTTGGCATGTTTTTATATAAAGTTTATTCCTGGAGACATTTTTTTCCTGTTTTAGTAAAATTCTACCGTAAGATTTTTTTCATGAAAATTATCATACAATAAACACATTAGAATATTCTCAGCTCGGAGAATACTAATATTTGTCTTTATTTCAGTAACTTTTCTACTAAATAGTTCTAAATAGGTTGCATTTGTCACCAAATGACGCCGCTTGAGTAGCAAGTGGTTCCGCAATAAGGCAGTGTTGCCTTCAACATAAACCATTTACCCGAGAACAAGTGTACATAGCCTTTTTTACCATCTCATTTACCATTTGAATGGCAGAACACAATTGCATAGTCATGAAAAACCATCGCTGTTGGGATAAAATGGCAGGTTTTTTTCTCTTAGATCATGAAAAAGTAAATCCATTATATAAATACGCAGTTTGTAGAACCGAATTATTTAATCATTTGAGAATTGATTTCATTTTTATTCACAAATTGTTTTATATTTATAGGTGAGCAAAAAATAATTAATATTTTCTTACTTCCCAAGCTATATATATTAATAATTGAAATAATCTTCCGCTTACACTAGTATTGTTTAATTCTGGAAAAGAAACTTTAATTTATTGTGTTCAATTTGATTTTCTTTAAATTCACAATATCAAAAGGTTTTTTTTCCTTGGTTGACTTCTTATCAATAATCACACGCGTTAATCTTTCATAGTTTTGCTGTATCAATGGATGAATAAAGGCTTTTGCATTTGACTTACCTATTGTCTCATTTTCACATGCACGTATACAAGGGGAACTCCACACCTACTATATGTGATCATCCTTTTGCCACTTTAGAGCTCAGTGATGTATTGTGTTTTGCCTTTGAAATGTGCAAGTTGAATTTTCTAGAGCTTTCCCAGGAAAACTATTTATCAATAACTCTCTTTCATTCAACGTACACATAAACTTCCCATCAGGATTGTAAACAATAAAATTATTCTACACAATATTGTTTGGTTTACTTTTTTGTATCGACTATAAAATTTGGATTGCTATAATCTTTTTTTCGTATTATCATTATTTTACCTATACTTTAAATCTATTTTTTATATTTATGTACGCCTCAGTAGGCTTTTTTTGGTATTATTTGTGTGTTTTATGAACAAATAGATTTAATGAATGTCTTAAATACAAACATATTTAATTAGGGATTTCGACTGAGGATGCTTGATGGAATTTCAATATCAAATTTGAATTGTTTAAATTTTGTACATTTCTATTAGTTTTGTCGCTCACGACTCACGTTTCACCTTTCGGCATCTTCAGGTATTTCAAGTGCACGGATGTACTTGAACTGACGCGTAGTTAACAGTTTGTATCGTTTAACTGTCAGTTCAAGTACATTTGTGCACTTGAAATGACTGAAGATGCCTAAAGACGAAACTCGGGTCGTTAGCGACAAAACTCATGGAAAAGTAAAAATTTCAAACAAACATATCTGTACACGGTTTTTTTAATTTAATTTAGTACAAAAAACATTCTAGCTATTCATTTCGATCAAAATAAAAAAAGACAATTTTCTTTTTGTCTGATCGCAGATTTATCAACATATGTAGTATAGAACTGTTAGCATGGTGAAAATTACGTCATATTTTGAACCAGTCTTGGAATAATACAGTTAATTTTAATTATATGGTAATTGATATGCTTAAAAGCTTTTCTAATCGATTTTTCACAGAAAGGTTCTGATGTAATGATGGTATATATTTAGGTGTGCGTTTACGTTCGTTTTTCATAACGTCATGCGATTAAAAAAAACTTATTAACTCCTCATTTACTTGGCTGTACAGGACTGAAATTTTAACTCTGTACTGTGATGCTTAAAGAAAAAAAATGTGACTGACTCAGCCACTTAGTCTTAGTGGTATTAAGTTGTGTTTGTATCAGTATACTGAGAATCAGAAATGGTGGTAGAATTAGATCTTCTATGAGTTGAGCCTAAAGATGAATCAAGAGTATCTCCATTATATGTATGTGATGTTGCAAATTTATAGAATGCCTCAAAGTTGGCGTTGGTCGAGATCAAGACACCATTCTTAAGAATGGTAAATTCCCCGATGTGAACATGAGTTGTTTGTTCTTCCAAGGAGTAGAACCAGCCTGCCAATAGGATGCTACTGGGAAGAGCGGAATTGCTTCGGATATCGACATATTTCACATAGACGTCAGTGAGTTCAGACCAGTACTATTTATGTATTAAAGTTGATTTTGTTGGAAATCACTCGGTTGACTTCTTTGCTTATTTCAATTTTTTCTTTCTTTCACTCTTATAGCTATTAACTATGTATTTTTTCTTCAAGTGTTTTCATCTTTTTTCACATTGCAAAAGCAATATACTTATAATTTGGAATTTTTGCAATCTACATAAATATATAAATTAATAAATAAATAAAGAAGACAGAGTGGCCTATTGAGCCTAGAAATGATGCTGGTTTTTCCCACCACCACCCGTTGTGTATATGCAGCCAATATTCATGGCCATCTTTCACAACGCTATCGAAAGGAATTTACCCCTCACATTCATTGCCCGAGCAGATCTGCACGGGACTGATTTTGAACCATGTACTAGTGTGCTTGAAAATAGAAAATAACATAAATTGGAGTGACCAGCTCAGCCACTGAAATCAGTTTGACACAGAGTATCATGTGTATAATCCGTTGATGTATATTTGGGTGAAAAAGTTGGTTCTTCCACCACCCTTCCGTTATGTGTGTGCAGCCGTTTTTCACAGCCGCCTTCCATAACGCTATACGATCAAGAAAAGAAACGAATTTACTCCTCACTTACTTGGCCCGAGACAGAGCTGCACGGGACTGATCTTTTAACCATGCACTAAGGTGCTTAAAGAGAAAAAAATAGAAAGGAAAAAAAAAAAAAAAAGATCCGTTGATGTCCTAAAACGTAGTTGATAGAAAAATGAGCTATTAGATACGGTTACAAACATCTCGTAGACACAAATTCATGTATCATGCTAGAAGGCTGACTGAAAATGGATTTCATATCCGGAACACTAAAAAGCTAGAATGCATTTTTTTTTGTAAAATGTATGTTATCACTGTTTCAATTTAAGCACACGTCATATACTTTTGAGTGTTCCGCGCCAAGAAAGCCCAACGAGCACATGACATTTTTCCAGCGAAATTCTTCATATAAGCCATGCAGCATTCTCTACACCCCCATCCTGCCTCCCCATCACAAAAGTAAATGATCATTACTTACCCCCGGCACGAGAACAACGGGGGTGGAATACCAGTGGAGGTAAAAGGCAGAGAGAAAAAGTGGGCACTGAATACGCATGGAATAGAGTTAGCTTTCAGGCAGCCAAGAATTTCAGTTAGAAACAAATGAATTGTTAAGAGACTAAAATAATAGAATTGGCTAAATCTTTCTCATATGCTTTGCCTGTTTGTTGTGGCTATAATTCCGTGCCAATTTAAATACGACATAATATAAATGTTGTCAAATTTGAATTGTTAAATTTTGTACTTTACCATGAGTTATGTCGCTAACGACCCAGGTTTCACCTTTCGGCATCTTCAGGCATTTCAATGTACTTGAATTGATATGTAATGCCTGAAGATGAAACCCGGGTTGTGAGCGAAAAAACTCATGGAAAAGTACAAAATTCAAACAATTAAATTTTGATATTGAAACTCCATCAAGCACCTTCAGTCGAAATCCTTAATGTTGTCAAGCCTGAATATATAGATTTTAAATAGTTATTCATAAATGTTTGTTTGATTAATCTTTTATATTTAAAGTTAACAATGCAATTTATTTACTATTGAACATATGTAGAGCTTCACATGTTGTCTTTTTCTATTGCTAGGTTACTTATTTGTTTATAGTCATCATGCATATTATTTTCACAACAGAGGAATAAATCTAATAAACTAATGAATAAATATTCAGTATCAGTCATTTTTTTTCGATTACTAATCTCTTATAGATGTCAATAAAATCCACTTTCATTATATTACACCTAACTGTCAATCCAATGTAACATTGCCATTTAGAATTTTTGACGCTTTCAAAAAAGGAATAAATTATCGCCGAGAGGAATACTTAGGCCCTGACGGCTTTGCAAAATGTATTTCTTTCCTTTTTACTTTCGACATAGTATTTACATAGTAATGCTCTCTCCCCGCCACTGCACCAAAAGACTCATTCGAATAACAACCATTGAATTATTTACCGTATTAGCATTTGACTTGTATGAAAATACAAAGACATTTAGTCACCAAGGAATAATGGTTTTGTCAAGAATTTCCTCAAAGAACATTCATCTTATGGATGAGAAAACATGTATTTTAATTAAGTCAGCCTTATTTTATGCTCACGTATTTTATATTAAAATTTTGTATAACTTTGAAAGGGTAGAAAAGTTTTTAATTTGACTTCGTGTGTCACTTAAATGAAAATAACACTTATAAATATTGCCATGCTACTTCGTTACCTTACCTACTTCATTACGCTTCGCCTACCTTTTAGTGGTAAAAGCTTGTATTTACCGCATTCTATCATATATATGAATTTCAAAATTATCTATGTTTGAATAACGGAGTTAGCAGAATTACAGAGTTGCACTGCATTTGGACACTTTTTTTACAAAATATAATTGACAAAGTTCTAAGATTGTCATTAATATTTCCATCATTAGATCTTTAAAATCATTATTTCTCAGCGAGAGTTGTGAAAACATATGCTTAAAATAAGTAATTTGAAACATTCTTGCTTGTTCATTAACACAAGTGAATTGTAATCAATCAAATCGCAAATCTACTTCTGATAAAATATAGCTTTTTTACGACAAACTTCAAAAATGAAAATAAAAAACCACACATGTTTTAAGTCTTAATTATTTCAAGACTTCTTCAGCTTTAAATGCATTTTTTTTTTAGCGACATTTAGTCTTTAAATAATTGCATGCAGGCAGGGTCAAAACATTGTGATAATATCTAAGTCAGTCAGGACACGTTTATTGCAACAAAGTTTTAATTCATACTTTCACATACAATTTTATGATCTGAACTGGCTTCGTCAGAAGAAGTAGTACAAAAGTAATACACAAATGTATTTCAATTGTTAAAAATAACTGTCACTCCTTTCCAACAAGGAGTGACAGTTAACATCCTAAGAGTGACTACAGAGTATATAGAAAGTGTCACTGACGTTTCACAGTACTATATTTTATTCCGCTACATTTTTCCAAGATATGAAAGACAGAAAAGATTTTTTTAAATTTAAAATAAATTTTATCTTTCTACTTCCACATATATTTTGATGACGATCAGGACAAAAACATTGTTTCACTGTCTAATTCATCATTTGATAATTCTTGCGATTAACAAAACCGGTTCTGATCTGTTTCAAAATACATGCATTGAATGTGACATAATGCAATAAAAATGGGTCGATAAATTTATATGAGACTATTATTAACGATTTTCTTTTTTGGATATCAGTTTGACGGAGCATCAAGTTCTGAGGCGTGTTAGCGCCAAAGTTCTTCCAGTCTCCTTCGTCTCTAAATGTTTTAACTCTTGAATTGTATTTGTTGACATTCCCTTCCCATCGCTTCCAACAGGAGGCCGCGATCTCTACAGTTGAGAAGTCAGTTTAATATTCCGTCTCTACCTAGGGAGGGTCATTGAGAAGAATAGCTCTCGGCCTATATCGATTCTCTGGAGCCTTCTCGTCATAATTCTGCAAGCAAGAGATTGTTGGGTTATCGTGAAGGCCCAGATAGTTTATAAGCATACATATGTAAATGTCAAACATGAAAAAAAAATCAAAACCACGTTACATTTTCTCTTCCATTTTTTTTACATTTGAAATTTTCCAATACAAACTCGTTTTCTTTGGAGCACTTTTCTATTTCTACAGCACTGTGGCACTGAATGGATTCGCGTGGTGTTTCATCACACTCATAAATGTTTACACATTTGGCACCTTTCATATGTATTCTTAAAGAGATTAAGCGACTCCAGTGTTCTAATTAAAGAAACATCTGTAATAGGTATGCTTTCCTGTTTTTATTAGTCCTTATCAACTTTAAAGAATTGCAGTTTATTTGATTTTAAATAATTAGTTTTTTCAGAATATAAAGTCCACTGTCACTCTTTTTGATATCTCCACACTTTATTTAAAATTTTCTTAAAAGACCTTAAACTTTTCTTTATCTCATTGCGGCACGAATAAGTTTCACTAACATTTTATTACTACTGTAATTACATTATAAAGTACCTACTAGATAACTAGGAAAATTTAACATTAATTACTATGTAAAACGATAGCTTCTTTTTTAGTTTTAAAGTTTACTAAATTATTGTAACTTAACACTCTATCCGTGGTATTTTTCACTCGAACATTCTGAAGAATTAGTCCTATAATTAATTTGATTCTTTTTCGCGTGGTAAATTTATTATTTTGCGGTGGACGCCAAATGAGATAGTAAATATTAAAGCAGCACTTAGCCAACCAGCCTGCAAACAAATAGGTAATCGTGAAAATTAATGACGAGGCTCAGCCAACCTGGGGTCCAAATTAAAAGAACCCCTTTTTACGTAAGCTCGCACTATACGCGTAATATGTACATAATGGCACAGAAACGATGTAACATCAAATAAAAAAGAAGATGGCTTTACTTAATTTCGTAGTTAATCTCAAAATTATTTCGATTGACTTCGATGCTTTGTGGCAATCGCTAAGCAATTGTCACCGTTTCGTTTATTGGTTTGTTTTAGAGGTAACTTCGTCGACAGTGAATAATACTATAAGACTTTTTTTTTGTAAATAAATAGTAAAAGGAATTTGTTAGTTAACTATGTGTGAAGCAAGTGAGGATACATTTATTTATGAATGTTTATTGTATACCAAAACAAAATATATTTATTCCTTGGTTATAAAGAGTGAACCTGTTTTCCACTACTCGTTCAAGAAAGGCCTTATAAATGAAAACTGCGCTAAAAATATATAAAGCCTTTACAAAACCATTGAATATTTTGAGCATAAAAACAGCACATGTACATCAAGCTCATACAAAATATAAGATGAATACTTTTACTGTTCACTTTTAATGTGTTCACTGTAATACTTGGTGGAATGGCATTATAATAATAATAATAAAACATTTTTAAAAAAATATTGGATCAGGACCAGTTTCACTCATGGCGAGCATTATCAACTGATAAGAAATACAACGAAACAGAGATATATATATACAAAATTAAAGCAAGAATTTCAAGGTGAAAAACAATTGGTATCACAACTAAGCAAATAAATTGAAGCAAAATACAAGAAAAATAGTCTATAATTAAAATGTTGAAGACTTTTTTGATGACTTATATCGTTATTTATTATTAAACTAGCTGTATGCTGCGCGCGTTGCTACGCCAGCAACTAAAATAAATTTGAAGGAAAGACATTACACAAATATTCAATTCAATTTGAGTCAATTTGAGTGTACGCCAGAAAGTTTCGCGGAAGTGTACTCGAGAAATTTGTAAAAATTCGATATCAATTTTTGGGGGGGAGGGGGTTTGTTTGGCGGGGTGGGGTTTGGGGGGCGTATGGGGGGGTATGCCAGAAACCTTCGAAGGAGTGAACTCTAAAAATTCGTAAAGTTTAAAAAAAAGAATTTGGGGGTGGAGGTTGGGGGGTGGTTGGGGGGAGGAGTTGGTAGGCCAGAAACTATTGCGGGAGTGTACTCAATAAATTTGTAAAGTTTCACATCGATCGGTTGAGCGGTTTAGTAGTCCATAGCGGAAATACAGACAGATAAACATTCATTTTTATATATATAGATAGATAGATAGATTATGAAAAGCATATCCTGGAGTGCTAGCGGTAAGATTCATGGAATAGTATAAAATTCCAACGATTTAGTTTTGATATTAAAATCCTATCAAGCACCTTAAGTTATAATCTTCAATTATTTAATAATAAAATTATTATCACCGCTAAATCAGATGCTTTCCCGTGCATTTTTGTATCGACAAAACAGTAATTTCGCGAGCTTAGTACCACCGTCAGATCCTTTGCTTAAAACAATGCGATAATGGAACAAAGTGATTGCATATCCGGAAGCATAGTTACACAGGAGCGTACAAAATAGGTCCCCCTTCTTTTACCTACGAATGGGTATCGATTGGAAAGTGTAACTCGTAATTGGCGCGCAGCTACTCGCCGAGAATGTCGTCGCCGGCCGTCGAACCGGAAGACATGAGAAAGGAATTCCCCACACAACTATTTTAATCATCACCCAGGGTGAAAGTTGTGCGCAACTTACTTCACACCACAAATAATAAGTTCACGAAAGTTATTTTTCTTTGAAAACTTATAATTGTTTCTAGTTTAGATGACACGGTCAATGATATTAAATTTAATTTAATCAAAATCGATAGCGTTTTTTCATCATGCCACTACGAACTTTTGTTACTATTACCTCTCTAAATTAAGAATACTTTTTCTTACCGAAACCAGTCGTCTTTCAACAATTATGAGTTGTAGACAAGGCTGTGGAGTCGTTAAAAAAATTTCGCTCCGACTCCAGCATTTACCAAAAATACGACTCCGACTTTTTATCCTAACTTTTCTATTTATGTTTATTCAATTAAATACCAACCAATCCGGCCAATATCCAAACTCGGCATATTATATGCAAAAATGCAAAGTTCAAACTTTTGAAAATTTCCGACTCTGGGTACGACCACGGCCAAAACGCCACGACGACTCTGACTCCAGCCAAAAATCTCCAATTCCACAGCCCTGATTGCAAGAGTAAGGAAATTAGTAATGTCAGGAAAATGCTTTGGGAATTGTTGATCTTTTCTTAAAAATCAAATAAGAGATAGATTGAAGTCATAAAAACATTATAGAAATATCCTTTTCAATAGTGAAATAATAATTTATGCTTCAGTGAAATAATTGTGGTATTCAGAATATTGACATTTAATCACACGTGCGTTGACTAAAGTAATATTGATTTAATGCTGTTCATATAAAATATGTCGTAATTCACAAGTTAAACTATCATAGAAATTGTTCTTAGCGTGAAGGGTTTATTCACTTGATCATTTTATAAATACAAACCCAAAAACAAGTATATGTGTAATGTTTTGATTTCAACTCCCAAACTACCCATTATTCGATCCTTATTTTGGAGTGTAAGTAATAAACTGTTTTATTCTATCTGAAAGAAGTATATTGTTAAATAACTGGCTTCGGAGCAGTTTTACTTTAACACGTTTTTTGTGATACTTTATTGGATGGAACATATCAACCTAAAATATTGATATATCTAAGTTACTACTAAAATCGTTTATCTGTGGGGAGGCTTTCCATTTCTG
Organism: Himalopsyche kuldschensis; assembly: GCA_028554975.1. NCBI lineage: Eukaryota > Metazoa > Arthropoda > Insecta > Trichoptera > Rhyacophilidae > Himalopsyche > Himalopsyche kuldschensis. The sequence continues at coordinate 2,822,788 of JAHFWI010000036.1, forward strand.
ATTGTAAACATGTTGATATAAAGCTATAAATATATAGTAAAATGGCGACATCAATTTCTGCTCACAGCATGCTTCCATTTTTCATCAAATCTCATATTGGTAACCGGATACACACTTGTAGTTCTGTATACCTATTTATTTCCGATCAAGGTTGCCAATATGCAAATATATTTTGAAATATTACAACAGACAGTTCAATCATGTAGTATTTAATTACCTGAAAATACGGACTTTTAATTAATGAGCTCAACAAAACACTTTTTAACAAGAATTACATAGTCTTAATTCAGTAAACTAACTTTTCTTTTTCGGTGAGAGTAATTTTTATCAGGAACGAGGATACGTTACGCTACAATTTTCACAATTGATTCATATATTTCTGTTGAATTGAAATGTCTTTTTAAATTCACTTCCCATCCTTAGAACAGGGAGTAGCGAAAACGATTAGCTAAACTCATGTCCTGTCGTAGTCTTCTAATCTTATCCCTAACCTCTTAAATAAGAGTGGTTGGTCAATTGAGTAACAGACAGTGATCGTAGATCTGATGTAGATTTTGAAATAAAAGAATAAGGTTGGGAAATAAATTTCGGTTAGTTTATTGATGTTTCTGTGCCGGTTTTTTGATATCGTTTGAGAATGAATAAGAGATGCCCATTTTGGATATTAATTTATTGATCAATTAAACTAATATTATTAAAAAGTAAGTTTGTGGGTTTGAAACTTTGACCGCGCAACCGAATAATCTGAACGCCCAAAAGTGTTGACAAAACTGTGTGAAATACCTTGATTAATTTTTCACTTTAATGCATTAAATAAATACATATTTATATGAGATATTATATAGATACTTAATTACATTGATTTAAATTTAACACTGAAAAAAGATACCAAAAAATACTTAAAATAGTACCTAGTCAATTAGTTTAATTTTTAGGATACATTAAAGATATTATCATGATTATAAAAGAACTTATACATTCACGTGCCAGACTTATTCAAAAACCTTCCTACACCTTTAAAATTTAAGTATTCCTCATTCCTTAACGATAATATTTTTCAAAGCTTAAAGTGTTGATCGAGTTTCTTACACGATCTGTCAACAACATTTTGCATTAAGACTAAACCATGTAATATGGTTCTTATGGTTCACAAAAAAACAGTTTTACTTTAATTTGTTAAGTATCGTCATAGTTTTGGTCAACTTTGCTTAAAGCACAAGATGATTTTCCCCACCACCACCCGTTGTGTATATGCAGCCAATGTTTCATGGCCACCTTTTACAACGCTCGACATAGAAAAAGGAATGTACCCCTCACATTCGTGGCCCGAGCAGATCTGCACGGGAATACTTGAGTACTTGAGAATAAAAAATAAAATAAATCTGATTGACTAGCTCAGCCACTGAAATCAGTTTGATACAAAGTATCGTGTGTATAATTCGTATACTAAGAGCCCGTCGTGTTAGAGGTGTATATTCACTCTAGTGACGAATCGATATTATGTCGATCGCCGAATAAATTGTAAAACTTTGATATCAAAGATAAAGAATGGAATAAACAAAACCTTGGTCAATTGTGAAATTTTGGTGCACATACTTTAAGTGTGCTAAGTTACGTTAATTCGGATGGGTGATTAGTTTGTTTTGTACGTAAAAATCTTTAGTACCGTAAAACGGGGTGAATAGAGACACTTTTTACCCTTCACGAATATGTATCTTCATACCTGCGGCACATAATTGAAATATGAATGGCTGGAAACTTGTTTCTATGGTGGTCCTACTAGACATTCATGGCAATATTTTGCAAATATTCACTATCGTTATTAAGATACAGTAAATTTTGTTCGATGTCTCTATTCCCATTGAATCGGCGTGAATAGAGATAAGAGAGGGCGAATCGAAACATGGCAGGTGAATAGAGACAAAAATACAGATTGTAATGATTGGAATATATGAATCTTTATTCTATGCGAGTCTTTATTCATTCCGTTTTACGGTCGTTACTTACCAAAAAAAACATGATTGATTTTAATTTTCGTGCAGTAAAATAGAATTTCATAAGGGGTCAAAAAGAAAGGATTCAAAGTATTATAGTCATTGTAAAGAATTATATATAAATAATAAAAAAAAAATTGGATGCTTAGTAAAGTTCTATCCTTGTAATATTTTCGATGGTTTCGGCGGGAACTTTGTGGAAGTTCATTTTAATATAAAATTTAAAATAACTTTGATTATTCCACGTATTGTGTAACTAACTGTGACACGTGTTTCGCCTCTTTCTGAAAGAGGCGAAACACGTGTCACAGTTAGTTACACAATACGTGGAATAATCAAAGTTATTTTAAATTTTATATTATATTCTATCCTTGTGTTTGTCTCTGTTCACCTGCCAGTCTCTATTCACCCCGTTTTACAGTACTTTATTTTTATCTTTAGTTTAGTAGATATAACGATACAATCTTTCGAGATGGAGGCATCTCTTATGTATAGAGAAGCATTTTTTTATTATAACGGATTTTAAAGTCGTAATTTGTTTCTGCTGTTTTTTTTACAATTGATTTATGGTCGTGCTCATTTTATATTCAATTTTGCGATTCAATATTTGCAATCCCTAGCTCTATTGGGCGGGTACAGCCGTGCCTGTAAATGTAATTCGTCGAAGAAATGTAAACGTATTCTGAAAAGTATGTATGTAGCGATTTTTAAATTTGATCAGAACGATATCTCGTCTGCGCTCTGCATCGAGATTACATTGAAGAATTCGATATTAACTCGTAATATTTGTCTCGCGGTGAAATGGTTTCTAATTTAAAATGAAAATTTGTCTTAAATAACATAGACTCAAGTTAAATTTACTATGATTGTATATTATTATCCTACGAAAGACTGTCCTTAAAAAATAGCTCAAAGGCCAAAGGAGGTCTAAAAAAGTTCCCAGTGGTTTGGCCTTATTGGCATAGACTGCAATATAAAAATGATTGATTATGCTTTGACGTATCTTTACATATCGTTCTATAAAAGAAGATGTTTGTGAAAATCGATAATTTTCCTATAATTATTCATATTTTAAGTCGCGCATGAATGAGACAACCTGATCGTGTTCTTGTTTATTCTAGACTGGCGATTCAAACCGCGAATGTGACTTCTTATCTTCACCTTTTAACGTAAAAAGCATCCATTTGATTTTGAATGTTTGTTGAAAGAAGCTGGTTTGAGATAAGATACGTTATCTTATCGCGTATGCGCAGTGAAGTTTTAATCCTGGCAATTGGTAGCTACGGTATAAATGGTTTTCGGTCAATAATAGTCCGGCTTTTTTCTTTTTTGCTTAATTGCGACGAAACTATCAAAATCATATTTTTTTACTGCAAAAGATGTAAAAACCAATAATTTCAGAATAGCAAAATTTAACACATTGTATCACCAATATTAAGATAGATATTTAAGATAAAAAAAAGCAGTGGTGGTCGACTGTTTCACCCTCAGCCAGGCAAAAGTTAATACCAAACCATACATGAAAAACAGTTTCTCTGAAAAGCTTTCAAAATTATCTGTTCTCATTATATTATCATGTGCTTTCGTCGATTTGTATTGTTCCTCGACAGTATTTTAATGTCGTTAGGAAAATACTGTGAATGCAACTTTCTGGCAGCAGTAAATCTTTGTGCTATCTGACACTTTGAAAAATTGTGCAGGGAATGCTCTTGTTAAGTCTTACTCTAAATGTTTAAAAAATATCATGATGAGAATGAAGTATTAAAAAATTTGCAACACTCACAATCAACATTTGTCAGATGTCTACAAATACTTAATCTGTACATACCTTAGAAATATAAATAAACAAACTTTCGAAGGGCAGTAACTTTGTGGAAGTACATTTCTATGTAAAATTTTAAATAACTTTGATTATTCCACGTATTGTGTTACTAATTGTGACACGTGTTTCGCCTATTTTAGAAGCATCTACGAACTTACTATCGCAATATTTTCTTGAGTAATTAAGCAAGTGTAATTTGAGATTTTTCCTCTTTACGAATTTGCTTTTAAGAATCAACTTGCTTTATTACTATAGCAAATTTTGCGATTATATGTCCGAAGATGCCTCTGAAAGAGACGAACCACGTGTCACAATTATTAACACAATACGTGGAATAATCAAAGCTATTTTAAATTGTATATAAAAATATACATGTTAATGAGAGCTCGCTTTGCAGGCTCCATAGCATTTATGTATGTTAATAATGGAAGGAAAAATATGTACTCATATCTTGAAGATGCGGATAAACGGAATATCGGTCGCAAAGGAGATTATTTTATCTTTTAGTCTCTTGGCGTAAATCATAAAAGCGATAACCGTATCCATATTTGAACTTGTATTTCCTTTTGCGTAGTAAATGCTTCAAATACACATTTTTAATTCACTTTGAGATGTATTTGTAAAAAAAATATACAGACCTTGACCTGGAAGAGACTTTCAATGCGAATTTCAAGATAAAATGATACGTCTCATATGTATGTACATCTGCTGAGCTTTTTATTTGATTACGCATATCGCTTCTCCAACAGAACAATGACGCAACTGAAATTTATGAGATTTTTGAGTTTGAGATTTAAAAATAAACACCAAAACATGGTTAATTTTTCCAGTGAAATATTGCCACTATTGTTAAACATTTATATGTTACTTGAGAGACAGATGCATTATTATTTGATTCTACTATAGTCAACGATACTTTTAGAAAAATATTGAATTACTTAATTATATAAAATTCGAATTTTTTGAATTTTGTACTTTTTCATGAGTTTATCGGGATTTTCAAAAACAAACCGACATTGAAACTCGTTTACATCAAATTTTCGCTAATTTACATTTTAACAGCAATTTTACTTAGTGATCTACTTCAATTTTTGTATATAAACGATACAAATAACTTACTGCGCCTCAGTTCAAATACATCCGTGCAATTGAAATGTTTGAAGATGCCGAAAGCTGAATCCCCGGTCGTTTGAGACAAAGCTCATAGAAAAATACAAATTCCATCAAGCACCCTCAGTCTAAATTCTTAATTACTTAATTATGTTGTTGTTCTTTCGTAATAGATAAATAAATAATTTTTGCTGACAGTTTATTTAAATCCACCAAGATACTGTTGCAAAAAAAAAAAGTTATTTCATGGATCCAAATCGATAACATCATATTATTTCTCTTGCTTCTTTTAAGGTTAAATGAAGCCGTGTTCCGAAAGGAGTTACAAGCCTCTTAGCCTATTCGACACCTTTTCCAAAAAAGAAAACTTAAGCAACTTAATAAGCACAGTTTCCGTAGAAAAGCTCTCATTAAGATGCTTCATTAGAAGTTCAGAGGAAACGCGGTTAAAAAAATATTTAGAGAGAAAAATAAATTGGTAAATTTTGCATACAAGGCAATAAAATACACTAGATTTGTTTTCAGAAATAGACAAACGGATAATAAACAAAACCACGGTTTAATAGTTAAACCTTTTGTAGAATTCGCTTTTGTATTTCTTCTGTAAGCCCGCATTACGTGTAATACGTTAGTATTTATTTTTACGTTCTACGTTTTAGTACAAAGCTTGTAATTCTCTCAGCAATGCCACGTCCGTGGGTACTTTGAGCATTATCAAGGAATTTTGTCACTATATAAACTGAAATAAAATTTCATCCCACGAACTAAAAAAATATTTTTAATTGTATTTGTGAAGGTAATTGTTCAGTCTATAGTTTGACTAGCCGTATACATAGTAGTCAGCATATTTACTCACATCTAAATTAAATGATAAAGTCACTGACAGAGATCTACTGCTCATTCATTTAATATGAAGATTTTTATACATGACCATTTACATATGTCTTTCTAGTTAAATATTTAAACTATTTTTTCAACACTTAGCTAAAGCATGGCATTTTTAAGGTTAAATCAGTCAAATGTACATTTTTCAATGATTTCACATTGATAATCTACTTTTACCTTTCAAGATCTTCACACATTTCACAAAATGTAAGCTGCCAACTAGCAATTCAATAAATTACATTGAAATTATTAACTTTCATAATTAACAAAGTTTACAGTTCAAGCATGCCTTTTTTCATCATACCTCACCATCATAATATAATGAATGTTCAAAACACAAGTCTAAGATCAAAAGCGGTTGTAAAATCTTTTTTATCTTGGATGCCTTAAATTATTTATTCATTTAATATTTTAAAAAAATTTGAAGCATTCAAAATTTTCTGATACAATATTATGAATAATATACCGGAACATAAGATTCTCATTTTTTTTTGTCTCCTACTTCTCTAGATTTTATAGAATTTAAAACACGAGCTAAATAAAGGTTTATTAGAAAGGTTTTATTCTAAACGTTTATAGGTTTTCCGTATATTAAAAAAAAATCGTTGTGTAACATGATTCGATGGATTCGGTGGTAGCTTTGTGAAAGTTCATTGTAAAATAAAATTTAAAATAACTTTGTTTATTCCACGTATTGTGTTACTAATTGCGACACGTGTGTTTCAGAGGCATCTTCGGACTGACTATCGCAAAGTTTGCTTAAGTAATGAAGCAAGATTGATTCTAATATTTTAAAATGATAAAATAGCAAAATAGAATTTGGGATTTTTTCTTTTTACGGGAAGCAAGGAGGGGGTTATAGAATCAAGACAAAGCAAAACAATAATAATACTACTAATAAGTATTATTTTTTCTTTGTGTACAATTATGTAGTGTTGATTGGTACCCCCCTTCTTAATCTGTATGGCTACAACTGCCTACATTAGAATAGATAGTAATTGAGAAATAGTTAAAAAATAGTGCAAAATAACAATATCTGAACAAATTTACAAATCCTCTAATTTGCTTTTTTAATTTGATTTCAATTGACTTCGGACATAAATCAATTTGGTAAGAATTTTGAGTACATACATATTATGATACGGTTTTATTATGTGTTAACGTCTGCCACTGTATAAACTGTACATTTTGTACACATAACATTATAAATTCCATAAATGTACATTTTTTCAACTCTGCAAGGCATGACAGCGTAATTCGCATGAAGTAAGCTTTATGTAATATTTAACCATTTCGGCGCGTTCATCCGACGGGATTATTCCGCGGATCCCACAAAGGTTTATATTACAAGGCCAGACTTACCTGCCTTATAACTATATGCAATGACCACATAATATGCGGCTCGGTGGGCCTATTTCCATATTTACTTAGTGTATAAACTATCGCTTCCATATCCGGTTTTATCAACAAACTAGAAAAGGATTATATTAATATAAGAATCGGTACAGATTTTGCGAAATTTGATCATCATTAAAATTCAGTATCCAATACAGGGTACAGGAAGGAAGCTTTAACGTACCTCCAAATCGTTAAATAATTAAAATATTTTTTTAGCCAAACCGCACTTGATGTAGTTGTTAGCTCTAGTTTACAAGCTTGTTATTTTTAATATATAATTTAAAATAACTTTGATTATTCCACGTATTGTGTTACTAATTGTGACACGTGTTTTACCCTTTTCAGAGACATCTTCGGACTTACTATTGTAAAGTTTTCTTAAATAATAAACCATGTTGATTCTAATATTTTAAAATTATAAGATTACAAAATGGAGTTTGGGGTTTTTCAAGATCTTCATATAAATTCTGAGCCCAGAACAATATTTTGAGAGCTTTCCCAGTATTATTATAAATATTCGAAGATCTTTTAAGAGTTACCCACATGCTTTAAAAACTGTTTTAAATGAATAAATTATTTAGGATTTCCACTGAAAGTCATTTATTTCAATATCAAATTTGAATCGTTGAAAAGTAAAAATTTCAAACGATTTTAATAAATTCTTACTGTCAAAATTATCATATCGTCATTTTTATGGTGCTGTTGTCAATCATTTTTCACATGCATTTGCATCAAAGTTTAAAAGCTCGCGATGAAAAAAACTGGTCCTGATTTTCAAAATATACTGTGTGTCAAAAAAAATATAGGAACAATTTCTTAAAAAATTTGTTGACATAACCGCATGGCAAAGTTTGTATGAGGGAAGGGTTGTAAATAATATTAAGATATATATTGGTTTTAAATAAATTTTAATTTTACATTTCGCCTGTTCATTTTTTCTGCAAAATGACAGAATGTTAAGTATGTTAATACTCCACCCTTAAACTGAATGAATAAATAAAATATCACCAAAAAAACTATCCACCCTTATTTTGCTTTATTTGTATGGTCACCCGAATAGCCTACCCTTGCGTATCGCATTGTTACACCATTATTGTTATAGCCGACAAAGGCGATGCTAAATCTGCAGAAAAGCGTCCCTTTTAATTTATTTCCATCATCATTAAACTGAGAATTTTCTGAAGGTAAGCCTAAATAATAATAAAGCACAAAAATAAATTCTTAAAAATGAGTAACGATACCATTACAAAACTAATCATGTCAGATATTGCGTATTCTCACTGATCGATTAAATATCCAATTACCAGACATAACTTTACTATGCAATATTACTGATTTCTAATATACACCAAAATAATCATTAATTCAGCTAAATGGCTCTAAGAATTCTACATACATATTTGAATTGGATCCTATATTGAACTGAAGCTTTCAAACCGAACTAAATCATGACATATTAAATCGACAATTTAAAAAATAAATTAATAGTTTAATTGGATTAAATACAAACAGTATGTTTACTTAATACTCAGGTACACGGGTTCAAGTCTCATTTTTTCAATAAATTTATTATTTTTATACGAAGCATTTGCTTGAAAATTCCTTCCCATCCATACGACCTTATAAGCGGGGCGTAGCAAGTGAGACTAACTTACCATTAGTCTTGTCCTAGATTAATATTTTCTATTTCTTCTCTTATCAAACTAAAAAGCAGTTCTCGTTGAAATAAAAATGTGGAGCACACCATTAGGATGCAGTATATGCCACATAGGGATCGGATCTTAATAAAAAAGTATATTTCTACCTCACCTATTATTTTGCAATGGACTTGTATCGTATTTTTTACTACTGTAGTTATGTAGTGTAATTTTAATCTATGTGAAATGTCAATGATTTTTGATGGAAAGGAATTATATAAAACAAAATGTAACTAATCTTTGAATAAACTTTTTTCAGAATTCAGCGAATTTGTAGTATTAAATTTTCAATAAGATACATTTAAAAATTTAGATTGAGAAAGTATAACAACTATTTATAACGTTTATGCTACAAAAAAACAATTATGACCCATTGGCAAAATCTCAAATCAGTCAAAATAAAATTCTAATTTCGCGGTTACAGATAAGTTCTGTAGAATTTACTAATACAAAGCCATTGAGAAAACATAAGTAATATTTCCGTTTTTGAATAGATAAATAATTTGTATTAATAAATAAACTTGTTTCATTGTCCTCTTATGCCAATAATGAAAATCTGTTTTTATTAAAGCGACATTGATTTTTTTAACTATATTTATTTTATACGCTTTACAGTCAAATAACTTAGATTTTTATTTGCCATAACTCGAAAGAGATTTAAAATTCGGATTATATTGGGGAGTACTCAAAAAATAATGCCAGTAAAAAAAACTTTCCCAATCGGATTTAAACTTTCCTTTGTTCGATAGACGCCCAACTCGGCTTTTGTATAATTAATCCTTTGTTACGGACTGCGAACACAAACAAAATATTAAAATTTAATAAAATTTTATTCTATATCCAAAACAAACAGCGCGGTGCCTAAATCCACTTCCAGCACTGGCTGCTTATATTTGTATCAGATATTAGAACGACACTGAAAGACACAAAACAGAAAATGCGTCGGAGAAACTTTTTGTAAATTATTATAATGCTAAAAGTTTGCACAGAAAGTTATATGTATCAGCAAAGATTAGGAATAAAACGGATTAAGGATTTGTGTCGATTTGCAGTTTTTTTTTTGTAAATCATTTAGCCAGGATTGCGTGTACACGTGACGTAAAGTTTTGTTGCCATGACATTTAAAACTTTTTAAAAGTGTGGAACTTTTATTATAAAGACAATCTAAAAGAGCTTTCACATAATTCCTTTTGATATAAAATGTCTTGTAACAAAAATATGAAGAACACATTATGATGAGCGAAAGTTTGTTTACATGTATGTATGTACATAATTTTAACGTTAAAAACAGGCAGATTGTTTAAAACAGATGTAATATTGAAAAAATTCATGGTTTTATTTGAAATCATATTCAATCTCTTGTTTACTTTGATTCAATTCTTTTCAAAAAAAAATATTTAAGTACATATAAAAGACTCTTAAAACAGATTTCACAAAAAATAGCCTTCAAAATCGTTTTAAAACTTCTTCTAAATTGGCTTTATATGATAGGTTCAAAGGATTTGAAAGAGAAACGAATTATAGACACTTTTAATATTCAAAAAAGTGGGCACCATTCAACGGTTACGAATAATCATGTTCTGTCAGTATGATTGTTAGGTTAGGTTATGTTACTTGTAAGAACTCGTAGTTGCCTTATGATTATTTATTTTACATTAAAACCATTTCATTAAATTAAATTAGGCAAAGGCCAAATAAATATAAGTGATCTACAATTCTCTAGATAGCTATGTATGTAAAGGCTTAAGCAAATATACCAACTACATATTAAATCTAGTCTTAATTTTAAAAGTGTCTAAGTCAGGTTTTGGCAATTTGAAATCAAAGAATACTTAAAAATACTCAATTTAAGTTAGAAGTACCTATGTCATTCGATTTAATGTATGAAATATGAAAGCAGCTAATTTGTATTTCAAAATATTGTTGCAGCGAACCATGAATTGTCTATATTCACATAGATGATTAGAAGTTGACATTTTTAAGTGTAATAAATGTATATGCCTCGTTTGAAAATCTCCATTGTACCAAGTACAATAGATATTTAAAAAATAAATCTGAAACACCACAATATATATCATGTTTATGAATTATGATAATTTAATAATTTTGATTTTGAAGCGATTGATAAATTTGACAGAGGCATTTCTAGCATTAGGCCCCACAAATCAAATTTTGTGTTCAAAATAAATAATGAACAGTATCAAAGTACAACATTCGACAATCTTACACGTAGTGGTTCGTTTTAGTAACAGGTATTCCGAGGGCAAATTTGCTTTTAAAATTTTATTGAAATAATACGATTATCCCCATCAGCGAACAAATTATGCTGTCCTCAGCAACATTGCTTGTATGCAAAGGACCTAGAGCTCCTTCGTCCAGGGACGCAAAGATTTTAGATTACCTATTTTCTAATTTTCATATTCTGTTGTGTGCAGATAAACGTAATTTCAATATAGAATGAAAAGCTTTACCATTTTCGTTTACTCAAGAGATATTTAATCTAATAATTGAGAAAATAATTTTAGCAGCAGTCATCGCCTAGACTACTTAGCAATGTAAATATATAACCAATGAGACAATGAGGTTGATCTCTAAATTAATTATAATTTTTTCAAATTGCAAATTTTTATTATAAATTCATATCTATAAATTCAAAGCATTAGATCAAGAAATTTTGATAAAGATCATGAAAATCGTATCATTTTTACTCTTATTTAATAAATATCCCTTAAATCTATCTGACTGGCTATAGTTACTGCAAGGCTGAGTGCGTGTAAACAAAGGAATTTCCTTACGTGAAATAGAGATAAATGATCATTTTCCTATTTTAATAAATAGCTAGAATATAGACATGTGGACAGTAAACAGTACGCAAACTCTAGAGCCAGTTTTAAATAAAAGGCAAAGTAAAATAGCTGAAAATAAGACTGATTGAAAACATATTTATTAAATGTTTCATATAATAAAAAGCGATTATTACTACAATTATATTAATTACCAGATTTTTTTACGATCATATTTGCACCCCATGGAATATAAGGACTCCAAATGGAGTTTATCTATTCCAAAAAGAGAGACGATAGAAAAGAAAAAACCTCGATATGGCTGATGGTTAGCTTAGCGCGCTCGCTGTGTCTCGCTTATTTTAAGATCGGATGAGTATTTAAGACATTACATTTCTACGAAATGAAATATATATTAAAAGCCGCAAGTCCCATGAACAAAGCCAATGAAGTCGACATTCAACCTCATATCCTTCTTAGCCTCCTAGAGCATACTCGAATATCCCAATTATATAAAAACATCGTGCTCTTAAATATCAATGTCGTTTTTTCATACGAGATAGTATTAATATAATATTTAAAATAACTTTGATTATTCTACGTATTGTGCCACTAACTGTGACACGTGTTTCGCCTCTTTCAGAGGCATCGCAAAGTTTGCTTAAGTAATAACTTAAGCAAACTTTGCGATAGTAAGTCTGAAGATGCCTCTTAAAGAGGCGAAACACGTGTCACAGTTAGTAGCACAATACGCGGAATAATCAAAGTTATTTTAAATTTTATATTAAAATGAACTTCCACAAAGTTACCGCCGAAACCATCGAAAGTACGAGATAGTATTCATTATTCTCAAATTGATAACATCATTGAAATAATATTGCCGTCCCTGTTCAGTTTTAAGCAGGTAGTTATGTACGTAAAGTTGAGAAGCCAGCAAGGAAGATGGCTAAGAAAATATGCTTAGCTGGCTTCTTCAAATAGAGAAGTGAGGGTAAAGTCTCCATAATATCGTGAAATATCTCTGCGAACTCTGCAGACGTGTTCAAGATTCATGCACGCAAATTCAGATAAGCTGTACATGGAAATAATCAACTTTCTTGAGCTTAAAGCGAAGTTATTGTACACTGCAGAAAAATTACAATTTATTTTTAAATGACGTTACTTAATCGATTATATTTTATTTATATTTTTCATGCGTTAGCTAATGAGAACCGTTTATTTATTGTATTTCTTTGTTTGCGATGTCGTGGGTTCAAATAACAGTATTCACAGCTTTATAAATTTATTTAAAAATCAATAAAGGTAAAGAATACATTTCTGTGTAGGTATGTCAAAAAAAATAAACATTTTTTTTTACTTCTTCCAAATATATTTCAAGCATTTTTATTGTGAAAATGTTAGCGAATTAGCAAAACCGTTCCTGATGTCAACAACATATTTGTGGAAGTTACACAAAATCGTTAAAATATATATAATCGTTCATTATATATAGCGTTTCCTCCAGGATAATAACACCATAAAATCATATAGTTTTCTGAAATGTCTATATTCTTTCCAGCCTATCCGATCCTTATAACGGAGTAGCAAAAGCGATAAGCTTGCATCAAGTCACTTCTATATTTCTCGTATTAAATTCTTTGCAAAAAAAAGTTAACCGACTTAATAACAAACAGTTTTCGTAAAACAACTTTCATACGATCTGCATTGGAAACGAACATATTAAAGATAGGTATTTATTTGGCCAAAATATGAACGTAAATTACAACAGCGAGCTGTTGAAAATTACATGAAAATATGTTTCAATTTCAAAATTGGAAGAAGGCTTATTTTGAAAAAACATTCCTTTTTTTCTGTCATTATTTTCACGGGATTGTCTTTTGAAATCACCACCTATAAATTAAAATAATATCAAGACGCTTTTTATTATTTTTCTTTTGTTTATTTTTTATTATATCTCTAATTTGAATCTTGATGAAATTGTTATTTTATTTCTTTTTTAGAAAAGAGTCCAGATAATACTGAAGAATTGACAGGACAGTGGAAGAAGTTTTTAGAAATCCAATCCAATCAGTGCATAATAATATTTCGTTTAATTTTAATTAAATCAAGTATATGCAGTTATACTCAAAGTCTGTGGTCACTGATTTCAAAGATACATTTAACATGTTGTATTTTTTAAATCGTTTACATAATACCTTTATTTAAGCTAAAAGATTGTTAAAATGTAGAAAGATGATATAAATACGATGATAAAAATATTACACCAAAATATACTTTATACTTCTACATCCCGACTATAAAGAAATATATTTCCTCCGAGAAAAAACGAAACATTTTTTTATAGCGTGTAATATTCGTTTCGAACATAACTCTTTTTCGGTGCATAATAAAAATATAATTAAATTTATCCATCTCATACCAAGAATTTGAAAACTTAAAATGAATATTTTAGCCCGGCAAGGAAAATGTCGCAGATTCTGAGCGCAAGGTCATGGAACTTTTTTCGTTTTATTATAATCCCTTTGCGAGCCTATACAAACACTTAAATTAATTTCAAAAAAGTTGATTACATTTTGGAAATCTTTTCAAAATGTCTGGGTAATAAGTGTTATTTTATGTATCTTGGAAATATTTTATACCCCAACTTAAATTTTTGAGTAAACATCTTTTAAGTGATTTTTTATTACTCTTTCTTTAGACTTTGTTACTATTAACATAATTTAAATTCGTTACTGAAAAACTTCACATTTTTTTGAATTAACTGATATAATCAGACGAAAAAATGATTATAAATAACGAAAAAATCTTCGTAGCACCTGATTAAATTCATCTACCTAATTTATTTTTGAGGTTTGGAGACATTTTTTTATTTTTGAAATGACAAAGTAGCAAAATAATAACCAATTCTTAAACCAGACTAACTACTTAACAAAATATATACAGTAGAATTGAATACTTCAAAATACCTTGGAATGGTATTTTTTAGGCCTCTACTGTTTGATTAACACATTAAAGCCGGGAGCAAATCACTGCAAAATAGCCCCTGGGGCGGGGCCGATTTGCTTAAAAATGGATTAAAACAATAGATTTCGTAAATTGAACATAACTTTTAAACTTATCTATCGATTTTTATAAAAATTGAAATATAGTTTCCCAACAATATTTCAAACTATTTTAATTACCGTAATAATATTTTGAGACAAGGGTAGTCAATGTTTTTATGCACAAAAATTTTAAAAGGTTGAAAATTTTGAAAGAAATAAAATTCATAAAATATTTTTTTTCACTTTAGTGTCACAAATCAAAATATGAAAATTTTATGAACAGGGAGACCACTAATAGGGAGAGGCAGGGTGGTCATCGTTCCATACTTTGACCAATAGAGTTGCTCGAAGAGAGATTTCTAATAACGAACCATAAATTATAAAGACAAATAGAGTGTTATATTTAGAGTCGACAGTTATCCCTCACGTGGTTCTGTATATCAATAGGTATGTAGCTATAGAAAAAAATAAATATTCAAAATGTTGTAAATAATAATTGCGAGCCGTCCGCCGCTCCAACACAATCTTCATCGATCACGCGGATTCCGCGTTCCAAGGCGCTAATGAGTTGAAAGCAATATTAATGGTTTCATTTGCCGATTTCAATCGATTGAGATATGTAAAATTTTAAATAACTTTGATTATTATACGTATTTTTTTACTAATATGTTGTAACACGTGCCTCGCCTGTTTCAGAGGCATCTTCAGACTATCTTTCTATCGCAAAATTTGCAAAGTAATTACTGATCATTTCAAAATAAACCTTTGCGATAGTCAGATAGTCTGAAGATGCCTCTGAGAGATTCGAAACACGTGTCACTTTAAATAACACAAAACGTGAAATAAACAAAATTATTTATAATTTTGTATAAAAATGAACGTCCACAAAGCTACGACCGAAGTCATCAAAAGCAAAAGAGATATTTAGAAAGGCATTATATTTGAAATTTTATTTATTCATCCTTATTTCACGTATTGTATGAATATTATTATAAGCAAAATCGTTTATAAAAGATAGTTTAAATTTTAAATAAATGTTAATTTATCGTATGACAATCTTTTTTGCCAACGCTTTTAAGAAGGGACAAACGAAACATTTATTGTTTAATATAAAATTTAAAATAACTTTGAATATTCCACGTATGGTGTTACTAACTGTGACACGTGTTTCGCCTCTTTCAGAGGTATCTTCGGACTTATTATCGCAAAGCGTGCTTAAGTAATGAAGCAAGATTGATTCTAATATCTTAAAATGATAAAATAAAAAATGGAGTTTTGGATTTTTCCTTTTTACGGGAAGCAAGGAGGGGGGCTATAGAATCAAAACGAAGCAAACAAATAATTATACTACAAATGACGTTAACATTACAAAATATTAACGAATGAGATGCAATCAATCAGATAGGGTTATACTCTTTAATTGGAAATAATGTTAGCAGTGGCGAGCAGCCTGTCTTATTAAGGATATTATTTAACAATACTTCTTTTTTGTTAATACTTTTATTTTTTTCTAAAAAATCTGAGCTGCATCAATCATTTATTGTTTATTTACCACATTGAAAGCTCCCGACAAATTAATTGCTATTTTTGAAATATTCTGTTGTTTGTGAAATGCGTAACATGGTTCAATATGACAATGATAGTTTAATCAATCAAACAAAACACTGGAGGCGAAGATATCCAGATGCCAGCTTTCTTCTCTCGCCACTGTTGAGTGTAAAATATTTTTTTTGTTATTGTTATTAGCGCTCAGCAGTTGATGCTTTTCTCTTGTTTTTGAACGATGAAACTTTCTGTGATTGTTTCTCGTCGAGCTTTATAAAAGAAATGAATAATTGAAATCTTTTGAATATCACAAAAAAATTTAAATGAAAGTTGCTTCCTTGGTAAGCAAAATTTACTATTTTGCATGTATCCTGCAAAGGCGTTGTCTAAAAATTCTACACTCCTGATCCCAAAAAGAGCACGAGCGCATTATTCTGGTTTCGCTTGTATTCTCACAATCCCCAATCTCTTTGAAAGGACCTTGATAACAAACTGTTTTTGTAGAAAATAAAAAATATTGAGATAAACACTTGATTGGCCCCATTTGCTTCACTTTCGGAGCGGGCATGGTTAAAAATACTAAAAATGTGTTTTATATACATATTTAAAATATTCTTTGAACATATAACTTAGCTTGAATGCTGAAAGTCTAAATTATAAAATCGGATTCTATTAAGGTTTTCATTTATTGTCATATACTATTTATTACACTTCTGACTATTTTATGACAGGTAAATATTTTACAATTCAATAAAAACATATGACGAAAATATGTTGTCAATTTCACTTCTCGTGCAAATAAATCTTGCCGCGACGCTTTTAGTTTTCCGAATATTCAAACAACTCTCAGCGAAGGAAAAATAAATAACAGTACCAATTTCGCCGAATAATTACTTGTAGAAAAAAGTATTTTCATTCACAAAAGATTTTGTTTAAATTTTCGAATAAGTGTTTCTCATAAAAATCAATGTTTGCTTGTGCGTATTTTATTCGTTGCCATAACGTTCATCCGATTGCGATAAAAAAAATGCACTTATTGTTTGCACTTGCGCGAAAGTTATAGGCATAATAAAATCAACTTAAAATGAGTAACGATACCATTACAAAACTAATCATGTCAGATATGAGGGGTGTAAAAGCATAACCGCCTCTATCCATATGTTATCATTTTTGAGATAATGATTTATTAATGATCCGGTTCTTACGTTCTATGCCCTGCAATCTTCAATCCAACAAAAAATTACCTCTAAGCCATTTAAAATTAAAATCAAAAATGACGATTAAATGCATAACCGCCTCCCCAATCACGAGCCAGGGAACACTGACCTACAGCCCTGTCACCATACAAACGTTTTGGGTTCCCTTTACAAATTATTCTAATATTATTATACTTGAAGATTAAAATCGTTTTTTTCGATTGCTGAACAATTTGACTTTGTGGAGAGAGGCGGTTATGCATTTAAACCCCTCATATTATCACTGATCGATAAAATATCCAATATCCGGTCATAAGTTTACTATGCCAAATTACTGATTTATGATATATATAAAATTAATTGTTTGTTTAGCCAAATGGCTCTAATAAACTAATTTATAAAAATCAATATTTGTTTGTTTGTTCGTATTCTATGTGCTGCCATACCGTTCATCCGATCGCAATAAAACGTTGTCAAACTTTTTGCTTGCACTTTCGCGGATGTTTTTGGCATAGTTAATTTAAATAACAGTAGGTCATTTATATAAAAATCAATGTTTTTCATATTTTATCCGCTGACATACCGTTCATTTTGACAACTTATTGTTGCACTTGCGCAAAAGTTATAGGCGTGTCGTACTATAGACAATCGGCAAAAGACAAACGGCAAACGTCAAATTGCAAATGTCATCGATACCGATCAATGTTAGTGAAATTAATTCTAAATTATTTATCTAAAATATTGTGCATCCGAAAGCACTTCAATAAACACAAACACTTTCTTTATTTGAGTGTCATTGCAACGCTTGCCGGATACCGGCTAGTATATTTTATGTTTTAGAAATCTTTTGCAATTTTAAACAGAATATATTGCAATGAGGATTGTACATGTTTTAAAAGGATTAACAACTACTAAATTTGTTAAAAGCGTTGATAAGTTTAAGAGTTTACGCTAAAAAAAAATATCTTCATTAAATTGAGAAAAAAAATACAATAAAAGAAGATTCACATTATTAATCGTTACAAAACATCATGAAAAGTATCTAATAAAAGTAGAATGTCTTTTGTTGTGTCCCGTGAGTAAGTTTTTTACAAAAATGATTGTTACCATAAAGATCAACTTCCCATTTTTGTAAAGTGTAATGAGAGCATGATGGGACGAGAAAACAGCTTGTATAATAGTTTACTTAATCTATCATTCTCACTTCGCCTCATTTTAAGGATCTGATGGGTGAATTTTTGAGAGAATTTTAACATCACAGGGAACATGCCTTTTAAATAAAAATAAAAATGAAATAATAATGTTTCAAATCATATATTTTTATTTCAGTTTATTTATAATAAATAGCCAGTTGTAGGTTAGACCAAAACAATCATTTACAATGTTTCTTCACAGAAGTTTTTGTTTATTCTACGATCTGTAAATTGTAGAAGTCTCATGTCACAATGATAATGTTTTTTTTCAGATATACGTCGCTGGTTACTTTATTATTTGTATTCATAATTCTACTAAGAGCTATGAGAATTGGGTCAAGTTGGCAATATATCCTTCACCCTCTAAGACATAGTTTAACGGCTTACTCATAAATATATGAGAGATTGAGAGATGCATTACTAATGAACACATTAATGTATTGTGTAAAAAGCATTTTGTACTCTAGACTCTATAAAGCAGCAGTTGGCTAGATAAAATGTATTGAATGATAAATTTTACTTATATTTTGGTGTTGCCGAGTTTTCAAAATCATTGAGATTGTGTCTACACAGTTGCAAGGTAACGAGTTCAAATCAAAGAACGCAAACATTTTTACGTATATTTACAAATTAAATAAAGGCATATTTATGTGCACTTGCATACCTCCCAAGCCACCCTTAATCAATATCTCACAAGTGGGGGTAGAGAAAACAACGTGACTATCTCACTACCGATGTTTTTTCTAGTTTCATTTTCCCTCCCTTGCTCTTTTAAAAGAAAAAAGTTTAGTAATTAACTTACAGTGTATTTCCGTAAATAAGCTTATTTTCAAACCATATATTAGTTACAAGTAGTGATCAATAGGTTTGTTACAGAATACATGGAATGCATGGATTTGAAAAAAATTTGCATCCACAAAACGATCGCCGAGTCTATCGAAATCATTCATCAATTATTCGTTGGCAGTAAAAATTGGAAGCTGGTTTCCTAAAAAAAACTCAGACATGTAAAATGAATAAAATGATCATTTGGTTCTGTAATTGCATATGTAAAATATTCACAATTCAATAAATACTGTACCAAAATGTAAACACAATACATAATATATAACAATTGTGTTTTTGGCTGTAAGATCGCTGGTATTTACATTTCAGAAAACGATGTATTGATGGGATTAAAATTTTACGATTTATGACTATATTATAAGATATAAATCAGTTTATGAACTGATTTCATTTAAATAAAAAAATAGTGCATAAAAACACTTGAATTCTGTCATATTTTTCTTTAAAATGCTCTCTTGTGCGATAAAGAACATCGAACCATTATTGGAATGTCGTTATAACTTCAGAAAGACTCCAGAAATGAGTTATGACTTCATAGTAAGCTGATATCGCTCTCAATATTTTAAAGCTCACTTCTATGTGAAGCTTTTCCAGCTCTGCATATTTTATTTCAGAGTATTATCACTCATATATTTTGCAGATGTTATAAAGTGTTTTTAATATTTTATAACTTAATGCATATCCTCATATCAATGCCGTCACCAAGGATAATATTGTAGCTAAAAATAAAATCATTTATATTACACAGATTACAGATTTAGAGTGGTCTTTTTTATTAATTTTTTAATTGAAATAATTTAAGCTGCAATTATTTGTTTGAAAATGGATGTATAAATCCACACAAAATCCTGCCTAAGTTGAACATACTGGCTCCAATTCTTTCGATGGATTCGGCGGTGACATTTAAAATTCATTTTTATATCAAATTTAAGATAACGTATTGTGTGATTAATAGTGATACGTGTTTCCTTTCTTTCAGAAGCATCATCAGCAGTGACGGCTGGTGACGGGGTGCTGGGGGGTGCAAAAGGAAGATTCAATTATTTTTCCGTACTACGGAAGAGAAACAGTTGGTATTGCGAACATCTGAATTGAAATTCCATGCTATAGAAGTGTTTTAAAATCCAATGAATAGGAAAGAACTCTTGCAAAAATGGTTGAATCTTCCATTGCACCCTCCAACACCCCGTCGCCAGCCACCACTGATCATCAGACTAACTATCGGACGGTTGCTTAAATAATGATAGTAGAAGATAGTTATAGTTGGTCTGATGATATTTCTAAAACATACGAAACAAAGTTAATTATTATTGACACCGCCCTATATGGTAGGTCATCAGAACTCTCAAACGATCTATTTTTCACCATAGACTGATGAATTTAAGTCGATATCAGAAAATAAATTCATTTT
Organism: Himalopsyche kuldschensis; assembly: GCA_028554975.1. Lineage (NCBI taxonomy): Eukaryota > Metazoa > Arthropoda > Insecta > Trichoptera > Rhyacophilidae > Himalopsyche > Himalopsyche kuldschensis. The sequence goes on from JAHFWI010000036.1 coordinate 2,843,712, forward strand.
AATAATATTCTTTATTGAAATCTATAGCGATTTAATAAAGAGTAATTTCAAATTTGTAAAAGAGACATTTATGCACGACGTTTCCGGAATGGCATTGCGGACGTCTCGCTCTAAATGTCTCTTGACTATTTCACGCCTGAGAAGAGACATTTTCGCGTAACGTCTTCAGATCGGAGCAAGAGCAGTTGTCTCACTCTAAAATGTCTCTGACTCTTTCACGCCCTGAGTGCATGAGATACGAGGTATTTCATGCAAAGTTCGATGAACCATAAAAAATGGGTCATCTAGCGCATTTTTAACGGTTTTGCTACGTTATGGTGACATTAATTGGGGCATCACCCGCTAATCGTAGATGATAATGGGCATATAAGAACCCTTTTTTTCATACAATTAGTTAGTTAGAGATTGGAGAGCCTTGAGTGTGCACTTGCTTACCAGATGAATCTTGCAAGATTGGTTGAGGTATCCTCCCAATTGAAGACCTGGAAAGTAGCCTTCAAGCTCTCAATTCTCCCCCCTAAGAATTAATTCGCGTTCAAGTCCTGGTATCGTCGCCGCAATCGTTATAGCTGTGTTTTTTATCTATTAATTTAACTTCTGTGTATGCGTAACGTGTAATTTTCTGTAATGTGAATGTAAATTCTGTGTATAACTGTGTTTAATGTGTAATAAATAGTGGTGTGTGCTAATCGCACTGGCTTAAGACTTTGAGATCGTGTTTAATTTATAAGAGCATCCTGATTCTCATCCTCCGATCCCAAAATTCCACTTCCCGAGTGTCGGACCGGAGTTTCTTTCTCATTTAACGAGAGAACAAGAATCAAGGTCGTCCCAATATTTAACTGATTTAATTTTACCAAAAGTGAAATCCACATTTTTTGCACTTCGTGGAAATTTCGGACCATAGCTCAGTGTATTCACGTGGAATTTATTGAATTTTCTATTTCCAATTATTTTCATCTCGTATGTGTCTCCATATTTTATCACGTTGGAGCTTCTATAATTCATACATTTTTAAGTCTTTTTATATTATTTATATGAAAGGTCTCATCATACTTATATTAGATATATAACATAGATTCTAGTATAAAAAGATAAAATTTGAGAATTTGTCAGCTTCACTTGGCTTAAGCCTTTGAGCGAATTGAAGATTCATCGCCAGTCATGCGCTTTTCGTTTACTAAGACCGTGGTATACCACAGAAATGGTGGTTGGACTAAGCCGCAAGACTTACGACTATTTAAGTATTTAGTCAAAGCCCAATTGAGGCTCTAATGACATATTCATGAATCATGAAATAGTTATATTCATTAGTAAAAAGTACAATAAAATAATGCCAAAAATTAGACATAAATAACGCTTACATGATAAAGAAATAATCAAATTTTTTTTTTCTTTCCTTTCAAATTTATTTTGTAAAAGTTTCTTTCAATTTATTTCAAAACTCTCAAAAATGTTCCGGCGCTCTCTCATAAATTCATGCTGGTAGGGTTACAAAATTAACATTCTAAACTGACAAGTATGAAAAGCTCGAATCCATTTTTTTATTAATTTTCCTAAACTAATACTGAACTTAGAAATCTTTATTTAAAAAGTTATAAATTTAATTATGACTTACGTACATAGCTTTTATTGCTAGAAAGCAATAGTTAGAATTTTAAGTGTTGTGTGACGATGACTGACACTGCCCCTTTTCTTATACCAGATATTATGTTTTTTTAATGCTTAACTTTTAAATTCTTGAAAAATTATTTAATTCAATTGTTTGCTATACCTTTTTTAAGTTTATCGGTGTGATATAAGTAACCTTGTTTCACCGTTATTTTTTCAGTTGATAATGCTCGATTTTTTAAGGAATCGTGAACATGAGTTATTCGTTCTTTCAAGGAGTAGACTCAGCCTGACAATGGAGATGCCACTGTGAAGAGCTTTAGACGTGACGTGAGTGAGTTCAGACGAGTACTATGTTGTATGTATTATAGTTGATTTTGTTGAAATCACTCACTCGGTTGACTTCTTTGCCAACTTCCAACGTATTTTTCTTTCTTTCACTCCTATATCTTATATCGGTACCTGTGGTCTAGTGGCAAGAGCCTTGTCCTAGCGATCTGGAGACCCGGGTTCACTTCCCGGCAAGGTCAGATTTTTTCAATTGAAAAAAAGAGATCTTGGGCTGGGTGTATGTTATTTATCGTTGATTTTGTGCATAACTGATTCATTACTTATCATCGAGTTAATCTCGTATGACTTTCATAATTAAGAATATTTGGCGCATTGGCGTAAGCTGTAATGCCAAATTTTTTTTTTTTACATTAAAAATAAAAATAATCTCTAAACTTTGTATTTTTCATCATTTTTTACATTGCAAAAGCAATAAACTTAATATGTATTTGTAATTTTGCAATGTACCTACCTATATGTATATACATATATATAAATAAATAAATAAGTGAAACCGGTTCTGATCTTTATCAGACAAAATGTACTACTATAAGATGTGTTTTATTAAAAATAATGCCGTTCCACTTAGAAGTGGCAGTTAATACCTTAAAAGTAAATAATCATATTTCAAATGTTGTATTCTGATTTCAAATAGTATTTAGGAAAGTGTAACTTCCATCGGATAATTATTTTATGAAACTAGGGCTTCATGCGGCATCTTCTAGCTTTTTATAAGGACTGTTTTTTTTGTCTTAAAGAAATGGAACATCTTCTATTAAAAATGCGTACCTCTGCAGCACAGTATACGTATATTCATGCATTGAGATCCTCTTTCTCGAGTTTTCGTAATTTATTTATCGCTTGACATTCAATTATGTTACCTGTTACGCTTTCTTCCTCCCTATTCTGTTCCTTGCTTCCATTCTTTCTCACCTTCATATCGAGTTACGAAGAAACAACAATTCACTTCGTAGAGTGCCGCAAAGAAATCGATTCATCGATGCCAATACCACGGGAAATTTAATCAAGAACTCATTTGAGACTGCCAGCTTCAGTAATAACAATCGAGCTTAATTCTGTTTCGACTTTTTTTTGTATATTAAGGTGAAAACACAACTTCGCTATAATCGGTTGCCAGCATTTCGTTCGACGGATTATCAGATTAATATGTATGCTTTATATCACTGATTGAGTGACCGAGCGAGTTTTGTTCTCACTATTTCCGCCTAAGCGTTTCAATCACCAAAGCGTGGGTTTCTTTAAGCCAGTGGTGCACAAGCTTTCTAAAAGAAAGGCCAATTTATCCATTTAAAATTCATCGCGGGCCGCAAAGGGTAAAAGTGAAGAAAAATATTTTTTTATTAAAAGTATTTTTCTGTCAAGATAATCGATAAATCAGTATATGATTTTTATATAGTAATATTATATATTTTCATTAAATTGCTGAGATTTTTTAATATCGATTCACAAACGTCATGCACTGACAAAAATCCTGAAGAACTAACAATAAAATCCGTGTGTTGAAAACAATAATCTAGAAATCGCAAACGATTTTAAAAAAATGAATTTCGGTCACAAAATTATATCCATGTGAATATAATCATATTAAATATTAAAAAATAACATTGATTTTTTTATATACCGTTGCTACTGCATAATTTGTTCACATATCGGATACTATTTTTTATCATATTGAATGAAAAAAAATTTGATGAAGTATATGTTATTTTGGGCCGCAAAAAAGTCCATTTCGAGCCACACGCGACCCGCGGGCCGCGTTTGTGCATCACTGCTTTAAGCTAATGCATTTGAAAAAAGTGTTAAATACGAGAGAGCTTTCTTTACAGCCGTAATTATTTGCTCGAATTAAGACGGACTAATTTCAGTCGCTTTTTCAAGGTTATGCTAACTCAATTGTTAAATAAAGCTTTTGATGCTTAAGACTTATGGCAATATCGACAATTTGTATTGTTTCATTCATTCACCCAACAGGCCGCATATTTATAATTCTGGTATACTTCACGATATATTCAAGTCATCCAGTACTCTAATCCATAAACCTGTAATAATAAAAATGACCCATGAATTTGACATATAATAAAAAGTATAATTAAACATAGTAAATTTATTTTTAGTACCTACATTATTACTCTGCAGTTGAATTATACCGATGCTGAATAACATATTTACGAACTGTTAACAGCGCGTTTTTAATGTCTTTCTGTGATATACTCTGCTCAGTTATACGTTTCGTAGTTTGATAGAAATGACCAAGATGTCGTGAATTGAAAATTAGATATAGATGAAAAGCTGCTACCTTATTTTTATGAAATTAAAAATTTAAATACTACTATACTACAAAAATTATTAACTAGTAGCAATACATTTGTGTTGTATAAATTATAAACCTCACTCTCCTGTAAAAAATTCTCAACACACATATGTTTCACAGGTCATAGTTGGGACTAGAGTTTCCAATCCCGGGCCAAAAAGTCTTTCCTGGGATCCCGAGACTGGGCCCGGGATTTGGATTTTTTTTTAATGGTCGATAATTTTCATATTTATTGAATATTAGCCATTGAAAATAGTTACAAATAATTGATGTCACTATTTTGTTATGAATATTATATTTCGGTTGTTTACCCATTACTGAAGAGCGAAAATATTCGATTGAGATAAAATCTACGAGAATATTGGTCTCATTGGAATGAGATCTGATACTAATTGATATAAAAAATATATCTGGCTGTGAAAATTTTTCAAAAATTGTTAAAATGAAGACACGTTAATGAAAATAAATAACGCAACAAATCAATCCCGAAAATATCAGGACTTTGTTTTCTAATCCCGAGATTCATAATGTATTGAAAATCCTCGGTATCCCGGGATTGGAAACCAAAGTTGGAACTGAACCATCTACAATTTAATTCTGATCGCCGTTGTTACCGACAATTATTTTTAAGAATTGACAGCATTTTGTACCCAGTAAAATATTGATATGTGTTTAATTCTGCTTAAATAAAATAACATCCGTGGTTGAATTTCGGCGTTCAGTGGTCCCAAGTCCAAGTCCCAGAACGAGAAATCACATAAATTGATTTTCCAATCGACTTTTTGACGGCAATATCTAAAATTCTCTCTTCATGCCCAGGGCGAAGCAAGAACGATTAACATATCACTAGTCGTGTCCTACCCTTACACTTATAATATTACTCTATTTCAGAAAGAGAGGTTGACTGAATAAGTAACAATCAGTTCTCGTATAAAAGCTCCTTTTTAGATACGTTATATTATTATGCCATAAGATTCGCGCTGCATGCGGACGTGGTTTTAATATTTTTATATATACAAAGATATACAATAAATTGTTTAAAGTCATTCGGAATTCCGTCAGAAATATTGACGTCGAAATTCTAATAATTTAATTAATACGATTAAACTATGAGAAACCACACTTTTAAAGAGATATTTATTGAATGTATGTAAATTTATAAATCCATTATATTATACATGATTCTAAAATAAGTCATAATCAATATATGTACTTACATACCTCAAAAATACTTATTTAAAAAAAGTATTTCTTTTGTGTTAAAGCTCTACTAATCATTTGCTAATTTATTCTTCAATCTATTATTAAATGTTTAGTATTGAAGTCAAAAAGAGACTATCGTTTTTTTCATCACTGTGGTTTTTTTTTGCTTCTTTTTCATTTTCAATATCATATTTCTCATGTCAAGGCATGGCTTCAAATGCGAAAGAGTTCATTTTTTATTATTTTCAAGTGCTTTGCTTTTTTCCTCTTTGCTTTCAAACAAGAAATTTTATAAATGCGTTTTTAGCTAAAATATTTTATCAGAATGAACAAATTGTGTAGCTTTAACTCTATTCTCAACATCTACAAAAATAAATATACCACAAACGCGTACTCAGTCAACCATAGACGTCATGACGATATTTCCAGTCTATAAATAATCATACAAATAGTTTTGGGCATAAATCCTACAAGATCGATGTCCAAATTTAAAAAAAATCCAATTTAAGATTACAAGCATGGATGCTCAATATGTCTCTTCTCATCGAGTTGATCTCGAGTGAAAATACTATCGAGTTTTTATATCATGTGATTAAACGTTTTAAAAATATTGAGCGTACTGAAAATAAGCTTTTACACTAAAATTGCGAACTTACGCGAAGCCTATATAATATATACAAATGAGCTTATTGCCTTTGAGGTGGTTATTGTTATTTCTTTGTTTCTTTTATTTCTGTGTTGGATCGCAGTGTAGTGGTCAACGTCGTTGGCATCCATAACGGACATCACGGGCTCAAGTCCCAGTACGGACAGCATTTTTCAGTTGATTAATCGATTCTGTTCGATGGCATGGGTGTTGCCTAAAAATTGCAAGAGCAGCTAGCTTACTACTAGCTTCGTTTTAGCCTTATCCGTTCTATACCTACTCTCATTGAACTGAAGCAGGGGTTTTTAACCTTATTGCAACTCCGGGCGCATTTAAGATTGAGGAGAATAGTTACGGGCGCAGGCCGGATATTAAAAAAAATCTCTAGTATTTCGTACATATTTATTATTTTTTATAATTGGTTCCTGGAAAGCTTAACATATGTGCTACATTCATGATCTGTGTTTTAATTTACCTTCACAAATGTTTAAAACACCATACAGTTACATTTGCATAAAAACTTATTAGAAAAATAATTTCAATAAATAAAATATAGTTTGGGTTTTTTCGTCATTTGATACTTTGTCAAGGGCGCACGATAATAGCTGCGCGGGTGCAATTGTGCTCGCGGGCACAGGATTAAAAACCCTGAACTAAAGTAACAGGCAGTTTTTGTAGATAAAAATATTTTGAGATATTTTCATTTGGAGACCATATGCTCCATATAAGTGGGAGTGGCCATGGCTTAAAAAAATGTTACTTCTAGTGTTCAAATATAATATTTTTTAAAAAGCACAGCTTTTACGTTTGCATGCTCAACTTACGTTTTAGTGATATATCCAGAATAATTAAATGTAGTGAAAGTATCACATTATATTTTTAACAATTATATCTCTTATATGTCCGTTGGTAAAAAAGTATATCTTTGATAAATTATGCTTTTCAATGTCATTAAATTAAGTAGTACGCAAACATTGTGGGCGTTATAATGAATATCGTTTATATGAAGAAGTAAGCCATCTTGCCCTAAAATTCAAGCGGCGGCCTCATAAAATATTTTAAAGTTACCTCAGACCATTTATGCAATAAATTGGCATAATCTATCTGCGAAGTTGGAGTTTAAACTGCACTGTGAAAATAGGTGACCAGCTTGCAGCTGAAACAATTGCTAGTTTCACCGAAAAATCATCACAATAATTGTTTATAAATGGAATATAATAAAATGTCGGATTATTTTCTTGATCCCTATGTGAATAGATTTTAATCCATCTCAAATAGACGCACAATAAATAATGCAGCAAAGATAAAATATAATATCAATTATTATATTTAAATAAGGTACCTAATCAACAATATACAAAGGGTAATTTTCAAAAGTGGTCAATTCCAAAATTATTTTTTTCAACTGCCAATTTTAGATTAAACTTTTGAGACCTTTTTTAGTCAGGTGGAAAAAAATGTATTTTTACACATTATCTATTAATTTAAAACAAATTTTAATAATATTGGTTGTAGGTACATAGAAACTTATGAGGAAAAAGTAACGAAAATATCTCACATTCTCAGTTTTTCAACAATTAGATTTGACCAAATTGGAAAATTACCTGTTGAAATATATTCTGCAATATCATTAATGAATAAAACATTTTTTCTGTACTTCTTACGTGTAGATAATATGATAAAAGGATTAGGACCGGTTTCGTTCATCGCAGAGTATTGTCAACTAACGCTCAAAAAAAAAGCATTTTATTCAATATTCAGAAATTAGAGGCTAACACATTAAAAGTACTATCATCAAGTGGCGTGACTCAAATAAAGATAGCGCATGCCATTGTCTAATAATTATTCCTTCCGGTCCGTGTTACAGTGGTGGTTGGCTACAGTGTCAGACCGCTCGGGTTCGATTCCCGGTACGAGCAAACTTTTTCAGTAGATAAATCGACTCTGCTCGGAGGCATTGGGTGTTTGTGTTTCTAAAAATTCCTTTCCCACCTTTCCGATCTCAAAGAGCGACGCATAATGACAGCGATTAGCTTACCACTAGTCCTGTCCTTGTCCTCGTATTCTTTTCATCCCTACGATCATCGAAAAAGATAAGGTTGAGCAACTGAGTAACAATTCAAAAAAGAAAAATAAATGTTGGGATAAACTTCGTGAGGAGTCCATATGCTCCAAGTTGGGAGCGGAAATGGTTAAAAAAAGGTTTTTTTTGTATTAAGAGAAGTCCAGTCATGATATTAAATTGCTCATATTAATATGCATACATAATTAAAACACACGTATTATATTATTGGCTACTACCATAAGAGATTTTACTAAATTTTGAATTCTGCCAATTTATTTTTAAATAATATGCGTTTATTCGAGATTGATAAAAACCATCTTAAAGGAAAACAAAAATTGTAATGGTCACCCATTTTATAACTTGGGTGTAATACGTTTTCTTGGAAAACGCAATAAGCCACAAAACTGAGGCTTTTGTCTTCACTATTTGAACGATGACAAAAATATTAATAATAATTTTATAACGATTAAAACATTTATTACTTATAACAACAAAGCAATTATCTGAAAAGATTTTTAAATTATTAAACACGTGAATTAAAAATTCACATATGCTTTGCTAAAATATGTTATATGTACATATATTAGTAAAAAAATATAAGAATAATAAAACATAACTTATATTATAAACTCATATCGATTTTCTTTGCTGCAACCAATCAAATAAAATCATTTTAAATTGCGTTGTGTGGTGAACGAAGCTACGAATTGATTCTATCCCAGACAGAAAAACAGTCGACGACTGACAGAATAAAAATGTTTATACCGAGAGGCGGTCGAATAACATCTCGAAGTAATTTTCAGCATTATTTCTCTTTTGAATAAAATTGTCTTGATACATATTATTTTGGTTCTATTTTATCATTGTGTATAAACCATTTGAAAATATTGAGTTGTTAAAAACCAATCAAAGAACAAAATAATACCAGTCGTAATCTAAATTACTTTTTTGTGGAACAAAAAAAATCATGGAAGTAAATAAAATGATTTGCAGAACGGATCCTTTAAAAAAATCCATACATTTACATAAGAACCGTCGTACAGTACCTCTATATAAACTTTTTTCGACTTACTTTATGAAAAGTTGGTGCTCGATACTGGTGTAGGATTGTAGTTACTGTAGAAGGACTGACTGTATTAGGTGAACCAAATCCCAATAAATCTTCGTATGTATGTGTTATAACAAAAAATAAGCTTTTGATAGTTGGGCAGATTGTAGAATTAATAATTATCGTTAAATTATACAGTACAAATATTTGACATACTGTTTTTGTTCTTTTTTTTGTTTATTTCAATAATTCAGATGATGCAGCTTGAAATAGTTACAAGACTTATTTGAATAAATGCTTTCTGCCAAATCATGGTCGAAAGATAATTTGTCATCTCCAAAAACCGAATTTCAGCTGACACTAACTTGTTATTTTTATTTCAGTCTTTGTTATTCAACACTGGCGACAATATTTACAGACAACGTAGCAATAGTAACATCAGACTACAAAACAACGAACGAAAATAATATCCTATTTCACGTATTTCATATACATTCTACTTTGTCAACCACAGAATTCTACTACTGCCAACGAAACTCGTACTTCGTAATCAAACTGTCTCTTTATACATTTAATGCGATCCTATATGAGTCCTTTTTATTCAAAATATAATATATATATATACTGTAATATATTAGTATAACTATTTTTATATCTAAAATTCTAAAGCATCAAGCAAATAAACGTCAGCCAAAAAAAATATTATTTCAATTTAAACACGGTGAAACCAATAGCAAAGTATTTTTGTGAACTAAAATAAATAGTTATTTTTTACCGTCTTTTAATGGAGTTCAACCAAGTTGATTTCAATTCCTTTATAAATTAATACAAAATATTTTCAAATCTATTACCATTAATAGTATTTAAATAGGAACCATCTAATCCATACATTTCAAGCTACAGCCCAAAAGTTGTTTTGATGCGACCTATTTATTGGTTTCATAATTAATAACGTATCTTTATATATAAATAGTGTTTTACTTGCGGCCAGTAGTATAACTTAAGCTCATAGAGTATTTCTTGAGCTTAAAGGTTATCTCAGGCGTCCAAACGTTATAGATATAAATAAGCTTAAAGAAATAGTAGCTTTTAAAAAAATAAAAAAAACTAACCAATAAGTATTTGTAAACTTCTGGGCAATTGATTTAATTGATCAGCCTGGTAACCCTTTGACAATTTTTTAATTCCGTTACAATACTTAAATCATAAAAATATATTTAGCAAAATTGTCTTCGGTTTGTCTTGTGGAAACATATCTGAAGTGCATCCCGAGGTTACTTTTAAGTACCCAAGTTCAGGCATTAGTTGTCTTCTTGGCCAAGAAGTAGCGCCTCACGGTGCAGGGGGCTACATAGAAACTACATAGGCTCACCACTTGAAGAAAACTCGCTATTGGGGCTCAAGGCCCATTTTGGGAAACAATGCGCCTTTCTCACAACTTTAACTGTCCTCCCGACGAGAGGTGCTCTTAAAGCATTTGGCATTAAAGTATTAAAATAAAAGTTAGAAAGCTCTCATCATGTTTTAACCCAAAAAATATATAATTGAATAGTAACATTAGTAACAAATGTTTGTCGGCTTTTCGACATGTTGTATTTTTTAAATCCATTGATTGAATATGCATTTACTTGGTAGAACTCAATTTTAACACCATGACAAAATAGCAATGTATTTTAGTTCTACAAAAGTTATAAAATACATATTTGATGGCTATTTCGTCAGAACTATGTTTTACCGTACATTAACTTATCTCTATATACTGGTGTAGAAAATACATTGCTATTTTTTCACCGTGTTTTCAATTCGCTTCAATTCAAGCCAATTAAAATGAAAATGATCACTTAAAATCAAATAATTATATGATTTCGGCCAAAAAAAAATCAAATTGAAAAAGAAAGTGTTTCGTGCCCGTGTTTAAGTAATTAAAAATGATATTTTATTTTCATATTCTCAGAAACAGAGCTAAATATACAATCACAATTCGGAAAACACTGTTAAACATGAGCATCATTTTAATGTGAATCTCTTTTTATATTTAATGGTTATTTGAAGAAAAATATTCAAAACAAAGCAAATATATAAAGATTTTAACCAAATATTGTATTATACTGTAAGAAAAATTCTTTGCTCATTGAAATAAATATTAAAAAAATATATTCAAGCCTCGTAGAAAAAAGGTTGACGTTCCAGTTTACCACTTGTTCAGCTAACTTATCACAATTTATTCATTTGAAACATAAAGGAAATGGCCAATTTCCAATTTTCGGCATTGAAAATTTCAATTTCCTTTTAGCGATCAGTCAGTGTAAAGACAAAAATAAAATATGCAAAGGATCGATTATGAGAGTCTGTGTTTTTGAGATAGACTTTTTCGTAATAGGGTATTCTATTACACATATCAAATACTACCAACAAGCTTCAAGTTAAATTAAAAGTAAAAAAGATATTTTAAGCAATTTGGTCGTATCAAATTCATGCATCTAATCAATATACCATTCAAAATTATTTTACATTATTGTTATAAAGCTTACCGGTATTTACAAATCACGTTATCTCACCATAAATTAGTTTGGTGATGATATAATGTAAGCTAATTTGAATTCTTAAATACGTGTCAGTATTGATTCATTGTAGATAGAAGATTTATCGAAGTGGAAATTTAAGAACCGTGTACTCGTGCCTTTTCTCAATGAAATAATCTTATTTTTAAGGTGTTCACAGTCAATACTTTTACTACGGAAATTTAACTGTATTTCACTAGAAAATGCTCGCGAAGAGCGACACTGGTCTTTATCTTAAACAATATTTGTGGAATAAGTACAAAATATGTTTTATTATTTTTTTGGTAAATTAATCTTCATTCGGACAATTCATTTGATCTTTCTCGGCCATTTCATACGTAAATATTTTTTATGACTCTGATTTAATTTAGCACTAAACTAACCTAATATTGCATAAATAATTTATTCATAAATTTTAAATAAAGTGTACTTTACAAAAATTATAGTGAAAAAAGTAATTAAAAGTGAAAAAAGATTAATTAATACCTTGTGAGAAAAAAAACATGGGCTTCAAAAAAAGAAGAGAAAAAATTTACTGGAAATTGGCAAAGAAATCAACCAAGTGAATTCCGACAAAATCAACTAGTTATATAAAAAAATAGTACTCGTGTGAACTCGTTGTGTGAAATATTTCAATATCCGAGCAATACCGCTTAAAACATTAAATCTCTTTCTAGCGGCATATTTTTTTTGTAAGAACAAACCACTCATTTCACGATTCACCAAAAAATTATAAGAAACATTCAATTTAATTTTCTCAAGAATGGTGGAATTCTCATGAATGACGAAGCTGAGTATTTTATTTTTCGAATTATTTTCTTCTAATATATAAAAATCAATATTTGTTAGTTTTTTTGTTCGTACTCTCTCTATGCGCTGCCATACTGTTCATCCAATTGCGATAAAACTTTGTCAATTTATTGCTTGCACTTGTGCAAAGGTTATAGGCATAGTAAAATCTACTTACAGTAGGTCTTTTATATAAAAATAAATGTTTTTTTATATTTTATGCGCTGAGATACTGTTCATTTCGAAAACTTATTTGTTGCACTTGCGCAAAAGTTATAGGCATAGTACACTACACTTTAAGTAGGTGGCGTGTGTAGACAATAGGCAAAAGACAAACAGAAAATTTCATCGATACCAATCAATGTAAGTGAAATTATTTATCTAAAATATGATGTATCTGAAAGCACTTAAATAAACACAAACACTTTCTTTCTTTGGGTGGCATTGCAATGCTTGCCAGGTACCGGCTAGTATTCAATAGAATGTGTACGGTTATTAACTTATGTAATAATATTTGTAAAAAATCCTTGCAAAGTTTTCGTAACTAACTTATTAATAATGGCGTCAATAATGTGATGGAAAAATAACAGAAAAAATGAGATGTCAAAAAAACAAGTGTCCCCCAAACCCGTTGCCACACATTAGAGAGAAACAAGCAAGCAACGTAGTAAAAGCAAAGGTCCACGGAGTATTAATTTCTTTGGAGCTCAGTGGAAACTTTTCCGCAGCAAGAAGCGGTACAGCGTTAATGATACAAGTTGGGGTAATTTACGGTAATGTTAGCGACGCGATTTCGCCTCCGGAACTCACACAGAATCGCCAAAACAAATTTAATTGTTTTTTCATAACCCGTATAAAGCATTGCCGAACGGGTTCCCAACACAAGATGCTTTATTAAATTAAATTAATTTTCTAATATTTTTGCTGGTCTTTTTACGTGAGCTTTGTCACGACATAATCATACAAATAATAACACATTTTAAGCACTATATATGTACCATTATTACTTGACTGGTTGTGAGGGAGTCACCATCCCATAAAAACTGTGCAGTACTCAATAAAAGTTGTTTATATACGAACAATTTTTTATATACAAGCTATAAATGAAACAAAATTGTCATGAACATATATTTATATTAAAACAATATAACTTCGAAGGCTTTTAACTGTATCTACCAGGGCTGTGGAGTCAGAGTCGGAGTCGGAGTCGTCGCGGCGATTTGGCCGGAGTCGTAGTCAGAGTCGGAAATTTTTAAATGTTTGAACTTTTTATTTTTGCATATAATATGTAAAATTTGGCTAATGGCCGGATTGGTAGGGTTGATATTTAATTGAATACACATCAATAGGAAAATTAGGCAAAAAAAAGTGACGATATTCAACTTTTTTAGTTGGAGTCGGAGTCGGAGTCGTGTTTTTGGTCAATGTCGGAGTCGGAGTCGTGGTTTTGGTAAATGCTGGAGTCGGAGTCGAACTTTTTTTACCGACTCCACAGCCGTGGTATCTACTATATGGGGACAATTTTAGTTCCGAATTTGAACGGCGGTCAAGTTATGATGATACATCTATATTTCTACATTGAATTTACTGACATCAGGACCAGTTTCGCTCATCGCAAGCATGATCAACTTATAAGAAATACAACAGCGTTATTTATAAAAAAAATATTTTTGTTATTCATGTCCTTATCTCAATAAACTCAATGTGGAATAAGTACTAAAAATGTTTTAATGTTTTTATTATAATGCCATTCCATCAAGTATTGACAATGAACACTTTAAAAGTGACGAGCATAATCGTAATAAATCAATGTTTTAATAAAACGCCGAATAAAGCCCACCTCTTAAATTGAAAGACATTTCCATACCATGGAAACTGGTCCTTAAATCTTAACGATACCAAATTTAAATACATATCAATCTGTACCTCGAAGGTAAACAACACATGTCGATTTTTGGAAAATTTAAGATATAGACATAGTGTTGTTTTATATCTCGGGACGATCTGTCGAGTGGTATACTCAACTATATCGTAATCACATAAGTAAATGAAACCACTTGTAAATTAACATACACTTCATAAACAGCCGAAGCGATAAGAGACCTCCCAGGTATAGATACATATATATGTATATATACATATACATATTTATGTCGGTCCCTGTGGTTTAGTGGCAAGAGCTTTGTCCTAGCGATCTGGAGACCCGGGTTCAATTCCCGGCAAGGTCAGATTTTTTCAATTGAAAAAAGAGATCTTGGGCTGGGTGTATGTTATTTATCGTTGATTTTGTGCACAACTGATTTATTACTTATCATCGAGTTAATCTCGTATGACTTTCACAATTAAGAATATTTGGCGCATTAGCGTAAGCTGTAATGCCAAATGTTTTTTATTTTTTATTTAAAAATCTTAAATTATATGAAAATGTAATTTACCCATAGAATAACTTATCCAATTCACTTTAACTCACTAACATAAAAAATCTCTATATCACCTAGATTGCGATGGTAACATATAAACTTAGTGACTTACTTTTATTCTCAGATATAAGTGAATCAAACAATTAACTAAACGTCAGCTTAAGTTCATTTGTGCATAGTAAAATAACACATAGAAAATTAGAAAATTCATATTAAATAATACAAATATTTCTGACCCGTTCTGATAATGTTGATCGAATTGCAATAATATAGATTGTGTTAGATACATAGTTTACAAAGTTTCTTGACGTATCATTTCACAAAGAATTAAGCGTCAACAATATCATATTTATAAGACGAAAGGTAATGGTAATAGAATATCGATAAATCAATTTTTCCTGTTGATGGAGTAATGTAAATAATCTGTCATTTACCAAAACACCTTATATCCTATTTCAAGCACTAAAAGAGTAGTACTCTGTCTTATAGCAGCTAAGTATTAAACTAAGGGAAGAAAAGACAGTTCGAAAACTTTTAAACTTTATCACACCAAAACTATCTTTTTTCGTATGGCTGTTCGTTGTAAAAGAAGACAGCTTTCGTAATAAATGATTGATGTTTATTTTGTATTGCTATTGGAAGTGAAGAATTGAATCTTTGATCTCTTAAAGGAAACAGTTCAAGAAGCTTTATTACTTTCCCGTTTGTTCCGAGGAATGTAATTTAGCCAAGATAAGCTTTTGTGGACATTCTGTTTATGATAAACGTTAAATGGGGCCAAGTCCCCACTCGAAATAAAACGAAATTATTTTAATACATTATATCTTAGTTATTTATTTCAATAAACTTTTTTTTATCTGCGAAATTTATCTCACTAAAGCTTTTCCTACGACGCGGTTACATAATTTAACGATATATGAAAAAAAAAATATTTTTTGTCCAAATGTACCCTTTTCTTGGATAGTTTCTTTATATGTGAGCGTCTTAATTGAATTGTTATCTTACATGCTTATTTTATTATGATAATAAAATAAGCGTAAGCGATCACTTTTCTTAATGGAAATAATTTTTTGATTTCGATATTAAAGTAAGGTATTTAATAGTAAATATTTAATTTCACTAAAATAAATTAATATTATAACAGTCCTTGGCTATTTCGGTATCACATTATTGTAACGTCACCGATTTAATAATATTATAAGTATAAAATAAATTATAATAAGTAATGTATAAATTAAGTGATTTATTAATCGATATTCCTATTGAAGAAGTGTAAAGCATATCACATCGTATCATGGGTATTTCACGTAGTCTGAAAAGGTTACCATTTCTACATGGAAAAGTAAAAATAAAGAATGAACAGTAACAACCTAGGCTACCTATAAGTAGGAAACTTGTAGTCTTAAGGCTTGAATATTTTTTTCACGTTCAATAACTAAATCAACTAGATTCATTTTGAAATATGGAATGGAGTAAATATAACAAGAGCTTATTTGAGTAATTATGAAAGAGTGCAGCTTTCCAAGACTGTAAAAATCCCCATCATTGTTCTTGACCCATCATTTTTTGAATGACGTGACTTGTAAATTTAGAAGTGAAAGAAGAAGTACACGATACCAATAGAAATTTGACCTTCGTATGAAATATGAGCTGAGGATACCCTCGTTCAACAGTTTGGATCTGTTTCCCCAACACTTCCCGTTATGCGATGAAAATAAATATCATTCTCGTGGCCTGATGCAGAGCTGCACCATGATCTTTTGTGCTTAAAAAAAAAAAAAACAGAAAACAAAGAAAATATGTCTCGCTCAGCCGCTTCAAAAGTGATATTAATTAAGTATACTGTCAATTAACCGTGACGGTAGAGTCTAATCTACTTTTTGTTGAACCTAAAGAGGAATCAAGAGTATCCCGTTCCCCATATAATGTTGCTAACTTATCGATGCCTCAAAGTTGCACTTGGTCGAGATCAAGTCAGCGTGGCCTGTCGGGTGGCCAACTTTGTCACAATCGATAAGTTTACAATGGGATATATATGGGATATACTGGGTAACATGATATTCTTGACAAAGCTCTACCGCCACGGCAGATTTTCAGTCAAAAATACACTAAACAGTAGCTAAACAAGTCACCTATTTTTTTTTCTCTTTTCTATAAGCACCATATTACATCGTTAAAGTCCTGTGCAACTCTGTATCGGGTCAAGAACACGAAGGTATAAATATTTTCTTGGTCGTGTAGCGTTACGAAAGGCGGCCGTGAAACGGTGGCTGAATTCGCACAGTGGGTTGTAGTTTAGTGACCAACTCGCGTTCACATTAAACGTTTAAATGATTTCAAAGTTTATTTTTAAATCTAATACTTATTTATGTCAAGAAAATTAGGTAATATTGTATATATTATTTTTTTGTTTTTTAACATTTAGACAGATTAGGTATGTATTGCTATATATCAGTGATGCAAAACCTTTTTGGCTGAAGGACCAAGTTTTCAATTTTCAGATTGTTCGTTAACCACATGAGAGTGAAGAGTGAAGAGTGAACTATCGTTATTTTTAATGCACACAAATTGATTTTCCACCGTCCGTGAAAAGTTCTGATGGAAAACAGAAAATTTAAATTTGTCATATTGGGCCGCATGAATTGTTATTTCAGACCGCATGCAGCCTGTTGGCCTTGGGCTGCGCATCACTGCTCTAGGCCAAGACAATATCGTGAGAAATATATTTTTATACTATAATTATGTTGCTTCATTAATTCCACATTTTGTAACATTATTTATATTGCTGTCTACACAATACTATGACAGATAGAAATACCAAAGTATTTTGGTAGAAAGGCCACACTGTTAATAAGCCGATTAATAAATGTGTAAAAACAAATAAAAAGGTACTCCTTCTTTCATTCGCTACTTTCGCACAATGTTTTTTTCGGCAACGAATAAATTGGTAACTAATTCTACTTTTCATGTAACCCTGTTTTTATGAGCAATGTGATGCCGAGCGTAGAATTAAAAATAACATCTTGTTGGGCACTGAAAGAACTCACAGAGTGACCTCAAAAGACAACAAGTTAAGGTCGCGCAAAAGCCTCTTTTGGGGTCATAATGTAACAAACTTCCCTTGCGGTTAATGAGATAAGTCTAGCGGAAGAATGTTCTTTGCTCTTTAATCTACTTTCCAGTCATTCTCAAATATAACCTTAAAAATCATTGCATGAACTATTTTTAATTGCAGCTTCAACTAGTTACAATGTTCCAATATAAAAGTCCTGGGTTTCGCCTTTCGGGATCTTCAGACATTTCAAGTGCGCGAATGAACTTAAATTGTTTTTAAAATCTGATGTAAAATGATTTAAGTTTTTAAGGTAGGTATTTAAATTAATATTTGTCTGTAAGGTCATATCTTCAGATTAATAATATCATTAAATACAACACAAAACACATCACCTACCAGCTATGTATATCGTACTTAATATCACATTTATGTTTACAGTCAAAATATATAAAAAGTTTAAGAAATATTAAGTATTATTCCGTGTTATTAAGACACTATATTTATATATATTAAATTCATTTATTTTGTATGGCTTCCACATAAACATTGTACATATCAGTACCGGTTACGCTCGTCGCAATTATTTTCAACTGAGCTTCACATCATGGAGCTGTTCAAATGATGAACGTGTTTTGATCTCTACACAATATGTGTAGAATTAGTCATATTAATTAACTATCATTAAACAACAGAAGTATAATTATATTTTTTACCATGTCCGCTCCCAACTTGGAGCATATGGACTCCTAACGGAGTTTATCTCAACATGTTTTCTTTTCTACGAGAACAGCTTTTTACTCAGTTTTCTCAATGTTTCTTTTTCGAAGAGAGTGGGTATGGAAAAGATACGAGGATTAAGACAGAACTAGTGGTTAGATAAACGCTGTCACTATGCGTCGCTCTTTGTAATCGAAAAGATGAGAGGGGGTAATTAATAACATTTAAATAAGTTTTATTCTATCTCGTGAATTAAACATTTATGGAAACTCTTCTCCCTATATTGAGCCACACAATTAATATAATTGAGGGTCTTAGTACTACAGACATATAAAATATTTAACTTTGTTGAGGTACCATAGTTTGAGAAGACCTTTGTGGTACAATCATCCTTTATTTGCTTGAGTGACCCTTAGGACTTTTGAAAGGTAAAAGACGTATGAGCGAAAAGCTTTTAACATGTTTTCTGAAGATATTTTTGCGACAAAATTGGGAAAAGTATAAAACTGTTTTATTTTCGTTGAAATCATAAGGTTTTCTTACAATATTATACGGCATGCCAAAAACGATGAATGGTTTCATACAGTATCACAAAACATACAAAATAAGTTACGAACAGCGGCAACTTATAAAGTTTTATTATTAATGATTATATTTATCAGTTAATTTTTAAAAAATCACCTTTATTGAAATTTGATCAGAAAAATGAAAACAGTGATTCACACTCACTCTTTTGACTTTAAAAAGGTGTGTGTGTGTGTGTGTTAATATCATTGTCATTTAAAAAAAAATAGTACTAACTCCAGATTAAATTTATCTATCAGGACTGGTTTCCCTCATGGGGAGCATTATCAACTGATAATTCTCGCCATGAGCAAAACCAGTCCTGATCTAATAAATTGAATGTGGAATATGTACAATTTTAAAAATAATTATCATGATTTCTTTGTGCATACAATTTTACGTTAAAAAAAATGTGAAAATCGTTTTACTTTAACAGATAAAGCATGATGAAATGTGTCAATTTATTAGAAAATATAATCTATTTAACACAGCGTTACATTAATTTTAAGCTAATGCCTGTAATAATATGAGAAAAGTTTAAAATATAATGATTATTCGCAGCGTAGGAGCTTTTTTGATAAATGAAATTTTACAATCTATTTTAGAGTTTTTTAAGCGAGCGTAAAAATAGTCATTAAAATGTGAAATATCTTTGAAAGTGCGTTGGAAACAAAATTTATTACGCTTTTTTCTTGTATAGGGGGCGGGATATATCGCCAGCGCCATCTATTCGTTCAAAAAAGACATAAAAATTTAATTAAACGTCGAATCATTGATTTTTATTTTATTTTTT
Organism: Himalopsyche kuldschensis; assembly: GCA_028554975.1. Lineage (NCBI taxonomy): Eukaryota > Metazoa > Arthropoda > Insecta > Trichoptera > Rhyacophilidae > Himalopsyche > Himalopsyche kuldschensis. Next base: position 2,863,846 of record JAHFWI010000036.1, read on the forward strand.
TGAATGACAAACTGTTAAATTTTATATGGAGTGAGCGCGATTCATGTTGTTTTATCATCGATAAAAAGTAACCATTTATTACTCAATCGTTACAATAAGAAACATTTCAATCTGAAAGATCATTGCTTTATTCAAATTATATCATAAATAAATAATAAATTTATTTTTAATAGAAATCTTTAAATTATTAAATAGAAATTTTTAATAGATATTTTTAATAATGGATACAGTTTTTAAAATAAAATTTTAAATTACTTTGTGATAATTCCACTACCAGTGTGCTACTAATTGTGAAACGTGTTTCTCCTCTTCCGGATGCATCTTCGGACTTACTATCGCAAAGTTTGCTAAAGTAATAAAACAAGTTGATTCTAATATTTTAAAATTATAAAATTATAAAATGGAGTTTGGGATTTTTCCTTTTTACGGGAAGCAAGGATCAAATATAAGATCAAAGCAAAAAAAATTCTACAGCTTACAGATCAACAAATCGATATGTTTGCAACTCCTTTGGTTTAATTGTAAGATATGACTCGTGTTCAAATAAATAGAACATATGGTTTTAACTTCTTCCACATACATATAACATAATAGCCAGGACCGTTTCCGATCTTTTCAAGCATTATTTAATCAGTTTTACCATATGAATCATTATAATATGTGTGAATGGCACAAATACTGTGTTTTTTTCATCATTTATATATAGTCTCTTTCCACCAAGAGCTGGTAGTTAACATCTTAAAAGAGTGGCACATGTTCTGCTTCCTTAGAAGACATCTTTCTCGAGAGAAATCTAAGTTTATAAACCAAGCAATAATTTGAATGTCAAAAAGAAAAATTTACTTTACAAATAGTAGTGGTCATATTAAAATTAATCAAATATGAAATATGCGTATCTGAAAACCTAACTTTGAGAAAGACTATTTTTATATGTGTCACATAAAATTGTAGGATTTCAGTAATAAATATTGATCAAGTCTCGACCATTAGTAAATACATATTTATTTTTTTGAGGTTTAAATTATTTACTTTGAACATGAAATAATCTCAGCAATTTCATCGCATTTCTATGACGCAATTGAGCTTTTTTGAAAATAAGTTAACTTTCAAAAAACGTTAACAGCTCCTCGCCTTGGGGCATTCAAATATTTGGGACGTTAGTACCATAATCAAAATAGATCTAGCATGACTCCATACACTTGGCTTGATTTGAAAATAAAGACAAACTAATTTTACGAATATCAAATTTCATTCGTTCAAATGAATTATACTCTTTTTTTTATGACGGCGCAGGTTTCGCTTTTAGACACCTTTGAGCATTCAAGTGCACAGTTGCTCTCAAACTAATTAGCGAATTAACAGTTTTTATATATTTTACATTTTAAAAAGTATTGAAGATTCTTATGACCAATGATAATTGAATTAGCGGGAAATCACAACATGCTTTGCTTAATGTATAAAAATCAATATGTGTTTGTTTGTTTGTTTGTTTCTACTTTATGTGCTGCCATACCGTTTATCCGATCGCAATGAAAATATGACAAACGTTTTGTTTCCACTTTTGCGGATGCTTTTAGCATACTAAAATTAACTTACAGTAGGTTTTTATATAAAAATCATTGTTTTTTCATATTTTATGCGCTGCCATACCGTTCATTTAGACAACTTATTGTTACACAGATTATAGGTATATTACAATTAACTTTCAGTAGGTTGCCCGTGTTTCGTACCATATACAATCGGCAAAAGACAAACAGCAAATGTCAAACGGCAAATTTCATCGATTCCGATCAATGTTAGTGAAATTTAATCTAAAATATTGCGCATCCAAAAGCACTTCAATAAACACTTTCTTTATTTGAATGGCATTGCAACGCTTGCCGGGTACCAGCTAGTATAAAATAAAATGAATAATAATCTAGTCAACAATACCACTAACCGTATCTGTACTCAATCAATTCTAATATAATAAATCAAACTAAACATCATTTTTCTAGCCATATCATCAGTGTGAAATATTCATTTCATGTAAGATATTCTTCTTAACTAATAAATAAAATAAACCATATTCTAAAAAAGCATGCATATTTTTATTTAATAAAATGCAATATGGTAATTTTAATTTAAGTCGCAATATTCTTCGTTATTATACTCATAATACTCCGACACTAAAGTATCTGAAACATCATTAAAAATGTATTAAAGTTTTATTTTATTTGGATTCATGTGTTGGTTGTCGTCAAAGTGTATATAGATTACAGATATTAGATAATGGACGAGGGTTCAACTTCATTTAATCAAAAGTCAAACGTGACACGATCATTAGAAATAAAAATAAATTTTCTGAGGTATTATTCCGTTTCAACCGAGAGCATTTATCTTTCAACAACGGAGGTAGATAAAACCACAAGATACGTTACTTCGAAAAGCTTTTTGCGTGATCTTAATTTTTATATATTACCACTTGCAATTAAAAATGACATTTCCTCGCTGAAAAAAATGCGCTTTGTAATAAAAATATAAGATAATGAAGATATTTTCGTGTAATACCTCTAAACGTAAAATATTATTAATAAAGCAAAATTGCGCCGAGAAACATGCTGTATGCATTTGTTTTCCAAGCACAGTAGGTATTCGGTTACCCTTGTTTTGTGAGTTGCCATGACTCACAATCGTATAGCAACACAGTTAGTATGCATGCGTTGAACAAGGGACACTTGGTTCTGACCTAAAACAACTGTGAGTTCCAGACTTTCTGCATGAGATATACGAATATGATGATAATATATGTATACCTATAATGAGATTGACGAAACGCGCTATTCGCGAATTCGTCCGTAAAACCTCTAAATAGTTTCACAATGCAGTGGGCTATGACTGTAACTCAACCATACCTTGCTTAATTATGACGAGAAGGCATCAAAGAATCGTTTCAGACCGAGAGCCATTTTTATTGATGACCTTCCATAGGTTTAAATAAAATGTAAGCTGACCTGCTGTCAGCAGCGATGGGGTGGAAATGTAGCTTGAATAAAGACAGAACTTAGAGGCGAAGGAGACGAGAAGAACTTTGACGACAACGCACATTAGAACTTGAGGCTCCACCAAATATTTACATAAATATGCAAAATTAAAGATAATTTAAAAACATTTATATCAATCGAATCAGAAGATAAATTGATGTGTTTAAGTTTGACCCAAGACTATACTTAAAGCAGCTCTTCACCAAAAATTCTACAGAACGTATCATAAGCTTTGTTGTTTGTAAAAAAATCAAGTTAAAGTTAACTAAGATCGAATTTATGTTTGTCGGATAAATAGCAATGTCGGCATCTAAATTTCGTATCATGGGCGTATTAACATGGCGATGGTCGATGCAGTCAACCTTTTGCGGACGACGCTTTACTGCGGTGAGATCACTTTTATAGCAAATTGAATATCTTTTTTAATGACGAGTAAGCGGTTAAATGTTAATTAACATCCAAATGGTAAACGTTTGTAAAAGGTTGTTCTTCTATTTTTCCCTCCCAACCAATGTTCCATTCCTCTGAAAGTATCCTCATTACCTCTTCAATTAAATGTTGGAGAGGCTGAAATAAATGTAAATTGTTTTTCGACGGATATTAATTGCAGAAAAACTAATTTAAAAACGTTTTACTCAGGATTGAACAAAAATCGTATTTCATCTCATTTCATTTAAATGATTCAAAAAAACATTCAAAATAATTTCTTCAGCGTTTTTATAAATTATAAATTTTATAGTTTCTTTCATAAACACATAAAAACAATGTAATGAGTAAACACTAAAAAAATGAGTAATCATCATCGCAATCGCTAAAATTGGATATAAGATTTCGGTATCAATTTTTATTTTGAAGATGATCTAACTGAGATACTATTCTTCAAATTATCATAGAAAACGAACACATTTTACCAAACATATTATGAAGTAGCTTTAATATATATAAAAATAACGTTACATAATATCTATATTTGTATCCTAAAGATGGCCCGTCGTATATTTATCGAATGTGTGCAGATTTTTTTTCTTCAAAAAATATTATATTATCTGGTTTTCTTAATGCAAAAAATAAATCTATAAGTACGTCGCGTGCCAGCAACATTTGCGTACGTGCCACCTCAGACACGCTTACTTAAGGCTCGCTAGCTCTATTTTAAAATATTGAAGAAAAAAAAACGAATATAAAGACAATATTTATTATGAAACACTCACTTCTAGTTTTTTTATTAAATATTATTTGAATTAAGGCTAAGTAAGCATTTCTAGGAGTATTGTCATTTTGTATACCATTCCCCCCCTCATTATAGTCACGTGTATTTCTAATGTACAGATTTTTTTCTAAGAGAAGTCTTTGCCAGTTAGTTGCTCATTTTTTTTAAATAAGATCAGGGATATGTTAAAACAATGACAATAATATAACATATTAGTATCTTTTTCACACAAAATTTATAAGATCAGGACCGATTTCGATTATAGCAAGCATTATTAACTGATCATTCAGTTGATAATGCTCGCAATGAAGGAAACCGGTCCTGATCTAATAAATTTAGTGTGATATTTAATTTTAATTATAATGTCATTCCACCAAGTATTGAAATAAAACACCTTAAAAGTCATGTTAAAACTGTTAGGACAATAATAGTGATCGGCTTATCGATTTTAATACACACAAAAACTGTCCATTAAAAACCAATAAAAATTATTCATCAATTCAAAAGTTTAATTTAAGTAGGTACTTGGACAGTTATTGACTCTCGCTCAAAGCATATAAAAAATATTTCACCTCCCTAAATGTTGTATTCAGCTGCTGCGCGAAATAGCCTTAAAGCTGTGATATGCATCACAGAACGTCTGTCCGGGGAAATGAATATTAAAATTTTCCGTTCGCGAATCGAATCATACGAAAACGCTGCAGGCCAAAGCTCTACGGAACTTCGGAATATGCGATTTAATTTTTCACGTCATTCTCCGGTGATGGAAAGTTTTGTGGTCGTCATCAAACGACCGCAGCTGAGTAGAAAATCTCTATCAGATAAAACCTGCCAAGAGGGTCATAAAATGGATGACCATATTAAGAGGAAAGGAATTTCAAATATCATAAATGCAGGGATAGTTTCTTTTCCTCTATAAGATTTTACACTAAAATAAAACTTAATTTTATCGTGAATTAGTCAAACTTTACTTAAAATGATATAAATACTAAAAAATGTGCAGAACTACTCAATAAAAAAATATAAAACACTCTTAAATTCTATTCATTACGTCATGTTATGTTAGAAACATCTGAAAATTTGATACAATAACTGAATAATCATAAACACATTTCGTAACACCAGTTCCACAATTACAATCAATGATCAGGAGTGACTCACTCATCTCAAGATATTTTCTACCAAAATAAGTCCAGACAGAATTAAAAACATCAAATTGTGAGATCGGTACAAAAAAGTGATACTTTTTTTTTTTTTTAATATCAATTGCCTATTCGAAGCATATGGCCGCCACACACGGTGCCTTCAAGAATCTCTGTCATCCGCCAACCCAGGTTCTTCCAAGGTCATCCGTAGCTCTGCTAAGTTCATTCTATGGATGGTCATCAGTGGTCTTACAGGGCTACGGAACCATCCGGTTGTGAGAAGAGACAGGTAGTATTCAGGTTCCCCAGAGACATACCAAGCACATGTCCAAGCCAGGTCCATTTTCACCTTTTATTTTGGACGTAATAAGAGGCTGCTTTGTCCGCTATTTTTACCTTAGTATAATTTTTTTCTACGCATGCATACTGACTGTGCTGCTTTACGGTTGCGAGTCATGGCACATCACAAAAGCACAGGGTAACCGTATGCTGTGCTTCGAAAACAGATGCCTGCGGCGAATACTAGGAGTACAGTGGTTTGACTTTGTCAGGAATACGGAGGTAAGAGAGCGGACAAACCAGCCCCTTATTACGTCTAAAATTAAAAGGCGACGATGGACCTGGCTTGGACATGTGCTGCGGATGCCCCAGGGGAGCCTGAATCCTGCCTGCCACTTCTATCAACCTGATGGATCCCGACACCGCGGAAGGCTTCTGATGACCATCCATAGGATGTACTCAGGGGAGCTAAGGGACGCTGGGATGACCTGGGAAGATGCGAGGAGGTTGGCGGGAGACAGAGAATCTTGGAGGCACCGTGTGGCGGCTATATGCTCCGAATAGGTAGCGGATATGGGAAAAACATCAACATCAATAATTAACAACATGATTTATGGTTGCAATTCAATATTCAAAAAAGCACGCAAAGTTAAAGTGATCGATTGTGTGTTGCGGTAAAAACATATGAATTTACAGTGTCTCAAGAGAATAAAATTATCAATAAAGTAAGATGTAAATACTTTATCTAATTTAGGACAAGTATTTTCATCTGGTTTACCGTCTTACATTGTGCTGACACTATAAATGTAAGTCATAAAATACATTTCGGGTCGTTAAAGATATCTTTGTTGGGCAACCACCCGTAAATCTGTTATTGAAGAAGGTCGACTTTGTAGCGATAGTTTTGCATAAATTGTACAGGTTTTTAGCTCCCGACAACTGCGATGTTGAACAACGTTTCTCGTAAATGATAAATTTAATGCCGCGCAATAAATAAATTATTTCCTTGCTAACGTTTTCGCGTCTAATTTGAAGTTAGGAAAAGGCACCGAGCTAATTTTATAATAATATATGAGTCAAAAGGCAAAACGTGTTAATCTTTCATATCCCATTAAGATGTTCATGTGAGCCTTAGAATGTCGATGGTTTCAGCAGTGATGATCACGGTTTTAAATCCCAAAACGTATTGATTAAGTAAGTGTTTGAAGGCATGGATGTATGTATGTAAAGAATAAATTTCTCTTACAGGAATATGATACTAAAAATTAGTTGTAGAGAGAATGGTAATCTTATTACAAGACACCATTAAGACATAATATTCTGATACAGTACGTTTACGATGGTAGTCTAAATATGGCAAATAAGACAATCTCATAATCTTCTAATGTATAAAAAAAATAATTGTTTGTTTGTTTGCACCCGGTGCGCTGCTATACCGTTCATCTTATCGCAACGAAACTTTGACAAACTTTTTGCTTGCTTTTTCACAATTTTTTTTGGCACAGTAAATTAATTAGCTTACAGTAGGTCTTTTATATAAAAATCAATGTTTTATCATATTGTATGCGCTGCCATACCATTAATTTTGACAGCTTATTGTTGCACTTGGCAAAGGTTATAGGTATGGTACAATTAACTTTTAGTAGGTGGCGCGTATGTCGTACCATTAACATTCGGCAAAAGACAAACAGAAAACTTCAAACGGCAAATTTCATCGAAACCGATCAATGCTAATGAAATTAAATCGAAATAATTTATCTAAAATATTGTGCATCCGAAAGCACTTCAATATACACAAACACTTTCTTTCTTTGAGTGGCGTTGCAACGCTTGCCGGGTACCGGTTAGTGACATATAAAAAAGACTCGGCCTGTCTTATTTCTCTTCATACATTCAAACAAATGTACTCAGCAATTCCTTAATCAGTTGTGTAAAGAATCAAATTCAACACCGAGCAGTTTTTAAGTATTCGTCTTTTGTTATGAACATTTTCGTGAACAATTTATAAACAACAATGATCAGTTTTTTGCAAAAAAAATAAGAACGATTTAAGGAATTATCTGTATTGTTTTTATAAATTTTATAATTTGAAAACCCAGCTGACTTACGACCAGTTTGATATATACTATTTTCATTTATATTCTATATTCATTAATGCATCGTTTCATCAATTTCATGTAACTTCTTATATGAAATCACTCTAATAATAAAATGTATTATTAATAACAATCGTCTTCCATATTATCGATTAACTTAAATATTGGGGTAATACTTTCAACATAAATAATGGTGATTATCTTTTTATAAGCAGTCCGCATCGGGCAATATTACTAAAATATTTTATATTTATGCATCTAAGCACAGAAGCCAAAGGATAGTATTCGTTAGAGATAACAAGGTTAGTTGTTCTGGGACACTTTTTCTCGTCCGTCGTCATATTTTATGGTTCAACACTAAACTCTACTCAGATAAAGTGGCTTCCGAACCACGTTCCAATGGAAATGTGATCTCACGATATAATATTTTTCACCTCATACCAACTGTAAATATTTAAGTTTATCACCACGGGTCGGTACACCAAAATACCTTACGACACAACATGTCTTATTTTATAAATATATTTTTAAAAATATTAACATTTTTAATGTGTTATTTCAATCCTTCTTCTAGTGATGCGTTAAGGTACAGGTAGGGAATTGTTTAAGGTATTTAAAACTGCTGACATTATTTCAAATTAAATCTGATTGGTTGCATGTCATTAGTTAATATTTTGTAATGCTTACGTCATTAGTAGTACAATTATTTTTTTGCTTTGTTTTGATTCTATAACCCCCTCCTTGCTTCCCGTAAAAATAAAAAATCCCAAACTCCATTTTGTAATTCTATAATTTAAAAAAATTAGAATCAATTTTGCTTCATTCCTTAAGCAAACTTTGCGATAGTAAGTCCGAAGATGCTTCTGAAAGAGGCGAAACACGTGTCACAGTAAGTAGCACAATACGTGGAATAATCAAAGTCATTTTAATTTTTATATTAAAATGAACTTCCACAAAGTTACCGCCGAAACCATCGAAAGTATTAAATATATACTTGTTTCAAAAAATTAAATTTTATATTAAAAAAGAAAACATTGATGAAATGATTGAATACTTTTATGAATAAAATCGAATCATTTTTATTGAATTATCATTATTTTGTATGGATACGATATTTTGTATATTTGTTATACGTTAATCAGATTTTTAATATCCAAGAATTAATTACTTTTACTACCGCAATTGTTGTTGTAATATAAACAGTGAAAACCACATGTCTCTATTCTACTCAGACGCATCGACCAATCGAGTGGAAGAGAGATAGATGCGGCACAATCCGAACGGTAGGCCGATCGTGCCTCTCTATCGCTTATCCACGCTCTCGCTCGCACGCTTGCCTTCGGCGTAACGCGACAAACGGGACAATGAGTCATGTTTTTTCGTGCGTGCAGCGGGCGTTCATCGATGTATAAGACGTAGTCATGTCAAAAAAATCGTTGCTTGCCATCTTTATCTATTATATTTAAATCTTTACGGAGTGTTACTCAAACCAATATTCATCTGAGACACAGTTAATATCGTTTATGTGTACGATGTGTTTTTACCAAATATACTTTCTACGTTGACTTGTTATAAAGTTTATAAATATAAACAAATGTTTTTATTTGTAAATTATGCTTTCTAATTATTTGCCTAATCAAGAATCAGGATATCGTTATATGAATCTCCATACATATATATATTTTTAACTATGTCTGCTCCCAACTTGGAGCATTGGGACTTCTCACGGAGTTTATCTCAACGTATATTTTTTTCTACAATAACTGCTTGTTACTCAGTTGCTCAACCTCTCTTTTTTTTTAAGACATTAGGGGATGGAAAGGATCCTAGGACTTGGACATATATATATTGTATCTTCTTTTATTCCCAAATGGCATGGGTTCACAGAAACCACATAAGTGCAAAAGATTCTAAAATTTTGATGTTCCCACAAAATTATAGTCAATATTTTAGATGCACTCTCGTATCGTGTTCTTTCTTACGCTTTGGTGCAGCTTCATATTCAATAAGTGATTCAGCTATATAAACAAAATTAAATAACTATACACGTCATTCAATTTCTTTTAATTGTATTGTTTGTTTTATTTTATCAATTTACTAGTGTTCGAACCCGGCTTCGCTCGGACCAGTTTGGGGTTATGTTCACCTCGGCGCGTAAATTCAGACGGGCCAAGTTGAAACAACTTTTTTCAAAATTCAAAAGTCTAGGTCAATTAAAATGGAATTAAAATGAACATTTCAGACTGGCATTGACATTTCACAGCCCCATTCTCGCCCATTAAAATGTCCAAATTCAAGGAAAAAATCTAATTTGCTGTCAAACAAATGTCAAATAATACCTTCACGTAAATAAAAACATTATTATATTAATAAAAGCCGGGAAAAGTTCAGTAGAAGACTAATTTATTACATTTTGACTAAATGTCTTCGCCGATAAAAAAATCAAACATATTTTCTTTCATATTCGTTTTTATGGCAACTTAATGACCAACAATGCAAAAGGGAATTACAGACCCACGGACATACATACGCCGTTTCGGTTTTATATATGTACTACTCGATACTCGAGTAATTGGAGTCTCTACACACACATTGATAACGAAACAAATTTACCGTCGAAACTTTCGCGAGCGAAATCAATTCTTTTGTTTGAACTTGCAACAACAATGCAAAAGGGAATTACAGACATACATCCCCCGTTTCGGTTTTATATATAAGATTTATTCGTAACGATTTACAATTTTTGTTATGAAACCATGATATTTTTATTAAGTTTTATTTATATCGATTTCTGAGACAAAAAAAAACACAAAAATGTAAATAGCATCAAATCAGAAAACTGGTTAAAACGACAATTTCAATTATTACATTCAATTTATATTTTTGAGTTAATTGAATGTCAATCTGAGCCACTAAAACCCGTTTGTGTTTTCCAACATGGCATTACCAGATATTTTCAAATTGATTTTAAATTTAAAGCGTTTAATATATTGTCAAATCGAATTTGTATAATTATTATGTACATATGTCTAAATCAGTGTGATTTAAATCAAAATAATTTACGTTTCAAAAATAATTCACATCAAATATGTAATATTGGCAAACGACACTGTCGCCTATTTATTACTACTAGCTTTGTTAATTTGTCATGAATCAAAAACTTCATAGTGATTGATCTTATATACAAAATCGAAACGACGTATGTATGTCTGTGGGTCTGTAATTCCCTTTTGCATTGTTGATCATTAAGTTGCCATAAAAATGAATTCACAATTAAATTTATTTATATTAATTAAATATTATCTAAAAAAATTAATATAAATCATTAAAAGTAATAATTTAAATAAAACGAGAAGTAATCTGGCAAAGGTACTTATCAATCATTATGATCATCTTATAATTATAATCTCGTAGCAATTGCTTGACAAACATTAAATGTAACTGTCAATTATGAGTGTCAATATGATAGATTACGAGAAGGCAAACATTCATCAATTCTGCTATTATAAAGGCAATTAAAACGATACAAGAATCAGAATTTTCATATCCCAGAAGCATGATCAATAATATTAATACTGTATTTGTTTTGTCTGTCAGATAATTATTAGGTTATAGAAAATAGTACCAATGTTGATGCCAAATCTATACAATATCATCAGAAGGACTGTGGTCAATGTAATGTGGGTGAAAGTCTTCACAAGCTTCTTTCACATATACTGTTATCTCATCAATTCGGAGTTAATCGTTTCTGAAACCACAAAAACTCCCAGTTTACCGCTTTTCCTTTGCGTAATATTCTAAGTATATTACCACTCGACCTTTTAGGATAACTTTAATAAGACTCTACGCCTATAATATAGTTTATTGTGTATTAATGGCAATGAATTATTTTCTTTTCTTTATATGCGAGGTCAGATCTTACTTACCTGTTAGGTGCCGGGTAGGATTCGTATGGCCGTGTATGGATGCCCGTGATTTTTTTTCAAAAAATAAATCTGATGTATATATACTTTTTGGACATACATTGTACATCACAAACACTTTCCAAATAAATGACACGATGTGTCATTTACGCTTCGTCATTTATTCGATAAACCAAACCAACAAATGTTTTACAAAACTTCAAGGTAGTCACAACACTCACACAGAAAATAAGTGAACGTGATTTTATATCGGAACTGATTTGTAGTAAAACTAAAGTTAATGTTAAATGTTTATAAAAAAGACGTTCAAAATTCTTAAAGCAAATTAATAGTCTTTAACTGAGTGGTATGCCTCAAAACAAGGTTCTACGCAGCACTTTTTAAAATCAACTATAGATAAGTATACAATATCTTTAAATTAAGTATTAAATCACGATTCCAAGAGATGTCATTATATGAAAGATATTTTAAAATTATTATAAACATTGCTCGTGGCCTTTAAGCCACGTCTCAAGTACTCCGTGCTAACACGCGCATTTTGTATGGCCAGCCTTACCAGCACGGAATTGTTGGCGAGTAAACACGGCCGCGGCATCGAAGAGATTAAAAAGATCTTTAGCTTTCTAGGCCCTAGGACATAGTTTTAAGTAGTTATTTGGTATCCACGTATTATTTTAAAGAAGATGTTTTCTTTACTATACAAATTAATTACAGTTAGCTTAATCTTATATATCATTTCACTCATCTAGTATTTATTTTTAACAAGATAAACACTTGGGATTCAAATATACCTCATGAAAAACAATTTGTAGGGATATTTTCGATAGTTTCGGCGGTAACTTTGTGGAAGTTCATTTTAATATAAAATTTAAAATAACTTTGATTATTCCACGTATTGTGTAACGAATTGTGACACGTGTTTCGCCTCTTTCAGAGGCATCTTCAGACTTACTATCGCAAAGTTTGCTTAAGTAATTACTTAAGCAAACTTTGCGATAGTAAGTCTGAAGATGCCTCTGAATGAGGCGAAACACGTGTCACAATTCGTTACACAATACGTGGAATAATCAAAGTTATTTTAAATTTTATATTAATTTGTAGGGATGCTAGTTTGGGAATCGATATATTCCACATTGGGAGCAAACATGATATGCAAAAATCTCATATATATAAATCAAAGTTTGATTGTTTGATCATATTTTATGCGTTCTCATACCGTTCATCCGATTGCGATGAAACTTATTGCTTGCACTTAGAAAAACCAACTTATAGTAAGCTTTTATATAAAAATCAATGTTTTTTCATATTTTATGCGCTGACATACCGTTCATTTTGACATGTTATTGTTACACTTGCGCAAAGTTTATAGGCATAGTAGAATTAACTTTCGGTAGGTGGCGCGTTTAGAAAATCGGCAAAAGACAAACACAAAACGTCAAACGGAAAATGTCATCGATATCGATCAATATTAATGAAATTAAATCGAAATTATTTATCTAAAATATTGTGCATCCAAAGTACTTCAATAAACACAAACACCTTCTTTCTTGAGTGATATTACAACGCTTTTCGGGTAGCCGATAGTTTAATCATAATATTTTTATTACAATATTTCTCATAATTTTATTTACGTTTCCTATTTCGTAAAATCACTTATAAGCTACTTATGAATTTTAGAGTTTTTGATTCAGTTCATTGGATGTACAGATTTAAAGCTTGAACCAAAACGTTAGATGAAAGAGAATTTCACACGTGGACAGTGGTTTTAAAAACCCTTTCTCGGACTTTACCACTGTAAGGCAAAGAGCATTTATAATTCAGGGGTGGCGCGAGGTTTTCAGTGAGGGGATGGCACTCCCAGCATGGACGTTTCGTGGTGGGGTCATTTTTAATTCAGTAAAACGTAAGAGATAATATGATTGCTTTTTGCGGCAAGATATACTCGCGGGACGATATAACTAACTAAATTGGCGACTAAAAATTGCGACAAATTTTGTTAGATTACTTACAGCGTTTCTGGATTAAAATAGTTTTTCGTATTTATTTTTCTATCACATTCAATTTTAGTAGAATTGAATGTACAATAAATGTCATGTTCTTTCGATGGATTTGGCAGCAACTTTGTAGAAGTTTATTTTAATATAAAATTTTAAATAACTTTGATTATTCCACGTATTGTGCTACTAACTGTGACACGTGTTTCGCCTCTTTAAGAGGCATCACTACTTAAGCAAACTTTCCGATAGCAAGTCTGAAGATGCCTTTGAAAGAGGTGAAACACGTGTCACAGCTAGTAGCACAATACGTGGAATAATCAAAGTTATTTTTAATTTTAAATTCAGTTCATGTTCAGTTGTATCTAAGAGCAGTGTTTGCGATGAGCGAAACCGATCATGATAATTCTAAAATATGTATAGTTAACACAAAGCTTTTTTTATGTATTTACATATAAAACTTTTCATAATACGGTGTGAAAAATAACAATGTATTTTCATTCTACAGAAATTATTTTACATATTTGTTGATAGCTTTTTCGGCAAACGCCCTTGTCATCTCATATATTTCTCACCGTATTATAATGGAGTTCTACCAATTTAATGCCAACTTTTCCACCGATAATTTACAGTGAACACCTTAAGAGTGGTGAAAATTATAAAAATATTATTAGTTTTATTACCAACTTTCGCTGCGTGTTTTGTACTATCCTAAATGATACTGTTTAGAAATATTTGTGCAGCTTACATAATCGTACGATGAATTTACTTTTTTATATCTAAGACCAATTCCAATCTTTAAATTTGATACTAAGTAGATCTAGTTAAGTACATTTCGCAAAACGGCTAATAATTATCAATAACTGGAAGTAGCCTAAAATTTGATTTTATTAATCAATGAGCTCAAATATCTACGGTATCAACTAAATTTCAGCTACATAATATATACTTTGTATGTTTATTGATCACTTCAAATAAAAAAATAAAGATCATGAATTGGGCTACAACAGTAGTCAATGTTATCAAATAGTGATAGTTTCAACTTGAAAAATCATAAGTATACGATACAGATATCTGTCAAGTTTTTTCATTGACATAAATGATAAATCACCATAAACGTATTTTTCATCTAATGACATATTCTGTTGCTATTTTGAAGTACCAACAAAATATATTTACTGAATAGTACCTAATAAAAGATTTTTATTACAAGGATTTCAACGTTTTGAAATCGAAATTATTTGAATTAAAATCTTTTATTTATTAAGTCTGCAACATATCATTTATCGTTTTTTATTGAACGCATGCCTCTTTCTATTAAAAAAACGATAAATTTTACAATAACGCCACTTTCATGTTGCGTTAAAAATTAAGTAATTCCGGGCCATAAAAATCACACACCAAATACATTTAATAGCCTTAAGAATGGTTGAAATAAAAGCTTTTATAATATGTGCTACGCAAAAGAAAATAAAACGAAGTCATCATTAAAATGATCATGAAATTGGCTTCCCGTCGCTTGCGAAACCTTTTAATTACCACCCCCCGCGAAGGAACAGGCATTACTGGTGTTACTTTTTCAATTTTAAAAGCATCAGCTGTTTATGGCACCCTTAACGTTAGCCCCTTTAATGTTTAGTATTTCCACGAGTGCTTTCTTTATCTTTTTATATCCTCTACGCTGGTTAAAAGATAAACAATATTGTACACCCATAGGAAATGAATTTAATCTTAACGTTTGTGATATAATCAACTTGGTTTTATTTTTAGAACACACCGTTATGAAATGAACTAAACATGCATCATAATATCAAAGTAATAAATATCGAGTTATCTATTTCGTTTCACGAGAATAATTGCACAATACAGTTGTTAGCTATTTCTGGATCACATAGCCATCCGAACTATTTACTGCTAGAAAAGCTCTGAGAATAAGTTCATATCAAATCAGGATACTTGGAGGCATCTTAGGAAAACTAGCGTCCAGCGTGGCATTGAATACAGTCTCTAACATATGATAATATAAATTTAAATAAAACCTTTTATTCTTTAATGTCGATTTGATGATTTTTTATTAACATTTTAAATTAATAATGATGTTTCGGAACACAATATTGCAAATAAATCGTATTTAGATAATCATGCGATTTACCGATACTATATCATCAAAGATTGGCGTAAACCAAGCTTAGTGGGTTTATTTATTTGACTGTTTCAGACATCTGTCTGAAAAGAGTAAAAAATTACAATAATTAAATATTATTCCCTTGAACAAATTTTAAGTGAATACTTTTGAAAAAAAATGAGAATTGTTGCGACCAAGTTTTTAATTATCTTTTGACAACTATCTGTGAGTGAAATTTACTTTTTCACAAAATAATTGATAAAAAGTAAATTAAAATTACATCTGTTTTTAACATTAAAACATAAGCTGAAATCCCAACTCAATCAATTTATGCATGTTTCGTTTTTGTTTATAAATTATTGCTTCTGCAAATTCATAAAATCATGATTCCCAAACTTTTACGCGACTAGTTAGCAGGGTGAACTTAAAGTTGATTCTCGGTGGAAATTTTATGCGACGTAACCACGTAGTTTTAATAATCCGGATTCCCGCTGAGGGATGTTGTATAGGGATGAATGTGGGAGGGTGGCGGTAGAGGTCGGGCATGTAATAGCGGTGTGTTTATTATTATTAACGTGGTTTACGGTATGAAGAGGGTTGATTCTTATTAATTATTTTGTTTTTTGTTACGAACATTTTTCAGATTTTTTCAAGGTTTTTCCTAAATATTTGAAAAAATTCCAATGCTTTTTGATAATTTATTTTTATAACGATATTACATAAACCATTAAAGCCATACTATAAGACTTTGAGCGATATTAATTTTCACTCTCGTAAAAAGCTTTTTTCACATATAAATTTCTATCCCCATTTTTTCCCCTTTAATAGATCGTATATTTCACATTATATCTGATATATGTATACCTCGCAAAAGCATATCAAAAAGCCAATTGATTTTTAGCAGTTATAGAACGTGGCACTGTGAAAAGACATTCTAAAAATGGGATCATTACACTTTTTTTTTTTTTTTCATAAAAGAATATTTACGTTTATACCTATTCACTATTATTAGAAAAATATATTCAATATTTATTTGAAAATTTAGATGAACCACCGACCATTAACTGTTCCATGTGGTAAATTTTTCCATTGAAATAAACATTTGCATTTAAAAGATTTTAAATTTTTTAGTAAAATTCTCAATTTTATTGCATATATTAGCTATTTACATAGTTATCTATTGTTTTTTTTAATATACATAGAAAATAATATTAAGATAATCGGACATTCAAAAATGTCACCGAGTTGTATTTTCTCAATTCTAACTATTAGAAACACACAAAAAGATAATCCGACACAATTGTAAAGTGATCAAACTGTCTTATCTAAATATTTTTCACTGAATAACAAGAACAATCGTTAAAAAATATAATGAAATTCATCGACATTGTTCGGTATTCATAGTATTTTGTCAATGAATCAATTGTCAACAATCATATATATCGCTTTTGATGTGCTAACTGCCACTTCTTAGTGGAAAGGCAGTATTTTAAATAAATAAACCACATTTTATAGGACTACTTCTACATGTATTCTGATAAAGTTCAGGGCTGGTTTTGCTCACGGTGAGTATTGTCAGATCAGTTGACAATACTCGCGTTGAGTGAAAACTGCTTTGATTTTTTCAGAATTAGTATTATAAAAATTCATTAAAAAAATATTACGTACAATGTCTGTATTATTTTGCTCATCTTTTTTGTTAGATGACGTCTGTGAAGTATGTGAACAGAAATATACAATAATTAATGAGTGCCCTCTGAAAAAGAATACCTCACAAATTGGCTCCTTGATACAATGCTTCGATACTTCAACTAATAATTTACTAACTGTTGCGAACACTTTAGAGTCTGAAGTTGAAAAATTGGCTGCTTTTGCTGTTGTGAACATTACACATAAAAGCATTTTTCTTTTAAGTGTCTTTTGAGTGTACTTCAACAGTAATGGATTTTTCATTCCTGTACATAAGAAACTTCTTTAAAGAAAACAATACATGACTTCAACAAATCCAAAGTAACTTGTCCATTAGCAATGTACTGTATGATAGTGTCTTAAATGTTTCAATTTGATACTGAACAGCCTCGTGAATCATTTCCATTAAACCAAATACATTAATAAACGAATAAAACAAAAAAAATATACAATTACCTCATTCTTTTAGGTTTCCCGAAAATTTTCCGTTCAGTCTTAAAATTTACAATACTGATTTTCATGATATCTACATTTATTTTATCAAATATATGCAATCAAAATGCAATGATTTTACCGTTACTAAATAACAAGAGTAAAAATATTTTTAAAAATAAAGTTCACTGCTTAAAATGACCGCCTCAATAGGCAGTGCATTCATTGATCAGCCAAATTGCGGTTGTGAATGGTGACTCAAATGACTTAAGTGACCAACAAGTTCTGGATATCATTAAATTGTTTTTGTTATCTCATGTTAGCATTGTGCAATTGTACGTGAACTGAAATTTTAATAAAAAAAGAAGAAATTTAAAACTCGAAAACCAATTCAGAATTATTGAATAAACACACATTCAAATATAAATTGTGTTTTATTCAAATGTTGAACGTATTATAGTTTGTAATCAATAAAAAGAGATAATCTCATTGGAGTTGTATATTTTTTTGAATTTTTGATCAGAAAAAAACAATCCATATTTTTTTTCAATCATATGATATTGTCAATTTGATATACTCAAAAAATGTGAACTATTTTTAAATTCAATTTAAATTTAAATAAAAATCATCCCCAGATTTCCACACATAATTTTTCTACTTGATAGCCAGTCGTAAAACAAGTTCCATCAAGTTCCATCAGATGAGTCTCAACGCTCAACCCTTTAATGCCCGCCAACGTAAATATTTTCTGAGCGTATTTGAATATTTTAAAATTAAGCAAACTTTAATACGGGATGCTACGTTTATTCAGATGACTCCTCGTATATGAGGGGGATTTTTCATAGCATAAACATGTCAACAGGTTTTAGTATATGGCTTATGACGGCTTATGTAGATTGAAATAAACTTTTTAACCCAAAGTTAAGTATAATTATTTATGAAAACAAAAATGCATTTTTACTCAGTGATTTAAGTTTAAATATTTTGTATAATCAATGTGGAAAAGATCAAAACTTCATTTTCATTTTCTATTATTTTTTTATTCCAACCAAAATTTGTACGTCTTCAACCAAATCAAATAAAGCAGTACTTTTCTAAGACTTTTCTAGACTGATTGAATGCTTTATGTATTTTCAAAAAATCCTCAAAATTATAAGAAAGCAAATTCTTGAAACATTAGGGCTCCACAGTAGAATATCTTGAAATACCTCTGGTAAGAAAAATAAAGTAGAAATTAAAATATTATAAATCAAATTTGAATCGTTTGAATTTTGTACTTTTCCATGAGTTTTATCGCTAACGACCCGGGTTTCGCCTTTTAGCATCATCAGGCATTTCAATTGCACGGATATACTTGAACTGACGTGTAGTAAAGATGATAAATCATTGAAACATCATATTTTTCAAAATGACTTTTTATGATTCTATTATTTTAAAATCACAACAGTACATTTTTTCGGTTTCATTTTTCAATCAAATCGTGGATTTTTGCATGAAGACATGGAAATTGTTAAAACCGCTCTTGAGCGCCAATCTGATCATAAAAACACAACGTAGAAAAAGCCTGAGACCAACTCCATTACTGGCCCATATGCACCACATTGGGATCGAACATGGTTTAAAAATACTACTTTTCACTTTGATAATTTTTATGGCTTTTTTTATATTCATATACCACGAAGAATGGAAAAGATCATGTTACTATAAAGCAGTCGATACGTTTTTTTATAAAATATATGCACTGTTTAACAATTTCACGCAAAAGCATACATAACATATAAATGTGATGGTTGCCTTAAAAGTTCCAGTGAATATCAATCTTTAACGAGTTAAAAACCTGTTCAATACAAATCTATATTAATAAAAAAAATCGAAAATTGGCACCAAGAGAATGAAATGAATCATTAAAAGCTTATGGAAATCAATGCCTAAAAGAAATATTATGCTGCTCCAAGAATATAAAAACACATTTTAAAAGTCTTCCATTGTTTTTCTTAGTGTTCAATGTACAACATAAAGCTTACTTATTATAATTATTTTTAGTGGCTTCTTTTCTTTTTGTTTTTCTCATTGCAGCCAATGTTTTATGGCCGCCTTTCACAACGCATCGACAAATAAAAAGGAATTTATCCCTTACATTCATGGCCAGAGCAGATCTGCAAGGGACTCCACTGCCCTAATTACTTCCAAATGAATTTATATGAGAGCAACAATTTACGACTTAAAGTTTTCTTTAAATTTAAGTCATAACTTTTTAAGCTGCTTTTTAGTTTTAATAATTTTATTAATTAAAAAAAAACGTCCGAAAACGATATATTTCTAGCAATAAACCATCAAAACTCAATACGAAATGTACTTTTTACCAAGCATATAGTTTCATGTATGTTTTAAACAATATATTTTGCAGTTGGATTTATGTATTCTTCCTCTACGCTGTTACGATGGTGTAGCGATCGTAGCACTGGCAATACAGAGGCGTAGCTCTTAGGTGTTATTTCAGAAACAAAGTTACCAGCGGTCGATAAAGTTTTTCAATAAATTCCACTCGATTGGGAACGAAACCAAAAGTTTATGATCCGAAAATGCGATAAGCGGGAAGCTATGATCTTCCTCGTAGCAAAAGCGTGGGAGCCTTCTAACACGATTCAGAAAGATGTCCTGTTCTTTTTTTCAAATTGTCTGTTATTGTTTTTTTTTTTTCAATACGAATTCAAATTTCAAATAGTTTTTTTATTAGTTTTCAAAGACAAACATTAAAAATGAAATTTATTTAGAAAGGAATAAAATATTCAACAAATTTCACACGTTTTACCTTTATTTATTTAATCAGACATACCCAACTATGTATGTATCTAAAAAAAAAAAATTAAATATAACATTTCAAAAAAAAAGTAAATTAATGGCCAGTTTAAAAATGAAATGTTTAGTGTGCTATACTAAGCAAAGGATGTGAAACTTAATATTTGTATATTACTACTGTGTTAAGTTGGGTTTTACCGAGGAAATAATAATTAAATCAATAAAATCTCTAATGTATTAATTTTGAATGAAACAACCCTGATAAGTTTAAAAAAAAACAAGAACTCAATAAAACGATAAATTATTTTTATACCGTAGGCAAATTTAGGTGACATTTAAATTTAACTTTCCATGTTCATTGAATCTATTTTCATATTATCAAATATATACATTCGTATGTATGTACATGTTATCTACAGGCATCGTACTCCTTAAACAAGCAAATTATTTCTCCGTCATTTATGCCATGGAAAGCTTTTTCAGACATTAATGAATAGAAAAAAGATTGGTCTTTGTATTAAATAATATTTTATTTTATATCATTCTTCATACTCGATAACATCAAAGTGAAGATTTACTTTTTAATTTTAAATATGATGAATAGTTTTTAAAATGGTATATATTTATTTGGTTGGTGGTTAACTGCCATCATTAATCTAGTCTAGTTTACGGCTAGAATGATTTCATTTTAATGGTTATTGTAATTGAATTCCTTTCTTTAATAAGAAAAAATAGCTTTATTGATTCATTGACCATTTCCCACCGGCCAACCAATTGATTTGTATGACAAAACAAGTATGTACTATACTTCCGATTCCATTCCCTGTTGCAGCATGTATTACTTATGTATTGAAATAAAAATAATTTTAGTATTAAATCTGTCTGTCATTTACTTATCACAATTATTTTTCCCATTAAGTTTCACAGTTAAATCTATAAAAAAATAAAAAGAACTGGGAAAACTCATAGACGCAAAGACATCATATTCATGTTACGCCTAATTACTATAATAACTATTACTTTGATATTATAAGTGACTAGCTGTACCCTGCGCGCGTTGCTACGCCAGCAACTAAAATAAATTTGAAGGAAAGACATTACACAAATATTCAATTCAATTTGAGTCAATTTAGTACGCCAGAAAGTTTCACGGAAGAGTACTCGAGAAATTTGTAAAAATTCGATATCAAAAAATTTGGGGGTGGAGGTTTGGGGGGTGGTTAGGGGGGGGGGTGTTGGTAAGCCAGAAACCATTGCGGGAGTGTACTCAATAAATTTTTAAAGTTTCACATCGATCGGTCGAGCGGTTTAGTAGTCCATAGCGGAAATACAGACAGACAAACATTCATTTTTATATATATAGATAATATTATAATAGATACTTCAATGTACTAAATAGTAATAAAAATATGCTATGAAAGAATTATCCGTGTTTTTTTTTTGGATTAGGTAATTTTATTTCTGTAAAAATATCATACCTGCAATACCCACTCACTCGCTCTCGTTGTTTCTCGCTTTGGACATTTATTGGCTCCTTTCGGTGTTCGCTTGTTCTGCCTTGGAGGCACATTTCGGCAACATTTTCGTATTATGTTGTTTCTGTTGTGATATTAAGACGTTTATTAAAGAGCACTATTACGTTGACATTTTGTTTTGAATAGACCTCAGACCTTTCCATTGTCCCTTAACACATTACACTCCCGCAGTCTTTTTAGCACTTTGCATGTGTTATGGTTTGAATAAATTATATTTTATTTTAACAATCATATCACGCTTTAGACCTACTCTTCTTAACATCGTTTCATACCTAGGGAATTTATTGTCAGCTTGTTTTGTGTAGCTGACACTACAGTCATTAAAGTCCATGACTGACTACACAACTATCCTACAAGCATCACAGTTTCAGGATCACTCTCATCATGATATATTATAAGCTGGCCTCTGAAACCCTTTTGATTTTGTCCGCATATCTCTTCCAGAAGTCCAGGATTCTAATTGCTGGTACCACAAGTAAACACATCATAATACATAAATCACAGAAAGTTTAATATGGATAACATTTTTTTATTAACGTGTTTATGAAAAAAAATACATTAACTGCAAACTAAAATTTCAAATTCATCGAAAAAATACATAAAATTCCTTCAAAAGTCATTTTCATCTTGATTTGATGAAAACAGAATCATAATTTCTTAAATCGCTTTTTTCTGACACTAGAATGAATTCATGAATCTTGAACTCAATGAATAAAAAATGGTTTTAAGCAAAATATTAATTAATCTAGACATATTTATAAGCTTACATCTTGCGCTTTGCTTATCTTATCTGTATATATCCCTTTCCCAACTTGGATGAAAAAAAACTAACAACCATCTATCGTTTGATACAGTTCGTTGAGAGGCGATGTAAGAGATATTGAAAAGATTTTTTTTCTTTCGGAGCAGAATAAATTTGTTATAAATTATTTTAATTTCTCAAAAGAAAGCTTACCGCACATTTATTATTCTACCACGTTTGAATCAAAGGTCACAGATAGTTAGCCACTGAGACATTTAATAGTTTCATGCTTCGTCACCCAAGCGAAACCGTAATGATATCGACAAAATTAACTTTTGCAATAGATATGAAGATAGAGATGGGATGGGCACTTACTTATAAATGCGTTTAATACCATCATAGTATATGGCTCTCAGATTAACTTTGATCACTTATTGTATACATCTTAAACTTGATCATATTGCAGTATCAATTAACGCTGATGTATCATTTTTAAGGTGTACTCTGTCAATACTTGATGGAAAGGCATTAACTTATATAAATTATGAAAGGTCGTATTTTAAGAATAAAAAGATTTTCCACCATCGTTACCTATAAGTCTGAAATAATATCACATTAAATTACAACAGTATCAAAAACTTATAAACCTGATTGAATATTTGAGGTTTATTTTGCTTTTGTTATTTAAGTCGACGATTTCAATTGTTGTATTATTTAAAATGTCGACAGCAATGATTTACAATTATCTGCAATTCCGAATATACCAGAAACTTTTTGATTAATACACAGGAGTATTAAGGTAAAATTCAATACTATTTTTATTTCAGATTGTTTTCTTTTGTAACTATAATTTAATGAAATACAGAATCTGAATGAGGGATGTTAAGAAACCGGCTAACAACTATCCCTGCCGTAGCGTTTTCCTTCTACCCTTCTTTGAAAAAGAAGGTTGAGTAACCGAGAAACAAACAATTTTCTAGAACGAATCCGTATGAGACGAGAACCGCTTGCACTTCTTGTTTTGGAGAGATTAGGGATAGAAAAGATACGACTATTGGTTAGTTAATTGCTTTCTCTGCGTTCGGTTTTAAAGATTGGATGGATGTGGGAGGGAATTTCTACCAGCATCAGCATCCATGTCTCTGAACATAAATCAATAATTAAAAAACGAAACTGCCTGGACCCGAGCGCGCTTCGCGGTCAAAGTTAACACTCGACCACGTAACTGACATGAATTTCTTAGTGACAAAATTTCACAACATTTATGTACAAATATTTGAATTTCTAAGGCGAAAGTATACCAACTGCAACATTTTGATTTCATATTTGATTGATTTTAATTCAACATACAACCACAAATTCTGACAAGTCAGTATTATTTCAATACTTTTTATAGATTCAGCGGTAACAATTTAGAAGCAAATTTTTTTAATATAAGATTGTTTATTTTATTATTCCAAGTATTGTGTAACAAGAAGTGACACGTCTATCATCTCTTTGAGAAGAGTCTTCAGAAAAGGTATGATATTTGCAAAACACAATTTAAATCAAAATAAAAATAAAGAGAGTAAAATCCAGAAGAGAAAACAAAAAAGCGCTTAGAATTTGTGAAAAATCTATCAATCAAAATTAATTTTATATTAGGTAGTATTATTTTAATCTCGATTTATTATGGTTTGCCATTTATCATTGACAGACCAATAAACAGGAATAAATTTACGATATTTCTCGGTGATAATTTTCCTTTTGTAGGAATGGAAATTAATGAAAGAAAAATTAATTTATTCAACCAAAATTTTACGTTAAAACTTTTAACGTAATTTCCTCAAAATTGATGTCGCACAAAACTATTTGACAGTGAATATTTTACAATAATAAATTTGTGAACGGACGCTTCAGCAAATTGTATAGTTTGTCCATGGGCATCCGGTGTTTGAAGTATAACGATTTATTAGCAGGAATATTCAAAGAAAACTTACTTACAAAATAAACATCTTCGCCGTTCAGTTATATTGTACATCTTTGCTTTCAATATTGATACGTTAATTTAATATCATTGACTGGGACACATCGCTATAAAATGAAATGAAATTATTATTATGTGATTGCAGAAGATGAATTTAAATAGTACTTCCATTTTACAATAGAATAATTATTGTATGTAGGTTTTATAACTTCCACGCTTCAGGTTACTTATTCTATGATTGATTTAATAAATGAATGCGTGATATAAAATAATGTTCTTGCTAACACATTTATGGTTCTTATTTTTACTGCCATATCATATTCTCACATATTCATCGCAATGCAGTAACAACGCTGTGATATCGAAACCATACATTCATTAATTTATTCCATCCTAAACCCATGGAAATGAACTATAAACAGATTAAAAACGTCAACTCTAAGAATTTTTTTTTTTAAATATTCAATTTCGTTTTTCATATTTTTAATAAAGCATTGAATCAAAACTTAATAAAAGTTTAACGTGAGAATTTTAAAAGATACTACTTGGTCACCCTAGTGGGATTAATGGACAGCATAAAAAGGATGATGAGAGGCTTGTTACGCAACCAAAGAGAGAGAAAGAGAAATTATGCTTTTATTAGTTATTTTTTTCTTATAAGGATTAAATGACGACTATTTTAAATGATCGACTATGGTTACTCCATGGCTTGTAACGATACTTTTTAGGATGGTATGTAACAGGTTAATGCATAGGAAAACAACGGTTATCTGAGACCCAATCTGTTGTATTTAAATTTAGCAGGAGACACTAAACATTCTTCGAGTGGGCATACAAAATCTATAGGATGCAAGACGTGTAACTAATCTTAAATTTTCCAGATTAAACGATGGTAAATCAGTAAATTAAGCTTGTAGTAAACGCACTTGAATATAAACGCTCAGTAACCACAAGTCAACATCTTACTTTGAAAACAGCTCTTCACACTATTTTGAGACATGAGTGTTCTCACAACAATGAACAAGTAAAAAGGTTGTAAATTACTTATTCTAAACATATTATTTCACAACTCTTGCTGAGAAATAATGATCTTAAAGATCTAAAGATGGAAATAATGATGACAATCTTAGAACATTATCAAATAAATTTAGTAAAAAAAGTGTGCAGATGCAGTGCGAATTCTGCTAACTCCGTTATTCAACCATAAATAATTCTGAAATTCATGTATTTATATGATAGAATGCGGTAAATAAAAGCTTTTCCGACCACAAGATCATTTAAGACAAAAATGTGAAATAGAACCTTTTCAAAGTAAGGTAACGACATAGCAACAGTCCTTCATAAAGTTAAAATATTTGTCAAATGAATATAGTAAAAAAAGTGTGCAGATGCAGTGCAACTCTGAAATTCTGCTAACTCCGTTATTCAACCATAGATAATTCTGAAATTCATATATATGATAGAATGCGGTATATACAAGCTTTTCCGACCAAAAGGTCATTTTAAGCAAAAATATAAATTAGATCGAAGTGTCAAAAAATTAAGTTGGAAAATTGTGTTCTTAAAATAATAAAAACAAAATATATTCTCAAAGTAAACAAACAGTATATTTAAATTTATTTTCATTCGTGATTATCATCATTTCATTAATAATTTATTTTGTTTATTTATAATCGTGGAAGATTGACTAAATCTGATATAAATAGCGATAAATCTCATCGGGTGGATGCTAAAAACAAGCGAATTATAATCTCGATCGCTTTATATACACCGCCTACGAAATATCCCCCTTTACCACTACCTTTTTCTTTCTCGCCACTGCTGTGAAATTTCCCTCTTTAAAGAAAATATTACTTCTTTCGGGCTAATTTAAATACACCGAAAGGCAAATTTTCTTTTGAGTTCCAAAGTTCTATAGGGTATTTTTAAATTATTTCAAAGTTTATTAGTTTTCATATTTTTTGTAGAAATAAAACAAATAATTCTTATACCTTAAAACGAAATGGTTTGATGTTCAGATAAATATTACTAAAAAAATTAATTGATAGCCTAGTAAATCTGATGATTCTCGACGAGGAATACGTGGAATAACAGTTGGCAAGAAATCAATTATTTTTATACTAAAACAAACTTCCACAAAGTTGCCGTCAAATGCATTTGATGTGACCAATACTTGTTAACCTGGTATTGATCTATATTGTATTGATTTTCAATTATTTTTATTTAAAAAAAAGCTTCCAGTAAAGAAAATTCTAAGATATTTTGTATAAACTTTTTAAAACTGATTTGAATATTGATATCTTCATTTAAGGGTTTCCACCCAGTTTTACAATTTGCAATGGAAATAATTCCCATTCTATCTCATTATTATTTTATATTTTTAGTTTTACGCTGAAAAAAAGTGTTTGCTAATATAAAATATATCGATTCAAAGTTGTAATGCTACGCATCTCATATTAAGAGCTACTATTCATTTTGTTTAAGATGAGTTTTATAAGGATCTTTATTGGAATACTTTAACCGTTGTACTATTGCCTATTTGGTTTTTACATCGATACTATAATTGCATGAACATAAATATGTTGAAGCTTTTTTTATAATGCCTGTTTTTCTTCATTCTTAAATTAATCAATCAAATATGTATGAGCTTGTTTGTTTCTATGGAAGTATAAAGTGTCTACTATAAAATGAATACCGCACTGTAGCTCGGTTTTATATCTCTCCAACGCATGTGATAATCGTATTCTCGTCTCCCTTCCACGCGCTTTAATTCCCTCAAATGTATCAAACGATGGCTGCATTTTTGGTGAGCGAGCAAAATTTTTCGTTCGGAATGAAAATTGTTTTTCCTTTAAGCTTCACATTTATCTTTCAAAGTAAATTAATTTTATAAAAATTCACACCCAAAGTGAATCTCGCAAAATGATATTAATCTACGTCAATGTGGTATGTACCTCGATTTTATTTTCATTGCATCTCTTATCTAGATTTTTTTATTATTTTCCACAAGTTTTCATTATGATTTGATAGTGAAAAATATTTACCTCACCTGTTATTCCATTAATTTTGATATATCTTCTTATTCAAAGACAAATTTATTCCTGAAAGACTTTGATATGAAAAAAAGTACTAATTAGTCACTCCAATAGATTATTTCGAAACATTATCGAGCTTTAAGCCACTCGTTTTGCCTTGCAATGTAATGTTTCAACTAACACATTCTTACATCGTTGTCCACAGTAAATTTATAATGCCATTTTACATTTAAAAAAAGATAGCTAACATAACATGAGTTAAAATAAATTGTTACTAAAATTGAAAGGACTGAGAAAAGCATTTTTAACAAAAATGTTTCTATACAATTGCAATATGCAATTCAGCATTAAGTCAGTCATTTCGTTAACGTTTTTTTTTAAGTTTTATTTTAGGATTGAACAATTTAAATACATTAGAACAGTCAATTCGGGTATTTTTGGACACTTTTCAGATGTTTTTTTTTGTGATATTTCTATTTTCAGTTATATTAAGTTATATTAAGCATTTTTTAGACTATTATGTGTTCTTACCACTTCCTTTATATAATTTTGAATTCAAATTTTATAAAAATACAAAGAAAAACAACTTAAAACTGCTTTTACGGGCGGTCCAATGCTAAATTTATAATTGAGTAACATTGGACACCACCACTTTCGATGAGCAAATTTTAGCTGAATCATCCAGTTTGGTGACATTGAATTAAACTTTCATAAAGAAGGATAGTCTTTCAATGGAAAATATTTTAAAAAATTACAACTTTTTGCCCATTTCCTATCCGTAACACTGCCGAATGGCTTAATCGAAGCCACCTGTTACAAAAAAAATAAAAAATCGTATATTTTCATTGTTTTTTGGTTTATTTCACCAAATATCATAGCAAGATAAAAATAATTTGAGAAGTGAATGTGTCCCTTTTTTTTGACAACGTATAAGACAAAAGATCGATTTGTTATATTCATCAATCGCAAGAATGATCACGATTACTAATCGGCAGAAAAATAAATAAACGTTACTTGCTCAAGTTTTGTCCAATGTTATATTGAAGTCCAAAGCCACCCAATTGACTGTACTTTTACTATTAAAATATTCAATAAAGATATGATACGCTCAACATTTGACACAAATGTAGTTTATAATATCACCTGTCCTTTATGAGTTTAAGATAGGAAGTATTCTTATATTCAAATTCAGTTATGCCTCATTTAGAATAAAAGCTGCCATAAACGTTTTTACTAGATCAGCAAACTTCATCACATCGAAACCAATTCGCTGTGTTGCCTCTCTGGCACATAAACTTTCCAGACTGTTGCTAAAAATATGCTGTAATTGCGGAATGCAATTATACTATAAAATTATATTCTAAATGGACTTGAACTATTATTTTTAAAGGGTTTGATTACATCTATCGGTATTTTTATTTATTCTCACGTTTCTCACGTACTCGTTTGAATATTCATTGTTTTATTAAAAAACTCCATCAAAATGCACGATGATGAAATTTTAGTAACCTGAAGCCACGATTGTTCAATTTTAACTCCTGCACAAAAGCGTTCATGTGTAACACAGCTCACTCTCAAGCTGCCGTGAATGGTTCACTAAGAGGTTTACTTTGCTGACATGAAATCCCGAGAGCTTAAGGTTGTACTCCAGTGTTAACAAATCTACATTTGACGAAATGTACTAATGAACCGATATTGAAAGTTTGTGATTAAGTATTCATGTTCAAATTTTCAAAACGTAAGCGTGCAAAAGAAGAAGTTCAAGTTCCCACTCTACTGATGGAACAGTTTTTATTTTAGTTTATGATAATCTGATAAAGAATCAAGTATTTCTGATACAAATGTACTCAAGTAATTATTTTCTTCTATTTTAATTACTTGGGAAAATGCACATCAGAAAATAATATATCGAAACTGTTAAAAAAATTAGGACGTAAGTTTTTATATATTTACCATTTGTTTTGATTGTGGTTTTACTTGAACACCTTATTCATAAAATATAAAGGGAATTAATATAAAATTTCCATTAAAACTGACTGAATCTTTGCACATAAAATTGCGCTAAATAAATTGAGCCCATAACGTGCTCGAAAAACATATCCAAGATCGTGTGTTGTCACATAGGATATTTTGCGTTGCACAAGTATGAATTTCGGCCCATAGGATTCTATGGAAATCAGTTAGTTTAGGAAACGGAATAAGATATTATTAAAAGCAATAGGAAGCTCGAACAAGGTTATCAATTTTTTTCATTCTTATTTGTCAAATAGACGCCAATATGTTGAATATGCTGGGTGCGTATCACAAATTTTTCCAACATATTCTGGAGTGCCACAGGGATCAAACCTTGGTCCTATTTTATTTCTCATTTTTATAAATGACATTGTGCTAAGTATGAGTGGAATAAAGTATCTGCTCTTTGCTGATGATTTAAAACTGTTTTCAACCATCAGGAATGAGTCGGATTGTACTATTCTACAGCATAATATAAACTCAATTGTAAATTGGTCCTTAATAAACAAACTTGACTTCAACATTTCGAAATGTTTCTGCATTTCATTCTCTCGTTCAAAATTTCCTATCAAATATAAATATGAGATATCGAATATGACTTTACAGCGTTTGTCTGAAGTTGTTGATCTTGGTATAACATTTGACTCTTCTTTCACGTTTCATTCCCACATTTCTTCAATTACCCTGCAGGCTAGTAAACTTCTTGGATTCATAGTTCGGCAAAGTAAGCCATTTGAAAACCCTACTGTGTTTCGTACTCTTTATGTTTCTTTAGTTTTAAGCAAACTAGAATATGGATCTATTATTTGGGGTCCATATGAATTTAAATTTAAGTCGCAACTGGAGCGAGTTCATAAAAATTTCTGCGTTATTATTATTTCAAAAAATTCAACTATTTTCCGTATGACAATTCATTAATGGAATATTATCCAACCAAGTTTCTTTTAGGAATGCTGTCATTTCACTCACTTGAAGCTCGAAGACTAATTGCAATATTAAAACATTTTTCTCTTCTTCTTCGGGGCCAAGTTGATAACTCTGACATCCTTGAAAATTTAAATTTGCATGCTCCCAGCTTTTACCTACGTGGTCGTAACAAAGACAAATCAATTTTCTTTGTCAAAACTTGTTTGTCACGTAGGTCTTTTGAATCTCCAGTTGCAAGGGCTATTCGGCTGATAAATGCGCTGCCTGTTGATGTTGACATCTTCGGCAGTGAACTTGATGCTTTGTTTAAAAATTATGTTTTCTTATGTAAATAATATGTTTCTGTTCTGTTTCTTATTTTTGTGTAATATTTTATATAATCTTTATTAATTTCTCAAATGCATGGCGCATTGGCGCTTGCTGTAATGCCATGTATTTTTAATAGTTTTTTGCCAATAAATAAATAAATTATAGATACATGAAGAAAAAAATCAAATCTAATAGCGTAAATAGCTAGTTTTGACCAAAAACTTCACATAAGAGTGTACGGGAAACGACGATAAGCTATTTATAATAACGCCCACTATAGAAAGGGGCCGAGTCTGGTCCGTGGCGCAGTGTCAACGTGTTTGACTTGCGTGCCGGACCACTGGGTTCGATTCCCGGTACGAGCAGAATTTTTCATTCGATAAATCTGTTTGAAGGCGTGGGTGTTTGTGTTGTTGAAACCTTTCCGATCCCAAAGAGCGACGCATAGTGACAACGATTAGCTAATCACTTGTCCTCGTATCATTTCCCTCCCTACTCTCTTCCAAAAATAGAGGTTGAGCATCTGAGTAACAAGCTGTTCTCGTAGAAAAAAATGTTGAGATAAACTCCGTGAGGAGTCCATATGCTCCAAGCTGGAAGCGAAAAAAATAAAAAGGCAAGGAGCACTATAAGAAGGTTGTATTTGTTATTTTTTGCAGGTGTTGTCTACGGATTTTTATTCCAAAATGAGTTATTCAATGAACACTTGTTTTATCTCATATGCCTACAAAATTTATTTAAGAACCAAATCTGTTGGTAGATGAATGCATAAATAAATTTAAAAT
Source organism: Himalopsyche kuldschensis (assembly GCA_028554975.1). NCBI lineage: Eukaryota > Metazoa > Arthropoda > Insecta > Trichoptera > Rhyacophilidae > Himalopsyche > Himalopsyche kuldschensis. The sequence goes on from JAHFWI010000036.1 coordinate 2,895,873, forward strand.
ATTTCCATAATAGGTTTCAATAGTGTTCGCAGTCCCATTCATCGGACATGTTTCACAAGGTGATTTGGGTAATTCCCTAGGATTCAACACGCCAACCCACTAGCACGTTCGCAAAGTGGACAGGTCTCCAGCATGTCGGGAAAACCGCATTTGGGAAAGCGTAATTCCAGGATTAAAACTTTACACCGTACAAATAGTCGTCACGGCTTGTAATGTGCCACTACACAATGACATCATAAATTTGACTTCGTTTATGAGAAATTATATACATCGAGAAGACACATTAAAATACATAACACATTTCTTTACGAGAAAGCCCGAGTAGTATTTTTCTATTTCAAAACAGAAATAATGAATAACACGTCCAGAATAATATTTAATCGGGTAATAGGTTAGGAATTATTACACCTTTAATCAGTGGCGGCTGGTGACAGAGTATTAGGGAGTACAAAAAAAGATTCAACTATTTTTGCAAGAGTTCTTTCCTATTCATTGTATTTTAAAACACTTCTATAACATGGACTTTCAATTTAGATGTTCGCAATACCAACAGAGTGCCAGTCTTATGAATTTTTGGCTGTCCGTAGTACGGAAAAATAGTTGAATCTTGTTTTGCACTCCCTAATACTCTGTCGCTAGCCACAACTGCCTTTAATATTAAACAATAAAGCATGGTATTTTAAAAATTGATCGATGAAAAAGCATTCGCTAAACAGAACCGTATTATTCATTTTTGTTGCGTCAATACAAATGCAACAGTTAACTTGTCTTTTCATACATCAATTTGAAATGATATGTATCTAAAGTAGTATGTAAATCGACATGAACTCACCTAACATCGAAGTTCTATTTCAAGACTTCTTTACATAGAGCCCAATTAAAATGTGCTGCTATTTTCTATTCTTGGCGATTTTGACTGAATTTTTTTGAATTTCAAATCAAATCTTTTGAATAAATAAATACCTTTTATTATCATCTATATATATAAAAATGAATGTCTGTATGTATGTCCGCTATGGACTACTAAACCGCTCGACCGATCGATGTGAAACTTTACAAATTTATTGAGTGCACCCCCGCGTTGGTTTCTGGCCTACCAACCTCTCCCCCAAACCCCCCCCCCTCCAATTTTTTTTTTTATACTTTAAGAATTTTTCGAGTTCACTTCTTCGAAGGTTTTGGCATACCCCCCCATATGCTCCCCAAACCCCACCCCGCCAAACAACCCCCCTCCCCCCAAAAATTGATATCGATTTTTTACAAATTTCTCGAGTACAATTCCGCGAAACTTTCTGGCGTACACCCCATCATAAATTCCAAGCATATAAAAATAAACTAATTAATATTTAATAATTCGTCAGAATAACCCACCTTATAAGTCAGCATTTGCATGCTATTTTCTGGTAATTATTTCTTACTATTATATATCACATTTAAAATACGCATATAGTTACGTATCCAATTCATTGAAACTAATTTAAACATCAAAAAAATTTCTTATTCGTCCAGATTGCGATGATAGTAATTGAACTTAGTGACTTACTTATATACATATAAGCAATTCAAACTATTTGCTTCGTGGAAGTAGTCTGAAGATGCCTTAATGCAAAACCTAATTTTTATCCTTAATAGGACAAGTTGCTCACCACTGCTTAATTTAATTCCAATGGGATTAACCATTCCCAATTAATTGCATCTCATTAGTCAATAATTTTGTAATATTTATGTCATTATAACTCTAATTTTTGTTTGTTTTATTTCTATCTTCCCCTCCTTGTTTCCGGTAAAAATGTTTTTGCTAATTTTAATATTTTTTTCTTATACGGGTATTGAAATTTGTAATACCAAAATACCAGTATTAATATATTCATCCGGTATTGCGATCCCTATTCTGTATTCTCCAAATAAATCAAAGCGGACATAGTTTATAAAAAAAAACAGGTAAAAATCTACTTGGTATCTTGTTCAGGAACTTTGTTTGTTATTCTTTTAGGAATTTAAGCAACGTATGTAAAAAAGTATTGTGAACTTCTCATCATGAAATATACTTTACTCGGAGCCTTGCGTCCGTCATCGTTACAATAAAACGAATATTAAATTGCTTGAGTGCGGTATCGTGTTCTTTTCAAAACAACGTGAGTAATATATTATGGAATATTAACACCTGCTTATCCATGCGGCTCTCGTAAGATTTTAAGCAACTAAAAAGTTAAATATTTCACTCAATATAGTCAGTAAGTATTTATAACTTAAGGTATTCACAGAAAAAATAGTTCTTCATTCAAAAACAAAATCAAAAATTCAAAAATATAATGATTTTTACGCAAAATCGTTAATTTTCTCTAATGCCAATTGATTTTGCAGACTTTAAATCTAAGGATGCGATAGATATATGCACAAATAAATGTGTTAGAAAGATACACATTTGAAATACCTTAGAGAGAGACATACCGAAAATCATCCTAAGTTGAATAGAGAGCGCAAATATTTATAACTTTACAGTAAATTCAAAAGGTACCAAAGGAGGCCGTCTTCATTCTTTTGTTATTTTTTATAATGTGGCATTTGCCTTGGCAGAAATACAACAGTGCCGAAAGTTGAGCCTTTACTGTTTTGAGTTTGTTTGTGTAATATGTTCAAGTCATTATTTAATCTTTTTATGCCAGAAATGTAATAAATAGATTTTTTGTTCAAATTTGTATGTTTTGAGATTGCACGTATACTTCGTACGCACGTGTACTATATTATCTTTTCCCAGATTGTAAAATCAACTCAAAGCATAGGATAATAAAATAGTGGATAACCTTTCAGAGAATTATCAAAGAATGGCAATAAAATTTAAAAGCTTTGTGAAAAAGAAGCCGCTAAAAATTATATTTATCATAAAGATATGACATTTATTATGAGTACATACTTTTAACTATTTCTTTAATCTTTTACGGGTAGCAAATTTAATCTGTAAATGCAAAAATTGTTTACTATGATGATTTCGTCACAATCTTAAACAAATTTCATTATTCTTTCAAAAATCATTTTTTGCAAACTTGAGCACTAAAACACAATAACTTTTGTTTTATTCGATACTAAGTATTGTAATATTTCAAATTACTTTTTCTAAAATTATATTTAAAATCGTAATCAATAAACTAATTTTGTAAGATTGGACAAAGAGATAGCTCCTCAATTGAATTTCTCAGTTAAATTGTATTTTGTGTAAAAATGATAATATATTATGTTTCTACCTCTGATGAATTTAAATAAAATGAAATATCCAATACTGGCAAACAATGATTAAAAATATTTTCCTATTTTCCACTTATTGTTATTTGTAATTGTATTAAAAATACGATTTCATCACAGCCGTTAAAATTTTAACAAAATAATTAGTAAATGCGAGATTGTATCCATTCGAAAACAATATTCTCTTGCCATATATATTATATTATCAACCAAAAACACTATTGGTAAGAAAATGTTTCCTTTTTATGAATCGCAATAAATATAGCGACAGCCGGAATAATACAAATATATTATTATGGACTATCCAAACAGCTGTATAGTTCTGGTAATATTACGTCTCGGCGCATCCCCGTCGGTCAACAAATAATTATGATGGCCTAGGTTGCCATATGCGGTAGGGCGTCAACGGCGGACGTCGTCAATGCAGACAGTCTGAGACATTGCAATTGCGATGCTGGATTCAAATATCAAGCACATAATGATCGCAATTCATTCCAGATGATTTTCTGCGCTTAATCCGTCATTTTAAAATAAATTAAAGGTTTAAATGATAGCAAGGATATATTTATGAGCAAATACACATTTAAAAAAATACTTTTTGCTTAAAATAGGGACCTTTTATGACGATTGCTTGCCGGCGCTCGTGAAAGCGCCCCATGGTGGAATACGACAGATTATTTGCATGGACGGAGAGGGGTTAAGGAAACATTTTTTATTTAGATATCATAGGTTTATAAAATATCAAGGCGACGACTTAAAGTTCACAAGTGTATAGTGTGAGTAGTATAAAATTTAAAATAACTTTGATTATTCCACGTATTGTGTTACTAATTATGACACGTGTTTCGCCTCTTTCAAAGGCGTCTTTGGACGTACTATCGCAAAGTTTGCTTAAATAATGAAGCAAGATTGATTCTAATATTTTAAAATGATAAAATTACAAAATGTAGTTTGGGATTTTTCCTTTTTACGGGAAACAAGAAAGGAATTATAGAATCAAAACAAAGCAAACAATAATTATACTACTAATGACGTTAACATTACAAAATATTAACTAATGAAACGAAATTTTTTTAGTTAATTTTATGAAAATAGAACTCTCAAATATTGTTCCAGTCCAAATTTGATTGAGAAGTAATTTTTGCTGAATTGAGGTCTACAATTCTATACTTTATATTTTAAAAAATGGTTTTATGGAAACTTACGTGAAAAAAATACACTTTGATGTGATCGATCTGAACACAGAAAGCCCCCAAAATTGACAATAACAAATGACCTACCTAGCTTTTTTCTGTATTTTTCTCTCCTTTAAAAGTGGTTTGGATGGTATAATTACTAAAGAATCCTCGAGAGGTATGAACAAAATATCATTATTCAAGAAAAACGCCCCAGTTAAGTCATCAATCAAAATTGCCTTTCTTTTCGACGTTTTCAATGAATTATTTTTGAATAATTTCATATTTTCACAGCTCAACGGTGTTGTTTGTCAAGGTTTGTTTACTTATATTCTCAAATACACAAAAATATACGTCAGGGATACCGAGATTTTTTTTCTGTTCAATAATGATTGAAACAAAATAAATTATAAAACGGTGAAAAAAATAACAATGTATAATATTTTAGCTCCACAGAAATTATTTAATATATTTGTTGATAGCTATTTCAGCTTGCGCCATCGTCATACGAAATAACTATCAACAAATAATTTCTGTAGAATTTAAAAACATTGTTATTTTTTTCACCGTATGATAATGGAGTTCTACCAAGTAAATGCCAATTCAATCAATAAATAAATTATAACACGGTGAAAAGAATAGCAATGTATTTTAGTCGTACAGAAATTATATTATAGATTGTTGATAGCTGTTTCGGGATACGCCATCGACAGAACTATGCTTGAGCATACATTTACTTATCTTTGTATATGTACTGCAGCGGACAGGGTACAAAATACATCTTCTTTGCTGTTCTAACATCTAATTTTATAGGGAAATAATAAATTATTAAATGTGACACTTTGATTTTAATAATTTATTATTACCACATACAAATAAAACAGAAAAGAAGATATATTATGTACCCTTTCTACAACAGTATATAAAGAAAAATAAATTTATTCTTTAATATAGTTTTGATGATGGCGTTAGCCAATACATTATATAATTTCTGTGTTATAGTGGAGTTTTACCAATTAAATTCCAATTCAATCAATAAAATTAATTATTCCAAATCATTAATGGGTTTCACTTTTAATTTGTTTCGAAGCACACTATTTTTTACAATTTCTAGGAAGGTTAGTGTTTTTCCAAAACGTTGATAAGTAGAATTCATTTATTCTGAGCCAATGAGGCATTGTACATTTTTTTCCAAATATTTAACATACATATGTTTAGAGACCCGTAAAAAAAAAACAAAAGTCCAAATTGTCGGTGCGTATGTTTTTTACCAAAAAAACATTCACTATGATAACACGTACAAGTAAAGTTGATAAAAATGCTTACTTTTTTTTACACACCGAATATCAACATCCGTACTTTTTATATTATTGAAATGTCAATCCTTGGTGCAAAAATATAAATAGATTTTAAAATCAACTCCGACTATTGACAGCTATTGAGCATTTTCATCTGACGGTTATATTCAATCTTAAATATCTAATTAAATGACACCTTTCTTTTTTTTTCAACAATATATAGTAAACCAATCGTTTCAAAAAATGAATCATTTGATTTTTTATACTTTTCCGTTAGTTTTGTCACCAACGACCTAACATTATTAGGCAATTCAAGTCCACGAATGAACTTGAACTGAACTCTTGAACTTGAGTCGTTGGCGATAAAACTCATAGATAAGTACAAAAATTCAAACGATTCAAATTTGATATTGAAAGTCCATGGAGCACCTTCAGTCAAAATCCTAAATAGTACGTTTTAAAAGTTATTGCAGCCAGATCTTTTCATCTTACAAATTCACACTAGGGCACTAGGCTAACAATATGAATTATACTTTTTAGGTAAGCAGTGTCAATACTTGGTGAGATGGCATTATAATACGCAACAATAGTATATTTTTTGTACTTAATCCACGTTAGATTTATTAAGATAAATACTGGTTTCGCGCATCGCGAGCATTATCAACTGATGAACTGGTTATCAACACCATCAGTTGATAATTCTTACGATGAACGAAACTGGTCCTTATTGTTCTTGGTGTTTTTATTTTTTGCATCACACATACCTAATAGTTATTAAAATAAATAAAAATACAATAATTCGAATCATTGCTGGAATACAGTCATATAATAAATAATTCTCTTTGGTCCAACAAACACAGTTGATAATTTTTAAATTTAGAATAAACGTTCGACTCATATTTGTTCCATTCTATTCAAATATTTACAACATTCATAGCAAATACCTATCATACCACCAATTCAACGCAATACACACATGCGAAGATATTTTATTTATTTTGCTGCGTAAAGCTATAATAATATAAATTATACGTTTGAATTTAGGACATTGATGTAATAAAAACAATTCGAAACGATTATACCTCGCATTCAAAAGCGATTGAAGTGGGAAACAATTGAAAATTTCCCTGCTTTATGGCCAATGCCCACCGAGTGTTTGCGAGTAATAATTCTAAATAAATTATGAATAATTCATCGGTTTTTTTTTATATTGTTAGCCGAAAAGAACGGCGCGCATAATCAATTGAATATATGAACACCATTTATCTTCGACCGAAATAGTATGTCGATCAAATAAAATTTTCTTACTTTCCATATAAACACTGACTTGACATAAACATTTGTTTTATATAGTACTAGTATTGCTACCCGGCGTCGCTCGGGCTAAGAGACCAATAATTATTTAATGTTATATCATTCGACATAATTATGTATATCATAAAATCTAACATCCAAAATTGAGTTAAAATAAAATCACAAACCTTATTTAATTTGATGACAGCCCCATTCTCGCCATTAAAATGTCCAAATTCAAGGAAAAAAAATAATTTGCTGTCAAAGAAATGTCAAATAATACCTTCACGTAAATAATAAACATTATCATATTGCAACTTGCAACAATAATGCAAAAGGGAATGCAGACCCACATACATACATACGCCGTTTCGGTTTTATATATAAGAATGTAAATTTTTGTTTATTCTTTTTGGCTGCGGTGACCATGAGCTTAAATTTTGGTGTAATCAATTTTATGAATTAATTTATCAATCGATGTTTGAATTTTGGTACAAAAAAGCCATAAAGCAAGCGGTTTTTTTCCGCTTTTTTTATATGAAAAAATCTTTGAATAATGATTTGTTTTTTTTTTACGATAATACTACTCTTTATTCATTAAATATTTACACTTCACTTACAAGTTGTTTTATAAAACTTTGTCGTCTAAGTCTTGTCTTTTTTGGAAAAGTTCACAGTTAAATGATTTACAGTAGCTGTAAAAAAGACATCAATCCACTCTGTAAGCTCAAAACTTGAATAGTAAAATATTTTTTTGATCTGAATTTTTAGTCAATTAATTCACATGAATACATAAGGTTTAAATCCTAAAAAGACAGATTTACAGATTTACAAGGCAATGTCTCCATTAATAATATTAATCTTCTATGATTTACCTGTATTAAAAATTACACAAAGTAATATATTTTTTGTTTGTAAATAAAGATATGATTGACGTACTAGTTTTTGAATTTATATGTAACTCAAAATTATCATATTATTCAAAACCAAATCAAACGCCAATACAGTTAAGTCCCACTACTGAAAAGTTTATAAACTCGAACTGAATTTTACAATTTTGTTTTAGTAATACGATTGGTTCTACTGCCAAATTGTCATTTTTTTGAGTATGAATTTGTACCTTTACTTTTTTTCAAGCGTTCAGTTCTTGACATTTTTGCAGTACCTCTTTACTAAGTAATTTACTACACTGCATTAAACTCATTTACTTTTGATTTTTCAATGAAATAGTAAAATAAATACTTTCTTATAATCTCATGAGTTCATTATATAAATTTTATAATTGATTTCTGTGTAAAATAACACACTTTCTCGGTTAAAAGTGTTTTGTAGAGTTTGTAATGTAATGTGTCAAAGAAATTAATGAAAAATTTGTCTCAAATTAAACCTTAAAACACACACTTAACACAATCATAAAGGTAAAATTTATTCTCAAATGAACATCCCAAAACTTTATTTGTACACATACCTTTTGAACGTCACATCGTCTATTGACCACGTTCTACTAAAAGTTTAAATGTGCCAATTTCCATTTTGATGGATTTCTAATTTAATATGTATGATAATCCTTCAATTGAAAGTAATACAGGCAACTTTGTCATCCCTTATCCTTTGCCTTTCATCCCCCATGCATATAAAACAAGACCATTATAGATGTGGCCCTAATTTAAATGCCAGCGTGGAGGAAAACAATAAAGCCGTATTGATTCAAGGCATCAATCATCCTATTGTACACACAGGCTGGAGGGTTGTCATCACCTTTGGTGGTCGAACTATATTTTAAATCATGAAAACTACACACGAAAAAATGTGAAAGACTTTTCAACTATCGAATACAAATTATCGATGGACTCTTATTTTCAGTATAACTTTTTTATGACTCACATAATATATTAGATTTATAAAATAATTATTTATAAATGAAAAATTATAATCATGAAAGCAGACAAAAAAAGTGATTTTCTGAAGGTATTTAATACTACTCATGTCAATCTCACAAATTAACATTTCTTAAACGCATTTAAAATAACAAATTTTATAAACAATAAACAAACCACCTTCAACACTTGGTGGAAAGGCATTATATTTTAAAATAGCAAGAATTATTTTTACGTATTCCGCATTCAATTTGTTAAGACCAGGACTGTTTTCACTCACCGCTGATCGGTGATCATCATTTGAAAATGCTCGCGATGAACGAAACCGGTCCTGATCCCAATAAATTTAATGTGGAATAAGTACAAAAAATGTGTTATTATTTTTCACCATAATGCCATTCCACCAAGTATTGACAGTGAACAACACTTTAAAAGTGGTTATCCGTAAATTATAAAAAAAATATTCCGAGGCTTTAATGCATATTAAAAATATTAATTTCGTTAGATTGAGTTATATTAAATACCTTCTGCCAATGAATGTTATCTTATTTCATTTTTGTCGGTAAACACCAGTAAAGCGGATAAATAGTTAAATTTGTAACTGTTGTTGTTTTTTAACACCTTCTCGTAGCTTTTATGCATAAATAAATTACAATGCATTTTCTCATTTATCATATTTTTTTCCTTTTTTTAATAAAATAAAAATATTTGGATTACAGCTAATGCCAATGCGTCAAATATTTTTAATTGTAAAAGACATGTGAGATAAACTCAATGATAAATAATCGAAGATGAACGTATACCAATGTCAAATATCTCTTTTTCATACTTTCGATGGATTCGGCGGTAAGTTTGTGGAAGTTCATTTTAATGTAAAATTAAAAAGAATTTTGATTATTCTACGTATTGTGCTACTAACTGTGACACGTGTTTCACCTCTTTCAGAGGCATCTTCGGACTTACTATCGGAAAGTTTGCTTTAGTAATGTGATCTCTTCTTCAATTGAAAAAGTCTGACTTTGCCGGGAATCGAACCCGAGTCCACCTAATCGATCGGCAAAGCTCTTGCTATTATACCACAGGGAATGACACGCCGATCAATTTGAAAGTTATCAATAAAAAAATATCGATAGAATTAGTCGAAAGCGAAACTGTTCGCAATACCTGAACACGTGGTGCTATTGTCACCATAGAGTGATAATCCAATATTTGTTCCAGCCTACCACCAATCTGGCTTATTAATTCTCGCTGACATTTCAACACACGACTTTTCTGTGTTGCAAATTAAACCAACAATAAATAACGCACTTTTTCGCTTTCGCCTGAATGTGATATAGAACCAACAAAAACAAAAAAGCCCATGAAACTGAATAATATTTATTAAACTTTTGACTTTTTTAATAAAGGAGAAAAATTCAATGCAGATTTTCTCGTTTGTTTTTTTTCATATTTTCAAATAAACCGTTGTTTCAAAAAAAACATACATCAATTTTTTTCGATGAAATTTAAATAAATATATTAGGTTCCATTAAGTATTTCGACTGAGGGTGCTTGATGGAATTTCAATATCAAATTAGAATTTTTTGAATTTTGTACTTTTCCATGAGTTTTGTCGCTAACGACCCGGGTTTCGCCTTTCGGCATCTTCAGGCATTCCAAGTGCACGTATGTACTTGAACTGACGCGTAGTAAACAGTTTGTATTGTTTATATACAAAAATATAAGTAGGTCACTAAGTTAAAAGGTTATTAAAATGTAAATTAGCGAAATTTGAATGAATACAAGTTTCTATGATTTAAGTGGGTTTGTTATAATTACGGGGATTTTTGAAAATATTAATGACCAGATGATAACATAAGAATATTTAAAATAAATCTAGGGTCCTATCCGTCGTCTCGTTAATGAGTTGATTGATTTTAAGCCTTTATTATTATATTACATTAATGATAGTAAGTGAATTGATATTTAATAATAGCAAGTGCTTGAATTGTAAATAAATGACAATTATTAATAAATGACAATAAATTAAAATTAACAATTATTTAAAAGGGTACAACAATGGTGAACTAGGCAAATATAGTTGCTCGTTCAAAATTGGCAGACCGTTGAGCTGAGCTCGATTAATCTCTAAGATTTCTTGATAAAATAGTTTAAACTCACCCCTGTTAGTATGTAACAACTTAATGCCTGAGTCAAAATTAAACGTATGGTTTTCAAGAATTAAATGGTTGGCGAAGGTGGAGGTATCTTTTTTTAAGCGAAAAGCGGCTAAATGCTCAGCCACTCTTATATTTAAGGTTCTAGCAGTTTTACCAATATAAAATCTGCCCAGATTTTAGGCATTAAGTTGTTACATACTAACAGGGGTGAGTTTAAACTATTTTATCAAGAAATCTTAGAGATTAATCGAGCTCAGCTCAACGGTCTGCCAATTTTGAACGAGCAACTATATTTGCCTAGTTCACCATTGTTGTACCCTTTTAAATAATTGTTAATTTTAATTTATTGTCATTTATTAATAATTGTCATTTATTTACAATTCAAGCACTTGCTATTATTAAATATCAATTCACTTACTATCATTAATGTAATATAATAATAAAGGCTTAAAATCAATCAACTCATTAACGAGACGACGGATAGGACCCTAGATTTATTTTAAATATTCTTATGTTATCATCTGGTCATTAATATTTTCAAAAATCCCCGTAATTATAACAAACCCACTTAAATCATAGAAACTTGTATTCATTCAAATTTCGCTAATTTACATTTTAATAACCTTTTAACTTAGTGACCTACTTATATTTTTGTATATAAACAATACAAACTGTTTACTACGCGTCAGTTCAAGTACATACGTGCACTTGGAATGCCTGAAGATGCCAAAAGGCGAAACCCGGGTCGTTAGCGACAAAACTCATGGAAAAGTACAAAATTCAAAAAATTCTAATTTGATATTAGGTTCCGTTAAGAATAGGAATATTTTTTTTTTCGAAGAATATTTATCCTATATATCAATGATTGAATGATAAATATTAAAATAAATAACACGCATACAGCATTATATTTTTTTTATAATTAATTAGTATGTTTATTTTCCTACAAATCTCCAAATGATACATTACATATCAATGTTTTAGCAATATCAGTTGATTATTGTGTTTTTCTAGGATTTAGAAAACATCGCATTTTTAATATGGTACGGTTCCAATTGATGTTTTATTAATAGTACTCATTATAAAAATTCAAATTGATTGATAAAAACTACTTGATAGATATTACTTATCACAAAGTAAATTCACCGAGAATATTGCAACCATATTATTCCTTTTACTTTATTCTTAAAGAAGAAAAGAAGTTCTATGTTATCTTATTACGATAACTAACCTAGAACTGGCAATAATTGAGGATGAAAATTAAAGGTAGAATATTTTTTTACAAAAAATGTTTTACTGCATTTTGAAGAAACATACACACATTGCTTTCAAATGAAGAGACTTTTGCTTTGATTCATTGTATGTAATAAAATTCTTCACTTAAAACACTTTATACGAATGATACGTAGACAGAAAGAGAGAATATATGGGTTTTTTCTTCATAGACATAACCAAGGCAAATACATGTTGTTATTCTGCCAGGCTTAAAAAAAATATTGTTTTGATCACTTTTAAGATGTTCACTGTCAATACTTGGTGAAATTGCATTATTATAAAAATAATAACCCATTTTAAGTACTTCTTCCACAGAAACCGGACAAAACAGAACATTAAAGGTTAGGTTAGGTTTTGTCATGTTCTAAAAAGTAACGTTCTGTTTTGTCATATTCTGTGTTGTCATGTTCTGTTTTGTCGTGGAACCACAACATTACATGTATGAAGATCAGGACCGGTTTTATCATTGTGGTCATTATCAACTGTAAAACTGGTTATCAATTACATCAATTGATGATGCTAACGATGCGAGAAACCGCTCCTAAACTTAATAAATCGAATGTGGAATAAGTACTAAAAATGTGTATTTTCATAATAATTTTGAGCTATCTCGGTTTTGATTACATAACAATATTTATGCATTAAAAATGGGTGTCTTCTACCGATGACATAACATAAAATAATATTAAAGAAATAAATTCAATTTATATTCCTTAAATAAAATTATTTGTGTACAGCATTTTGTTAAAATACATACCTTCACGCCGAAAAATTAATATCAGCGGAGTGATTTTCCGAAAGTCATTGACCATTATACAAAATGTCACTCAAGTTTACACACATCTTTTAACACCTACGCCCTCCTGAACCTGTCATCAGAAAGGTCCGACCTTCAATTACAATTTTGTCGCCTCTTTTTATCACAGATCCTAACTCGATTTTACACTTCGCACGCAAATTTTCCCTCGCTCTCGGTCTTAATGCGGAGAGACGCTATTTTCAGAAAATTTGTATTTTATTATTGTGATGCTGAAATTGGATATGTTAATAATATGATGTGCTACGCTCGCGAGATCAGAAACCTAACATTTTGGCTAGTATGCATTGTAAAATTGTGTCACCTTTATTTTATTCTTTCTGTATGCGTATATTACATAAATCGTCCAATGCCCAAAAGGCTTGTTATGAACGTTACTTTTCTAAAAGCATAACATTTTCAATCCAAATTCACGGAATTTCTCCTGGTTATATTATGAAATATGCTAATTTTAGTTGGCGGACAATTTACACAGTCAATTTTCTTACACCATACAACTCTCGTTATTAATTTTATCAAAAACGGTTCAGAAGAGGCAAATTTCTTTCTTAATTTAGTAAAGATTTTAGGCGGAGAAGTATTTATTTTATCAGTTTTTAATAACGTGTGTAAAGATATCTAAATGAATTGTCAAACTTGTGCAAGCAGCAAAACATAGATGAATATGTGTAACTATGATAATATTAAGATTCTGCAGTCAAATGTAGCTTGTTGTACGTATTTATATTTACTTGATATTTTGACACATTTCACAAAAAAAAATATAAAACTAATAAACTATATTTTCGATGGTTTCGGCGGTAACTTTGTGGAAGTTCATTTTAATATAAAATTTAAAATAACTTTGATTATTCCACGTATTGTGTAACTAACTGTGACACGTGTTTCGCCTCTTTCAGAGGCATCTTCAGACTTACTATCGCAAAGTTTGCTTGAGTAATGAAGCAAGATAAATTATAACATTTTAAATTATGACATTACAAAATGGATTACGGGTTTTTTTCCTTCTAAAGGAAACAAGGAAGGGGGTGATAGAATCAAAACAATGCAATAACATAATGATACTAATAAGGTGCAATCACTCAATCAATTAGATTGGGATTTTTCCTTTTTAAGGGACGCAAGAGAGGGTTATAGAATTGAAACAAAGCAAACAAATATACTAATTAACTATGTTATTTTATATCTTTTAAATAATTTACTTAGTAGAACTTCACTTTTAAGGTGTTCACTGTCAATACTTGGTGGAAAGGCATTATAATAAAAATAATAAAACAATTTTAGTACTTTTTCCACATGAGATTTATTTCATCAGGACCGGTTTCGCTCATTTGCTTTAATTTATTTGCTTAGTTGATTTACCAATTGTTTGTCATACCTTGTTTTCATACTTAACTTTTGCATAAATACCACTGCTTTATTGTATTCCTTATCAGTTGATAATGCTCGCCATGAGCGAAACCGGTCCTGATGAAATAAATCTCATGTGGAAAAAGTACTAAAAATGTTTTATTATTTTTATTAGTAGAACTTCATTATAACGCAATGAAAAAATAGCAATGTATTTTAGTTCTACAAAAAACTTATCATTCAAAATCTATTTTACTTATAATTGTATTTACTTTTTTGTCGTCAAAATAAAATCTTTACTTTTCAATAGTTCCGAAAAATAGCTGATATTGAATTGAGGTGGAAACTTTCAATTATATTAAATGACAACTTAGAATTATGTCTTCCGTTGTTTATATCTTTATTTCAGTTTTTTTAAAAAAAATATATGTTTTCCTCACTGGACTTATAAGTTATTTCATCAAATTATTATACCTTCGTCACCATGAAACACTTAAGCATGTGAGCGTGTCAAATATTCTATACGAATTGTTGAAATTAAATAACGTAATACATGAAAATTTTCGATGGGGTAAAAGTCGCAAAAAATCATTTTCTGTCATGACAGTACACATTTTGCATGTTCAAATATTTTGTCAAAAGAACCATGTATGGCCCCTAATTTCTATGGAATTTTTCGATTGACCTCTTTTTGAGCGTGAAATGAAAAATTTCTTTGACCTTTTAAGTGACATCCCTAGGATATTTTTTTGAAACGAAAATCTTTTGTGTTGGATCTAATACTACATTTTTATGAATTTATAACCGAATCCATTTTCAGTGAACTAAAAGCTTTATATTGGGCCACAATCAATACAAAATTCTCATAGGAAATAAGATTTTCTTAAATTTCCCCTTTAATTCCTAATTTTAAGGTGTGCACTGACAGCACTTGTTGCTAAGGCATTAAATAAAAAAAAAATGTCATTTTTTGTACGTATCAGTTGGTTTCACTCATCGCGAGAACTTTCATCTAATGATCAGTTGAAAACGCTTGTTAAGAGCGAAACCGATCAATATCTAATTAAATACCTTAAATTTACTAATAATTATTTAATTATTAAGAGCGAGTTTACTTTTTCTGTTTTTTAAATATGTATTCCAAGTTTGCAGCAAAATGAAACATTTTTCTGTAATGCAAATATATTATTTTTAATTGACTTGGCTTTCAATCAGATGGTTTTAAAAATAACATCTAGTACACGTTATATTGAGTAGTCGGAAAACTAATTGCGTTTTCAATCGCAGAATACAAACTTTCATTGAAATTTTGTAATTAATATTTTTTAATAGTAAATTGACATTGGTCTCTCTCATTTTAATCTATCTTTAAATGTGTTTCTTTTTATTTTTGAGAAAAATACAGACTAAGGATTTGAAATCAAAGAGAAGGTTTTTTGCTAAAATAAATATTTTTATTAAATTTCTATTTTTAAAGTCAAAAGATAAAAGAGTGTCAATCAAGATACTTACTAGCCAATTAATATTATATTTCTCGGAAAATAACGTTTTCTTACAATTATCACGCCTCATTATTTCTGAATGTTTATTTGTTTTAAATGTGTGACCCTTTTTTATGAGTCTTATCGGGAAATATTTTTTAAAATGAGCTTTATTACATATTTTTTTACAAACACACACATTGTTTCGCGCTTAACTGTACCGATTTATTCAAAAATACTTCACTAAGCCCGGTCCGTGGTGCAGTGATCTACGTCTTTGGCTACCGTTTCGGACCGCCCGGGTTTGATTCCCGTTACGAGCAGATTTATTCAGACGATAAATCGATTCTGCTAAGAGGCTATGGGTGTTTGTGTTGATGAAAATCCTTTCCTACCATTCCGATCCCAAATAGCGACACATAGTGACAGCAATTAGCTTACCACAAGTCCTGTCCTAGTCCTCGTATCCTTTCTATCCCTACTCTCTTCTTAGAAGAGAGGTTGAGCAACTGAGTAACAAGCAGTTTTTATAGAAAAACATATAATAAAAATAATAATACATTTTAGTACTTATTCCCCATAAAATTTATTGGATCAAGACCGGTTTCGCTCATGGCGAGCATTGTCAACTAATACATTGTCATCAGTTGACAATGCTCGTCATGAGCGAAACCGGTCCTGATCCAATAAATTTTATCTGGAATAAGTACAAAAACGTTTTATTATTTTTATTATAATGCCATTCCACCAAGTATTGACAGTGGACACCTTAAAAGTGAGAAAATCATATGTTGAGATATGCTCCAAGTTGGGGTTAAATAAAAAATATTGGACCGCAAATAATCCATTTCTTTTACGGTTAAAAATGTAATAACGAAACTCGTCAAAGGTTCACTTCGGTTCACGGTCAAAGCAAAAACTATTTCCGTTATTTTTTTGAATTATTTTCCTCTCATACAAGATAAAATCATAAAACCATAATTTTCCTGAACTAAGGGGATGCAATGTCTTCCGCTTATAATCGCGGTAATATTTTCCAAGCAAAAATATGAACTTAAATCTAAGACCATATTTTTGCTAATATTGGGCAAATTCCATCGAAGCGGGCGGCGTATAAGCGTAGAGCCTTCTGAAAACTCTACGATTCACGGCCCGTAAATCATGCTCTTACATACATTGTTCCCCGTTATGATTATAATCGCTACGCCAAAGTTCGCTTGGCGTAGAGTCTTATATGCAACCTAATTGGTTTGTTTCAGGAAACTTTCAGCGAGTGGTAGTCTTACTTATACCTATATACACACTACTTGAGAGAAGTTTCAGGCTTTACTGGTAAGGCCTCGGCAAAACAATTATTCTTACCCGACCTTTGGCTGGCACACACATACTAAGCGAATTCGGGAATTATCAGTAAAATTCCACTTTCAATCGTTTAATATGAGCTTAATATTAAATCATATGAATCGATACTAATTCCAAATTGTTATTGTAATACATTTTCGTGAATTTATGAATTTTCATGAATTAATTCCCATCACAAAAGAAATCTCACATATTAAACTTGTTTATTTTTTCGTATTATATGAGTTGCAATACCGTTTATCCGATTGTGATAAAACTTTGTCAACTTAAAGCTTGCACTTGTGCAAAGGTTGGAGGCATATTACAATTAAATTTCAGTAGGTGGCGCGTGTGTCGACCCATAGACCATCGGCAAAAGAAAAACAGTAAATGTCATCGATACCGATCAATGCTAGTGACATTAAGTCGAAATTATTTATCTTAAGTAGTGTGCATCCGAAAGCAAATACTTTAATAAACACTTTCTTTCTTTGAGTGGCATTGCAACGCTTGATGGGTACCGGCTAGTTACTTATAAAAATAATTCAAATGACCAAAAATCGTTTTGTTTCATAATACATAATGTTAATTGTGGAGTTAATTTTCGTTTTGCTTATTCATCATGTAATTGAAATATGTAATTTTATGCATAAAATCTTTTGACTACAACACGAAATAGGAATCAATTTCGTGTTTATAAATCATCTAAATAAAATTTCTACGAAAAAAATATCAGCTCACGTGCAGTCGTAAAACCACGTTTTTTGTAGTGATTCTACTCAACCCATTTCCCAATCAGGGTATACTTCAAATTATTTAAAGGCAATATATGTACCTACATGATAAATCTTTTATATTAATCTAAGTGCCGATCAAAAACGAATTAAAACCAATCTGACAAATTGAACAAAGTAACACATTTTATTGATTTATTTTTCAATACTAGTTTAAGAAAAAAAATGAACAGACAAGTATGTTTGTTACTTCTTTTATGTTTTTAAAAACACTACCGTGGTTATAGATAGTAATAATCATTGATTTTTTTCGTATCCTGCCAAATCAAAAAACTTTCAACTCAATGTTTTCAATGCAAAGTTAAATAATATATGAAGGAAAATCATGTCCTCATACATTGTGTATGGAGCCTTTTTTTGATGATATATAAAACAAAGTGGTGTTAGTTACACCACTTTGTCGTCTGTAGTCGAGAACGGCTGGGCCAATTAATTGAATTTTATTCATTTTGAGTATTCATTTTAACTTAATGAAAAACAAAATTCTGCTTATGTTACCACAATATCAATTGATTCTGTGGCGGTACGAAGTTCGCCGGGTCAGCAAGTAAATAATAAAACTATAAATTCTATTCTCTTAATTTCTCTGATCTTATTCTTTTCTTGACAGATTCTTACATGAATAGTTAGAACAGAAGCTATGGGATAGGAACCAAACAACCAATATGGAATCATCATGGAAAAGCAATTGACGCGTCATTCCCCATCAGTAAAAATTTTAATTTTTGACTCTAAAATATGTTATAATCTGTTTTAAAACCATCAACGGAGCTTAATCAGGCAATCTTTAATAACTTCACATTAAAATGAATATATTTTACAAATACTATCCATGTAAATAAATGGTGAATAGCAAGAATATTTTAAAAAAGGCAACCCTACTTTTATGGAACAGGAAATACATTAATATTTCATCATAGAACAATGCAGTATCTAGTTGTTACTTTTATTGTTCCTTAGCACGCGACTTCACATTAAATTAATTTTAGTTTCAGTGACAATATATTAGTTGTGAAACTTGTCACGATATATTTTTATGAATGCATATTTCAAAAATAACTGTTCTTCACACTGAATTTCAGTATTCTGTGAAACACAGACATTGCACGCTATGCTCTTTATTAAATTAATAATGATGATAAATTGAAATATATTATTGTATCGTGGTTATTTTAATGTCATAAAACTTCAGTAAAGACAAAACTTAGCAAAAGTATTGGGCAAAATACCTATGTTATTTTTTTACATTTCTTTTGACAAAGCATATTTTTTTACTATTTAAGGTACGATCTGTATGTTACAAGTGCCACCACATCGTACCAAAAACTAGCTAAAATTAACAATAAAAAATTAACGATTTGCATTTCATATTTTTCATGTTCGACTAGATGAAAGATTCATAGCAAACTTATCAAATTAATACGGTAAGAAAAATAACAATGTATTTTAATTCTACATAAATTATTTTATATATTTGTTGATAGCTATTTCGGCTTACGCCCTCGTCAAAACTATCAAATTAAAATTGCCGATTAAGTAAGCAAAGATGTTTTTCTGAATGATTACTAGTCCAAAACTTTTTCAATTTGTTTATTATTTTATTTGAAGAATCCAAAACATGTACAGACTATCAAACTTAATTCTCTTTAATAGATCGGTTTTTCAATAATTTTCTTTTGAAATAATGTAGTATTGCTATGTATTCTGTTTTAAATAATGAATTTAACAAAATAATATTTAATACCATAAACTCATTTTGTAATTCATAATTCTTGCTTGGTTTCTTTTGTAATTTTAAACATACCTTTTCATATTCAACAGGAGACTGGGATTTTATTTATTTAGCTTTCGGTTAATTTTTCATCATGTATTATAAACAAAGAATCCTAAAATAATATGATAGAATGGCCTCGTTTAAAATTTAATAGGCGGTTTAATTTGATCATTCTAAATTCAAAGGGACCATCTTGTAAAAATCAAAACAGAAATCCCAACAATGACCCTCATTTTTGAAGCCCGCTCTCCAATATCTAAGGAATTTTGAAACGAATGAAACGTTTATATTTCATAGAATAGTAAGTACCCTTTATAAATACCAGAATAATTTCTTTTCTGATTGTTGCTAATCTTTTGATTTCAATACTACTTCTTGTAGTATGGGGAAAATTTCTTTTAAATTTAGAAACTATTGAATTACATAAGACCA
Organism: Himalopsyche kuldschensis; assembly: GCA_028554975.1. Taxonomy (NCBI): domain Eukaryota; kingdom Metazoa; phylum Arthropoda; class Insecta; order Trichoptera; family Rhyacophilidae; genus Himalopsyche; species Himalopsyche kuldschensis. Next base: position 2,916,179 of record JAHFWI010000036.1, read on the forward strand.
ACCCATAAAGAAAAAAAACATTCTTTATACATTATTTCAAATAAAATTACATTTCCAACTGTAATTTATAACTAAGTGTACTTTTAATTGATAAAAAAAAATTATAACGTAATTCACGAAAGAAAATTAAGATTATAAATTGATTATTTCCAACAACTGTATCTGATCATCACTCTTTACTCGCATCAAATATACAACCAGAAAGGTATCTAAAAAAATACATCATCAAAAACTGGTAATAACTAAGTTGATTTCATCTACAATAAATTATATAGTTTTTGTGAACTGGATACATTTCTGTTTTTTACATTTGGTAAATTTCAAATGTAAATAGTAACTCATAAGTTCAACCAATTGTATTTAAGTGAATGATTTACTTTATATTATAAGGAATATTCATGAAAATGACATACAAAACCTTTAGTTTTATTGTGAAGAGTAATTTATAAATTATAAATAGCTTATTTATAGCTTTATTGTATGTAAAGTAGTGTTTCGCTTTAGAGTCCGAATCTCACGTTTTATGCTTTGAATCATTAATAAGTTGTTCACAATTAATTCTGGAAATTTTAGTTTCGAAAACGTTTTCCATTGTAACGCTTTATACTCAAAACGTGGGGATATGTATGTTTAAATCTAGTAAAATGACAGTAGCAGATTTTCTTCACTTTTAAAAAACACGTCATCATTTTCCACGGAAAATTTAATTACACTTTTCGCAGAAAAGCTATTTCGCTAATCCTAACTCACTCGTTCGGGTATAATTTGGTCAAATCCCATTTGTTTATTCCAAGTAAATTACACGATTAAAAGCTCGTTTTTTATTCTATTTTTTTCACATCAGATTTCTTTGAATATTTTTTTATTTTAATTGATATATAAATTGTACGCTATATTTTACTCTGCCTGCTATTTATTTAAACTGTGCAATCTTCTACAAAATGGGTACGAAATAAACTCGCCAGTCCCGTATTCAAATTGAAAACTATCGCTTACGAATTTGACCCTCACTTGACCTTGATAATAAAACATTTCAGTTCATACTAATAGACTATTACTTTGAATGGAATATATTTTTATTAAATCGTGTTTAATAATATATCCTGAGCGAAAGCCATATAATGTGTGAAGAACAAAGGTTCTAATAAAAATAAATGAACAGGTATGTTACTTTTATGCATAATTTCTAAGGAAGTTGTTAGTTAGTGACATTCTTCATTGAAATGTGTTTCAAAAACCTTCATACATTATTCTTTAAACGAATAACTTGACTACACAAGCCATTAAAAATTTTAACTATCCACAATTAAGATAAATGAAAACATTACATGTACACCATAAAATGAACTCATATTTAAATTTATTATTAATACCATTAGTAAATGTTCAAATTAAAGTTTGAGAATTCATATACAATATATGTAGGTAAAACAATTTACTCATTTATTTTATCTTTCATTAACTTATTGTTACGATATTGTTTTATCTGAGTACAATAAGAATAAAGTATTTTGCCTTTATTAGATTACAAGTATTGCTACCCGGCCTCGCTCGGACCAGTTTGAGGTTATGTTCACCTCGGCGCGTAAATTCAGACGGGCCAAGTTGAAACAACTGTTTTCAAAATTCAAAAGTCTAGGTCAATTAAAATGGAATTAAAATGAACATTTCAGACTGGCATTGACATTTCACAGCCCCTTTCATATATTGACAGCCCCATTCTCGCCCATTAGAATGTCCAAATTCAAGGAAAAAATCTAATTTGCTGTCAAAGAAATGTCAAATAATACCTTCACGTAAATAATAAACATTATTATTAATAATAAAAGCTGGGAAAAGTTCTGTAGAAGACTAATTTATTACAATTTGACTAAATTTCTTCGCCGATAAAAATTCAAACATATTTTCTTTCATATTCGTTTTTATGGCAACTTAATGACCAACAATGCAAAAGGGAATTACAGACCCACAGCTATACATACGCCATTTCGGTTTTATATATAAGATTAAAATATGTTAACATTTAATTATATAATACAAACCATTCAAAAAAAAACAGATAAAACTTTAGTTTTTACGCATTCATATTTTATATACTATGATAGAGTCAAAATTTGTCTTCACATACAACTGATCATTATAACAATGTTTTACAGTTTAATCTGTACACGGTTTAAAAGTGTAAGGTATGTTCAAATGTGTAGAATATTTAATAAAAATAATTAATGTCTCAATTCTCTATCTTATAAAAACCATCGTCATTTTTAGTAAACGATACAATATGTCTTTGAAATAGTCTGTTTAATAATAATAATAAAGATAGTCTATTCCAGCGCCGGATATACGTGTCATATCCGAGGGAAAGTTTTCCCACAGTTTTCCTCAATTCGATACAGCATTTTGTACTCAAAGTGCTTCTATATTCGGTCAACCATCTTTTGAGTAAATATCACTTACCTTTAAAGACATCATGATCAGTTTTATCTTATATATTAGGAGTAAACGCTTATTTATTATAAAGTTGAGACCATCAATCTTATCAAGGGTATTTTATTACTCTGGTGATAGTTTTCCAGTAAATTTTCTGAAAAAATTACAACATTGAAGAACACTTCATTATTCTTTTAGTAAATTTAAGCTTTAAATGATTTAAGAATATATGCCACAGTGATATAATCCAACAAACACATTTGATATGAAAGCTTTTATTTATGATGTACAGACTTACGATAAAAATACATATATATTTATACTTTGTATAGCAAACATAGTTTTTGCGAGCGTTTTGTTTTTGTTTAGTACGTTCAGTAGTCTGCCTGTGCTTTCCATCAATTATTTAAATCTTTATTTACAAAATATACAATAGTATTTAGGACAATGAGGTTTCAATTTATTTATTTTACTTGTTAAATGGGATAGTGCGACTTAATAAAAATAAATTAACGTTTTTCTCATACTGTGTGCAAAAAGTTCTTATACTGAATTGATGCAAATCATTACATTCATGCCAAATTAAAATATTCAAAAATTGATCTATACGCTTTGTATCGAAATAATATTTAAATCAATAGCAAACTCAAAAAAGCTCAAATGTTCGAATATTCTTTTCATAGGAAATAAAATATGCTTCAAGGAATGCGTGGTCACACAAATCTTGGAAACAAAATCTAGATAGGGACTTATTTTTTATGAAATAAACGTTTCAGAACTTTTATTGTTTCTGAAGAAGAAATAAAGTAAAGGCACCTTTATCCATTAAACTTTTATTAGAACATCGCCCATAAATAACTTGATGAGGAAACTTGAAAACTTTATATTATACCTACTTACAAACTTTTTATTTTATTTATTACAAATAACAACAATTCATAAGGTTCTTAAGTTGAAGTTATTTTACAGTGTTTGAAAATTAGCTCATTTAGTTTGGCTTACGCCTTCCGAAATAGCTATCAACAAATATATAAAATAATTTATGTAGAATTAAAATACATTGTTATTTTTCTTTCCGTATTATAATGGAGTTCTACCAAGTAAATGCCTAGTCAATCAATAAATTTCAATTGTTTTCAAATCAAATAGGAATATTTTTAGAGCGTTTTACAACTAACCAGCAATTAACTAGTCTTGACTATAGATGAACAATTATAACTTGACCGCTTGTGAGGGCGCCACCATCGCTTAAAAAGTGTTAAATAATAAAAATAATAACACATTTTTAGTACTTTTTCCACATGAGATTTATTTCATCAGGACCGGCTTCGCTCATGGCGAGCATTATTGTAGGAATTGATATGGCTTTTATTCTGTTACAGGAACTGACTTATTTGAACTCATTACCGGGATTTCCATCTAATTATGGTTGACAGACATGTAGATTTATTTATTTTTATTAAATGCACTTAATTTTGGGCTTTTACTTTGCTACTGTTAATTCATACTTAATTGATTTTTGCATTGCTAAGAGGTCTTGAACATTTTATTTTTAGTCTATTTTTCTTGTAATTTGCTTTAATTTATTTGCTTAGTTGATTTACCAATTGTTTGTCATACCTTGTTTTCATACTTAACTTTTGCATAAATACCACTGTTTTATTGTATTCCGACCTCTCTGGTTAGTGAGTTGATTGATTTCTAGGACCCTAGATTTATTTTAAATATTCTTTTGTTATCATCTGGTCATTAATATTTTCAAAAATCCCCGTAATTATAACAAACCCACTTAAATCATTGAAACTTGTATTCATTAAAATTTCGCTAATTTACATTTTAATAACCTTTTAACTTAGTGATCTACTTATACATATTTTTGTATATAAACGATACAAACTGTTTACTACGCGTCAGTTCAAGTACATCCGTGCACTTGGAATGCCTGAAGATGCCGAAAGGCGAAACCCGGGTCGTTAGCGACAAAACTCATGGAAAAGTACAAAATACAAAAATTCAAATTTGATATTGAAATTCCATCAAGCACCCTCAGTCGAAATACTTAATTAGATGTAATTATATTTTATGATTTCGCTCGATTTCAATTTAAAGCAGACATCGTTGAAAAAAATGTCTTCTAAGAAACAACATTCGTTATAAAAAAAGAACTGACAATTTAGCCATATTTTGGAAGCCGTTGGTTTACATTTTTTTTTATCTAACTTCAACAATTTCATAACCGATCCATATCCGTTTTAAGTGCCAAAGTTTTTCCCTCTTATAACAGACCAAATGTTTATCGATTAGATAAATGATAAAAGTAATGTTATCAATTTATATCTTTGTGTATTTGACACGGTTCGACCTTTAGGGATTCCGAGAAGCCAATAACTAATCGTTTATTACGTCAAATGACTACGTGGATTTTCACGGTCGTGGTAATTTTTTCCGTTCGATTGGACCTTTTCTGAATCTTCGCCGTTTATTTTTATTTCATGTGCCGCCTTTGACTAAATTTGCAATAACTTTACATAATTCAGGGATAAAACGAAAAAATTTCACGATTTGGATTGTTTGGAAGATGGTGCTGTAATTTTTTTTGAATAAATCAGATTAATTTGGCATTTTGAGAGATTTTTTGAAAATTATTTGAAGACACCTAACTTTGATTACTACGTGTTGCCATGGTTCAGTTTCAGTTGCGGTGTCTGTATTTTAGTTTTTTCTTTAACCTTTTACTACAAAAAACCTTCCCAAAATCTCCTCAAACTCACAATAAGCCATCGTAGGCAAACCCATACGCTTGCATCTTTGTGCTGAAAGCCCTAAACTAAATGCATTGCAACAATATAAAATTAGTAGATAATATATCATCAATCCAATGACATTCTTAACGAACAAACTAATTTAAATATATCACCGCTTTTCAGACTATTACGGAATGTTAATGCAACTTTTTAATTAATCGACTTAATACAATAATAATTTAAGCTATCTCACTCAATACAAACTCAGATTAGCTTTGACTTCGAGAAATACATAAAATTTATTTGTCACATTTCAAAATTTATTATTTTTAATATAATATTACGATGTTAGAGCAAAATAGAAGATGTATTGTGTACCTTTTCTACACCACATATAAATAAATAAATGTATTGTTCTGACGATGGCGTGAGCCAAAATAGCTATCACAATATTTCATATAATTTCTTTAGAACTAAAATAAATTGTTATTTTTTCAACGTTTTATAATAAAGTTCTTGCAAGTAAATGCCTCTTTAATCAATAAAATTTTCTGCACCTTATCTCTTTTTTAACCTCCTGAATTACGGCGTACATATTTTTGTCAGATTGGAAGCCTTAGTATTCTTGAGCTTACACTATTTACCAAAAGCATCCAATAAATTTCTTGTACTCTGCAGCTTTTATGGGTCACGTTTCCGCTACATTTGGATGGTAAATATATAATTTTTCGAAAGTTAACATCCTTCAATATACAGTGAAACCCCGATTCTACGTTTTTTAACGGACCATAAAAAACAAACGAGAAATGCGGGAAAGCTTAAAATATAAAATAAAAAAAAATTGCTTTTTAAAAACTTATTTATTTATTATTTCATATTAAATATTATATAAGACTTTGTTATTATACCTATAAAATACATTTTTTAGGAAGTCCTTTATTACGTTGCTTTTTGCAGTTTGGCACTTCAGTTTTAAGAAAGACCCTTCAATTTCGCATATTTTTCAATCAACAGATTCATCTATTTTCTTGGAGTAGAAAAATAGTTTTATTATTTCGAAGACCATTAACGCTTATTTAAATGTCATTATAGGTTCATTGTGACGTTCTTCGCCATCTTCTTCTACACAGGATACAGGTTCTTTTCGTAATCGTAAACAATTTCACACTTGCATTCTCAGTTTTTTTCAACGAACCGATTAGATCGGGTCGAATTTCTAATGAGTAATATTCACCAAAAACGGTCAATCGGGATAGTATTTGTGACGGGACCAAAATATTTGGACGATAAATCGAGGAAATTGATAAATCGGGGAACGAATAATGGGGGATTTATTAACATTGCTCTTATGGGTATTTGGCCGGGACTATAGAAAATGAACGAACCTTAGATCGGGGTTCCACTGTATATATAAGATTATATCTTTATACGTTACAATATCACAAAAAGTAATAGATATTGAAATCATATACATTTAGATAATTTAATGTTTCAAAATATGTTCTTATGGTGGAGAGGGTTCAGAAACAGTTTTGGAGAATTCTCTATTTGAGGACATACGAATACTACCCATGGCTTTAACCAACCAATTTTTTCTTAGCTATGCTCACGTTCAATAGTTTGAATACTCGAAAAGAAATGTACCTGGCCACATATTTCTTTCGACTTATCCGAGGCCAAAGTGAGAAATCCACCATTCTTGAGAATGTTAAATTGAATGTCCTGATAATTTTTTGAGGAATCGTGAACATGAGTTGTTTGTTGTTCCAAGGAGTAGAACCAGTTTGCCAATAGGGATGCCACTGGGAAGAGCTTTAGTGATTTTTATCGAAATTGCTTCGGATGTCGACGTATTTCACATGGACGTGAGTGAGTTCAGACGAGTACTGTTTTTTATGTATTATAGTTGATTTTTTCGGAACTCACTCGGTTGACTGCTTCGAAAATTTATAATAAGATGTTAATAATTTTTCCTCTCTGTTTTTATGACTACAATGTTTTCATCTTGTTTTTAATTAATTTTTGATTTTTATTATGTATTTACATGTATGTAAATATGTATAAATATAAATGCATGTATTTATATTTGTCAAACGCATGGCGCATTGGCGTCAGCTGTAATGCCATGATTTGCTTTTTCCTAAATAAATAAATGTTATCCCTACTGATGATAATGAAAATAAAGCCATTATTTATTCTTAATTAAAATAAAACACACACCTTTTTACAGTTCATTAAAACGCGTGTGGTTTTCAACAAGTTAAGGGCAAATATGTGCCCCATACAAAATATATCATCGTAACTTTGGGGAGGCTGGGGTAAATTTTTACCTTTGTGTAATTAATTGCAGAAGCAGGTGTTGAACGTGAAACAATTACTCTCCGAGGACGCTCCCTGTCGCGGGAACTTGTCATTTATAAAATACACCAATACCTTTCTCATTGTAATGCCTTGATACTTTCATAAATAAATACTGAAATAGAATGCCGGTTTACTCCGTGCCACCATAGGTTGACAACGATTTTCGATTACAGCACAATATATTATATAACTAAGTTAATACAACGTCTGCGCAACATCGTAAATCTGAAAATGCCACACACAGGAGAGATATAACAATATTAATTCATTAATTATGGATTTCGACTTTTGTATTTTTTGAATTAAGTGGAACTGTTATAGTTAATGGGACTTTTGAATGTAGTATCGCAAATACTAATGACCGGAAAACAACATAGGAATATCTAAAATAAATGTAGGGTTTTATCCGACCTATTATTACTGAGTTGATTGATTATTAATGAATGATAATTATTTAAAGTGGTATAACAATGGCGAGTTTGGAAGATTAAGTTGTTCGTTTAAAATTGGTAAACTATAACTGTTTACTGCGCGTCGCTGTAAGGACATTCGTGTACTTGAAGTACCTGAAGATGCCGAAAGTCGATACCCGTGTCGTTAACGACAAAACTCACTAAAAAGATCAAAATTCAAAAAATTCATTTTTTTTAATAATTCATGTTAACGCAAAAATTCTAAATCAAAATTACAATGTAAGTAAGTGCTTCTTATCCTCAACGTTTAAAATATCTATCTTTTATGTTCAAACAAGTGTATTCGCAACGATTTTTTTTTATTTTTGCCTTGCATATAAGATAATATAATCTGATTTAAATTTGGCTTTAATTCCTACTCCGCCCAACATGCAATGGCTTCTAGTTTTCAGTGTCTGCGATGGAAAGAAACACAGCTGTAAGTTGAAGATTGTGAAATTTTCCATGAAAATTAGAAATAATAAGAGAGATTTGGTATACAGAAATATATACAGTATTCTACAGAAATGTTGCTCTATAGAAAATATTCAAACAAAGCTGATAATATTTGACGTGAATCCGGAATTAATACGCGTATAATTATAAAGCTCGAAGATAAAATATATCAATAATTACTGTGGATAAAACAATGTCTTTCATTTTCATGTCATTAAAACCTATCGTTAAGCCACTCTCGTTTGATATGATGAACTATTTTTCTATACTATGTGTCTCACTGTTTAGACTTCAAGAACATCAATAAGTGTCAATATATTTTTTATTAGGACATGGAAATTTCAATGAAAAACTATTTAGGCTGGGCAAATTGGTCTAGCGGAAGGATTGCACCTTTCAACACGATCATCAGGCTGGCCCATGAGCGAAGCTGCTTACTGCGGTTCGTCCTCATACGTGACCAATATGCCGCGCAGACTTGATCTCGGCTTGAACCTTTCGATAAAAATGCAAAATCGTATACAGAGAACGGGATACTCTTGAGTCCTCTCTAGGTTCAACACAAAGTAGATCAAACTCTACCGTCACAGTGGATTCACAGTATACGGATACACAGGATACTTAGTATCACTTAAACTAAATGGTTCAGCTAGTCACATTTTTTTTCTTCAAGCACCATTTTAACCATGTCCGTTCCCAACTTGGAGCATATGGACTCTTCACAGAGTTTATCTCAACATTTGTTTTTTTCTACGAGAACTGCTCGTTACTCAGTTACTCAACCTCTCTTTTTTCGAAGAGAGTAGGGATAGAAAGGATACGAGGACTAGGACAGGACTAGTGATTAGTTAATCGCTGTCACTATGCGTCGCTCTTTGGGATCGGAAAGATGGGAAGGGATTTTCAACAACACAAATATCCATGCCTTTGAACAGATTTATCGACTGAAAAAATCCGCTCGTACCGGGAATCGAGCCCGGGTGATCCGGCACGCAAGCCAACGTTGTTGACACTGCGCCACGGACCGGACCATAGAATATGGTATAAAGATTAGTCCTGTGCAGCTAGTTTCGGGTTTACTAAATGTGGAGTATATTCTTTTTTTTCGATAGGCGGCCGTGAAGCGATAGCTGCATACACATGGCGGGAGGTGGTAGGACAATAAACTTGTAATTTTTCACTGCATTATATTTGCTGGTAAGCGCTAATCATCAAAATAGCGTATCTTTATGATGATTTTGTATAGATAAAAGCGCCAGGTTTAATTATTTATTACAAAAAGTCAGGATAAGAAGTCTCGAGTGAATTTTAAAAAAATATAACATTTTCAATTTCAGTTTTTGATCTACTTCAGTACTTGAATTTAATATAGTTCATAAATTTCGTGTGTTACTAGAATATATTTTTTCTTTTTATTGTATCGCGTGTATGTTCATGGCAATCTATATTTATTTGAAATAATGTTTTCCACCAAGAAGTAACAGCTCGCACCTTAAAACGTGATGGTTTTGTTCATTGGTTTAATTCTTACACGAATCTGACTTTAAAATTTGAAGTATGATTATTTACTTGTATAACACATCATCCAATGACCATGATTCAATGCTTTCCAGTAGTAATAAATTAACAGACTCATCCCAAGAATATCTTTCTTAGTAACCAAACCAATATAAATTCACTATTTCTTCTTGAACCACAATGGTATCATACAATTCAATGTTTATTTTTATTTTAATTATTATTAAGAAAGATGGAGTGAGCCGAGTCTAAAAATGGTGAAGCTTTTCTTTTCTTTAAGTTCAATCACGTTTTTACTTAGTTTTTATGTGGAACTATCTAAAAAGTTAAACATAACTTGTAAGTTTACTACATAAATGAACAGAAAAAAAGTGTTAATAATGGTTGAAATACGGTTGTAAAAGAGGTAAGATTAATTCGCAGCTAACATATCGTTTGAGGTGAGTGAAGTTGCAAAATGATGATTTGTACTAGCACAAAACATGTTTTTATTGAATCTAAAAAACACAATTGCAGTGAGATTTGTTTAATCTTATTTCACTGTAAGAATATTTAAAGACCTATATAATATGATACTGCGTCTAACCTTTTTTCTAAAAATGTCCACTTGGCTCACTTCACTTCTCATGTGCTCAATTAAAAATATAATAAAAAATTCTGATTCAATTCAAACATTCTTATAAACTTTAAGCACACAAATCACACAAAAATCAAACAGTTGCAAAATAGGTATTTGTTCAATTCAAATAAAGGAATTATTAATATTTCATTTCATTTCAACAATTAATTAATTTGGATTTCAATGAAATACTACAATATATAATACATTTATCTGAATTTAAGTAATACAGTACAGAATCAATAACTTTAGCCCACCACCAGTCTACGGTCGTCTTTCATAACACAATGAGTAAAAAAGAGCCGTGTAATAAAGGGTATTTCAATAGGGACGCTCAAAATATGTTACTTTGTCCTGCTGAGTAGATTATTCATTGTTTAGTGGCCAAATTTGAGTCAACCAGTTTGGTAAATAATCGGCCAACACCTACCTGTACGTCATCAAAATACAATATCTGGTGAAAACATTGCTGCTGTGTGTGAAAGTGTACAGGAAAACCCAAGGCAGCTTATTTCTCGTTGTTCACAAGAACTTAGCTTTTCTGCGACTTCAACTTGGCGAATTTTGAATCGGGCCTTATGTCTGCACCCGTATAAAATCAACTAACCAAGGAACTTCAGGTAAACGACCACAGACAACGCCTGATTGGGTTCTGGAGCAGTTGGAAGTTTACCCAAATTTGTCAAAAAAGTCAACTTTAGCGACATGACCCATTTTATAATGAATGGATATTGGCAGACATTTGATGCTATATTCCATATTTAATGCCGTAAAATATACTTACAAATGAAATTAAAATTTATTCGAAATCTCACAAACAACTTGTTTTATTTACATTTCAAAACTAAGCGTCCTTATAAAAAGAACCTTTAGAACTAAACTTTTAAAATGTTCATAGCTTGTGTGTGAAAATAATGCTTTTTGTATTATACTAATATCGGTTGAAGCTATAAATGGGCCGTATTACTTTGGATGTGTTTCGCCTTGACTATTATTATGATGCAGGGTATTTTCCAACATTTAGGCAATGTGAGTGTTTTCAATTATCCCTTAATAATATCATTTTGCACAATATTATTGCTAAGAGTGTCGCTTTTATATAGGAATATACGCACTTTACTCCTGCTGGAAATTCACCGAACTTTTATGAGCTTTTTTCTAACGCTTTTTCTTTTCTCATCTCATCACCAATTTACCATCAGTTTGTAATGTAAAACCACGCTATTTAAATATTCAAACGTTTTTAGTATATAAGCCAACCGATCATATCATGCTTTTTTATTTTATAGTAGCATGTAGTATAATTGGGTGGATGTAAAATGGTAATTGGAAAACAACTTTTGATCATAAAATTTGTATCTTTTACATACCTTTTTCTAATGAATGTGGTAATGTGCTAATAATCTTTGAAAAGTGCAATTGTGTATCCAAAGCTTGATATTATTACGATAATTACTTTTAAAAAGAATAAAAATCGACCATTTTGTAACATTAAATGACTTTCGACCTTTAAGATATTTTTTCAGATTTGAAAGGTTTTCAAATAGCAACAAAATTCTTGTCAGTAGTCAATCCAACGACAGTAATTTGTTGTATTTTTATCTCTCTCTGATATTTTCTTTTAAGCAACTATAATTAAAACAGTATAATTCTCACTTTTAAGGTGTTGGCAATGTAGCCACTGTCAATACTTGGTGGAATAGCATTATTTTTAAAAAAAAAAAACGTTTTTTATGCTTATTCCACATTAAATTTATTAAAATGAAGACCGGTTCCGCTCATCGCGAGCACTATCATTATTTATATACAAATTAGGCAAAATGTATAAAGACATAACAAAAAATATTTATACAAACAAATAATTAAAAGCAGATACTAGAACCAACGAAGCAATATAATAAAATGTTTAAGACCTCTTATAAATAGGATTGAATAGTTGTTCTACTTCCAAATATAAATTTATGAATTTCAGAATCATCTTCACTCATTGCTATCATTTTCAGTTGTTTACTTAAGTAATGCCCTTCCACCAAAAAGTTACCGTAAACACTTTGAAAGTGACATTACATTTTATTACTGTCTGAGAGCCGATGGTAATAACAGTAACAAAAATAACACATTTATGAATTATAATAAATATTCACTGACACTTCTTAACATACAATAAAATGATTCCACATATTAAAAATAACTTTTTAACAAGCTGATTCTAAAACTTTTGTTACTCTATTCCATAATAACCGGCCTCAAAATTATCCATTATGTTACAATAATAGCTTTTAACGGCCACAAACGACGGTTTCATCTGAAAGGTCTGTGTGTGTACTTCATAATGCGAAAGTCCGGTTTTACGTAGCGCTTATATATGGAATTAAAAATCAATTATCCACACAAATTAATGGTATAACAGTAAACAGCTAAGTATGACATATTCACATCTAAATTATATCGTCGAATTAATGTACAATGCTCTACAGAAATTTATAAGCACTTGGAAGTGTGTATTACATTAAAATGAAATAAAACAAAGCAGTTTATTCATCACGTAACCGAGTGGATTTCCGTCATTTTACGTTGCGGTGTCAATGCACAAGAAGTGCAATACGAAAGCTTCAGATTTTTTTTAAATTTAATACTTAGTATTTCAAGGCTATGCTATTTTTACATCCCATCGCGCCATTTTAATCCTGAAAGCCGAAAATCGTGTACCGATAAGCAAACTCCTAGTCCGACTTTTCTTAACATACTTTTTCACAAAAAAAGAGGCTAAACAATTGAATGGCAACCAGCTTTCGTAGATTTTTGTCTACAGATTGATTTTGATATCAATATTTTTAATGAATGAAACCCATTGTTAAACTACTTTCACGTTTAGTATTATAAGGATCAGGTCCGGTTTCGCTGATTGTGAGAAGTTGAAACTTTCATAAGATGAAAACGTTCGCAGTTTTTAGATGTTAAAATTTGTCTATTACATTCATAAGAGACAAAATACTATTTTTACATTATTGAAATGTGGGCCTGCTAATTGAATACTTATCCCAACAATTCTACTGTTACTTATTGATAGAGACACGCAAAAACGATAAATTCGCGAACACTAATGCTGTAATGAAATTTTATTGTTATCTCCAATAGATTTCTCAAAAAACATTTTCTATTGAGAGGCTTCTGGTAGTTCAAAAACTAGCATGTAGAATAATGTCTAAAGTCTAGATCTATAATCAACTTGCACGAGTTCATCGGATCAGTGTCGCTACTTAACACCGCACTGTCGAGTGGTGAATTGCGAAATTTCAAAGCGTCAGGGGCAAATTATTTCACCTCCATTCAAAGTTTGATATCACATGTAATGGGATCAGATTCAAGCCCGGCCATATCAAATTAACTAGAAACCGGCTTGAAAACTACGGGTTTTTAGCGAAGTGGCCTGTTATAATAACCTGACAGTTTTTAATGTTTAAAAATTATTAATAATCAAAATTATTTTGTTTTTTAACGATGACTAAATAAATCCCAGCCGTATATTACATTTATTAATAATTGGTGTTGACTCTGATTTTATTTTAACAATAAGCGTTAGTTATTTCGAAACAACATTTTTTAATACTCGCGATGCGAAACCAGTCCTGTTCTTTATCAAAATATATAAGCCCTTGAGAGGTGAAGTGAGCCAAGTGGCATTTTTAGATAAATGATTTGAATGCAGAATCATATTCTTTAGGTCTTAAAGTATCCTACAAGTGACGTGAGATTATTAAAAACACACTAAAATAATGTTTTTTTAATAAAATAAAAGTATGCTCTGAGCTAATACAAAAGTTTCGTCATTTTGCTTCTTGCCTAACCTCACTTCTCAATGGCTCAACTGATATTATGTTAGCGATAATCTGATCTCACCATTTTTATAAAACCATTTCATTCATTATTTGCCTGAAATAATTTTTACCGTTTATTTATTAAGTAGCTCCCACGTAATGCCAAAGTGTTAAGATAATTCGACCAAAAAACAAAGTAAAAACGAGATTGAACTTATAAGTCCAATAGAAATGTTTCACTATTTTTAGACTTGGCTCACTTCAACTCTCATGGGCTCATATGTTTAAGTAGAACTAAAAAATATATTTCATTTGTTTCACATAACACTTAACACAATATCTAGGGATGCAAAAAAATGTGCTTTTGCTAATTGGCTATCAAATGTGAAATATTATGTTATTACCAAAGTAATTTAAGGAGCAGGTAAAAAAAATGTAAATAATGCCTTTCGACTTAAAGGTGACAATAAACACCAAGTAATTAGTTAGTAAATCATTCATAATTGTTGGTTATCTTTACATAAATTAAATGAATAGTCAATATGTGAGACTGTAGCTTTGCGGATTCGAATCATTTGATAATACTAACAAATTGTATGAATAATGTAAAGCGTTTTCACTTGACGACAGATTATGGTTTTTTTTAATTTCTCCAAATTTTCAATGAAGAACCTTGCTCACAAATATTTGAATAGCTGTTTCTTGATTTCTTTGTATGCATACAGCAAAACCGTTGCTTTAGTGACTACGTTTTATTACCATAAAATAGATTTCTCGGGCTGAATAATTATTCACTGCATAAAATAACCACAATAATTTCACTTTTAAGGTGTTCACTGTCAAAACTTGGTGGAATAACATTATAATAAAACATTTCTGGTACTTATTTCACATAAAATTTATTGGATCAGAACCGGTTTCGCTCGTGGCGAGCATTATCAACATATAAGAAATACAACGAAACAGTGATAACAGGTCTTCAACATTTTAATAATATTCTTTTAAGCTTATATTTTGCTTCAATTTATTTGCTTAGTTGTAATACCAATTGTTTGTCATACAGACTGACCACGCTACTTATGCACTCGAAAGAGTGGCGTTGTGAGAATGTCCCGAATGACACCGACAAAAAAAAGATACCCAAAATTCGAAGATTTTGAATTCCCTAATTTGATATAGATTAAACTCGTAGGCTAAGTGCGGTAAGTGGATTCTTATGTCATAGGGGAGACAATTTATTTAGTATCAACGGCTGCCGCAAACTCGAGTGAACTGTTAAAGAAGTCAGAGTGTACCTTGTAACTCTTTTAAAAATATCACTGTTTTGTTGTGTTTCTTATCATTTGACAATGCTCGCCATGAGCGAAACCGGTCTTGATACAATAATTTGTATGTGGAATAAGTACTAAAAATGTTTTATTATTTTTTTTACAATAATTTCAAGCAAAAGTATGTATGTTAACAACATTCATTGTCTTGTTTTAATGCCGTTATCAAGTCAAATGAATGTAGCCGCTGGTTGTCTCTTAATTATAAAACATACACCGCGGGTTTGCACCTAATAGTCACATCTCCGCGACGTGTTAACTCGATTAGCACCGAATGCACTTTGGGTGCAGTTTGCTGCAAAACATGCGATGGATGCAGTGCACTACTGCCATTAGCGGTGCAGCTAATTTATTGCACTCTCCACAGCCCGATTTGCCAGCTATATGACCGACTCTCTCAAACTATTGTTCAGGTATCAATTATATTCGCGAAACTTTATACACATCAAACAGTGGCTACGTCATAAAGAGATATTCTGAAGTCATAAGCTTAACCCAGACATCGACTACAGACATATTTTTCGTAATAAAGCATGAAGAATGATTTCAAGCATTTTGAGAATCCTGTCACTGGTCAAGTCTGTTCCTTTCGATGGATCAGATCATATCAGAGTAATAATTTAGAAATATTCCACCAAGTAAATAAAAAGGGTTTAGAATTTTTCGAAATAAATAAAACTCTAGACAAAAAAGAAGTATCATTAAATAATATTCTTAAAAGAAGAGATTGTTCGCCACTGCTTACATTATTTCCAATCAAACGGTTTAACCCAAACCTATCTGATTGATTGCAGTTCATTAGATAAAATTTTGTTATGCTAACGTCATTAGTAGTGTAATTATTTGTTTACTTTGTTTTGATTCTATAATCCCTTCCTTTTTCCCGTAAAAAGGAAAAATCCCAAGCTCCATTTTGTAATTTTATCATTTTTAAATAATATTTAAGAATCAATCTTGCCTCGTTACTTAAGCAAACTTTGCTATAGAATGTCCGAAGATGCCTCTGAAAGAGGTGAAACACGTGTCACAGTAAGTAGCACAATACTTATGTACATGGAATAATCAAAGTTATTTTAAATTTTATATTAAATCTGTTTCTGTTTGAACCAAATCTTGATCATTATATTAGATATAGAATTAATAAAATTAAATTTGATTTTATATGACTAAAAGACATTTTTTTTAATTATCTAAGGTCCCAAATGAAAATTTAAAAAATACACATTTTATCAAAAAATACATTGCACACTAGATATATAACGGAAGAGAAAAAAAAAAGATATGATTAGACGTATAAAAAGTTAGATTAAATTATAATTGTGGTTTTTGACTGAAGGTGTTACTGTAATTTCAATATCAAATATAAATCGTTTGAATGTTGTACATGTATATTAGTTTTGTCGCTGATGACTTGAGATAAGTCAATCTTCACCCTCATGCATCTCAAGTGCAGGAATGACTTGAACTGCCATTCATTCGTGCACCTGAAATGATGCTAGAGTAGAAAATTCAAATTTGGCTTAACATTCTTTAACGCAATTAAGACAGAAAGAGAAAACATTATAATGCGTCACGAAAAATATAGACTATTTCTTTATAAAAATAAAAAATATCATGTTTAATGATCAAAAAGTGTTGAACATTGTAAATATTCATTAGGTAATTTAACTTAGTCTTAATCCTGTTTACTGTCGATAATTGTTTGTGCTTTCCTTATGTGTTAGTCAAAACTTTATTATGCAAAGTTTAAGAAACAGTCTCGCAGAATAGTTTAATTAATACCACGCGCCTCCGCGAAACATTCGCGTTCCGCCACTGTGCCTCGTTTTAAACATTTTGATTCAAATTCTAAACATGCTACGCCCAAACCTAATTTTAATTAGTTAACTAAGCAGCAAACTCTCAGCTTTTCCGAGTTTTAGGTAATTCGCAATAAACGAGTATTTTTTATCAGTATATTGTCTAGACTCTTTGAGTAAAGTGTTAAAATTTTTCAAATATAAAATGACTATTGTTACTAAAACACCCGAAGCTATTTTATCATAAAAGACAGAGAAAATTATAGTGTCCGGAATCATTTTAAATTTTAATTAGACTTTTCTATATTCTAATGGAATCTGATTACATTGAAATAATATGTAAATATTTATATGATTTAATTAAGTGGGCATTTTACCCGGTCAGTTTTAAACGATATTTTTCAAACATTTAATTAAATTTAAGTATATTTTTGATCGCTTAAATTGTCTTCTAATACTTAAAATGAATTTTAACGAGAGCGTTAAGTTTGCCACTAGTCTGACCAACCCTTAATCCATTTGTAAATTTAATTTTAGGCAGCTAAATACCATGCGTAGTAAAACTGACATCGATATACGATATTAAGGCTCCATATCATCCAAATTGGAAGTAGATTAAATGTAGTATTAAATGTCAATAAATATAAAAAAAATAATGTCATATTTGTGTTTTTACACAAAATGATTAAGTAAAAAAAAAATATCTTTGCTTTAGAACTATTTACAATTAAGAAGATTTAACTTTTACTTTACACGAGATTTTTATCGGACAATCTTCGCATATATTTTTGTTTATACATTAGTGCTTATCATACACAAGTAGACGCATTCTTTTTAAACCCGTTTTTACTAATGCAATATCTCTATGTATGTATGCTTTACATGTTGTGTTTAGTGGCATCAGTGGCTTTCATGATAATTGTATTTATTTTATTTTAGGAAAACGATATTACGTATTTTTTTATAAATATTTTTTTCCTACCGTTTAACTCTCTTATTGTGGATCCGTTTGGAAACTAGATTTCACAGTCAATTATTAATATCGAGTTTGACTCTTTATTTCATACCAAGAATACCAGCTCTATATATCTCAAAACGTCGTCTTCTATCAGACTGTAGACAGACTGGCTTGTTCAACAAACCACCATTGATGTGTACACAACCCTTCCTTTCCTCTCCAATATGAAAGGACGTCCGCATATCACAAATAGTGTTACCACAGGCGCGTGGTTTTTGGGTGCTTTGCTCGAGTTGCTTAATTCGCCAAAATGTCGGTGGCTGATTGAAACACACTTAGTCAAAACCTGTTGCATTATTTGGTATTGAATTAATTACTTAACATATATTCAATCTTTCAACAAAAAATCGAGATCTAAAATATCCTGACCTGTTTTTGAGCGAATCTGGTCCAAAACGTTGCTTTTAACCAGAAAACAATTAAAAATCACCGAAAATTATAAGTTAGATGCATTGTCATATTCTACAGGTGTTTAAGTATCCTACAAGTGTAGTGAGACTATTTAAAGCACACTAGAATAGGTGTTTTTTTTTTCATAAAATAAAAACATGCTCCGTGTTAAATTTAAAAGAATACAAAAGTTTCATCGTTTTTATCTTTGCCTCACTTCACTTCTCAAAGGATCAAAAGATATATATGCAGTGAATTAATATGACTCTTTTAATAACACTCGGTTTTTCGGTCCCTGTGGTCCCTGTGGTCTACTGGCAAGAGCTTTGAAAAAAAAGAGATCTTGGGCTGGGTGTATGTTATTTATCGTTGATTTTGTGCACAACTGATTGATTACTTATCATCGAGTTAATCTCGTATGACTTTCACAATTAAGAATATTTGGCGCATTGGCGTAAGGTGTAATGCCAAATATTTTTCTTTTATTTATAAAAAAAAAAAAACTATTTCATTAATTTTTATCCCTGAAATACTTCTTTCTATTCATTTATTTAGTGAGATTCCACGAAAATGTTATAAAGATAGTTCTACAACAAAACAATATAAAAGATTCACCATTTTTGATCAGAGTTGGTTCACTTCACTTTTCAGTAGCTCATATGATAATATTATTCTATTATATTTCGTCATAAATCTATATATAAATTCCATTATATTTCTAAAAGTCGTTATCATTATAAAACCATTATCGACGAAATATAATGGAATTTATAAATTGTTTTCTTCACTTTTATAATTTGTACAATATCATTATAAAATATGATGATGATTGATTAATTTATAAAATAAAATAAGTTTTATTTACATACTAATTATACACTTTTAAAATTGCCTTCATTTTGAGGCACCCGTTAATCCGTTATATCGTTGCGTCAGTATCGATGCATCAACAACTGTTACGTGAGGAAAATATTTTCCATTTCCGGCTGACATAAAATTACCATCAAAATTTACCATCCCGTATTGGTGAAACGTTTATTTTACTCTTATTTTAGCCTACACACGTTAATTTTATTCAATAAATGAACAGCCGTTTTCAATCCAATAGCGGATTTACGTGTGTGGAATATATAAAATTATTCAGCCATGTTTTTTTCCTTGGATGACTATGATAATGTGAAAACGCGGTGTTTTCAATTTATTATCGTTACTATTCAGTTGCAACTGTTTTTGTGTCATTTGGACATTTTATCACTGATCTAATAAACTATACATTTAATATTTAACGCGTAATATACCGGTAGGCATAAGAACAGTCGAGGACCGCGATTTTCTTTGAAAAAAATAGCGACGGCTTTCGGTAATACAAGGAAGCTCTCTTTATAATCATAATTACACTGATTATTATACTAAATATGACAATTTTAAGTAAAGGGCTGTGATTCTCAAAGATGTCGCTGTGCGTATACAATGTTTGAATTATAAAATCTTCGATCTTGTCCAGTATTTGTAGGTGTAAAGTGGACCGTATAAATACTCTCATTTTCTATGGTCGGCATTGTGCTCACAGAATTGTAGACCGTACGTATACGTTTATGGCATACAACCGGTCAATAATATCCAAGAGTTAGAATAACAGTAAAGCATCTAATTCCAGATTCTTATAATGATTCCGGGATGAAAAGAATCGCAATTTTTCAATCACGGGATTAATCATGATGCATTTCGTTGTATCATGTTTTCAAATAAATCTTGTTAGTTGAAATTTTATCTTTTATTGCAGCATTTGATGGTCAATCAAACAATTGGCATTTTAATTGCTTGTAAAAATCAGGCAGATTTTGACCTCAAAAATGAGATTGCTTAAAACACAAACACACCTATAATAATAAGCAATTATTGATAAATTAGTGAAAAACTGATTGAAATAATTAGCTTCGATACATTTATAATATGATTATGAACTACATAATATGTATATTATGGAATCATTTTTAACACTTCCCTCCTCAAAAGGCTCCCGTAAAAGACTGAGACATTGAAAACGAAAAACATTCCACTTAATCAGTAAATATTTATAACTTTAGGTATTCATAGAAAAAATAGAGTAAATTTTTGTGATGATTTATATTTTCATTAAAAAATGTTGATAGTTTTTATTACCTCGAAAACCTTCCAAATAATGAAAGAAAAGAGAAGAAGAAGCTGTTCGAATAAAAATACGAAATACTTCGCTTGGGAAGAACGTTAGACCAACAGAAGTAAAAGTAAATATACGTAGCACATATTATTTCTCTCTATTGTAATAAATGTTCTGGTATTTCGAAGTAAGTTAGCATTTTCAATTAATAATGAAAACGTATATAAAAAGAAACACTTCATCCACAAAAAAAAAGCATTATAATTTCAAGGACTAGCAGAATACAATACGAAATATCTTTTTATTCAGAACAAAAAAAACTTTCTCGATAAATGTAATTTTAAATTCTGCTTAATGAGCAGTGTACACCATCAACTCTTATCGTAATACAATCAACTTCAAATCAACAAGAGCTATTTATATGACTTCACATGGATGTGAATGCGTCCTTGGGAAATGGTCTTTTATCTAGTTTCAGAGTTTTTTTTTATCTTGCCTTTGTTGGGTGAAAACTAATCACTGTCTACATTGTGACCGGTAAATATGCAATTTTAATTTTAAATTAATTGCAAATCTGGCAACTCTTAAATCCCAGATAAGTGGATGTCAATTGAACTACATTTGTATACAATACAATATAATAATGCCACCATATGTAAAAGTACAGTTTGAACTTTTGAGAAGTCTTTTGAAGAACTGTGATTTTAACACATACATATTGCAAAAAATTATCACGTCTCAAAATGTAACTATTTCGCTTTATTTTTACTGATTAGTGTAAACAGACAAATATGAACCCTGAATTCGATTAATGCAAATAAGTTGAAGCATTTATCTACTGATACTAAGACATCCCAAAGAAATTTCATTTTCAAATAGTGGTTGTAATTCCTCGCTTTTTGGACTGGTAAATGATTTAAGAATATGGCAAGAAAAGACACTTAGTCAGTTAACCGTTTATTTTATGCATCATCTTAAGGATCATATAGGGTTGCACAGGATGGGATGAAAGTGGAGCACTGAAAAGTTATGCCAAATTAATTTATAGAATTTTTTATTTTCATATTTTAAACCTATCCAGCGGGAACTTTGAAGAAATTCATGTTTATATCAAATTTAACATTGTCATCCCACCGGCTGTGAAACATGTTTTTTTCATCTTTTATATGCACATGTATTCACTTACAATTTATTAATATTAAAGCCCTTATTAACTTATCACACCTTGGGTGTAACACAACCAGTGGAATAATATATTTTTTTCTGTTTTATTCCTTTTCCTACGATATGCTTTCCTACGGAAATCTTAAAAAAATGTGTGCTACAAACTGATATAAAATCTAATATTCATGATTATTTAGAGCAGACCTAACTTTCTAGCCGCAGTGTACCAATTTCTTTCAGAAAAAAAACAATAGCCACTTGATAAAAAGCTGCCTGAATCCAATACTGTGATGAATAATGGAAATGAGACGACACTCGGCGGATTATCAGATCGTTTGGAAGAGCATGGGGAGAAAGCTATCTTCGATTGGACGGATTACTGGGTTTTCTTTTTGATGCTCTTGTCTTCGGCTCTGATTGGAGACTATTTTGGATGCTTCGGCAGCAAAGAGAAAACTAGATCTGGGTACTTATTGCGGGGGGAGACTGTAAGAGCTTTTTCGATAAGCCTATACTTATTACCTAAGCTATAATTGTATCCAAAAAAAAATGTAGTGTGTAGCTTCGTCAATATTTTAATTCAACATTCACTATCATAAATGCTTTATGTCGTAAATAATGGAAAAAGCATAGAAAAAAAGTAAGTTTTAAAAATTACCGATTGAATAAATTCACTAAAATAATATTGATTGATTTGTCCGGTCCGTGGCGCAGTGTCAACGTCGTTGGTTTGCGTACCGGACCGCCTGGGTTCGATTCCCGGTACGAACGGATTTTTTCATTCGATAAATCTGTTCAAAGGCATGGGTGTTTGTGTTGTTAATCCCTTCCAACCTTCCCGATTCCAAAGAGCGACGCATAGTCCTAGTCCTTGTATCCTTTCCATCCTTACTCTCTTCGAAAAAGAGAGGTTGAGCAACTGAGTAAAAAACAGTTCTCATAGAAAAACATATGTTGAGATAAACTCCGTGAGGAGTCCATATGATCTAAGTTGGAAGTGGACATGGTTAAAAAAAAAATGATTTATGAAATAATGACTTTACGTATCATTCGCAATGTTCTAATGAATGTATCATTTCTTGGATTATTTAAATTTAATAAGAAAATATTAATAAAGTAAGTCATCTACATGAAAATAAATTATTCAGACTGATACATAAAATAAAAATATTTCAATCGTATTTTTTGATAGTTAAAAAAATATTTAGTAAGTTTATTGCAAGACAGCCAATTACTTTTCAATGTCAGATTAAAAAAGAGACCCATGAGAAAAAGCTTAAAAGCTTAACAGATTTCAAAGTCTCTTAATTCGTCATCCGTACTGGAAAATCCTTTGTTTCATTATTTTGTAAAACATCATAAGATTCTATGAATCGAATGTAATGTATGATATAAATATACATATATTATATACAATCTTTAATAGTTTATCGATATTTTATCCAGTTTGTGATTGAAGTCGTATGTTATTGTATCCAAAAGCTTGTGTATATTATATATACATATCTAGCCAGTACCAGCAAGCGTAGCAATGCCACACAAAGAAAGAAAGTGTTTGTGTATATTGAAGTGCTTTCGGATGCACAATATTTTAGATAAAAAATTTCGATTTAATTTCACTTACATTGATCGGTATCGATGACATTTGCAGTTTGAAGTATTCTGTTTGTCTTTTGCCGATTGTCTACACGCGCCACCTACTGAAAGTTAATTTTACTATGCCTATAACATTTGCGTAAGTGCAACAATAAGTTGTCAAAATGAACGGTATGTCAGCGCATAAAATATGAAGAAACATTGATTTTTATATAAAATACCTATTATAAGTTGATTTTACTATGCCTATAACCTTCGCGCAACTGCAAAAAATATGTTGACAAAGTTTTATAGCGATCGGATGAACGGTATGGCAACGCATAAAAAACAAAAAAATAAACAAACATTGATTTTTATATATTAGGTATTTAAAATTGCATAGCCATGGTCAGTAAAGAATTTAGGCGCCCAAAACCGAAGAACGCCACCCCAACACCAGCTGAGATTTGAGCTTCGAAAAATAATTGGAAAAACATGGGGTGCCCCATTCCAATACAGCCGAGATATAAGCTTAAAAAGAGATTGAAGATGTAACCACAGATTCTAACTGGAAATAATAAGAAAAAAGATAGCTTTCAGATAATGTGGATTACGTCGTAGGTATTGCAAATAGAATAATGTTATTCAACGCCTTCTTAGAATCTAAAATATAGAATATAGACTATAAAACCTCGCATTTTCTCGTGTCTCTAAATGGAGACAAGGTATAATCAATTAAAAATAAAATGCTTGTTGGAAGTACATGGTCACCAAATGACATTTTATATCAACTGCTTTATTTGCAAACTTTGACTTTTTTTCAGTGCACTCAATGATATAAAAAATACCTACTGTACTTTTTACTTATTTATAATATTTTTTGAGGACGTGTATTTTGGAATTGTCAAATTCTGGTTTATTATTAAGTTATTACGATTTTATTATTCTGAAAAAAATGCTTAAGTGACGTAGGTAAGTCGGTTTGCTGGTAAAACAGACAATATGGATCGAAAACATATTAGAATTAAGGTAAATGTACCAGTCGTTGACCATGTACCAGTAGTTGACCTTTTGAGAATAAAATGGCCCAAAATAAGAAATGCAGATGCGGGATTGCTCTAAATTGTAAAATTAAGACAATCAAAGGCATCTGTGGTCGAAATGAGCAACTTACACATCACCATATAGTCAATGGAGTGCCAGGGTGGCCATTTGAAAACAACACCTAGTGAGGAAAATGTATTACTTCAAAATTCTTAAGTGATCAATCTAGATACGGTGTGTACCTTGTTCCTGAACCAGCCATTGCTACTTGATTCAACCAAGAGTGGTGTGACAGAAAGCCCTGAGGCAACTCTGACAGAAAGTTTACTATAAAGCCCCCTGTTTAGACATGATCAACTACTAGATTTTTCAATTTATGAGATGGTCAACTACTGAAACAAAAACATGACTTTTTCGTAATTTTTGTTACATAATATTAATTAAGACATATGATTTAATATGAGTTTACTTGCTTTGCCATCATTCGGTACAATGCTAAACTTTAATCGTTATTTTTGTTGAAATTATCTCTTAAACGGTCAGCTACTGGTACATTTACCTAATTATGAAGAAATATATAAAGCAGCTTATCAAAAGAAAAATAGTTAATCCGAGTAAGAAAATGACTTTTTTCACAGTAAATAGTTGAATAAAATGAGATTTATATATTTTATATTCATAACTGCTGATGTGGCAAATATGCTGATTTGGATATTAACTTCTACTCTTTACTTCATAAAAAGTGCTTAAGTGGATTTACGAGCTTTACAAAGTTTGCATGACGATATTATTATTGAAGTCAATTTGTCCCCCCTTTGACAGGGTATAAAATAGAATAGACGGCGTTGGAGCAATATTCTTTATAGGTTGTTTGTTTGTGTCTTTGTTCCAGCCATATTTCAGGAATAACGTTGATTGGAGTGCCATCAGAGGGTTTATTCTGAAAGGATTTCTTATTTTCTTCTCGCTTCAACATTGGTTGTCGTCTGCTTTTTCCGTTTCCTTTACTTATCGCTTGTTTACTACAATTTAAGCACGACCAATATTATTTATGCAGTGAAATTATCAATTTTATTAGATACGTTTCAAAGTAATTAATAATGACGATTATATTAAATATTATTATATATAGGCAAGTCTATACTATGTACACATATTCTCATATAATGCATATGTATTGTTTAATTTTTTTTTTCTTTCATTTCATATTTACCTTATTGATTTTCGATTGTCAAACTAAAACTAATAACATTAGTTATTGAATTTGTTTTTAATGTCCTTCTTTATTATATTCTATAAATTCTGCGATTTAATTTCACGCAAAATATTTTATTTGTTAACTTACATCTGTTATCGAATATAACGGAATTAGGTAAAACAAAAAAATAAACTATTTTGTGATTAGTACGAATATATAGTGTCATCTCACGAAATTATACTAAAGCTTTTTAAGCGAGCAAATATACTAAAATAACAATTCTAAAATCTTTTCAGCTTTAAAAGAATTCCAACAGATGACAGCTTAAGTATGTATCTTAAAAATTCAGGGTAGAAAAGTTATCTACAGGTCGACTAACTACATCTTTACCTTTCACTTCGACTTCTAATTCCGATTGTCTGATTTCATTGCCACAAGCAGTCGTCTCCTGCAATGCAACAACAGTGCTATTTTAAAGCTTCTTACTTTGTCAATAGAAAATGTATACTATCGCTGGATGCGGTCAGTACATGAAAAAGATTAAATGTTTTTTCTTCCTCATCATATCCATACAATCTACAAAGCGCTTGTGATTTCCTTGGAGTAGCCGTGTTTGTTTAAACCTAATTTAGAAGCGATAAAAATATTAAGATAAGTATGCTTAAAACGCTTCACCATTTATTTTGGACATTAATCTTAAGAATGCAAACAAGGATAGAATCTGCTGCTTTTATTATACTTTTGAAATAAATGCTGACCAATAGAGCTGTCTCGTTTTTGCCATACACTAAATAAGCATAGGTAAGGAGTGCAAGACATAAAAATCTTGAGATTAATCCATTTTTTCATTGTTACATAATTGAATGAATACAAAAATGTCAAAATTACTGATGAGAGGGTGAGTGATGACATGAGAAAGAAACACAACAATAGAGCAGAGTGACATCGGAATAGATATTTCCCAGCAGTATAATGTTGCCTGATATTTTCTGACCTTTTTGCCATCAACTATTGACAATGGATGGCAACATTGGAGAGCATAAGCTATTGCTGGGCCGTACAGACATTTTGTAACAATATATTAAAGTATTGCGTGAATACCAAACTATTCACACAGTTTCGGCAGCAAACTATCAACCAAAAATTGCTATAGACGATATGTTTCCAAAGTGGTCCATATCAATTTGCAGGGGGCTATGTCCACAGATCGGATCCCATTTAGACTGTGCGCATAGTAACGCAGCGCAGCGAGGTTGAATCAACGAGCCTACTGTACACTTATATTGAATTGCTTCTGTGCAGGCATTTCATGTGCAAGTGTTCATACCAGCAGCAATTAAGAGAACTAAATGCAGTGTAGAAAGGGTTTCCAGAAGTTCCACAGAAAATAAAAGGAAACGGTAAGAGGTACATGGTTAAGGTTGGAAACCTATAGGTAAATGGTGGGAAAATGCAGTTCTTCGTTGAGATAAGTGCAGCTCTAATTTAAGTCAAAATATCATTACCAGTTGACCAATCAACATCTCATAAAATTACTGCAAACGTTTTTAACAAATTTCCAGATGAAATTTCAGGGTTTTGACCATAGATCTGTGATAAATGTGATTTTTTTTCCCTTGCTTTATTTTCTTATACATAGTAGGTACTTGTATAGGAAATATTAATTTAAAAAATTGAATCCAATACTTTATAATTAGGGTGTGGCTCATTATCATACATTGAAAACCAGAATGCAGCTCTTATTGACCGCATGCGTACAAACCCCTGCTTATGGCTCTTAAGATTGATAGATTTACTTGAGCCAGATATCACTTCCTGTACACATTTCCATTGCTTAAATTATTATCTGGTGATCGTGGTATATTTTATATAAGTCTAACATTTTCGTATATTTAAATTTATTTTTACAAAAAAATAATCTTCAACAGTAGTAAAACCAAATTGTTTTTCTTTTACCAGAGAATACTGTTTGACTAATCGGCAATGGCTTCTAAGATCGTATAGTGGTCAAATGTATATTCGTTCCTTTTGTATTATTTTGCGATTTTCAAAATTTCATCAATATCCCGGAAGAGTGCATTATCTACTCTTTTAAAACTCTTAGATCAGAAACCATTAGTATTGGTCCAATACGAACACCACACATGATTGAAAATCTTCCTCTTTGTTGTCTACCATTTTAGTTTCTTTTCTAATTCCGATTCATATGTGTAGTGTGGTCTTACAAGGTGTTTTTACTTTTGT
The DNA here is from genome assembly GCA_028554975.1 of Himalopsyche kuldschensis. NCBI lineage: Eukaryota > Metazoa > Arthropoda > Insecta > Trichoptera > Rhyacophilidae > Himalopsyche > Himalopsyche kuldschensis. The sequence continues at coordinate 2,944,477 of JAHFWI010000036.1, forward strand.
TCTTTTATTTCTTACTATCCATCTCACGATAGTGAAATCTTGCAATACTTTTTTGAATTCTTCTTGACAGCAATCTCTAAGTTTACTGCGCTTCATATATGTAATTCTAAAAATAAAAAATAAAGCATTAACTTATTGCCTCCAAGCAAGTTGTCTTTAGGCATTAGGAAATACAGAAGCATACAAAATATACAATGAAAAAAGCTACTACAGATAAGGATATGATGTTACCAGACTTAATTGCAGAGAAAATTTGTAGAAGGAAGATGGAAGATTATCTAAAATCAATCATCACATTTATTTTTGGCAAACGTTATTTCAATTATAAGGAGTCAATTTTCCTGTGGAAATAAAGGAGTTCTTTTATTTCTATAGTCCCATCGTCAATTCCATTAATAAAGTAGTATGTGTTAAAATTTAAACAGTAAAAGCATTCATACAAACATACAGTAGTGGCATTATAGCATCGTCGACTATAAATATGTCCGCAATATTTTTTTTATTGTAAACAATATAATATTACACAATTATTATTAAAACAACATCCTAAACTTCAATGATAAAAATCTAAAACGTCGTAGGTACTACAATAATGATTTTTTTCAGTGAAAGTCTTACATGATCACGAAAAACAAAAACCATGCTCCATCAGTATCTTCTCACCTATTTAATTAAAACAGTTAAAATTTGAAAAAAGAAATTTGCCATATTATAGTTCTTTTTGTTTTCTGTTAGTATCTTGTCTATGGTTTTCTGACAGATATGAATGTGGAGTTTGACACTTGAAAATAAAAATTGCCACACGTTTAATCTATTATCCCTACAGACACAATGATAAATTATGGATCAAATAATACAATTATCGTTTTATATGTACATTAAAAATGTATGTAAAAAAATACTGGTCGGCAATCAACTGACAAATTTATAAACGCGAGAATTTTTTTTTATTTTAAAAATTGTTGTAAGAACATACTTTTTTAGGATTTCAAGTTTTATTTGGAACGACCTTTTGTTTAACAATATAAAAATAAACATTAATTCTTTCTGAACATTTAGATAAACACGCTTTTTAGGTATTAATAAACTTCAACTTATACTGAGAGTTCTTGCATCGCACATTCATAATTATTTTATTGTCTGCCGCTAGGGTCGCATGTGTCGCAGTTGCATTTGGAAAGAGTCTGCAATAAGTACAGTTTTCTGAAAACTCCGATCTGTAAAGTCGTGTATGATTTTTTCATAATATAAAAAAATGTGTAAATAATTGCACAGGAATTTAGTGTATTATTATGGTTCCGTGTGTCAATAACCTTTGTGCAAATTGAAAATTTTTGCCAGAGTTTATTTAGTTGTGAAAACAGCTGCGAAAAATTCGCGTCGTGAACAGGGCCGCATGGGAGATTTGTGTATATAAACAATAAAAAACTTTGAACAAAAACAGGTACCTACTAACAACGTTTCTTTATAACTAAAAAATATCTGAATATTTAATCATATAAATCAATCATATAAAATGATAATGTTTGCAGAAACCAAGCATGCTTTATTTATTCACATATGAGTAAGATAAAAAATGAATCGAAAATCCTTTTTTAAACTTGGCAGCTAAGTGGGCATTGTTTCTATTTCCGTTCATTATAAATTTATTGTTTCTAAAGTTTCGATTTGCTCTAAGCTGGGGACTGAGATGTGTTCCATTATATTTTCAAATTACAGAATAATATTTTTTTAGGGATGGACTTAAAAATAATTTTATAAATACTGATATCGTTAAAGTTTTTCAGCTGACTTTATCGAGAAGCTTATGAAACTTGTTTCTGAAAGCTTGAATATTTAATGCGTCATACAAATTTATAATATCCCTAAAATAATCATAATAGCCATAAAGCTTAAAAATAAACACGAATATCTTTCTAATATTTCAAAATATTTTCTTTTATGAGAGATTTATAAAATGTTTATTCGTTTTGAATTCTAATAAAAAATCTTACAGTCTTTTATTGAGGTAATACAACTTTTACCAAAATAACCTTACTGCAATCTTATGGAATTTATAATTTTCCGTCAAATCTGCAAAACATCGTAGGTTGCTACAAATATTGCCTTTAGTTCATTCGGCTCTGTTCGTGGTGCTATTCGGCAGGATACTTAACCAACTTTTGTTTTTCCGTTCGTTTCTGCCCAAAATAGCCAAGTTGAATGTATATGCTCTGTTCGGTCTTTGCACGCCGGCGGTCAAAAGTCGACGCTTCAATGGGCTAAAGTGTCAGTTTTTGTTTTTGTTTTGCCAGAAGAGAGAGAGTGAAAAATTAATATTATCAAGATCGACTCAAAGACCTGAAGAGAGATTAAAATAGACCAGCGAACCTTCGTTGATTTACTGGACTAGCTTGGAAAAGGAAATATTTTAAGCTGTGAGTACATATTCCATATTGTATTAACATATTGAGTTTTTTACACAAGTAATGAGATTAAAAATATAAATATTTACTGTGTTATTTGTTATTTATAAAACAATGGGCTACAGATATTTTTAAAATAATAGGAATGAGGAAGAGTAATAATACCCATCCCTAAAATATGGTAAAATGGAAAAACCTCATTTCGTATTGATCTTGCCAGGGTTTTTCCAGAATTACCTGTGGTCTAAGTTGAGCTTTTTCTAGATCAGGCTAGAAAGCAAGATAAATTTTATTTACGCAGTTCAATCACATAGGCATAGAGAGCATGCTTTGAAAAAAATCTTTAACAAGAATACACAATTGAATCGTTTCGAAAGATCATTTTTTTCCTTCACTTGATCACTTCAAACGTTTAACAAACAGTACAGAGGAACCCTGATTCGTTATGTGTTTCTCAAAAAACTATGAATGTTGGAAAGTCTCCAAACCAACGATAATGATATCGATAAATGCGGGAAAACGATGAGAGTGAAAAAGATATATCGGAGTTCCACTGTATTTATAAAAAATTTACATTGATAAAGACTTAGATAGGATGGTATATAATCTATAGCGTAATGACTTATAAATTTAAGACATTTTATTCATTCAAATTGCATCTTTAAGTTTTATAGTCATTCAAATACTTCGAAATAAAAAATAATTGAAAATTCCATTTCCCCAACCAACAATAACCTCAATTCGGTAGTATTATTTCGAAGCGAAGAGCGAAGTTTATTTCTCATTTCCCCCAATATTTGTACTTCAAAAGATGTTATTGATATATCAAGTGTGTTGGCTTATGTGTAATAAATTTTTCAAGCGGGGTAAACAAATGAAAAAGCTCTCATATCGATTTGTACCAATATGTGACATACTTACATTTTTTTTTGTTTTTCATTACGAGTCAATTCGATAGATTTTTCTCTATGGTGTTTGTTTCGCGCACACATACACAAATAAGTTGAATAAAAATGTCAGACAATCGTTCTGCTTACAGCCTTTTAAATCAAATATAAAAAGCAATGCGTGCAGCAGTTTTAATTTACGGTTACCACAGACAAAAATATTACTTGATAATATTGAATACTTCACAAAAGTTATTCTTCTTTTTTTCGATATTTAAACTGCATACAATTTAGTCATTCAACTAGAGTTCCGTCTCTCAGTATCTACACTCAATTATTGAAACTATCTAATCGTTATTTTTTGAACAACGAACGGCTCATCTAAACTGAAGTTTAAAAAACAATTGAATGTTAAACAACATTTTACTTTTTGAAGTACACAATGTCTATATATATCTTTTATAAATCGATACATATTTTATCCTCTCAAAATATTAATACTCAGACCAAGTAATAATAACTACCCGTGTTTATTTATTTGAAGATTACTGCCTCTCGTTGAGTCTAATGTCTAAAATTTGTCTGATAAACTCTTTGCCTCCACCCACTGAGCCTTATCATTGTAAAATTGGTTGTGTGGAATGTTGTAGCATTCCCATATTTTTTCATTAAAATCATCAAAAGGAACAATATAAAGCTGTATAAAAAAAAATATTTTACCATAACAAAATTGAACGAAAATATTCTCTTACGATAAATGTAGAATCTAGATGGATTGTAAAATGTAAAGGATATTTATATTTAATATACAATTTTAGATAACTTTGATTGTTCTACGTATTGTGTTACTAATTGCGACACGCGTTTCGGCATCTTCGGGCTTACTATCGCAAAGTTTGTTTAAGTAATAAAGCAAGTCGATTATAATATTTTAAAATGATAAAATTACAAAATGGAGTTTGGGATTTTTCCTTTTTACTGGAAGGAAGGAGGGAGTTATAGTATCAAAGCAAAGCAAACAAATAAATATGCTACTAATTAAGTTAGCAATTACAAAATAATAACCAATGAGACGCAATCAAATAAGAAAAGGCTAAACCTGTCATTGGAAATAATGTAAGCAGTGGCGAGCAACCTGTCCTATTTAGGATATTATTTAAAATTCTTCTTTAAAAACAAGAGTCACTACTAATAACACGAATATAAAATTTCAAGGTGACGAAGGATTCACATCATGTAATAAATCGACCAGATTTCATGTAGGTGTTCATATGGCGATTTCAGCAACCATTCTAAAATATTTACTTATACTATGTGTAATGCTTTTTCATCATTGAAACTGGCCTAAATTAAACATACCTATTTAAAAACTTCTACAGAAATTAACAATGTTGCTACTTCCCGAAATATCAAGGTTTCCACTATGGAAAACATGCGTGGGTGAAGGACTAGGTGGCGAACACGTTCCGTGTTTGTAAACACGAAACCGCAATATGATTTCAGGGGAAATTGCTCCGCAGATGTTCGACTGACTAAAAGAAAATTGCCTTAGTCACGTTCCCTATACGGCTTAGACGGCTTCTCACGGGAATTTCGTGTATGAGTGATTCGTGAAAATTGTTTTTCCGAAAAGGCGATTAATAGTTCGATTTAAATAATCGAACATGAAAATGATACAATTTTGTGTGTAGATATTATTAAAATGTTTCACTTTCTGCACAATATCTTACTCAATTCGTTTCCGATTGGCTATTGTTAAATATTTCATTTTTGCTTGATCGAAATAAATTTAATAAAAAAAACAAACGAATGTAGTTTACGTGTATCGCTACAGATTTTTTTTTTTGTAGAAATTTAATTATATTAATACCTAGAGAGGCCTGGTGGAATCACTTGTATCTAAATATAAGAATCATATTACGATTTAAATTATTTTCTATTTGCATTATTATAGCATAACAACTTCACAATAAAGATAAATTTAAGAAAAATGTTGCCAGGAAATTAATCAATAATATTTGAAAGATTTCACTGGTAAGATTAGCTGTACCGTAATGTTCTTTTTGTAACCCACCTTATAGGTAGCGTTATCATTTAGAAAATTTAGGCATATACATAGATCTTTAGAGACAAGATGTGGTGGCTACGGATATGGTTAAAAGGAGACTTTTTATTAAAATATACGCCTTAAATCATTGCAAGAAACACATATAAACAGTTGAATAAACATGGTAAGGAAAACACTGCAATATGTTATGGGTCACAGATATAAGTGTGTGTATATAAAAAAAAACAATTTTGAAATGACTTCACTGACAGACATTTCTTTCACTCATTTACCACCCAAAAGGACTAAAAGATATTAAATAAAGCTGTAGAATAGTTACCCTATTTCTCAAGGTAACGAAGTTATTTTATTTAAAAAAAATATGTTGAAATTCTACTGGGTTAGTTGTTGAAACTTAATTACATTTTACTTAGAATTTTAAGGATTTATTTACTTGACCGATTACTTCTACTTCAATACAATGTTGAATGAAGGTTTGAGTCTTTTACAATATCTTTATTTTAAAATCAAAAATGTAAAGCTAGATATCTTTTATGTATGAAATTTTCAAAAACAACTCGCATATTAATAATTGCGCTTAAGTTTAATTACATACCTCGTTTCTATTTACATGTATGTTATATTTATATTATACATATACGCAAACTTAGTTAATTTATACGTGTATGAAAATGTTTTCTTTGTGTTCAACTTGTTCTTAGAAATTGTCCGTTCTTATTGAAATAGCAATATATTTGAATAAGACGAACAATAATCATTGCTTTCTTCACTCTTAACAAGATTGTTTTGTTTTGCGCATGCGCGTTATGTGAATTTTCCTAAATTCATTACTTTTATTATAGAACATATTCAACGAGAAGTTATATGTATATTGTTACTTCAAGGAAACGTATGCAACTGACTGAGAAAGAATGATAAAAAATACGTCGTAAGCTTGCTGTTGTATTATTACGGTGTCAGTTTTATTCAAATACATTTTTATTTTAATAAGGAGTTATAATATATTAAATTTAATTACATCTGTAAGTGTTGACATAATTTATGTTATTAGATGCATTTTTTTCCTTTGGGCCATATATGAAATTCCAGGAGCTTTAATTCTACGACTGGTATCACTGAAGTAATATTGATATATCTGACTTAATGATTCTTATTAATAGCAACACGTGTTTAATTTTGCATCGTTGGCATAAGTTTTACAACTGAATCGATTTGCGTTTATCTTCATATGGTTGCATTTTTAAACTAGAACCAACGTGAATGATATATAATGATACATTTTTCAAACAGAACCTTAAATGGATTCGGCGGTAACTTAATGGAAGTCCATTTGAATATAAAATTAATAATAGCTTAATTTATTTCACGCATTGAGTTACAAATAGTGACACGTGTTTTGCCACTTTAATAATCATCATCATACCTACTATCGAACTGCAAAAGCAACTGTGATATAATAGGTGTGATGATGTTTTCTAATGAGGCGAAACACGTGACATTATGTTTAACACAATACTATAAATTTAGTAGTAACTTTAGAACAAAATCTCTTGAGATAACAGCCATAAGTTCCTTTATAAAAAAAATCGAGCTTGTCAGTAATTAATCTTGACACATTCAAATTGCTCATTGAATTTCTAACCGCTAGCCTACAAATCTTAACTAGAGGGATGTAAAAAATTTGTAAGGGGACGTAAAAAAGAATCGTTTGGTTTTTGTGCTTTTCTATTAGTTGTGTCGCTAACGACCAGGGCTTCGCCTTTCATCATATTCAAAAATTTAAAAGGCACGAGTGAACTTAATCATCAATTGTCGAAGATATGAAGCAATAGCATGAATAAAGCATTAATGAGCGAAGGCGGGTCCTTATATTTATAAAATAATGTGTCGAAGAACTACAAAAGATTTTGTTATATTTATTTAAATAATTGCCATTCCACAAGAAGTGACAGTTGACACCATACATATGAGCAATAATAAGCCTATTCTACATCGCCATTTTGTACAAATACAATATGTAAATTCTTATACTATAGTTAGTACAGAGGAACCCCGATTCATTGCTATCATGTGCCCATCGAATAACGGTGTATACGAGATATTCTCCAAACTAGCAACACAAAAATTATAACAACAGGAATACAATATACTTATTGGGGTTTCACTGTAATTTAAATTGAATGATTACAAAGTTATCCGTTATTAATACGGCTTTCCACGAGCGCTGCATTCGACCTGTGGAAAGACACGAACAAAGCGGCGTGTCTGTGTTCAGAAATAAAATAAACTACGATTTTTTTGCTTCATCGAATGTTTATTTTTAGCACTTCACGCTTCGTTGGTATTACTTTCGATATTTTTAATGATTTCAAACAGACTAATCGGTTTATACTCGTTTGAATCACAGAAACTGACGAGATTTACGTGCACACATACATATACAGAACGTATTAAATTACCTTAGTGATCATAAACAATCTTCAGTTTCATGAACAGTTTATCTATCAAAATTGGAAACACATTTAAATAAATTCAACGGTCTCTTATGTATATTATATGTTTACTCTCACATTAATTTATGAAAGAAGTAACATAACATATTCAATTTCTTATTGGCGATTTTATACATAAATCTGGCTCCAACATATTAAATTAATCACTTCAATTATAATTAAAAGTGATTCATTAAAAAAAAAATCCGCGGCAAAAACTGGAGCAATTTCGTTCAGCTAATAATTAAGTCCGATTGATATTATAATTGAATGAGTATCTGTATCTATTTTCGTTTCATTTAGCTTGTCAATTCTTTTTTCCATTTTATACAAATATTATTTTGATTGAAACTATTTTTATGAGTATAAATCTCGTAAATATTTAAACTCGCTATTTTTTCTTAGTAAATTTATGACATATTTGTTTCGTCGTATTGTCGTTCTACAATATCAATAATAAACCGTTGGCCACATTAAATTATATTGTTTAACCTATTTTACACATAGCTCATACCCATTTAAGTATCGGTGTCATAAAAACGTAAACCAAATACTGACAAACAGTTTAACGATTGAATTTAATGGTCAGTGAATAGTGAAAACTGATTTTTCGTACAGACCGAGTAAAAGCAATAATGCATCAATTCTTTTGAATAAGTATGTACCAAGTAGAGCGTAAAGAAAAAGTTATATTATCACTGGCTTAAGAGGTGATACAGCGCCCAATGTTAGTGATTTAATCGTCCCAGTAGTGGCCCACCATCTGGAAGATCTATTTTTATTGTAATTAATTATATTGTGACGTACACCATTTCTTTGAATACGGCACACGAGTGCGAGCTTAAAGCTCTTTTTGTAATAACTCGACAGCACGAGCTTTTGAATCTACGCAGATGTTGATAAAACAGTGCGGTTTGAAAATACATCGCGTATGAACTCGAAATTAAAATATGAATCTCTCTCGCTTATTAAAGTGAAGCACTAATGCAATTTAGCACACAATTTAGCTTTAATATTTAATTACGACACTAAATTGTTTACAATAGTTTTGAAGCTACATATGCTTAACTATATTTCAAACCATTTAATTCTTCAAAGTACGACGATGAGGCACAATTAACTAATTTCACATTTCTTCGAATAACTCAGATCGTTTTAATCATAAACAATCTCACAGTTGACAAATATAAAATATTGAGTATATTGATTTAAATTAAATAAAGGACTTATTTAAGTGAGTCAATCAAGTGAGTCTCTTTTTTCACTGGCCATCCTCGGCTTTATTCTTAAATGAGTGGTTTGATACCCAAAATTATTAAAAGTAATATTTAAATTAGAATATCAAACTATTTTATTTATATTTGATATCTTTCCACCAATAATATAAATTATAAAATTCTTTTACTAGTGATAAGTAATGCAGACAAGTATTGCACTATTATAAATAAAATAAAACCGAGAATTGCTTCTTTTTTATATAGGTAACAATGATGTCACTTTAATTAATTAGCTCCACTGGTGTGTGAAATTTAAAATAAATCATATATCTTGCACTGTACTGAATTTTTTTCCCTCGAGGCCAATACGATTTCTTCTCTTAATCAATTAAAACAACACCATCACAAGTCACTTTAACGGAAACAGCTATAAACTTTTAACAAAGTAAATTAATTGAATGATATTATCATAGCCGGTACTCCATTGTTCTGGGATGTGTTCATACGTTCGGTATTGTGATCCCAATTATGTCTTTAAATATTCCTATATTTTTTTTTGTCCATTTGTATCCTTTTCTTAATACCGGTATCGATATTTGTGACACTGGTATGTATATGAAATACCAATACAAACATTTTCGTATGTATTGCAATCCCTATCTGAGACATGCTGGCAAACATGTAACGACGGTCGATGTGAAAATGCGTATTGAATACTAGTAATACAGCGATGTCAATAAATTCGCAGTGCCAGCCATAAAATAGCTTTTTTAGATACGTGAAACCAAATAAATCACTTTAGAGTTATTTGTTCTATTTATGTACTGACACTACTCACTAAAAGAATTTTTCAATACCGCATATTCATTGGTAATTATTTCATTAGTTACCATAGATAGAACTACGGAATGGTTTGGCATCACTACCGGCGTCAGACAGGGCTGTGTTCTAGCTCCGTTCCTCTTTATAATAATCTTCGACTTCATCCTGAGGAAGTCAATTCCACCTGACCGAGGAGTAACCGTTGCTCCCAACCTGAAACTATGTGACCTCGAGTATGCCGACGACGCTGTCATCTTTGACAAATCAGTTGCGGGTATCGAGGAAACAATCGATAGACTGCAGAGCAACTCGTATCGCGTTGGCCTCAAAATCAACGCGAGTAAAACCAATGTGCTCTGCAACAGCGCCTGTCCAGATCCAGACTACTCTCTGGTGAGTGCGGGGCAAGAAATCGAGAGAGTCATTGGTTTTAGGTACTTGGGAGTACACATCACGGGAGATTGCAACCCGCGTAATGAGCTCGCGATCCGATTAGGGATAGCTGGAGCAACATTTAATTCAATGCGGAAAGTCTGGGACTCACGGCTGTACTCGGTCAGAATCAAGTGCCACTTATTCAACGCATGCATACTGACTGTGCTGCTTTACGGTAGCGAGTCATGGCACATCACAAAAGCACAGGGTAACCGTATACTGTGCTTCGAAAACAGATGCCTGCGGCGAATACTAGGAGTACAGTGGTTTGACTTTGTCAGGAATACGGAGGTAAGAGAGCGAACAAACCAGCCCCTTATCACGTCTAAAATTAAAAGGCGACGATGGACCTGGCTTGGACATGTGCTGCGGATGCCCCAGGGGAGCCTGAATCCTGCCTGCCTCTTCTATCAACTTGATGGATCCCGACGCCGCGGAAGGCCTCTGATGACCATCCATAGGGTGTACTCAGGGGAGCTAAGGGACGCCGGGATGACCTGGGAAGATGCGAGGAGGTTGGCGGGAGACAGAGAATCTTGGAGGCACCGTGTGGCGGCCATATGGCTCCGGATAGGGAGCGGATATGGGATTATTATACCATAGATACAATCAAGTTTTTGATGAATTTATTTTAATGGAGAAAATTAGTTCGATACTTAGACGTGACGTATCTTTCGATTTTCATGGTGCTTGATGTGTACATTGGCATACTGTTGAACTGAAAATTGTGCAATGTCAATTATACACAGCTTATTTACATTGAATGAGGCAATGTTTTTCCACCAGCGATCGCCAGATGATATATTAAATGCATCATTCTGTCAAAATAATTGGAATCATTACAACTCGACATATTGCTTTGAAAAGATTCCAACTGCTCTTGACACCGTTTTGATATATGAGCGTTTGAAGTTTCGATTGATTAAAATTCACTTGTAACAATGAATTAGTAAAAATGTTTCTAACTACTTATTTTAAGCATAATTTTTCACAACTCTTGCTGAAAAATAATGATCTTAAAGATCTAACGGTGTAAATAATTATGACAATCTTAGAACTTTTCCAAATAAATTTAGTAAAAAAAGTGGTCAGTTGCAGTGCAACTCCAGAATTGCGATGCAGTTCAGCTTCATATACATATATGATAGAATGCGGTAAATACAAGCTTTTCCGACCAAAAGCTCTTTTTAGACAAAAATATCAATTGGTAAGGGAACGAATTCTTAAATCTATGTGTTTCGTAACGTATTTCAATGGCCACTCTTTTATATAACTTGTTTTAAAGAAATGATAACGTAGACTTAAATATCTCATTCATAATTTTTAAATCTTTTAAACACTCTTTGAATTTATAATTGATGACAAAACTTGTAAATAATATGCATACCTTTTGCAGATAAACAACATATTCTAATAATTAGCGGGTTTAATTTTCCTGCCGAAACTATTCTTGGATGAAGTAAATTTCCCCTTGTTTGTTCTCATTATCCCTTGTTTATCATAATTTTCATCAAAATGCGACCTTGCCTACTAATTCTATCTACAAAGCTTATTAGAATAATTAGACTTTTAGCAACACTATAATAATTTATAGAAATATTTAAAACAAAAATGCAAAATGTTGATAGTCACTTTCGCTTACATAGTTTAACGAAGTAGCGAACGAAAGTACAAAACTTTTAAAATTCAGATTTAATTATATTTACAATGAACTGATTACAAAAAAAATAACTACGATAGCGATTTTAATTTTGGATTCCAAAATTGATATTTACTTGATACTATATCATGATTATTACATTTTTCAGTGACCCTATGAGATTTGAACTATTTACACGTGCTCGTGAATATCGCTAATTAGTACACGTGTTTTTTTCTCAGTCAAATATTACAATTTATATTTTATGTACAAAATTTTTCTCTTAATAGACATGTATTCATGACTATATAAAAAAATCGAATAGTTAGCTCTACGCGACTTACAAAACATAATAAGTTACTACTTACTTGCTCATAACTGATAAATTTACCGTGTTGTATATGTATCTTTTTAAAGCAAACATTATTAAAATGATACTTATAAATACTAGGTATATCTTCCCGATAGTTTGGGCGTTTTTTTACACAGCGAAAAAAGCCCTTACACTTTTGATAAATTTGTAACGAAAATGTTTAAAACGATTACAACATTATGAATAAGTGATGCGTTAGTAAATCTTATATATAAAACCAAAACGGCGTATGTACATACGTCTGTGGGTCTGTAATTCCCTCTTGCATTGTTGGTCATTAATTTGCCATAAAAACGAATATGAAAGAAAAAATGTTTGAATTTTAATCGGCGAAGACATTTAGTCAAAATGTAATAAATTAGTCTTCTACTGGAACTTTTCCCGGCTTTTATTATTAATAATAATGTTTATTATTTACGTGAAGGTATTATTTGACATTTTTTTGACAGCAAATTAGATCTTTTCCTTGAATTTGGACATTTTAATGGGCGAGAATGGGGCTGTCATCAAATTAAATAAAGTTTGTGATTTTATTTTAACCCTATTTTGGATCACTTTTAAGGTGTTCACTGTCAATACTTGGTGGAAAGGCATTATAATAAAAATAATAACACATTTTTGGTACTTTTTCCACATGAGATTTATTTCATCAGGACCGGTTTCGCTCATGGCGATGTTATTATTTTTATTCTATTTTGGATGTTAGATTTTGTGATATAATTATGTCGAATGATATAACATTAAATAATTATTGGTCGCTTAGTCCGACCGACGCCGGGTAGCAATACTAGTATATTATAATAATGGTCTGAAACAGTTTTTTTTTGACATATAATATTAAAAAACAATGAGATTCTCAATAACTTCCTCTTTGAAACAGGTAAAGTTTTCAACCGCTGACAGCGGTATAAGATTACCCTTTAATAATCTCTTAGATCAGAAAGTATAATATAATGTTTCCGCGTATGGAGGCAATTAATAATAACTGGTTGAAAATTTTCCACATAAAAAGTTGCTCTGAAGTGATTCGATTTACTCGTAGGTTTATGGCGCCATCTTACATTTCCGAACCAATTTAAAATCGATTTGTTTACTTATTATTTTTTATTTCCATCCGATAACAAATTATTTCTTTCTCTTCTGATAACAAGCTGCAAATGTGTTCTTTATTAGATTTATTTGCTTTTTAAGAACAGATTTTGTATCATTGAAATGGTATTTTCAAGTTTATGCATGAGAGAGGTGAAGAGAGCCAAATCTACAAATATTTAAACATTTCTATTGGACTCTCGTTTTTACTTCGTTTCTTTGTCGAATTATCTAACACTAACACTTTAGCGTTACGTGGAAGCTTATTAAATAAATGAACAGTTAAAAATATTTCTGGGGAATAATGATTGAAATAGTGTTGTGATTGAGAAGTGAAGTGAGGAAAGACGCAAAAAAACGAGATTTTTGTATAAGTTCAGAGCATATTTTTATTTTATGAAAAAAACACATTATTTACGTGTGTTTTTAATAATCTCACTTCTCTTGTAGGATACTTAAGACCTGACAAATATGATTCTGCATCTAACGCATTTTTTGAAAAAATGCCACTTGGCTCACTACACTTCTCAAGGGCACAATTGATAAAAGCCCATTTTGTAGAATTTCGAAAACGTTTCAGTTGATGTTGAGTTATGGCATATTATTATCTAATTAAGGATTTCGACTGAGGGTGCTTGATGGAATTTCAATATCAAATTTGAATTGTTTGAATTTTGTACTTTTCCATGAGTTAGTTCAAGTACATCCGTGAACTTGAAATGCCTGAAGATGCCGAAAGCGAAACCTGGGTCGTTAGCGACAAAACTCAAGGAAGAGTACAAATTCAAACAATTCAAATTTGATATTATTATTTATGACTTCGTCTGTATTGCTATTAAATAGTGTACTTTTTATTTCAAAATAAGTTCATTCAAATGAAAAAACGTACGAAAATATATACTCAACACAAAAGAAAATGATTCACAAAAATCTACAACTTTTAAAGCTGCTTTCAAAATTTGCAAAAACTTTTTCGATTAGATTGATTTGACACTTAATTATTTGAGAGTGTGAAATGAAAACTTTAATAAATTCGTAATAGCTAGATTTAAAATACATGAAGTCACTTAATTTTTATTTAATATATTTGTGAAAGTCATAAAATTACGAACAAGCAAATTACGTGATGTTCGATTTCTTAATCTTTACAAAACTAAAGCTAATATTTTTTTTCTTCTACTGAGTTAATCTTTGAGTCCAATAGTATTCAAATGGGATTTAGCATTGATGTATCAAATTATTAATTGAAGAACCAAGCTCCAAAGGCAAGGTTAAGCAATTCATCTATTACAGCAAAGCTTTCTTATCAGATAAAACACACTCTAAGCCCCATCTCATAATTTCCTGACGGTTGAAATAGTGGTAGCAAAACAATAAAGTCAAGGCTGCCTTTTAGGGCTTTTGCTCCGAATAGCCTTGGCAACGATCCAAGTTTATTATTCACAGCCCTACACCTAAATATATACACGGAGACTTTTGTGCTTTTTTCTACCTTTTTTAGATATCGTCAGCGAATCAGTGCGCTTTATTGTGGAGATGGAAATAGTTTTACAAATAATATGTTCACTTTTAAGGTGTTCACTGTCAATACTTGGTGGAATTGTATTATAATATAAATAATATATTATTTAATTAACTTTATAAATATGTAATTTGCATTAATATATGTTCGTTCTTAGGTGACATACTACTCGGTGACATCTGCTTATTTTAGACATAACTTGGAAGGAATGACTACTTATTATTTGGTCAGTTTTTAATTCGATAAATGGTCAGTTATAAATACGTAAAACGGTCAGTAATAAATACTTAAAACGGTCAGTTAAAAATAATAAATGGTCAGTTAAAATAATAAATGGTTAGTTAAAATAAAAAGAACATGACATAAATTTGCCTATTACGACCATATTTGTTAAAATTCACAAGCTGTCAAACTAAAACTTTTTTAATAAAGCTGACTATTTAAATTTAATACTAACCATTTTTAATAAATAACTAACCATTAAAATATATTACTAACCGTTTTATTTAATAACTGACCACATTCACACTGATACAATGACAACTGACCGTTTATAATATTAACTGACCATTTTGATTTTTAACTGACCATTTATTTATTTAACTGACCAAAACTTGAATTAGTTACTGAACCATTAAATACATGCCGGAAGGAATCATATATATATGTAGGAAATTTATAAAAAAAAAATAAATATATCAGATAATTTCAGTTCCAAAAAGGTTTTTCAATACTCGTATTACTACAATAGGTATCCCGGTATTTAGCCTTATTTTTGAATTCAAAAATAAAAACCACCGGTTTTTCGGTTTTGAAAATTAAATCTTTATTTCACATAATAAATTTTATTAGAGTTTCGTTTGTCACGCCATGTGTTCAGTCAGGCGTTGATTTTTGCAAAATAAACCTTATCATCGAATTGACGATTACAGTTGTAATTTAAAAATAAAATTTATACGAGAACAGCTTGTTACTCAGTTGAGTATCCGTTTTCTTCTTTAAGACTGTAGGAATAAAACGTATACGATTGATTGATAAAAAAAATCCTCGCACGAAGTCTTGTATTTAGGATCAGTTGGGTGTGGGATGACATTTTTAATTTTAGACCACACATGCATGTCTTCGAACAGAAATTATCTCAAACCCGAGAAATCCACAACCGAAAAGATGGCCGATGACGTTGACACTCGACCACGGACCAAACAATCCGTACAACACAATTTATTGTAATGAATCATTCTACATTCAAAACAATTCTATCTATTCTAATATTGTCAAAACTTTCATAAATATTCTATCGTAAAAACAGTATACCGTCGCTTGTCTCTCTAGTCATGTTTTGGGTCTGCGATAATAGTAAATTTTTATTTGTCAAAAGTAATATTGAAGATGTCTTTTATCACATACATTGTATATTCAGTCTCCGTTTTATATGCTCACATAATTTGTTCTTATTCGTCCTTGATAATATGAGCTCTCAATATTTATCTCGCGCTAGAACATACCTGTGTACTTTATGTGTACTATAATATTCATATTATTTGTGCTTAACACTCCATTCTTATGGAATATCTGAATAAGGCGCACAATACTTTCCATGTTCGCGTTCACAAAAGTCCCCGGAAGGACGCCGGAAAAACAAAGTTTCAAATCTATCTGACTCTTCGATATCGAATCGAGTGAAATGTTTGTTCGTGGCAAACACAAGTTTATTGGTGTTTATTTCGAATCTATTCAGGATAAACTTACGAAGTGAATTTTTGCGATCGTTTATAGCAAATATTTTTTTTCCTGTATTTGTTCATTCAACTTAAAAAGTGTTTACACACGTGTCGTGCTTTCTTATGTCGCATTAATCTACAAATGCTTTTCGGAAATTGAGAATTTCCACTAAAGGTGCTTTGATTTTGTACTTTTCGATGAGTTTTGTCGCGGGTTTCGTCTTTCGATATCTTGAGACAATTCAAGCGTATGGGTGAACTTAAACTGATGTGTTGTAAATAGATTACATCGCTTACATATAACAATAAGTCACTGATCACTTTTAAGGTGTTCACTGTCAATACTTGGTGGAATGGCATTATAATAAAAATAATAAAACATTTTTTAGTACTTTTCCACATACAATTTATTGGATCAGGATCGGTTTCGCTCATGGCGAGCATCTGTTGACAATGCTCGCCATGAGCGAAACCGGTCCTGATCCAATTAATTTTATGTGGAAAAAGTACTAAAAATGTTTTATTATTTTTTTAAGTCATTTAGTTTAACTGTTACTATCGCAATCTGGATGATTTAGAGAATGTTTTGATATTAACATTATTTTAAATGCGTTATCGTTATTGTTAATTCCCAGCTTAAAACATGGAAATGCAACTAATTTAAAGGGGTGGGCGAGTCAGTTCAAGTTGATTCGTGCACTTGAAATGCATGAAGAGGCCGAAAGTCAAAATCCGGATCGATAGCGACGAGCTCATGGAAAAGTATAAAATTCAAACGATTCAAATTTCGACTATCGCTGTTGTTTTCTGTGATCAACGGATTGAATCTCCAAATATACTCATTCATAAATTGTTTTTTTTTTGTTTCAATGACGTGCATGTCTAAATAATCTAGTTACGAGGTCATGATAATTAATGTTTTATTTAACACAAAACTTTTGGGGAAAAATATGGTGCGTAGAGGGAACGATTTACTAACTGTGAAAATAAACCCAGATTAGCTTTCACTACTAGGTGTACATAAAATCAATTTGTCACATTTAATAACTTATTATTACCATAATATACAATTATTATGTTAGAACAGAAAAGAAGATGTATTGTGTATCCTCTCTACAACAGTATATATAGATAAGTAAATGCATGCTTAAACATAGTTCTGACAATGGCGTAAGCCGAAATTGCTAATTCTGCATAAATTATTTTATATATTTGTTGATAGCTATTTCGGCTTACGCCTTCGTCAGAACTATCTATAGTTCATAGTATATATCTATAGTTCTGACGAAGGCGATCAACAAATATATGAAATAATTTCTGTAGAATTAAAATAAATTGTTATTTTTTCCACCAAGTTAATGCCAATTTAATCAATATAGCTGTGAGTATTTTTTAGGTGCCATTAAAATAGGCTGGATAATTAAATTACAACCAATTTCTAATAGGAAGAGTAAAAAATTGTTTATTTTTAAAACTACTTTTAATAAATAATAACACTTTATATAAAGTATATGAACAATACATTCGAGCGTATTCATATAAACATTATATCAATATCTTTATTACTGTGCAACCAGTGCTTTTGCTATTTGCATCTAAGTATGTAGAAAGATTTTTATTTATAGCGTACACATTGATTATAATTCCTAACTAAGAAATGAGACAACAAAGGGAATGTTTTTTTTTCATCGTGTCCGTGAGGGGTGGTAAAAATATTAATATCTTCTGTTCGGCGGGGAGAAGCCCATGGGAAATACATATTTAAGCGATGAGCCACTCGTTTTATTTAAAATGTGCGATTTACTAATAATTGATCTCTTTTAAGGGTCTGATTAACTTCCGAGATCTTTTAATTATTCATTTTTTAATTCTTTACAATTTATGCAGTTCATTGTTGGAACTGTGATTGTTTTCAATTTGAAGATTGGCAATCATTGCACCACTTAAAAAACCATAATTTAATATCAAATATCAGGAATGGTAAATTCATCGTTAATTTACTTATTACTTAAGCTAGTGAATTCACTACATGTTATATTGAATGAAAAGTAAAAAATAAGAGTAATCCGCTGGTATTCTATTACAATAGTATTGTATTACCGTTAAGACTACTGCTTATCATCATTTCTATAAGTGAATATATCAAATTACTGAGTAGTGTCGTTTGAGAATCACAAATACAATGCTGAATCAGCGAGAGCAGTTATAAGTTTTTAGTCACTAACAAATGGCTTATTCATCCAGATTGCGATGATATCAATTTTACTTAGTGATTTACTTGTATTCCTATAAATAAGCGTTACAAACGTTATCTACGAGTCAGTTTAAGTTCATTCGTTCACTATGTCTGAGGATGTCGAAAGGTGAAACTCATGGAAAATTAAAAATATATTCAAATTTCACAATATAGTTTCTTTGGTCACTAGCCGAATCATTTCCTATCGCGATAGCCTCAACAAAATATAATTATCAGGGCTGTAGAATCGGAGTCGTGAAGTCGGCGTTTTTTGGCCGGAGTCGTCGCGGGGTTTTGGCCGGAGTCGTACTCGGAGTTTGACCTTTTTATTTTTTGCCATTGGACGGGGACGAAATCAAACTTTTTTAAGTCGGAGTCGGAGTTTGATTCGTGTTTTTGGTCAATGTTGGAGTCGGAGTCCGAGTCGTATTTTTTTTGACGAATCCTCAGCCTTGATAATTATTCAATTTTTAAATGAGCCCCGTTAGTGTTTTCATAGTCACAGTTATGTTAAATTTAGTGCCATACAATCGATTTCTCTTAGTTAGGGAATATTTTTTTGTTTTCTTTTGTAATTCATGGCACGATAACCTTCAGCGACACACGATATTGTTTGGGTATTTTTTTCATGTATAACATAACATACTTACATTGTCACTTTCAATTTATTGCCCAAATGAAATGGAGCCAACGATGCGATGAAAATAACAAAATAAAAATTACAAATAAGACAAAAATATTTAGAAAAACACAAATTAAAATAATAATAAAACGTACATATGCTTTGTATTACAAAATATAGATATAATATTGTTTATTTTATAAATAATTTATTAAGATCAGGACCAGTTTGGTTCATTCGTAAGTTGAAAATGTGCATATTTTTGCTATAAAATTTTTGTGCAATACAGTATTTGTATATCAGTATATCTAACACAAAAAGATTATCATAAGATACACCGTGGGGTAAAAATATCGTGACCTTTCATTGCAATTGCAGAACCTAAAAAAATAATTGGCATTTGATGAATTATTTTATCTCGTAATATAAAACAGTAAACTTTTATAGAGGAAATTTGGTATGTGACTTTTGGTGTCTATTTGTTTCTTTTGTGGCGCTCTCTAGTCTAGACTATCTACTCCCCCTAATCACAGCGTTTCCCAAGTGAGGTCCATGACCCATAACCAGGTTGACATACGTTCAGACAGTTGGAAAATACTGCAGATAATTCAATTTGAATTTGCATATTTTTCGTTCAATTTCAGTGTTGTAAACAAGCGACTGTAACATAACTACGTGTAATAGTGTATTTAATATTCAAGACTGTCAAAATTAGAATTTAGTTACAAAAATAGAATCTTATAAGTTGTAAATAAAATATATTATTGAACGGCACGTTTTGGGTTTGCTCCGTGATTCATCATTTTGGATCAGGGCTGTGAAATTGGAGTCATGATGTTTTTTTACCTGGAACACTCCTGGCGACTCCTTTTTTACACCCTATTTTATAGTGTATATATATAAATAGTAGCAAAGTATAAATAATGAACGTGCAGTGTTCTTGTTTATGTGGTGAAACTATTTTTTACTAAGATCTCACGGGCAAAGTATTATCGCACGTTTTTTTGTTGCTATTTTTTAATTTACTTCCTTTATGACACCATGAATTTTTATACCAGGTAAAAAATATTGAGGAAAAAAACAATTGACAACTTTTTGACAAGGAATCGATTTTTAACGACTTTACAGTCCTTAATTTTATAATAATTTACCATCTTAACTGATCACAATAATCATATCTTTACCTTCAGACAATTGGCTGATATGCAATCACTTTCTGAAACATTCAACTCATGTCATGAATCAAATTCATATATCAATTTTCCATTGACGATCTGAGTACAGCCTATCCATTTTTGTAGTTATCTAAAAAGCATTATGAGCAAAGATTGATCAAATAGATTCGAAAACAACACTTTCATTTATTTAACTTTCTGTAGACCACACTGAAAGAATTTCTTCTCTGACACTCCTTCCAAAAAAAAGTGCAAATCACTGGTCAATATTGTTGGGTACAAATTTGAGTATCATAGAGAATATTAAAAAAATATATAAACCGTTTTACTACTAGTGTGACCCTGTAACCGTTGATGTGTATGAAATGCGTCATTTTCAATTAATCCTGAATCTATTTAAATGAAAGTGTCATCAAATTTCTATATCGCATGTATCTGAAATGAATCAAGTGAAATGTTGATTCAGAACCAGGTTTGTTTGAAGGGAAATTCGTTAACTCATTTTTTATATCAGTTAGAGATTTAGCAACACCCACACAGGCTCCACATTTTGACAAAATAAGTTTTGAGTATCTATCTCACACCGAGGTGAACAGCATATTATGCCCCATCGATCAAGTCTTAAATCAGGGTTGCCAGTCTTTATGATATAATATTTAATAAGCTATAGTTTTAATTGCAGAAAAGTTTACTACAAATTATTAAGAGTAGTTTATTGATATTTTGTGTATCTAGGGCTTAAATAAATGAAATTTTATGGTACTGTATACAGTTTAAGTTTATAAATATGTTATCTACCCTTTTTGTATTGGTTGTGATACTGTTTTATACCAAACAATATTGAAGCAATACAGTTTGCATAATTGGACACCTACATACATATATACAGTCATAGCTGTAGCACCGAAATGGAAACCTGTCCCATAGGGACCATACAAAATTTGGTGTTACGTTTATTTCAGTGTATTTTGAAATTGCAAGAAATGATTATAGTATGTACATATAACATTTTCGCATTTTTCTAAACACATATACGTTAAATGACCAAATTTGTCGAAAGTTAAGGCACAAACGGCTACCAACAAATATTTTTATTTATTACCGGTACCCGACAAGCGTTGCAATGCCACTCAAAGAATGAAAGTGTGTTTATTGAAGTGCTTTCAGATGCACAATATGTAAGATAAATAATTTCGATTTAACTTCACTAACATTGATCGGTATCGTTGACATTTGCCGTTTGACCTTTGCTGTTTATCTTTTTCCGATTGGCTATGGTAAGACACACGTGCCACTTACTGAAAGTTAATTGTAGTATGTCTATAACCTTTGCGCAAGTGCAAACAAAAAGTCTTTCAAAGTTTCATTGCGATCGGATGAACGGTATGGCAGGGCATAGGGTGCAAAAAAACAAATATTGTTTTTTATATATTCATATTATTTAATGCATCAATCATGTTATTTGAAATCTTGAAAATCTAGCGTTTTGTGGAAAATGGCGTACTGGAAAGGACTGTCGCACGCGTTATAGAAAGATTGACTGAAATATTTATTTACTTCTCTTATTTTTTTTACGCCTGGTAGTATGTTATATTATAAAAGACTTTGACAACTATTCAACGTATAGAATGGCACGTAGATAATTGATAGCAATTTGACAGTGGCGAGGCATTATGCAACGGATATATCTCACGTCACCACACTTCAAACGAGAATCTAAAATGTCACACGGTTTCAATAAAATCGTCACAAACACATAGCGAATTCGAGAATTTCGTTTTAATGCACATTGCGATACTGATGATGATTTCAATTCTAAATCCAGAGACGTTTCATATCGTTTAAGTATTTATTTAACCACATTCTCAGCTGCAGTTCAGAGGCAATATAACTGACAGTTGCATTTAGGTGTTTTTTGATATTTCACGATAGAGGTCTGCACGGGTTCGGATTTGGCTCGCGGGCCGGGTAACGACGGTTTGTTTTCGGGCCCGGGCCTGGCATGGTCCCAGGCACACAAAAAATATAAGAAAAATCGGGCTATTTCCGAATGAGCTAACCATTATTGTAAATCTAAATTAAATACTATAATAAACTTTACGTACTCGTATTACAGTAATCTTTTCGACGCCTTGTTCGTTATTTAAAAACCTTATCTTCTCGTATGAACACATTCATTCGATTGAACAACACGCATTGTTTTTAATTAAATGAATGCTGTCGCCACTATATTATTTTTTTAATGATGTCCGCTGTTGTACAATACGCATGATAAATTTCATAATCAAATTCAGAGTAAATTTAAATTTTTATTAGAATTGTCGAAAAAAAATCGGATTTTTTCGGACAAGGTTAAAAAAAATGTCGGGGTTGGGTTCGGGTAAGATTTTTGAAAATGAGCCTCGGGCTCGGGCCGGGCCGGGTCAGAGGTTTTCGTGTTCCAGGCTGGGTGAAATTTAAAAATTTCAGCCCGTGCAGACCTCTATTTCACGACTATTACGACTGCCATTTTTTAATTGCGGAAAACATATGTAGCCTATATTGGCCATACATTAATAAATATGAACGACCCACACTATTAATAATTTATCCGTTTTAGCAGAAATGCGGAAAAATATTCTTATATTGTTTTTTGTGGCCAAAATAAAGAATTTTTACCACACATTGGCCACGAAGAAAATGCGACACTGCTTATATATTTTATTCTATTAGTAATAAGCCCACCTCCTGAGATATGTTGCCAAATGATTTCGATAAATGTAATGAAGATCTACTATGTGAGATAAAAAAAATAAAATAAAATTGTGTGTTAATCTTTTCTTGGTTCTGAATTATTGTCGCTTTAAAATAGTTTCATTATTTATTGAAATTTCTCTCGTTGAAATTGCTCTATTATATAAAACGTTATGAACTATTACCATATTACTTTGATTCAAATTATGATATTGACTAAGAAGAAAAAAGAAAAGTCACAGAGATTTATTGAGACGTTGACATTATTTTTGGCTCTGTTTTTTTAGCATTTATGAAATATGGAGTATCTTTTGAGTATCAATATTAAGTTACCGAACATCAGGTATACAAAAAAACATCCACTTTGATAATACTTGAAAAATATATCGAACTTCGAATTGTAATGTGGAATATATGGTTATTTTCAAAATAGTAAGGGTTCTAGGTATAACAAATGAATATTCACAAAAGTGTCTCAGTTGGTATTTTCAAATTGCCAGTAACAGTTAAAATTTGATAATTTCGTATGTATAATCAAACTTAAGTTTTCTTTGATATCATATAGTGAGGATTTTTGAATCTTCAATGATGCAACAAAGCTTACATATATTCGTCTTATTTCTGAGATACAAATTCTATCAACTGAGGATCACTATGAAACAAGACATGCATAGAGTTATGTTTGTAATTTAATATGAATATAAATTATAACATACAAGAACATATCTAGAACACAGAACACTTGATTATAAGTCAATGAATTCAAATCTTCCTTGCTTATTTATTTCTGTTTTACAAGAGAACTCACCCTCGTCAAATTCATTATCATAAAATTATTTAAACGTCACCAACCAATCTTAAGAATCAAACTAATCTATTTGTCTATGAGTGCAACAGAGAAATGTGAAAAACTATTGAAAACCCCTTGTATATAAATAATTATTCAAGAATCGGAGAAAGCTATTGCTCATGTCTGCATTATTTGTTTGTTTTAAATATAAAAATAAAATCATTTTCGAACATTTTGTTTTATAATTCAAGTTAACAGTTAGCGGATGAAAACTTGTTATACCAAAAAATACACACGGATACCTACATATATATCGATCCTGCAAAGGGACTTTAATTATTATAGAATCACAAAAGCAATAGGCTACATTTGAAGAACCTGAAATACCAATAATCAGGGAAACGAATTGCCGTTCGGTGAGAACTTTGACTGTTTGAATCTTAATAATATAATTTAGATATATGTACATACAATTAATTCAATGTTACTTACTTGAATTGTCAATCTAAATATTGGGTAAAATAAGAAAACCATAAGTACAATGAAAGTTATTTAACGATGCAAATTTATTCTTATTCATCTTAGTATTTATTAGCAGAACTAAAATAATAATAATGAACTGTTCGTGATGGTAAGACAATCGATATTAGGTTCTACAGTGAGCACCATCCACTAATACGAGATGCAATTCTATTGTTGGTGTGAAATCGATAATTGGCACTTAACCCTTAACACGTTAAAGTACTGAATACAAAATATATGCATTTTTAAATTAAACTATACAAAACTAAATTTGTCAATAACAAACATCGGTATCAAATATTAATTGAAAATACTTATTTATTAAATGAAATTTACAGGTTAAGAAATATTGATTTCATAAGCGATTTAGTTTCGGATTATACCAGTGCGTATCTTAGTGTGTGTATCGCTTCTTTGGGAACTTTTAAAAAATAACGGATTCTTTCAGGTAAATCTTCTTAGTTTGCCAACAAAATCAAAGGATACGTCTTCATTCGTTGTATGGCGTTCTCTGCTCATTTACAAAAGTGTCTGGTAGATCCCGATAGTTCAAAAAAGGTTGAGGAAACACTCGTTTATTATATAAATAAAATATGGAGTCAAGATTATATGGCATATTCATATTAATCAACCGAATTTGATTACATACTTAAGCTATAATGAAAAGTGAATATATGGTAGGCAACTCAAATAAAATATGACATGTTTACCTTTTTAAATATACTAAGCTTATAAAATACAATAATCCATAAACATTGAAATTCGGCTAAATTCAAAAAAATATTTTGCATTTCAAATATCTTCTATCGATCGATTTTCTAAATTCAAAATTTTATTCTGCCCGATAATTATGCGGGCAACACTGATGCATTAATATTTCTTTATTCAGAATTATCTTTTGAGAGAATTTTGTGTGTTAAGAATTAACGAATAGCAATATCCTTGGCGGCAGACAACGACGGCGACTGGGAAGGCGTCGTTTGTGACGTCTCCAATTAACGGCCGTTACTTACGACCAGCGACCAGACGGAGAAGTTAGGAGAGAAAGCGAAAGCAAAGTTTTCGCGGGATGAAGTGTCGTTAAATTCGTTTGACGAAATTTAAACTTTTACAATTACTTTTTCTTTTCGAAATATGATATTGTAAAACCTAACATATTTTGAATACTGAAAGTATTTCATGGCGTGTTTTCTAATGTCATATTTCAAATTTCACGGATAAATTTCTTTAAATATTTTTCTCTCAACTAGCTCCTATGTTTGTTGAGCTAAGAGCAGTGGTTCTCATGTGCAGCAATTAGAGGATTTGCTGCGGCTACCAACACCTTCATAGAAATTATTGATATTTAAAAAAGTTACTTTGTCAACAGACTCTAATAATGAAATATTTAATATGCATTGTATTGTGCATGAAAAGTATAAACTCATACAACTCTCATGTCTAGCTAGCTTGACATGTTATAGGTAACGCGCAACGTTTATGACTTTGTAAAACTTGGATGGAAAATTATTTTTTAATAAATTTTTAATTCCCCTTATTTCAAAAAGCGTATTTATTGGATTGTGTGCCTTAGTTAAAGTTTGTAACATGTCATAATGTGGTATATTTTTTATATTTCGTTTTAGGTACCATACCAAAAAATACACAAACCCTGTGATATCAATCAATTTCTCAAATCTATTGAGGAGTTGATGGAAGAAAAAAAAATATATTATGAGGAGTGCAAAAGGTTAAATGCAATTTATACCAGTAGTTAAAATTGTCAAACATGCTAAGATCTAATTTGAATTGTTTGAATTTTGTACTTTTCCATGAGTTCTGTCGCTAACGACCCGGGTTTCACCTTTCAGCTTCTTATGCATGTAACTGACAGCTCAAATCCTTAATGCTAAGAAATATTTTACAAAAATCAAACGCAACAGACTCAAAAAAAAAAGATTGGTACGGCCACCAGAAATTTCCGTAGGGCCGCTGATGTTAACAATGCGGTCACAGTAAGATTGCACGTGAGAACCACTGGCTTAGAGACCACTGCTATTCACTTTTGTCAATTTACAAAACACCCACTTTATATTAAACAATTCGCATATTATTTTCACTCTTGTCTAATCTGAAATCATTTATTGTTTTCGCTGTGGATAATTTTCCTTGCTACGCTAAGAAGAATGAGAAACATAGAATCAGCATAAAATCGATTATTCGGCATTGTTTTGAAACAAACTGGCTGCTGGCAAATAAAATTTACATATTATCCTGTGAATTTGTCGAGTAATATAATACGGGAAAAGTTCTCAAAAAATATTCCAATGTTTCTAAATATATACAACAAAGATTTGTATGGAGCCTAGTAATAAATTCAAGGATTAATCACAATAACAAAAATAGACTTTTTATTCTTGATATGGGTCAGAGTTCAAGTCCTGCAAAGATAAAAATCAAATTTAGTTTTTATATCTTGGACACGGATGTTGTGATGTCGTTTCTCCTCGAGTTGATCTCCATTGAATTAAAATAAATCTAATACGGCTAGAAAAATAACAATGTATTTTAGTTCTGCATAAATTATTTTATATATTTGTTGATAGCTATTTCGGCTTACGCCTTCGTCAGAACTATCTATAGTTCATAGTATATAGTATATATCTATAGTTCTGACGAAGGCGATCAACAAATATATAAAATAATTTATGTAGAACTAAAATACATTGTTATTTTTCTTACCGTATTATAATGGAGTTCTACCAAGTAAATGCCTACTCAATCAATTCTTATTTAAATTCTTTCATGTGACGTCGGTATGGTTTCAACAGAAAGAGATTATGTAGGAGGCACCCTGTCTAGCAAAGGGTATATAAGCTATTCCTAATACACGTTTTAAACATAGTTCTGACGAAGGCGTAAGCCGAAATAGCTATCAACAAATATTTAAAAATAATTTATGTAGAATTAAAATACATTGTTATTTTTCTTTCCGTATTATAATGGAGTTCTACCAAGTAAATGCCTACTCAATCAATATATTTATTAGTTTGGTTAAATTAAATGCCGAAAAATATACGACATTATGACAAATCAAAAACTTTAACTGAGGCACGCAATCCAATAAATACGGTTTTTGAAATAAGGATAGTTAAAATAATTTTTCAGCTAAGTTTTACAATGTCGAGCAGAACTCGACATTAGAGTTACGCGTTACCAATACGATGTGAAGCTTAACTTGACAGAGATGTAGGAGTAAACTTTCATTTAATTGTTGGCTATATCTGAAAAAAGTTTTTAACTCGAAACATATCTTTCATTATGAATATCAAATGACACTTCAGCTAAATTAGTAAGACCTAACTTATAATTCGTCCATGGTAATTGAAAATTTTGTATTACTAGCACTACATACTATTAACCTTCGTAGGACTATCCTTGAAATATGACTCTCAGGCCGAAGGGGGGTAAAAAAAAGACCCCATTGATTTGGCCTTATTTTCATAGACTGCAATACAAAAATGATTGATTATGCTTTGACGTATATACATCTTTCTGAAAAAAAAAATCATATGAAAATCCCTATTTTTCTTATAATTATTCATATTTAAGTCACGCATGAAAACGACGACGTTTCCACTCCAACGGCTGTGGCGGACTAACAAGCCAATAACCGCGCTCGAAGTCAAATAACCTTATCTCTTACCTTATCGCTTATCGCCTTTTATTGTTGCCACATATGAAACACTCCGTCCATGTTATCTATGACTCACTATGGTCACGTTCTCTTATCGCTTATTAGACTGAAAAAATCCGACTTCTTCTCTTTTTTAATCGATTACGGCGCAACGGTTTTTCTGCAAAAGGTGTAAAAAACTATGATTTAAGAATACCAAAAGTTTTGACATCGTATCACTAGTATTAAGATAGATATTTAAGGTAAAGAAGCTGTTGGGACAAAATCTATAGTGTTCGGGATGGCTAGGTTAATAATTGTTTAATGAATAAATTAGTTTGTTATTTTAGTAATTACAAATGAATCATCAAAACCATACAAAATGTTGACGTTTAATTAACTGCAAATGCCCAAAATTGATAATTATCTCATTAGCTGTACGCAAATCAACTGACAAGGACGATTAAAAAGTTAAATTAAATTTAACAGTCACAAAATAAATTCGATAGGTTTTCTTTGTTGGCGAACAATACACAAAATTGTTGGTTAAAGTATTTTGATGTTGCAATTAATTATTTGACTTTCTAAAACATTTTGTGACAGTTGAATGGCCATCGTTTCGACTCGGTTTGCGGTTTGACGAATATTGTACAGTGTTTCATTTGGACTCTATTTGCGAAACGGATATATATCAAGTCTTTATTATTTCGAATTGAAAGGTTAATGGTAAATATTATTAACGGTGTGACCTGGTATACAAAAATCCGCAACCAATTTAAAGGTGTGAAATACTATTTTATCATAAATATATTTTATTAGATTAGAATCGTTTCCGTTCAATGATTAAACCATTTTCAATTGTGGCTACGTTCCCCATAAATATAACCGGACGTGATTTTTTAAGTTAAACAAAGAAAAAAAGTTTTGTTTCACAATAATTATGAAGCAGCCAAAACTTTCATTATTAAATACCCTGGAGCAGTCTGTAATACTTAATATATATTCACTCACCTCAATAAAGACGAAACAAATATCAGTATGACAGGATAAAATCTTTTTTTTAACATCGAGTTCGAAAATAAAACATTTTGTTTGTTATTTTTCGGGGAAAACTTGAAACGAAGTTATCACATAAAAAAATATTTAAATCAAACAAAAGATGCCAGAGTTAGTAGGTTTATAATATGTCTGTTTTTTTTTCTATTGTTGGTAAACACATATCCGTTACAGCTTATTTCTGACAATGAGCTAGTGCCAAAATAGGCATATTGTGGAACATAATACTTTTCAACTTAAAACAATGTAGCCATACCAAAGTAAATCAGTGAAAAAATTAAGATGTTATTTTGTTAAATTTCAATTCATTTCTTCATCATATATTCACCCCTAATGGAGCGTGTTTCAGAAAAAAAAATTATAGAATCATAATGAAATATAATGAAAAAGCTAAGAGAGAACAAGTATCACTTTTAAGGTGTTCACTGTCAATAATTAGTAGAATGTCATTATAATAAAAATAGTAACACATTTTTAGTACTTATTCAACATAAAATTTATTGGATCAGGACCGTTTTTTCTTTTGGCGAGCATTATCAACTGATAAGAATTAAAACGAAACAGTGATATTTATACAAAAATTAAGCAAGAATTACAAGATATGACAAAAAATTGGTATTACAACTAAGCAAATAAATTGAAGCAAAATACAAACAAAATAGACTATTATTAAAATGTTGAAGACCTCTTAGCAATACAAGCTATTACATCAAAAATCAATTAAGTAAGAATGAGCATTTACAATTTAAAAACCACAATCAGTGCATTTAATAAATAGAACAAATTTTATGTTTGTAATCCGTAGTGACTCATTAAAGTCCGGGAAGAATACTCCAGTCCAACGAAAAATAATCTGTGAATAAGTTAACGAGACCATATCAATTCTTACAAACAAAAGTAACACATAAATCAAAAGAAATAAAAGTATACAAATAATGAAATATATTAAGCTAGAAATAGGTTAATGAAACGGATATAACAAAGGCGAAAGAGAAAAAACAATTTGTTCATTTAATAAATTTGAGAATTTTTGTCTTTTAATTTCTTAAACTTTTACTATTTTTTAACAGAAAAAGTAGTTAGCTTAATGTTTTTGGCATTGAATATATACCTTATGTACATGGGATCGAGTACATGAGCTAACTAAATACCTAAAGCTAAAACCTATTTGTTGGGTGATGAAAACGAAATGTTCGATAATGACGAAACCGCTAAACTGATCTCAAATTACCTGCTTACGACCTACTTCTTCGTGTCAAATTGCATCATGGTAGAACAGTTCTACCATGAGTAATAATTTTCTGTGTCCGATATCTTTTTCTGACCTAAGGCTCATAAATACCTTAACACGGCATTGGGATTACCACTTGCGTTGACTGCCACTACATGATGATTATCGGACAATTTATAGAAAGCATTACAAACACGATTTTTTTCAAATACAGATATCCTTTACAGTCCTAGTACCTATCCAATTAGAACTGGCGTAGTCACACGTAAAAATGTGTAAAACGTAAAAAAGACTCGTAAGGAAAATGTGAAATAGTTTTAAATTAGTGGTTTTTACTCTGGGGATAATTTCTTGAGTTACTTGAGAATCTTTTGAGAACATCAATTATAGAAATATATTACCAAAAATTATGTGGACACTTAAAAGTAAATTCACATTCAATTACGATCGTGAATAATAAATACAGTCTGCATTCATTGTTTGTCCATATTCACCTTAAAACGATGAATTGATTTTCATTTCGTGTAAATTTGTCTGTTAAGCATTTATTTTACAAAACAATGGCACAATATTTTATCGTATCTATTCATTTCATTTGTATCGTATAAAAGACA
Source organism: Himalopsyche kuldschensis (assembly GCA_028554975.1). Classification (NCBI taxonomy): domain Eukaryota; kingdom Metazoa; phylum Arthropoda; class Insecta; order Trichoptera; family Rhyacophilidae; genus Himalopsyche; species Himalopsyche kuldschensis. The sequence continues at coordinate 2,975,781 of JAHFWI010000036.1, forward strand.
TTATCTCTTGTTTCAGTGAATTCATTTATCAGTTCTTTCAAAATGTTTCTTATTGATCGTTGACTATGAGAACGGCTAATTAATTATATTGCCGATGTTTGTTTTATTGAGTTTTTTTATTGTCCGCCTAATACAACTAACATATAAGTTTGATCGCAGATTTTTGTGAAATCCAATCAGCAAATGACACACTCCTTGGAATTAAAAAGTCTCTTGTTCCGAATTTCATTTGGAATCAAATTTAATTTGCTGTAAGCAGTGGCTTCCAAGCTTTATGTTACAACGCTCTATATTTAGGAGAAACGTGATCCCCATGTGTATTTAAATGGATCAGTATTTCGTTAAGAATTGGCATGCATATTACAATAATCGTAAACTCTTCAAGTTAGCGCCAACATTGCGATCAATTCTTGGAAAGAATTGAACTTTTTGCTAATGAATCAAAGATTCTCGTAATGAGTTTTTCTTTGCGTGTTTTTTCACAAAAAACCTTCTGCTGACAGAATCTTTTAGATAATCAATACTGAGCTAGCTTATATGGGGGAAAGGTAAATAAAGAAAAATACTAAGTCTCAACTCTCTACATACCCTCGCAAGAGACATAGACGGGAATCTACGAGGCCGCTTTCCGGACTCCACGTATAGTTTCAGTAAAAAAGTAAAGGTAGAAATATAAAGTCGAAATGAATTAAAGCGTACGTTTTTCCACCCTTCATTGGATAAGTATGCAGTCAACGTTTGTAAATTTCTGATTTCAAGATTTAAATTCCAAAAATTCAATCGTATACTTTTAAAATGGAGAGGATTGAAATTCTGAGCACTGATGTCAATATTGCATTATGTAAGTCTTTGGGGATTCATATAACCATTAGGAAGTGTTTGCATAATATGTATATTGTAACACACTGCTTATAAAATATCGGATTTGGCTTCAGAAATTAAATACTTATGAACGCGACCGGTATTCGTGTAATCGCGTGAATAAAAAAACATAAACATTTATTATGGATACATATAATATTATAGAAAACTGTATTATCGTATGAAACGTTTGCATGTTGGCATTGAGCATTATCAATACATATACAGTTATTTTGTAAAATAAAAGTTTGTCAACTGCACGACATAGCTGTACGAAGGTTGAAGTTGAACTATTTAGGTCAGGGGTCTCCAAATATTATAGTACAAATGCCACGCTGACTGTTTTACAGAGTCGGACGAGTCAAGATCTACTACACCTGAATAACATACCGTTTGCTTTTATTTTTTAAAAACTTCGCCTACAAAAACAAAACAATCGCATATGCGACCCACGGGCTATTGTTTGGAACGCCTTAATTTCGGCAATAGGTTTGCATAATATATTATATATTTATTACTGTTTCCATAATCGTAGATATTTTTTTTAATTAATTGTGATCTTTTTTTCGAATATCTATTATGTCATTTTAAGACGAATATGTTTGATATAACAAATGATGTCAACGTTTCGTCTAGCCTAGTGGTTACCAAACATTATAATACTAGGACTCCCTTTAAAAAAAAATTTTTGCTATAATTATTGGTGCCTCCCCTGGCAATAGCCCACGCCTCCTGGATTGGAAGCCGCTGGTCTGATCTATTTAATCTAAAAAAAAAGGATATAGCTTAAGCGGCGAGCTAACAACTAGTTTTTTTTGTAGCATCATTTTTATATCCCCAAATAAGAGATTGAGTTACCATATAACAACCAGTTCTCGTAAAAAAGACGTTTGTTGAAATTGTCCTTACGCTTTACACTAGGAGCGGCCATGGTTGGTTTAAGTCGAATGCATTGTACGCATAATTATTACATTCACGGTACAGCATTATTTCCGTACCCATTTCCAATTTCATAAAAATTAGATATGTTTAATTATTACTTGAATGGAAATTTATATTAGGCCATTCTTTTGGTTTATATATTCCAGAAGATTCGAATTAATGTGGGTATTATGAGATTACGATTTGATTCCGTTAAGATTTTTTCCTGATAAATTCTAGTCCTGCGAGTAAAATGAGTTTGCTGGGAATGAAATTTTATTTAACACACGCTAAGGGTCATTTTTTATACAATTATATCGTAGAAATGTAAAATAAATTGAGCCATTTCTTTATTGTTCAATATTAATGTGAAGTATCTAATATAAGAGAGTCATACTCAAACATCTTTAACAGTAGATATCCGATCTATGAAATCTTCACGATTGTGTTAAAAAGACTCGAAAATCCTTTATATCGCCGTCTACTTCGATTATATATTCGTCAAGTATTCTTCTTTATTTGTAAGACATAGTGGTAAACACAATATTATTAAATTTGACAGCGAAATAAGTATTCCAAAATAAGGAATATATGAATTATTATCTCTGGTTAAAAGCGTAATTTGTTTCATAATATTATGTTGCCATAAAAAAACATCAAATACCCCACAAAATTCTTAAAAAGTCACTAGGCTCGCACTCAAGGTTAAAATAGTCTATGACACTTGATCAAATACAACTTTATAATCACATATAAACAAAATCACCGTATTGTGCAATACAACAACCAAAGAAAAATACATTAGTCATTATTTTTTCGGTAAACATCGTACTATGTGAATAATTGGTATTTTTAAACATTTTCAACTAAATAAGAAGGCGAAATAGTCGTTTTAGACTGTTGAAATATTGTTGCAGAATTGAAGATTTGCGTTAGTAAATACCAAAAATATTATACTGTGGACTATATTATTTTCTTTTGAATATTTGAGGAACTTAAAATACACTTTCTACAAAAGGAGATTTTTATAATGCTTTCAATAACATGTTTTATCAGAGCTAGTCAAATTTAGAATTAACTCATCTACAAATAAAAATAATCACATTGGTTATGGTTTATATTAAGGCTATGCTGTCGTGTCTAGTCGTCCTCGGCAAGCGATCGGTAGTTTCAGTATTCAAATCCTGGTGGGTTTTAAATTTCACATAGCGATCTCAGGCACGATTTGCATTCTCCGCTTGTTGATCCTAAGTGACCTTTGGAAATTCCCCTTTAATTTCATATTTTAAATTACTGACGGATTGAAACTTTACTGTCCCATAGAGATAAAATTTATTGAAAGCGAAATATATTCAAAGATTATCAAAACATAATACTGAGCTATTAAGCTAAAATAAATTTTGTATTGATTGAATTGACATTTACTTGGTAAAACTTCTTTGTAATAAAATATTTAAATTCGATAAATATTATAGTTATACGAACGACTAGCTCTGAAGATGAAATAACTTTCAACTTCATCCAATAATTCTTTTAGTACTAAATTCTTTAATATTTAATCTTATACAACAAAGCTTAGATACTTTTAGTTTGATGTTGGTAACTGCTATGTTTACATCACAATATTTGTTTGTCTTTACGATCGATATACATATTATACGTATCTTATGCCTAATGTACCCAAAAATAACAAGAAAATCTATTTTTTTTTACATCATTCGATGTTTGTATCATTTTTTCTGAGACAGCCCTGGCAACAAATAGCTTCGCCGAGGTTACGCCGAAATTGGCGGGAAATGGGCAAAAATGGCGCGAATCGAGTTACTCTCGCCCGTTGCGCGCCAAAAGTGACAGTGACATTAGGGAATTTTATTTGCACGGGTCTTTTCACTTTGCTCACTCCGCCGTTTTTGCACTTACCTCTTCATTTTGACTCTGTTAACCCATTTCGAGGTAAATATGTCCGTTTCTACGCCCTAATTTAGTGACTGTAATGGCGGGACAAATACTTAACCATTTGGTTAGGTCTACGAAACAGGATGGACAAAATGGTTCGATCAGATTTATATCGGGACTGCCAATATAAATTATTTGTGTTACACGGTCAAAAGGATTATTTTTGTTTGAGTGGCTGAACCTTTTGGGTATTGATCATTTATTGCCAAAAAAATAAGATATTTAAACCAAATAAAAAAGCTAATAAATTTAAACCATAGACATTCTCGGCGACGCACCACATAAATATATTGAAAAATTAAATGAATAAATAAACGGAAACAATAAATCTGACCTCTTGAACTAGCTTCACTATGGATTGCTCGCTACTAAAGCGATCATACCTTTCGGACAACGATAGGAATGGAATTTTTAATAGCCAATAAGATTAAGCTCAGAGATGATATAGACGTCAATATGACCATATTTTAGAAGTCTGCATTTGACATGCTGGCATATTTTGAATGAGGCGCAATTGATTTTTAAAATCATCTTAAAATATATATTTAAAGATAATATTGAATATGATTTTCGTTATTTAAACAGGTATAAGAATATATTAAATTATTATACATCCCCTAGGGGCCGAAAAAACAAAGGGCGGTTTTGAATTCTGTTTAGTATCAACACAAACAATTATAGTTCAAAATGTTTTCAACAGTACACAATTTTTGTGATCCTTTTTGACCCTAAAAGGCTACATTCAGCCACAAATAAATCTACAATTATTTATATCATCAAAAATCAACCGAAGGGCTATCGCAAAATTGTGCTTTATAATTAGCGTGTTTGTCTACCAAATTGTAGACTCGATTACACACACTTTATACCAGGTCATTACCTGAAAATTCGTTCCATGATCATACATACTATCTTGATAAATACAGTCATACACCGTCTGACACATAATAATATTTTTTCTAAATATTCCTGCTCAGTGGAATTTAGTTATTCGATGAGCAAATCCAGTTTTAATCAAACCAATAAAATGTGGTATCCATACGACATATTTGAGTCGTATAGTACCAAAAGAAGAACTATCCACTTTTCGAGAAAAATACGAAAAACATTTTCTTGAGTTTTTGAGTTTGATTTTAAGACGACCTTGATTCAGGTTCTCTCGGATCTGGAGACGTTGGGCCAAAATGTCTTTTCTCAGGCGTGAAAGAGTCAGAGAAATTTTGATCGAGACGTCCGCAATACCATTACGGAGACGTCGTGCCTAAATGTCTCTTTTACAAATTTGAAATTACTCTATATTAAATCGCTATAGATTTCAATATAGAGTATTATTAGAATGAATTTATTTCCTGATATCGACTTAAACTCATAGACTGAGGTGACCAATAGATCGTTCGAGAGAGTTATGATGAGTTCTGATTGATACCGCCCTATGGCTATCAATTTGTATTTTGAAATTTAAAAATAGCCCATAAAAGACTGAAACTTAAAATTTGTATGAACGGGCCATTGCAACATCACTTAGGATAACTCTGTGATTGGTCGAAAGTAAGATTGACCAAACCATTATTTTTTTGTTTCTAAAGTCGTGAACCGTTCTGATTTTGATACCAACCATCATTTTCTTTTACGTTTTTATACCACATGTAGATGATTTTATTGCTAGCCATGCACTGACCAGAAGAATAATGTGACAGCATTATTTCAGTTTCGAAAAATATGGAATAGTTCTACTTCTGATTACTATGTTATGTATACACCCCATCATTCTCTGTAAAATATTAAGAAGCTATGACATGCCATAATTCTAACTTATCCTATTTACTTGCACTATTGATTTACGAACATTATGTAAATCTAATCAAAGCTATTATCATATACACACATCCGCCAATGATTAATAAAGATTTATTAATTAGAATTAGCTTTCATCATAAACAAATGTCCATTAATGATAACTAAAGACCATTACTTATTTCTTATTAAAAATGAGAAACTATCATAAAAAAACATCTATAATGATTGGTGCTGTCAATAAACCTTCGATCTATATAATCTTACACTTACTTGAAACACGTAGGACTAACCTAAGGGTCCAGTAGCTCAGTAAAACATATCAAGACTTCTCTGTATTCTGATTTTTTATCACAGTATATTAATAAAATATTGTATGTATAACTTGTGTTACATATAAACACAGTGAAACATTTATAATTAATAAAATGTTTTATTAAATCCTTTACGAGAAAATATTATGTTTTATGCATATATAAATACGATGTCTTCATACCAATTATATGGATATAAAAACCATTCATCGTCTGCATTAAATCACCAATTAGAATCCGTCTTGAGAAGAAAAATGATGTGACTTTTCTCAAAGGGGAAAATTTATATAGCAGGTCGTCAATTCATAAGGATGCCCACTTATTCTCTATGTAAAGGTGCACGGTCGGGGTGGCTGACCAATCCGGAATAATTGACGCAAATTTGCATTGTTGACAAACAGAAGCAAGACAGTTTGACACAAACAACAAACATAAACATGTCACGAGTATTTTTAAGACGCTCGAATAACACGTTACGACCGAAGAATTTCGCTGTCACATGCTCGGTGAAAAAAATCCGCAATTACTGAGCTGCGCCGAACTGTTTCGAGCTTGTTTTACGCGGCATATTTTTTTCCATGGCTTGCCAAAAAAAAAACCAAAACGACTGGCGTCGGTTGACCCTTTCAGCTATTTCAACGATGTTTATAAGACTGAGTATAAACCCACACATGGGCGACTGATTTTTAGTTGTATATTTTCTTTTACTTAAGAAATTATAATATCTAAGCAATATAAATAATCAAGTCAAGTCAATTAAATATTTATACAAAATGACTTTCCACAAAGTTGCCAATTGTTTTTTTTTATCTATTGATTTAATTGAATTTAGTTATCAATTGAAAAAGTTAAGTATTTATTCTTTATCCTTGATATATTTCTATTTGTAGTTCATTTTTGGCACATCTGACATATGTATCATAATCATTGGGATTCGTGGCAAAGGTGCATTTTCACGGCTAAATTTTTCATTTAAAATCGTAGCTTTGATGATAGTGTTTATTATATTTTTCATTGAAATTGTGCTACTGTTGCAAAGTCGTGGTGGTTTTATATTTCGAAGAAGAAAGATAAGAACGCCAATTTTCAATGTTAAAACGTGCGGCAGCATCCTTGGCAAATCAAGTGAATTTAAAAAAAAAATTGAAAAGCTTAGTGGGCGTCCGGACTACAGCTCACCAAAGTTTTATCGCAATCGGATGAACGGTATATGAACGCATACGGGACGATTAAACAAGCAAACGTTAGTTAATACATGTATAGATATGCTCTTCATTAAGAGTGGATGACAAGATAAGATTTTTAATCTTATTTACGGAAAAAGGTGAGTTTCTTTCATTCAATGTTTTATCATTTAGTTTTTTGTGAATAAGAAAAAAATCCGTGTCAGTCTTCTAAAATTATTTTTGCACACGGCACGTAGAGTAAAATTTTAAATTTAAAAAAAAAATCTACGTGTTGATTTATTATACAGATCAAACGACGTACATATAAACAAAGTGTATTGTTTGCGCATTAGTTTAACGTCATAGTTTATTCTTCAAAGTTTCCGTTGCAAACGCGTTCCTGAAAGGTTAAACAGGCCGATGAAAATCTCAAATACCTTTGCCAAGATTTCGTTTTTATCTCAAACATTTTTAACTCGGCTAAATGGGCGCCAATCTAATCAAATGAAAAGTGCTTTGCGGACAATGTGGGCGGAATAATATCGCGGCACGTGATGACAATATTTTCTCGCAGCATAATTTTACCACCTTGGACATCTTTAGCCGTTCAAGCCTGTAATTTTTTCTTAATCGTTTGTCTTAGAATAAGGATAAAAAGAGGAAACTTCGAAATGGGTTACCTTTTTATGATAATGGATCAATATACAATTAAAGGAGTTTTTTCACTTTTAATTCTATAATCAAATTTAGCTGTGTAAAATGTTTGTTATAATTCATAAGTGTATTCAAATTATTTACTCAAGGTATCTAGGACTTAGCATTACTATACCCAATAATCGTATACCCTGTAGCACAGTAGCCTTAAGCTTTATACAACGATTGCCAGGAGTACTTTAGGAAAAATTACACAAAGCTTGATTTGGATGCACTCAAGGTGAGTTGAAATAATAAAGATTTTTTTCCACCATGTTTCTTAATGTAGAGCAACGGTCACCAAGCTACGGCCCACCAAAGATTTTCATCGGGCTCTCCAAAAATTCTCGATGCTTAAAAAAAAATATTTAAATAAGAAATAATATTTTTTTTTAAATTTTATGATTTGGTTGTTACATTTATTTATTTCAATTTATCAATAGGTAACTATAAGATACGACAACGTATGAACCTATAAAACATAATAAATATTTTCTATTATAAATTGCATTCTTTTACGTTGTATAATTATATTATAACATATTAATTGAAATTCTAATTGGATTCCAACACGTATTTATTTGTCATCCGGCCCGCCAAGTTTCTAAAAATTTCAATCCGCCTGTTTCTCAAAAATTCTGGTGACTCCTGATGTAGAGCAAAGAGACTCCTAATGTATGTGTGTTCCTAAGTTGCTTAACCTCTCTTTTTCGGAGAGAGGGTAGATAGAATGAATAGGTGGTTTTTAGGATCAGATGGGTGCATGAGGGAATTTTAAACAGCACATACATACATATGTAGGTGTCTTTGGAATTGTCTGTGAGAACAGAAAGACACTGCCTGCCTGCTGTGATTCGAGTCCGAGCACTCCGCAACCGAAGCCAACGATGTTAACACTCGACCACGGATCCGACGGATAAATTATTGTATTTAAACTTTTATCATTTACTCATTCTACGTTAAATGCCATAATGTTATTCAAATGCAGTAATATTATATTATATTGACTATTTAAAATTCTGTACGACATAGATTTCAAGCGTCACTCAACGAAAAATGACAGTTTGTGATTAAATATTTTACGCCGTCTATTAACTATTTGACAACATGATGTTGTGTTGATTTCTGACAAAGGGAAATAAAGATTATACGAATTCACAAAGCCGACAGAAAAATATTTTTGACAACATTAGTATGCTTTTTGGGAATGGGTTCAAATAAATGACGTTATTTTGTCTGAGATTTCTTTTTTGTGACCAAATGTGTCAATGCCGCTATGGGGTTTATAAATATCCAAAATCATGTGTCATCATTTTTGAAAGACACCTTTAACCTTCGAAAGACGGTCGCTGAAAAATAACGCGTGATCCGAAAGGGGTATGAAAAACCCCAGTGGTATGGCGTTATTATAAAAAATATATTAAAATGGATAGTTTTCTTATGATGATTCATATTTTAAGTCGCGCATTACAGAGAAAACCTGTTTGCGTTGTTCATTACAGACTGGCGTTATCAAAACTATGAGCGCGAGCGCTTATCTACGCCTTTTAACAAAAAACGCATCTATATGATTTGTAACGTACGTTCGAAGCGCGTTTGATATAAGATAACGTTGTCTTATTACGTAAGTGCAGTGAAGTTTGAATCGTGGCTATTTTTATCTGCCGCTATAAAGGGTTTTCAGCCAATTATAATCCGACTTATTTTTTTTTTTATTTAATTGCGACGAAACTAGTCAATTAAAATCATATTATTCTTTTACAAAAGGTAAAAAAAAAAGATCTACAAATACCAAAAGTTTACACATTGTTTCACTGATAATAAGATAGATATTTAAGATGACTTGGGTGTTTTTGATGATTTTTCAGCATCGGTCGCACAATTATTTTAAATCCAATTGTTTATTGTTTTCACTTGTGATTTATTTTAAGTCCTGAATTAATTTCTTGTGTTTAATCTGTGCCTTGTAGGTTCTTTTGGTACATTTCTAGACATCATTTTAATAACTCATTCTTCCAAGGCTTGAGTTTGTTTATACACCCTACTAACTTGTCGGAAAACGTCAATATATTTTCATTCTTAACGTGTAAATCAAACAATCATAAGGTATTTTCAATGTGGTATTGTAAAAAATATAGCCAGCTATTGCATGCAAAATGCCTACTAATTAAAAAAAAATAAAGGGTTTTATGCGACGTTTTATAAAATTAATAATTAATCTCGATTGTTGATGATATTTATTTCAAATGGGAGAGAGAGCTCGAAAGATTAAGTTGCTCATTTAAAATCGGGAAACTATTTACCTGTGCCATATTTATTTGAAATATTATATGGTAAAATATTTTTTTTATTAATAATATTTATGATCAACCGTGGTTTGATGTAAGATTTTAACCCATTTATCCGCGCTTAGTGAGTGATTATCAGAAAACAAATTAGTACGCTTGAAATTCCTGAATAGAAAAGTACAAAATTTAAACGATTAAAATTTTATATTGAAATTCCATAAAGCAGCTTCCATAGAAACACTCAATCGAACGAAAAATGTTATTTTAACACGAGCATTAAAAGCTGATCCGATTTCCGCTGCGAACATGTTGAGTAATTTTACGTACATATATGTATATATATATAATAACATTATAATAAGTTATTTATTATGACTACAAATATTAGGGAAATAACAGCAAATAACATTTCAAACAGTGTTTTTTGAATAAAATTTGATTAAAGCAAAATATACCAAGACTTTGCAAGAAATGTATCAGGCTTCAGTGACGGATTTTGGAAACCTTCATGCAAAATGGAAGCCTTGAAAATATTGATTTTCACCGAAAATATTTGGATGGCGAATTTGGTAGTTTTATTTGAAAATAATTAAACATTTAATATAAGAAATTATTGATTGTGTATATAATATTTATATGACATATTATTGCAACGAAGAAATTATTATTTTTGATTCTCGACGATCGCATCTTCACGAAATATTTTATATTGTCGATGAATTATTTGATTTTTTTCCGTGTGCCTGAGAAATACGCCGCGGCACACCGGTTGCGGAGCACTGCTCTATCTAACGCGATGGGAAGGAAAAGTTAAACAGAATCATTATAAAGTCCAACAGGGCGATCAAGGCACAGGAGATTTATTCAGTTTGAAAACGTTGACAAGATGCTGTCAAGTCTGTGCCAGTAATAACTTAATCCAGCAGAAAATAACTCACGCTAATAAATTACAAAACACCTCGCATGAATGCTACCTTATTTGTATATGAATAGATGTTTGATAAATTGGCTTTACATAATAATATATCTGCATGTAATATAGACATATATTGAGCAAGTCGCATTGCCATATACGCGGTTTTCATATTCTGGTACGCAACCGCAGAGCATAATAATTATTCCTACAGCGTATTTGGTATGTATTCAATACGTTCGACGTATATGGTTATCTATTTTATATAACTTGCTCAAGTTAAGTTACTGGTGAAGTTTTTACCAGGACAATTCAGGGGAAACAGGAGTGTCTCTTTACAGAGGCGTTTTTATATTTTTATCGTTTGGAATGCACTGCTGAAGTCCTACTAGGAGTACAGTACATCATTTAATATTGTAATCATACTATCATTCATCTTGGCAAATACAATACAGACTCGATCCAGTGGCGGAGGCCTCAGGTGCAATTTAAATTTGGGGGTCCTTTTTTTTCAAATGATATAAAATGGCGTCGTAAAATTTATTTCTTATCAAATTTTGCTATGGCATTTAGAGTCATTTCTCCAAAAGTATTCCCCGCAGTTCACTAGAAACAATTCAGAATGAGAATCTAGCTCACCCGCACACCGTACTTCATTAATTATGGGCCATCGTTCATTCAATATTACTTTAATTGAAAATGATTTTTTCGGTGTCACATTATAATATATTCTAAACCAAATACATGTGTCAACAATTTATTTTTCCGTTTTGAGTTATGTGGGCTTTATGTATATCAGTTTTTTTTTGGAGGACCCCAAGTGTGCGCCTCTTGCATTTAGGGGGTAATCTGCCACTTACTTTTTTATATCTTTGCGTCAGTGTATCCAAATTCTGTTGCATTAAAATCAGTAAAATATAATTAAGTCCTTATGTCATGAAATAAAAATACAGCAGAGGAGGCTAAAAAATATGTTTCAGGCGGGATAGCTTCAATGAGGAACAAATAATCAATGGACTCATATAAATTTTATTTTGGGTTTCTTTCACAATGTCAATAAATCACGAGTCGATACTAATGTTTCCAATGATGTCTCGGTTCACCATTTTACCAAATGTTTTGTTCATTCAGTCAAAACCAACTCCGACTCCGGCCAGAACACCGCGATGACTCTGATTCCGATTCCCACAGCGAGACAACAACCATGGTTGTAACCAATGATGACGGTTTACTTTAGTAACAATATCTTCACACGTATCACAAAGAAACTAAGAAATAAAACACTATTAAATTTTCTAACGAAGCAGGTGATTTCGCTTAACAACTTCCAACTGAGAAATAAAATAATATACATAGTGAAAGTATCGCGGTAGTAAAAAACACATGTGAGCTTCGTTGGTCATATGATATTTCGCGGTGAGAGATTGATGCCAATTTTTCAACAAAAAAAGAACATTCAAAACAAATATTTAAGTTCATCTGCCAATTTATACGCATTCATTTATAAAATATTGCCTTTCATCTGTTTGATATGGTTTGCTGGCTAGCCATGATTTTTCTTTTTAATCTGACGCCACAGTGAAATTATGTTTCAACCATTTTTTTTGAGACGAAGATTTTTATCACAATATATATATCTTTTTATCGTTTTGACCTGACTTTATGCGAGTATATCATTAAATTCCTGACTGGGTTAGTGTTTAATTATTGACGTCAATGTCGTTATAACAATAGAATTGTATATAGGACGTTCACTATAAAAATGATAACTATTATAAAAATGGTAATTACGTTAGTATCTAAATAAATATGTAACATTTTGCATCACGACCTTCTGTTTTACACTCATGTAACCCAATTTTTATTTTACTGTGCTAGTAACTTTGATATTCATATTTCAGTTGATTGTCAGGAAATTTATTGATAATTGAATTACTGTACCGTAAAACGGGGTGAATAGAGACAAAACCAAGGATTGAACTTTAGCACATTTTTATTACGTATCCAATGTATTTTTCACTATTTATGTATGATTCTTTACAATGACTATAATATTATCTCTCGAATGACATAAACAAACCAACTAAATAACTGACCAAAATTTAAACAAACGTGTTTAAGTTCAATGCCTGTGCATTATTACTTTTTGACCCCTTGTACACTTCTCTTTTATTGCACGAAAATTAAATTAAATTATGTTTTTTTAGTTAATAAGTACCGTAAAACGGGGTGAATAGAGACTCATTACAATCTGTTGTTTTGTCTCTATTCACCTGCCAAGTCTCTATTCACGAGGGTCTCGTCTCTATTCACCCCAATCCAATGTGAATAGAGACATCGAACAAAATTGACTGTGTCTTAATAACGATAATGTCTACTTGAAAAATATTGTCATGAATGTTTCGTTTGACCATAGAAACGCGTTTCAAGCCATTCATATTTGAATTTTGTGGCGCAGGTATGAAGATACATAGTCGTGAAGGCTAAAAGTGTCTCTATTCACCCCGTTTTACGGTATGCTGCAATATTTTTGCAAAACATTGAGAGTACGTAGGTACATAACAATCGTTATATTTAAATTTCGCCGAGTTGGGTTGAGAACTTAATTTTTCGAATGTACTTATCTAAAATATTCGTTTACTTTTTTCACAGATGGATACCGTTTATCCTGAGCGAACCTCCCTACTATACCGACGACCAGTCAGAAAGAAGCTTCGCGGAAATGCTGCTAGGTATCGCACACAGCCCGTCACATTCGCAGAAATACAAGTAAGATTATGCCGTCTAATAATATTTATTACTTTTAGATAATAACTGCAATATTTTTTTTTTTTAATAACTGTAACATGGTTTTAATTAATGAAAATATTAGAGGTTAATGTAAAAATGATATCAAAAAAATGTTTTTTGGTGACTTCAAAATTCCAAATAGCTTCTATATCTGTTTTATTTTTTACTTACCACCATCTTGTTGCTATGGATTAGCAGTATTATAATTTTAAATGTGGTAAAGGAAGGCTATATTTGGACCGTACAGATCAACAGCTAACCGCACGTAACAAATGTACCATCTGTGTTGTCAACTTGTTAAATTAGTTATTTATTTTGGGCACGGGTTCCCAACCCATGGGTCACGACAGGTTTTCTGAGGGGTCACAAACTTATAGTCAACTAAAAAAATATCCGCTTTAATGCATTTTCGTTGATTAACTATCTTATGAAAAATTCCTTTTTCGATTTTGCCTTGGGAGTCTCAGGTCAAATGGTTTTCATAAAAAAAGGTCGCCATCTGAAAAGGGTTGGGAACCTGTGATTTAGGGACTATTTTATAGTAAATTTAATAAACCAGAATTTCAGTATTTATAGCATACTTAGTATTTTATAACAAAAGAAAATAAAAAAAAATGGGTGATGTAAATAAAATTATGGCACATAATTTTTTACTATACAGTTTGCAAACTTTTTCAGGAAGTTGACGAAGAAAACCTGGAAGAATCAGCAGAGTCTACAAAAACAGCTCCAAGAAAGTCCACAACATCTGTAGTAGACCTCAATCGGAAGTTTGATGAATTCAGAAAGCTCAGAGACAAGCGATACAGCAAATCGGAGAATGATTCACCAAGCCCAGAAGATAGTCCCGTCATAAGCCCCATCAAAGATCCCACATCAGGAATATGCCACCCGTTGGAATTGGTGGGAATTTCAAATAATAAAATTCCGGGGGGTGTTGCCACTCCCGGGAAAATTATTCAGCGACCGTCGATTTAGCAGACATTAATTTTCTATATAATAATTTAGTTTAACAATAAAATATTGGCGATTAAATTCTTTTAATTAGTTGTTTATTTTATTTGAATCTGTGGTATAAAAGCGCATTTATGAATGATTGAGTACATGTAAGAAATAATAATATATATTTATACATTTAAGAGATAATTTTAAGAACTAAGTGGTAGTGGCTGAACTAGTTTTTTGCTGTATTACTGTTATTGAATGTTTTAATAACTATGTTAAATGGAGTAATAATTATTTTTAATGTATTCACCGGACGTGAATAGGTATTTTGATTCTTTTTTTACCCTTAATTAAAAGTACTTAAACCCATTAGCTTACATAATAATTATATAAATGATACAAATCGATTCTTACCGTATTTGAAGAAATCATATTAAAATAATTTATAAAATTAATTAATTTATAAAATAATAGTTTCTGTTTTATTTTTTCAAAAATACAAAATTTTTCACACTAATTAAAAAACATATATATAGCCTTTGTAAATGTCTTATGGAATGTTATAAATAAAATAAAATAGAAAATAATGAGTCATGAGTTTATTTTACACCTTAAGTCCTTTGTTTTTCACAATCAAAGAATATTATGATGCCAAAATTTTTAAAAAAAGTCACCCATGTGGTAAAAGTTCGGCCCTCCCTGATTACAATCACTCTTTATCCATAATTTCTACTCCATATTCCCTACTCTATATTCTCTACCCCATATTCTCTGCTCTATATTCTCTACTCCATATTCTGTACTCCATATTCTCTACTTTAGGAACAGACAGAGGTTTAAAAAATTAAATATTTTTCTGGATACAAGGTACAGGCTGTTTGTTTATGAACTGTCAATAATTTATTAACCTAATGAAAATGATTTTCAACAAGAAAAACAGTTAATTGGTCAGAAAGACTAGACTGAGTCAGTAACTGTGGAAAAATTTTTGATTTACAACCAAAAATACGTTTAAATTATTCATTATGATGAAAATGCTCAAAAATGTATAAAGATACGTTAAAGCATAATATTACATTTTTTTCATGCAATCTATGCCAATAAAGCCATAACACTGGGGTATTTGTAGACCCTCCTTCGGATAACATGTAATTTTTCAGGGACCGTCTTTCGAGGGTTAAAAAAGATTACTGTGAAATAAAACAAAAAATCACAACAGATTATCCATTTATTCATATCATGTATTCCATTTACATACTGATCATAATAAAAATTACAAATCCTTTATATGACATTACATTATTAAATTATTATTTTATATTAGGTATATAATTGTTACGGGTAGTTACAGTAGAGAGATTATTTCATTAAAAAGAAACTAACCAGCTAAGACCTATTTATCACACGTTTAAGAGTTAACCTAATTTTGACTATTTACAAAAGGGCATTCTTATGAGATAAGTTATTATTATTATATTTAAAGAACATTTTATGTGGCAGTTGTATAACATGGTATACATTTAAAATAACTACAATATATATTATTACATATAACAATTATCACATTCAATTGTAAATAATTTAAATACTTTCAAGAGAGCTAACACCCACATACACCACTTTAAATACACATACATTAATTTTTCCAAATTCAAGTTACATATATATAGTAGGATATTTATCGACTGAACACAAGATTTTTACGTAGTTCGTGAAGAAAGACAGTGCTTTGTTAATAACTTGGTTCTTGATATTCTTTTCTTGTTATTCTGCTGAGAGAAAGAGAGAGAAAAAATAAGTTTAAAAATAAATATCAATTTAAATTTTATAGCTTGGAATTCAAAAGACAGTAATAAAAGCTTAATCAGAAATCAATTACTAGCAAAAAAATTTTGTCTTACAAATAACCAAAAGTGAGTTACTGTTTGTTCGTTGGGAATGTTGAATTATTATTTTTGTTTTTAGTTATCAGTCTCTTAGAACAAAGACAATTCTAAAAAAATAAGCAGAAGTATTGAGTGTTTATGGTCACACTCAAATACTTTTTTTTCTTTTCATTTGTGATTTGAATCATTTTGACAATTTATGGTAGGTATATGTACCATAAATTATTTTGACAATTTATGTATCATAAATTGTATAATTAAAAAATTTTGCAGGACACCATCGAATGAATATGATTCATATTATTGAATATGCCGAATGGATGAATATAATAAGTTATTCATTTTAAAATTGATCATTGATTACAAATCGAATAAGAATTTTCAACAACACTGCTAAAATGATTTAAGCATTTGCAATAATTTTACAAGCAATATTTGACGTTTTCTAGTGCACTTACAGAAGAAGATAACCCCATTGCACCTAGTACAGCAGAATTGATCTTATGTGGTCAATTAATGAACTAGAAGCCTGCAGCAACCATTACTCAAATGTCAAACATAAGTGATTAGGCGGTTTCTCCTATTCAATGAAAAATATTAAATTTGATCCGTGCTAAGAAATATCTGTTTTTTATAATTGCTATTGAGCAAGTGTTACATTAAGTAGGTATAATATCATACCACTTGAGACTAATTGTGAGAACACTATATTATTCAAGCAAAAAAAGAAGCAAAATATTGTTTGTTTATATTGTGAAAGATTTTCAAAATAAAATGTCGCATCACAATTTGTGTTTACTTATTTTAAGCGCAGAGGAACAAAGCTATTATATAGGAAAGGTAATCAAAAATTTAAATATATTATTGTCCTAATATTTACGTATATCTTTCTTAATAATAACAATTTGATTTCGCTTTTCTATCATACTTGCTTATTGTTAATTAAAATTATTTTATTTACTTAACACTCTTACATAAATAATTAAGAAAACAAATATAATTCCGTTGGTAAAAGAGCATTCAATTAATAATACCAAAAGTTGAACTAAATTAGCCTCAGCCAAAATTATTTATAAAAGAAGAATAAATTTAAAAATCAATTTTGATTAAGTCAATATGATAATTTGTGTCACGAAACCATGACACAAATTATCAAGGACATGTAAGAGTTCAATTTGTCATTCAGTGGCTTGATTTAATATATTTTAATAGAATACAGATGAAGTTATGCTTGAAAATTGATCTTTGATGGATTCAATAATAAATATCACTAAAAATTATTCTTTATTTTTGGATATCTATCTATGTACAAAATAATTTTCTATTTGGAATGTTAGGTATACCTAAATATACATTATTCAAATGGACAATAAACATTCACTCGCACATTTAACATGTTTGACACATTTTCTAAATATAATCAATGAATCACACATATTATTACAGTTCAGTAAAAAAATATATTCAAAATTAGTTAAACATTTTTTTGGTATTTAGTTGTAACAGTTTCTTAAAAAATATTACCGTTTGTATTGGAAAAGCTAGGTTATAAAAATCTGAAACTATGTGGATAATTGAAACTTACAAGTGTAGAAACAACAATAACAATAATTTTAGGCAGAATTTTCTTTACCTAATCAAAATGTATACGTAGGTCTTAAATATTTTACCGCTGAAGAAGCTTTTTATATAAATACCAACAAAATCCTTAATATAATGCCTCAATAATTATATTATTTACTTTCAATATTTTGACAGTTAAAAAAAAATATTTAAATTTTTAGTTGGCATTATAAGAAAGTAAAATGAAAATATTAATTTTGGAAAATACATTCTTGAGTTTATCATTTAATTTGTGAATATTTTTATCAATATAAGACTTAAAGTGATAAATTTAACTATCTGACACAACAATGCAAACAATTTGAATAATGCTTGAAATAATGTCAGTGAAAATTATTTGACTAAATTAAATACGTAAGCTTTACTTTTTATAACTCAAATACCTGTTTTATTAAAATGATTTTTTGGTAACATAAATACCTGACTGTTTATCATATAATCATAATAATAAATTATGACAAGCGCAACTGAACCATGACCTTGAAGATCTAAACATTTATTCAATACAGAATTTTAAATTCCTCATTCAGTTGAAACTGATTTCTTCGCCTGTAAGACACCACTGTTTTTATCTGCCAATAATAAAAATGTCATATAATGAAAACAAAAAACATTCAATGGAAGTACATGGACACATTTTTACCCCCAATCTAAACTTGGATTCAATTTTTTATTTTTCTGAACAATGTTTTCCAAGGTTTCCTAGAAAGTATCTTTCTCTGCATGTTTGAAAATGATTGAAACGCTTTTGAATTAAAAGACACTCCAAATTAGGAGGTCTTAAAATAGTTAAGTCCATATTATAATCGAGGTAAAACAGTAATTGTAAAAGAAGATATTTTGGTTTTTTTTAATTGACAGCAACTTTGATATCAGTTAATTATTTAATCAAGTTACTCATTGTTTTGACTTTGAATTGTAGCTTTCGATATTTACATTGAGATGGCGTAGTAACATAATATGTAGCCCATTGTTTGTTACCTGTCATGTAAAATCAAACATTTTTTAGATATGTTAAAACCTTATGATATTATAAAAAGCAATGTGAATCTCTAAAGATAGTAGATCAACAATTGGCTATGCCATAATTAATATTGGATATTAATATATGTAGTAGCTAGAGAAGAAAGAGATCAGATATTATTACATGACATTGTGGGTTGGAAAGTTTTGACATCTAATTTTCCTGTTATGCAGGTGAAATTTATATTTTAGCAGCAACTCAAATTTAGAGCCTCATTTGAAGCCTTTATTGTCATACAATGGACGGAAACTCAGATAGCTTAAAAATAAAATAAATAATTTTACCTTAATACTAAGAATAATTAATATTGTTTCTATCCATTTAGTACATTCACATCAAGAGTATAATATAAACTTATTTTAACACCAAGCAGGCCAGCTGCTTTTATTCATGTAATACCAATTTTATAATGATAAAAGAATGTTATTTTTTACTTAAAATATCATGGTAACAAAATCTGGAAAAAATATTATAAGGAAATTGAACCACAAAATATAAATTTCATATTATAAACAGAACCAGAAGGATGAAACAGAAGATGACCAATGTGTTTTGACATATCTTTGTCAGGACAAGCAAAATTGGCTCTTTTTCAAATGATCGGCTGCGATAAATACTGTGTAAAAACAAATAAGTATAATTTCATATTCCAGTATTGGTGAACTATACTGAAAAATTATACACTCCTTTTTAATATTTCTTGATGCATGTTGGAAACCTTGAACATATTTCAATCACATTCCTTCATTGCAATACATTTTTGTTCATCTTTTTTATTGTCTTCTTCTTGGGGAATATTCGCTCCATAATTATTTATCACGCACGAATTGCTTTGATTAATCCCATGCATCCTTCAGTTCCCTAGAGTACATCCTATGGTTAGTTCCTGACAGTCTTTCAGGATGCACCAGATGAAAGAAGTGGGGAGAAGGTTTGAGGCACTCTGAAAGGTATCCACAGCACAAGACTCAGCCAGTTCCAATGTATTGCCATGACCAGTGACGTGGCGGAGCGTTGCCTGGTACATTCAACAATCTCTGAGTTCCTCACGAAATCAAACATCAAATGGACAAATACTCCCAAAATAATACTATGGAAAATTGGTTGCCAAAATTTAATAGAAAACAGCAGTTATAGAAGAAGAAGCATCCATTTGTAAATTTGAATATAAAATGAAAAATCTCAACCTTACAAAGAAATCGTGGAATTTGATATTACAGACTGTGTAGTTAGGAATTAACTAAATGAATTTTTATAAATAAGTTGTTTTATTTTCTGGATTATGATAAAGTTAAACTTTAATCATTTGCAAGCAAAAGGAATTTTTCAAAGAGTTTATAAAATGCCAACTGAAACATCATATTTCAGATAAAATAATCAGCTAACTATTTTTATTTATAAAACAGTTAATTTCCAACATTATCTGAAAAAAATGCCCCTATTCCTATCACTTGAATATGTAATAGAAATCACAATATACCACGCGGTAGCTAAGTATTGTACAAATAATATAAAACTTCAAGGCAGACTATTTCTTTAATACGTTTGATGATTTCGGCGGTAACTCTGTGGAAGTTCATTTTAATATAAATTTAAATTGACAACTTTGTTATTCCATGTGTTATACGAGTGTCAATAAAATGTCAAACAAAAAAATGCGGCAGAAGGCAAGCAATGTGACCATAGTGGAACAATCCTATAATCATACACACAAGGTGTATAATATTAGAACATAAAATTTTGCTTAATATGGAAGGCTGGTTTGGCTTCACAGACACAGGTAATACAACATCAGTTATGCAACTTATTGATGAGCTAAATATATAATATTAAATAAATATAGAAAATAACATTGCTATGCACTCATTAATTACAAGTAATATAAAAATTATGACCATGATTTCGTCTATTTACCACAAACTAAATGCAATCATTGTGAGATATTATAAGAATATAAAGCAAAAATTGTGAATATTTTGATAAGAGTAGTCATTCAATGATATTTTTTTTGTTTGCTAATTGCATATTGGAAGAAATCTGCATGTTTATTAGTCTTACTTTATCGAAAGAAAAGCTATTTGATGCTATTTTTCACAGATGTCAGTATAAATATTCTTTTGATTTCAATGATAAATATTTTTTGTCTAACGATAAAATATTACTAAATTTAAGATATTTTTAGTGGCAGTTTTGTAGGTAATTACTTAATTATAATTGATAAAAATATAGAGAGATTAAGGTTTAATAAATATAATAATATGCATAGTAAAATTATTAATATATAATATTATAATTGAAAAATTTTATATTGAGCAAATTTTAAATTTTCAAGATTTTAAAATATTAGATTTTTTTATTAAAATTTTGAGCTTTTTAAAACTAAAAATTTGATAATAATAAAGCATAATTTATTAAATATTACACGATCCTGATGGCAAATAATTGCTAGCAAGTCGTTTTAAAACTAATGTTTTAAAGCTAATTTTTAATGTTTTCACCAGAAGAGAGTTTACATAAACTCCTCGTCATCTTCAGATAAAAATATATTTTTATAGTCTAATGGCAAGTATTCCATATTTTAACATAGCGTGAGTTTGAAAGAAATGTTTTTCTTTAGTATCTTTTATAAATGTTGGATATTCCTATACCCAAATATGTACCGAATTCTATTGTAAAATGAAGCTTGGCTTAGCTAAATTTTCTATGTAAATTCAACACCAAAGGAATAAAAGGCACTTTACAGCACAATTTATTATCTGATGAAATCAAACGATATATAAAAAAATTCAGTGTTGCCACATTTTGCAGTGAACACAAAACCATGACTAGAATCAATCTAAGCTTGTATTGTAAGTGTTCATTATTTATCCAAAATAAAACCATCTAGCAATAATAGTTGATCCTGTAATGATATCAAATAAAAATAACAGGATGGTATTTGGTTGCCTATACATCCAATGCAAGGGTCTACATTGCTTATAAAAATAAACATAACTTTACTATTTTCACCATTTACTGAATGGAGAAAGAGTATACAATGGTTATATTTTTACCACAGAAATCTACGACTGATTCAAATAAGGTATAATATTCAATTGCTGAGACATATTATCACCCAGCACTTCCTTGTGTTTTCTCAGCATCTAATGGAAGCTCGTCATCTTGATGAAGAGTCGTGATCCCAGAAACAGCACCGCCAGCATGCAAAACTGCATGCAACGGTTCTGTTGCTGTAGTTTCTTCATCAGCCTGAACAGATGTTTCCGCTGCTGATGGAATCGTTGTCAAAAATCTCACAGTCAAGCGTCCCGGTGATGAAGGAGGGTCACATATCTCATCTCTGATAGCATGCTGTCTTGTCAATCGAGGCTTAGGCCTACTCCTTGAAGGTTCGCTGGACGCACTAGATCTGGACATTCTCCAAGTGCTGGTACTTGCTGTTGTTGCAGAGCCTGACGAATCGTTGCGGGAGCTTGATAAGTTTGAATCTTGTGAAGTTTTTCTGCCAACCAGCCACGAAGAAGTACGTCTTTTTGGGTCTAATAACCGAAGGGGGATTCCACAATGATGATTGTGCCTCCACGAATCCGAACGGCTTGAACTGAAATTCTCACTAGACGATACAGAACTGGCTCTTTTATGCTGCTTTTGTTGTATTTCAGCAATCTGGTAAGCATACTGATCAGATCGATTACGGTGTCTATGTGACGTGTCACGCTGTAGACATGAGAAGAATGCTCTTGCCCTGTTCAATATTCTGTTCTTTGGCACAACATTTGTTCTTCCAGGAGGTGGAACTCCTCCACTGTCACTCAACAGCTTAGCACTACAACTACAAGCTGGAGGATGATGTTGCTGCTGATGTTCTCGTGAGGATCTATCGACAAGACTGTTTGTATTTGCCGGTGTCTGCCTATTGCTGAAGTTTGAGCTGTGGCGACATCTTCCAATACCCCGCGTGACCCGTGATTCTTCGATGGCTTTACAAATCAGTACGCAGTCTTTTTTAAACTGCTTTGTAAGGATTGCGTACAGGAAAGGATTACAGCAAGAATTTAGCGGCAAAATAAAAACAGTAAACACTTTGGCTTGTTCAAGAGAAATCAACTGCAGTCCAAATGCAGCGGTTAAAGAAAAGAAAGCAATCGGAGACCAGCACAGAAAGTCTGTGAATACTAAGAGAGCCATTCTTTTGGCTATTCTTGAATCGTTTGAATTCCATGCTTGCGATCCACGTATAGCACAGTACATTTTTAAATAGCATCCCATCAAAGTGAGAAAAGCTACGCCGTTTATAAACATCAAGAAAACAACATATGAAAGACTCGCAGGACCATTAGTCGTTTCAAATGGAAGGCAAATAGCAAACTTCCTGTAATCAGAAATCCCTACTAAAGGAAGGGTAGCCATTGACAGCGAAAATGTCCACCCAATCAACATAATGTATCCTGCATGTTTTAGTGACAATCTTTTGTTCAAATGCATGGCGTGAGTGATTGCATAGTTTCTTTCCAGGGTGATGACTGCAAGTGTAAAAACTGAAAGTTCAGAGCTCAGAACTCCAAGGAAACCGGCAAGTTGACAGCCTGCTGACATCTGCCAAGGTATTGCATACATACGGAACTCCCCTAATGTAGATGCATCCACGACGGCAAGAAAGCCTGGAAATTTAAAAGATTCATTGTCAAGGCATTAAATTATTTTAAAATAAACCTGTTTTTCAAATGCTCTGGACCAGTTTCACGTGACGTGAGAATTTTCAACTGTTTTTGATAACTTTTATAGCATTTTTTCAAAACTCATCGAAACTTCACTGAGTAGACACTGAAAGGTCAAAATTCACCACGGATGTTTGAGCTGATGATTATGATTGAATGACCAATGTTTCCAGATTGGCTTAGTTAAAAGATAAAAGAAGATAACTGATAACTTAATGTCTTACCAAGATATACCCCCATGAAAAAATCTGCCGCCGCCAGGTTGCAGACAAGGAATCTTGGCACGTCCATCTTACTGCGGCTGAAGATGAGAACAAAGACGACTGTTCCATTGCCAAGCATTGCCAGAAGGAAGACGACCCATACTCCACAGCGCAAGGTCCACCAGTCAAACAGGTCTTGGCAAGGCAAGAATGGACCTGAAACCCAATTTTATTCAGTAAGTTGCAAACCTATAACAACTTTAATCGTATGACTTTCGAAGTTGAGATACACATCATAGAACAATGCTAATAAAAACAAGTAATGATTCAAAATGTTGGTTATTTTGCTACAGTTTACTCCAATCGAGGAAAACAAAGTTCAAAGAAAAAGTGTTCCCCAAATTTTGTTAAAAAATTCTCGAAACAAAAGTTATTTTCGCCTGCGGTAGTTTTTCTGTACCACATAAAAAAGTTTGTAAAGCGCTCTAGCATATTTAAAAAACAATGTTATATATAACAACACAGATAGAGGTCGCTTTTTTACTAAAAATTACTGCTCTGGACTCTCCAGAGCAGCGGCTTCCAAGCCGGGAGGCGTGCACAGTGTCAAGGGAGGCACCGACAAAAATAAGGAAGGGGAAGTAGAATAAAGTTTGGAAGCCACTGCTATCGAGAGTTAGCTACTCATCTTACTTTATCCGATTTATGTAATTCGTCTTTGATTGTATTGTTAGATATTCTTTTATCGTTCGATTTAAATAAATTTAAGAAAAAAGGCAAACTAATTCAGTTCTCGTACATCACGAAAAAATAATTTGAAAAAATAATTTGCGTTGTGCAATATTATAGAGTTTTTGATGATTGTTTTAATACATGTTACAAATACCAAGCAAAGTCGGAGTGAATCTAGTACAGTGAAACCGCGATCTTACGTTCTCGCATTAAACGTTTTCCTGCGTGGTGCGTTAATTTTCTATAGTCCCAGCAATTTAGTTCATATTTAAAACTTTCCCGCATTAATCATTAATTTTATACGGTCCCTTGAAAATCGTAGAATCGGGGTTTTCACTGTAGTAATATTACAAACAAAATAAATTGTAAGACAGTACCGGTGAAAAAATATTTAATTTAGTGCTATTTATCTGAGTGCCTCTCTTGTTATTTAAATATTGAGCAAATTTGCTGCCCGTTTAGTTGAAGCGCCTTTTCGTTTGCTCAGAAAACCGATTATTCGCCATTTTCCATTACAAAGGATTCCCCTTCGGCTTCAACCCAATGAGCACCGCTATCTTGGAGAACAAAGTGGAAGGAATTACCTTTATTGGTAATTTCCCCTGTTTACGCAATGAGGTATGATAATTGTAATTTAGTATCATAAAAATTGGTATGATAATATTAGCTTATTACAAAAGAAATGTATTACATTGAATACATTCAGTATCGTATTTTGTCTTTGTTTTATTAAACATACGAGATATTATTTAAGTCAGAGATGCCCAACAAAAAAATTATTTGGTGGGACAAATAAAAGAATGCCAGTCTCTGAGGAGCCACAGATAAACATTTTAAGCCTGAATAATACAATAATATTTTTTATATTAAAGAAATCAAACAGCTCACAAATAAACTGTTTTTTTAAATCCTTTTAACAAATTTTTTAATGTGTTGTGTTTCTTAAATATTTGTATTATATTTTTGTTCGAAACAAATTGAGTGAAAGACTTTCTTTCTAATCTTTTTGTACCAATAACATAATGCGAAATGTTTTAAAGTTTAAAACTTCGAAAGGGCCACACAACACCTTCAATTGGGCCAAGGTTTGGGCATGTCTGATTTAAATATTAGTAACAGTTAGAACTGATATATCTGTTTCGTCGTTTACTGACAATGTTATTGTGTTCTACCATATCCGATCCCAATGTAATGCATGCTGACTGTTAATAGAGCATGAAAACAAAAGTATTTTTTACGAGAACTGGCAATTTCTTTTCTATCCATGTCCGCTTCCAATGCGGGGCATATGGCCTATTAAAGGAGATATCTCAACACATTTTTTTTTTCTACGAGAACTGTTTGCTACTCGCTCAACCTCTCTAAGATAAGGGACTCTCTAAGACTTTGTGTTGCTACTGACTATTAATCAGTGGTTAAATATAACTAGTAAGCAAAAATCTGTAAATGAATTAATGAACAAGGATTCAAACCCGTGGACATAGCACATGAATTGGATGAACGCTTATGTGCGTTCATCGATCGGCTACAAACATATACATGCATGAGTAAATTTTAATGGATTCAAATCAAATTCATATACCTCCATAACTTAAAAAAATACATTCAAATTTTAAATAAATAAGTTTTGATTTGCGTGCGGAATAATTCTTGTCCGGTAAAATAAGATATAGACTCATAGCGAAAGTAGGTTAAAATTATAATATTATGCATAATCACCTGGTTGTGGTAGGCATTGAGCTCTCCTCGGAATATCGCTGGGCATCATTCTGCCAGTTGAATCTTCTTCGAAGTATTCCTCAGCGTAAGCAGGAAGGTTTCCAGGATATGTAAAGTCAGAACCGAATGACTCCCACAGCTCTTTCATCTGAGGGCCGAACTTCTTTGATTGGTTGTCTGTAAAAAAAGCAAATTGAATTAACGAAGAAGGAATGTGAGAGACAGCGAAATGTCGATATTTGGATTAAAACGCAAAATCATTCAATTTTGTTACTGTCGTCGTTTCAGTATAAAAAGCTTCTTATATTGATTTTGCCATCGATTTATGGTGTTTTGTTTAAGGCCGTGCTGTGAAAATGTGTTCTTTACCGTCCATACGATCCAAAAAGGGCGTAGCGAGCTTGATTGCCAAAACCACTAGTAAAGTTGGAAAAACTCTTAAATTACTATTTCCGAAAAAGAAAAGTTGGAAGCAAGAAGTTTTCTAAGATCTGTCTCTGTTGAGATTGGATCCATTAGAAGTACAAATGCTCCACATTTGAAGCGGAAACGGTTACAAAATCGTTTGAATATATTGTAGTCAGTTATATTGCATCATATTATAAATTTAAATCGGTAAAAATAAATCTGTAACATTTTCATTATTTCCTTTTTTTTTAAGATGTCCGCTCCCAACATGGAGCATATGGACTCGTCACGGAGCTTATCTTAGCATAGTCGGTCCCTGTGGTCTAGTGGCAAGAGCTTTGTCCTAGCGATCGGGGGGCCCGGGCTCAATCCCCGGCAAGGTCAGATTTTTTCAATTGAAAAAAAAGAGATCTTGGGCTGGGTGTATGTTATTTATCGTTGATTTTGTGCACAACTGATACATTATCTACCATCGAGTTAATCTCGTATGACTTTCACAACTCAGAATATTTGGCGCATTGGCGTAAGCTGTAATGCCAAATATTTTTTAAAAAATAATTTTCTAAAAAATTAAATTTAACAATATTTTTTCTACGAAAACTGCTTGTTACTCAGTTTCTCAACCTCCCGTTTTTGAAGAGAAGGAATGAAAAGGATACGAGGACTAGGGACAGGACTAGTGGTTGGCTAATCGCTGTCATGCGTCGCTCTTTGGGATCGAAAAGGTGGGAAAGGATTTTTTAACAACACAAACACTCATCGCCTTTGAGGGGTATCGATTTATCGACTGAAAATTCTGCTCGTACCGGTGATCGAGTGGGATATTTGGTTTAGTTAATTATTATATTATTTCATAGCTAGTATCTTTGTATTCAAAAAATATCCATTGGGTAGGTATAGTTTATAATTATATTATGCTTTCTTCATACACAATGTTATCGTTATTCCCTTTTTCATTAAAAAAAAACGGTAAAAACTTTTTTTGTACTGCTGTTTTTGTGTGACCCAATTTTCATCTACAAAAAGGAAAATTTATTTCGCGTGTACTTGAAAGTTATGCCACGGCAACGAAAGAGCCCCAATGAATATTTTTTTTTAGGAAAGAAACGATCAAAAAATAATTAAATACACATAACTAAGGGCAAACTTACGATAACTGTCATGTCGAAATATAGCATCACATAACTAGAAAAACTTTACCTAACTTTTTTTTAGTTTCAAGAATAACTTACATACATTACTGATATATAAATACTTGTATTTTTTTATACCAAATACACGTTTGTATCTCAGAAAAATGAAAATTTTCTTTTCGAATGCACCTGCTTATAATTATATTTTAATTTGAATTGTTTGAATTTTGTACTTTTACATGAAATTTGTCGCTAACGACCCGGGTTCTGCCTTTCGGTATCTTCAGACATTTCATGTGCACGGATGTACTTGAACTGACAAGTACATCCAGTTCAGTTCAAGTACATACGTGCACTTGAAGTGCATGAAGATGCCGAAAGGCGAAACCCACATCGTTAGTGACAAAACTCATGGAAAAGTACAAAATTCAAATTTTATATTGAAATTCCATCAAACACCATCAGGCGAAATCTTAAATTATATTTTAATTATGATAAACAATATTTAAAATTCGAAAGTTATTTCAATTGTATATTTTACAATTTTAGTGCAAGTAAATACTTTAATATTTCTACGTATTAAAATGGATTTTAAGCGAGTCAAGACGATTCAATGATACGCATAAAATTTTTCGATATAAAATCAACGAGAAATGAGCCAGACACTATATTCAAAATTTAAAAAAATATCTTTTGTATTGCTCATTCAAATATAGACGATCGTAATACTATAAGGTATCGTATTGATTGAGTAGGCATGTACTTGGTAGAACTCCATTATAATACGTTAAGAAAAATAACAATGTATTTTAGTTCTACATAAATTATTTTATATATTGTTGATAGCTATTTATTACCGTATTAAAAGGTATCAATTTTTGCTTATTTCTCTATAGCTAGATAGGGCTGTCATAGACAAAATTTTTGTAAAGGGAGATGTTGTTGGAGAATGGTAGTTTTAGAACAGATGGTGTTAGAGCTATTTGTTGTTAGTTTTCATTCCAAAGTTAATTGTTTATGGGGATGATGAAGAATATTTTGTATCACAGTCTTTAGCTAAAGTTCTAATTTCAAGCTGACAGTAACAACACAAAGGAAATTAATGCGGAAACGGAAGTGAAGTTTTTTCAAGCTTTTAACTCAATATAAGTGCACTTAACATGCGATGCTGTCGATACGT
The DNA here is from genome assembly GCA_028554975.1 of Himalopsyche kuldschensis. NCBI lineage: Eukaryota > Metazoa > Arthropoda > Insecta > Trichoptera > Rhyacophilidae > Himalopsyche > Himalopsyche kuldschensis. The sequence continues at coordinate 3,005,048 of JAHFWI010000036.1, forward strand.
GCATTGAAAATTATGGTTGATACGGAAAGTTATAGTGCTTCTTAGAAATTTATGCACGAGCTATCGATTGCTGCAAAAATATACATTGTACGAAATTGATATTCTAGAGATTAAAGTAGGGCTGTGGAGTCGATAAAAAATTTACAACTCCGACTCCAGCATTTACCAAAACACACGACTCCGACTCCAACATTGACCAAAAACACGACTGAAAATGTCCAATTTCGTCACGTTTTTTTTCTATCTATCATATTTATGTGTGATCAATTATATATCAACCAACCAATCTTGCCAATAGCCAAATTTGACATATTAAATGTAAAAATATAAAGTTCAATCTTTTCAAAATTTCCGAGTCCGACCAAAACGCCGCGACGATTCTGACTCCGGCCAATAACTCCGACTCCGATTCCGTGACTCCAAGCCCTGAATAAAGTGAAAACGGTTTCGAAATTTGTGTACACAAATTTTTATTGTAAAAAAATCTTACCGTATTGTGGCCAAAGGTCTGTAAGGTTAGCGCTCCAGAGGCTGATATCAAAGTCAGCGTCGCCAGGAAATAAGACAGCTTCTTTTGGTGGCGTTCTACCAGCTCCTGACCAGCTTCCCCATCCATTGTATCCACCGTCTTCTTCAGAACCCTCATCAAGAGGCAAAAAGGCGCAGCAGTGATAGGCATATGAGAGAACCAACGTCTAAAAAGGATTAAATAAAGAGTAATTAATTCCCAGTATCAACCGGCTTCTCTTAAATTTCTGTTCATTACGAATCATCACATTGTGTCAGAGCATTTTGATATTGAAAGTGCAATGCCAAATATGTATAATGTAAAAATAAAATAAGTATATTTATACATCTGACATCTCATGAAAAAAATACTACTTTGTATGTAGATATTTGTTTAGTTATTTTTCTCAAAGCATAATATTATGAGAAAAATATTGGAAATATATTTTAAGTAATCCTTAAAGCTACAGGAAGGTTGCATTCGATTTTATGTACATATCTGTTTTTTGTTTGGTTTCATCTTCCTTACAAAAAATATTTTCATACAAACCTGTATCACAAATAATAACCTCGTTGAATATTAAAGTAAGTATTATTTCATATATAAAATTCAAAGGATTATTAATGGAAAATACTTTTCAAGAGCTACCTGTATTCTCGGGAAAACTTCAGGTTGATGAAATTCTCTCAGAAACGGGTTATTGAAGGTTTTCAGATGAAGTAGTTTTTGCAATCCATTTGCTGGGAGATGGGGAAAGGCATTATTTCCAAGGTTTCTGCAAAGAAAAAAATATTTATTATATTTGTAAACCAAACCACAGATTAAAATACTTTAAACATTGAAATATATTACGAAAACTATCTATTATCTTTTTCAATTATTAAATGTATACTTACAAGTCTTCGATTTTAGCGATGGGTAAAAATGCATCTGGATGTATTGCAGATACTTGATTGCCTTCCATATTCCTGAAATAAAAATAGTTAGTTGTTCATAAACCTTCCACTTGCTTTGTTATATTCAGGCATATTATTTTATAGTATATGAGAAACCTTCTTCTAAGCTTGTTTTTATTAAGACTTACCGCAAACATTTGTTATATTGCTGTCAAATAAGTTTAGGTAAAAGCTAACACAATTCCGTGTGTACAAAGCAATGGTTGCGCTGTTCCGTTCGTTTTCCGATTTTTCTAATGCTTCGTTTACGTCGCAATAATATATTTTTATTGAAAAAAATAATATTTTAATCGTTTGAATTTTGTAGTTTTCCATGAGTTTTGTCCTAACGATCAGGGTTTCGTCTTTCATTATATTCAGGCATTTCAAGTGCACGAATTTACTTGAACTGACGCGTAGTAACAGTTTTTATCCTTTATTTACAAAAATAGAAGTAGATTACCTAGTTTAATTGTTATTAACGTAATCTATATGAATTAGCGTCAATTTGATGATGTAAATAAGTTGCAATGAATTATGTGGGTTAATTTTTAATTATCGGAAATTTTGAATGCAGTATCGCATATACTAATTACCAGATAATAATATAGAAATACCGAAACATAAATCGAGGGTTTTATCCGCCCCTTTATTATTAGAATTGATTGATTTTAAGTATTTGAGTTTATTTATTGATATTTATTTAACGGGGTATAAAAATGGTGAGCTTGGAAGATTAAGTTGTTCATTTAAAAGTGGCCAACTATTTAGCTGAGCCCTAATTATTTCTAATATTTATTGATAAAATAATTTATGTTCGCCTGTGTTTTTATGTAACAATTCAACTCCTTTATATACTGGAGATGCCTAATCGCGAAACCCGGGTCGTTAGCGACAAAACTCATAGTATAAAATTCAAACGATTCAAATTTGATATTGAAATTCCATCAAGCAACTATAGTTAAAATTTGTAATTATATTTGTGACTACTGTCGCACTACTTCATAGTAGAACTTCATGGTAATATTCATAGAACAGTAGTTCTTATGTGCGGTCACCAACAGATTCATAGTTAATATTGATATTTAGTAAAAATGGGATTTTATAGGTTAATTTGTCAACAAAGACACTGAAAATAAAATATGTTTTATGCATTGAATTGTGCATATAGAATTGCTAGTTAGCAAAGACTCATCACATACATGTTTATGTAGGTATTATTGGCCAAATGGACTCGACACAAAAAATTGGTGCTGCCACCAGACATTTCCGTAGTACCGCTGATATTCCTGATGCGACCACAGCTAAATTTAACGTTAGAACCACTGTTTTAGAATAATATTTTTCACTGATTTAGCGGCTAATAGCCGGCTATTCTTACTCCAGATATTTGACTTATCATCACTATCACAGTAAGTGTCAGTTGACATAATCTATACATAGGAATAATATTCCAAATCAGAAGCGGAATTCGCTGCGGCATTACTTAGAATTTGAGCTTATTTTAGTTTTACAGCCAAATATAGGATAGTCGTATTTTTATTATTTAAAAATAGAGCAAATATGTCTGTAGACGGAATTGGGTGCGAATCTATTAGAAGTGGCGTAAACAAACAACATCCGAAAAAGAGTTGTATATATAAATTTGCTTTACGGTCAAGTTTATCCGATTTCCTAACAGGAAGCGTATTGGACAGACTGCGGTGATGTATGGTCACTATAACACTGTGTTACACGGGCACATTTTTGGCAGGGATGCACAAAATCTATTGCCATCATACACATTAATTTTATTTATTGCCATTTAAAGTGAAAATTTGTTAACATGCTAGTACATTCTCGATATCAATAGATGTCAGTCCAGTTGGCATTACATCAACTCACATATGAGATAACTATACCAACGAGATTTTTACATATTTATTATTTTTATTCATACCTGCATATATAACCTACATTGTTAAGTTTTGTTGGTCTGAATATATGAAATACCGTTAAATGTCGTAATTATTCAATATATAACTCTTTTTGACCACAACCGCTGGCTGCTATTAGAATAAATAAGAATATTTATTTATATGCTATTCTATGTCAGTAAATTGGCATTTCACTTGTCAGAAAAGATTTCTGCGTTGTTAACGTAATATAATTTTTATTTATTTTATCTAGTGCGACATAAAAAAAAATATCTAATATTTTTTATTGTAGTTTTTTCTTACTATATCTTTAATTTGTATGTAAATATTATATATAATTATAAAACAAGCATTTGAAAATTCAGGTCTGTGGTGCAGTAGTCAATGTCATCGAATTTACGAGCAGCTTTTTTCACTCGATTTCCGATTCTGATCGAAGGCATTGGTGTATGTGCTGTTATAAATCTCCCTTCCACCTATTCGTTCCTATAAGCGAGAACATCCTATCATAGACTTATTTTTAATATCCCTACTCTCATCGAACTAAAAACGAGGTTGAGCGACTGAGTAACAAGCAGTTCACGTAAACATTAGGACGGGTTAAGAAAACCCTGATTTTCTTAATGTAAAAATAAATTTAGAGTTGACTGTGAATGAAAATAGTTGTGACAACCCTATCATAATATATATACGACGAGAGACATCACTTAACAATGTGTGTGCGTTTTGCTTTGAATGTGACTGGGACCGGAAGCCTGGGTGGCAAAACAGATATACGCGAGCACAGCATGTAACTTTTCTTCTTCTATTAGCAATGTTTTATGGCCGAAAAACTTTTAATATCGCAAACACAGTGTGTGACCGAGCAATATTTTTTATGCAAAAAAGCAGACGGCGGCCAAGTGCTACAACTAAAATAATTTTATACGATAAACATAAAAAACCTCGCAAATAAAAAAAATACCATAGTTTCACAGTATTAAATTAAAACGTTATAAAAATTTACCATCCACTTTACAGTCAGTATAGATATTTTAGCTTCATTTTCTGTACAGTGGCATCTTTTATCGAGAAGAATAAGATTTTCAAGTCAATAAAAAATCCAACTAACTTTAAATTTGAAAACTTCTCTAATTTTTTCTAATCTATTTCTCTAATATCTAACTGTTTAACGAGTGAAAGAGATAAAGCGTCAGTGACGTGATTAAGTTGTGATCATTTTTTTTCATTAAATTAATTACTATCAATAAAAAGGTTTTAAAATTAAACAAAGCATCAATGAAAAGAAAAACTAGAATTTTCATTTATCAGTAGTATATCGGTGAAAAGCATCAATATTTATGGGTTAGGAAAACAATTTCCTGTACCATTTTAACGAAATATTTTTTAATGAATGATAAAAACACTTATAGCCGTATTGTGAAAACTTAAATACTCACAGTACTTGGAGCTTCACCAGTCCTTGAAAAGCGTCTCGTGGTATGGCTTCGACGAAGTTGTGAGGCAAAAGCAGGTCGTGAAGAGAGCTCAAAGTCTTGAAAGGTTTTCCATCTAACGAGGTTATGCGATTGGAGGCCAAATCACTTAAGAGACAAAAACAATGAAGATAACCATATGGACATATGTATATTTATAATTCAATCAAGTATTGACAAATTCCAATATTATAATATCCAAAACTATACATTTAGGTTTTATGTCTGACAATTTTTATGTTTTATAACTGAACACTTTTTGGCTTTCAATTATTGAAAAATGCACTTAATAAATCTCGACGGGGTTGCTTTTTTGAGTTAGAAAAAATAATATAATTTTTATTCCCAATATGTAATTTATGTCTATCACAGAAATATCAAATGAATATATTTAATTTCCGATTTTAAGCGTTAAGTATTGTACCCTCTACTGTTAATTAAGTTTTTAATTTAGAAAGTAGTTTCATAATAAAAATAATAAAATGTTTTTAGTACTTTTTCTACATACAATTTATTGGATCAGGACCGGTTTCACTCATGGCGAGCATTGCCAACTGATAAGAAATAAAATGAAACAGTGATATTTATACAAAAGTTAAGTAAGAAATTTAAGGTATGACAAACAATTGGTATTACAACTAAGCAAATAAATTGAAGCAAAATACAAGAAAAATAGACTATAAATAAAATGTTGAAGACCTTTTGTTGAAGATTTGCCTTTGAACAGATTTATCGACTGAAAAAATCCGCTCGTACTGGGAATCGAACCCAGGCGGTCCGGTACGCAAGCCAACAACACTGACACTGCGCCACGGACTGGACATATTTTGCAAACCTTATATAAATATTACTGTTTTGTATTTCTTATCAGTTGACAATGCTCGCCATAAGCGAAACCGGTCCTGATCCAATAAATTTTATGTGGAAAAAGTACTAAAAATGTTTTATTATTTTTATTATAATGCCTTTCCACCAAGTATTGACAGTGAACACCTTAAAAGTGATAGTAGTTTCATAAAAAACATAAAACCAATCAAAAGATTTATGTGGAAATTCTGAAAATCGTGGAAAATGATTACTTACAAGTCTTAGATTTTAGTGATAGGTAAAAATAGGTCTGGTAATGATTTGATGAAAAACATAATTTTATGTATTTTATACTATTCATCCAATTGAACCTTAGTTTCGAAAATTGTCCAAAAATTAATATTGTAAGAAAGTAAAAGATTTTTTCACTTACAGTACTCGGAGATCGACGCAATTTGTAAGATCAGGTACTTTTGTCAGACGGTTAGATTTCAAATCTCTATAACAGAAAATAAAACAATATTTTTTAAACATTTTTGATTAATAACTATGAATGATCAATATATAATTAGTGAAAAATGAAAAGAAGTTCAGTATACATATTTTGAAAGGAAACATTTTATCTGTCTGGTCTGAAACATAAATAAATGTCTTGGTAGCATGGAATGATTATTTACTTTGTCTCCAAGTTTTAAAACGGAAGTGTAAAATATATTAAGTACGTAACTTATTATCAGTTTCGAGACAGTCAATTGTATTGAAATTTGCTAAAAATAAGTCGTATGTTCCTTATTGGAATATTGTAACTGACACATCACTTTTATTAATTCAAAAAATCAAGTTTCTCCTTTTCTCAGACTAAAACCAATTTAAAAATGTATTCGCCGATTTCGAGCAGCAAAATTACGGATAGCCAGTTAAGTAACGTTAAAATAGTTGAAATCAGATTGACAATGGAATTGTTTTAGCTTAAACTTTTATAAAAAACAAACTAAAAGAGTTACATATGTTAAATTAGTAGACTAAACCTAATTTAAACTTTCCGGTAATAATTGTTTTTTAGCCAATGAGAATAGTTTTACAGTTTGAGAACAGTTTTGACTATTTTTCATTCGAAGTTCAAATGTGAGATATTGCAAAACTTTTAAAAAGTTAGAGCGTAATGGTTCACATTTTTCCGCGCAAAATTTTGTTTACTGCGTAAAAAAATGAGTATCGCTTACGAAAAATTTAACGATCTTTAAAGACAGTGAAGACAGAAGTTATACAGTAATGATTTATAATCTAATATCATTCTTCGAGAAAGAAAACTAAGCCTGACATTTTGTTAAGTGATCAGATTATTGTGGTATCTTATTTTGATTCCTTTAATGTCCTTATAACTGAAGATCATTACCACGTCTCTAGTACAGTTTATTAATTTGACCTTTCATCGATTTTTCGTTCGACATGGGTGTTTAATATTTCTAAATTCTATCACATCCATTGCTGAAAACCTGGTGTAGAGAGAATGATAAGCTAGCAACTAGTTCAGTTTTAGACATACCTGTTCTCTCTCCAAAAAAGATATGTATGTTATAAGGCTGTGTAACTAGCAGTCTTCGTTTAGATTTAGATAAACTCCAGTAAAATTTTATATTATATGCTTCTTATCGAAAGCGGATATTTTAATTGTATGCTTTGCCTCATTGCAAAACTCTATTACCTAGTATACTACGACTGAAAACTATTTACGCATTATTGCACCACTTTTTCCATCTCATTATAAGCATAATTTTTTCAAACTAAGTATAATTAAATGACTTGATTATACTCCCATTTTATTGTTGCGTAACGTGTCTAGGAAAAATATTGCATTATTACTAAGAGAATAATAAATGACTCAACAATTGTGTTTATGCACAGTTTTATTAAAGAATTGAGTAATGATAAAAAAATTATGAAACACTGGAATTTTAAAAATTTTCACAAGCTGTTTAATTACCACCCGTTGTCTGGACCAACCAAAACATAACTGACCACTGGGAATTTTCATGAATATTCAAGTTCAATCTCTTGACCTCATAGGACACGCTGACATGTCATCTAGGCTAGGGTATATCTAAAGTTGTTGAAGCTTTTCCTTTATTTCTGATATATATTTATTCCTTGTCACACCCCAAATTTGATTTAAAAAATATTTTAATACTCTGTTACATATAAATAATATTCAATGTGGTTACGCTTCTTTGTTAAATGTCACATGTTGTTGGTGCCAGCAAAATTTACTCCAAACAAGATCTGTTTGCTGAAATTTGGAATATTCTGGAATGTAATGAAAGTTAATGAGTTTATTGTGGCTTCACCAAAAAGCAATCATGTAAAACGTCTCGTACATACGAGAGAAATTCATTATTTTATACCTAACTAAAATTAATTTCAGACTTCAATTGATTTTAGAACTTATTAAGAATACCTTTCATATTAGGCTGATCAAATATTAATAACGTGATCGCAATACACCATATAATATTGCCTATTTTACAATAAAATAATACTCTCAATCCTTTTGATTATTTTCTGGAGAATCCATTTTTATAATGCCCATTGCTTACGGAGTGCACTTAGTGAATCATTTACCAAAGTAATTAAATGACCCCATAAACAAAGTGTTAAATTAAATTGAACATCGGTAATTGACTTGTTGTACGACACCTTTTCTCTCTTGAGGATCATCTTCAGACTAGATACTAGATAAAACATTATTTTGTCTATAAATTAGTGCTTGTTTCTCGTTTATTTTATAAATTAAGAGCAGGATGATATCTTAGTATAAAATACGGAGGAAAGGTATGAATACTTATATTGATACGTTATTGTATGTATTATAACATATTGTAATATAATATAGCAACTAAAAACTTTTTTCGAAATGGAGTATCATCCGTTTTCCAATATCTCAAACGTTATTTTTGTTCATTTTTTTAAACTGTATAAAGGCTTTTATTTGCTTCCAATAACTGTGTGCTATCGTGAAGATTTTTTAACTAAAATCATGTATGTTTTTCATGATTTTCAAATTAGTTATAAACATTTTTTTTGAGTTATTGTAATATTACAAATAATGGCATAATAACAATGCATTTGGTCTACGTTTTCAGAAAATTTATGAATGTCTTAAATGGAAATATTTAAAAAAGAAAAGAGAAAAAAACGAATGCCCAATCGAAAATATTCACCGCTTTAAATAAAAACAAATATTTGAACAATTTAACAATCCACTGTAATGGTTGAATGTACCTTTAGAGAGAATATGATTGCAGCGTCATGGAGGGGTAATAAAGTGGTGTCCCGAATTTCCTTTTGAAAATTATCCGTTATCAACGAGTAACGGAAATAACGGAATAAGCCGTTAAGTTGGGGATTTTATGGGATTGCCGTAACTGGCTGCAGCGGCGGATGCGATCGGTCGTTATTTTACTTCAATGCACACTAACGCATTGACACAGAGCTTTAAGCAGTGTGCCATTATGAAGACGTGATATTAATTTATTACTTTCAAACATTAATAATTATCATTTTTATTATATTACAATTAAGAAATAATTCAATAAAGAAAACAGAAAAAATCCCAGATTCATAGTCAAATAAGAATAGCTGTAGTAAGGACTGGTTCAAGCAATAATAATTTCATACTAAAATATTGCAATATTGATAATTTTCTTTAGAACCCAGACACCGAGTGGTTATTGATATGCATAGTAAAAATGAGTTTTAAGATCAAATTCGTGGCTAGATCAGGTATTTTTTATAAGCAAAGTATGGTATCAGCAAATTTTGAGTTAAAAATTAGATGTTAAATAATCTTTCGTATTGTTTCAAACGAATCAAAATATGCATTTCAGTTTGTCCTATATAAAGTGAATGGCACATATAGCAGGAAAATTTGATTGCAAATTGTATTAACTAAGAAAATACCATTTTTTAAGTACTGGAAATTAACTGACAGATAGCTAAATAAATTCTAACACCAGAGAAATTCTAAGCATATTTCTGACGATGATGAAGTGCTGAAATAGCTCCATAATTTTATCATATTACTGTTGCAAAAGTAAGTAATTTTAATCTTGCTATAAATAATACACATTTTATAACTTTCATTTCAAGTTTTGTTTGCTCGAATAGAATCTCGAACTCACAATAAATAACAAAGTTTTATCTGCAATAAATAAACTCAGGATCTTAATTGTATTACGTTTTATTGTTAGCTACAGAAAAGACACTTTATTTGTTTCCGTGATAAAACGGATATTCTATACAAAGCCTATTCTCTTAATGACGTTATAGAGCTTTATTCAATCATTTCCGGTCACTGAGTGCACTTTTAATTGCTTTATCCGTCACTCAAACTGCGTCAATCTCCAACGCGCTTCTCTTACTATATCACACATAGGGATTCCAACTCGGATATTCGATATCCGGGTATATTCGGCCCTTCTTAAACTATTAGATATCCGAATATTTGGGGAAATATCTAAATGGTATGCGTTATAATTTTTATTGAAACATATTACAAAATCGACGAAAGATTAAATGTGGAGAAATTGTCATTTAAGGAATAATTTTGAAAATCCCCAGGTAGTATAATATTTTTTTTTTTAGTACTTTACTACTTATACTTACTTATAATAAAACATATTTAGTACCCCGGGTAGTGGCTCTTTTTGCCTTCACCCAATTCGGGTGCTATCAATATCTTATCATATTACTTGAGTTTTACGAATCGGCTTGGACTTTAAAAATCCTTTAATGCCGTAACTTCATTCGATATAGAAATATCGTTGAAGTAATACGATGCAACTTTTAATTATTGTAATAAAATGTAACGATACAGAAAGATGTATTTATATGTATTGTCTCTATCTGAGATTTTGTATCTGAGATTTTGAGAAGGTGTAGTCTTAAATTATTAGAAAATGTATATCAGTGAACAAGGAAAGGTTGATCGTGCAACATTTCTGTTTGCGTGCGAGTTTCGTTTTTGATGTTCTTTTCAATTTATTATTTGATGAAAATTTATATAATAAAAACTATCCGGATATCTATCTATATATATAAAAATGAATGTCTGTATGTATGTCCGCTATGGACTACTAAACCGCTCGACTGATCGATGTGAAACTTTACAAATTTATTGAGTGCACCCCCGCAATGGTTTCTGGCCTACCAACACCTCCCCCCAACCACCCCCCAACCACCCCCCCCAATTTTTTTTTTTAAACTTTAAGAATTTTTCGAGTTCACTTCTTCGAAGGTTTTTGGCATACCCCCATACGCTCCCCAAACCCCACCCCGCCAAACAACCCCCCTTCCCCCAAAAATTGATTGAATTGATTTTTTACAAATTTCTCGAGTACACTTCCGCGAAACTTTCTGGCGTACACCCCCTCCCCTACCCCACCCCCCCAATCACCCCTACAATTGCTGGCGTAGCAACGCGCGCAGGGTACAGCTAGTTAGTATATATAAACTATTCAGTTGTACGATTCGATATTCAAGTAGTCGATATAGACGAATAGTTGGAATTCCTAAGTTAACACCATATATTAAATTCGTGAGGGGTGTTTTGTGATATACAGTATATAAATTTGTAGCTTGCATGTTATTTTCGTGAAGTTTAGAACGATTTTTACATATTTAATAATCAGTTTGGAATGGGAAGTCCACACGTTTTCGCCCTTTTCATAATTTTTTCGTTACTCACACGTCTGCATTTATTAAGATAATTCAAAAAACTAGGCACGACTTCAACTGTGGTACTCCAGGAAAGCTACTTCGCTGTTCTGTGCAAAGAACAGATAATCTAGTGAATATTCGTAAATACGTGTTCTTAATTTTTCGCCCTAGTAATAAAATAATCTCTAAACCCAGAGGCTACTTTGCTGGTAGCACTCGTTTTAATGAGATAGTAGTGGCAGTTTTTCTTGTTCTTATTATTTTCCTTGAACATTTCCTTGAATTGATATATAAGTCGCTCCTTTAATACTCGCGGCAATCATTTAGTCACGTATATAAAAAGCGTTTGGGGCTTCTTTGTCAGTGTATACGTTTAATAACGTCGGTTTCTGTGATCTAGTAGCAAGAGTTTTGCCCTGGCGATCAGGTGGGCACGAGTTCAAGTCTGGCAAAGTTAGATTTTTTCAATTGAAAAAGATATTTGAATTGTTTGAATTTTGTAATTCAAACAAATCAAATTTTATATTAAAATTCCATCAAGCAGCCTCAGTCGAAATCCTTAATTGAAAAAGAGATATTGGACACGGGTGTCATTCATTAAAAATATCATCGAGCTTATCTCGTATGACTTTCATAATTAAATATATTTGGCATACTGTCATTAGCTGTAGTGCCAATTTCTTTTTTTTAAATTAAACTATACAATTCATGGGTTGTAATTATATAAGGGTTGGTACAACATCAATATCTTGTTTTCATTTTATCAATTATACTTAAAACAATATAACAATAATGAATTATTATATAAGAATAATATAAGGAAATGAAATGAAAAAACTAACTGATTCAGGCAGTAGACCAGACTCACCCTTCGCGACTATACTTCCTCCGAAAGTTTATAGAGTTAATGAAATCCTACATGATGAATTTGTATGTCCTAGTTTTTGTCGATAAACTTATCATGGATTCGTACGCCTATTTTTTCACATAGAGCAGGGGCGTTAAAATTTTCTATTATAGAAGAAACGGCCAAATGAATTCACTTCACAAATTTAATTGATATTACATAATAATAAAATCTTAAGGAATGAGAATGTATAAAAAGTAAAATTCCACATATTTTACACGTGTAAAATTTTAACTAAGAATCACTATTGTTAAACAATTGACAATAACCAAATATATATCAATTACTTTATAAGGATTCAAATATATCATTCGAGTGATTTAAAAATGCGCAAAATGACTTTCCTACATATCGATTGAGCATTTTAGGTTTCGTAACTATCGATTCAAAAATTATACATTCATTTTTTAACGATCGTGTATATTTAAGTTGGAAAAAGTAAATGAGTGTATTTAACTGTAAAGTTTTACTCTATTATATTTATCATAATTTTTAAATTTTACATTTAATGACCTATATCTTTATAAATATATTAAATGTGAGGTTTAGAAATGGAAGTAGCCCTCCAACTCATATTAATTAAATTATATTTCAATAGTACAAAAGGTAGTCCATTTATTACTGATTGGCAATGGAATGGTTAAATTATATTACATGGAAGGGAATAATTATAATCACCGTGTTGGAAATACCAACACTTTTGGATTGATCAATATTTATTATACAGAAGATAAGAATTGATCCAAAATTAATTATTTGTCATTAATACTTTCAAAGTTCTAATTGGAAGTTAAAGCAGTTTTGTTTTAAAATACAGCGCATTTAAAATACTTACAGTGTTTTCAGTTTCGGACATGTCCAACATAATGTTTTTGGCACTGCTGCTAAAGCGGCTCTGTCCAATCTCAAAGTTTCCAAAGCACCAGTTCCATTCAAGCTGGGAAAGATGGTGAGGTCCCTGGCGTCTGACAGGATCCTGGGAAGTAAGAATAAAAATATTGAAAAAAACGTGCAGTGAATAACTAAAAATTAAAATATCATAATTATTTTAATTTACTGTGAAAAAGCTTCTTTCACGGGCATGTGGTACAACATAAAGAATTAATACGGAAAGAAAAGATACATTGTTATTTTTCTTTCCGTATTATAATGAAGTTCTACCAAGTAAATGCCTACTCAATCAATATAAAGAATTAAGTTACATAATATTTATTTGAGTCTTTTTTGAATGGAATGCAAATAATTAGTATAAAGTGATTTTTTTGTTTAAAATTCTTATACCTAATTTTTCAATTTCTTATTTTAATTAAAAACACACAACGGCAAAACAAAACATTATGAAATAATGTAATAATAATACAATTTATGTTTTATTTTTAAAAGAAATACGTTCGCTTTATTCATTTTCTATTTGAAGTATGTACATATGTATATGAATTAATTATCTTGATTAGAGGGTAGCACTTTCATGTGACATTCTCAAGACGAGCCTAAACCATATCATGAACCTATGGTGGTGGTCACAAATATTTATTGTGCCCGTTTGCCTATCTTAAGACTATACCAATTCAAAAAACTCAACGTATGTATAGAAAACTTAGAAAATGAGACTTCTGTAAAATGGAACTCAATAAATTTACTTTGAAAAATCTTACAGTTTTCTCAGTTTCGGTAGAAAGCTGAAAGCATGTGGATCGACGCCAACCAGGGGGTTCCCCTTGAGTTCCAGCATGGCGAGTCCTGGAGACTTCTGCAGCACACCAGGACCGATGTATTTGATTCTGTTACCAGAAACGGACCTGCAAAATGAAATTGTTGATTACCGCTACGTCTTAACTCACTTAAAGAGTTCAGTAGTATATCGTAATAAAAGATAATGGAAAATTTTTGGCTCGTTTAAAAAAGACTTACAATTCTTGCAATGCTGGTAATCCGTGGATTGCTGACGGGATGTCACCCAACAAGTTATCATCCAACTCTCTGGAAAGAACAACAGTGAAAAAATTAAAGTAGGTCGAATTTTATTTTTGTCCGTAAATAACAAATGCGTTAGGTACCTCGCATGTGGATTCTATAATTCGATAGTGAATAATTTAAAGTCAAATATTTTACTATTTATTTTGAAAAATATATACCCTAAATAAAATTTTATATGTGAACAATTTAAAATTCATATTGAAGGATAAATTATTTAAGATTTGGTTGCCTTTTGTTTTCAATATTTTTTTATAAATGCTTTCTTGTATAATTTCAGGAATATATTTATTTATGACAATATAATTCAGCATTTGGAACACTATTTATTTGGGATATATAATACATATAATAATACAATAATAATTATAAACCCATATTATTTGATTTCGTATTTCACATTTTAAAATGTTTAATATAAATTGACTATATATGCATATTTAATTGTTTTTTCATGTTATTATCACGTGCATAGTACTTGTACGTTGTCCATTATTTATTTTGACTTTTATCAAGGAACTGAACTAAAGTATCAACTAATTATAAAAGATTTATCAATTAACGTTTTGCATAAAGCAATCATTACCAACTACAATATATGAAATATGTGAGTGTAGTAAAACAAATTGTGTTTCATTTATTTAAATAAAGTGCTTTTCCACCATTTATTGATATTCAACACATTAAAAGTGGTTAAAAAACATACGAAGATGAATACAGATATATCTTTGAATATCATCTTGTTTCTATATTCCCAATGATAACTAACTTCAAGTGAATGGATGCGTTGATTAACTTGAGCTTTATAATGAAAACTTAAAGCTTCGATCAATCACCAGTTAAGCGCTATCGGAAAAATCACTCGAATTTTCTATTTCTGAAAACAGTTTTCGGTATGTACGTTGAATGAGCCAAACAAAAAAGAAAGCCATCACTCAAGACTGCTCCGGTTCAGCTAAGACACTTGCAAAGTTGCAGATGACAGTCAGATGTCATCTCCTGTCAAAGAGTTGGTTATTTAAGGGCTATTTTAGATGATCGTAAGACTTTGACAGTGGCGCCACAGAGTCAAATGGTGGTAACGAATCCATCTAATAAATGAATCAATGAAATACTTGTGTATTCAAATAAGTCAACTGATGTTTCAAAAATATCTTTGAAGCTAAATTTATTTCATAAACTTATGCGTGCATATGTGCAATGATTTTCATATACATACATACAAACTCAATCGTTTCAATATCAATATCATTATTCCACTAACTATGTACTATAAAGGGCGAATAGCAAGTCGGTGTAGTCCGTTGTACTCATATGTGTGTGTACATACTATAATATTTTTAATAACTTATTATCAAAAAAATATATTAGAATCATCTACGGAAAAAATACTGTACCAAACACTTCCCGTTTTTATCTTCATAATTTTTGAAGAATCGTGAACATGAGTTGTTTGTTCTTCCAAAGAGAACCAGGGCTGTTACTGGGAAGAGCTTTAGCTATTTTAAGCGGAATAGCTTCGGATGTCGACATATTTCACATGGAAGTGAGTTCAGACGAGTTCTATTTTTTAAATGTATTATATTGATTTTGTCGGAACTCACTCGGTTGACTTCTTTGCTGATTTCCAATGTAATTTTTCACTGTTACATATATTTGAAAACTGTATAACATTTTCGTTTAAATTATTTTTCAAATTGCAAAAGCAATCAACTTATAATTTGTAATATTTGTAATATACATATAAAATTAAATCCATAAATCATATATTACTAAGATAATAAATTAAACATTGACCTAAATTTATGTGCGCTAGCGGAAAATTATCAAATCATTAATTTGACTTTTCAGTGAATCAATTTGAATCTATAAAATATCTTTGAACTATACTTTAAATTAAACGTATTTTTTAAACATTCGTTTAAATAAGAATTAAACGTAACAAAACATTAAGCCTGGTTAAAAAATATAGACATAAAACTATCTCCAATCAAAGTACTATATTTTAAAAATAATCTGTAATTGTTTAAGCAATCAAGGAGTGATAAATTACCATTCCTTGTCTGTTTGAAAAGGATCTAAAGGTGTATAGTATTTTAAATTCTACTGCTTAAAAGTCATGATAAATTATTCTCAATAAATCTCGTGACTTCACTTCCTTAAAAAAAGTTATCGTCGCCTCTGAACTAAAAATGTTATTTTTAAAACAAGATTGTAAGCCTAAAGAACCCACGCAAATTGAAAAGTAGATAGTTCGTTTTAGCACATTAATATTTATGAAACACTTTGCACGCATAATCTATTTAGGTTATGCGGTGGAAAGAATAATATTCCGTCAATATTTTAATGGGTTTTTACATTCACTTTGGTTTTGTATACGTTATAAGATTTCCTGGTTTTCGTCAGGATGAAATTTTAATGTTCACCACATTCATTTAAATATTCTAGTTTTCTTTTTTTAATATTTTAGATGTGCCCTTTTAATTTAATGCCTCATTTAACGTTGCTAATGTACTACAAAATAGTCAAACATATTTGTTAGATCCTCATATTTTACTATCAATCATTCAAGACAGAAGCATTTGCTGTCGTAGCTTTAATGTGTAATTGACCTGTCAATTTTGCTGTAATGATTTTTTGTTTGCTGTAAGATTATCTATCTGCGTACAAAAAATTACCATTATTAGTAGAATTGTCTCGCAATAATATATAGATAAAGTCAGGGCTTTTTTTTCTCACTTCATGTCAAGTTTTTTACTAAATAAATAGCACATCTCATCCGGTTCATAAAAATACGATATTTTATAATTTTGACGAATTATATAAATAAAGATTGTAATTACGTAAACGCAAACATTGGTTCGTCTAATTAATTTTGATATATTGAAAAAAAAATACCGTGAAAAAAGGTGCCGTAACACCGTTACACCGCGTTAAATGGAGAAAAAAGCCATGGATAAAGCTAATAGTAAAACATTCTACATGTTAACTGATGGTTTTTTTTATTTAGACATTTTCAATGCTTCAAAATATCTTGGCGTAAAAAGTGTAGAATGGCAGAAACATCTAAGAGATTAGTATTTCAGCTGTATAAAGAAATCAATGCCTTCATTCTAAACAGCTTATTACGTTTTTTTTTTGATTTACGACACAACTTAACAGCTATAAAAATATAAAAAAAGCATTATTTAAATGCGTGACGCGAAGATTTTTTGAGGAATGAAAAAACATCTCCCTTCGTGTACAACCGTTTACACATCTTTATTAATTTGTCTTCTAGTCTAGAGAGATTGAATCAAAATTTTGGCAAATAACAAAAACTCAAACATTTTCAAACTTCGATTGTAAAACTTTTTCAAAAGAACGAATACGTCAACTATTAAGTTTTTTCCTTTGCACTTTTAAGATATTCACTGTCAATAATGTCAATACTTGGTAAAATGATTTTATAATAAAAATTATTACACATTATTAGCTCTCATTCCACATAAAATTTATTGGACCAGGACCTGTTTCGGCGAGCATTATCAACTGATGAATTCTGTTCAGGAATAAAAATGTGTTATTATTTTTATTACTTCCTGTGCATTTACAATACATCTTTAGCATAATGCATATTGAATATCCAGAATGCTAAGTTTTGATAAAATCTAATTTTTAAATTTGAGCTTCCAAGATAATTCTACTGTCTTATTTTAAGGAACTTTACAAATGCCGGTTCAGCGAAAATGTACTTACCTTTAAAGCTATAAAATTTGAAGTGTGATAATTTAAATCTGATTTATTTTTATTTTATTGAATTATGTAATTTATATGACTAATTGGTCGTACAATATACATGCATGAAGCGCATTATAAATATTGGTGAAACGGACATATTATTATGAATTTGAATGAAAGTTGAAATTTGGCCTACGCCCTCATCAGAACTATTTAGCGTGGTATATTGTGATTTCTATTATATATTCATGTCATAGAAATAGGGGCATTTTTTTCAGATAATGTTGGAAATTAACTGTTTTATAAATAAAAATAGTTAACTGATTAGTTTATCTGAAATATGATGTTTCAGTTGACATTTTATAAACTCTTTGAAAAATTCCTTTTGCTTGCGAATGATTAAAGTTTGATACGGTAAGAAAAATAATAATGTATTTTAGTTCTACCTAAATTATTATATATATTTGTTGATAGCTATTTCGGCTTAGTTCTGACGAAGGCGTAAGCCGAAATAGCTATCAACAAATATATAAAATAATTTATGTAGAACTAAAATACATTGTTATTTTTCATACCGTGTTATAATGGAATTCTTCCAAGTAAATGCTTACTCAATCAGTGCATATTAACATGATAAAGATAAATCGAAGATGAACGATTTGTGTATGTTTACTTAATTTCAACAAACACTAGACATACAAACTTTTCCTATGAGCTTTATTTATATTTCAAAAAAGAGCATCAAATTTCGTTTGATTGATGAAAAACAAATCGTGGCAGTAATGATAGTGACACTTATACTCTTCTGGGACATTTTTTCCTCCTGTGAGAGTATTAGTGTGGGTCATGAACTTAATCACAAGGTCATGACAGAGAATAATAAACACTACTTTATCAATTAAATGGTAGAATAGTTGTCTTACAGAAAAAATGAAAAAAAAAAAAAAAAAACAAGAATCGTTCCGCACTAATGCCAGAATAAAGGCCACGCGAATCCAGCCAGCGGCATGCAAATTGGGCTCTGAAAAGAAAATTTGAATAATGTATACGCTTCAATGAAAGTTGAAAGTTCCGACGCGCGGGAAAAACATTTGCAGGGCGTTCCCTTTCCCACTCTTAATTTTTTAAATTCGTTTAATTCAACTGACGTATGCGGTAAACTTTTAAGCGGGTTAATAATATTATGCGGGATAGATAGGAGACCCATCGAGGAAGTTGTCATCGTGTTATACAATTATGTATTTTTGCAAACTTGCATATACAATAGATGAGTTAATGTATGTTTGAACATAACCGGTGTAAGTCAAAATAGCTTTCAACTATATATCATATTTGAATTTTGTATTTTTCCATGAATTTTGTCGCTTACGACCCGGGTTTCGCCTTTCGGCATCTTCAGGCATTTCAAGTGCACGGATGTACAGTTTTTATCGTATATACAAAAATAAAAGAAGATCACTAAGTAAAATTGCTATTAAAATGTAAAATGTAAGTTTCAATGAATTAAGTGGGTTTGTTATAATTATGGGGATTTTGAATGTCATAAAAAACTTGGTCGCAATCTGACATGCATGGAAACCGATTGTTCACAATGTTTTTTTAATTACATAAGTTTTGAGACGATTTTTCTCCATTTATTTCAACACAACAAAAGTCGTTTTAGAGGGTGTGGTTTCGAAACTAAGCACTATGAACACCTGTTCTCAAATGATATTGTTAAGAGTCAAGGATGATAATCGGTTGTTAAACCCGATACTAGTCGTAAAAACAAACACCTACACAAACTATGTGACTACCCCAAGGTAAATTCACATACGTAGACCTTTGGTTATATTCCGTACTATTGAAAACAGCCTCATGAAGCTTAGAAAATAGCTGAAGTATAACCAATTAGACTATTCAAAAAGTAATTTTAAGGAACCATCCCTATTCACTGTATAAGTCTTTATGTACTTTGATACTAATTAATAATCCCTTTAAACTGTAGATATATCTTTAAATTGATATTAAAAAAATCTAAAGTTCCATCGAATGCTCAAGTAGGGCCGTGGATAAGCTGAATGATATATTCTTGTATATCATTCAGCTTATCCACGGCCCTACTGGTACAGTAAATTCCTTTATTATGTAAGTTAAATCTGCAAATATTAAGCTATTGTTTGGCACCGAACGTGTTGAGGAGTACAGATTTCAAAGTTTGTTTGACAAAAAAGCTTCAAATAGGTTTGTGATATCAAAATATTGTTACGTGATTTCCCACCATTCGAAGACCTATTATAACTACTAATTGGATAAACTGTAAAAAGTAAAATACGTATTATTTACACTCTAAGCGATGAATGTGTTTGTCACATGATCTGCGTATGAAAGTAAGACTGGAGGAATTTTCCTCGAACATTCCCAAATAATTTGAAACATGATACACATTGTTACCCTTAGGGTTCAAGCCTGTTAAAAAATGTGTTACCACATTGAGTGATGGTAAGAGCGTAGCACAATAGGGAATATAAGCAAAACAATTTTTTAACGTTGTCCAATTATTTTTTTTAAAAATGCTATCAATGAATGTTTTGGTGTTTTATTTTAGTATTAATTCTATCGTTCAAGCTATAGAGTTCGGTGACCGTGTTTAGTTGGTATTTACATCGCAAAAAGTTTTTCAACAGATGAAAGAAGCCTATAGACAGAATAACAAAATACTGAATGAATTTAACTTAAGTTAGTACACAGTAGAGAATTACATCAGGGTAAATTTGTCTTTAGATTCAAAAGAAACAATTGTTTTATAAGTCATTTTAGTAAGCGCTATTGCTTTAATGTTGGATAAGTCACTTCATCACGTCCAAAAGGGGCGATGGACCTGGCTTGAGCACGTGCTGCGAATGTCTAGACCTCATCCATAATATTATATTCCTCCAACTGCGTAGATACGTGTATTCACGCTATAATTTTACGTGATTAAATATCCATAAAAACAAATAAACTTTTTTACAGTAAAATGTATTCTTTATGGCTATTAAAACACAAAAAATTCGATAATTATGTCAAAAAACTATTGTAATAGGAATCTAACATATTTAAAATTTATTTTTATGAGAAAATTACGACCGCACTCAATTTAGTATCAAAGGCTTACTAAGCTTATAAATTGATAAGTTAATAAATGATAATTACAATGTTTTTCTATGAAAAATTAGCACACAAAAATAGTTTGTGGCGAATATGCTAGAATGTAAGATATCTTGTACTTATGTAAGAGTAATTAGTACAAATGTCACTTTTAATGTGTTCACTGTCAATACTTGGTGGAAAGGCATTAAAATAAAAATAATAATACATTTTTAGTACTTTTTCCACACAAAATTTATTTGATCAGGACCGGTTTTGCTCATGGCGAGCATTGTCAACTGATGACATCGATGATGAAACCGGTCCTGATCAAATAAATTTTATGTGGGAAAAGTACTAAAAATGTATTATTATTTTTAATTTAGTATAAACTACAAATGTATTTGTTTATATGTTTAAAGATTATCAATTGTTGTTTTTTGATAATCCTTGTAAAAGTTTAAGCCCATATATTACAATTTAAACGTACCAATTCAACCAGAAGATGATTTATATGTTTAGTATTCTAGTCCATATTTTAACTACAGTGAAACCCCGATTCTACGTTTTTCAAGGGACCGTATAAAACAAACGATTGATGCGGGAAACTTTTATACGTGAATTAAATGCCGGGACTATATAAAATGAACGCACCACGCGGGAAAACGTATAATGCGAGAACGTTATATTGGGGGTTCCACTGTACAATGTTTATTTAGCTGTAATATATTCTTTTTTATTTGATATAATACTTACAATATTTTTAATGATGTCATGTTCGAAAAAAGCTCTCTCATCTATTGTCGAAATTTTGTTTCTCTTCAGTAACCTGTAAAAAACGAAAACATTTAGAAATAGTATTTTATAATTTCACACGAACCAAAAAAAGTTCTCTGGGTTTTCTTAATGTATTTATATTTACAATACTGACGGAAGAGTAGCTGAAAACACCTACCATTGAAGGTCACTAACTATTTTCCGTACTACGGAAGAGCATTTGGTACGAACATCTGAATTGAATGTCCATGCTATAGAAGTGTTTTAAATGAATAGGAAAGAACTCTTGCAAAAATGGTTGAATCTTCAAAACCCCCCCCAACACCCGTCACCACTGATTGAAGGTCACAATGAAACTGCAAAGGCTAAATTATTGATGGCTTTAATGAACAAAAAACATACTTGTCGGGCAATCGATAAACACTTGAAGAAAATTTTATAAAACCTAAAAAATATAGGTCAACATAACGATCACTGTCATATATTTGAAATAAATTTGACTGAACATTTTTGGATGACAGTTTTTTTATTGTAACGCCCATTTGACCCAAATATCTTTGACATAATGTAAGAAGGTATAGCTTGCTTTTATTTCTAAATATTTAGGTAAAATGATATCTCAATTAAGCTTCGAAAAAATTTTCATTTTGTTGTGCTAATAATAATCTGTAAACAATACAGCGTCGATAGAAGATTTGATATTCTGTCTGGGATATATTTTATTTATTCCAGTTGCAATTTGACGTCTTTATAAATAGAATCTGTGAAATTACAGAACCAATGTGCCATGTATTTTTGTGTTTGAATTAAAATATATTCAATTATTTCAATCAAAATGAAAGAATTATCACTCAAAAGGTATTGTAAACACCCATTCTGCAAATCTCAAATCATTCATAGAAAATAAAAACCGTATTCAGTGTTTGATCGGTTCCATGAAAAAACAGAATATGACAAAACAGAACGTGACTTTTCAAAACATGATAAAACAGAACAAAACTTTTCAGAACATGACAAAAAACCTAACCTAACCTAACCTGCTTTATCATATTCTGAAAAGTCACGTTCTGTTTCGTCATGTTCTGTTTTGTCATGTTCTGTTTTGTCCGGTTACCGTTTGATCAGATCATAAATTTAAGCCAAAAATTTAATCGTTTTAAGTTTTAAAAAATAATACTATATGAGAAAGGCATGTACAGTAAAAAACAGTACAGTGACAGTAAAAAATCATTCATTAATATTTTTGATCTCAATGAATATTGCTGTGAATAATACAAAATTATTAATCAGATTGGGAAAAAGTGTAAATTGCTTGGCAATTAAAATATTATTAACCTTTATAACAGCTTGAAACTTTATTTTTGCGTTAATTTGCTCGAAGCTATTTTCATGTATGTGGTCTACCTTTTAACCTTCATCTTTAGAGGTTGTGGGTATATTTCCCAGTTCGGACAATGTCATAAACTGATTTAAAAAAAATCCCTCCCACTCAGGATCAGGAGGCTTAGAAAGAGTGACAAGTGACAAGTGACAAGCTAACCACTAATCTTGTCCAAGTTCTATAATTCTATCCCTAAGCTTTTCGCCATAATCCATCAAGGATGTTTATACGAGTAGAATATGTTGAAAAAATTGTCACAAATTTTATTTGATGTCATTCCTTTGACAGAGATTATCTCCAAACTTCTTCTATTGTTTTTTTTATGTGGGTTTTCAATTAAAATATATGAACATTTGTATGAGTTACAAATAGTACTCACTACTAAGCTTAATTAGTGTGAATGCAATTTTTAATAAATCAACTAGATACAATACTAATTTTACGTTTATCCCCACTTATCCCAGATTATCAATATGTCACATTTAAAACAATGTGTCACATTTAATAACTTATTAATAAAATATAAAAACTAGGATGGTGGAACAGAGAAGAAGATGTACTGTGTACCCTGTCTACAACGGTATATAAAGGATGAGTAAATGCAAGTTTAAAAATAGTTCTGAAGATGGTGTAAGCTCAAATAGCTTTCAACAAATATATAAAACAAGGTCTGCAGAATTAAAATACATTGCTATTTTTTTCACCGTATTAGTACTCACTACCTCATTTTTATTGTGTTACTAATCAATTCGCGGTGGAAAAGCATTCTATTGAAATAAATTAAGCACAATTTTTCCACTCCTAGATATATACAATGATCAGGACCGTTTTCACTCATCTCAAACATTATCAACTATTAAAATTAAAATACTCAAAGCCTGGTAGAAGCCCGTCTTGATATTAAAATAATCATATCGAAGTGTACACATTTGTTTTCGATCCTTTTTAAAAGTTCATTTGTTGAGATCGTAAAATGTTTAGTGCTGACGATTTTCTTTTCCTTGTATCAATGTTTCAGCAATCTAGCGAATTTCTTATTATGAAGTCTTTTGTCTCCCCAAATTAGAGCGTAGGGTGCTATTTGATATGGCCTCGGAATATCGCATGTCATGTTCTAATAGAGACTCAATCTTGCTCCAATTTATCTGTCTATTGTAAATATAAAGTCATCGATGTTGACAGCTTCCATGGTAAGCAATATCATTCGATGTCAAGTCAATAACGAAGAATCGCTGCCATTTATTTTATTTTTAGAAGACAGTACTATATAAAGTAAATATGAAAGGGAGTTTTGTATTGTTTTCGTGTTTCTTTCTTTGTTGTTAATCATCAAACGATCAATTACAGAATTATCTAGTCAAGCCCTACAAAATTAAGCAGTGAATATACTGTTTTTTATACCATGGATAAAATAATTATTTCACGTTTTTTGATGTCATCGGGTTAAAGTAATACAAACACAACCTTAAAAATATTGTATGTATCTCACTTTGTTTCAAATAAAGAACTTCGAAACAGTGGTTCACTCAATGAAATGAATAATACGGTATGCTTAGAATTTCGACTGAACGTGCTTGATGGTATTTCAATATCAAATTTAAATCGTTTGAATTTTGTACTTTTCCATGATTTTTGTCGCTAAGGACTCTAATTTTGCCTTTCGGCATCTTCAGGCATTTCAAGCGCACGAATGAACTTGAACTACCAGGACGGTAAGAATTTAATAATTTGAATTCAAATAATTAAAACAAATTTTATAGTACTACTTCCACATATATTCTGATAAAGATCAAGACTGGTTTCACTCACCGCGAACTTTATCAACTGATGAACTTCTTTATCAGAAATACATTTGGAAGTAGTACTAAAAAATGTGTTTTATCTATTTAAAAAACATGGCTTTCCAACAAGAAGTGACAGTTGGCACCTTAAAAGTTATTAATTGAATTCGTTCGATTATTGGTATTCTATTAAAAAAAATGAAAATTATCCCTCATCAAATCCTCGTTAGCTTTACTCATTACCAATTTTAGGATTCACTGTTATGGCTAAAATCATTCACTTCAAGCTGATGTATCACTGTCAGCAATTTGACAAATTAAGAATTTTGTATTGGAACTACTGATAGTAAACTTCCTCTAGACATAACTTAGTTTCAGTAATATTTAACTTATTAAAGTGCTATTTAATATGCTTTCAATGACATAAAATTTAATCACTTGTGTAAGATATTGTTGTTACATATACTTTAATATAAGTCTATCATAATTAAAGTGAGTACTTTGTACCTGCGTAATTATAATGCTATCGTTTTGTTGGTTAATAAATATAAGCCATAAAAATAGAGGACTCTTCAGCCATTTATTTTACGAGTAACCGTCGTTTCGTCGGTCGTAATAACACTTATATATGTATCTATCAACTACTTATAAATATCCAAAAATACTCACCAATTGAACGTTGCATGACTGTAAGAGATATTGACAGATATTCATGCCATATAAACTTTTGAATTTAGGTATTAAAGTGGAAAAAACATCGTTTTACTTATGTACCCCATCTTTACACCTAATCTCACTTTTATCTTATCATTTACGGAAAGAAAACTAAATGTATAATTGTCTTAATTGCTAAATATCTAAGTTCTTGATATGGTTCCGTATACTGCACATTGGTAATGAACAAGGTTGAAACCAAAGATGTCCAAAATCATTAAGAAAGCAGAGAAGACTTGTTATTTCTTAATTATAAATATAAAACATTAAAATCTGTTAATGTTTATTCAATTAATATTCACCCTTTTGGCTTAACTATTGCATTTTTTTAACTATACTAACTTTTCATCATGTTCTCTTTGATATTTTGTTTCATATACCTTGTTTTTTTTTGCTTAAAACTTTAAATCATCCATTTAAATTAAAATAATCTCGTCATTTGTTATTTTTATTTTCAAGGAGGATTAAACGTAAACTGGTAGAAGTGAAATTAAATTTTAGATTCAAGTAATAAAACAAACTGCCTTTTGGTTAAATGTAAATTGCATTTTGCCAAAACTATACATTTTGTATCTCACAAAACCATTTAAACTAAATTTAATTTAAGAGGTTCTTTGCTATGACAAGCCGGCCTAAGGTAGGATTCTTAAGAATGATATATAACTGTGTTTTTAGAAGGAAATAAATTTTCCTCTGAAGTTAAATACTGCAGAAAGCTAATTTGTTGCTTTAAGCTTGGGTAATATTATTTATATCTGTTGGAGTATATTTAATATTTAACTTAGTGTAATATGAGCAATGAAAAAGTAAATTTATATTATACTTACAATATCACAAGGTGTTGCATGGAAGAGAATGCACCTACTGGAATGTCAGTCAAATGGTTGTAGGCAATATTTCTGAAAAGAAACAAAAGGATAATCAATAAATGTGTATAAGAATTTCTACACAGAAAAACTAATGAATGCTATGTGTAATTTTATGAATTCGGAATTAAATTATATGAATACTATTCTATTTAGAATTTTCTAATCTAACATTAATATTTTTTGAATACTGGTGCATGTAGGTATTTAATTATAATTTTTAAAAGGTCGGAAATAGAGACTCCAGTTCGACTATCGAATACTCGATAATCGAGAATACTCGTCCATTTTTCAAGTACGAGTATTACGCAAAATTCGCGTATTTTGTAAAATACTCGACTAATACTCGTACCAAACAAAACTTAACTCACACTAAAATTTGAGACGTTTAATACTCTATTATTTTTGAAATATATGTTTAATAAATTGAAATAAATGTTTTAATGAAATTAAATAGGCTTATTTATACAATTATCATCTATTTATGTACACAAATTTAAGCTGATAGTATATATTTTGGTTCATCTGAAACTACTTGAGTATTTTAACATTTTACTTCTCGATACTCGAGTAATTGGTGTCTCTAGTCGGTAACCATGGTTTTATTGTAAGCTAGTCAAAAACAATTCCCCTTTCCTTGATTTTTGGATTCGATGAATTATGAATAAAAAATTCTCTCTTTTTATAAGTATAAGTAATTAATCTTTCCTAATGCCCGCTCAGAATGTTGATTTTTGTATGTAAAAACATCTCTTCTAAAATTCTAGTACTTTTTACCTGCAAATATAATTATCGGTAGCTTACTTATCAAATCCATCACAACTATTTTCATGACCCGAATATACATTAAGCAAAGAATTAACTTCATTCTTGAAATTAATATTTCAATTTGCGTGAAACATAAATATGGACACAGCTTAAAATAGGTAAGCAACATTTTTTTATTGTGTTGTTTGTTTTTTTAATATTATGACAGTTACAGCTCCGTGGTTACGTGCAAGCCAAGGCGAACGACATATTATGAAATTTATATGAGGCTAAAACATAACAATGCCACTCCAATATGTCACCACAGGATTACCAAAAAAAAAAAAAAACTATGTTTAAAGTTTGAATTAAATTTTCCTTTTCGTATGAATATTAAAAACAACTTATTTATATCTAAAACGAGCCTCTTAATTCCCATGAGTGAAAATAGTACTTTCACGCGTGTGTACAGTATTAAATATAATTATTGAACATGGTTTTTGGAACTCAAAAATCTAATTCGGATCAGCATTTTTAATTGCTTTTTGTGTATGACTGGTAGGTGTGATGAAGATTACGAAATAAAATAACTTTTCTAGTGTGAAAATATTCTTATTATGAAGGTTGGAAGAAAATAGCCAACATCTTTTTTTAAATCCCACGTCAATGTCAAAAAGTTTTATTTCACATTTTCATATAATTTTGTTTTTTACGTTTACGGGTAATATGAATGAGTATGATCTAATTTTAATTGATTCGTACAATTTAAATTAGATTATTCGTGAATTTTATTATTGAGAATTAAAAGATTAGATACAAAGTTTCTGGTTCATGTCACGTTGAAAAGGTTCTAACTGGTCTTGACAATGTTTTGAGGTATGAGCGTTTGACGTTTCGATTGATTACAATTCATTTGTGACAATGAGCAAGTAGAAATGTTTCAAAATACTTAATTAAGCATATTTTTTCACAACTCTTGCTGAGAAATAATGATCTTAAAGATCTATTGATGGAAATAATGATGACAATCTTAGAAATTTCTAGAACAAATAAATTTTGAAAAAAAAGTGTGCAGATGCAGTGCAACTCTGGGAATCTGCTAACTCCGTTATTCAACCATAAATAATTCTGTTATTTATATATTGTATGATATAATGCGGTAAATACAAGCTTTTCTGACCAAAATGTAATTTTAGGCAAAAATTTCAATTAGAACTTGTTCAAAGTAAGGTAAAGTTATTTGTAACTAAGAATTTGAAAAAGTATTTTATTGAAGAGCGAAAACTTTTTTTTGAGTGACTATTTTTAAATTGCGAGTTATAGCTGATAACATCACGAATACAGTCAAGTGGACTCATCGAATCTGGTTTCTGCATATCTTGGTCTCCGGCATTAATTTAGGATTATGTAGATTAGCGATAAAAGTTATGTTATGTTAAAGTTTAGACGTAAAAAATTACCAGTAATCTATTTAAAAAAATATTTTTTTTTTTTAGATTCACGTTGAAGAATTCATTCAAAGGTGTTGTTATGGAAATTTAGCAAAATATCTCATAATCAAGCATACAAATGACCAAAAATGGAAAACTTAACTGATCGTCTAATACCACCTTAAGTACATACATTCACGTAATTTAAATTGTATACGACTGTGCGTCATTAAGCGCTTTGATTGGTTGGATTCATTACAATATCCCTTATGGGATTTACCACACTCACGACCCTTTTAAATAAAGTGACCCAAATACTCACGCCTGACCTGTTTCGCTCTGCTAAGCTGTGAATAAACAATTTTATTCATAGATAAAACAGAGGAAACGAAAACGTGATAAATTAAAACACGGAAAAATTTATTGGGGAGCATGAGTGGAATGTGTTTCGATTCTACATATAATAAATTTGCGCTAGAAAGGGTTTGATACAATACTTCTCATTTTCTACTGAAGGTTTGCATTGCTGGATAATAAATGTTCAATGATAATTTCATTATAGTAGTAGTTAGAAACAAAAATATCTGGGAAAATATTAATTAATCAATTAATTGTAACCAAAAAACAGTCGGAAGTTGTAACAAAGAGACAACACGAAGAGTTGACTTTATATAAGAGTTGACTCAAACGTTTGTATCAAATAAAACTATTATTTAACTGTTATTAATTGAATTTTAGCAAAAAAATGTATTTTTTTCTTAAACTGTTTATCGTTAATTCTTAAAAATCGTTTTTCACGTAGAGACGGATTCTGATTCATTCATTTAGAATGTGCTTCAACTCGAAAGATAGAGTGGAAAATTTAAAAAATAAATTAAAGCTGTTCAAATTTAACATGGTAAAAAACATTTTTAGATTACATATAAATTATATATTTACAAACCTATATTACATCAAAAAGCACAAAATACCCATCAAGATCTTACTTATATGCATATACGTTTTAATATCTGATTTTTAGCTCGTTGATTTAATTACTATCAAGCAATCTACACTATGTAAAAATAAAACCCACCACACAAATAATTATCATTACATGTTTAATTAAAATAAGAAATCACAAAAGTTCACGTTCGTAAATATTGATTTTTATAATATACTATCTCATAACACAATCTCATCAGTGTTCCAGTAAGGAGATAATATAAAAATAATACACGGCATACAACAAACACTCATAGCATCTTAAAAACACTTTGCGAAAAGCTGTTTAAGCTGAAAGCTTATTTCCGATGTCAAAAAGCACAGTGAAACACATTTCAGCACACTCAAAAAACTCTCAATCACGAGAGAAAAATGAGCAATCGATTTCGATAATTTTAAGCAATTAAGAAACATTGCGGACTTCATAAAGACGCTTAAATTTTGATTCATGAGAGAAGCCACTTGAATTATTAAGAGAAACATCTAACGAGTTAAAAGTTTCTCTACGGAAAATTTTTTAAAACCAATTTGTATGCCAATTATTAATATTCTCAGCACATTTCACTATTACCAGTAAATGATACATAACACCCTCATTAGGTATATAATGTGTATATCCTGGAAGTTGAAGGATGAACAAAACAGCTATCGAATGACATGATCATTGGAATTATTTACATATGTTTACTTACTTTCACCTACAAGCTGATTTCAAATTAAACAGTCTTCAGTTTTTTTACAGAAAATTTAGTTATCTGATGAAGAAGTAACCATTTTTTACTTCAGTGTGCGATTGAGCGGTTACATTTTTTAACATACATAATAAGCAATGCATGTATGTTTGTTTCGATGTTTAATAGTTTGTAGATATGTAAATGAATAAATAGTGTAGAAAAATAAACAAATAATAAATATGTTAGTAACAATGTATACAAGTAAAGCTCAGTATCTAACAATAAATATTTTATTATTGAATAATAATACACCGTTGATTCAATTTACATATTTTTTGAAGCCACATACATTTAACCATGCAAGCTGAAATTGAGATGAATACAACTGTAATCAGGCTAAAAATCTTTAAGGCAGAGAATTCAAAGACACTTTCTAACGTATCTTAGCAAAAAATCTGCTTATTGATTTTGACTGGTTATAGAAGCAGTTTTTCTTCTCATGATTACTTCGATTACCAGTTTACTGCCAATCTAATCACGTTAGCTACGGTTTCTTTCTTACTTACAAAACTTCAAGATTTGGGAGTTTCATGAGTGCGTGTGTGGGTATGTCAGTCAGGTGATTTTCGTCTAGTCGAAGTCGTCTTAGTTGTGGCAAATTTGGTAAACTATTTGAATCAATTCTTCGTATTTGATTATTCACCAATTGTCTGTGGGTAAGGATACAAATGTGTAGTAAATCAGTGTCATGGTATACAGTGTTGTACATTTTAACCAAAACAAAATTCAATGTGAAAATACCTTTGAAAGCTGTGTCTCGAGTCATGGCACGTTTCCAAAGATTAGAGACAGTGAATCAGATTGTTTAAACAATACGACAGTTCAGTAATTGTAGCATACTTTGTACCCTTTTGGTAAAATATATAATAGAACATTTATTAACTATTAATGGAAGAAAATTTCTTTGATTTGAATTTTATGACTTTATGTTTTTAAAACAATAATTCTTTAATCGTTATCCAGTGAGTAAATGATTTTTAAAGATAGTCACAAAGGTTCCTGAGCCAACTCTTCTCATAATTGGGTTTTTTTAAATATTACTCCTAGAATTTTAACTGTGCATGTTTTAATGTATGGATAAGCAGAAAATTATCATCACACACATTACATATTGAAACGTAAAATCTTTAATAGCTTTACTTTAATATCTCTTTTGAACTGTTAATTTTATATGTGATTAAACCATTATATTTATACGCGCCATTTCAAGTATAGATATACTTGAAATGGTTTTATGTCAAATACTAGTATTACTACCCGGCGTCGCTCGGACTAAGCGCCCAATAATTATTTGATGTTATATCATTCGACATAATTATATCACAAAATCTAACATCCAAAATAGAGTTAAAATAAAATCACAAACTTTATTTAATTTGATGACAGTCCCATTCTCGCCCATTAAAATGTCCAAATTCAAGGAAAAAATCTAATTTGCTGTCAAAGAAAGGTCAAATAATACCTTCACGTAAATAATAAACATTATTATTAATAATAAAAGCCGGCAAAAGTTCAGTAGAAGACTAATTTATTACATTTTGACTAAATGTCTTCGCCGATAAAAATTTAAACATATTTTCTTTCATATTCGTTTTTATGGCAACTTGCAACAACAATGCAAAAGGAATTACAGACATACATACATACGCCGTTTCGGTTTTATATATAAGATAAGATTATGAATTGCACTATAGCACAAAGTGGCTAAGCTGAATATTTTCTTTATCTTCCTTTAATGCGTATGCCTCACATCCCCATTTCGTAGAAATGCTTTTAATATGTCAATAAAAAGTCCTGTTGTGGCTTGATAAAATAAACATGGAATAAATTATTGGGATTAAATAACAAGTGAAACATTTTCTGTCAGAGTAAAGTTGAACGTAAATTAATAAGATCGAAGAAACAATATCGGCGTAAAAGTATGCGATATTGTATGAATTAGATCGATTTAGAAACATTGTTCACATCTCATACAAATGTTGATGGTAGTAATATTTTAATGGTTCGTTATAAATTGCAATCGTAGTGAAAAATACAATTTGGAAACAATAAAGCATTATCTACAAAAATAAGACTCAACGAATGTGGGTTAATATTTCCGAAATTGAGGAACAAAAAGTAATATTTTTGGATGTATGTGTAGTTTTTTCAGACCATTCACTAAGCTCTCTGATTGTACTGCATTGGATTGCATGATTCATACATTTATTAGCATTAGGATGTTTCTATGTCTTGATATATTTTTGTTTAATTTAAATTTCATACAAAAAAAAATATGTTTATGTTTTTTTATTTATTTGAAGGGTTGTTTGTCAGTACGTTTGTAAATCAGTATTTAAACCGACCTGTAGTGTTGTGGTCAATGTCGGTAGCTTCCGTGACGAACCAACGGTCTTGAGTCCCGCCATGAACAATTTTTAAGTCGATAAATCAATTCTGTTTGAAGGTAAAGTGTATTTGTGTTGTTAAAAATCCATTCCCACCTTTCCGATCCAAAAAAAACGTAACGAGAGTTGGCAAACCACTAGTCCTGTCCTAGCACTCGTCGTATCCTTTCAATTCCTACTCTTTTCGAAAAAAGAGAGATTAAAGACTGAGTAACAAGCAATTCTTGTTTTAAAAAATGTTAAAAAAACTCCGTGAGAAGTTCATATGCTCCAATTTAGAACACATAGTGATCGGTTATCTTTGCAGTTTTGACATTCTATCAACCATTTACCCAAACAATCAATACATTCTGATGTTAAAGTTTTGTTTCAAAAGCTCACAATGGAAGCACACACTCTTGAAGATTGCATTACTCCGTATATCAATCAGTTGTTTGTTAGCTGTGAAGATAACCAAAATTAACGTAACTTCTCTTCCTTTGTTCGAAGGACTCTTGTTTCCCGACCAAAAACGGGAAACTTTTTCGTGCTAGCAGCCAAATTGAGAAGAAACTTTTGCCGAGAGATAAAATGCAGTTTCACGGAAAATAATCATTTCAAATGTGTTAACAGCTAATTAGTTAACAGTTGTACATAGTTTTGTAATATTTTTTCTGAAAGTTTTAACCATTGTTTATCAGTAGGATTATACTCAGTGAGTTCGCAATCTGAGTGAAATTGGTCCTTATCATATTGAATATATCAAATAATGAATGTAAAAAGATAAGCCTATTAGAGTATATTCTATAAACTTTGTTTACCAAAGCTATGTTTGTTTATATTCTTCAACTCATGTGTACTGACTGTACGGTTTTACGGTTGCGAGTCATGGCACCTTACACATGCACAGGGGAAACTGTTATTAATCAATGTTTTGAAAACAAATGTTTTCGGCAAATATTAGGAGTACGTGATTTGAGTCTGTTATGAACTAGGAGGCAGAATAACCAGCCACTTATGACACCCAAAATATAAAGGCGTCGAAAAATTTGGCTTGAACATATACTGAAGATACCATACGGGACTTGAATCCTGTCTATCTTTTCAATATACTAGATCGTTTCCGTCACCCTGGAAGGCTGCTGATGACCATTCATAGGATTTCCTTAGCGGAACTACGGGATGACCTGGGAGGAAGCTAAGAGGTTGGCAGAAAATCTTAAATCTTCAATGTTGTATACTAATTCAATGATTAAGTTTATAAAGATACGTCAACTTTCGCCAATCATTAACTTTTTAAGGATCACGCGTTCAATGTAGATTCAGGTATTGATTCATTACATATTAACAAGGGCGAATATAAATTGTTTTATCAAGAAATAATAGAGATAAATAGGGCTCAGCCTAATAGTTTACCAATTTTTAATCTGCCAAACTAGCCATTGTTATACCCATATACATAAATGACAAAACTCACGGAGAAGTACAAAATTAAAACAATTTAAAATATAAACTAATGTAATGGATTTCAAAAAATAATGTTTTTTTATTCTTTCCGATTTTTACACTTTATTTGGTAATAAATAAGTAGTATACTAAGTTGAGTCACTAGTGACTAAGTGCAGTTAACAGTGCCATCGTGTAAGCAATGAAAAGCTCTGGGAAGATTTATGAATTGAAATCTCGAGTGAGTCATAAACCGCGAGAAAAGCTCGACTGTTCAAAAAAAGGAAAAAAAAATCTTCGGTTTCCCACACGCGTACGTGATGCTTGTAAGCAAACCCTTACGGATAAAACACAAACGGTCGACTAAATACAGCGTTGGTATAAAACAGAACTTGCGATAAAGTCTCCTTACGTAATATTTTTAAAGAAGCGTATGGTTAAAAAAATATTTTTTTTATCAAAAACATTTTGGCACTAGAATACTAATTTTACACTTATCCCCACTTTGTAAAAACCTAGATTAGCTTTCAATTCGAGAAATACATCAAATCAATTTGTCACATTAAATAACTTATTATCTTACATATAAAACCGAAACGGCGTATGTATGTATGTCTGTGGGTCTGTAATTCTTTGGGAATGATATAACATTAAATAATTATTGGTCGCTTAGTCCAAATGAAGCCGGGTAGCAATACTAGAAATACCGAAACGGCGAATGTATGTATGTATGTATGTATGTGGGTCTGTTATTCTTTGGGAATGGTATAACATTAAATAATTATTGGTCGCTTAGTCCGAGCGAAGCCGGGTAGCAGTACTAGTTACCATATAAAACTAGGATGGTGGAACAGAGAAGAAGATGTATTGTGTACCCTATCTACAACAGTATATAAAGGATATGTAAGTGCATGTTTAAACATAGTTCTGACGATGGCGTTAGCCGAAATAGCTATTAACAAATATATAAAATAATTTCTATAGAATTAAAATGTAATAAATTGTTATTTTTTTCACCGTATTATAAGCGCTGGTTTTTGTATGTTTGTGGTAATAAATAGAACACAATTTCAATTTAAAATTTCGTTGGAATCAAAATATTATTACAAATTATATATTGCAAATTTCAGTCTTAAGTAATATTTCAATGCCGCATGCCCTTTGAACCTTAACCTTTGACGCTGCTTAGTATCAAAGGTTGGGTGGTAGTGTTGTCTTCAAAAATGATTTTTTACGTCAGAGACAGACAAAACAAGTCTTTTTCTGATTTCTATATTTATTAAGATTCAAAAAAATCGTGAAATAAAAGAACATCGATGACGTGAAAACAAAGAGCTGAATCCGTACAAAAGGAAAACCAATGATTGATCTGATGTTTTCTTGTTGTGTCTTCGATAAAATTTATTGCTCCTCTGATATTGCTAATTCACTCTATTCAGATGCTTTCAACAAATTTTCTTTATAAATAAATTGCATGAAAATTTGAACAACAATACAATGTTATTTTCAACTCACAACTGATTGATTCAATGGGAAATGAAAACATAGAATATGATATTATTGCATGTACTATAAATACGTTCATTTTATACATAAAGACTCGTGTAATATTTCCGTATTTTGGCGCTTAGCTGTAATTCAAGTTTTTCTACCATAATCTATATTGACGTTAATTGAATTTAAAATAATGTCAGTCTCAAGAGTAAAGCATTAAAACCCACTAATAAAAAAAACACGCTGTCATTCAAGTTCTCAGAGCTTTTTTAGAGTGGTTCATAATAAAATACCCCTAGGTTCGTTGGGCATTAGTCAACGTCGTTGGTTTCCATGACTGACCGACCGGTTTTGAGCCCCCGTACGAGCAGCTTTTTTCAGTCGATAAATTGATTCTGCTCGAAAGCAATAGGTGTGTTGCTAAAAACTCCTTCCCAACCTTTTGATCCCACAAAGCGGTGCGCAGCGAGAGCGATTAGCTAATTACAATTCCTCGTATCTTTTCAATTCCTACTCTCTTAGAAAAAGAAAGATTGAGCAACAGGGTTAAAAGCAATTCTCGTAGAAAAATATATGTTGAAATAAACTAAGTGGGGAGTCCATATGCTTCAAGTTGAGGGCGGACATGGTAAAAATTGATTAGTTTAAGACATAGGCTCCCAACCTTTTTCAGTAAGCGACCCCAATGCAATTTAAAAAGGCATTTTTTAATACGTTAGTAACAGTAGTTAGGACAAGAAGTTTTCTATTTAGTCCAAATCTTTAATTTGTGGCAAATTCACTTGTTTAAAAGTTTGAGTTTTAAAATTTAATTCAAAAATCCGCTTTATTACACGAGGAACGATTTCCTTTTTAAGCGAGTTGATATTTTCAATGTGGTTTCAGTTAGGTGCCAAATCATTAGATCCCATCAGTGGTTTGAGACTTGAATAGGGGTTGATGGGTCCTAAGCTGGACGCTCACAATTATATCACACTTCGCACTGTAATTAAAACGAGCATGCGTATTCTAAAATACTCCACACTCCCTGTGAAGAGATTTAAATCTAGAATTAACAAAGAGTCAAAGTTTTCTATTAGGATAAGACTGCTGAAATTGAACAACCCGATGAGCTTTGTTGAAAATAAACAAAGGGAAATAACTACTTAACTTTTTGATTGTTTCCCCAAATGTTTTGTGGTGAAGTTGAAAAGGTGTCACTGTAATAGTGACAGTGACATAAAACATTTCCCGTATTGTTTATATAAATTATCACTTTTATTCTGTTCACTGTCAATACTTGGTGGAATGGCATCATAAAATATTTTTTTACAGCTCCCAATTTATTACTGGGCATGTGGACTCCTCACAAAGAACTGCTTGTAACTCAGTTGCTCAACCTCTCTTTTTCGAAGAGGATAGGGATGGAAAGGATACGAGGATTAGGACAGGACTAGTTGTTAGCTAATCGCTGTCACTATGCGTCGCTCTTTGGGATCGGAAAGGTGGGAAGGGATTAAACAACACAAACACCCATTGCTTCCGAGCAGAATCGATTTATCGACTGAGAAAATCTGCTCCGACCGGGAATCGATCCGAGGCGGTCGACTACCTAGCCTGACACGGTATCCAACGCCGCTGACCACTGCAAAATAGCTAAAAAAAATATTAATTACTCACTTAGGTACTAGAGTTGATAATGCTCGCCATGAGCAAAAACGGTCCTGGCTCCAATAAATTTGTTGTGGAATTAAGTACTAAAAATGTTTTATTATTCAAATTATATTAAAATAAATATTTAAAATATGTACTCTACCGATGTGATACGCATGGCTTATAAAATCGCCTATCTCGGCAAAGGTTGTAATTCAGTTGTTTGAACTATCTTTTTGGGGGGAATAAGAAGAGGCAATAAAAATAGTTTGTTAATCGATCTCTCTATTTCAATGGAACTGATGGGTTGAAATGAGTTGAGATATCTCAGACATTCATTCCTTGGAAAATTAAATTAAAAATTTATAAACATTTGTATTAAATATGTGTTTATGACTTTATGACTACTTCTGAAAGGGTAGTAAAAAAAATAATTATTTTTGGCAAAATTTTATTCAACCCCTACCATTTTGCAATAAGTTTGAGTAAAATGCTTTAACTACAAGTTTTATGGAGATTTTAATTGAGTTTAGCGCTGTTGGCGAAGAGAATATTTCAACATGTTTCCAAAAATGAAATCTGTTTTAATCTAAAAGAGCTAGCTCAAAATAATATTAAAGCTTGTTTTACTTCAATTCTGATAGTAAATAAAAAAATTCATAATGTGTCAGTTCTTTTATTAGTGTGGTTTAAGTACTTTGTGTAAATAAAATTTCAAAATACATCATTCTTAATAAAAACAGGAATTATTTAACATTGTATTACCGATCAGCTTCTTGAATCGAATATCCTGTATGGCACATTAATAAATTATAAATTCACCCCTTTTAGTGGTATAGAATCACTTTTAAGGTGTTCACTGTCAATACTTGACGGAAAGGTACTAAATATTATTTAAAAATAATAATGAAACATTGTACTCATTTCGCAATTATTTTTTTAAAATCATTACCGGTTTCGCTCATCGCAAGCATTCCCAACAATTTTTACTCATAAATAAGTCTTTTTATAGTAAAAATCTTCTAGAATATTGACTAAGAACATCCATTTGATCATGCAACATTTCATTTATATTTGTCATTTTATTCTTTCTGAAATGATCTAAAGCTAATATAATGAAGCTACCCAATGTAATGTATATTTGTTTATAAACAAATTGTACTTAAATCAAATCAAAATCCTTAAACTTTTGACTATATCAAAAGATATAATTTATTATGTCTCATAATTTCCTAGTATTATTTAAATGAATGGAAAATTTTAACATATAACAATAAAAAGATTCAACAGTGAAGAAAAACAATAATTAAATAACTTTGAACGATTTTCGAATCATTAAAACTTCATATTGAACTTGTCTTGAACCATGAGCCATCTGACTGCTAGGGTAAAGCTCTTTAAATCACACCATATTCTGATATTATATCAAACAGTGGAAAAAAATCCGTGAATAACATGATTCAATCCACAATCATCTGAGAATTTATCGAAAACTAGAAATAAAATGCAATTTAAATAGATATAATACTCATTGATTGAATTGGAAAAATATCTTTTATGTCTAAGAAGAGCTTTTTTTTCAAATAAGCTTTAAGCGTTTCCAATACGAATATTAAATATAAACAGAAATTGAATATTTTCCCCCAGTACAAATATAGAACATAAGAAGCTTTTGACACGGAAAAAGTTTCATGTAAACACTCACAATTCAAATCATTGAAATATAAAATGGTTCAAAGGAAAACGTGGAAAATGAAGTTTTCTGAGTACAAAGAGAAATGCATTTAGTTTTTGCATTCTGTGAAAAATTTACGGAAATTCTTTTGACAAAGTAGATTTATTTGTGTCGTTCGAGTAGCGATTTATTCACTTGAATTTTTTCGTTTTAGGTATTGCACGCCAGTCTGTTATGAAGAATGCATTTTTGAAATACTGTCAAAGAAAATAGTTTTTCTGAAAAATGATAGTTCAATAGATAAATACGTTCGTAAGGGCCGATTCAGAAGGTTCTGACACATATGTTCCTAATAATTTATTAGTTTTATTATATTATCGATGACTTGATGTGGACATATGCTCCACTAATTATTGTAATAATCGCATCTGAATTTTTTCTAAAAGAACTGACTATTACTCAGTTGGTTGACCTCAAGAGAGTGTGTATAGAAGGATTTGGCTACAATAAGACTAGTCTTTAGCTGATCGCTCGGGCTAAGCTTTGTTTTGAAGACCGGATGACAACTGGATGATAACAAAATATGAATAAAAAAATCCAATGATTTCTTATGTCGAAAAACTGAAATATTTTAATCAATAAACAGTTTGAAGATATTGAATCTATTTAAAATTATAATCGTGAACAAGAAAATATTTCTATAATCGCCTATGATCAGAAATAATTTGAAAGCAAACACAAAACAAATTATTCAGCAAAATGTGTCAGTCTATAAAAAGCGTACTTAAATATCCCACATTATATTATCATTTTCTGTCTGTGGTGCAGTGGTCAACATCGTTGGCTTCCGTGACGGACTACGAGCAAATTTTTCAGTTGATTCTGTTCGAAGGCACCCTTCCGATCCCAAAAGCGGTGCGTAGCGAGAGCGATTAACTAACCACAAGTACTACCTGAATCCTCTTTCCTTTCAATCCCACCTTTCTTAGACAAAATAAAGGTTGAGCGACTGATTAACAAGTAGTTCCAGTTAAAAAACATGCTTCATATGCTCCAAGTTGGGAGTTCATGGTAAAAAATATAAATTTTACTGTCTGTATTTGTCGTTGAATTGTGTTGACGAACAAGTTTTTTAATAGTATATGTATTTCAAACGATTCAAGTTTGTTATTTAATAGTTTTTAAAAAATGTGGTTACCAAATTTTTCAATTTATTTAAATCTACACGATCATACGTATTCCTACATGAACGCGCTGTATTACCTTGTGGGAAAACTTCGTATTATAAACTCAATATGACGACAAGATTTTCCTTAGCTGAAAGGAAAACGTTTAAGAAAACCGAGCGTGGACATAAAAACGTCGAATAACTGCAAGTCTGTACGATTAGGTTTCGCATAAACCTCGTTTTACATTACCAATGCAAAGAATCTGCTAACACGGTGTATCATAGACTTGGCAAAAAGAATCGGCTGCTTTATCAAACAAAAATATAGTAAGCTACATTTCCCCAATATATTACTAGAAATGAATCTAATACATATATATAACAATAAATATTTGTTTTTTTTGTGCCCTGTACAC
This sequence comes from Himalopsyche kuldschensis, assembly GCA_028554975.1. Taxonomy (NCBI): domain Eukaryota; kingdom Metazoa; phylum Arthropoda; class Insecta; order Trichoptera; family Rhyacophilidae; genus Himalopsyche; species Himalopsyche kuldschensis. Next base: position 3,045,724 of record JAHFWI010000036.1, read on the forward strand.
TGCCATAACGTTCATCCGATTGCAATGAAAGTTTATGGAGGCTTTTGGCATAGTCAAATTAACTTACAGTAGGTGTTTTATATAAAAATCAATGATTTTTCATATTTTATGTGCTGCCATACCGTTCATGTTGACAACTTTTTGATGCACTTGCGCAAAGTTTAAAGACATAGTACAATTAACTTTCAGTAGGTTGCGCGTGTATCGTACCATAGACAATCAGCAAAAGACAAACAACAAACGTCAAATGGAAAATGACATCGATACCGATCAATGTTAGTGAAATTAAATCGAAATTGTTTATCTAAAATGTTGAGCATCTGACAGCACTTCAATAAACACAAACACTTGCTTTCTTTGAGTGGCATTGCAACGCTTACCGGGTACCGGCCAGTATTTATATAAAAATAATGTTTGTAACTCGAAATCATCTCAAAAGAAATGGCATTATAATCAGTGAATTTCCTAGATTTCAAATTGAAACAGAAAAAAACTTATCTCCACTTTCGAGGTGGTCACTGTTTATTAATACTTGGTAAAATGGCATTATAATAATAAAAAAAAATGTACATACTTGTAACACATAAAATTTATTAGATTAGGACCGGTTTCACTCATAGCGAGCATTATAAACTGATAATAAATACAAAGATACAGCGATATTTATACAAAAGTTAAGCAAGACTTACAAGGTATCACTACTAGTTGACGTTGAAAAAAGTTGAAGACCTCTTAGCAATAAAAGCTACTAGATCAAAAATCATTAAAGTTAGAATGATCATCAACAATGTAAACACCAACAAGTAAGTCCATTTAATAAATAGGAAATATTTTAATCTTAATGTCCGTAATCCGTAATGAGTCAGCAAAATAGGGAAAGAATATTCTTCTAGACCAACGGTCATTAAAGAATTTTGTAAATAAAGATTCTATGTATTTTTATCAGTTGATAAGGCTCGCTATGTGCGAAAACGGTCCTGATCTAGTAGACTTTATTTAATTTGGAGTAAGTACTAAAAATTTTTTATTATTTTTATTAAATCATATTTTGATATTGCCGGGACTTGAGGCCACCTTATTGCTTAGGCAAAGCTCTTACCACAAGACAGCAAAACGAAGCTGACACAACGCTAAATAGCTAATTACAACAAGACAAATGAATATACACTATTCACCGCCACTTTGGTACGTAAGCCGCTATGACAATACTAGAGATTAACACAAATTTCGCATACTTATTTGATATTATGGATTTTCATCATTTGTATGATCTATTATTAAACATTGCTAATTTTCTGAAGATTATCATTAATTTCAACGCGATAAGATATTAAATACAGATTAAATATTAATACAAGTTTTCTAGTTTCAATAACGATGTGTACTTTTTCATTTTTATGTCACAGTAAACAATAACCACCCATCAAAAAGAAAAATAAATTAAAATAATTTTTATTTAATTATATTAAGTTAACAAACCTAGATTGGTTGTTATTCTAATTTTTGAAAATTGATCTTAATCTTTAAAATATTCTTGTGGTAACAGCTTCTAAGCAACTTGTATCGGTATATTTTACAAAATAAATTATGTCATTTATTCAACACTGCTATAAAATAAAACGTGTAGTTTTTTTTATTGTAAATTACATTTTTTGTAATTATCATTTTTGTAATAATTTTACCTTAAAAAGTGTAAATCTGGATAAAACTTTTCACGGACAATAAGAGGTATTTGAAACATAACATTTTTTTTGTTATTTACACCGAAAATTTATATCATAAATCCTAATAGGTATCAGTCATATTATATAAATTTATTTGAATTTGAAAATAGCACAGCTGGAAGAAATAATAAACAATTACTGAGAATCATTCTCGAGCACCGTGTTATTCTATTATGAGAAATTTCTCGGGTGTTCAAAAGGAAATGCAAGGTTTCACAGGAGGCTTAAGGGAAATTCAAATGCATTTTCCATAACAGAAAACCTTGTACGATACGGTATTATTGGAAATTTTTCGTTGCCCATGACTACGTGTACGGGTAGAGTATTACAATTTTCTCGTTATATCTGAGATGAAGCAACATGTTTATTGAAGGCAAAAAATCATATTGCGTAACAGAGGAGCTTTTGTTTATTATTTATTCACGGCACGTTTAATTATTTTCTTCGTGAGTATGCTAAAATTTATAATTTGAGAGCTCGAATCATAAAACATTATACCAGTTGATAGAATAATAATTATTATAAGAAAGAATATTTATTTTCAGAACTATACATCAAGGCTCATAACGTATATTTATTTGAAACGTAAAATAAAAACCATTCCTGTGAATGCATCTTCATTAATGACAATATTGTTTCTTGCTGTCAATAAATTGCAATAAATATTAGTAACAATTTGACAGGGTAAAAGAATATTTGAAAAGATATGTAGCAAAAAATAGTCATGGAACATTTTCGAATACTTCATTCTTAAAAATTAGGTTTGCTAAAAGTAAAAATAGTGATAATATTTATATACTTACAGGTAAGTGAGTTTTGTCAGGTATTTCAAAGCGCCACTAGGTATCTCAGAAAGGCCACATCCGTGAAGTAAAAGTCTTTTCAATCGCGGTATAGGTTTGAAGACATCTGGATGAATGTTTCCCAGTTTGTTGTCTGACAGCACCCTTAAAACAAAGCAAAAAAAATAATTTATAATTTCCTCTTCAATTAAAATTGAAAAGCTTTTATATTCATCGATGGGTGCCATAAATAAACAAAATTAAATGAAGTATATTATCATTCAAATTCAAATCACATCATAAAACAAGACGTAAAAAATAGTATTAGCTATATTTTAATGCCAGAAAAATAGTTACTACATCAAATAAAAATCGTTTAGATTTTATATACTTTTATAAATGTTGCCATTCATGACCTAGGATACGTTTTTTCGCAACATCAACAATTCAATTACCTACAAGGATGAACTCATCATGTAAATATTTATGTTTATTTATACATACGGAAGAATTAGGCTATTATCTGTTAAAATAAATTCAGCTCATGGTCAACAGTACTTAATACTAATTTGATATTTATTATGTCAAAATATTATTGGAAAAATATTCGCAAAAATAATTACCAAATATGTAGATTTTTGAATAACAGGTGGCGTCAAAAATCATTAAATGGTTATTGGGATGAATTGTAGCATTCTTGTTTTTATTGGTATGATAATTATTAAAAGACGTATTTTGGTAGGAGAATAATTAATTTAATTGTTCGAAAAAACTATGCCGATCGAAATCTTATCTCAACTCGTATCTCAAAACGGAATTGATGACAATAATAGTATATAAATATAATATTTTAATGAGACAAATTTTGTGTCAAAATCAGGTTCCCTATCGCTAAGCAAAAACTTTTATGTAATAAAAATTACCTTCTGAATTCTAAACAAATACAAGATTGGTTTTCTCATCTTTTGTAAAATCTATTCACAATCGAATAATTGTGCTTACAGCTTTATTAGTATCTATCAAAATGGTCTAATGATAGCACCAAATAAAAAAAAATAGTATTCGCTCTATTGTAGTGGGAGATGAATTTGCCAAATATATTAGCCAAAGTGTATCTGATAGAATCCGATAGGGGGCAATTAATTGAATCGTAGGAAGATCTGTTTTTATTGCTTCCGCTCAAATTGGGTCGAGTGGAGTATACAATAACTTGCAATAGGTGAAAGATGAATACTATAGAAAAAAAGAGCCACGAAGATTATTTATATTGGTCTCTTACCAGTAAAAATACAAATTCCGTTTAAAATCTCGTTGAAGTCTGGTTGCAGACGATTCTATATTATAATCAAAAACGTTATCGATTCTGTATTTGATAAAAGACAGATGCTTTAATCTTGTTACTCTTGGATACATAGTATTATTTTATCTAAAACCCATAATTTCGTGTGTTATGTGGTCGAATGCCAACGTCGTTGGCTACGGTTGCTGAGCTCTCGAGCTTGAAACCATGCCCAGGTAGTTTCATTTTTTAATCGAATTATTGATAATCGGTGAAATGGGTCTGTGCTGTGTAAAATTTCTTTCCACATCTATCCAATCATAGCGAGAGTGAGGAGGTAACGAGAGCGACTAGCCAACCGCCCGTCTTGTTTTAGTCATATTGAAAATATATAAAATATGCGGTTATTTCACTGTATAATAATTAGAAAACAATCATCACAACATTATATTTTAGGCGTGTAAATAATTGTTATTTTATAAATCTTGCAAATTATTATTTTTAGGTTTTCTCTATCAACAGACTTTTCCGAGACCGATGTTACGCTTACTGAGAACAAAATCTTCCCCAATATTTCATCTTTTACCTACCTATATTTATGTGCATATCCAAATAAATCTATCACTTTTGACGAGTAGGTCGTAAAATTTGTAATGCGTGAAATTTTAGGTCAAAAGAAAACCACCGAAAAATGGGTAAAGAGATGCATGAGACAGCAGGGTTTTGAGTAATGCCAGTGAAATTTTAGTGGGTGGCATAAAAACTAGCAAATCTATTTTGGGTATGTCACCAAAAAAAAAACCACCAAAATTGGGTAAAAGACTTGAAAATGACGAGGACAGCAGGCTTTTGAGTAATGCCAGTGTTTTAATTAAAATGAATCGCCATGCTAGAAAAAATGACATGAAGAATAAAAACTAGCAAAACTATTTTATTTTTTGTATGTCACCGCCCCCAAACATTATTTCCAATGATTTCCTTAAATACATCATTTTGCATCTCCAGTTTTTTATTAATCATTCGCATAAATACATGTTAATAACGTGTTTTAGTATATTTTTTTGTTTTTTATTTATTGTCTAAATTATTTACTTGAAAAACGTCACGAGGACGGAAGATAGAAATAAAAAACAAGCATTCGCTTAATCATAGAATAATGAAAGTTATTTTAAATTTTATATTGATATTCTAGGTGTTTATTAGATATTTATCGTACCTGTCAAAATATTATGATATTTTAAATATGAATGCTTGTAAGATAGTTAAAAGATATTTTTTTTTTATATAAATGGTATAATTTTTATTTAAGCTTTGGAGTATGATACCAATTTTGAAAATGAACGCTGTAAATCAGACAGAGAGTGAAAATGATATATAATCTAGTAAAGGAAGATTGTGAAAAGCCGCAAGAGTGGGCGGATGAATAGAGTTTTGAGGCTAAAGGCGTGGAGAATAGCATCTTGAATGATGGGCAGAAATCAGTAGAGACATTGTTATAATCATTTCCTGACAAAGGTTTCCTTAACAAAAGTTTAAGCTAATTTTTGAATCTAAAATTTATTTCTATTCTTCTTAGATCCGCGGATAATCTACTGTAATAATATAACATAAACAAAGTTTATCATCTGTTCATGTTTTCAATACTCTCACCAACCTTTCAGGAATAAATATGTACCATATTTATATATTTTTTTATGCATTTTGGTGCAGAAGTCAACATCGTTGTCTTCCGTGACGGACCTGAAGGGTCGAGGATTATTAAATGCGAGCAGACTTTTAAGTCTATATTTTTGTTTTCCAGTTCAAAATTTATGGATATTCGCAACTGCCAATAATTAAAAAAAAAAAAACATTTTATTATAATAAAAGCGGTTCGTAGCGCAGAAGTCAACATCGTTGACTTTGTATCCTTTGAATACCTAAGTTCACTGCGAGCAGAAAAAAATCCAGTTTAAAAGCAAGGTATGATTTATATTATTGATTGAGTTGGCATTAACCATTAGAAAATCCTTTGAATAATACGGAAAAAAAAAGAAGTTTATAGCAAGGTATGATTTAATTCATTACTTGGAAAACTCCATTTTGAGAAAAATATATTTTATTGGAAATTATTTTTGGTTTACGCCATCGTCAAAACTATATTCTGGAACGGATGGAACTTTAGATTATATTGCTAGTCTTATATTATTATTGACAATATAAAAAAAATGTATATATTTTTCGATAAAAAGTACCGTTTTATCATTTTTTTCTGCGGCCCTGCTATAAAATGGTAATGTGGCGTTTAGAAAATGGGTCAAATTTGTGTCGAATGTCTGCAGGAGTGTAAAAAAACTCAAGTGTGATTTTTTATTGTTATTTATGCGGCGAAGGGGATGCTAAAAGAGACAATGACGCATTTTGTCACTTGTCTAAATTTAGAATCTGCAGTAGAAAAATGATCAAAAGGGGGGGTTTTAGCATTTTTCTGCGTCAAACTGCGTGAGTTTTTTCGGAAATTTGTTTTTATAACAACATCCAAGAAAGTGAAGCTTACATTTTAATCTATTATGATGCTGATTATGATAAAATCATAATTTTAAATATCCAACAAAAAACCAAAAAAAGCTCGATTGTATCTTTTTTTTTTTACAAAAGCTTGTTTATCAACAGGTTTTTTTTTGAAAATTCCTGTTTTTCAGGCGCAAAGGTGGGAAGTACCGGAAATCGGAAACGGATCCGCAGCGCCTCGCCGGCTGAATTGCGAGCTGTTTTGTTTGCAGGCTTCCGACGTCTGGGCCTAATGAATTTATGTTGAGCATTTCCGGTTGCGTCACCTCACCTTCGCTACCTTCCAGCCCATAAACATCAAAGTGGACGATGCAACGGAATGTTACTTCGTACGTTGTATTTTTATCTATATCAGATTGGAAGCACAGCTTAATTAATTCAATTTGCCGCCCAAGAAAGAATAAATAAGAATCAATTCACTCAATCACTGCAAATTTGAATTGTTTGAATTTTGTACTTTTCCATGAGTTTTGTCGCTAACGACCCGAGTTTCGCCTTTCGGCATCTTCAGGCATTTCAAGTGCACGGATGTACTTGAAATGCCTGAAGATGCCGAAAGGTGAAACCCGGGTCGTTAGCGACAATACTCATGGAAAAGTACAAAATTCAAACAATTCAAATTTTATATTGAAATTCCATCAAGCCCCTCAGTCGAAATCCTTAATTAAATATCACTGCGTTTCATAGCGTGTCGATATGTTGTTTAACGATTCATTGAATCATATTTGAAAAGGAATTAAGATATAATAAAACATGTTAATATAGTTTTCTTCCCATGGGTAGTTAAAAAATCGTTAGCTCTAACAAATGAGTGTTTTGAAATTTCTTTAAATTAATTAAAATTGGACAAATAAACTGATAAGAACTTTATAAGAACGTCTTTGACAATTCATCAATAAGTTTTTGCGATGCTTTTTCGTGCACACTCTGAAAACTTTTTAAAACACATCTCAATTCTCTAATTAACACATAAGATTGATTTTATTATCTTTATAGAAATATTATATTAACAGACTTAAAAGATATTAAAGAGCTTTTCTAACTAAGTTTTTGAAGTTAATTATATATAAAGTGAAATCGCAAACATAAAAAATTACTACTACTAATTAAATTACTCATTTGGGTCATCAAGAACAGATGCTCTAGCGGCGGCAATATTTTCCTCACTTCGTGCATTTATTTGTCTCACTGGCATTGGAACATTGTATAGCGACAATGTGCTTTCAAATTTTTGCACCAAACGTTGAATTGTTGATGTGGCAGGCAAGTGATGACGACGATAAAATGGTCGTAATGCTCTTAAAGTTGCGGAGAGCGAACGCGAATTTTGGTAGTAGATTTGAATAATTTGCAAGCGTTTCTCCGGTGTGTACTGCTCCATGATGATTTGCCAACTAATTACGAGTATTAACCTCAAAAGTTTGAGCGTCCCTATTGAAAAACCCTTTATATACCAGTGTAGATACCGCTTTAAATGATATGGTGATGTTTTGAAAAATCTCTTATCATACTGGCTTTTTAGTCACAATATGGATTATGGAAATTCAGTGGATTATTTAAAACTGAAGTAAAATAAAAGTAGGTAGAGGAAATACACAGGTTCTTTTGATTCATAACAAATAATGAGTATACAAATTTTCGATGAATTCGGAGACAATTATGTGGATGTTCATTTTAATAAAAAAAATCGATATCATTGTTATTCCACGTATTGTGGAAAAATATTGACCCATGTTTTGCATATTTGATTGACATCTTCAAGCTTTCAATCAGCAAGGTTATTACTATTGGATATAAAAATTTTCCATCAAAAATTATTATAGACACTTTTCGTATTTTATTTAAGCCTAAGTGTATGTTTTGGAGAGTAGAAACATAATTTTGAAAAAAGACTATACATAATCATAAAAGGAACCCCTGCAGGTTCTTATTTCAAGTTCTTTTAAACTCCCTTTCCTTCTACACCGTTGCTGCGTCCTGTTCGCTTGTAAATTAATTATGCCGAATCCTTCCTAGGGTGCTCGCTCAACAATAACATCAGCTGTCGAGAGTGAGGGTGTTTCTAATGGATAAAGTGATCTTTTGTTTTTCGGGCCTTGTATTCAATTAACAAATAAATAATTAATTATAACGTTGAAGAAGTTTGAACGATAGGCTTTGATGTTGCATTTGATACGACATGTTGTTGTGCTTTTATTAGAAACCTTTCAAATTAAATACGAAGGATTTTTCTTGTATTACCAACGACAACGACGAGGAAAAACTATTATATACAAATTAATAGTCCTAAGAAGGGATTACAGTACCGGATGAATATATTTGTACTGGTGAAGATAATTACGATACCGGAAAAATAAATCAATCCCAAAAATTATACATACCTGAATCCTAAGCATACTAGTGGTGGTGTCTCAACGTAATTGGCTTGGGTTGTAGATCATACAGGTTCATTTCCCAGTCCGGGCTGTTTTATTTTTCAATCGAACAATTGATTTTCGTTCGGGGACATTTCTGTGCTGTCTAAAATTTTCTCTCACATCCACCCATCCGAATAAAAACGGGACGTAACAAGGCTGATTAGCTTTCCACTATATTGTGAGTTGTAATACAGGTATTTCGCAGTTTCGAAACCAGTATTTCAGTAACCGTTATACCGGGATTACGATTCCGGTTATACAAGCATTGTAAACCTTTGTTCTGTTAAAAGTTAAGACCGCTAACACACATAACTTCTCCAAACTATTTTCCAAAAGAATATGAATGTGTGCTCATCTGGATAAAAAATAAATAGTATTAATCTAACTAGCCCCTTAGAGTAGAGAGGAGCAAGCAAAATTATGCTGAATAAATCATTTTTAAAAAAATATTCTACGAAATCGAATAAAAATAACAAGATTCAAAAGAAATTACACGAGATAACATATCTCAGAATATTCTTGAATATTTCAGAAAATACTTCTTTATTTTAATATTTTTTTATCACGCTGTATAAATATCGTCAGGTAATTAACATACCGATATCAGTTTACTATCTATAGATATATTCTTTTAGGCTTAACATGCTTTTAAATACATTGAAGCTGTTAATTAGAAAACTTTGTTACGTATATTACTAATTAAATTTGTGCTTTTGAAAATTCACCTATACCGTACTACAATTAAAATTGCTTGTATGCCAATTTTGTCTAGTAGGATATTTGATTAAATTTTCCTTTTCATAATTGTCTCGTCAGTTATTTTCGATTTAAACAAAAAATACATGAAGTATATTATGTTTTAGGCTGTGATTTATAATAAGAAATTAGAGTTTTACATTATACTAATTTATTTTTAATTATAGTTGATTAAAGAAATGACGAAGGCGTAAGCCGAAAATTTTTTTATATAAAAAATTTATGTAGATTAAAATTAATAACAATTTTTTCTTCCGTATTATGAAGTATATTAATTTGTGATTGGCAATAAGAAATTAGAGTTTTACATTATACTAATTTATTTTTAATTGTAGTTGATTAAAGAATTAGTGGGATTTTTTTTATTTATCTGAGCATAATAACAATTTATATTGAAGTTTCAAGTTGTTGTATTCAAAATGTCATCACCTTTTCTCACTTTTATCAGTTTTCGTCATGATTACGCTATCCATTAAGGTTCACATTAATAGTCTGAATGTTCTCTAACTACTAAATTTATGTATACTAAACAGTATGATAAATCGTTGACGTGGGGACAGCCCCAACAAATGATTACGAAGGGTTGTAAACCCTTTCAGACAAGCATTTCACTTTGGACAAATTACGTTTGAATTAAAGTTTGTTCTGATTAACAATAATGATAATTAAAATCACATTTTTTTTGATTCATTACACTGTAGAAGAAAACTGAAAACATTAGCTGTTTAAATGAAATTTATGTATCAAAATATTAATCTATTACCAGCAACGGTTTTCTCGAACAACGTGTCCCTACTATGGCATATTTTTTAAGGCATAACTGATTTATTTTAACTACGTTTTTGTTTTGGACGATGTCTTGTTCTTATTTATGCTCAAATCACTTAAAAATCGAGGTCTGCAGCTGTTTCAATACTCAGATTAATATCAATATAATATTTATGTTGTACTTTTAATCGACGAGGAAAATTTTTGCTTCTTCTTTAAGACTCCTTAGACCGACATAATTTTAATAATCCATTTATTTGATCGATGACGATAAAAACAAAGCTTTTTTTATGATTGAATTTAAAAAAATATATATATTTCTTTCATACGTAACTGAGCAGTATATGTATGTACATATATAAGTACGTACGATTTATCGGTTAAAATGAAAGAAAATATTAATATTTATACCGTTGATAGGTTAATACTTACAACTCTTCTAAATCAGGCACCAGCGCGAATGATGAAGATGACAGCTGAGTCAGATTGTTTCCCTGAAGATCTCTGAAAAAATAAAAAATAAATAGTTTAATATGGGACTCGAAATATTCACTCCTAAAAATGCAATTTAATTAATTATAATGAATATGCATCGCTTCTAATAAAATATTATTTAAATCGGCTCATACGCGGAAGAAAGGGAAAATGATTGCGCTGAAGGTATTTAAAATACATTCGATGTAGTATGTCAAATTTTCAAAGAATTGATGAAAAAAAGGCCGCAACGGTATTTAATTAAAAAATAGTTCACAAAGTAACATACTGAAACGTTTTGTAGAGTTGAGACAATAATACTTGTGGTGTAAAATTGTATTTGATTAAATTAAACAAGTATTTATATAATGTCTTCTTCTAATACCATATCACTCATTGTGCCGCCAATTGCTTTGCTCCTTCACATAACATCAAAGTATCCTTACTAAATTGATTGATATTTTGGACCGGATATTATCAATAACCATTAGCGATTTTCCCGGCTAGTTGACAATACTTATTTCTTGAAAGTATATTGAAGAAGAAACAGAAGCTTATCTCCTGGGTTCTTTGTCGAGTGTCAATGTCGTTGGGCTTGAATTCGGAACTCACAGACTCGGATTCCAGGACTGGATGTTTTATAAATTGATTTTTCAATCGATGTCTGTTTGAAAGTATGGTTGTCTGTGGTGATTTAAATTTACTCTTACACCCATCCGATCTTAAAAACAGGACTTGTTGAGAGTAAATTCACTAGCCACTCGCCCTGTGCTAGCTTTATAATTAAAAAGAGATTAGGTATCTGAGTAACAAGAAGTTATCATAGAAAAGTTTCCGTTGAAACAAGCTCTATTTTATGGGCATTTTTTTTTCTTTTTACAATGTCCGCTCCCAATTCCTGGAGTTTATCTCAACATTTATTTTTCTATGAGAACTGTTTGATACTCAGTTGCTCAACCTCTCTTTTTTTGAAGAGAGTAGGGATTGAAAGGATTCAAAACTCGGACAGGAATAGTGGTTAGCTAATCGCTCTAGCTATGCGTCGCTTTGTGGGATAGGAAAGGTGGGAAGAGATTTTCAACACTAAAAACAGTTATGCCTTCGAACAGAATCGATTTATCGAATGAAAAAATCTGCCAAAGACCGGACGTTTATTGACATTAAAAGAAGACAAGGCCAAATAAATTTCGTTGATTCTATATCATATATCGATTCGATATCATATCTCTGTTCGTTTACGTATATATCATATTCGATTTATTGCCATTCGTTCGCCGCGTTCTGACGGCTTTCTGTTTCGTCATAACCTACAACTATCAGACGCGATGTCTATATATCTATCAAATCGAATCAAATCGAAATCTAAATCTAAATCTCGATCTCGATCTACATCTACCTATCCGTGTCGTGTGCGGCTATCGTGTGATTATTTGTTTTTTGTGTGATTGTGTAATATTTGTGTGACGAGCGTGGCGTCTATCAAACCTGTCAAATCTATCGAATCCATCAAATCTATCGAAATGAAGCAAAATCTATCGAAATCTATCCATCCTATCTACATATCCGTGTCGTGCGTGTCCATCGTGCAGTTACTTTTTGATTTTTCAATTTTTAAAAGCCAAAAGTATAGGCAGCGCTCAATACACATTCAGAGCGGGATATATCCAAAATAATGTAATGTCTTATTCGCAGTAAGTTATTGTATAACTATACAAACAATTACTTGTTAAAGTACCTACATAAACCATAAAGTTCTAAAGAAATAATTATTTTTATCTCATAATAAATTGATAAAAAAAACCCAGCATAAGCTCAAGCTTTATTACATCATTAAAAATAAATGAGAATATATATTCGTCATTTATATAAATTCATTCAAATTGTGAGATGAACTTCTTTGACCTCTGAATGCCGTCCTTGAAATGAGGAAGTAAGTTGTACCTTTATTGATTGCCTCAAAGGATGTCTTCTAAAGGAAGGTAAGTTTTGGTACGTTCCATTATTTTGAGAAAGGTCATTCAGTTCAGATAATGCGATATTTTCATGGACGATAAAACTCAAAAAGTCGCAAAGATTTTACTCCCGATAAAGACAGCGAAAAGGAAAAATACTAAGAAACATTCAGTGGCTTTGCATTAATAAAACGACTATTGGATAAAATGAATTCATATTATATACATTGTAATAATTAATACAACATAATATAGTGCAGTAGACTTAAATTTTAAAATATCCAACATTTTTGGAAATTGTAGATAACGGACCAATAAATTTGCATTTGAGCACATAAAACATCAACGCTTTAATTGCTAGGAAATTAAATATGGACTATAAATGAAATGTATTCAATTATTTAAAAAAAGGATAAAAACAATTATAAACCTTTAAAATATCGTATGGAAGGCTTAAGAATTGGTGCTTGATATGTGAAATTAATTAAAGATCCATTTTTGTGTGACGTCACTGGAAAACTTGGAAACCGACCTCTCTTTTGTGTAAAAGAATATTCAAAATGATTTAAAGTCATTCTGGATCGGATATTCACGTCTTTCAAGAGCGGTTTATTAATGTTTAAAATTCACAGTGACTCGCAATTTTATTTCTGTGAATGGTATTAAAAAACATTATAAAAATATTCACTGTAATAGTTCATCTGGATGATTACTTGCGGAATAAACTATGAAAAAGAAATGGAGGAATCGTTCGTGACAAATTTTGATAGATATATGTTTCATTTACACTTTTAGTAAAGCAAAATTTATTTTCGATGTGCTTTTGAAGTTATTCAATTGAGGTCTTCAGTGATAAATCAAATACATAATTGATATGTCGACACCTAACTTTGATATATGAGCGTTTGAAGTTTAGATTGATTAAAATTCACTTGTAACAATGAGCAAGTAAAAATGTTTCAAATTACTTATTTTAAGCATATTTTTTCACAACTCTTGCTAAGAAATAATGATTTTAAAGACCTAATAATGGAAATAATGATGAAAAAAATGTGTGCAGATGCAGTGCAACTACGGAATTCTGCTAAATCCGTTATTCAATCATAGATTATTCTGAAATTTATATATCATATGATAGAAGAGGTATGCACTGTATCCTGTGCTTAGCTTACCAAACAAGCATCTTAAAAATATTTTAATTAAATAATTACACATGCTGGCAGTAGTAAGGTTTCGACTGAATCTCTTCAGCCTCACGTTGCTTTTTCCCGTTGACTGCTAGCGTCTGATACGTTGAGACTACAGATTCCAATTCGAGTATCAAAAACTCGATACTTGAGAATACTCGTAATCTATAAATGAAGATATTTCTCAAATTTTATTTTCTTATTGAAAACTAGATTAGATAGAACTATTCAATTCATTGTTACGTATAAAAGAGAAAGTTTTTTCCTGAAGCGGGAATTAAAAAAACAAAACTGCGAACCAATATAAAATTTGACACGTTTAATTCTCTATTATTTTTTAAAAATATGTTTTATAAATTGAAATAAATGTATAACTGAAATTAAATATAGAGACGACCTTGATCTCGGCTCCCTCGTAATTCGAGAGGGAGCCTCCGATCCGACACTCAGGAAGAGGAATTTAGGGAACGGAGTAGGAGAAGCAGAATGCTCTTATAATAAAAGACGATCTCAAAGCGTTATGAGGTGCGATTAGCATACATTATTTATTTACTTAAAAGTTATACACAGATTTTACACACGTTACGATACATTACATAATACACTGAAGTTCGTTTAACATTGGCAATACCGCTATTACAAGAAGATTAGGAGATTGAGAGCTTCTTTCAATTCTCACTTGATGCTTGCTAATCTCTCACTGACTAATTACTTAAAAATCGATTCTAATAAGCTCATTATCACCCGTGTTTAGCGGGTATTGCCCAGCTTATTGTCATCTTAACGGAGCAAAACCGTTAAAAACCATTAAAAGATGCGCCCAATGATCCATCAAACTCTGCGTGAAATACCACGTATCTAATGCACTCAGGGCGTGAAAGAGTCAGAGACATTTAAAGCGAGACGTAGGCCTCTGCTCCAACTTGGAGACGTTGCGCCTAAATGTCTCTTTTACAAAATTTTAAATTACTCTATATTGAATCGCTATAGATTTCAATATAGAGTATTATAAGATTGAATTTACTTCCTGATATCAACATAAACTCATAGACTGAGGTGATTATAAGACCTTTCGAGAGAGTTCTGATATCCTACAATATAGGTTGGTATCAATATGCTTTCTTATTTAAATTCATCTATTAAGATACACGAATTTGAATTTATAAAAAATATGTTGGTACTCGATACTCCAGTAGTTTAGATGTGGAATAATTGGAGTTTCTAGTTGAGACGCCTGATTGCGGTGATCTACAAATTGATATTCTAAAAGAAATAACAGAATAGTTAAGTCTTAAAACCATATTTTACTAAAATATGTGTGCATTATTTAACACAAACACTTATTAACTAGTTTCTGAAATCTTGGTTGTTGGAATATTAAATAATATATAATATAATAGTGACGAAGCTAATATCTATTTTTTTTTAACCATGTCCGCTCCCCACTTGGAGCATATAGACTCCTCACGGAGTGTATCTCAACATATGTCTTTCTACGAGAACTGCTTGTTACCCAGTTGCTCAACCTCTCTTTTTCGAAGAGAGTAGGGATGTAAAGGATACGAGGACTAGGACAAGACTAGTGATTAGCTAATCGCTGTCACTATGCGTCGCTCTTTGGGATAGGAAAGGTGGAAAGGGATTTTCAACAACACAATCACTCATGCCTTTGAACAGATTTATCGACTGAAAAAATCCGCTCGTTCGTACCGGGAATCGAACCCGGGCGGACCGGCACGCAAGTCAAAGCCGTTGCCACTGCGCCACGGACCGGACAAGCTAATATTCTTTTCGCAAAACGGCTAAGTCACGTAAACTCGTGAATTACATAAATATATGCAAATGATCTAAATCTTTTAGTCTTTATTTATATATAAGAATTACTATAATAAAAATTCAGAAAGATAATTAAAAATATTTTTTTTATTGGCCACTTATAAGTTTTAACTGTTCGCTAAATATATATATTTTTTGTATTTATCCATTTCTGGCTCACACCGTCTCAATTAGTGAAAACAAATTGCCCATAATGTTTCTCAAGCAAGCAATAAGTATCTTTGTATGAACTTATATTATAGTCTCTGCTACAGTGTGTTTTAAAAACTACTCCATTATTTTGAATTTATGGCACTCGGCGCACACATTTGTATGTTTGTAATGTACGAGGACAATAAATAAATGAATGTGTTTTTTTATCTGAGAAAAAAGAAATTACAGCCATAAAGTCACAGTATTAGCGTCGTATCAAAGCTATATTCTTGATTTGTTGTTTGTTGGGAATTTATTGACAGAATAAACTTTTTGTATGGGAAAAAATAATGATGGAAAGCAATAAGATAAAAAAATATTCGAAAAACACTGTACATCGACAGTTATTTGAAAGTATTATATAGAAATAGTATTGACTCTTTGAGTTTGTTAATGGAGCTGGTGCTGATCCTAAGTTCCATCGTCAAAACCAAACGTTTTTGTTGCTATGACTTATGAAAGCAGTATCACTTTTAAGGTGTTTACTGTAAATACTTAAATAGTGGTAGGATAGAAATTTATTAAAAAATAATTATACATTTTTAGTATTTACCCTATAGTAAATTTATTAAGATCAGTACTGACTTCGCTCATCGCTAGAATTTTCAACCGAACCAGTTAAAAAAGATTGTGATGAGCGAAACCGGTCCTGTTGTAAACAAATTTACTGTGGATTATGTATACAAATATTAATGTTTGTTTTTCTACCTTTAATTTCCTACTGAAACTATATGTAGAGTCCGCCAGGCGTTTCCTAGTTTCCTGCCTAGAGTGGATATAGACTATTTTTTTTGTTTACCTCTCCCTCATTGACTGATTTTCTATTATTATTTTAATCTTTTGTGTCAAAATTTTCCACCCCACTTCTTCAGCCAGACAACTAAAAATCTAAATATAAGTATGAATTTGCATAAAATTGCCAAATAGAACATTAACCAGGATATAAGCACACGTGATTGAGTATATTATTAGAAGATCAACAAAGACCGGTTGTAAGTCAGTCGCTCAAAACACTCGGTAAACTGGTTATGGAAAAAATAATTATATTAGATAAAACCATGAAATCGATCTTGTTCTCTCAACGACACGTTTTTATTATCAAAAAGAAATTCAATGGAGGAAATGAAAACATCACAAACAGACATGCATGTAGA
Organism: Himalopsyche kuldschensis; assembly: GCA_028554975.1. Classification (NCBI taxonomy): domain Eukaryota; kingdom Metazoa; phylum Arthropoda; class Insecta; order Trichoptera; family Rhyacophilidae; genus Himalopsyche; species Himalopsyche kuldschensis. The sequence continues at coordinate 3,062,795 of JAHFWI010000036.1, forward strand.
CATAAAGCTATACATACATTGATTTGAAAATCTTTGAATAAAATTTTTATTTGACTATCCAATCCCTTGACTGTAGGCGGGTAAGAAGAAAGCTCAAAAGATTTTTAGGGTTGAGTAAACGAATGAAGTGTATATTTTTATTCCGAAAAGGTTTTTTACGTAATTACGTACTAATTTCAAAGTCGACATTCAAAGTTATGAAAATTACATTTTAGTGAACAAGTTTTCCAGTTAAGATAACAAAAACCAAGAATAAATGAATGCCATAACTATAAAAATGTAATTTTGTTATTACTGTACTTTTTGGATTTATGATTAGTAATAATGGTAATAAAAAAATGAATAATAGTTCTTATTACTTTCAGAAAAAATGTTTTATCTTATTGCCTCTAACGACTATTTTCGAACAATTTTCTTGCAAACTTGTTTTTAAATGATTTAGTCGACTGAGTATTTTTACAAATAGCACCATTAAAACTATTTATTTAAATTAAAAATTTGTACATGTTGGAAAAGTTTAACGGTGGTGTTTTATTTATTTAAATAAAAAGCCTGTTCACCGAGAATTATTAACAGTGATTTTTTTTTAACTTACAGTCTTTGGTCTTATGTTATTCTATTACTATTTTATAAAGTTTGTATATTTACGATAATTTAAACACGTTATTTTCTATACACATAAAAAGATCGCAGATTACAGTGCTATGAATACGCATTCTTTGCGAATTCTAAAATTGTATTTAATCTGGAAAATGGGATGAGAAAATGCACCCAAGCCACCCAGATGGAAATGTATTTGGAACAACTACGTTCTTGATCAGACTTTAGCTTCGTGCTAAAATTGAACCTAGTAAGATTTCCTCATGAAGACAAGCACAGTAGGTCATAATCTCTCTTTATTTAACTTGACAGAGCTTGATATTTTTTCAGCGCTAAAATTATCACCAAAGTTGAAAGACCATTAAGCCGTGATTAAAATTGTGAAATAAAATAAAAATACACAATTGACTCGCAATTCAAGTCAAGAATTGTTCATAAACAATTCAATTTTATTCAAATTTAATACTAAGCAACACGTTTTAATAAAGTGCGTTGTTAAATAAACTTGCAATATATTATTTAATGAAAACTTTGGGAAGCTTAATATTTTATTATTCTACGCAAAACAAACATACACGACATTATTTGAACATCAGCTATTATTCTAAGAAAGCCAATATTTTGTTACCGTGTACCATCCTAATGCAGAACATATGGACACTCATAAAAATTATCTCAGCAGAATTATTCAATGAAAACGGCTTGTTACGTTTATAAGGGTATAAAATATAGGACTAGGTCGATACAAGTGGTAAGCAGGGACGGCTCGTGCTATAGCGCAATGGTGCACTGCGCTCTTGAATATATTGCAACAATTTCAAAATAAATATAATATTTATATCGATATTTATATCAATTTAATAATTTTAAATTCTTTGCGTATATGCTCAAGCAATAAGCAATTTCAAAATAAATATATCAATTTATTCATTCAAAATTCCATCATTGTATGTTTCATAAAAGGATATTTCACGCATCCCAGCAAAAGTAAAACTAGTAATAATAAGTTTGCTAACGCCAGACGATTATAGATGTTGAACCCTCTTGAGGCGCACTTCTTGGAAATTCTCGAAATGACCCTATTGACGTTGTCAAGGTAGGTAGAAAAAATGATTTTTTTCGTCGCTATTGAGGCGCGAACCAAAAAACTCGTTTGAAATTTCGAGGCTAGTGGTGCATATTCTCCCTAGATGCGAGAAGTCTCGAATCTTCACGTTCTTTGTCGAAAATATTCACATTTGTTTTTGCTGCTTCCCTGATACTTCAGTATAGGGCTAAATCTACCCAGATGAACTCTTTTGACGTACGGAAATATATCGATAATCGCGGGTGGAAAGTGTATGTGTGAAAGTGCATTCTATCCATTTTATCTTGGCTGGATTTCGATTTACGTAACTATAACATTTTTATTTTCATAAATATTTCATTACTCATTACTTTTTTTATATTTTCATACTTTTGTCATTTCATAATCATCTTATTACAAACGCTATTAGCGTATATAATATGAATCAATAATGTTTTAGTATAAAGAAAGTGTTTGTCCATATAAAACTGTCCGAAAATTTTTAATACAATATCTAATTACCTACTATATGTTCATGATACTGTATAATATATTTTTTTTAACCATGTCCGCTCCCGACTTGGAGCATATGGACTTCTCGCGGAGTTTATCTCAATACATGTTTTTATACGAGAACTGCTTAGCGTTACTCAGTTGCTCAACCTCTCTTTTTCGAAGAGGGTAGGGATGGAAAGGATACGAGTACTAGGACAGGACTAGTGATCAGCTGATCGCTGTCACTATGCGTCGCTCTTTGGGATCGGAAAGGTAGGAAGGGATTTTTCAAACAACACAAACACCCATACCTTGGAACAGATTTATCGACTGAAAAAATCCGCTCGTACCGGGAATCGAACCCGGGCGATCCGGCACGCAAGCCAACGCCGTTGTCACTACGCCACGGACCGGACAAACTATATAATATTAACTATATAATATTCTACAATACAATTTTATCTTCATTATTATATATCTTCTACATATATAATATTTTTGAATATAGTATCGCAAATACTAATGACCAGATAATAACATAAGAATATCTATAATAAATCTAGGGTTTTATCCTACCTATTGTTAATAAGTTGATTGATTTCAAGTCTTTGAAAGGTTTCAAGTCTTTGTAGACGTGTTTTTAGTTACACAGTATTATTTCGGCTTAAATCGCTTCTCCGGCATAACATTGTGATAAGCTTAATTCTCTTGCCATGCAAGTATAGAGAAGCAGTTAGTATCGTCAATGTCGGACTTTAAAATCTGTGTTATAGATGTATTTTCAAAATCCAAGAATCGGAGGATAGATTTTTTGCATAAATAGGTTTTTTTATTGCACTCCCTAATATTCTTGTCACCGGCCGCCACTGGTGGTAAGCTAATCTGATTTGATTGGGATTTGAACTCAAACACTCCGAAACCGAATTTAACATCGTTGATACTATAGTTCGCATCTTATATACCATTATATTTCATACGTCATACACTTATTGACATGAAGATATTCGGCCATTTTGATAGTTAAATGAAATATATGTATATTTCGTAGAATCATAGTACATTAAACATATAAGGAACAATATCCCATGATCTAGTGTCTAGTGAATCGGTTTTTGAGTACTATATACATCTTTTGCATTATGAGATAATAATATTAATCTGACTGCAACATTATCATACGTTTTTTTACGAGTGTATGGGTTTGTTGGTCTCAAAAACGTGCCGTACATTTACTGAGACGTTTTACATTATTTCCCCCCATTCACTTTCTTATAACGGCCGTCTTTAAAATGTTAGTTAAACAATTTATTCATAAAAAGGTCTCACATTCAGTTGAAATATTCACTCCATAAAAACAACACCCCGCCAGGAAACAACAATTGTAACGGAGTAATAACAGTTTTAAAGTTTTACGCCGTTACGAAATGTTAGTTCCTAATGTTTTTGCTAAAAATGAAAAAGAGTTCCAAGTAATTATTCATAGCTCTAAAATTGTTTCGTTTGTTTTTATAATTAAGTTATCAATTTTCTTATAAAAGAGTAAAAAAAGTTTTCATTTCTTATATCGAACAAAACTTAAACTTCTACTGGGCAGTTTGTAGATTACACAGAAACTTAAAAATAACAACTGCCATTGACATCAGTTTTTATAGCACACAAAATCGTTTTGTACCCATTAGATACAGAAACACAACAAGATTAAACACGATTAAAGCTGTAAAGGTAATGTAATTAATGGCAAGCTGTTTTCTGAGGGTTTACATAATTTCACTGCATTCAACCGAGCTTAAAAGCTCCACCCTTATATTTGTAAGATTAAGTTTAATTGAGTCACATTAAACTTGATGCCATGCAATTATAAATGCATTGTCTTTTATAATAGACAAAGATTGATTGTGTGAAATAGATTGGGAATTGTTTAAATTAAAAACTGTTATATGATAAAAGTTAAACTCTTAAATTTAAAATAAAACCTTGGTATAAAGCCGTAAAAATCTTCCAATTAAGCAATTATAATTTGCGTATCTTTATTTAAATCTTAACTTAGAGTGTCCGTTTCAGATAACATTAACTTTTTATCTAAACATAAAAGCCTTTTTTAAATATTATATTAAGATTGAGTGGATGGAAAATTATTGGTGTTATGAATAATTATTCGGTAGTAAAAAATGAATGCGTAATTCAATACCAATAGAATTAAGTTTTGCCATTGAAAACAACTAAAAAAAGGAAGCTACCTACCGTATATACACTTTTCAACACAGGCTTATTTTATTAAAAGCATTTATATTGAAAAAAAAGCATTTTCAAAGGCAATAAATTATTCAAGATCCAAAATAACAGTAAATTTCATCACTATAAATTTACTAGACGCAGAAAAAGTTTGTCAATTTCATAAAAAGAAATTGAGTTAGTTCAATTTTTCTTATTTTATTAACTTCTAAGAATAAAATATTTTATATCGGTTTCTCTCAATTTACAATAAGTTATATAAGCTTACATTTTTTGTCTTTCACTGAAGGAATAATATTTTTATTCATAGTTTTATGTGCTATCCAGAAAATAAGAAGATTTTTTGCCATCATATTTGAGATTAATGATTTCATGAGGAGTTTTCACATGCATTACAATTACAAGAGAGAATTTGGATAAATATCACCCATCTCATATTTGATTCAATCGATCTTTTATTTTTCTATTAATTATTTTATCTTTACTCTCCAAACGGTTTGGTTCAGCTATTCAATTATAACTAATTCCATTTTTAAGTTTTAGACAGTTTTAATCAAGAATCTATTAGATCCATATGATACAAAAAGATTGAATACGTAATTTAAGCAATGTCATCTATCATCAAAAGCTCCGAAAAAAAGCTCATCTTTAAAATTGGTTGCAGATATTATTACAATATTAACCTTTTTTGTTGTTACTGATAATAACGAAATTACTTGATAAAAAGTATAAAGGTCTGTTGTGGAGTAAAATAATAAGTGTGTGTTTATTGATGAACAATTAGTTATATAATACAGTATCTTAAGCCAGTAAATACATTTATATTATATCATTATCAATTTTCTGATTTGCCACTGTTTCTACGTCCCACCATTAATTTACAAAAGCTCTCGCTTAGCTCTGTGAAAGCGTCGCGGCCGGCTTTCAACTACTGATGTAAATAAATTCTGTTCAACATGTTGAATTGTATGAAACCTCTGACTTAAACTGAGAAAGTAGTCGCAATCGGTTAATTGCAATTGTTAGCGAAGCAATGGTACTTCAAAAGCAATGAATATTTAAATATCGTGTTAATTAAAAAAGAGGGATTATACGATTTCAATCGATTAAGATTCTGCTTCATTCGCCAAGTATTAAAATAAAAAAAAGCATTGTATTTATTACCTAGCTCAATATTATTATACGTATTGTGTATATATATTGCCACATGTCTTGCATATTTGAGAAACATCTACAAACAAACTATTAAATTAGTAATGTTGTTTATAAATTTTGTACACTTCAGTCATTGCAAACATATGCGCCTGGTAATGAAATGTTTTTTTATATAAAGGGTATTTCAATAGGGACGCTCAAAATATGTTACTCTGTCCTACTGAGTAGATTATTCATTGTTTAGTGGCCAAATTTGAGTCAACCAGTTTGGTAAATAATCGGCCAACACCTACCTGTACGTCATCAAAATACAATATCTGGTGAAAACATTGCTGCTGTGTGTGAAAGTGTACAGGAAAACCCAAGGCAGCTTATTTCTCGTTGTTCACAAGAACTTGGCTTTTCTGCGACTTCAACTTGGCGAATTTTGAATCGGGCCTTATGTCTGCACCCGTATAAAATCCAACTAACCAAGGAACTTCAGGTAAACGACCGCAGACAACGCCTGATTGGGTTCTGGAGCAGTTGGAAGTTTACCCAAATTTGTCAAAAAAGTCAACTCTAGCGACATGGCCCATTTTATAATGAATGGATATTGGCAGACATTTGATGCTATATCCCATATTTAATGCCGTAAAATATACTTACAAATGAAATTAAAATTTAGTCGAAATCTCACAAACAACTTGTTTTATTTACATTTCAAAACTAAGCGTCCTTATAAAAAGACCCTTTACATATCTTCTCACTATTTGGAGTATATGGCCGCCACATAGTGCCTCCGAGATTTACTGTCACACGCCAACCTGCTTGCTTCATCCCAGGGCATCTCGGCTCGTAGCTCCACTGACTACATTCTATGAATGATCATCAGCAGTCTTCCGGGACAACGGGATCCATCAGGTTAATAAATAAGACAGGCAGGATTTAGGCTCTCCTGAGGCATTCGCAGCACATGTTCAAGCCAAGTCCATCGTCAAGTTTTTATTTAGGACGTGGCAAAGGGCTGGTTTGCCTGTTCTCTTACTATTAAAACATATCGTACAATAATTATTACTTCAAGTTAAGTTAAATTGGCCCATAGATAATTTAGGAATCAGAATCAATATCTATGGTATATATGTATATTGTGTTTGAAGACTCTTTTTAAAATTCGGAACACGTGTCACACTTGAAATATCTGTTGCGGCGTTGAACCCAAATCGTTATAATTGAACCGTTGAGGTATGTTTTCGAAAGTACGAAGAGTTTCAATAAAAATAAATTTTAGCAGTTACGAAGTGTTCTTTAAACTTGCTCACAAAAACGTTTTCTTATTACGCTAAGACACGCCAAGATTGGAAATGTTATATCCAGACCACACTCTTTTATTTCTTTCATGTATATTTTTGTATCAGATTAGTATCGCACCAAAATTTGATGACCCCAACAAGATGTTGTTCAGTTATAAAGCGGAATGTTATAGCTAACAACGGGTGGGCCCTAGCTTACACGTTAATGTGTTTATTGCGGCCCGCTGTAATCGCGTGAACGCCACTGGATTATCACAACCACAGTGTGGCAAAACATCGCAAACTACAAACATTACATGCCCGGCTGGGGATTAAGGTCTTGAAATAGAACTTGATTGTACCCAAAAGTGAGAGGAATTAACGGGCTACGGTATTATTGGACCACGCCGTAATTCAAATTACTAAGCAATGATAACAGAAAACTTTACAAATGAGAGAGTTTACATGGTTATTCATTAACGGAACATTAACATTCCATCTTATCTGTAACTTAAACATTTCATTAGTAAAGATATGTTTTTTTCATATAAAATGGACGACCCATTGTGCAATTGAATTAACATCAGAGTAGCGTATTCATATCTTCTCCATAATCGAAGCATAAGGTCTTGTGGGGGAACTTTTCTATTTTTATAACTGCCTTATTTAGATAGAAGAAGGTTAAAAGCTGTGTGTTACTGATTCACTATAAAAAAAAATCGGAGAGGGTTAAGACTGTTGAATAGTAGTTGTCTAACTGTCCTCGGTACACTACGAATCTAATAGATCTATATAAAGGAATTTAAGCACATGCCAAGGTATCATGATATTAAGTTGGTAGCTATTGTGGTGTCATGCCATCGTCAAACATATTTTAATATTCTTGTAGACCTAAATATTTCGGTATTCCTATCTTATTGCGATGGAGTTATACCATGTAAATTCCGATGCAATTTGTCTCAGGTTTCTTAAATTTTTGGAAACAAAATTAACGATTGAAAAATTAGTCTGTTTAAAAAATACATGAAAATTATTTAAGAACGTATACCGTCAACCACAAAAAAAAGCGTTGGGTACTTTTTAGGAAAGGATTAATATTGGAATTTGTGGAAAAATAAATAAAAACCCTTTATAGAACTGCACAGTAACTAGAATTCATGTCGTTTCACAGTAAAAAGTCTGAAAAATAGAAAATATTTCCCGTTTCACAAAAGTGCACATGACAATACAATGGTCCGGTACAATTCGTTTCAAAATTTTTCAGCTCACTTCAAATATTCAAGCAGAAAAAGAATGAAGACATATTTTTATGGCTCAACAATATATACGATATAAAACATTACATTGAAATCTAATTGCGCATTTTCATAATTAAGAGCGAATATATAAAAATCCAGTCTTTCTCGTTGTTCACACTGTTTATAAAAGGTCATAAAAGTAGATATTTTCAATCATTTATACATTTTTTTAAGAAAATTCTCAATTAAACCAAGGTTCTGATTAATTTCAAGAATAAGTTCTTACTAATATCAATCCTGTTTCTTAAAATCGAATTATATAGAAGCATGCGAAAAAATTGCTTTTCTTTGTGAGAACGTATTCTCTAAGTTAATAATTGATCCATGTTTTTCAGCACTTCAAGCTAATGATAAGTGAATTTGACTTTTAAGCATCGATTAACTTAGGTATGATCTTTTACCATATTAAAAAGCTTCCACAATATATTTAAAAATGATAAAGCGAGTTTATTGGCTGTTACGTTTGAAAACCTTTGTAAAGTTTTTTTAAACGCATTTTTACTATGAAATATAACCGAGAAAAAACAATGCGGTCGAAAAATTAAGAAACAGCTTACCGAACTTTTGGCAAAATATGTAAACATTATTTATTTATTAAATTTAACCTGTCACAAAACTTCATCCCCCAATAAACAATGAAATTCTCATTACAATTTGCGTTGAACCCAGCTTCAGTGAGTATTGTGTTACTACCTATATACTGAAAGGGATTATAAACATTCTTTTTTTGATTGGAATTGAAACACTTGCCGGGTACCGGCTAGTTTAATATATATTTTACAGTGAAACTGTATTCTCAGTGAAAATATATTCTTCTCCAAGCTGTCATTGAAATTAAATGTGACTGCCCTATCTTCAGCCCAATTTGTGTATGTGTTTTTCTTTGGTTCTCTTTTTATGAAAGGAACTACTTGCTGATTTTGTTTCAGCGAAGCAAACCACAATTTTAGGCCGGCAAATCATCGACTTGGGTCAATAATTTCAATAATCGTGACCAGTGAAAGCATGCCGTCATATAAATCTATCACTTGATACATTTTCACTGAGAATACAGTTTCACTGTAACATATAAATCATTCAATAATTACGTCGCTAGCTGTTGAACAGTGCATTGATTTTCAACAGTTCTTTCATTATTTTTTATTCGCTGTTCAAAATAGTGCTGAGGCATTTTCCTGCATGTGAAAATTTGTTCAACAACCTTTCGTGTATACTTTGGTGAATGTGAAGAATGATGTTTTATATCTAAGTGTAAGTAGACAGATATCATTTTTCTAATTGCATAAGAACATGAGCTTTGAGCTTTTCAGTTCAACGAAAGCGGTAATCATTTTACAAAGAGCACTCCACCCGAAAGACATTTCCGGCTTTCGTTGCAAGTTATTACTTTGATATTTCAAAAAAAAATACATCTCAGCGTATTCGTTTGCTATGACTAAAATGAATACCGAAAATTTTCCACAGTTTTTTGATTAATGGATGAAAAATGTCACTTGTTTTTCATTGATTTGATTTAATATATAATGTTTCTTTAATCGAAAACAAGGAATACAGATATAACTACTAATTGAATAAATATTGAAATACATCATATGTATTTTAATCTTTTATTTTGTAATGGTTTTACATATATTTTGTAAAAATCTGGGTAATGATCGTTTAAAAATGCTTGCAATAAGCCAAAACGTATGTGGAAGTAGTAAATACAAATACAGGTTGTCCTCAACTTACGACCGAGATACGTTACTGGACTTTGGTCGTAAGTCGAATTTCATACAAAATATGTATGTATGTACTAGTTATTTAATACAAAATTCAAACTCTGTCTACCAATATTGTATCGTAGTTCATAGATACATAGAGAGATAGCTACAGGTTGCAGATTTCAGTTCAACGATATTCAATTGTTACAATTCTCTTCTTTGCTAAGAAATACTTTTTAAGAATGTCAGGGTGTCTAAAAAGATATAAAAATTTGTAATAAACTAGATAATACTAAAGAAAAAAGAACGAACTAAAATACCGGTTTCGGTTTGTGGGAACCTCTACGGGATTAAAAATTATTTATTAACAAGTTTTATGAACAAGGCAATAAAATAAAAAATCGAGTCTTTATAGTAAGTAAAGACAGTGAACGACATTCTTTACGCACATCCCGCGATCTACTGACCAACAGGAAGTATTTATGGCATCATTATTGCGTCATCTTTTTTCACGCATGAATCGTGGTTGACAAAGGCGCACCGTAATGCAATTAAAATTTTAATTTGGTCGTAAGTGCGAATGGTCGTAAGTCGAGGACTACCTGTACGTTATATTTATTTAAAAAATAGAAAACAAAATATTTTTAATAAATCACGCGTTTTAAGCCATGGAGTACATTGGACCATTCAACTTTATTGTCTTTTCAAACATATCCCATTATTAAGAATGTTTTGTTATTTTTTTCACGCAAAAACATTGCAGTTAAATCTAACTACTAGTGATGGAGAGAAGTATTGCCAGATCTTTTAAGCAAGAATATACCAATAAAGTCAATTCATTTTTTATTGATACAGTCAAAACAGCAAATCTCACAATAGGTGAAGTCAAATTATTCCGAATGACCTGGTTATCTTTAGGATCTAACATTTTTTTTTACGCAAAAAAATATCGAGTTTTATAGAGAACATTGGTGATCATATTCAGCACTTAGCCATTCATATAGTAAGGGAATACGGTTCCTTTTTAGTGTTCCGGCATACTCTCCATATCGTTACACCACAATACAACGTATATACACTGCATTGGTATCATAAAACCGATACTTCTGGTGGGTAAGAATTTTTTTATTATTATATTCGATGAACGATACGAATAATTTTTAAAAATTTTGATGAACTTTTTACAGTCCTTTAAATGTGATCTACATTAGTAACAAATAAACGCTTTTCAGCTAACAAAACCTGTATATTGTTTGAATAAATTAAACTTCAAAATCATTGATTAATTATTCCAATAGTTCATTTGTTCTGAGATCGCACCGATACAAGACACCCATCTTTATTTAAATAAAATATTTTCACTCCTTAAAAATGAACAACCAACAGATCTTCATATCCATAAAAAAAGGTGAGGATCACCTTTAAGGCGTCAACTAAAAATTTATGGCAACAAATAAATTTATTTAATTAAGAATTTCGACTAAGGGTGATTGATAGAATTTAAATATAAAGTTTGTATTATGTACTTTTCCATGATTTTTGTCGCTAACGTCCCGGGTTTCGCCTTTCAGCATCTCCAAGAATTTCAAGTGCACGTATGTACTTGAACTGACGCGTAATAAACACTTGGTATCGTTTAAGAAACAACACGGAACTTCAACACCATTTATTTAAATCAAAAATATTTTTTTTTTGTACTATATTTATTTATGAATATATTCAAAACGTCTATTTGAATATTCATTCGGCTGCATATTTCCAAAACGGCGAAGACGGAAGCTCACTCACGGCTTATAGTTCTAGAATTAATATTATATTAAGCTACATATTTAAAAGAAATTAATAAATATTCTGTTGAAAAAAAAATATTATGAGAAATTTGGAAACCGAATAAGTATTGTGAATGATATAATGATGATATTATAAGTTAGAAGATAGACTTTAGTAGGCGCATAACTTTGGAATAGATGTTAGGTGAAAAGTCTCCGTTGGCAACTGGAAATCCATGTTTTCTTTGTGTAATATAAATATGAGAAAAGTGGCCGGCTCTTTCCTCTCATAACAATTATCATTATTTACCGTCCAACTTTCCCTTCGCTTTGGTTCCATTACAATAATCACATAAAAACGAAGAAATTGAGAATCAAAAATAAACCGCAAGCTATGTACATATATTGAATGTATCAAACACTTTGAGGTTCATAATAACATAAAGGCAGTAAAGATTTTTAACAAAACTATCGAAAAATTTCAAATAGTTCTGCTTTACAAAATACCGAAAAATAATATTTTTTTATTTAATATGCTTCTTTTTTGTATGAATAATTATCGTCAAGCAAAACTCGCTATTACGTGGGCAATTTTATCAAAGTTTTATTGTTCTTTTGTTTCTTGTCTTGTTGAATTGAAAATAGAATTTAAATTAAAAAAATATTTTTTTAGGGCTCTTGTTCCACATGATTTGATAAAGATAAGTAACGGTTTATTTAAGTGGGAATTTTGCTAGTAGGCATCAGATATATTTTTCTTGGATATTCATTACAATTTTTTGTTCACTCAATAATACTACATATATGACTTTAAACAATGCATGTAACATTTTATTTTATAAAATCTAAAAAATAATTTACAATAAGCTCAATTGAAATACACAAAATATAACAATGAACCCACAATGAAGACGTCCAAAACCAAAAACAGACACGTTCAGTTTTTTCGAAAGTTTGTTCTACCATTGTATTTATAATCCAATTAGGAACAGTATTACTGTTGTGATACATCAATCAAAAGTATGTGAAATTGAAAATGAACAAATTTAACTTTCTGTTTTGACTGTTCTTATTTTGACAGTATCATACATATTATTTTTAAATTCGCTTTTAATTATTAAATAAAATAAAACAGATTTTTTTTCGGTATAGGAGACGCAATGATGTTAACATTTTCTTTTGCAAAGTAAATGTTGAGTTTTAATTACTACAAATTTTATTATTTAACAGTCCTTAGTTAATAATCAAAAACATAAAAGTAAAATTTAATTTCCACATATAAACGCTTAGCTAGTTAAGCCCTAAGAGCCTTAATTACTCCGACTATCAAAGGATCTTTCATCTTAATCAGATATCATCATGTCTGTAATGACGCCATAATCCCGAATATCCATTGAAACGTCTTTAAACAACACCTTTTGTAGGGCTTCGCCATCAAATGGGGCGTGAAATGCTGATGAGATGTCTCGAACACCCTGTACCCATTCTAACGATTATGATTTCCTGACAATTTGGTCCAGGATTTGTCCTTGAAGTATTTTTTACCATTTGGTAACTGTACCACTAATAATTTTTTAGTGGTAATTAATCTTTTCGGCTAATCTATAATACAATTATTGGTGAGTTATTTCTCGTGGTCTTTTTTTATTATATCTCTGTTTTAGATTATAATTAAGTTATTTGTGATTCGTGCCTGATGCCATTAGTGTCTGTGATGTTAAAAAATTCTTTCACCCATTTGAGCCTTAAAACAGGGCGTAGTGAGTGAAATAAGCTAGCCACTAAGTCTGATCTAGCCATTTCCTAATTTTGTATTCTCTTTGTAAAAACAGAGCTTAAGCAACTAAGTAATACGTAGTTATCGACTTTATACCTATATTGAAATAAATTTTAGTCCATAATATACACTATATTGACATTGTTATGGTGAAAAAAACTGCCAATGATTTCTGCTTAGCCAACCCCATTACCAAAAAAAAACAAAAATTTGGAAATAAATATAAGGTGGTGACCAATTGCATGTACACTTTATCTACGACTCGCCTTTAACATTCCTCATCTCACAGCCCTTTCTTGAATGATTCCCACGCCCCCTCCCCTTTCACAATGACGTCACGCAATTGATGGGTACGTAGGTAAAGCCTTAATGCCAATAAGTGGCAGCGCAATTCCCAATTTATCGACAGACGTTGAATTTATCTGTCAATCTTCTCGAAGCCTCTTATCCAATTTTGAATAAGATTAGACGTCTCGAGAGCAAGACGGAGAACAATGAAGATAGTAAGTTTATCTGTTGTTAAATTTTCATTGTGTTGAAATTCATTACCGTTACGAATTTGAGTAATTTTTTTGTTTTGTAAAGTTAAATGAGGTCGGTAGAGTTCCGATTCAAAATACACAATTTTCACTGTTTATTAAAGCCACATTAAGCTATTTAGGTTGATTAAATGTCTTAAAATGTACCGTTTAATCTATTATTCGATTCATACAAGTGCAACTTGCAGTTATCTATAAGATTAGGGGTTCAATCAAAAATTTTGCACTTTTGATACATAATCCAAGATGGCTGCCGACAAAGTATTCCCTTTATAAACTTTTCCTATTTATATTTAAAGGCGATATAAATCCTTCAAAAGTCTATTGGGTTAACGAAATGAAGCACTTGTTTATAAGATCACTAGAGAAGAACAATCATCTAAAATATCTAGGTCAACCATGAGTAACACTTTAGTTTTCATAAAAATCTCTGAATATATCGGATAGTTCTGACGAGGGCGTAAGCCAAAATAGCAATTGATTTTTTTTTTAACCATGTCCGCTCCCATCTGGAGCATATGGACTCCTAACGGAGTTTCCCTCAACAAATATTTTTTCTACAAGAACTGCTTGTTACTCAGTTGCTCAATTTCTCCAAGAGACTAGGGATGGAAAGGATACGAGGACTATGACAGGACTAATGATTAGCTAATCGCTGTCACTGTGCGTCGCTCTTTGGGATCGGAAAGGTGGGAAGGGAATTTTCAACAACACAAACACCCATGCCTTTGAAGAGATTTATCGACTGAAAAAATCCACTCATACCGGGAATCGAACCCGGGTGGTCCAGTACAAAAGCCAACGACGTTGAAACTGCGCCACGGACCGGACTAATGACTACCTAAACAAAATATATTTTTAACTATCGTGTTAACAAAATGCAATTAAAAACAATCATTCTGCTTAATATGGCCATAAAACAAACTAATATGCACGAAAAATAATATTCCATTTTCAAAAAATTCTTAAAATAAAATGTTAAGTTAAGTACCTACTGTAAATTTGAAATTGTATGCTATTCAAATTTAATTATATAAATATAAGAGTAGTTCAGTATATATTTTTCTTTTCCGAAAATCATTCTTGAAAACGTAGCTTTACGTATAAATGGCTGTAATATTCGTTTTAGCATGTATTGAACTAATTTTACAGCTCACGAGAACATACTCGCACTTGTCACCGCATTCACGGTGTCAGTTTCAAATGGAAATGTCATTTCATTGTGAACATTTCAGAAACGTTTAAAAGGCGTTCTGCATTATAGTGGTTCACATTTTGTGACGAGAATGTCATCGTGTGGTTAGTTACCACACCCATGTGATTGAAACTATCGCCATACTGAGACCATCATAGTTGGAATCAATTAAATATCATTTGATAACTAAAATAATATCTGTCTTAAAATCAAAAATAAATATGTATATAAGAGGCCTGCACGGGGCGAAATTAAGAAATTCTACCCGGCCCGAGCCCGTCAGTTTATTTTTAACTTTTCAACAAAATTTTAATCAACATTTAAAATGATTTAATATCAACTCATCAAATTAAAGGATGTTTGTAATTTAGATATATGTACATACAATAATGGCGAATACATCCGAATTTATGTGCTATTTTTTTGTATCCCATGTACCCAGGCACGAGCCTGTGCAGACATCTAGTGCACATTGAATTGGCATCTAAGAGTATACCGACATATTTTTTGTTCTTCTTTCATATATAATGTTATAAAGATCATTTCAACTATTTGGATCGAAACCGGTCCTGAGCTTAACATGTGAAATGATTACAAAAGAGTGATTTTTTTACTAAAAATAATGTTTTCCATCAAGAAGTGACATGTTGACTACTTAAAAGGGATTAATAAATTATTTAAACTTATAAAGGTGATGGTGCTCGCCATGAGCGAAACCGGTCCTGATCCAATAAATTTTATGTGGAATAAGTACTAAAAATGTGTTTTACAGGGTATTGACAGGGAACACCTTATAAAAGATGTTTCGTTCTTATAATTAAGGATTAAATCAATTTTCATATAAACTTTTATCGGTTCCACTGAAAATGCTTGCGATAATTAAAGCTCGCCCTGATCTTAACAAAGTATATGTGGAAGTTGTAAAAAAATGATTTATTAATTTATAAATAAAATTGTGTCTGCTTAGATATATTGCGATTTATAAAACATGGTTAAATAATATATTTCTGGAAAATAAGCCAAAATACACTGGAGAAGTTTTAATATGGTTTCACGCCACGTGTCCCGAAAAAGCGGGAAAATAAAATTACCATTACAGGAAGTATACACTGTTATTTAAATTAATTAAAGCTCAAACTAAGTAACAAAATTAAATTGTAAGTGCTTCTAGTGACAAGTTAATCTCGGATGAATGATCCATGGCTTTCACGTCGAGCTTTTTTGTAACCGATGATCGTAAAGAACGGATATATCCTCTTTTTCGTATATTGGTTTCTATTTCAGAAAAAAGTTAATTAAAAAATGTTGAAAATAAATTCACTGCAGAGAGAGAGAGAGTTAAAATTGAAAATATGTATACAATAATGTAAAATTTATAATAACTAACCTAACAAAAAACAAGATAAATATGTGCATCTGTAGCTTGAAGGATTACTTAAAATATATTTCCAATATTTTTTTCATAATATTATGCTTTGATATATTGATATATTTTTTATTTTTTTAAATTTGATAAAAAAAAAATATTTGGCATTACAGCTTACGCCAATGCTCCAAATTTTCTTAGTTGTAAAAGTCATACGAGATTAACTCGATGGTAAATAATGTATCAGTTGTGCACAAAATCGAACGATAAATAACATACACCCAGCCCTTTTTTTCAATACAAAAAATCTGATCTTACCGGGGGTTGGACCCGGGCTCCCTGATTGCTAGGACAAAGCTCTTGCCTTTAGACCACAGGGACCGACAATAAGAAATTTGAGATAAATAACGAATGAAATATCTACATACAAAGTAAACATCCAACTAGTATTTTTTTCTGAAGAATGTGAATGAATGTGAATGTATTTGTGAAGTGCGGCGAAACACGTGTCACCTTAAACACACTACGTGGAATAATTAGGTTATTTTGGTATACAATTTAAAATAACTTTGATTATTCCACGTATTTTGCTACTAATTGTGAAACGTGGTTCGTTTTATTCAAAGGCATCTTCGGACTTACTATCGAAAAGTTTGCTTAAGTAATAAAACAAGATTGATCTAATATTTTAAAATGATAAAATGGAGTTTGGGATTTTTCCTTTTTACAGAAAGCAAGGAGGAGGCTATAGAATCAAAACAAAGCAAACAAATAATTATACTACTAGTGATGTTACTATAACAAAATATTAAGTAATGACATGCAATCAATTGGGATGGGTTAATCATCACATCATTGGAGATAATTTAAGCAATGGCGAGCAACCTGTCCTATTTAGGATATTATGTAATAATACTTCTTTGCTGTTGTCTTTATTGTGTATATTGTACAATACGTGGAATAATCAAAGTTATTTTAAATTATATACTAACCCTTTAAGCGCCAATTCCATGGATTTTTATATACATTTTCAGCCATCGATTTTTCCATGAAAATGCCACGTCACATACCCAGAAAATCATTTAATACCCAACATATTTTTAGTTTTCAATGAAAAATTTTAAAAAAATATATCAAAAGTGTAAGATTTAAAAAACCTTTCCAGGAATATTTACCATAACAAGGTGCTAGTGACATCTGGATAAATTATGGATATATGGTCACGGGACAGAATTCCAATCGTCACGAGCTAAGCTCAAAAAATTTATACATACTGGCTTATAATTTTATGTTTTGACTTTACTCTTTGAGTTCTTGTGGATTATTATAAAATGTGGAATCTTAATGATTAAATCTGAAGAATATTACGGATTATTGTATCAGTTCTGAAAAAAGAATTTGTTTTTTAATATTAGCCTATAATAAAATATTTTTTTTATTTTAAACAAATAATAAACTTATGTGACTGTCTCTATCTGTATAATATTATTATTTGTGTAGTTTGTGGTTGCATTTTTGCTCCTGTCAATTAAAACCACTCGATTTCATACTTATTGCGAAGTATTCTTTAGGATCTTCTATTATAATAAATTTAAAATTAAAGACGAAACATTTCAAAAATCGTCAGCCTTACATTCAATTCATTTAATGTGCTTTTTTTCATAAATCTTTACAAAAATTCTGTCCCGTGACCATATATTCATAATTGACCGACATCTGTTAGCTTAAACTCAAATAATTTAAAAACGGATATTGTATTGATATTTGAACACATTGCCACATTGCCTTGAAAAGATGTGTCTGCATCAGGTTTCATTTAAAAATACGATATTTATTCATAAATAATCTCTTAGTGCCGTTTGTAAACGTTAAAATGAACTTCCACAAGTTACCGCCGAATCCATCGAAAGACTAAAATATTTAATTTGGCCTATAAAGGGTTAAACGTAAGTAGTTCTTAATTTTGTAGTAGCGACCCTTCAAAGTAAGATCGATTGAAGTTTCAAAAGAGCAAGTAAGTGACAAGCTTTCTGAAGCAAAGTGTTAGAACTGCGTTAAATGTATCGTGACTAATAGACATCGCGACGCTGTGACGTATTAAATGAATTATACACTTTTAGTTGTGAAAATGAAGCTCGGAATTATCACAGGAAAACTCCTTTGTCATGAGAAAATTTCAGTTCACTTCGCATTGCGGTAAACAAATTTCCATAACTTTTGCCAGGCTGAGGGTGAAACAGTCGACCACCGCTGATACTTTATCTTAAATATCTATCTTAATATTAGTGATACAATGTGTAAACTTTTAGTATTCTTAAAACATTGTTTTTTTACATCTTTTTCAGTAAAAAGATATGATTTTTCATAGACTAGTTTCGTTGTAATTAAATAAAACAGAAAATAAGTCGGATTATTATTGGCCAAAAACCATGTATAGTGTCGCTACCAATTGCAAGGATTAAAACTGCCCATACGCGATAAAATAACGTTATCTTATCTAAAACGCGCCTCTTTCAACGAAAATTCCAAATCAAATGGATGCCTTTTACATTCAAATATGTAGATAATAAGTCGCACTCACAGTTTTGATATCGCCAGTCTAGAATAAACAAGAACACGATCAGGTTGTCTCATTCATGCGCGACTTAAAATATGAATAATTATAGGAAAATATCGATTTTCAAATAAATTTCATACGATTTTTTTTAAAGAACGATGTATAAAGATTCGTTAAAGCATAATCAATTATTTCCTTCGGCCGAGTTATTTTTCAAGGAAAATCTTTCGAAGGTTATTAAAACAGATGATATGAAATCAGAGTTTCAGTTCACATATCGAAACGATATAATTAGAATAGAAATCTATTGATTGAGTAGGCATTTACTTGGTAGAACTCCATTATAATACGGAAAGAAAAAGTTCTGACGAAGGCGTAAGCCGAAATAGCTATCAACAAATATATAAAATAATTTATGTAGAATTAAAATACATTGCTATTTTTCTTTCCGTATTAGAATAGAAATCATTACAGTTTCATAGACAAGCGAATCTTAAAAGTATGTAGCTTGAGTTATATTGAATGAGTAAAAAGGTTTTTGGAATCGTTGATAACTTTGTTACTACACGTATTGTATTACTAATAGTAACAAGTGTTTCACCTATTTGAGAAACCATCTTTAAATCAACCGTCTGAACAATAATTACTTCCAAATGATGACATTTAAAAAGAATCAATTGAGAGAAAAAACTTTTATAAAATGTACCTACCGTGGAATTTTAATTATGTTTATTTTTATATTTGTTTTCGTATTACTACATTAGAGAAACTGTACATTTATTGGTTGTCATCATTGTTTGTTCGGTATATGTCACTCATATATGTCGGTCCCTGTGGTCTAGTGGCAAGAGCTTTGTCCTAGCAATCGGGGGGCCCGGGTTCAATCCCCGGCAAGGTTAGATTTTTTCAATTGAAAAAAAAGATCTTGGGCTGGGTGTTATGTTATTTATCGTTGATTTTGTGCACAACTGATACATTATTTACCATCGAGTTAATCTCGTGTGACTTTCACAACTCAGAATATTTGGCGCATTGGCGCAAGCTGTAATGCCAAATATTTTTTTAAAAAAAATTAAAAAATAAAAAAAAAAAAAAATATATAAAATATCTTTGAATAAATTCTGAATTATCTTTTAACTTGATTCAATATGAAAAAAAAAACTACACTGTTATCATAAAGCACACAAAAAACTGTTTAACTTGAAAAAATATTCCATGCTTAGTGAATAGTCGTTGATTAAATTTTTTTATACAGGGAAATATTTTCTTATAGTCTTTTAAAATAAAATCCTGCATTACCCATTGATGACACAAGACAAAGCAATAATTTATTTCGTCATAATCTGCTCTTCCAATATCAATCGTGTGGATTCAGTGTTTAATATTTAACTGCCTATAAGTATTTTTAGATTCTGATAACATCATTTGTCTCACAAAACGTTAAATGATAATCAAATATACTCTATTAATACAACCTAGCAGTATGTGGTGAAAGGATGCTATCCATGGACCATATTATTTTTATCGTAACATTACATTCTTTGCAAATATTTTGTACACAAATTAAATCACATGCAAATATTGAATCCGCTACTTTTCAATGAAAACAATATTTATAGCGCCCTCTGCTTTTAAAAAAATTAATCGTTTCGCATGATCAAATCTAAATAACAGAGCTTTTATTTGATGTACAACATCAATCCGCGGGCTTATATCGATTCCATTAACCGGATACCTTTTAAAGCTTAATGGATTTGAGCGGAGGTGTTAGCCTCATATAAAATTTGGGTGTAGCCCATTATCGCTCAAAGATAGTCGCGTGTTGAGGGATGTTATTGATGGAGGCTAATCAATCATTTAATTTAAGGGTGGGCGTTTAGGGTCAAATGTTTGAAGCCCACGTCTATGGTATGCACCGGATATGCCAAATTTAAGCCGGCTTTATGATTTTATAATGATATGGAATAAAGTGTGTGTTCGAATTTGACTTTTCGAGATGATAACGATAAAAATGAAAACTTTCATACTATCCTGTTTTATTTCGCTCAGCGATTGAAAAAGTTTAACCATCAAATTTGTTTGAATAGCATTTCAATACGTAGCAGGTACACGAATATCTATAGTAAAATTGTTTTATAAAATATTCGTGATATTTAAACAAAAAAATTAACTGGAACATGCGTAAACACCGCAAAAAGTATTACATTATAAATTTAGCTCGTACTGTTGGTAGCAGGGCTGTGGAGTCGGTAAAAAAAAGTCCAACTCCGACTCCAGCATTTACCAAAACCATGACTCCGACTCCAACTCCGACTCTGACATTGACCAAAAATACGACTCCGACTCCGACTAAAAAAAGGTTAATATGGTCTTTTTTTCCCTAATTTTCCTATTTATGTGTATTCAATCAAATAAAAAACGCCAAAACGCCGCGCCGACTCCGACTCCGGGCAAAAAGCTCCGACTCCACGACTCCGACTCCGACTCCACAACCCTGGTTGGTAGGGTCGCTTGACATTTACCTCAGTAAACTATGAACGTATAATA
This sequence comes from Himalopsyche kuldschensis, assembly GCA_028554975.1. Taxonomy (NCBI): domain Eukaryota; kingdom Metazoa; phylum Arthropoda; class Insecta; order Trichoptera; family Rhyacophilidae; genus Himalopsyche; species Himalopsyche kuldschensis. Next base: position 3,084,365 of record JAHFWI010000036.1, read on the forward strand.
ATTAGTTATTATGGTTGAATATCCAATATTCTCAATGTTATCTGATCACTCGCTTAACGCCGATGAAGACGTTAAAATGTTACATCAAAACACGGGTGATCATATTTTTGATACCAAGAAATACTTTAAATAATTAAGGCACAGCTGAATAGTTTACCAGATTTAAAAGAACAAATTAATCTACTAAACTCATCTATGTTATTTATAAATACGTCGGCTGAAACCCGCTTATTAGTATAAATTTCTATGGTGGTAATAATTTCTTACGATATCAAATTTAAAAATACTCATAAAATTATTTAAACAATCCATTAAAACTTATTGATATCAAAACATTTGCTGATTGCGATGATAGAAATTTTACTCGGTGGCTAACTTGTATTTCTATATTTTAGCGATAAAAACTTTTACTACGCGTCAGATCAAGTTCATTTGCGCACTTGAAATGCCTGAAGATGACAAAAGGCGAAACCCAGAAACTGTGAAAAGTAAAAAACTCGACAAATTCTAATTTTCGATTGAAATTTCGTCAAACACCTTTGGTCGAGATCCTCAATTATTTTATATTCTATTGAATATTTCTGAGCTAAGAAGAGTTCAAGTTTTAACAAATAGCATAAAAAGTGTAAAAAATTAAAGCTGTGTCAAAATAATTGCAAAATATAAACAAACGTGCAGAACCTTCAAGAGCTTACATGATTCGGCATTTTTGAAACTTGTGTAATATTGAACAATATTTACAGCTCAAATTTTAGTTAAGGTTTATGATTTTCATTTATCCACAAAAGAATACGAGCATAAAACGCGAAAGGAAATGTAAAAATGAACAACATAAAGAATAATATGAATCAAAACGAGAGTATAACAAAAGTTGACCAATAAAAATTTACGATCAACTTGCGACAGCGGACAATCGATTTTCAAAAATAAAGAGAAAGAATTGACTTTTGAAACTTTCAAAATAAAATATTTTCGCATAACGGAAATCGGAAAAATGAAACTTTTTGATAAATAATAAGAAAACAAATCTAATATTGGAATAAAATTGACCCAATTCAGAGTATAAAAGAAAATGGTTTGAATTATGTATATTGAATGACAATTATTATCATTATGCCTTACCATGGGAAAGCAATTATAATATAATTTTCATTAAGGTAAACCACTAATCTTATAATTGACAAATAGATGCAATTGATTTATCATAACTGATCACTTCATATTGATACAATGCAATATCGCTTACAAGAACAGAATGATGCCAATTTATTTAACAGTTGACTTGTTTGTGAGTGTGTATTATAAGCTGGAAAAGCTTTTCGAACTACTTGAAAGTTTTGGGCTCGGATCTTGACAAAGATAACGACAAATATTGACTTTTAAATTTGTCATTTTAAATAAGAACTCATGGATAATATTTTGTTATATTCTAAATGATTGGATTTATTTTGTACGGCTAAATATTGTTTTTATTTTATATGTAATCAGATTTTTTAATAAAGTAAGTGAAACCAAAAAGGATATGGCCTTAATAAAATATTCGTAATGTGAAAATTGTAGTTTTTTCATTAGTATCTCTTAGTAATATTACGAAAATTCCTACAATAATAACAGTGGATACGCCGTTAAATGATTGTTATTCTGGCCTCGTAGCGTTTTTATACCCCTAAAACTCCAACTTAGTACAATACCTAAATATAGTGGCCTATTAAAGGGAAAATACAGCGTATAGGGAGGATCGTACTGCTGTCTTATGAATACGTATTTAAGACTCGGCTTGCTATGCAGTCTTTCCTATTATCATGTTTGTTTAAAATATATGTTTTTCAATACACAAGACAAACGGTTATCAAAAAAAATCTGCACCTAATAATTATGCTACGGTTGTAATACGACAAATATTTATCCAGATTATGAAAAGAATTACATAGGGTATAAACAGGTCTTGCAAACTCTTTCCAAATATTTTGAGAAGCATGAATGGTGAGACAAGTAGTCATTTTAAATAACAAACTCTTTTTTGTGAGATTGTTAAAAATTCTCAAATTAGTTTTGATTTATCTTGTTATCTAGTGCTCGAAAAATAGCATCATATTTTCATTCCAAGAGATATGCATAATTGACTGAACACTTTGTTTACGGGCCTTTCAATTACTATGGTTATAACGCAGAAATTTTTGCACAACGTGATCCACCAATGATCCGCGATTTCAAAAATAATTAAAAATTATAATAAAATCGGTAGGTAATCACGTCAACAATTTTTAATCAAATTAGTGTTTCTCGGCCCAAAAATATATTTTTCATTTAACTTACAAACAATTTGATGGTTATAGACTTAAATAATAATCAAAAAAAAAGAACGTACGATGGTTTCGAGTTTATATAACACATAGAATCACTAATGATTTTTATAAACATGATATTCATATCTAAATAATAATTGTTTCTATCACGTAGCATGAGCGTTTATACTGTCTAGCCATAGTATTCGTGAATTTTTGCCGACGTTTTCTGTAAAAAAAATTTAATAACCTCAATAAAATAATAATGTACATAACTCAATATACAAATTGAACTACCCAAGCAGTAGATTAAAACGCGTCCGTGGATATTAAAAGATAAATTGTGATTACAGTATAACCGATGCATATAAACGACCGGCTTCGCGAATCAAATGATGCTATGGAATAATATCAAAGTAATTTTCTATCGAAGACTTGGCTATGTTTCGTTGATTAAAATAATTGTTTTAATACAAAATTTTGTAACTGCTAAGTTTAGTTTAGCAATGTATTTATTGATATAAAAAAATACGTCTGTTGATTTTTAAGATACTTAATTTTTATGCCAAATCAAACTTTGATTTTTTGTAAATTCACTGAGATAAGCAGTAGTTTCATAGTTAATATGGTTGTTTTAATATTTTTAATTTTTTTATTAATAATCATTTTTTTTTGTTTGTTTCTATCAACTTTCGAACGGATTCTGCGGTATCTTATTGAAAATTCATTTTGATATAAAATTAATATGATAAACATATTTTGTAGTAATAATAAGAAATAATGTCACGTACTTCGTATCTTTATAGCCAAAACAACCGCATGATAGTAGGCCTGAAGATGCTTCTTAATGGGGAGAAAAGTGTGTCACCATTCGTTGCACAGTGTGTGTCAATCAATAAAATTATAATAATTTTAAATCCTCTACTTCGTTGTGTATTATGCTGAAAAGCAGTTTGATTATTTTCTTCAATGATATGAATAAATTAACTCATTTTTATCAAGCTTTAATAACGTCTAATACTTTTGCAGCAATTTTTCACTACTTAAAATTCGAACAGTGAAAATATTGTGTCTAATAGACTAAGGCACATTAGAAAATCCGCCGTTCTATGTTAATCTATTACTGAAAAGTAGGACATTTGTTTACGGACTCCTCTCAAGCGATGAAAGCCTTTTAGTGATTTACAACCTCGCGTAATATATTGGAGTTTTTCTTTTTTATGCTCACTCCAATTCGACTGTACTATTTGACTGCTTTCAAAATAGGGCTGAGCTTTCAATATTAAAAAGTATCAACTTTAAAAAAATATATATTTTATATAACCAGGGCACACACGCTTTTTATTTTATTATTTATAATAAAAAATTAAATTTTTCCATTTATTCTCGGTGAAATCACATTGAATAATATTTCAAAACGACCAAAAAATCCCTTTTTTTACTTCTTAGCTTGATTGTAATGTTAGCTTTCAGAAAGTTATATTTTACTGTGTTTTTCCGTTTAAATATCTATCAAACGCAGATTCTTAAATCGACTAAAATAATTGTGCAAATTTTAATAATGATTCTGATATTTCTGAAATACAGGTACACCACATAAATTGTTGGTGCTGCTTTTTAATTAAATCATTTCAAATTATTGGAAATAATTTTTTGCATCTAAAAATTGTAAATAAACGGCAAAAAATTATCAACACAACATAAATCTATTTTAATGCATTGATGAATTCAAAAAAATAAATATGAGTGCAATATATTTAAATATAATATAAAAAATAATACGGTATATTTTCCATTCTAACGACGAACTACAGTCATTCAAACTTTTTGTAGTACATACTCTTACAAAATAAGTTTATAAAATCGAAGTTGATCTGAAAAACTTCGTAGATAAATTATGTAGATAACAGGGTATGCTAATGTCTACAGCCGATAATCGCTTTTAATATAATGGATTAGCACTATCTAATCGAGCGTTACACCCCTGAAAAGAATCGGGGGCATTTGACGTCGACTCGTAGCTTCGGCGTCGCGTCGTTAAAAATGAAAGCCGAAGAAATCTAACGGCCGTTACGTAACGATAATAAACGCTACGCCGACCGCTCCGTTACGCTGACTATTTAAACGGAAATAATAACGACTGTTAAGAATGAAAGAAACAAAACAATGAAATGTTTTCAGCTAATCAGAATGCATTATTTGTTATGTTATATGACATAAAGTACATAGTGTTAATTTAACTAGTTTAAACAACGACAGGATGAGAATGAATTGTTGAAGAATACAAGATGAGCTTAATGTTTCTTTCTTGGTCAGTCAATTCAAAGATGAATCAACGAATAATTATTATCATTTAATATGTTGCACTGTTAACTGAATGCTTTATATCAGAATCATTGAACTTAATATATTTAAAGTCAGCGTGCAATGGAAAAAGTATAAGTATATAATTTCAAGAATATTATAAGATGAAAAACGTTCTCTTCAATTCTAACCCTTTTGTTTTTTTCTTCTTTTACTAACCAACTGAATCTAGGCAAGAGGCGTTTCCTTGTTGATTCAAATCATTAAGATCACACACACACGTATTTTTATTTCTTTACTGCATATGATATGTGTATGCATTTATTTGAAATTTATATTACATTGTTGATGTTGTATATTAAAAAAAAACGTGTGTTAAGAGAATGTATTTACCATTTAACATACAACTAAATAATTTATCATATTAAAGATTTCATGAATGTTTTTATTTCATAAATTTTATTCATAAAATGCATGTGTGAAAACATGATTTTCTCCGAAAAAAATACTGCTATATTCGTTCTTGCATGTTTTGCATCAGTTTATATTCGTCATAATATTAACAGTCTATGGCTGATTTCATAGCATATGAATTATATTTTTTTTATAATCAACTTCAAACCTTCAACTTGAGCTCGGTTCCCAACAAAGTGATTAAATAACTTGTTTACATTTTTAATCTTAGTAACTTACAGATATAAATACCTACGTTTTAAGCTCCTGTATTCCAACTGGCGTCGATAATTTTACTACAAAACTAAATACTGATCACAAGGTCTATGTATATTGAACTATTGGCCTTTCAAATGTGCATATTATTAATGAAGTCCCATGAACAATTATTATTCATGAATGCGTTTAACCAATTGCACAACCAGAGTACCTATCCATGACTGACTGCGCTTATGCAATGCGACTACAATTGGAACTATTTAATTGGTTTACTTTAAAAATGATTATACGCACAAAGGGAATGATATAAGTTCACCAAATACTTATTATCATTCTGAGTGTACCCTAAAAAAATATAGATTTTTTGTCTGTAATCACATTCCTTTGTTGTATTTGATAACAGTACCATGCCTTCAAATCTCAATATGGATAATTTCATAATTTTTGTTTCAATTTATTTACGATATTCTGTAGCCACGGGCAAAATTTCGCTCGCTGCAAAGTATCAAATAACGGAAAAAACCAAATATTTTCAGAATTATATTTTATTTATTGAAATTATTTTTCGATGAAGTTTTTATTTAAATGCAACTGTATGGTTTTTGTTATATATTGTGTAAAGTTGAATTAAAAAATGGTACATGGATGTAACACATACTTAAAGCTTCCCAAGACACAATAATAACTATGTCACTATTCTCCTCAATCTCAAATGCACCCGGAGTCGTAATAAGGTTAAGAACCCCTGTCATAGGTGAACGAAAAAGTTGCAAGCATTTATTATACTAATCAAAAATAAAATATTATTTTAATTCATCCCTTCCTTTCATCCATCCGATTATGAAAATATTTTCATGCCCATTATCCCTCTTCGAAAAAAACAGTTGTACTACACCACAAAACTCTGAGCAATAGCGTAATTTAAGTGTTTGCGATTGAGATAATAACATATACACATATTTCAGATGATATCGAATAATAGGTTTGTGACGATGATGCCTCATGTTCTACCATACGTTTTGACACCGCCATTATCTCCTCTGACATCCCACAAACAAACATGGCCAATGTTCTACGATTCAAGCATCGGCCGCCAATCACCCTACGGCTGTGTATTATTATCCTGCAAACATGCCAACTTTAACGAAACGTGAAAGAAGAATTAACTGGCCTCTATCGGCTGAGAGATGAAATAAAAATTGTATTCAGGGTTATCATATTTCTCGCTACATTGGTCTTGACAATGAAGGGGCTTCGCCGGTTTTCGAATAGTGACGCTCGTTTATCATGCTATCGACAGTGGATGCCCAGTATTGCCATCCATCATTTTTCTCTTGGCTTGCGTCCACACTAAACTTGTAAATTGGCAATTATTTATTGAGGTTATGTTACCTGGAATCGAATATTTCTTTAAATATATTCCTCCACATCAATATTAATAGCGATGCGATTATATTTTGCACTGTTATCGATATGATATGTATAGACGCTTAAATCAAGTATTCCATTATATTATAATATTTCTATATTGAAACTTGAATTAAACTAAATGGCAATATAAGGTAATCCAATTTACAATTTTTTCCACAATGTCCTTAAGTTTTTAACTTCCTATATTTTGTGGGAATATAATATATTTAAAAAATAGTAAAAAATCATTGATTCCACAATTTTAAATAATTAAGAAAATTGGTTGTAATAATGTCAGCATTTATGATATTCTTCTTGAAGCTTATTTCTGAGTTGAACTTTAACATGAGATACACATGGACCCCTTAGCTTTTAAATGCAATATTTTACGAGAATTAGTAGTGAGACAGTCATTCAATCCCTCAAAAATGGGTATGCAAAGGTATAGTAAAAACTTAGCCCTTCTTGTTGTGTGGAATTGGAATCGGTTTGGTAGTTGCTGTTGGTATAGTAATTTTACAAATAATTACATAGCATGAAATTCTAAATATAGATTATATCTTATTCGTGGTGTCATAAAAAAGACTTTGAAACCAAGATGAAAAAAAAATTGAGCCACTACGGTGAAAAAAAATAACATTGTATTTTAATTCTACAGAAATTTATGCACTTAGTTAAAACCCAGACTAGCTTTCACTTCGAGAAATACATTAAATCAATGTGCCACATTTAATAACTTATTATTACCATATAAAACTAGGATGGTGGAACAGAAAAGAAGACGTTTTGTTTACCCTGTCTACAACGGTATATAAAGGATGAGTAAATGAAGGTTTAATCATAGTTCTGACGGTGACGTATGCCAAAATAGCTATCAACAAATATATAAAATAATTTCTATGGAATTCATATACATTGTTATTTTTTTCACCTTATTATAATGGAGTTCTAGCAAGTAAATGCCAATGCAATCAATAATTTGAGCTACCACTGGGCTGCGGTGTAAATTTTGAAATAATAAAAATAATAAAATATTCTTAGTACTTATTCCACATAAAATTCATTGGATCAGAATCGGTTTCGCTCATGACGAGCATCATTAACTGATAATAAATACAACGAAACAGTGATATATCTACAAATATAAAGCAAAAATTACAAGGTATGACAAACATTTGGTATTACAACTTAGCAAATAAATTGATGCAAAATACAAACAAAATAGACTATAATTTAAATGTTGAAGACCTCTTAGCAATACAAATTATGACATCTCATACAAGCTATTAGTATTTTAAATAATTATTCAAAGTTTTGGTGACAAACTTTTGTTATAAACTATTCTAAAATTTTAAGATAAAGATATATCCAATGCAAAAAAAAATGTTCTGTTGAAGAAAGCTTAAAATATTTTTGCTTTGAACAGCTTCAAAAAGTGCCGAATTGTTTCGGTGATAATTATCAAACAAGTTCAGGAAGCTCGTCTTCACAAAGCTTTCTCAAGGTTCGCACATCGTAGACATAAAATAATGATTGATATCGGTAGGGATAATACAGGCTGCGAGCGCAAATTTGTTTCGATGACGGGGTGATTTTTTCGTGAAAATTTTCCGATTTTCCAAAACGATTGAGTTCTTTCAGGAACGGAGACATTTAGCGGAAAAGGCTGGCGATGTCTTTGGTGTTTTTTTTACTCTCTGTGAAAAATCTTTACCGGCTGTAAAAAACGTCGTCATTTGAGTTTGTTTATCGTGAGGTGATTTATCTTATTGATACTTGGATCATTATAGGTGCTTAAATTAGATAACAACGGCTCTTCTCAAACAACATGTTATTTAATGTTATGTAAACACATTGCTTTCAACTATCTACTATTATATTTATCACTGGTGAGAGTATATCGTTTGATAATATTATAATCCCGACTCCGCTCAAATAATTGTATAAAAAAAAATATTTTTAATAGTGCGTGAACGTATTTTTTACCAAAACAAAATTTTCAATCAGCATCAATTCTTAAATAATAAGCTTGTAAGCATACCTTAAAAAAACCTCATATAAAATGTATATTTAACAAAGTTTAAATCTACTCTTTCCATTGTATTGTATTTACAATTGAGAAAAATGTGACACGGTGAAAAAATAGCAATGTTTTATATTTTTTTTTACAGAAATACATTGTTATTTTTTCTAGAGTTCTACCAAGTAAATGTCAATTCAATAAATTTATAGAGAAAACTATGCTTGGCTGCTAATTCGAACACATATGTACACGATAAAATTGGACAGCATTGCTATAATTTAGGACATAGACTGCTTGATGGAATTACAATATAAAATTAGAGTCGTCTGAATTTGGTAGTGTCACATGAGTTTTTTTGCCAACAATACTAATATTAGCAATTTGATTCCAAACTGAGAATGAAAATTTAACCGTAGCATTTTTTATTTTGGAAATGAACAATAATATCGATAGTGAGTGGCAACATTAACGGTTTAATTTTCCCGCGCAATCAAGCCACGACATCGATAGATCTCGTGATGTCAAACTGCCTCAAAAATCACGCAAAAATATAGGCTGCTCAAACTGCGGCTCGGAAAATATTTAATAATATTTAATTAGTTGTTGAATATACTTGAGTTTTGTACTTTTCTATGAGCTAACGTCGCTAACGACGCGCTAACGAATATTGTTTACTACCCGTCAGTTCGAGTAAATCCGTGCACTTGAAATGCTTGAAAATGCCGAAAGGCGAAACTCGGGTCGTTAGCGACAAAACTCATGGAAAAGTACAAAATTCAAACAATTCAAATTGATTATGTAATATTTCATCTTTTTTCAAAAAATGAAAAAAAACATTTTGAAAGCACTGAGTTCAAGAAGTCAGCCTGACAGTGACATTGGCGGACGAGTGTTTCGGATCTCATTAATCACAGACAGCGCCGTGTCGAGGTGATTAGGGGCTTCCCATACAGCTTCATCCCATACCGCGTTTTTCCACAACGAGAGAGAAATACCCACCGTTCGAGAAATGAGGAGTTCCACATTTTTTACCCCATTTATAAAATTTGTCATGACGTTTCAGATTATTCATTTTCTAAATTGGAACATAGATGTCAGTCTCAAAAAAATATTACATAGTGTCATACGGAAAAAAAAATAACAATGTATTTTAGTTCTACATAAATTATTTTATATATTTGTTGATAGCTATTTCGGCTTACGCCTTCGTCAGAACTAGAGATAGCTTATATACCTTTGCTAGTTCACCAGTTCACCGCTTTTAAAACCTTTAACAAACAATAAACTTAAAACAATTTAAAATAGATTGCAGATTTTAAGTGGTTTCACACGATAAAATAACTCAAAAATACCCAAATTATTGTTTCCCACCATTACTTTAGACCAATAAATCAAACTTATTTAAATTCTTTCATGTGACGTCGGTATGGTTTCAACAGAAGGAGATGATGTAGGTAGCACCCTGTCTAGCAAAGGTATATAAGCTATCTCTAATACACGTTTTAAACATAGTTCTGACGAAGGCGTAAGCCGAAATAGCTATCAACAAATATATAAAATAATTTACGTAGAACTAAAATACATTGTTATTTTTCTTTCCGTATTATAATGGAGTTCTACCAAGTAAATGCCTACTCAATCAATACATAGTGTCATGTTCCGAAAATGTCTGGATTGTTTTATATTTGGAACTAAGTTTATATTGTCAAGGTTTTAAAAGGTCATACATACAAAGTATTCATACTCATATAAATAATGTATTACACTTTCAATTTACCCATAATTGAATAAATGAGTAGGGTGTATATGTAACAATGAAACTGTATTCTCAGTTTAAATATATTCTTATCCAAGCTATCATTGAAATAATATTTGACCGCCCTATCTCCAGCCCAATGTTTGTCTGTGTGTTGTCTTTGGTTCTCTTTTTATGAAAGGGACTAGGTACTTGCTTATTTTGTTTCGATGAAGCAAACAAAAATTTCAGTCCGGCAAATCATCGACTTAGGCCAATAATTTCAATGATCGTGACCAGTGAAATCATGTTGTCATACAAATCTATTACTTGATACATTTTCAATGAAAATACAGTCTCAATGTAACATATATATAATGTTAAATTGAATATAATATAAAATTACACTTAAAAACCTCACTGCTCAAAAATGTACTAAATGGTACTAAACATCAACCACTGGTACGTCTTTTTTATGTTAACTTCTGTCAAATTGAATTTACTAATTCTTAAAAATGGAGACATCATGTTAATATGTTAAGCAATTAAGTGTTAATACAAAGCAGCGTGTTCAACTCTAATGAAATTCACAATTTGATTTCCATGGAGTTAACTGTTTTCAACTCATAAAAAATTTACTGTAAACTAACTTGTAAATATAAAAAAAACCTTTTGTTCTTGACACAAATTTAATTTGTTAGGATGTACACATTTAACAATAGTTGCTAGTTTCACCTTAGTTTTAAAATATTGTAACGATGAAAGGGTGAAGTAAAGCACACTAGCATTGCCCAGATAAGGGTGGTTAAAGTTATTTTAAGAGGTAACTATTTTAAAATTTAGCTACATATACTAGTAATTGAAAATTTCTATTATGATAGGTATTCAAAATTTTTCAAAATATTTTCTAAATCATTAAATGTTATTCGTGTTTCAATTTTTTGCCAGGAATGTCTGAGGAAAACTTCATTAAGTCTTACGTTGCATGCACCGTAGTGGGCATAGCATAACTTTAAGTTATTATAAAAAAAAGAATTTTTACAAATGCAGTTCTATTCGCTTTCTATACGACGCCGTGAACTCTTTGAATGCCTTGAAATTTATCCCAGATGCAACCAAGTCGACATGGCTGACAAGGCTAACAGATCCGACGTTGTCGGAGGTCTTGAACAATTTTTCGCATTCATTTTCTATGTCTGGACATTCTCAAAGGATGTGATCAGCATCCTGAGTCATATTGCCGCATTTACATGTTGGAATATCTATCTACCAACCGACTGAGCAAAGCGTTTTTTAATTAAAAGAATTTTATGATATTTAAACAATTCAAATTTGAGAGCATCCTTTCTTTAGATTTCAGTTATGTGATTCAATTAAAACCCGACGCTTCTATAAACTTTACAATCAAGATTGTGGTGTGGAACAATTATTCATAAAATTTTATTGACCCCTTCTCAGAGTCTTAAGAATATAAAATTTCATCAAAATTACAGTTTTTTCTCAACCGCAATTTTTTTTTTGAAAACGTTTTCCCATACAAATCATATTTTAATTAGAGAAGTTTTAATGAGTCTCTGTGAGTAGTTCTCAAACATTTTTCAACAAAGCAATTTTACTCGCAGAAAAGAATGTTCTTATAACATTTTAAGTGTTGCAATAGCTAAAATCATTTTTTCTTGGCCCTATTTGTTAATAAAATATTCATGACATTCATATAAGAGCTTTATTTGTCATGCTATATCCTGTAAAAACAATACCGCCTTACAAAGTGGTTGTATGTATAAGATAATTTAGATGTGCATATTTATTATCATCTTTTTTTATTTCCATAAAACACTATCATATTTTTTGTTCATCACCAGCATTTCACGGTGACTGATTGATTCCAAATAAATCAAACAGGGTAACTAAAATTGTAACACTGCTTATTAAACAATAATTTAATTGGTGACTAAAACTATAAATGGTTAACTGAAAAATATCAAACATCTTCTTTTCCTTCTACCCATAAAGTTTGAATAGCACTTTTGTAAGCGAACGAGTCTGCGTAGATGTTAAAAGATATCAAAAGGGTGACATTTCCATGATATATTAGATGGACATTTTCCGACCCTGAAATAGATTTTCATTAATCAGTTTTGAAACTTTCACACTGCTGTTTAACAAGCCTTTCGGTAAAATTCATTACAAGCCTCTCGAACTTTGTTTGTTTGAATATTTTGGAATAAGCACAAAGCTTTTGTAGGTAATTCTCAATACATTGTTCTATACTGAACAGTTAAAACTCAAAAATAAAGTCTTCATTTTCAATATAAAAATGCAGCCTGGATGACGTTAGTTTTCCGAAAAAGGTCCATATCGACTCTGTTCACTTCCCGACTTAATATGAGCTGGTTCTTAAAAGCAACAAAATTTTAAAAAGCTTAATTTTCGACGCCACTTTAATACAACATTTTCATCAATAACGATTAAATTGAAAGTCTGAAGTTTTGATGGAGTTTTTAATTAAAAAAAGGTAAGTTGTCTCTGTCATAGTTATGATGACATATTTATATTTATTAAAAATTAAAATAATAACACATTTTTTAGTACTTTTTCCACATCTGATTTATTTCATCAGGACCGGTTTCGCTCATGGCGAGCATTATCAACAGTTGATAATGCTCGCCATGAGCGAAACCGGTCCTGATGAAATAAATCAGATGTGGAAAAAGTACTAAAAATGTGTTATTATTTTTATTATAATGCCTTTCCACCAAGTATTGACAGTGAACACCTTAAAAGTGAAAAATTAAAATCTTAATTTCAAGATGAAATTATGTGTCAATTGCTTATGAAGCTTTTTTACATGTTGTTAATATAAATTTTCAGATGCTCGTAGGTAAAATAAAATAAAATCTTCATCAATGAGTTGATATTATAAACGATTGAAAACAAGTTAGTCGGTTCTGTAAAAAATCTTTTTATAAAAAATCAAGATTCAAATTGTGTACCTTCTATTCCTGGGTTGAAACTGATTTGTTATACTTATCATATAAAAGGACAATAATACTAAAAGTTACCAATAAGTGATAGTAAGAACAATACATCTACATACATAAGTCAACAATTAATTACATTTTAATCTAAAGCTTGATTACAAAATGAATGTGAAAATATATAATACTTCGACAGTTTTTGACAGCATTTATTTTATGTTTCGATATATTGAGAAAAGATTTTTATATTGCATGTTCTCGACTTTTCTCGGCCATTAATAGATTTTTTTTTTATTTATGTTTCTCACGATGCTAAGACGAGTTGTAATATGGAAGTTAATAAGTTAAAAGCCTTAATTTAGAAATTGGATAGAATTTGCATCTCTTAGTAATATAACAAGTGAGATTTGCATTATTAATGGGGCTTTTCTGCAACACGCCATGTCATGGAGAAAAGAACCTGGCGAACAGTTATTGGAGAACATTGCTGTCCTGAAAAATAATGCAATACATTTCCCATGCAATAGATGTTTATATAATTGACATGTGAATGCAAGCCCTAACAAAGATTTATTTAAATACACCTTTATAAGGCACTTTTTTACAATATTTGACAAAGGGATACTTAAAAATATCTTGTAAAATTCCTTGTTGTTTATATACTAGACTTGTGTCTTTCTGTAAAACTATACACGGTACCAGGGCTGTGGAGTCGGTACAAAAAAAACACGACTCCGACTAAAAAAGGTTTAGTTTCGTCATGTTTTTTTTTCTACCATTCCTATTTATGTGTATTCAATTAAATAACAACCCACCAATCTGGACAATAACCAAATTTTACATATTAATTGCAAAAATAAAAAGTTACCCCGGTACGACTCCGGCCACAACGCAAAGACGACTCCGACTCTGACTCCAGCCAAACAACCCCGACTCCACGACTCCGACTACACAGCCCTGCTCGGTACACAAAAACTGGATAACGCTACTTGACCTTATATCTTTCAGGCATACTTAAATATAGTCAGATCCATTCATTTTTAAGGCTTAAAAAGATAATATTATGAAAGTTTTAAGACAATGTTTTATTTTTCTTTGTTCGATAATACATACCTTGCATAAAGTGACTGTTTATCGTAGCTTATTTATATAATATAATACACCACTGTTTTTAAGTGTCACAATTTGTTAACTTAACATTTTTTAATGTCTTCCCTAATTATAACGAACCACTTTACATAATGCAAAAGATCTAAAACAACAGGTAACGTAATTATTTCCATTCTCCAGGTGTGGAATTTAACAAGGTTAAGAATTATTTCTTAATTATCAGAACGCTTTTCGTTTCAGTAATTTACTAACAAGACACCTGTGAAATTTCTTCCGTTCCCTAAGTCAAAATTACTTCTGTGAGTTAAATAATACTTCTTTGGCTATCAAAGAACAGAAATAAAATGTATATTCTTTCAGATACTCTTTCAGAAATCACCGAATAAACTTTTGAATGATAAATGTACGGTATTTTCAGTATTATTTACTGTACATTTGACATAATATTTTTAAAACTTTTAGCTATCTGTCATACCCGCTTCCTAAAACAATTGAACATAGACCATTACCACTACGTTTTCTTTTAATCATGAAAGTTATCTATTTATTTCTTTGTTGGAAAACATTTTTTTAAGCCATTTCAGCACTCAATGTAAAGAATGTGGACCCCTATAAAGCTTATATCTACATAGTCTTTTCTTATAAAAATAATAACACATTTTTATGACATATTCCACATTGGATTTATTGATATCAGGACCGTTCACAATGGTAAAAATAACGCTGTATTTTTTATTTCTTATCAGTTGATAATTATTGCGATGAGCGAAACCGGTCCTGGTCTCAATAAATCCACTTTGGAATAAGTAATAAAAATGTGTTATCGTTTTTATTATAATGCCTTTCTACCAAGTATTGACATTTAACACCTTAAAAATATTATTTTCTGCAAGAACTGCTAGTTACTCAGTTCTTCAACATATCTTTTTCGAATGTAGTAGGGATACAAAGGATTAAATTAAGTGCTTAGCTCATAAGTCCCGTAGGATCAAATCAGTTTCGATTTGAATCAACTCAGGCATCTGTGTATGGAAAGAAGTCGATTTTTTTTGGGGATGATTCGGGATTCGAACATTTGCGGTCTGCGACCGAAACCAAAGACAACTCACTAGACAGATTTCATTTACCAACTATATTTTCCTAAATAAAATATCGTGGCGTTTAAGCCCATCATAATAAACCGCGTGTCAGTTAAATTGCTATGGTTTTTAACCTTCTTACTAGACCGGATATCACAAATTGTTTTCTAATAATATAACTTGATGATGGGTGGATGCTTTTAACGGAACACGTTAACACTTTTAGCGTCTTATTTCAACCTTGACAATTGAAAAAACAATGTTTGATACTGCCGTTGCACAGTTAAGTCTATTGTTTAATGAATTTTGAGTTTTTTAAATAATGACCTTAGTGAGTGCGAGTGTTCAATATCAACGCTCGTACCCTTGGAACATAATTATCATACAAAATTAAATAACTATGGAAAATGATGAATTAAAAACAAACCAAACAAATAACGAGACAAAATAATATTTTTTTCACAAATTTTATGATGGTCACTTATATTTATAGCTGTGTAATCTTAAAAAGTTATCAAAACAACATTCTGTAAGAAAAAAAACGTCTATCATGTTTCAAATCTCTGAGGGGAAAAGTTTCGTATTTCTCACTGGCGTATAAAAATATTTTTAATGTAGTCCCGGTCACAATTACACGAAAACATAACGAGTTTTTTTCCGTCAAGAAACTTGACGATAAAGAGAAAGAACTTTTTCAAAATTCAAATCAAGAACTCAATGCTTGCCCTAAGGTCACATTTTAAATTACAGAAAATAAATAAAATTCGAGAGATTTTTCGAGATTTTCAAAGAGATTGAGAATTGTCGTCAAATAATAGGAAACGCTTCTTTTTTTGAAACATTTACGATACCATAATAATTGATTAATTGATAAGGTTATGATTCAGAACGGTTTCTCAATTTCAATTTAAGGAACAGGAAAAACAGACGTATATAGTTTGATAAGGAATATCTATCTTAATACTTATAGAGGCGAAACACGTGTCACAATTAGTAACACAATACGTGGAATAATCAAAGTTATTTTTATTTTTAATTTTATATTAATATATATCTTAAATGGCTTAGCAAAGATGCAAAAATCACTATTTCAATATTTCTACAAATATATGTGTATATTATTACAAAAAAGAATACATTTAGTCAATGTATAAATTCACAAGCCAATGTATAATATGTATTGTCCGTTTGAGCCAACCAACAAATAAATATCTTAACTAGACAATGTATACACTGACACCGCCTTATGTGGTAGGTCATCAGAACTCTCTCGAACGATCTATTTTTCACCTCAGTCTATGAGTTTAAGTCGATATTAGGAAATAAATTAATTCTTATAATACTCTATATTGAAATCTATAGCGATTCAATATAGAGTAATTTCAATTTTGTAAAAGAGATATTTATGCGGACGTCTCGCTCTAAATGTCTCTTATCTCTTTCACGCCCTGGGTGTACGAGAGTGCATGGTACTTCATAAAAAGTTCGATGGGCCATAAATAATGGCTCATCTTGCGTGACGTTTAACGGTCGTTTTGCAACGGTTTGGCTACCTAAAGGAACCGCTTTTTTGTTTCATACGATCAGTAAGAGATTTGAGAGCAGGGAGAGAGCACGCGCTTGCCAGATAAGTCTTACAGTTGTGGTAAGCGCTGGAAGTGGCCTGCAAGCTACTAATCCTCTCCCTAAGAATTAAATTCGAGTCAAATTCCTGATATCTTCTTCGCTATCGTAATATTTGTGTGTTGTATAACGTCTGTGTAAATTCTTAACGATTAAATAATGTGTGCTTATCACACCCCATAACGCTTTGAGATTGTTTTGTTTGTAAGAGCACCATGTTTCTTCTACTCCGTTCCCAAAATTCCTCTCCTGAGTGTCTGATAGGAGGCTCCTTTTCGATTTACGAGGGAGCCGAATTAAGGTAGTCTCAACATATACTATATAGACGTAGTCAAATTGCTCACAAACTAAAAAATAGTCACCCGTGAACCCAAAGTGCAGATAATTTAACTTTGTCTCAGCCGTAATTTAATATATACTTTGACAAGCAGTGTCATACGGAGAGCAAGTAGATTTCAGCTTGCGGGAGCTGAACTTCAAGACTACTGAGAAAAAGTTGTAGGATTATTTTTAGTAAACATTAGCCACATTTTTTACTAAAATAGTTGCAATTTTTATATAATTATCAGGCTCGGTTTATCTTTGCGTAAGCATTATCAACTGACGGAAAACAAATTCAAGCGGAGTTGTTCATGAATTTAATATATTTTATTTATTTTGAAATTTTATTAATTCCTCTATAGAAGGATGCGGGCACATTAAGTGTGTAATTTAAGAACATATAATGGAGCATCGAAACAGAATTTGTTTTACGAGAACTGGTCGTCATTTCTATCTTGGTAAGATAAGAAAAGTGGTGTTTTGAATATTCTTGGCCGAAGCTTATGACTCTCTCAACGCAACGTAAGGTTAGGAAATGAATTAAAACAATTCAAAAACTAAATAATATTATATATTCAATTTATTAAGATCAGGACCGGTTTCAGTTGAAAATGCTTGCGATGAGCGTAACTGGTCCTGATCCCAATACATTTCATGTGGAATAAATACAAAAAATGTCTTATATTTTTTTTTAATAATGACATTCCACAAAGTTTTGACAGTGAATTCAAACATTAATTTCTATCGGTAGACATCTTACGAAGTCAATGGTTAAAAGTCTCCCTATGAGGAATCAAACTCTTGGCGCAACTTTAGTTGGTAGACAGTATATAGTACATGTGACGAATTGACTAAAATAAACTAGTAACCATTTGTAAGCCCAAAACTTTTAATGGAAGAAAAAGGCTGAAACAAGATAATAAATCATCGTTAAAAACAATTCTCTACAACGATTTACTGGAAGAGTATTTGAAGTAAAAGAGGCAATGATATAACTGTATAGGGAATAGGTTTATGTTAAATATATTGGTAATTTTCAATTATTATCTTTGGATAGAATCCACCGTAATTGAAAAGAACGGCTATATTTTAGGCACTCTCTGTTTTGCCGACATTACCGAAAGCCTGCGTGCTAATTGGCCCATCCGTTGGACGATTGCCAAAACCTATCCTACGTCCAGGCCGGTAAGTAGGCCAACATAACCTAACCTATGATATTTCGCATTTCCACAAGATGTTTTTTTTTTATTTTCAGGTTCACCAATATACTCTCTCGCCTGAGAATATACATTAGGATAAAAAATACCAAATCGTACAGTGCTTGATAAAAGTATCGTATCAAAAAAAGAACTATGATTATACATTTTGTTTTACATTAGTTTGCTATGCTAAATTTATTTTTACCGCAACCTTTTTAGAAAATATAATCAGATAATATTACATTATTTGACTTTCATTCTTGATATTTTAAAACAAGTCAAGAACGGCTTAGGAGATTTATATAAATAAAGCGCTTAAAACTTCGTCGCAAACTACAAGTCGAAGGTTAAAAAACTAAACCATGGAAAACTTAGGGTTCTACATATTTCAGTAAAGGATTGAGACTGAGGGTGCTTGATGGAATTTCAAAATCAATTTTGAATTATTTGAATTTTGTACTTTTCCATGAGTTTTGTCGCTAACGACCCGGGCTTCGCCTTTCGGCATCTTCATGCATTTTAAAAGCTATTAAACGAAGTGATCTACTTCTACTTATGTATATAAACGATACAAACTGTTCCGTGCACTTGAAATGTCTGAAGATGCTGAAAGGCAAAACCCTCCGATTTTTCTTTCCGCATTTTGGCAATAAGGCGACAAAATAAACCAGACCCTTTCATCAAAATTAATCACCAAAAACCTAGTATATCCATGGCACCATGAGTCACCTTCTGATAGTTATTATGTGACTGGAATATTCATTTATATTATAAAGATAAGCTCATCATCTTACACTTTAACATCATTTGTAAAGGGGACTTAAATAATATAAAATTTAAAATAACTTTGATTATTCCACGTATTGTGTAACTAACTGTGACACGTGTTTCGCCTCTTTCACAGGCATCTTCAGACTTACTATCGCAAAGTTTGTTTGAGTAATGAGCCATGTTAAAAATATATGGTTGAAGTACTATTTATAGTCAATTTTCATGTTGCAGAATAAATTTTTACTGACGACAAGCATCGAATAAGCCCCGAGTAAGCTTAGAGTTATAGAACAATCTACTATCTAATACTTTGATGGTTTCGTTGGTAACTTTGTAGAAGTTCATTTCAATATAAAATTCAAAATAATTTTGATTATTCCACTCTTTCATAAGTTTCTTCTTCTTAAGCAAACTTTGCAATAGTAAGTCCGAAGATGCCACTGTACGCGGCGAAACACGTGTCACAGTTAGTAGCACAATACGTGGAATAATCAAAATTATTTTTAATTTTATATCTATTATCTAAGTAAAAAAGAAATCTTAATAATCCAGAAGATAAGTGTAATATTACTAAGCTCATTAAGCAGCAATAGAAAAACTTATGTACTCCGTTGTAAATGGTGGGTTACTCGCAAGCAAGGCTCCATTGCTCTGACAGTGCTCTAGCCTGAAAGACGCATTTGTCATTTTTAATAGGCTTCCTGTGGAGGTACGTTCCATGTGTCGGTAATGTGACCGCAAATCCTTTTAAAACTCGAAAAAATAATAAATGTCTCGATAATAATAATACAATTATTTTTAAGTGCCTCACAAAGGCAATTAAAAATTGTCTACTAACAATAAAGATCGTGTGACTTTTTATTGAGCTTATCTCAACAAGAGAACCGCTTGAAAAACTACTTTTTCAAAGAGTACATAAGTATTGGCTAGGAATAGTGGTTTGTTAATATTGATTACGTGCTCATCTTTAGTGCTTGCGACAACTGCAAACGTAAATCCTCAAATAAATT
Source organism: Himalopsyche kuldschensis (assembly GCA_028554975.1). Taxonomy (NCBI): domain Eukaryota; kingdom Metazoa; phylum Arthropoda; class Insecta; order Trichoptera; family Rhyacophilidae; genus Himalopsyche; species Himalopsyche kuldschensis. The sequence continues at coordinate 3,104,885 of JAHFWI010000036.1, forward strand.
AATTGATCTTTAGCTCTGAAATTTAAATATCAGTCATGCTTAAGTTCCATCTCACTCAACCAATTTTTAAAACGAGGTCTTGAAAGAGCAATTAGCTGACTCTAACTCCTTTCGAAGGATAGTCTCTCTATTTATTTTATATTTTCTTAGTATATCTTTAATCATTAATACCATCGACAACCAAATATAAATATTTCAGTAGTATATTGACTCATTTATATGGTGCTGGAATATTAAAAAAAAACACATTATGTTCGGCGGTATTAATTGTATACTTATATGTTAAGATACTATTAAAAATAAATTATAAAACAATTAGTTTTAGTTAGTTTACTTAACTTTATTCATGCCCGCATGCACTGTCCCATCATAGTAAAAAATGCGAGACTTCTAATTCTAAGTTAACGTTAAGAGATAAGATATTCATTAACAATTAAAAAAAAAATTATTGAACGTTTCAATTTGTAAGAGTGAGTGAAGAAAAATACATTTCATTTAGACAAATATGATTTGTATCACACGAACTGTTGCGTAAAGATTCTTATTTTACCTGTGGTCTGTTAAACAAAAAATTAAACAGACAAATAAATATAGCACGAGCCGTAATTCTATTGTATTTTTTTAATTGATTTTATTTATCTAAAAAATACAAAGAGCATGGTCATCTGACATGGCTGCCCACACGCGGCGACGTCTATAAGTTATGACGCCTTTTTTCGCTTCGTGAGGCGACAAAATGGATGAAAATGCGAGAAAAATAAAAACGCGGCAAAACAATGATAGGTTTCGAGAAAAGCGAATCTGTTGGGATTCAAACGTACAGAAAACTGTCTCTCACATCTATAGATTTCAAAGTGGGTGAGTAAATTTGCGGTGACAAACAGAAAAAAGTCAAAGCAAAGCTTGTGCGAAGAAAAAAATAACGTTTTGGATTTTTTATACAAAAAAAGAAGTACATAGATCACTAAGTTAAATTGATATTGAAATGTAAATTAGCGTTTTTTAATTTAATAACAATTACCTTAGTGAACTGCGTCAGTTCAAGTACATCCGTGCACTTGAAATGCATGAAACTCATGGAAAAGTACAAAATTCAAACAATTCAAATTCTAAATTTATATTGGAATTTCATCAAGCACCCTCAGCCGAAATCCGTAATTAATCCTGTAAATTTGAACCTACGATAGTAAAAAGAAAGTCTTTACGTGTTACCTTTTGCTACTCGAACTGAGCTGAAAATAATTCGATTATACAAAGTTTAATACGGTGCAAATTTGACGGTGACGTAAAACACTCCATAAATCTGTATACCAAAATGAAATATTTTAGTATGAGCCAATTTTCCTAGGCTAAGTATTATGAATGGCGAAAAGATTATCTAATTTTAGCTTGTTGGCTATTTTTACGTGGGCAGTTTACACGTAAGGAAAATATTTTAGTATCGTAAGGGCATAAATACCTTGCAATTACGGTCTACGTGTTATCGTAGCCAATTTAAATGGCCGTGTTTACGAACCGTAGAGGGCAGGGCTTAGAGCCTCTCGAACTTTTACACTTTGCTTTTTGTGACACCGATAAAATAACCTACCTTGTTCATTAGTATACTAGCTTTTCTGAATAATGATTTTTTTGTATTGGCCGTAAAGGTTTGTTTTATAATATATAACTTTAATAATTACGGCCGTTTTATAAATATTAATATGAGATAATTTTGAACGTAAAATTGGCAATGGTACGGACTAAGCATCATTATTTCAATATTGAATAAAGTGAATGAATTTTCCACGATGCAGAATCATTGGATTTTTTATTTACACATCAACTTGGATAAGGCTCGTTTATTTTTGCTTTTAAAATAAGAAATTCTAACTGGAAAAATAAATTGTACTTTATATAGTTGTACCAACAGAAATTAAACAAAAAATGCTTTCTGCACATAATATATTGACAGGTATTAAATTTAATATATACCTATGTACTGTAGTTTCGGGCTTTTTCGTCAAAGGAGCACGGTTTTAAATCTTGGGATGTAATTTTTAATTATTTAATTGTTCGATCACTTTATGAATTCGTAATCCAAAACGTATATTTCTCTGCTTTTTCTCTTTCAATGGTTTTCATCCAAATGTAGCTGACCATAAAATCTTATATCATTCCAGGTGTAGAAAATGATAGAAATAATCTTCATTTATTCTTTCTCCTTCCGAAAAAGAGCACATGTAATACAGTCAGTTCTCTATAGTATTTGCAGATATTTTTGATTAAGTTTATACTATACTTACTTGTAATAGACGTGGATTTAGATATGTCTCTTAATATTAAAAAAAGGATAATCACTTAACAATTTATGATTTCTTAGTGGTAAAATAACTCAAATAGACCAGATCTGATCAATTCTATACGTATACAATTTAAATTAACAATGATTATTCCACGTATTGTGCTATTAAACACGTGTCACAGTTAGTAGCACAATACTTGAAATAATCAAAGTTATTTTAAATTTTATATTAAAATAAACTTCCACAAAGTTACCGCCAAAACCATCGAAAGTATTAATTCTATACGTGTTCAGTATTTTTTACTTTATGGGATGATCAATCTTACCTGTAAAACGGTTTTTGTTTTCAACATACTCTTATAATACAATATTTAAGCGTATCAAACTCTGTTATGATAATAAGAAAATTATCGACGCTGCTTAAGCTTCACTCTATGACCAGAACAAGCATTACTATTTATTTTAGGAAGCGCAATAATTCATTTATTCATAACGTGTTTTACTCAGTTGGTTTAGCACACTTTCAACAAGGACGTCGATAAAATCTTTAAGAACTTCCAAACCATTACATTTCATTGTTCATTTGATTTACCTTCAGTTAATCCATGAATTGCCACCTGAACAAATATTTATGTTAGCTTTTCATTTTGTATGCATTTATTTATTGGCAATTGAAAAGTTCACTCTATAAAGCTCCACATTGTGTGAAAATTGTGCAACAATGGATACAGAGGTGGAGTGTTTTGCGATTGGATACAACTAAGCAAATACGAATGCATTTACATTTCTCGTCATATTAAAAAATATCCTGAAAAAATATATCGTCTGGCGATGATTTCAAATTTGTTATAATAGAATATGTTATACGGCTTTATTTTTTAAACGATTTTTTTTTTTGTGAATTATTTAACGAAAAGATCGCAACATTATTGATTCAATTCCAAAGTATTGGTTGGTATTTATCTAGGCACTGGTGCAAGGTCCGTAGTGCAGTCGTCAACGTGGTTGGCTTCCGTGCCGGACTTTACCAGTCTATCTACGACTATCTCTTCACTAGTCTTTCCCTAGCTTTATTCTTTCTGTCCTTACTCTCATCAAACTAAAAGGAAGTTGAGCAACAGTTTTTACAGTAAAAAATTCGCCAAGACTTCTTTAAGAGACCACATGGTCCATGGTAGGAGCGGAAATGGGTAATTAAAATAACCTTCCATAAACGCTTTGTTAGAAATGCTGCACAACCTTTGAATCGATAGTCATGTAAAAAGAATGCTTTTCTTGGATACTTGTACGTCAAAAGGACAGATAAATTTTATGTTTTTCATAAAACAAAATTACAAGAGTATTTCTTTCGTATTTTTGTCTTATTGTGAAAGATTTCAGAAACGTTACAATTTCAAAAATAGCCAATCCTCCTTGACATTTTCAATTATTCTCCAGCCTTGCGTTGGTGCAACACAGCTTTTGAACAATTTCTACGTTTAACGTGTTGTGGCTATTTACGCGGTGGCGCTATTTATGTTGCACTGTAAATCTTAGCACGATAACACTGAACATTGCACTCGTTAAAAGATAGCTCTGCAAAGTGAGGCCTTGGCGTCATAAACTGCATCACCATAAACAAGTTGTTCAGTTGAATTTTAATATGCAACTTGCTCTTGAGTTCTGTATGCAAAACACATTGAAAGTGTGTCTTGAATTCGCTTCATAAAATCGTAATAAACTTTGATTCAATAAAATAAAATTACTTCACTAAAGGTGCAATCAATTAAATGCGCTAGCCTTTTACCAAAGATTTCGATTCATGAATTAGTTTTAAAGCGCATGGATGTGCGTGTTTCTCAATGTCCTTTTTACTCAACCGTTTCAATGAAATAGTTATTGGCGTACTATTTGTGGTAACTTTATATTGTTATACACTACTATACATAATAATGTTATAAGCCATAATAAAATGTTGCTTAATAAAGTCTTTTGTTTCTTCTTCTAAAGCTAAGTGAAAAAAATATTCTGCTTACTACACAATACAGATTTAACTTAGTATAAAATATTGTATTTTTGCCTTACTTGATATAAAAAAATATAAATACTGATGATAGTAAAATCAACGAAGTATAGTGATTGTAAAAACACATTGTGAAATTAAGTAGAATTTATTTCACAGTTTAGTTTACAGTACTAACAAAGAAAAGAATATAACTGAATTTATTGATTGAGTAGGCATTTACTTGGTAGAACTCCATTATAATACGGTAAGAAAAATAACAATGTATTTTAGTAGTTTTGACGAAGGCGTAAGCCGAAATAGCTATCAACAAATATATAAAATAATTTATGTAGAACTAAAATACATTGTTATTTTTCTTACCGTAAGATAACTCAGGGCAATGTTTTCAGATATAAGAAGGATTAAAGATTCGTTTTTCGATTTGACACAACTCGTTTGAGAATTGTTCAAAAACAAATTATTTCAACCGCTCGATAGCATTGGCAAAGCAAGTGATAGACGCGGATGAGTGTAGATTACTGTTATCCGAATAGTGTATCAAAATTATCACGGGAATTACTTTGCCTTCGGATAATTAACCCAACTCTATTCTCAAACGGCGCGTGAGTTTAACGACCAGTTTAAACGGAGAGATGTAAGAAACACCTTATGACATTTTTGGCAGTATAATATGAACGCTCTGTGGGTAAAATAGAGCGTGTGGTAGCGGGAGATATTTAAAAATATTAGGAAGAACTAAACTATGAAAATTGTCTCACTTAGGCAACTCTATTATCGTCAACTACGGTAGCGAAATGCATCTCAAGGTAAGTTCCATGCAAGCTTCACAACTGGGTCGTACCAAATAGTAAAAAATTAAATACCTAATGTATTTTTTTGCCATATTCATGAAAATATTTTTCACGGACAACACGATTCATTGTTAAGTTAATTGGTGGCAATAATTTTATGAAATTATCAAATAAGGAGTGGGTTTAACTGTTTTATTTATTTATTTGAAAAAATACAATACATGGCGTTACAGTTGACGCCAATGCGCCATACATTTGACAATCTGAATAAAAATATAGCACAACATTTAAAAATGTACGAAACAGAACAGAAACATATTATTTATTACATAAATAGAAAAAAATAATAATAAAAAAGCACCAAATTTACTGCTAAAGTTTTTCACCTCAACAAACAGTGCATTCATCAGCTGAACAGCCCTTGCGAATGGCGACTCGACTAACAAGTTCTAAGCTGTTAAGACACCTTTATTCCTATAAAAGTCATAATTTTTATATTCAAATTAGTCTTTGACACACTTCTATTTGAAAACTGCTATTGACATAAATAAGTATTTGCATAAATGTTTCAATAATGCATATTCTAATAAGTGTAAGGTGAAATAAATAAAATATTTTCAGCACTCATAGCCTTTGATATAACTGCACACTTAAGCTAATATTAATACTGCTAAGTGATCTACTTAAATGATCCGACACCTCATTATTTGTTTATTGCTTTGGCGTGAAATAAATAAATGAAAAAGGTTGAAAATATAAAACATTGACGGTCCGTCCTTACGCAAGAAACCTTTGCCAACTTTATTCAAGCGTTGTTGAGTCACGGACGCAAAAGCTGTACGTGACTACGACACGTCGTAGCTGTGTGGCGTAGACGCTCTACGGCAGGGATTGCACGCCCAGGGTGCTTTGAACCATTGCAAATATGTTTTGTTAGCCTTTCTTACACACTATATTCGTTTGACATTTATATGTCAGATATTATTTTACAATTCATTTATGTTGATAAAACAAAATTCTTACTTATTAAAGAATTTTATAAAATTGCTTACAATCGAGTATGATTAGTTAAAAAGTCTTGCAATGATCGACCACGGTCCTAATGATTTCAATACATAATAATACCTTTTCCGTTTTCACATATAATTTACAGTAAGCACCATAACGAATGCCACAATCTTTTCACACTTCCCAAAGAGATGACACCGGTTTTAAAACCAGTTCAGTAACGTAAGCCTACGGGTGGCTGCCGCGTAAAGACGTCGCGAATAATATCGAAAATTTTGCAAATTATGTAAAAAAAAATATCCTGCAAGAATTCATATGACATTTTTCTTTTTAAAGCTAGTGATATTTATACACTGCCTCTAGAAAAAAATGATTCTTCTGTCATCAGTCAATCTTGTTGATAAAAGGATTTTTTAGAAGTCGGGTGGTAGGTGTGATCAATTCGATCATTTTTCTCGAAAAGTGGATCAGAATATTCATATGTTTGAAAACTTCATTCTAGAACAAGTGTCTCACAGTTCACCTACGTGGACAAAAAGCTTTGTCGTCGAAACTAAGCGATCCTTAGCACAAATAAACATGTTTATACAGGAGAGTTTGGTTGAATTTATAATTATATAATTTTGATAAATAATAAAAAGGTTGCAAATATATGCCGTGCGACACCGTACATATGGGCTATTTTATCTGTTTTACTTTACTCTTTTATCGTGTCCAATCATGGCGCTAAAAATAGCAGCGATCAGCTGTAATTTCAGAACATAATCTCACCGCTGATCCAACTATTCATCATATAACAGTACAAAAATTGAAAAGAATCTACTTTTTCGCAAGAGGTGCTGGAATACGATTTGTAAAGAAATTTAGCACCCAGTTTTAATGTGAAATTTTCATGACCTTTGGGATAGGTATTAATTTTTATTTATGATTCTTTACAATGGACGATAAAAAAAAAATGAAAATATTGCTTTTTATGGTGCTCACGAACAGCCTCAGATATTGTTTTCACCGCGAACTTACACAATATGGCTTCGGAAAAGAAACGCGATTTTCTTTGAATGTATTTTGGGGCTTAATTGAACTGTATGACTTTTAGGGTGTTCACTGTCAATACTTGGTGGAAAGACATTATAATAAAAATAATGATACATTTTTAGTACTTTTTCCCACATAAAATTTATTTGATCAAGACCGGTTTCGCTAAATAATTTCAAATAAATTGTATGTGGAAAAAGTACTAAAAATGTATTATTATTTTTATGAACTGTATGAATTTTACTATCTCAATCTCCGTTTTAACCTTTGACGATTGAGTATTCTTCTGTGGTTGGTCATAGTCTTGGGTTGCTACAACAAATTAATAGTCGGTTATTTTCTATATAAAATTTTGAAGGAACTGGTATTAATTAAAATATTATAGACAAATTTATATACAATATAACATTTCTGCAAGAAAATATTATAATTTTATCATCATATGACACCAGCAAATAAATGTTGCTTCAGAAAATAAAAATTATCCTTTTTGAAAAAATAAGTCAATTTTTTTAAAAATTTATATATCCCACCAATATATTTTTTAAAAGAGACGTTCCATGATCTTTTCTTAAGTTGTTACATGCTATTTTTTCAATTACACGATTGAATATTACTAAATAACCGGCGGGCCTGAGTACATATATACTAACAAATGTTTCTTTTTTTTGTTTTATTTTATGTTTTGTTTATTATGTATTGTTGGAATGGTGTAAAATTGATGTAAATCTCAGTGTGAAGTTGAACACAGTTAGGCAACTCGAAACGTGCTTTTTGGCTGTTTGAAAAGCTTAGCAATGTCGCAATTCGATGCATTGTACTGATAAGAAACATAAATATTAATACTGAAATATAATTTCAAATGATAAACCAAACAATATCACGATACAAATTAATTCAATATTAATTTTTCTTACTTAACCTATATTTGTAGGCTAATGTTTCGTAAAAGAAATTTAAATCAACACACGCAAATGTCAGTTAAAATGAAACATGTTTAGTCTTTTAAAACAAATTTTAGCTCTGAAGATAGCTTAGATTAGGTTTTAGGATGCTATTATTAATTTGATTCAAAAGATCTTACTATATTATACCACAAAACTCGATAAAATATATTAAGTAAATAAAATTATAAGTAACTTTTTAAAAGGCAATGTTTTTTTAAATTCTACTAAAGGATTTTTTTTCAAATCCAAAACTAAAATTTAAATTAAATAAAAAGACACACGAAGATCATTAAGTTTTAATAGATTTTTAAAATTACTTTCGTAAAAATGATTCAATATCATTGCATGATGAAAAATTAATTAAAAATTTGTAAATTTAAGGTAGAATTTTTTTTGAGATCACTAGCTTGGTGATATTTCTTCAACATTACACAGAACCTAAAACAGTAAATATCAAAAAAATCAGCGATGACTGTTATTTTTACAATATCACTGTTGAACTGAATAAGTTGAGGTTATATGATTCTCAGCTTGTATTTTGAGTTTATTTCTGTTTAAAGTTATATGTTGTAAAATAAATTTGTCCTTCCAAATGGAAAGTCCACGACATCCATTACATCTGAAAGTATTAAGCAACGTTACGTATCCCAATGTGTCCATACATCTGTACAATTCGGATACAGTAAAGCAGAGCGGAGAAGTATTATACATTATGAACCCAGTACCCTTGTCAACCAAGCGGACAAACGATATCCCGACAATGAATTAACGCGTCTGTGAGTATGAGAAAACTCTATCTGCTTTACGAAAACCCAAAGTGTCTGGGTTTCTTGACCTGTGAATAAGTAGAGTTGAGCTTAGTTTTGGTAATGATATTACATTACAGATCGTTGGCTTCTATTTGATTTCGTGGCTTAATATCTTTATATAGCCTCCTGGTAAAGAAATCAGCGTTTCAATATTATGTATTCAAAAAGAATGTACGTGAACACATTATAAAACAATTAACGGACTTTAATCGTTCTTTAAAGTTTATTACTCTGCAATTAATAACACACAGTTTATAAAGCTAAAAGCAAAAACGAAATACATACATACAGCTAGTTTCTTCATTTTTTAATAACAGCACTTAGAAATATTTTAACGAGTTGCATAAATATGTTGTTTTGTCTTGACCGCAGTGACTTTCCATAGAGATTTAACAATAATAAAGAACTCGTGAAATAAATAAAGATTGAACTATTACTTTAAAAGTAAACTATCCTTCATTTTATTATAAATATAAATAATGAATATAAAACGTTTTTTTTGTTAAATCAGATGATCTGAACTTTTGTTAAAAAATAGATCAAATTTCATTCAAGCTACAAATATAAAAGCTTAAAGCATGTTAATGATTGTGAAAGTATTTTGGCATTTAAGGGTGCAACTATTCTTAGAAATAATTTTAATGAATATATTGATATTATGGCATGTTCGTTTCAAAATTTTAACTGTCGAAAACCAATATTTAAAATCAAATAAACACAAGGCATTAATTTGCTAAAATATGCCAATGTTGAATTCGAATATTTCTGTTATAATTAAATGAAAATAAACCAATTTAAAATTTCGCTATAGTGTATATATTTTGTTAAACGAAATGTTTTGTCATTTAAAAAACTTTCAATGGATAAATACACAGTCAATTATAAGGTATTTGATAAAAACCCTCTGAATTTAAAAGCTTTCCAGAAAAACGGCTCGATAGCAGGTTTGTAATACCGTAGTTTCTATAAGGCATGTATTTAATGGGTCAGTAACTAATTCAAGTTTTGGTCTGTTAAAAATCAAAATGGTCAGTTAATATTATTAACGGTCAGTTGTCATTGTATCAGCGTGAATGTGGTCATTTATTAAATAAAACGGCCAGTTATTTACTTTAAATGTTCAGTTATTTTAAAAAACGATAAGTTTTATTCTGACAGCTTGCTAATTTTATCAAATATGGTCTTAATAGGCAAATTAATGACATGTTTTTTTTTATTTTAACTGACCATTTATTATTTAAACTGTCCAAATAATTAGTAGTCTTTCTATAATATTATTATACATATGTACACTCAAGGTGATATGATTAATTTGATTATTAAATCGAATTTGGTGAAATTATATTCTGATATCAACATCACAACATGAAACATATTTCTATTATATTGGATATCAGATTTATTAACTTCTACTTAATCAGGCTTCCTACTTCTCTTTTTTTAACCCACGCATATATACTTCCCTTCACTAAAAAATAAGTTTTGAACAAGCATATAAGCAACTTCCCACAAAAACGCTCCTGTCAAAAAGCCCATTTCATTCAGATTGGAGGGAAAGCCAAAATTAAAAAAAATATATATCATTATTCGTCATTTTTTCAGAGCTATGCACATTATCATTTCTTGCGGCTTAAAGTTTTCTTAGGTGTTGTTTGTGACAGAAACATTAATAGCTTTCAAATTCACGGTAGAAATTTCATGGCAGCAGTTAGTTATTCAATACTATATTGCTATGGACAAATGTGCGAAATATAATAAAAAAATATATGCAGTAGTAAGCTTTTATAAAAAATGCGTACTGGCTTTTTCTATATCATCGCAGTTGCTTTATTTTATATAAAATACACTATCGTAGCAACATAATCATAATATCACTATGATGAAAAATTAAGTAGTTTAAAAAGAAATCTCTAAATTTCAAGACCAATTAAAAATAATGTCTTTATTATAAGCTAATAGTGTATCACAAATCATATTTCAATGCAATTCTTGTAGTTTTAACACACGAGACATTCGATGTTAGTTAAGAATTGCATTACAAAAAATATAATTGTACAATTAAAAATCTGCTTTCGCAGTCTCGTTTTAAGGCCTAAATTTTGATTGATTGAATATTATTCTTTAAATTTCAGACAAAATATTAATAAATACAATTAAATAAAAGTGAAACTCATAAACTTCTCTTAAATGAATATAGTGAACGGCTTGTAAAGTAAATGCTTTTTGGGGTGGAAAATATTTCATTATTCAACGACTTCCATAATCCATTATATCACAGGGAGGCTTCTTCTTATCAAGTGACCAAACGCATGAAAGTTGTAGAGAGGCATCCAACCGGAAGTAAAGGATAGTAGGCGAGAATAACGAAACAAGGAGTTATCTTATGACCTTGATTCCTTGACATGGGTTCAAGGGCATTTTTCGAAAGCCGAACAAATATTTCCTTATTTCTGGCCGGTACATTTTTTATGAAGTGTGTCTAATATAAGAGCTTTCCAATGATTTGGGTAACGCAAAAATATTAAGGCAGTATCAGAAAAATATATTGATTCACGAAAGTTTTACTTAAGCTTTTGTGTTACGATCTCTAGTTAATATATTGATAAACAGCAAATGTTTTTTTATCAAAGTTAGTATTCAATATAAAAATTCATACCTTTCCTTTTTTTGACATCATAAATAATAAAAAAGTCTTTACTATTTAATATTACGTCCACTTAAATTTCGCAACGATAAAGTGACAACCAATTAATGTCAACATAATCTGTATCAAATTTAACCGAAACAAAACGTAGCAAATATTTTTTTCTGAACTAAGTTTGACTAAAAAATCCTATCTCTCAAAACACGATATTTTGTTTCAAGAATAACTGAATAATATTGAACTAAGTGAAGTAAATTGAAAAAAGCCACTTAGTACTATAAGCTACGAAAACAAAAAAAAGCAAGTAGCATAATGGAAGTAAATTCTTATTTAAATAAATAAAACTTATAAAAAATTAAATTCAATAGAAATTTTAAATTTTGTAAAAAACAAAACTAGGAAAATTTTGCAACTATTCATAAATTTTAAATGTCAGCTTCTGATTCTCTTTGTCTTTAATTTCATGTAAGTACAAAAGTTGTAGGATTGATCAACGTTAACGTACAGTTATTTAGTTGTGGAAATTACCCAATTTCCAATTGTTATCCACGACTGCACTACGACTGTAATAACAAAGTGATAATTTTTTTATTTAAACTATGAACGCTTTATTGACAATCGCTGATTTGATAGCATCCACTATTGAGTGCTACCGTCAAATTTATTCATTGATTTTCGGATATTTGCCTTATTGGGTAGACTTCCACTTCCAGTTTGAGTTCCACGTCCAAATGGAATTGTCGGTTTAGAGTCCACGTCCCCCGGGGCCTCGATAATGGAAATATGGTGATTTTAGGGACATAACCTTAAACCAGTCAAGTAAAAACCCCCGGGACATTACAAACCTCAGCTTTCCGTTTGATATGAGGCACTCAATAATTTGATAAAGATACAATATAAAGGATTTGTCTAGTAAGTGGATAAAGATAATTTTAAGGTAGTAAAATAAATACTATTATTTGTATAATTATCACATTAAGGTGAACACTTTCAAAAATTAGTGGAATCAAACTATAATAAAATTAATAACATATGTGAGGGGTTTAAATGCATAACCGCCTCTCTCCGCAAAGTCAAATTGTTCAGCAATCGAAAAAACGATTTTAATCTTCAAGTATAATATTAGAATAATTTGCAAAGGGAACACAAAACGTTTGCATGGTGACAGGGTGGTAGGTCAGTGTACCCTGGCTCGTGATTGGTGCATTTAAATTGTGGCGGTTTTGAACTTCACATATGGTGGAAAGAGCATGCATTTGATCGTCATTTTCGATGTCGATTTTAAGCGGCTTAGAGGTAATTTTTCGTTGGTTTGAAGATTGCAGGGCATAGAACGTAAGAACCGGATCATTAATCAAGCATTATCATCTAAAAATGATAATATATGGATAGAGGCGGTTATGCTTTTACACCCCTCATGTATGGTACTTATTCCAAATGAGATTTATCATTTTTTTTTGTATATATGTACATATGTCAACTACGTGCAGTATGGCAACTACTGTAATGGAGTGGTTAACGATCTAGGCTACCCACGTATTCAAGATTCATGTATGTATATTTAAATAATTAGTTTTTTATTGGAAAACGACAAAAAAACAGTACAGCTGACACCATTGTACCATCTTATTAAATACTACAATTTTAGAAAGACTAAAAATAATAATTCATTTAGTATCGGTTATCGCTCAAACTATTTAACGAACGATGTGATGGCAAATAATATTTATTTTCTAAACAAAAAAAATGTTTACCAATTGTTCGAGTTTCCGCAACGATGTAAATAAATAAAATGAATTATGTAAGTTAATAAAAGAGCCTGAATTGTTAGCGACGAAACTCACGGAAAAGTCCAGTCCAGTCGAAATTCTAAATTTAAAAAGCTTCTTTAAAAACACATGGGAAAATTATTCTTCTTGCGCTCGGAAAACCCTTCGCCTCTAACAAGCCAATAATCAAATTTATCTTGCTTCTAAACGAGATGTAAAAAAACTTATTTATGTATCCTTAAAACCGAAAACATTTAGTACTACTTTCCACCGAGGTTTACTCAAAAGGGGCGTTAGTTCTTTTGTTCCATAGTTTATGGATATTCTAAAGAAAACAACTGTACTTTAAAGACAATGCTCACAACTTCGCTAAAGTTACTTTATAAATAGATGCGTACAGTAAAATACGAATGGCTTCGGTTTTGAGACGAAAACATATTATTTTCTTTCGGGAAACATTACAATAATTATCAACTAGGGAACATAAAGTGACTCTTTGTTCGAGACATACTTTACTAAATATTGAGCGTGTAACTCTATCATAGTTATTCTAGCGGAATTGTCTTAAATGTAACCATCAATGGATGCGGTGTATGACATGGTCATATTTATACGACAAATGAGGCGAAACTTTTTGAACACTATGAATAAAGTGTCAAAGCAAAAACCAATATTTCCACTTTGCAATGTTTGTAGTTAACGACGAATCTGCGCTAGGCGCTTACATTTTGGTTGTATCTATAGCTTATTTTCCTTAGCTTATTGTATTTTATTACTCTATTTTTAAATGCTTTTTTTACAAGCCATAGAGCCGCCAATTACAATGAACATAAGTCACATAAAATTTGGCTTTGAAAAAGACACTTTGGCTTATGCGTGTGTTTTTGTGAAATGACAAAGCTTTTATCTTATATGACTTGATGATCTAAAAAAATGTGGACTTATTGTTGTTTGCTGCTAGACACATGACATATAATATTGCTTTATGAAATTTAACATATGCGCTTGACGTTTCATCTTAAATATGCCAAGCAAAGTTGACAATTTCATAGCTATATCAAATTGTGATTCTAGAGTTATTTTTGACGAAAAGTTTATGAAATTTTACAGCACACATTATTTAAAATCAAATTTTTTAACATGGTTCATGTGACTCACTTATTGACCCTTTTAATGAAATAAACTATCATATATTTTGTGGCATAATTTGATCATCGACGATCTTATTCATTCAATTTATTATTTAAGCCAAAATAGCGAACAACCAAATATAATATAATTGTCGTAGAACTTAAATACATTGTTATTTTTCACCGTGATATAATAGAGTTCTACCAAGTTATGCGAATTTGATCAACAATCTTCTTACGGTTATAAGTGACATTAAATTATGGAAACATATAATGCACTCTAAAACTGTCAAACTGCATAGCGTCTAAAAACAGAAAAATATTTCTTAAACCTCCGACGCATTGAAGAAGACTTAGTCAAAATTCATTTATTTGTTCATAAGATTGATCACCATAATGTTAATAAAAAGCTATAGCATGTTCTACCATCAATTAATTATCATTTTATTTTTAAGAAACAATTTCAATGCGGAGATTTAATTCAAATCTTTACGACAGTGAAAATATTTGTCATTAATTGAATTAAATAGCTGTATGCCACAAATTTAAGATTTACGCACAGGAAAATAATGCCGTTTCCTTTTAACAGAAGCGCACAGGAAAGAGGGGGCACTATAGGGAGGCAATCCATCTTATCTTCAGCAACAATGCTGTGTCCCTGCGTCACCCTACGCCAATGATAGTGAACATATGACACGTGGTACAGCCGCAGAAAAAAACCGTTACAAAATTACATCGACTTGTTCTTAATCCAAATTTATAATCATGTAATGCATTCTTGGCCTCTTTTCGAATATTACTAAGAAAAAAATAAAATTAATTGATAATAATATTCATATAATAATATAATTTTATACCCAATTAAATTCTGATTGGTGTTCGCTATATCATAATATGACTCTTACCAGTATATTATTGAATACTTTAAAGGTTCTCACTGTCAATACCTGTTAAGAATTTCACATTAAATATATTTATTTCAGTTCCGGCTTTTCTCATCGTGAGCATGATGAGAAAAGCCGATGCCGACAGATGCAATGTCGAATAAGTACAATTTTTTTTGAATATTATTGATAACAAGATCATGTTTGTTATAGATCTCCATAATAACCATTTCCGCTTCCAATGTAGATTATATTGCCTACTAAAAGATATTTTCACAATTGAAGTAACTCTACTAGTAGGGAACTGGTTGTTATTCAGTCGCTTATCTCGAAACATCTTCAGAGAGAAAGTGAGCAGATAATAACAAGACATTCGTTTGGTATTCTCTCTGAGATTGGATCGTGTGCGTGCGAGACTTAAGACACCAAATACACCCAAACCCTCCAACTAAAGTACATGAATCATTTTACAAAACTGTCTATTTTGAGATTTGACCCCGTTGACATTGCAAACGAAGACAACGACAATGACCACTCGGCTACAGGCCTGGTGTTTGTCGGCTTAAAAAATCAATGATTTGACAACTGTGCATTATAATCATTTTAATGTGCTACTATTATTAAATGATGTTATAACGATGTACCCTAAGCGCATTAGTTAAGAGATTTCATCTGCAAAGTGATCCTAATTCAATATTAATAAAAAGTTTGTAATTTTTTTGTATTAATTAATTTGCAAACGTTATTGATAGCGTTTTTGAACCATACTCCATTACTTGTTTTGTGTTGCGATTTGGGTACTCGAAAATAAAAACTTTTCAACTATTTGTGGTCCTTGTTCTTCTTATCTAAGCTATTCTAAATAGCAGATAGCAATCGTTCATTGTGGCAATGTATGGCTTTTTTGATTTTAAAAAGATTTAAAGAAACAAAGGTTCTGATTCACTGAAACATATCTTCTGAGAAAGGAACGGGATGATAGGAGAGGGGTTTCCCAAGGACACATTTCTGTCAATGGCACGCGTTCGTATGAATGGCGGGGTTCTTACTCGTTGAACGCCAATCCATGACGTCATAGACTCCATCTCAGATCAAAATTATATAATTAAATTGCTATCTTACCAATTAATACAGTAAGAACATTAAACATGGCATAAATTAAATTGGTTCTCACCCTGTCACCAAATATATAACTGTTTTATAGCCGATATATGTTTGATGATAGGCATCCTTTATCAGGTAAGGGTAGATAGAATTACATAAGGTTTATTTGTCTTAATTGATCACGTTTCCATATAACAAGTTTGGTAACAAAGTGACAAGATCTAAGCAATTTATAGTATCCCCAAGACGTTACTAACTTTGATGAAATTTGAAATGAGCGAGTTTCGTAATGCGCTGATAAATTTTGAAATTTACTTAATTTTTGATTTTAACTTCCAAACAACGAAATGATAACGAAACCAGATTGTCTGCGTAGAAGCGTAGCACCCTCTTAATGACTAAAAACACAACGGTTTAACTCTCACTATACAAATGTTATAACTTTTACGGAAAATAGTAAAACACATAATACACTCAATTTATTTTTGTTACCAGTAAATAATCATTCAGATTTTTAAGTCGCCTGCCGTATAGTGAATATTTTAAATTTTTGTCATTATTTTTGATCTCCTAAGCAAAACTGTGACAAATATTAATTGAAAAGCGATTAACAAATCGAGAAGAACGTTGATGGTTTCTTCCTTTTGTATTTCTTACAATTTAAATTGCATCCCTTTCACAGTATAAGTATGAGTGTATTATTTCTTAAGTATGGTAAGTGTATTGGCTACTTATGACTCATGGTAGTGAATACTCCTGTTTGATTCAAATGTATTTTGATTGAATTAATGTGTTTTGTTGCCAAATCGATTT
The DNA here is from genome assembly GCA_028554975.1 of Himalopsyche kuldschensis. Lineage (NCBI taxonomy): Eukaryota > Metazoa > Arthropoda > Insecta > Trichoptera > Rhyacophilidae > Himalopsyche > Himalopsyche kuldschensis. Next base: position 3,122,105 of record JAHFWI010000036.1, read on the forward strand.
AGCAATTCTTATGTCTGGCAAAATTAATATACAATGTATTTTGTCAAAAGCAAGCCATTAGAAAAGTTTATTATGCTATAAGAATATTATAGGATTTTAATTTTCCAATATTTATGTACATTTGAATATACTTTTTGGTTGCAATGAAGCTCATCATCAATCAATAGATTTGAAAAATTCCTATAAATTATCATGCTTTAGTTAAAGCTCACTAAAAGCTTCTTAAGCTTTTTTCTAAAGAACAAAGAGACATTAGATAAAAAGTACCGGGCAAAGATAACCGTGTTATTCAATTTGGCTAACTATTTTTAATGTACATGCGTAGTGCTTCATTTATCATTACTTAAACAATAATAAAAATGTAAATAAAGTAATCATTAAAAATAATTAGCAATATGATAATGGCAGAAGCCAGAAAAACACGCAGCTTTCCCGATTAGCACAGTAGTACAGTGGCTAAGGGTACATCCTTTTTATTACGGCATTGACCTTGCTGGGGTCGTTCCCCTAAGAAGAGGTAAGGAGGAGGGTCCGCCCCGCTTAGCCACAGAGGGTGGTATTCTCTTCGCGCTTCAGCTAACTCGCCGATGAAGAACCTTTTATAAAAAAAAGCCGTCAACATGAAATACCCTCACGACAAATAAGCAGAACTTTATTCAATGTATTTTAAATAAAATTTACAATTGATTTGAATTATATCAACGGTAAAAAAATATTTTTATTGTATTGCAGAATCAATAGATGTTGTTTAAAGTTCTAAGCTGAATTAAATTCAGTTTTTTATTAAGTTAAAATTAATACTCAAAGTGAATTTAGTTCAATAAATGTGAAAAAATCAAAATGAAAATTTAAATGAATGAATGACAGTGACAAAGCCAGAAAATCAAAGATCATCAAAATCGGTCCAGCCGTACTCGACTTATACATAAGTGCTATAACTAACACAACTTTGATCAGTCACGATACAGACAACTGATCAAATAAATTTTATGTGGAAAAATACTAAAAATGTATTATAATTTTTATTATAATGCCTTTCCACCAAGTATTGACAGTGAACACCCTAAAAGTAACACAACTTTGTTTTTTATACATTTATAGATATCACCAAAAAACGGTCCATACAAAATGTATAAGAATGTGAAATTCCTTCATAATTTGAATGCTATTAGGGACAATGACAAATCCATAAAACTAAAGATCATCAAAATTGGTCCAACGGTTCTCGACTTATAAGTGGTGTAACTAGCACGATTTCGTTTTTTTATATAAACACTAGTATTGCTACCCGGGGTCACACCGACTAAGCGACCAATAATTATTTAATGTTATATCATTCGACATAATTATATCACAAAATCTAACATCCAAAATAGAGTTAAAATAAAATCACAAACTTTATTTAATTTGATGACAGCCCCATTCTCGCTCATTAAAATGTCCAAATTCAAGGACAAAATCTAATTTGCTGTCAAAGAAATGTTAAATAATACATTCACGTAAATAATAAACATTATTATTATTATTAATAATAAAAGCCGGGAAATGTTCAGTAGAAGACTAATTTATTACATTTTGACTAAATGTCTTCGCCGATAAAAATTCAAACATATTTTCTTTCATATTCGTTTTTACGACAACTTAATGACCAACAATGTACATACATACATACGCCGTTTCGGTTTTATATATAAGATGTGAATAATATATTCTCTTATTTTCTGCCTGGGTTTAGCACCTCTTCGTCGCCGCATTTTCCGGAAGCGCGTCGTAGAACATTGTTCAATATTAATTCGCCCTGCAATGAGCAGGCCGCTGTAATTACACCCCTCGCTATGAGGTCTAATTAAACAAATGGCCATAGCAAATTGGGATGATGCTAATGCAATTTTTTTTACAGCGGAATTAATTTAATAATATAAAAATAATTACACCGTTTATGATGATTAAGGAGTTTCACTGTGGAGAAAAAAATGAAATATACGAAAATGGGCAGACTGTTTTACTTAATACAGTGAAAGTGAAATGGATGTAGTATTAATGGACTTAACGAGCACTACAATCTCAATTCAGGTTCAAAGCTTCGAGCTTTTAGTTCACTCCATCACCGTTAAAATCTGCACTTAAACGACTTTCATTTAACAATATGTACGCAACGTAAAATGAGCTTTTAAAGCATGCCTTAAAAAAACATACGAAATAATACTAAAAATAATAAAAAAAAATTAGTACTTATTCCACATAAAATTCAATGGATCAGGACCGGTTTCGCTCATGGCAAGCATTATCAACTCATAAGAAATACAACGAAACAGTGATATGTATTAATATAAAAGTCAAGCAATAATTACAAGGTATTACAACCAAGCAAATAAATTGATACAATAAAGACTATAATAAAACTGTCGAAGACCACTTCGCAATGCAAGCTATTATATCAAAAAATCAATTAAACAGTTAATTTTTAAAAATATTAATTTACCTTTATTTTAGTTTATATGTTGAGGCAAGAAAAAAACTAATGATAACGGTTGTATTGAAAGCAATAAAATGAAATAAAATCTATCAATCAAGTCATTAAAAACATGAATCCTTTTTGTTAAAACCTTGCTAAAGCAAGCAATTATTTATTTGTTTTACATTTAAAGTGAAGTTAAATCTTGGATATATACGACATCGTCTCAAGTTTTATGCAAATATAAAGAAAAGATATCCCGATGGTAAGTTTGAGATTTATTGCGTAGCTTCTCCAGACGAATAAATATTTTATCAAAATTTTTGAATATAAACAATGAATGTCCAAAGAAAATTTAGAGTCGTAATAACTTCAAAACATGCAGATAAACTTGTTCTTTAAGAAAGGGTTGTAAATATTGTCTTGTCGTAACTGAAACAAATGCTCTGCTACGCAGAAAATGTATGTACTCTATAGACACAAGAAACAACGTCTAGTTTCAATCATACATAGTAAACATAGATCTAAAAATATATATTTTATTTTTATGTTAATAAGATAAATAGTTTGGCAAAATGTCATTGACCACATATTTCAACTAAAATGTACAGTATTGGATTTCATTATGCTATTCTTTTTATCCGGTCCGTGGCGCAGTGTCAACGTTGCTGGCTTGCGTGCCGGACCGCCCGGGTTCGATTCCGATAAGAGCGGATTGTTTCAGTCGATAAATCTGTTCAAAGGAATAGGTGTTTGTGTTGTTGAAGATCCCTTCCCACGTTTCCGATCCCAAAGAGCGACGCATAGTGACAGCGATTAGCTGGTAGAAATTAAATTTCACCATTGTTCAATCAATCTATCTTTAATTACAGAAAAATATTCTTTAGTAAGCTCATTGAGTAAAATAATAAAACAGTTTTAATTTCCAAGATGCGATGTTGTAGCTCATTTTTAAAGAATCAAATACGTCTCCTGATTAAAGGCAAGATTATTTGAAAATCCCTGCAGCGATTTACTCGAAAGACTATCGCAACAAAAGCTGCGTTGGGAGAGCTTTAAAGTAAAATAATCCACTTTTACGTCATTTTGCGTTTGCGCACGCCCTTGGGACTTGGGCGAACAAAAAAAAACCGTTAAAAATATTTTCGTAAATGACAACCTTTTTATGCTACACGTCGGGAGATATTAAAAAAATATATGACGTCATATTAAGGATGCTTTACGACTTACGAGCCGTAAGATACTTATAAGGAAAATATTATTTATGAGCAAAAAAAACAACAATATATAAAAGAATACAGGCATATTTTTTTAAAATTGGAATTAAAATAAAATATGGCTTTAATTGTATTATTAACCTAGCCATCCCGAACACTATAGATTTTGTCCCAACAGCTACTTTACCTTAAATATCTATCTTAAAACTAGTGATACGATGTTTAAACTTTTGTATTCTTTAATCATAGTTTTTTACACCTTTTACAGAAACAAAATATGTTATTTATAGGCACCGTAATCGATTAAAAAAGAGAAGAAGTCGGAATTTTTCAGTCTAATAAGCGATAAGAGAACGTGATCATAGTGAGTCATAGATAACATGGATGGAGTGTTTCATATCTGGCAACAATAAAAGGCGATAAGCGATAAGATAAGAGATAAGGTAATGTGAATTCGTGCTCCATTGTTAGTCCGCCATAGCCGTTGGAGTGAAAACGTCGTCGTTTTCATGCGCGACTTAAATATGAATAATTATAGGAAAAATAGGGATTTTTATATGATTTTTTTTTCAGAAAGATGTTTAAAATATACGTCAAAGCATAATCAATCATTTTTTTAATGCACTCTATGCCAATAAGGCCAAAACACTGGGATCTTTTTTTACCCCTCTTCAGCCTGAGAGTCATTTTTTAAGGATATTAGCTATAACCTACGAAGGTTATAGCTACTCTATCAAATATGATTTGCTAAATAGAATAATACACAAATAAAAATCATACAATTAACTACACTTTAAATTATATCATATATGCATGTTGCAGATGATTTTCTATAAGTTACTTGAGAGTTATCTTCATTGAGTTTAATAACTGAGCATACAATAATGAAGTCGTTAGACAATTTTTAATACTGATGAATACAGCTTCTTTAGACATCGATTTTGGATGCTAATAGAAGCCGATGAATTTGTACACTATCATACGCATAAAATCTCTTAGTAAGATACGTTAAAGTAATCCCAAAGACCAGACCATGATATGTCTGCATATAACGTAAAATACATTTTTTTTGGGTACAATTTTCATCACGGATAATTACGTTAATCAATAAACGTATGTATTTTATTAAATTCAATGCAAAAGATACAAAATAGAAACATGAAGACTTTGGACAAATATTTATTTTTTCTAGCCGTTAAATCTAAAATATAACATGCATTAAGCTTAGGCCCTTTTTATTTTATACTAGCCGGTAAGCGATGCACACAATTTTAGATAAATAATGTCACTAACATTGATCGGTATCGATGGCATTTGCCGTTTGACGTTTGCTGTTTGTGTGTGTCTTTTGCCGATTGTCTAAACGCGCACCTACTGAATTTTAATTGTACTATGCCTATAACCTTTGCGCAAGTGCAATAATAAATTGTCAAAATGAACGGTATGTCAGCGGATAACATATGAAAAGACATTGATTTTTTACATAAAAGACCTACTATAAGTTAAATTTTACTATGCTTATAACATTCGCAAGTGCAAGCAATAAGTTGACAAAGTTTTATCGCAATCGGATGAATGGTTTGGCAATGCATAAAATACGTACAACAAACAAACAAACATTGATTTGTATGTATTAGATTTTTGTCATTGTTTTAAAAGTCGCTCAAAATCCGACGAATCAAAATGAATTCAGTAATCACCTCACGAATGAGTAAAACTCTTACCTTTTACCAGTTAAAACAAAGTGTTTATACGTGAAAACAGTTATTATTGATAATGTCATGAAGTACTTTACGACTGGCATGCCCGGCGTCGGGGTGAGGTTTCGCGTTTTAATGGATGACACGTGGGAGAAATATTTGCACGTGCACGTATGCGTAAAGATTTTCAAGCCTTTAGGCTATACAATAATTGACTTTGAAAGAAACTTAAATGAGATGTGTCAAAAATCAGTTTTATGTTCGTATTAGAAACATGCTTTACACGATCACTTCGATTTAAATGACAAGTATTGGCCATTTACGAGTATTCAATGAGACGTTAATCAAATAATTAGTAGTAAAAATAATAACACATTTTTAGTACTTATTACACATAAAATTTCCCAGACAAAAAATATATCAGGACGGTTTCGCTCATGGCAAGCATTATCAACTGATAAGAAATACGTGGTAAAAGAATTGCGTGGTATGACACACAATTGGTATACCAACTAAGCAAATAAATTAAAGCAAAATATACTTCTATTCGTTAAAATTGACGATTAACCCTATGATAAACGTCTTATGCTTTAATATAATTATTTATTAATTATTTTTTCGTCAATCTATTTGATGGAGCTTCAAGTCCTGAGGCGCGTTAGTGTTTAAGTTCTTCCCATCTCTTTCGCTTCTAAGTTTAGTTTCCATTTTCAAGTTGCATTTCGTTCCGATCTTTGTTGACAAGACGGTCGACAACACTGTCATGGTGAGCAATCCCTAGTGAAGCCATTTCAAGATGTCAGCTTAATTTATCTTTTCATCTTTGGAAGGTCATCGAGAAGAGTTTTTCTCAGTCTAATCTAAAGTGATCCTCAGATGCTTTCTCGTCAAATAATGCAGGTAAGAGATATTTGGGTTAGTCGTTACAATGGTCAGCATTGTCTTAATACTCGTTTGGAACTTTCATTCAGGAATTCAATCTGAATTTAATATCTAAGTGTAATTTGTACTGTTCTATTCATGTTCTTAAAACAATCATACTAAAATAATTTTATCATATTAAGACAAAATTACATCCAACATATTAGATATTAAATATTTTTAAATCGAAGATTTCTTTGTTCCGCTTTTAATTGAAACATTCTCCTTTGTGTTACGAGAATATATTATATCGAAAAACAATATGCGTCACACTAAGACAGGGTCAATTCGACTGCCTTTTCATTGAATGTGACAGGTGCAATCTTCGAATTTATGGCTCACATAAAACGGGACGAACTTATTGACTGGGTGTTTGACCCCAGGCTGTAAAATTGTAACGTTAGGGTTGAAATAAAATGACCTCTGACCTTCTATTGCGCACAAAGACTCAATAAAAAATAAAAAAACTTCTTGTTGGACGAAAATCAAACATGGTAAAACCATTGTAATTTGAAAAAATTGTAATAATTATTGTTAAGAGAAAAATAAATCACTCTCTAGAAAATATTACGTAATGGATAAGGTAGCGTATTGTTTATAGTGTGACTTGGATATCAGAACTTTTTCATTGGTTTATTGATCTTCATAAGCATGTAACTGAGAAAATTTTAAACAGAAAACATCTGTCAAAATTCAAGAAGAAAAATATTGAAATAATTCATATTTAAATAAAAATACTAAAAAGCTTCATAACTTTCGATGGGTTCAAAAGCAACTTTGTGAAAGCCTATATTAGTATAACAGTTAAAATAACTGAGTATTCCACGTATTGTCTTTACTTAAACATTATTTGCGGTAGTAAGTCCAAAGATGCTTTGAATAATGCGAAAAGCGTGTCACGAATAGTTACACAACACGTGGAATAATCTAAGTTACTTTGAATTTCACATAAAAAGCTTCTTCGACACTGCACTAAATTTACAATAAAGTTTTATTATAAACTTGAAATTGGTCTGTGGTGCAGGGGTCAACGACGTTGACTTCTGTGATGGACTGGCCGGGTTCGAGCCCCGGTACGAGAATTTTTTTTTAGTCTATAAATTGATTCTGTTATTATTTATTTATTATTTAACACAAACACTTATTAACTAGTTTCTGAAATCTTGGTTGTTGGAATATTCATAAATCGGCTCAGCAGTGACGAAGCTAATATTCTTTTTTTTTTTTTTTAACCATGTCCGCTCCCTACTTGGAGCATATGGACTAATCACGGAGTTTATCTCAACATATGTCTTTATACGAGAACTGCTTGTTACAAAGTTGTTCAATCTCTCTTTTTCGAAGAGAGTAGGGATGGAAAGGATACGAGGACTGGGACAGGACTAGTGATTAGCTAATCGCTGTCACTATGCGTCGCTCCTTGGGATAGGAAAGGTGGGAAGGGATTCTTAACCACACAAACACCCTCGAGTGTTTGTGTGGTTAAGAATCCCTTCCGATCCCACAAAGCGGCGCGAGGCGAGAGCAATTACCTAATCACTAATCCTGTCCTACACCTCGCATCCTTCAATCTCTACTATCTTTCTATCGAAAAATCATGTTGAGATAATCTCCATGAGGAGTCCATACGCTTCAAGTTGGGAGCGGACATTATTAAAAAAATACTTGAAATCATAACGCTGTAAGACTACTTGTCAATTTTATGTCGTTAAAGTTTGGGAAGCCGTGGTGCAGAATTTTGATTGAAAAATATTTTTTATTACATATATAAATACTCTTTTTCTTTTATTGAGTGTTTTATAATTGATATATTTTTAGCGCTCGGTGAAAGAATATGTCAGGACTGTGTTCATATTGTCATTATTAAAAATCAAAGCTATATAATAAATGCTTACTCAAATAAGAAAACAAAATACAAAATATAAAGTCACTTGTGTTTTTATATTCATCAGTGTTACGACAACCGAGATCAGTTTCCCAAAATGAGATTCGTCCTGGGCAAAATCCCGGATTATCTACATCGGGTACATATCATGTAGATTCGAATGAAACCAGGGACTATTTAATCTATGCGATTAATCTATTAGCTGTGTGACCCCTCCCTTCCGCGGTAAATCAAGAGGCAAACTGTGACCTTCACCTTGGCTTCTGTGACCTTGATTCCTAACCCTCGATGCGCGCCGCTCTTCTGTGGGGATAAGAGCAGTGGGGTGCAATATGAGAAATCTTTGCTTTTGCATTTACATTTCTCGCATCGCTGTAAAGACCTGAAAGATTGTGCATATACCGAATGAAAAATATTTGAATCTGAAAATGGACGTGTGTTTATTTGTTTTTAGTTTTTAGGAAATTTTTGTGATAATCAAAATTTTGTGTCGTAACACTACGTGATCGATTTTCTTAGACCGGATTATTGTTTAATGGAAAAAGAACTCAACCTCTCTGAGAATACGCAAAAATTATACATGACATGAAATAAAACATATAACAAAACCATGGTTTATACTTGTTCCACAATTTTATTACGATTACATTACGATAGTGGAATCGGTAATGTTTTTTGAGATTCATTAATATAATTCCTCAATATTTAACAGTTTACACATCACGCGTGAATTGCTGAGTTCATATTGCAGTGGTCAGCGTCGTTGGATGATAGACCACCCGAGTTCGATTTTCTGTACGAGCAATTTTTTTCAGTCGATTCTGTTTGAAGGAGATGGGTGTTTGTGATGTTAAAAACCAGTAAAAGCCATCCGATCTCAAGAACGGTGTGTAGCGAGAGTGGATTACTAACCACCAGTCTTGTATTAGACTTCTTATCCTTCAATTCCTACTCCCTTCGAAAAAGAGAGGATGTGCAACTGAGTGACAAACAACGCCTAGAGAAGTCCATATGGTCCACGCTGGGAGTGAGCATGGTTAGTATTAATATTTTCACAATTAATTAGTGTAGACTATTGTATTTTGCTTCAGAACTTTTTTTGAAAATTTCTAATAAAATTATTGATTGATGGAATAAACAAAATTATCCGTGAAAATCCAACTTTATTATAGGTAAATAACGAAGTTTTTTTTCCTTCATTTATTTCTAATCAACGCTTTGTTTTTGACTCATGTAAATATTCTACACGCCATTGGTCGAATCCATATTCCCCAAAGGGTCTAAACCAAACGGTTTTGGGGTTTTTGGGCTCTAAATGAATTGTTTATCGTGTGGCGCCCTCGTGGTGGCTTTGAATGTTTGACAAAGGTTTCCGCAAAGGGATTATGGCCACTAAAAGCAATGTGGCAAAATAAAGAAGAGACTTTCATAAAACATTTGTAACAATATTGAGATACAGCAATACGAAATTGGGGTAAAATTCGGCATTTCATTGTGTATTTATATCGCATATATTTTCGTCCCTATTTATTCATCCAAACATATTATTTTTCAATGAATCATTTTAGTTATTTATTGCTTTAATAATACAGTCAATACCTAGCTCGATGTTTTAAAGTCTTTTAAATACATTATTTTCCTGATTGTAAAAAGTACTCTGATTATAAAATGATCAACGTTTTCTCTTCGTGAACAACACATATACCCTTCTTAAGTAGAGGTGATGGTCGCTTCCATATTTCCTGGCACCAGTCAATTGCTGTTTCCTCCCATAAAAAGCATCCTCAAGTTTGGCTGAGTAAATCATGTGTAAAGTAATCAAAGATAGTCAAACGATACAGACATTGCAAAATTGGTAATAATATGAATGCACAATATACTGCGGTAGAAATTAAGTGTGAATACATAAATAATAAAAATATTAATCACTTTTAAGGTGTTCACTGTCAATACTTGGTGGAAAGGCATTATAATAAAAATAATAACACATTTTTAGTATTTTTTTCACATGAGATTTATTTCATCAGGACCGGTTTCGCTCATTTCAATTGATAATGCTCGCCATGAGCGAAACCGGTCCTGATGAAATAAATCTCATGTGGAAAAAGTACTAAAAATATTAATGTTTCCATTTTCGATTCCACACTTTCAATCCAATTCAAGTAGCTTGACTACGAGGCAGCTTGCTTGATTGAAAATTTTTTAAAATACATACGGAAGTTGATTAAAGCTCGATTACTTAAAACCAGTACATCAATTTAAATTTAAAATGATTTAAGCTCTAATTCTTCATTCAAATTAACGCTACATAAATAGTGTAATTATTCACAATAGATGCTAGATTTATTCCGCTGATTTATTATTTGAAAACTACCAAATCTCTAGAGACAAATTACAAAGTATTCGTGCCAAAAAAATACGGTAGCTCTATTGTAAATACTGACCAAGAATAATTGCTAGCAGTTTTTTTTAATTCCCTGTTCGAAAATTTGAATCGAAAAATAATCTCTGCCGCATTTTTTCGGCAATATTTAACTCATCTTTCATTTGCGATAACGGCTTGCGAAGAATAAAACAACACAAAAAAATCGGCGAATTCCACGAGAAGAATACAAAAAAACACTAGCCCCTGCCGTGGAGGCGTAATTGTTTGTCGCGTGATTTAGTGGAACGCTAGCTTGCGTGAAATGTAATTATTTCCACTGGCAACTTTCGCACGGATTGCTCAGTTCCACAACCGACCTGCACGTGGACAAACTATTCAAATTGTCTGATAAGTTTTTAGCACAACATCTGACAATTATTAATTTTTTGATTGTTTGATTAAAAATAATATTTTTGTATTCCGTAAAACCAATAAAATGTTTGATTAAATTCAGTCATAAATCAGTTGTAATTGACTTTTTTTCTCCTTCTCTTCTTTTTACTATTTATTTTTCAAATAATTTGATCTAAAAAAACTGTTTATCGAATCTCAATCCTCAAAATTTAAAAAATTAAGTTCTTTTCAATTTTCCATAAAACATTGCTGAGTATAATCTTTCTTCAAAATTTGAAGTATATCAGCGAAATAAATTCACACATAAAAATAAATCGTTTGTTAAAAAATTCAATTTAATAAACAATATGTAATCTCAAATTTAAATTTTGTACTTTTCCATGAGCTTTGTCGCTCGGGTTTCGCCTTTTGGCATCTTCAGACATTTCAAATGCACGGATGTACTTGAACTGACGCGGATAAACAGCTTGTATCGTTTATATACAAAAACAAAAGTAGATCACTAGGTTAAATTGCTAATAAAATGTCAATTAGCGAAAATTTTATGTAAACTAGTTTCAATGAATTAAGTGGGTTTGTTATAATTATCGAGATTTTTGAATGTAGTAACGCAAATACCAATGACCTGATTATAACAAAAGAATAACAAAAATAAATGTAGGGGTTTATCCAACCTATTATTATATTATTACAGCGAAACCTGGGTCGTTCAAAATTCAAACAATTCAAATTTGATATTGAAATTCCATCAACAACCTTCAGTCGAAATCCTTAAATTATAACAACTTTATTTATAAAAAAATAAAATAATAATAATAATAAATCAAAGGGTTGAGCGGAAATTTCAACAAAATACGCTCCATTTAAAAGTTGACTTTTCCAATCATGAAATTGATATTTTATTACAATAGTTTAATAATTGTCTTTTTATTTGTGTAAAATGTTTATTTAATTCGTAAACGGACTAAAATATCTTATTTAATACGAATGTTTGTCTAATTGAAACTTTACAAAAGAATTCCACGGCGTAAAACTAATCCAAAAAATATCATATTCATTTTTGTAAATTGTATGTGCCAGTTTTGAAGCTATGTGGTTCAAATTATCCTAAAAGATTTCACGACGGTCGTCCCCGCGAATCCAGCTGACATATCTCGACCTGCTTTGTCGACGGATTGTCATGACAGCATCCATCACCTGGAGTCCGACCAAACTTTTTAAACCTATTTCAGGATTTTTCTGACAACAACCTATAACGAAATAAGAGGAGAAGAAAGCTTAATAAAAGTTCCCCAAAATGAGAGGATACCAAAAGGTCTAACTAATTTGATATCTCGAGTGGCTAAGTAGATACTTTCTCTTACAAACATTGCAAATGCCTTGGAATTCCAGAAAATAATAGAATCTTTTGATTATAAAAATAATTTTAAAATTAATAAATATAAGTCTTTAACGATCGATGCGATAATAAATACTTTTTTTTGCAAAAAATAATAAGTAACTTTTTTTAAATAAAATCACTGCAGCACAGTAAAATCGTTTCAATTTTTTAAATGGTCATTTAACGTATTTAAAAATATTTTTTCGAGGAAAATGAGAAACAACAGGGCATTAAATTAAAGCTCGTTGACTGTAGGTTCAATTAACGAGCTTTCTAAGGCTTAATGTTCTACGAAATTTCAGTGTTTTTCCAAACAATAATGACAGATATCAATCACATAAAAGATTTTTAGTACTTTAGTACTCTACATAAAATTTATTAGATCAGGACCGGTTTCGCTCATGGCAAGCATTGTCAACTGGTTAGGAATACAATGAAACAGTGATATTTATACAAAGTTAAATAAGAAATACAAGGTATGAAAAACAATTGGTATTACAACTAATCAAATAAATCTGTCAACTATAATTACAGACATGAAGATTTATTTATTTTTAAATGCGCTAATTTTTGGCTTTTAGTTTGATAATGATAATTCATACTTAATTGATTTTTGATTTATTAGTTTGCATTGCTAAGAGGTCTTAAACATTTTATTTAAAGTCTATTTTTCTTGTATTTTACTTCAATTTATATGCTTAGTTGTAATACCAAGTATTGACAGTGAACACCTTAAAAGTGATCACATTAAAGATATTATACGCCATAAAAGATATTATAGTTCTGACGAAGGCGTAAGCCGAAATAGCTATCAACAAATATATAAAATAATTTATGTAGAACTAAAATACATTGTTATTTTTCTTTCCGTATTATAATGGAGTTCTACCAAGTAAATGCCTACTCAATCAATCAATAAAAGATATTAGATAACAAATTAATGAATTCATTTACAGTCTTTGAAATAAAGTAATCATTATATTATTCTCAATAGTTTAATACGCTTTTTATATAAAAGATTGTTAATGATAATTCAAATTTAATTGATTTTTGATGTAATAGCTTGCATTGCTAAGAAGTCTTATACATTTTAATTATAGTCTATTTTTCTTGTATTTTGCTTCATTTTTTTTAACCATGTCCGCTCCCAACTTGGAGCATATGGATTCCTCACGGAGTTTATCTCAACATATATTTTTCTACGAGAACTGCTTGTTACTCAGTTGCTCAATCTCTCTTTTTTCGAGTAGGGGTGGAAAGGAATCGAGGACTAGGACAGGACTTGTGATTAGCTAATCATTGTCACTATACGTCGCTCTTTGGGATAGGAAAGGTGGGTAAGGAATTTCAACAACACAAAAATCCATGCCTTTGAACAGATTTATCGATTGAAAAAATCCGCTCGTACTGGGAATCGAACCCGGGTGGTCCGGCACGCAAGCCAACAACGTTGAGACTGCGCCACGGACCAGACAATTTATTTGCTTAGTTGTAATACCAATTGTCTGTCATTCCTTGTAATTCTTACTTAACTTTTGTATAAATATCACTGTTTCGTTGTATTTTTTATCACTTGACAATGCTCGCCATAAGCGAAACCGGTCCTGATCCAATAAAATTCATGTGGAATAAGTACTTAAATGTATAACTATTTTTATTATAGTGCCATTCCACCGAGTATTGACAGTGAACACCTCGAAAGTGATTGTCTATATGAGACGTATTGCTTACATTTTTTTCACGGGTCATTAAATAGAATATTATTAAATTCCGTAGCATCACTAAATGAGTCGACCATCTTATTATTCGTTGAGTAAAATTCAAATTTAATTTCCAAGTTGGTGACAGATTGAAAAATTTATCATACAAAAAACTTTGAAATCACATTTTGTTCTTCGAAGAGAGTACTTACTCAAAGTTATACCCCGAGTATAAAATCTGTGTATGTGTGGGACTAGAAGGCAGTTTTGTATGATTCCATATGCACGTACGGAAAGCAATAGGTGGTGAAGAATTTATTCGTTAGGAAAAAATAAACTACCAAAAGTCTAACGACTTAAAAAAATAAAGTACAAAGAAAACGGATTTTGATACGGCCGTTTTTTTTATTTACGAGATTTTCTGAAAATAAAAAATCGTAAAGCGAACGTTTTTATGTTAACCATATCGAACGATCGTTTTCAAGAAATACATAATGAAATCTCACGCTTTGTACACTTTCCATGTATTATTTGCCCATCAAAACCGGTTTATTTTCTATAAAAATTTAAAATTAAATCAAAGAAGATTTTTTCATATAAAGCAACTAATTTAAAATAAACGGAAAAATGCTCACAACTGATTGTTGATGAACAATGAAAATGACACATTCATTTATCTTTTATAAATGTCCAAATAAATAAAGTGTTATTTGTATGATAATATGATTTCACTGTTCACGATCAGTGAACGATACTGGCCCAAGTCAATGGTTTTGGTTTGTTTGAATGAAACAAAATCAGTTATTAATCAGTTTCATAAAAAGAGAACTAAAGACAAACGGTAACCACATATAAACAAGATGATAATCTAGCCCAAGTCTTTGCACACTCGCAAAAGAGGAAGAAGTGTTTGGTTTTGGTTAGGTTTGGTTAGGTAAGGCTTGGAAATAAATTTTAGATTTTGTTCAAAACTGCAGCTGTTTCACTACATTCATCTACAGTGCTCCGTTGGTCTTAAAGTACGCGTGGCGGTCAAAAATTTGATCATACGATTCGATTGATCATTTGACAGCTGTCAAATTTAATTTCAATGTCAGTTTAAAGAAGAATATAATTTCACTGACAAGTGTCAGTGAGAATATATTCTTGCTTTAAAAAATATATTTTTACCGGTGAAAATTTATTAGAATTTACTTTTACTGAAATGCTATTGACAATATATTTTCACTGAAAATATAGATCGCTGTAACATATACACTGAATTCCCTTAAAGGGGAGAATATATATCAAAGAATGGAAGTTTTATTATAATAGAAAATTGTTATTTTTCGTTATTGTGCGGTGTTAAATTCGTGGCATAAATATGATGATAAGTGCGCGATTTCCAAACCAGATTCAGCAGCTTTTGTATAAAATGTTTAAGAAGATATAAGCCAGTTGGTAAACCATGTTGAATTAGTAAAAAGATACTACTGTTTATAGTTTTAGATTGTTTTTGTGTCAAGCATTGTATTTTACTATGATGGGTTTAATCATGTCACCTCATGCTATCCCGTAAAAGTCATTGACTATTTATTATCATTGAGAAAAATGTACCAATGTCATAGTAAAAGAATGTAGCTATCTATACGTTGGCTTTCGCCTTTGTATTTATTATGAGAATTGTGATTTCAGAAAAACCATCGTATTGTTATACATGTGGGAATAGTGGAATAGAGGTACTGGGCTTAAAGAAGTTTGTATGTGAACTTCTCGATGCGTATTGAAGTGAAATAAAGCAGCTGTGACCAAGACCTAACTGACAATAGATCTTTGTTTTTTTTTTATGAAATATATTCTTTTGATTAAATTTCACTATACGCCGTATTCTATTTTGGCAGGAAATCATAAGAAGTAACACCAAGAAACCTGTTATAATTATAGGATATCTTGTGGTCAAAGTATGCACAGTTTTTAGATAACCATTTGATTAAATAAACATTTATTTTATTTTTGTGATTGAATTTTCTGATTCCCATTCAAATAATACGGGTCGCAATAATTTAACAATTTATCCATTAGTTTGATGAGATAAAATTTCAAACAATACTTTTACGAATACTCGGTCGATCGATAAAAGATGATTGAATTAAATATAAACCTAAAATGATGTAGATGTACTGTCTTCTTTGCATAGCTTAAGTATTTAATTAGTAAACAATTATTTTCTTCAAAAGAGTTACATATTGATTTGTCAACAAATTTATGAAACTATTTGAACTCTGAAAACGATGACAATAACGCTGACCACTACGTTAAAGACCTAAAAATCTGTAAAAAAAAAAATTCTCTTTAATGTTTACTTCTTCTTAGGTCATCCCAGCGTCTTGTGCCTCAGCGGTCTTCTAGGGCGACGGAATTCATTCAGTACAAGAATTATTCAGGCTCGCCTGTGGCAACCGCAGCACATATCCAGCAAATCGCTGTCTTTTTTATTTTGAAGGTAATAAGGGGTAGGTTACTAGGAAATAAGGGGTAGGTTAAGCATATTTTTTAAAGCACAGCGTACGGCTACCCTCTGCTTTTTTAATCAGCCTTAAAGCACTATAGTCAAAATGCATGCGTTGAACAAGTGGTACTTGGTTTTGACCTCTACTCTAGTAAAACTGTAGTTCATATTAACGAAACAAAAAAAAATCAACACTAATAAATCATTTTTTGGTGTTTCATTAAAAATTCATACATCATTAAGTATTAAATTGCCTACTATAAAATTTCACTTTATTAAATATATGTCTGGCCCGGTCCGTGGTGCAGTGGTCAACGTCGTTGGCTACCATATCGGACCGCCCGGGCTCGATTCCCGGTACGAGAATTTTTTTTCAGTCGTTAAATTGATTCTGCTCAGAGGCAATGGATGTTTGTGTTGTTAAAAATCCCTTCCCACCTTTCCTATCCCAAAGAGCGACGAATAGTGACAGCGATAATCTAACCTATGATAATCTAATCTAGTCCCTAATCACTTCGAAAAAGAGAGGTTGAGCAACTGAGTAACAAGAAGTTCTCGTAAAGTCCATATGCTCCAAGATAGGAGTAGACATGTGTAAAAAAAATAACATTTTTAATTCCAACACGTGTCAAAATATTTTTTTTTTTATTGAAACGTGTTATTTGTAATTTAAATATCCTTCTTAGGCCTTTAAAAAGTCTGTTAAAAAGAGATTGAAGACTTCTGACGCGGGGTGTGTTATTCTGAGTCATAAATCCGCGGGACGAGACGACAAAAAGTGAAAATAAAGCTTTCAGATCCACTGGATATCATAAAAAAGATAAGCTATCTGTTTTTTATTTGTATCTCAACTCCCGCTGAAGCCTGCTGTGAAGTGCTTGTTATATAGATAGAAAAGTGAGCTTACTCATGTATATAGGACTCTTACTAAAAACATTCCACACTTATTATTTGGCTGTCGAATAAAAGAATTCGATTGAGATTTACTGTCTATTTTATCAAAACAGTATATTTTGATAATGTAGAAAATATCTCTTTTTTCGAAAATATTTTTGTCGATTCAATCATAAAGTTTTTGGCTTGAAAATTTTTACTCAAATAACATCAATTGATACTCATTGATCGATTCAATTCATAACAACAGAGAATATACATTTAGACCTTTACACACATAAAAAAATGAAAAGAATAATATTTGAAATTATAACGATTTAGATATTTTAACAAGTAATTAGTATACTTACCTGAAAAGCAAAGGAAAGAGTTTATCAAGCCTGAAGCCAAATGGTAATATACTATCGAGCTTCTGTCGTAGTTGGTCGAGTAGTCAATAGTTGTAATCGCAGATTTTCAATCATAAAATTCTTATAAGCTTTGGCATGTAAATTTGTTCTCTTTAATCATTCTTAATTTTTTTAAGGCAGGTTAACAGTCGAATCGTAAACCTTTTGTCATGCTGCTGATTACCTGTTTTTTTAGTGGATTTATAGATTCTATTTTCTTAAGTTATGTATTTCCGCCCTTGCAGGTTTTAGTGAGAATGCTTTGCCAACCATTAGTCCTAACCTAGCTGTATCACTAAATTCTGACTCTCCTCAAAATAAAAGTGTTTCAAGCAGTGGTTGTAGAATGATTTTCGTTGAAATATAGTTCATTTGGAGTCTATATGCTTTACATATTTAGTGGGTATGGCCTAAAAAATGTTTTCACAATAAGACATAACAACCAAAAATGACTCCTCAATATATAATATTATGCAAAAGATGTTCCTAATATGGTTATTGTTTTTAATTAAATCGCCAAGTGGACTTAAGCCGGTAAAAATCAGTTGATGATGAAAAATCTAAAATGAACTTATCACGTAAATAAAACATTGAATCATTAATAATAATAAATGTGTCTTTTTCTTGTCATTGGTTAAAAAAGTTCGATGGAATAAAACACAACAGCGTACTTACCTGAAAACAATAAAAATACACAGTATTATAATATTACCAAAACTAATTTAATAGGTTTCATACACTATAATTGATATCTCAAATAAAAAGGGCCAGAAAACAGTGCTTAATTAAGCTAAGCTTTAATCAATAATGTAATATAATCAGTCGAATATTGTTTTATTGGTTCGACTACACTACTATCTGATGTTGGCTTGTCATTGGTTAAAAAAAGATATTATTTCAGGCACTTTGAAAACAATAAAAACCATATTGTGTATAAAACTAAGCCAGGTTTCATACATCAGTACTTTTAAGTGTTGACAGAAATTAGTGCTTAAGGCATAGCTTTAATCAATAATGTAATATAATATTGTTTTATTGGTTCGAATACAATATCTGATGTTGGCTCGTAGCAAAAAGAGAAGATATTATTTCAGGCACTTTGAAATAATTTTAACCATATGTGTATATCACAAGCCATCTTTGTACATCAGTACTTTTAAGTGTTGAAAAAAATCTTCCGTAAATATAGATTACTATCTTACAAAAACAAAACATTACATTACAAATGATTTTATTGAAACCAAAAACATCATTATCTTTAAAATCAAAATACAACACGCTAGAAATCAGTATTCATTTAATTCTAGTCACTGCGGAATAAGTACCTGTCTCGGTAATAAGCCTGTATTATTTCATATATTATATCTAGATGTTTTTAAAGACAGTGAAAAGAACTTAAAATACTGACACAATTTAAAAAAAAAATGGTACCACTTAATATTCACTGAACATTCGAATATTTAAAATAGTAAATTTATTCTTCCCAAGCTATATTTTCAAAATCTCCGCTTTCACTAGGTCGTTGTAATTTTTGATTTAGGATTTAAATCCTGAAATATTTAACTTTATAGCATGAGAAATGAACGCAAAATGCTTAGTTATAAATATGCTCATGGACCGTTAGCCTTCTCGCGAATAAAAATACCGTTCTTGAAATATAATGTATGTAAATTCGGAATTTTCCACATTATGCACACTCCCGGGAAAGCCAGGAAAAAATCGGAAGAATAGGGGTGCTGTTATGATATGGGAGGGAGCACCGCTGGTGGAATACAAATTTTTTAAGTCGCCCTCCCATGAAATACAAAAAAACCGCTCTGAGATTTTTGTGATGATGTTATTATAATAGCTATAAAGCTCAGAAAATGGTCTAAAAATCATTTTAGTTTTATTCAATTTTGAGAGGCGAAAAACTTTTTGTATATTACGTATGTAAATATTTATATAGATATGGAAAATTATACATAGTACAGTAATATCTATTTTATTTATTTATTTATTTATTTATTTAAGAAAAAGCAAATCATGGCATTACAGCTGACGCCAATGCGCCATGGATTTGACAAATATAAATACATGCATTTATATATATATACATACATACATGTAAATATATAATAAAAATCACAAATTAATTAAAAATTAAAAATAAGATGAAAATTACAATAGTCATAAAAAAAACAGAGAGGAAAAAATATTATTAATATCACATTAGAAATTTTCAAGGCAGTCAACCGAATGAGTTCTGACAAAATCAACTTTTATTCATAAAATATAGTATTCGTCTGAACTCACTCACGTCAATATGAAATATGTCGACATCCGAAGCAATGCCGTTTAAAATTGTTAAAGCTCTTCCCAGTGACATTCCCATTGGCAGACTGGTTCTACCCCTTGGAAGAACAAACAACTCATGTTCACGATTCCTCAAAAAATTATCAGGGACATTCAATTTAACATTCTCAAGAATGGTGGAATTCTCATTTTGGCCTCGGATAAGTCGAAAGAAATACTCTGTGGTGTCAGGCTTAAACCCTTGCATATAACTAATACATATCACCTAATTATAAAAGCCTACTTTGATATTAGATTTACATGCATCAAAGTAAAATTCATTAATTCCACAATTTTATGTAACGAATCATGACCAGTTTCGCGCTTCGCAAGTACGTTCTATTTGCTAACAGTAAGTGACATATTACACATTAAAAGTTATTTGGGTTTTGTAGCCCAGCGACAAGTATCCCACAAAGTGACGGGATCTACATGAAGAAACCGAAAGTTTTCGGGATAGATATTTTCACTTCGAAGCGTGTATTTTTAGGCGTGCGTGAGATTGTTATATTTTTTTTCCCGATCAGATAGAATCCTATCGGAGCTTAAATTCACTATGACCATTTCCATGCTCATAAAGGACAAGCGGTAAGCTAATTGATTTCACCACGCTATATAAATATATAAAATTGGATGGGTGAAAAAAATTAAACAATCAATCAATGTTACTTACTGAATTCAAGCCTGTCAACCATAACCAACGCCAATGACCACTCGGCTACACACTCAACCTATTTTATGGTAAAAATAATGTATTGATATTATTTAATATATTACTTGGGCCTACCAATAATTTTTGTATACAGCAAAACATGTATTATTACTCGGTAAAGAATAAATGCTGCAATAACTCGAGTATCATTAATTCAGGATTATTAAAAAAAAGCCGAACGCCTTTCTCATTATAAGAGATTATCAAAAAAGTGTTTTTAGTTTTAGTTACTTCGTTGATCAATCAACCTCTCTTTTTTCGAATATGTAAGGACGGAAGGAAGTGATCTAAGCAGTACTAACGTTAAGCATATCTCTGTTTTTACGCTCGTTTAAGGATCGAATGGGTAAGTTAGAGGATTTGCGCTAAAGTCAAAATTGATATTTGACTAACATTTTACTATTCGACACCTTACTTTGAAAAGGTTCTAGCTGCTCTTGACACTGTTTTGAGATATGAGCGTTTGAAGTTTCGATTGATTAAAATTCACTTGTAAAAATGAGCAAGTAAAAATGTTTCAAATGTGTACTTATTTTAAGCTGTTTCAAAACTCTTGCTGAGAAATAATGACCTTAAAGATATAATTATATAAATAATGATGATAATCTTTTTTCAATTCAATTTAGTAAAAAATTGTGCAGATGCAGTGAAACTTTGGAATTCTGCTAACGCCGTTATTCAAAAGGAGGTAGTTTTCAAAACTAGACAATTCAAAAATATTTCTTTTTAACTGCCAATTTTAGATTAAGTTTTTAGGACCTTTTTTGTTTACATGGAAAAATTTAGATTTATACACATTATCTGCAATTCTTTAATTTAAAAATATTACAGGTAAACACAAACTTATGAGAAAAAATTAATGAAAACATCTCAATTTCTCAGTTTGTCATCAAATGGATTTGCCCAAATGTGAAATTTAGCTCCTGAATATGATAGAATGCTGTAAATAAAGGTTTTTGTGACCAAAAGGTCATTTTAAACTAAAATGTCCACTAGAACCTTTTAAAAGTAAGGTAACGATTGTCGAACATTTAACTATTGCCAGCCGGTACTGTGGCCAGTTGTATGATGTCTCAAGATAACTTCAATGCTAATAAAACGGCATCCAGCCTGAAGAATGATCAACGCTGAATGAGCTTGTATTGAAATTTCACATTTATATAATTCGTTAAAGGGGTTATTTACAGCCAAATAGTGGCGAGGTCAAGGAAGGGTGGGGTGGGGGATGTGCGTCCGTTGTGGATGAAATTGCGTGCTATAAAAGTGGATTTATTGTCACGCGCAAACCGAAAGAATATCTCATTCATATTTTACATACTTACGAATTTTTCGGTTAAAAAAGAGATGTTATTATTGCCAGCATGTCAGACTGGGGAGAAAATTTATAGCTCAATATTCTTTTCTAAAGAAAACTTTCGATAAATTTGATAAATTTCATTACGGTAATATATTACCAGTATAATTGAAATTGTCAGTATTGGCATGATAGATTTTTTTGAATCTTCGATTACTGTGGTCTTGAATCTAGATCCTCAGACACGGCAGTTTGACTACTATTGATTTTATTTAAAGCTTCTTTCAACGGATTCGGCAGTATCTTAATGGAAGGTAATATTTTTTTTAAACTTGATTCATAACTTTGTTATTTGACGTGTTGTGTAACAAATAGTGACACGTGTTTCGCCTCTATAAGAAGAATCTTTAAATAATTTAAGCAATTTCTTTTAGCATTTTTTTACTGGGTGAAGCTTTGCTTGCGATTCTTTTTTCCGTTTCACGCGTCACTTGTTTGGATTCTGAAAAAGTTTTCAATTCAGACTGACCATCTCAACGCTAAGCTCCAACTGAAAGCTAAATTTCCAGGAAATTTTGAAAAATAAGGTTTTCATTTTTTATCAGTCGATAAAAGTGAATTATCCTCAAATTCATAACAGTATCCGTAATCACTTTTAAGGTGTTTACTGTCAATACTTGATGCAAAAAAAAAAAATGGCATTATAATAATGCCATTGAATTATAATAAAACAAGTATTTTTTTTGTACAAATTCCACATTAAATTTATTCGGCTAATTTATTTAGCTCATAGCGAGCATTATCAATTCGAGAAGTCGGTCCTAATCTAATAATTTTAATCGGTAATTTAATAAATTGATAAAAATCTTAATTTTATTTCACTTTGTTTGTTTTTAATTTGTAAGAATTGATATGGTTTTTACTCTGTTCACAGAAAACAATTACGTTGGCTCAATTGAATTCATTACATCGATTTCCATCTAATTATGGTTGACAGACATGCAGATTTATTTATTTTATTAAATGCACTCATTTTTGGGCTTTTACTTTGTTAATGATAATTTACGCATAATTGATTTTTGATGTATTAGTTTGCATTGCTAAGAGGTCTTCAACATTTTATTTATAGTATAGTTTTCTAGCAATTTGCTTCAATTTATTTGATTAGTTGTTTTACCAATTGTTTGTCATACCTTGTTTTTCTTGTGACTCTAATATTGTTATTTAACGAACAATTCGAACAAAATAGCTATCATAAACAATAATAAATAGCTTGGGTTCATTTAGAAAATAATATTGCGCGACCATTTTTCTACTATTGTTAATATTAACTTTTATAGAACCGTGCATAGTGGAGCCATTGTACGTGTAATGCTTTCTTCCACACGTGTGCTATCTTTCCGTAAAATATAAGATGCCGCACGCACCATTTTCTTTTTAATTTTCCCATTTTTATTTACATTTCAGTTTTTCGATGATGCATTAATATAAAATGTAAACTTCTCTCTCTGGCGTTTCTAAGACAGCAATATACACATTTACTAACATGCCACATTTTTTTTAATACGCTAGTAACAGGTTTTGCTCATCATTTTCATTTGATGTATATATACAATAAATTGTTTGCTATCCATAGAAACAATTTACCTTCATTTAATCAGAAAAAATCAAAAACAGTAAATTATATATAAATCATTGCATGGCATTTCATTCAAAAAATTTAAAAAAAACATTTCATAGTCTCTTTATAATTAAGTATAAAGTCTATCTTCATCGATCAATATGCCTCTCGTATAATTAGGTTAAAAAGAGAATTCACATTTAATTAATTTAAATCTTTTGAGAAAAAGCTACAGAATGTGTGTTCTCATAGTACATTCAATATTATTTTAATGACATTCATTTCATTTGATAAATCTAGATCAGTGATGCACAACCTTTTTGGCACAAGGGCCAGCTTATCAATTTTCAGATTGTTCGAGGATTGCATATGTAAAATTGATTGAATCATTATTTATACATCATCTGTGAAAAGTTTTGAAGTAAAATGATTGATATCTGTCATATAAGCCCACATAAAAAGTCATTTCGGGCCGCATGTAACCTGCGAACTGCACGTTGTGCATCGCTGCTTTAGATCAACTTATTCGCGAGACCTAAATTGATATTTTAAAATAGAATTTAAAAGATCAATCAATAATGGAAATTCATTAAGAAAACAAAAATCATAACCTTAATTTGGTTAAGAATAGAGTCAGCGGATATAAATATAAATGGAATATAATATAAGTAACGCAAACAAATCGATACCTACTATATAATATTTTCTCTCAAGGTAATGATACCTTTATAGTGAGATTTATGATCATTATGCACCATGACTCATGACGTCGTTATATCCTCAGCGCCAACGTGTCACTGCGCAGACATCCTGCGCATAAAACATGTATTTGGTACACCATCCAACAACCTGATAATGTATGCAAGGAGTGTCTTTGAATTTTAACCTCTTTGCTGCCACTGACGTGTATAACCGATGGCTGAAATTCATCGCACTGACGTTATTAGAGACAGAGTAATAATAAAACTAAACATATTGTACGAAAATTTTTACTATATAGTGGCTCATAAGTGCTTTTGATAAATAACCCAAATTATAACTCGTTTTAAAAGTAATATATAATTTTGTTTAACGCTTTTAGCTGCGTTAAATTTCGGCGTGCTTCCTTATTTTTACACTATAACGTTATTATAACTAACATTCTTAAACGTGCAAGAAAAGAGAAGAAATTCTAATAAAGGTGACAAAACAGGGATGTTGGAAATCACGGCTTGCAATGATTCATCAAAAGTATTCCGAAGGGTTGAAAAAATTGTTCGGACCGTTTCATACTTGAAACATCGTAGATCTTGTATCTTATGCTATAAAGAATGTTGTTGAAATTTCGTAGTGGTGCGATAAAGCTAAGTCTTTACAATTTCGCATGAAGCTTTCAAATAATTAAAATTATGTCATCATTATGTGTTGGAAACTGTTGTGACTCTTTCACAAACAAAAATTATACACAAAGAGCTTAAACTAGTTCTAGTTTTAAAAAGAATGATTTAAATTGTTTTTTTAAACACGTATATGTTTTAATGATTTAATTAACTAAATGAAAATAAATCTAGAAATTATATCAAAACGACAACTTCAAAATCAAAATTGTCAATTTCACTAGAAGCAAAACGATCTTGTAGAAATATTTTTTTCAACCACTATTCCTGTATTTATACACTTATTTACTTCAGTGCACACGATTGAAAAATTTACACCCAATTTTCTTCTTCAAAAATAGTGCTATTTTGTGACCATTTTTTTATATCCTTATAAAGGGTATTTCAATAGGGACGCTCAAAATATGTTACTTTAGTGAAAGTGTACAATTCTTCAAAACTTGGCTTTGCTATTTAACCAAGAAACCAACGCCTGATTTTTGGAGCAGTTGAAGTTTTACCCAAATTTGTCAAAAAGTCAACTTTAGCGACATGGCCCATTTTATAATGAATGGATATTGGCATGCTATATTCATATTTAATGCCGTAAAAATATACTTACAAATAAAATTAAAATTTAGTCGAAATCTCACAAACAACTTGTTTTATTAACATCAAAACTAAGCGTCCTTATAAAAAGACCCTATATTTCAGCACAAAATTCATATTTTCACTGGTTTATTATTTTGTCAAGTATGCTAACAATTCAATTTTTATACATTGTAATATAATACACAAATCATTTGTAAATTATCAAACACCAAAACTGTACAATTTAAAAATCAAATAGAGAATATCATAAATATGATCTATAGCTGTAGAAATGAGGTAACTGAATATCATTGAGAAATACTTCTTCAATTCATTAATATATTGGTAAACAAAAGATACACAGTAATTGCAAGGTGCGATCATTATCATCCCACCTGTTGCTCAGTACTTCGAAATTTTTCCGAACTTATTTATTCCAATCACGCATCGATTCAATGTCTTTCACTAATTGTGTCACCGATATGTCGTTGTTGTAAGCCGGTCAATTAACTATTGTTATAATGTTAATTGAATGAATATTTGTACGTATTGATTAATACACATTTGTATAATTAGCTAAGTAGACAAGGATTAACTGCACAGTATTATTTCTGAATAATCAGAATCAATAACCAGTCAAAGTTATCACTTTAATCAAATCATATTAAAATTGATTGGAAAATGGCGTTTACTGCTAAAGTAAATGCAATTATCTTATTTATTGTTTTATTGCATCATTCACAGAACAATCATTCGGTTAGCTGATAAATAGTAGCCAATATTATCAATCAAGCAGGGTTCATAATAATAAATTTCATTATGTTGATAACATTGATTGAATTTTATTAAGCAGTAAATATTAAAAAACATTATTCAGTTTTTCTCCATTTTTATATAAGCGTAATATTCGATATCTTAAAAACAATTAACATGTAGCGTGAATATAAAGTAATTTGTTAATTATCTAGTTCTAATCTTGATTATTTAAGCATTATTTTTAAGCTGTCAATATCATTTGCTCATTATTGCGATGATTGTAAATGACCATTTGTTCTTTAAGACTTCGTTAATATTTTAATTATAGATAATTTAATTCCATTCTTGATAAATTTGCTACACCAATTGTTTCATACACCTGGTCATTGTATTTAAATAAATACACCACAATGTCCAATACTTACAACTTCTACACCCTATATTGCATAATGGTCATGAGCGGTTTCGCTCACCGCGAGCATTGTCAATTGTTCGCTTTATTATTTAGATATCATGCATTTCCAGGAAGAAGAATTGACGTCTGTAAACATTTTAAAATTGATGTCAGCAAAAATTTCCTTAATCGTTTAGTTTAGCAACCATCTTTTTATTTATATTTCACCAGTTGATGATGAACGAAAATGGTACTGATCATTTTTAAAATTTTGAATATTATTTAAAAAATAGCAGTCATCTCATTTAAAATTATTTAATACAGTCATATGAGTTTTTATTGATTGAGTAGGCATTTACTTGGTGATTGTACAATATGCAAATCACCTTATAGAATTAACACATAATCCGAATTCGGTCCCGATTCGTTTACATTCCTACATTGGAACAGACAATTATTAAAGTATAATCAGTCCAATGAAATTTTAACGATCAGATCACAATTAATAGCTCACCTCTGTTAAAACCATTAACAAACAATAAACTTAAAACAATTTAAAATAGATGCACTTAGAAATTGCAGATTTTAAGTGGTTTCACACGATCTAATAACCCAACAATACCCAAACTATTGTTTCCCACCATTACTTTAGACCAATAAATCAAACTTATTTAAATTCTTTCATGTGACGTAGGTATGGTTTCAATAGAAAGAGATTATGTAGTAGGCACCCTGTCTAGCAAAGGGTATATAAGCTATCTCTAATACACGTTTTAAACATAGTTCTGACGAAGGCGTAAGCCGAAATAGCTATCAACAAATATATAAAATAATTTATGTAGAATTAAAATACATTGTTATTTTTCTTTCCGTAATATGAGTTTTTGCTGTCATTTCTTATCTAGAGAGGTTAAAAAAATATTGACTTTACTGTTTTCTACATAGAATTAAAATTCAGCATACATTAGATGAAATTTAATTTAGTTGATCTATGTTACATTAATCTAGACAATTATCAAAGTAAACTGAACCCATCCTTTGCAAAATTATTCAAGTCTCTTTGCGGTCCATTTAACATTTGGGGCAGATAAAATGAAAGAAAATGAACTGCATCATTTATTAATCCGTCTATGAGATACAGGAATGTCAGTCACTTAATCATTTTGCAAGTTAATCAATGTGTGACTT
This sequence comes from Himalopsyche kuldschensis, assembly GCA_028554975.1. Lineage (NCBI taxonomy): Eukaryota > Metazoa > Arthropoda > Insecta > Trichoptera > Rhyacophilidae > Himalopsyche > Himalopsyche kuldschensis. Next base: position 3,150,159 of record JAHFWI010000036.1, read on the forward strand.
TTTTCAAATGAAATTAATTACGCTCTTTGATAATTCTTAATTTTTGACATATATATCAGTATTATTCTCAGCGTAACCAGATCTTAATGACTTGGGCCGTAACGTTCATCCATCATAATAATTATTATCATAGTAAATGATTCATCTGTTTAGCTTCTTTTATTAGTTTCTTCATCAGTAATAAATCTTACTTTGTATGTTTTACTTTCGTAACAGAAGAAAAATTCGTTATTATAAACCGACACCTTATCACTATAATTATTTAATGTTACATCATGACAGGCACAAAATCCAGGAACTGTATCTGACAAAATTTCGAGAAAAAAGACAATGCGTTTTTAGTATTTTAAATGTCCAAATTCAAGGAAAAATGAACTAATTTCTTTGTAAACAAGCAGTGAGTAGTTGCGTTGACTGCCTCTTTGTTAAGACAATTAAAATTACTGCTTTTTTGCCGGGAAATTCTTACACTTTTAGCAGAATATCATTTTTTCACAAAGTATTTTTACTAAATTTCTTCGCCGATAAATATTCAAACATATTTTCTTTCAAAATATTTAGCAAATGGCATTAATAACACAATTTCATAAAATTTGCAAGATGCTGCCTTCTTCCATAGAGCAGCAGTATAATAAAAATTGTTTACTGTCTTATAAATATATTTGATGAATAACATTTAATGAACAATTTTTATATATTTAAAAAAATACCGTAGTATTAAATAAAAACTAGACTCAGCGAGTTAGAATTGTGTTTAGTTTATTGCGATATCTTTGCACGATTTTAATATTACGGGGAAAGCAATAGTGAACGAATTTATTTAGATTCAAATTAAAAAAGAAATTATTTAGAAATCAATGTTAAAAAGTTTCCACTTGTATTTAGATGCGACCCCTTGACCACGTACGTAGTCAAGAAAGTTGAAAGCCTAAAATTTTCAAACATACCTTTACGGTACTGGCATGTTATTGGGATACCATTAATACCTTATAGATATAGAAGATGATATCATAGAATGTGACGTAACAATATAATAATATAGTTATACAAGAAAGTAGGATGAGGGTTTTAGCTCTTTGACAATCTTTGTTAGCTTACTGATGGCATGCTTAGAATTGACACATTGCTTAAAGCTCGTCAGTCTGAATGGAAAATTGAAGTCAAAAAGCGTAACGTTAAGTTCTTCCAACAAATACAAAGTCACCTTGCATTGTTAGTAATAATAATTGCCTTTTCACTAGTTGGAAAGAGGGAAGGCCGTATACAGCATTGGAAAGCTTTTAGTTCGACTTTTTGAACGAATCATAATTGTACATGTCTTGAAATTGTCATTAATGTTTTATTTAAGATATTTAAAATCAGAAAAGCATGACATTTGTAAAATGAACTGATACGTTATGTAAATAGGATGTTAGAATAGAATAAAAGATGTATTGTGTACCAAGTCTGCAACAGTATATAACGATGAGTTAATGCAGGCCTAAAACATAGTTCTGACGATGGCGGTAGCCGAAATAGCTATCAACAAATATATAAAATAAATTCTGTAGAATTAAAATACATTGTTATTTTGTTCACCGTATTAACTTATTTGATTAAATAAATCAATAAATAATCATACCAATCCACTCTAAAACCTTTAAGAAACTGATACTTTTCAGCTGTAAAAATAAAAAAGATAAGTAAATGTATGTTTAAACATAGTTATGACGACGGCGTAAGCTGAATTAGCTATCAATCACCGAAAATAATTTCTGTAGAACTAAAATACACTGTTTTTCTTTCACCGTATTATAATGGAGGTCTTCCAAGTAAATCAATATATTAAATTGGTTTTGGTCGAATAATTCTTCTTGTTTTTGAATTATTATATGATTGAAAATATATACAACAAAATTTACCGTCTTCAATTTTCTGGCTATATTTAATCAATGCTGACATCGGTGGCCTAATTAAATTTCACCCACTTGTTATTCAAGAGTTGTTGCAGTATACTGCTAGACGTCCCACTCATTATAATTCTCCCCGTTTGCACGTTACTACTAGAAACGACCTATTTTCTTTTGTATATGGACTTCCATCGGATCAAAGGGCCTATCGTACGGCTGGTTGCCGGAACTTGTTTTCATGAGATTTTACGATTAAAAGTAGGATGGTATTGAAGGAATTTCATTGACCTATTTGTTCCCTTGTTTGTTACTTGCGAAATGGCAACGGATGCATTTTGAAAGCAAAACAGATACGTAAATAAATCATTTATATATTGTGTATCAAGGGTCCATATAAATTTATGAAAATCAAATATAATCTCTTGGCCTTCCAATAAGACGGTCATATATATGTTTTATGATTCCACGAAAGCGTCAATTAAAATAATGATTGATACCAAAATTTTTATGTTTATAAACCGCAACGGCAAACGCATCCTAAAAATTAGTAGTGAGGATTAACAATAAATAATAAAAGATTTTTGTACTTACTCAACAAATAATTTATTAAAATATAGACTGGTTTTGCTGTTCGTGAGCGTTTTCAACTAATGCTTGCGATAAAACGCTGGCGATGAGCAAAACCGGTCCTGACCCTAATAAATTATTTTTTAAATGAATACATTTTTTTATATAATGCCTTTCCACCAATTGACAATGAATACCTTGAAATATATTACACGTATAAGTTATTTAAATTTATTTGATTCCTAAATAAAACCAGTTTTCTTAGATAATGCAGAACAAATAAGAGGGTGTAACGTCAATTGACTTTCTGAATTGAAGTTCTTTCCATCAGAAATTTATTTTCATTTAAAAAGAAACTTCTTGGTCAGCAAAACACAAACCTTCATTTTTCATTAAGTATATTAGACATTTAGGTATTTTGCTGCAATCGCAGTCTGTGCTACATATCTAACATTTCGACTATCGCTTCGTTGCTGAAAGAAAAATTTCTTCCATATCTTATATGATTGTCAAACTCTATTTAAAGAGATGATCAAATCTAGCAATCCTAAGAGAGATACGTCAAAAATAATAACTGTATACCAAAGAAAATTAGAGCATGTCGTTAAATTGTAGAAAATATTTTTTATGATCACTTTTAACAAGTCCCATTGCAAAATTAATAAATTAGAAGTCTTCATAATTTTCGTCATATTTAATTCAGTCACAAATATCGATAACTTTAATAATAGTAATAACTCCACTTTTGGCTGAAAATTACTTAATAATGCCATATTGTTGTATCATGCAATGTGCATGACCCGTAAAAGTTGTATAACCAAAACTTATTTCAGTGCATCGAAAAAACGTTTCATTTTATATCTCCATTGACGTTCTAAAACCTACACTGCTAATTATCCAACTCCGCCATTTTGTATTGTCATCTATCATTTATTCATTGTTTTTCAGCGGTGGTACAAACAAATACATCGTTTGAAAGGGTTTATAACACAAAATTTTACATTCTCAATATATGTAATTAGTTTTTACTCTCTCCTGCAAAATTGACAAAAACGGAGATAGCAAATTTCCTCTTTAAGCCATTGATATGTTGGTTTAAAAAAAACAATGCTGAACTGAACAACCTTTTTCACTAGATAATAAACGTTCTTTACTTTTAATAATTACTTATTGAATGTAATCAACTCAATTGCTATCCAAACGGGACGAAACTTACTACATTAAATTTCTATTTGTCCAACCCAAATGCTTGGCACGTTATATAAATATAAATTGAATATCTAGACAAGAAATAGGATTTGAAAAAAATTTAATCTCAGACAGTTTATCTTGGTTGCCATGTCGACCGCCACCCGCTGACGTCACAGTATCTTTTGTGCCGTGAATGCGGAAATAGTTGGAACTAGATGATATGTATCGCTAGAGCCATCTTCTTATTTTTTTACGCCCGTTAAATTTGTCTACCTTTACGGGACATTGAACGATATCTTTGAGTATATAATATTTGTATTCGCATCACAATAATATATGTAATATATGGTTTTTGTGTTTGTTCAATATCACGGTTTATTTGATAATGTTTTAGAAACGATGTGTGTATTCTGAGATTAATATAGCAATATGATTTTAATCTTTGATATTAGAAATGAATATATTATTTTATGGATCTTTAACCGACTGTTCAACGTCGTTGGATACGGGTACAGTGCACACAAATTCGAGTGCCATTAAGGACAATTTTAGTTTATGCTGTACTCAAAAAATGGATGGGTAAATAGATTTCCACTCTTCCAATCAAAAAAACGATGGAAAGGAGGATTTATTTTATTTCAACTCTCTTCGAAAAAATTATCGTTGTCAAACTGAGTAACAAGTCCTCGACTAAAAACTAATGACTATGAGATGGCAATTGAGAGTAACTATGGCTTGAATATAAATAACAGTCCTAGAAACAAAATAAAGATAGTCATGAGATGCTATTTTAGATATTCATATTAACATGCCACATTAAGGGTGTAAGTTATTTAAAAAAAAATTGGTGTCTGTAAAGTCGGTTTACGGACGATAGTTTAACGTGACAACGTCATAAGAAAACATTGATGAAATGATTGCATACTTTTATGAATAAAATGGAATCATTATATTGAATTATCATTATTTTGTATGGATACGATATTTTGTATATTTGTTATACGTTAATCAGATTTTTAATATGCAAGAATTAATTACCTTTATTGCCGCAATTGTTGTTGTAATATAAACAATGAAAACCACATTAACATTTCACTTCACTTTATAAACAGTTATAAACAGATCACGTGTAGGTACTGTAGGTGTATTAGTTGTGTGCTGCCGCTGTCTCTTTTCTACTCAGACGCATCGACCAATCGAGTGGAAGAGAGATAGATGCAGCACAATCCAACAGTAGGCCGATCGTGCCTCTCTATCGCTTATCCGCGCTCTCGCTCGCACGCTTGCCTTCGGCGTAACGCGACAAACGGGACAATGAGTCATATTTTTTCGTGCGTGCAGCGGGCGTTCATCGATTTATAATACGTTGTCACGTCAAAAGTAAACTATTATAATAAACACATAAAAATAGATAATGATCGTAGTTTCTGGTCAAAGGTAAAATAAATGTCTTAATAATTCAACTATTAACTTAAGATATTCTCAGGAAAAGTCTGTTTTACTAAAGTTATAATGGAATCTTTAAACATTATTGAGGAGATTAAATCTATTCTTAAATATCTTTTCATAATACCTAAGACTATGTAGAGCTAAAGACATGTAATGGAATGTATCTTATGCAGCATTGAAGTCAGCAATTTTGAATTTGTGAATCGTATCCAAATAATTGCAGAAAAAAACGATTATTTTAAATTAAAATCTTTTCGTTTACCACTTGAAATAAAAAAAAAACTCTCATCAGACAAAGATATTTACCTTATCTCAGACGAAACAAGAAAAAGAACGAAGCAAAAAAGAAAAAATCTGCAGAATTGGCGGGAAAACAAAAGCAAAAGTGTAAACAAGGCATTATCGCGTGTTTTCTCATTTCATTTTTATTTCCACTTCGCCATTATAGTTTTGCAAAATTATTATTACATGAAACCTAAATCTAATGGTCTGTTTTATTTAACCATTACAAGAGGCCATCGTCTCTACGTAAGTGATTTTTTATTGTTTTTGTATTGAATAAAGTACTCATATCTTTTTTCTTGTATAGTATGTCCTTCAAATGTACTAAAATAATTATTTGGCTGTAAGAAAGTCAATTGGAATGTTATGATATTGAGGAACCACTCCAAAATCATTAAATAACCAAATAAAATGTGTTTGATTAGAAACTGGTGGATATTTTTGATTGTGATTGGTAGTAATTTTAGCATCACACCATCATCGGGGTTGGATATTTAATATTAAGAATACATGATCTAGATATATTTTTAATTAAGTGCAATAGAGCTTTTTTTATCGGATCACGTTAAAATTTGTCAAAAAAATAATAATGACAATTCCAATAGACTGTTTTAAATTAAATTAAAACCCAATTTTAAATAGTCAACAAAAGACTTTCTTTTGCATACCATTTGGCAGAAAATACAATTGTGTCCACCCATTACATAAATAAAAATCTTAGTTATATCTGCACCAATTTTTTTCAATCTTCGTGATTAAGTTTTCAGTTGCATTTAATTACTTTTTAACGTTATTTTTAAATAAATAAATGAACAAAGCAGTCTGAAAAATAAATTTGCATTAATGTCAATCATTTTCATTTTCTTGTTATTTTTATTATTAAATTCTTATTTTCTCCGCACACATAAATTTATTTTGTGGGCATAAAATAGTGCTGGTAAATTTATGTACATTGCTCACTTTAAAGAGTAATACAGGAAAATGTTTTTGTATATGAAAACACTTTAAAGCTTAAAAAGTTTTCATGATATATGCATTGTTTCTTATATTTTCTAAATCGATAATATTATCATGCCATTATCTTTGAAAGCCTACTGGCTCTCTCTCAACACTAAACTTTATACCAATGGTGGCCAACCCGCGGCCCGCTGGGTGGCTTCTTGTGGCCCGCGGAGCATAAGCACTCATTTTTTTTTCTCATATTCTCGTGTCGGTTTTTTTCAAGAATTGAAAAAAGCCATTCTATTATTCGTGCCTTCAATTATTTGAGTGAACAAACACTCACGTTTAGCTGATTTTAAAAATCGCGGAAGCTGATCTTGCGTGGATAGCCGTTAAGTTTACAAACTAAACATTGTGAAATATGTTGTGATGCACAGTTAAAGGAGATGTTCAAAAAGGTTGGCATAGAAGAGTTTTACAAAACATATTTGGACAAAGAGAAATATCTTGCATTTTACAAACATGCTCTATCGATAATGTCGCTATTTGGTCGCTAAACACTTACACGTTTGAACAGTTTTCAGTCGAATGAAGCATATTAAAATACAAATGAGAACACGAATCACTGATGAGCAGTTCAAATATGCACTAAGTTCTGACAAACAAAATCAGATGTCTCACTAAAATTTATCCTATTTTGTTTATTATTATTTATTTTTTTTGTATTGCCTAACTCTAATCTAATAAATACGTTTGATTCTCATTTTTGTTATATCTTCTTAAAAAAATATATATTTCTTGTTTGCTTTGAGTAATAAAAGAAATTTTGTTGTACAACCCGGTATGAAATCTCATTTCTAAAATCTAGCCCAGCTGCTGAAAAGGTTGGTCACCCATGCTTTATAGTGTGCATATTTTATATAAGAGCCTTTATATCAACTTCATCATTAGCAGCAAATCCTCCGATAATGTATACCGACCATTTTGATTGATGGTTTCATTCTTTGACTACATATCCGCTTTTCTATTCCAATAACAATGAAAATTTTCAAAAGGAAACGGAGAATCTAGAAGTAGATCAAGAAAAGTTTCCCCCCATTATGATGTCTGTGTTTGATTTTTATTTGGCAGGAAATAGACTGATTTGCCATTGTTTCAAATGTAAAATAAAAGAACCCTACACAATCAAAGCAAGGGGGAGTGGAGCATTCTTGACACACTGATGTGTAAAACATTGAGTAGGTGTTTGATCTAAAAAACATTTTATTTTTTTCGCTTTTTATGGCGCACTTTATTCTGGTTGGATGGTTATAATTAAGTGATCTGAAAATTGAAAATTCATGTCACCGGCATCATCATTATTTTACCATTCGTTTTTTTAAAGACAGTTTATGAACTATTAAGGTTGCTTTTATAAAATAAACAGCCCTTATAAATACTTATATTTTTTGGTTATATCTTTAGTAAATTAAAAGCGTCAATTTCATCTTATCTTCAGGTAAGTATTTTGCGATCAGTGTATTTTTGTGCTGTATAGAATGTAACAAACGAGTACTGTTTTTTATTGTGCTGTTAATGTAACAAGAGTTTTTAATCCTTTTGAAAAAATATTTTCTACCAATAATAATTGCGTATTTACATTATCTTAACGCTTTGTAAATAATGTGGACCACAATTTCAAATGATTTATTATAAATAATCAAAATTATAATGTATTATACGTATCTTAAAGCTATATGGTTCTTTTTATGCAATCTGCTTTATACTAAACTTTTAAAGCCCTACAGTCCCATGTGGGACCAGTGATTATGGTTCACTTTGTTATCGGATTAAACTGATTTATGATAACAGTTTTCAACATATAAATATAAGCTTTCATAAATAATGTCTTTAAAATACCGGTCCATATTTTTATTTTCGGTTTCTTTAAATATTTTTGTCATAATGAGGAATATAAAAATCTGCGTTACAAAGTTCACTCTAAAGATATGCGTTGTGTTATATAAGGTGGACCGTAATAAATAAGCTTTATTCACACCTTTGTTTACCAAGAGAATTAGAAAGCGTACAAGTTGTGGTGCTGGTCTTTGTTTGTAAATTATAATCCATCTTTTATTTTGCTTATGATTTTTATTTTACCCACATAGGCTGGCTTGAAAAATTCCTCGGCGGTTAGAGGTTAAGTCAATCATTTTAGTAGGGCTCGGATAGAGGGATAGCGGTAGGTAAGATCAGTTATTTGATCTCTCTAAAAACGTCCTATTTACTGTACCAAATGGGAGAAAGAGAATGCTTACAACACATAAGTACATCTATTATCTGCCCTAGACCTTAGACATTGTTGGATACCGTGTCGGACCGCCCGGATTCGATTCTCGGTACAAGCAGATTTGTTCAGACGATAAATCGATTCTGCTCAGAGGCAATGGGTGTTTATGTTGTTAAATCCCATCGCACCTTTCCGATTCCAATGAGTGACGCATGGCGACAGCGATAAGCTAACCACTAGTCCTGTCCTAGTCCTCATATCCTTTTCATCCCTTCTCTCTTCAAAAGAGAGAAAGTGAGCAACTTAGTAACAAACAGTCTCGTAGAAAACATATGTTGAGATAATTCTGTGAGGTGTCCATATGCTCCAAGTTGGGAGCGGACATGGTTAAAGACCTTAGATATTTTTTGGATAAAAACATATTTTTAAGCAGCCAAATAAATATTTTATTATACTACAACATTGACAATTTAAGATTTTTTTTTTAAATACAGCTGTAACTGTAATTAATCATCCAATTTGAAAATTCCCCCAATTCCTGGCGCCAAATTAAAATTCCATCACTTTTTGATATTAATATATTCTCGTTTTTTTCGGTGTATGGCCACACCGACGATAAAGAATCTGTTTCTGATTCGAGCGATATTATGGGTCGTTAACGTCCCCGCCAGCCACGGTGGGTCTCGCTCGCTGGGTGCCCGGAGTGGTCATTTGGTCCTCTCATTTTTACGGTTATGGATTCCCATTGTATGCCCTCGTCTGAGTGATCAGTATGAGTGACACTCAACGTGGCGGGAACAAATTACACTATTTTGTGGATCTTTGCATTATGCTGGGTATGCTCAACCAAAAGCACGTAAGCGACAATTTTCAAATAGAAAACAAATCGTTCAGTATAGGTGAACCATTGTAACTTGACCGTTAGCGAGGGCGCCACCATGAAGTGATTTACAATGTTTCTAGCTTTCAACGTATGTTTTTTTATTTTATATTTTTTGATACTACAAAAAAAAATTATTACTTTCTTCTTATATATATTTTAATCAATAACGCCATTTTAGCAAATATGTTTGTTATAAGATGTGCACTGCATAAAAATTTAAATGTTCTTTACAATTTCGATTCAATGTACCTTAAAATGTAATTGTTCGAATTTTCTAGCTTTTTAAGAGTGGCTTACCACTATCTACCCTGGTTTCATCTTTTGGCATCTTCAAGCAGTGCACGAATAAACTTCAGTTCATGCGTCTAAAAACTAAGTTCATTAGTTACAAAACCAAATAATTGGTACAAAATTTAAACTTTAAGTCAAATGTGTTTTAAAGAGGTGGGGTAACATGCAGTGACGGCCGGTGACGGGGTGCTAGGGGGTGCAAAAGGAAGATTCAACTATTTTTCCGTACTACGGAAGAGAAACAGTTGGTATTGCGAACATCTGAATTGAAAGTCCATGCTATAGAAGTGTTTTAATAAAATAAAATCCAATGAATAGGAAAGAACTCTTGCAAAAATGGTTGAATCTTCCTTTGCACCCCCCAACACCCCGTCACCAGCCGTCACTGGTAACATGTCTTTTTTACCTTGTTAATAGCTTTTGTTGAAAGCAAGTTTATAAAAAACAAATATATGTATACTTATATAAATCTTTGAATAACTTTGATTATTCTACGTATTGTGCTACTAACTGTGACACGTTTTTCGCTTCTTTCAGAGGCATCTTCAGACTTACGATACTTCAAACTTTGCAATAGTAAGTATGAAGATGCCAGATCAAAAAATTATGAAAACAAGAACATTCGATTTTTAAAGCATTGATTTCACCAAACTTACTATGACAACAAAGGAAAAATGATCCGAGTCAAATTCGTTTTTTTTTTATATCGGCAACCTGTAAACGTGTAGATCGAAATTCAGGATTGGCTGAGGAAGCGGAAATCTTTGTTTGAGAGAGTACAGCCTCCAAGAATATCTGGCAAAAGCGAAAGAAGATTTATCTCGGATAGTTATCGGTTAACAAAGGCGGCTCGTACAACAAAAGATTAATTTTATAATACGCTACTTAATATTCAAGAAAATTTCAGGTTTGTACACAGTGAACTTTTTTTTTAATACGGAAAGAAAAATAACAATGTATTTTAATTCTACATAAATTATTTTTAAATATTTGTTGATAGCTATTTCGGCTTACGCCTTCGTCAGAACTGTTTTTTTTAATTATCACTATTTTTTTAAAGACAAGAAGCTTTTGTTGGAAATCTTTTTGAAATTAATGAATAAGAAATTAAAAAAACGAAAATTCGGCAGTCACTTTGTGGAAATTATTCTCAATATATGAAATTGATATTCTACTGGTAAATCTGAAAGACGTGGCAAATATTACAGTAGTTACACAACATTTGAAAAAAGGAAACTTATAATGGTAATAAGCACACGGCTTTCAAAATATGTTTGTAAACATATTTTTGTTTTATATGTGCAAATATTTGCGTTTCGAATTGTTTTTGCAAGTCTGTTATAAAAGAACATGCAGAAATTTTATTTGGTAGAAGTTTTACATACACTTTTGGTGTGATATGGTATGCATTTTACTTAACATACAAGATTGCTGCATTTTGGCGTTTAATATCTTTATTTAAATATAAATGAATGTTTATATCACTGTTGCATTGTATATCTTATCAGTTGATAATGCTCGTCATGAAACCGATCCTGATCCAATAAATTGTATGTGGTTTAGTACTAAACATGTTGTACTATTTTTATTATAGCGCCATTCCACAAAGTATTGACAATGAACACCTTAAAGTGATAAATGAATGTTTGTTTGTTTGTTTGTCTTGTATGCGATCCTTTTCCGTTCATCCGATTGCGATAAAACTCAATTTTTACTTTTATATCAATATAAAAGTAAATGTTTTTTTTGCACTTTCACACTTTTTTTACTGAGTGGCATTGCAACACATACCAAGTACTACCTTATAAAACAATGGTATACAAAAAAACTATTTTTTCTCTTTTTTTCTCCAGTTGAAATATGATTACAGTTAGCATTTTATTCGAAATATCTATTCAAATAACGTTGCTACATTACTCTCGTTTCATTCAGTTATATATCATAAAGAAAGCTTTAACATTACGTGGGTTCTTACACAAATATAAAAATATACAAACCAAATATTCATGTGTACATTTTACCGTAAAAATGACATTTTTATGATGCCAAATTACTTCTACTTCACTGAATATTTTACGCACCGTAAGTGAGTTTACAAAACAAACGAAGATCCTGTATCGTAACTTTTACAATCTGCTTCATATAGTAAAAACATTTTAGAGGTGGGAACTCATTCCATATCGTTATTTTATAAGCTATCTATTACATGCGCCTACAGTAGTGGAACATAAGTGGAACTTGTTCGTGCGGCAATCCAGCGTTATGTTACTCTGTACATACATATTGAAATAAGAAGCTTTATTAAATACAAAACAGAGCCTTTTGGTAGTTAAAACCTACCCTTTTCCTAAACCGTAGAACGACAAATTTCCATTCCGTGTTCTACAATTCGAATATCGAGTTCTCGATACTCAATTAAATCTTTCATTTTTCAGGAACTCGATACTCGAGTATTTTGAAAATTACTCGAGTAATACTCGTAATTTATAAATGATGATTTATTTCCAAATTTTATTTACTTATTTAAAAAAATATCTTTTATGCTTAACCGTTGCTTTTAGCTGAGTCTTACGCGTTGATTTAAAAACAATACTTCGAACCAATTTAAGATTTGAGACGGTTAATTCTCTATTATTTAAGAAATATATGGTTTCAAATTGAAATAAAGTAAAAAAAATCATCTATATATCAACAAATTTGAATTAATAATACATATTTTGGTACATCTGAAATTAACTCGAGTATTTTAAAAAATTATTACCCGATACTTGAGTAGTTGAGATGTCGAATAATTGAGTCTCTAGTATTTACTTCAAATATGCGTCGAAACAATTAAACAGGTAAAACTAAAGTTTGCTTATATTAAAAAGTCTCTACAATACTTTTACGTGATAAATCGATTGTTAGGTGCAAAGATATTGTTTGACCAGTTATGAATGATTTGATAAAATCGTTTTTTTTGCCAATCTTATATTTATTATCTTTTCAAATTAAAATTTTTGAAGTGATATATTATACTTAAAGACTGTAATAAATTGTTTTAATTTGATTTTAGAACCGAATGGACCTACAATATACAAGCAACAAAAGCATAATAAATATTGACAAAACGTACACATTATTTATTTGAGTGAATATTTTTACATTATAGACGGAAAATTTGTGTTTGTTAACTCAATCAAAATTGGACACACATGTGCTAATCTATCGATATTCAGTAAATTAAAACCAAAATTCATAATTGGGCAATGCATGTGAAATATCATATTATGAGCTTACTGCCGTAATTTCAATTGTGTTTATTTATAGTCCTGAAATACTCGTAGCTTTAACACACAATAACTGCTTTCAAATGATGTGGCATTTAATGATACTATAATAGGATGTACTATATTGAAATCTGATCAATTGTATATATCATTTTAACTGTTTATGTCTCTTCCACTTATATATTCGGTTATTAAATGGATTTCGTTGGGTGCGTGTGTTAGATGTTGATAAATATATTTAAAATTACAAAAATATTTAAATCGTAGCATAATATTTCATGATATGTTAGAATTAAGCTGAATATTACGTAATATAATTAATAGCAAAAAATATACTGTTTTCAAACTGTTGGAATTAAGCGTCACGTGAGGCTTAACTTTGAAAAATTTCCTTGCTGCTTACAAAAACTTTTTGTGATTTTTTTAGCTTAGTAGTTTAAACAAACATTAAGAAAGAATTGAGTTTTATTTTTTAATACTTTTACAATAATACTTTGAAGATATTTCAAATAAATAAAAGATCCGTTTATGTATGCTGTTTTTTTGAGACAAAGAAGCTTTTACTGGATTGGCATGCGAAAGTATAACTGAAAAGAAAAATGAGTGAAATGGGGTGTCGATTCAGAACCTCGATTCAAGGGAAGTTTGAGGTGACGCACAAGGGCGGAACGATTGCGTAGGCCAATTTATGTAAGCAAGTAGCTTATATTTCAATTGTATTGTCTTCTTCGTTGACTTTTGGAAGTTTGATTAAAAGCAAGAAAGAGATATTTAAGGCTTGTATTAAAGTCATTTTACGAGCAGTATTTTGTTGACTCGACGGTTTTCTCGTTTATTTCATACTAATATTATTCTTAATCACAAACAATTTTTTTTAAAAATTCTTCCCTAACTAAAATATTAAGCTACTTACATACTTCCCATTGTCTTATACAAAATGTAACTCATTATTGAACTAGCTGACCAGGCGAACTTCCGTACCGCCTCAGAATCAAAAGACGTTGTGTTAACTTATAAACTGAATTAAATTCAGTTTTATATTAATTAAGTCAAAATTAATTCAGTTCAATTAATTTGAAAAAATCAAAATGAGATGTTTAATACTTATTCTGCTATTTGGGACGGTGACAAAGCCAGAAAATCAAAGATCATCAAAATAGGTCCAGCCGTTTTTGACTTATAAGTGGTGTAACTAACACGACTTTGTTTTATATATATACATACATATCACCAAAAAAGCCGTTCCATATAAAAATGTATAAGAAAAAGCAGTGTACGTTTTTTAGACTTACATATGAAAAGGTTTCAACAAAGCATAGCCCTTAAATATACATTTTATTGAAAAATGTGCGTACAGTGATAATATTTGTATCCACTTTTATTATCTTTCGTAAAGAATATTTTTAGAAAGAACTTTTAATAAGATCCTTTCATATGTTGTACTTTCTCATATGCTAGAATGGTTTATCCGACACTTCCATTCCGAATAATCAGGCTTGTGTATAGATAATTTAACTCAAAATGCAAAGGAAAAAACTTTTATCCTCCATCGTACACCCTAAGTCGATAGCATAAATTGAAAGCAATTGTTCAATATTATATGTATGTATTTAATAAAATTCAAAACATTCTATGCTGTAAGTATCGGAAAATCCAATGTCTTAATATGCTCATCCTTTGATTCGCTTGATCAGTAAAAACTTATTGGAACCGAAACCCAATATAAGAAAAAATCTTTTAAATCACTTACATAAAATTTGAGAATACCAACAAAAAGTATATTTTTTTACGATGGCTGGTGAATCTCCGCAAAATTTTAGATTCATGTTCATTGAAGAAATCAAAGCATATTTACTATACATACGTATATCTTCAAAAACATTAAAAATGGCGAAAATATTATTAATCAATTTATACAAAGTTTTCCCGCTATGGAAAAACATATAGATCGCTCCCTAGCCGTTCTCTACATGAAATAGGACCGCGAATAGTCCACAGTCTGCCACCTTCTTACGTACCTAACTCAATCGAAATAATTAATAAGTGGATTCTGAAAGGAGAAAACCAATATTGAGATAAGCGAGAGAATTTTCCGCCGTTTTCGGGTTGATTTAATTAGTGGAATTATTTCCGCAAGGAATTTTTCAATCGTAACTTGATTATGGAATTGAAAAGCCTTTCTCGCGTTTTATTCATACAGGAATTTTCGGGAATATTAATTGACGATTTGTTTGCATTTTTTATGAACATCTTGGAATAATTTGTAAGAAAGCTTTTGATTTCATTTAAATTTTATCGACGATCGTGAAAATAATTTCATGCTTTATGATCCGAGTAAAAGATTTAATAGAAAAATATCAACCTTTCGTTTCAATAAAACAAAAAAGGGTTTGATTTGTCAAAAAAATAAGATGCTTCAAAGAAATCTTCTTATACTTCGTTCGAATGCCATACAGCCCATGTCATACAAGTGCTTTCCTGATCCTCTGAATTAATACTTTCATCTTCTTTACTAGATTTTGCGAATATACGTGTCACTAGTTTTATTAGGATGTCAATGATAATAGATATAGTAATGAAACAAGTCAAACAAACTAAAACTTTATTCATTTATTCCTCGTCGTATACAAATAAAAATTGTATTTTTATTCTACGTTTTACGTAATCAAATATATATATATGTAGGTGAATAAAGGTTTCGAGCTAGCCTCAAAATTTATTAAGGCACCAGACGTTTTATTCTTAGCTTAAAACATGTCGGTCCCTGTGGTCTAGTGGCAAGAACTTTGTCCTAGCGATCTGGTGACCCGGGTTCAATTCCCGGCTAAGTCAGATTTATTACTTATCATCGAGTTAATCTCGTTTGACTTTCATAATTAAGAATATTTGGCGCATTGGCGTAAGCGTTAATGCCAAATATTTTTTTTATTATTTTAATAATTAAATAAAAATCAATAAATAAAAAATCAAAATCACTAAAAATCCTTAAAAACCATACAGTATTTTTAAATGTTTAAATCGAAATTAATTTTAATAACAATTGATAGCTTGGTTATTTCACTGGTTTTTCAACTGTTTGAATAGCCTTTTTCATCTCTTTGAGTAGCACTTTATGAGCAGTTTAGTATTTTTGGGTGTTCAGAATTAGTATGTTTGGGTGGTATTGATTGAGTGGGTATTTACTTGGTAGAACTCCATTATAATACGTAAAATACATTGCTATTTTTCTTACCGTATTAAATTCTAGGTGTTCAAAATAGTCTGGAAATAGTAAATAGTTTTAGAAGTGGAAAATCTGTTAAGCCATATTGGCGTAATATTCACAAAATCAGACAATCTCAGTTGAATTCAAATATACATCTTTTGTTTTAAACTTTTGATATCATTTGGGTGATTTTATTTATTTAAGCTTCACATATGTATAGCATCGACTATTTTTTACTCGATAAATTATCAACATACAAATTGCAGAATATCTTAACGTGGCGAAAAACAAACTCTTTTAAATGTGAGTTAGTAGGTTATACTTTTTGTTGAATAGAAAAAATTTCATTGTAATATTTAAACGATATGGGTTCTACACAAACGTCAATCACTCTTTTGAATAGGCGTCAACTAGTAAGGATTTCATCAAGTTTCAACAAACAAGCCTTGCAGAAAAGGACTCTTAGAATATGGTTATACTAGACAAACACGTATACAACATATTATTCCAACCCACGTCTCTATTATTCGCATGAATTGTTCCAGACTATGTTATTATTATGAGTAATCTACTATTTCCAAATATGAAAACCATCAAATTTCGATTATGATTAATTGTTTATTTATCTCCATTATATAATTGCACGTATATTATAATTCAGTCGACTGGTTAACACTCTACGGCGTTTGTTTAATTGGTTCGTATTCGCTTTTGATGTTAAGATTTTTTAATAATAAAAAATATTTGGCATTGCCAATGGGTCACGGGATTAACTCGATGATAAGTAATAAATCTTTTGATGTTAACGTATACATAAGAAAAAAAGATTCCAATCTAGTTTGACACCAAAGATTTTCTTCAGGAAAAGTATTAGAATGATTGATAAAATCTTTCGTTATTTTTTCAGTTAACTAATTTTATTAACTGATAGAATAAATAATCATATCACTCCACCTTAAAACCTTTAAGAAGCTGTCAAAGAATTTTTCAGCTTTTTCAAAAATAGCTAGAAATAAGAATGACACTATAAAAGGATTGCGTGTAGCCAATTGCTTTTTCTGTGCCTTATTTTAAAACAATAAATAGATTAGGAATACATATAAATTCCATAACTTTCAATCTTTACAATCGAAATTTAAAAGTACCGACGGTATAACGTATTTTTTTTCACTTCAAACTAATACGCAAAAGGATATAAATTTTCTAATTACATGAGGTAAAGTCGATCAACAAAGCCTCGAAAAGCAAATACGAACAAGATTTCGAAAGTCAAATTCAAAATATCTTAATTTGGTACTGATATTTCCGGGATTAAAGTCCAATCCTGTAGATGTCTTACAAATCATCCATTAAAAATAACTTAATTTATGCAACGAATTAAGCTATAAATAGTATCGCATATTTCGTTTATTTCAAAAGTATCATCAGACCTACAGTCACATGTTCGCTTTAGTAAAATATTATTACTAAGGCAATCGTGCGAAAGATGTTCTGATGATGCTTCTTACATAGACTAAACACATGTCACTATTTGTAGCACAGGACAGAGAAAAACTAAGTTATTCTGTAAAATTAGCTTCCACAAAAATATCGCCGAATCCATCGAAAGCTCTTACCACTTGACTAAGGTTTTCCAATCCTGGTATCCCGAGAATTTTCTATTCCTGAAAAATCCTGGGATTAGAAAACATAATCCCGAAATTTTTGGGATTGATTTGTCATCCATAATAGCGTTATTTAGATCTCATTTTGACAGTGAGAATTTTTTTAAGTCTTGCATAACCAGACATATTTTTTATTTCAATTACATAGTTAGCAGATCGCATTCAAACAACACCGATACTCTCGTACATTATATTTCAATCGAATATTTTCGCTCTTCAATAATGAATAAACAACCGACATATATTATTCATAACAAGATAGTGACATCAATTATTCCTAAATATTTTTAATGTTACATTATCATGGCTAATATTTATTAAATATGAAAATTATCGGGATTGGAAACCCTCCACTTGACAACAGCATTCGTTTTTATTTGATACCCGGCAAGCGTTGCAATACCACTCAAAGAAAGCAAGTGCTTGTGTTTTACGGAACTTTCAAAAAATCATTTATTTGTTTGTTTATAGATAGATGGATAATTCAGAAATCTTTGCTGGCTTCCACACAACAAATCACCAAAGTTTTATCGCAATCGGATGAACCGTATAGGATCGCATACGGGACAAAACAAAATCATTTTAGTATACATAGGAAAAAAAAATCTTTTGTGGACGCCCACATAACAAATCACCAAAGCTTTATCGCAATCGAATGCACGATTTGGGAACGCAAGAACCTTTTCGAGCGCTTACATAACAAATCACCAAAATTCCATTGCAAACGGTTGAACAGTATGGCAGCGCATAGAGTACAAACAAACGAACAAATATATAAGGTTAGTTAAAAATTTAATATTTTCTTATTTGTCACCAATGAATATTTTGAATATTTTTTTTAATTTGCACGTTGCAAATAAAAGAGCATGATGAAAAAAATGTGTTCTTAAATTTTGTTCAGTGTTCTACGAAATAGTCTGCTGGATAAATAAACAAAGTATGCAATTTATTGATTCGAATATTGTCCATATTATTCGGTTAGCCATAATATAATATCAGCTCTGCGCTGGGTGAAATGGCCCGTTATCAATATGGCGTTGATGTTTATGTAACGGCTGGCCGATAAAGATGATAAAACAAAATGTACGATATAAACAGTAAACCCAAAAATAAATTTACGACCAAAACTGAACGACGATGCTAGAGCACAGCGCAGCGGACACACTATTAAAAGACAATATCATAAAAGCAAAACAAAATATAGATTTACGAAATATTGAACGAAGAAAATATTTTCTTGACACACACTATCCAATAAATCTATCAAGAACTTGCAGATCTTATTGAATTGTACCCGCAATTATCTCGTATACGCACATTTAAAATTAAAAGATTAAAGTTTTCTATTACAATACTAATTTCTACCAGTTTTAACCTACGTGGTCGTAACCAAAAACAATTTCGGAATTTATAACTTTTTTATGGCGTTGGTCATTTGATTCACCAGTCACAAGTCTGTTCGGATGATCAATGCACTCCCTATTGAGTTAGATATTTTCAGCAGTGAACTTGATGTTTTTTGTTTTTTTTTACTATAATTTCAATATGCTTTAATTAACATAAACATTAAATATATTTTATGCCATCCTCTGTTGATTAATTATAATGTTTGTTATATGTTATGTAATTTTTTGTGTACTATTAACTGTCATTCGCAATCAACAATATTTCTTTTATTTTCGCTTTTGAACCATGAAATAATCTAAATAATATTACATTCGTCTATATAAAATTTGAATCGCTTGATAGTGTATGTGGGCATCTTCAGACATTTCAAGTATAGGAATGAACTTGAACCAACGCGCTGTAAATAGTTTGTATCGTTTATATAAAATAATACAAGTAAGTCACCAAAGTTTATTGCTTTTAAGCCAATATGGATGAGTTAGCAAATGTTTTGATTTTAATGGGAGATACTGAATTGGAAAAGTAATTGTATTAATTAATATAATAATTACATATTTAAGTTATTTCTAATGTGATATTAATTACCAGATTATAGCATGGATATGCCTACGAAATTAATAGATGGGTTTTATCAGACGTATAATCAAAAAGGCACCTTCACTAGAAATTTTCAATTATACGCAAACATCATTGATATTTTTACTAACTTTTAGTTCTTTAATATAAATACTAAAGACACACTTTTACAACTAAGCAAAAGAAAATTAACCTAGTTCTGCATTCAGCTGATGAACTTAGCATCTGTTTTTTTTATTATTAAATAACAAAAATAAATGAAGATTTATTTGGCGATATAAAAGGAAGTTGATTCCTTTTTCATTGTTGGTTTTTGTGGTGTCATAAAATTATTCAATTTGCGCCAAAAATAAATGCGAAATATCCGGTACAAGTCGTTAAAGAATCATTAGATATTGTCGTATCGTAACGTTGTGTCGAATTGATTTATTTATCATATAACAGGAAATATTTCTCACACATTTATTGTATTTTATTTTTTGCTATTATATTTTTTCGTTAGAAATTTCTCATCCGTGTTGAATCGATTGAAAATGTATTCTTCGTTGTCACAGTTACAGTTATTTATGTTCATTAATGTAACACATGTCGTATTTAATATTTTACGTAAATCAATTTTAATTTAAATTAACTTCACATTTCTTAACATTATGATCTCTTATTTTCACCGCCTTCGGGCCTTTCAGGCCATTTAAAAGTCTATAACAATCTTGAGCGTTAAAATGCAGCATCTCTTTAATTTGTCAATACATTTTACTGTTTCATTTGTAACAGTATTATGCATTAAATAAAATAAATAATGGTAGGTCCAGGACTCAATTTCATTCAAATAAAAGAAGTAAAACACGACCCAAATTCGGTTCTGTTTTGTTTACATTCCTGTAATAAAGGCCTTAAGCTAAATGCATTGGACCAGCTAGAAATTAATAGGTATAATCAATCCAATGAAATTCTCAACGACCAGATTACTAGTAACGCTTCACCTCTTCTAAATCATTTATCAAGCAATAAACTAAAAACAATTCAAAAATTAAAAATAGATGCACTTAATAAATTGCAGATTTTAAGTGGTTTCACACGATAAAAATAACCCAAAAATACCCAGATTATTTTCTCACCATTACTTTAGACCAATAAATTAAACTTATTTAGATTCTTCCATGTGACGTTGGTATGGTTTGAACAGAAAGAGAGGATGTACGGGGCACCCTGTCTAGCATAGGTATATAAGCTATCTCTAATACACGTTTAAAACATTTTTCTGACGAAGGCGTAAGCCGAATTAGCTATCAACAAATATTTATATAAAATAATTTATGTAGAACTAAAATACATTGTTATTTTTCTTACCGTATTATAATGGAGTTCTACTAGGCAAATGCCTACTCAATCAATAAAGTAAAACAAATATTACATCTCAATAAAAGTTAAAATATTCTTCTAAACTATCCAAGTTTCATATGTTAGGCAGTAATCATTTCGTTAATGGAGTGATTTAATGATTTCTTAGGAATATAAAATACTTTTAAAAAATACGTTCAAAGTTGCAGTTTTACGACTCAAACTCAAACATTTTTTTCCATAATACATAGTATCATAAATAAAATAAATCTTTTTCCAACAATTGGTCTTATAAAAAAAACTAAGAGAAAAAAGAAGTTTAAGTTCTTTCTCCGTATGAAGGCGGCATGTTTCATAATATATGAGAAAGTTTCACACAATAGTGATTTTTGTCTCCCGCCACAGATACAGGAAGTTTGCGAACAATTTGAAAAGCTTGCTTATCAAATACACACAGTCTCTCAAACTTTCATTGAACTCATCTTTACTCTGCATCTAGTGGGAGGAGGTGAATGAAAACGAAACATTATTCACTTGCAAGCGAGTGAAAAACAGGTGAGCTTTCATATTTTACTGATCGCCTCTGTAAAAGCCCGTTTACCAGTATTATTAAAGGTTTATTGGACTGTCTTTGCCTAATCATTGATTATTATTTATTAAGACTTATATTGAGCAATGCTGGGCAAAATTAATTAATTTATATAAGATAATATAAAATATAATTTGTACTGCATTATTGTATTTATTACAACTGCCTTTATTTCCGACAAATATGAGTAATCAAAAAATTATTTAACAATACCACTTGCATGTATGTTATAATGATTGGTTATTCGTTTTACAAGAACATATAATTAGTTGAAAAAGTTTTAAAATAAAAACTATACAAAACCTTATTTACAAAAATTGCTAATGGTATATATTTTTACATCACCAGTAGGATCACAACTATTTTTAACGCTGATCTACGTAGGTTGATTCTTAATATCGTATTTTGATAATCGTATATTATCAAAATACGAAAACAGAAAACTGGATTTAAGTTAGTCGTATCAACAACATTTTTCCAAATGAGCAAAAATATAAATTTGAGATTAAAAAAGAACTGTATCAAAGCTAGAGATTCCAATTCATGTATTGAATACTCGATGCTCGAGAATACTTGTCCATTTTTCAAGTAGTGTATACTCGTAATTTATAAATGAAGATTTATTGCTCAATTGTATTTACTTATTTAAAAATATATATAATGCTTAACCATTTAACTATGAAATCAACGTCCACAGCAACAGAGAGAGTTTTTCTCATGCGGGAAATATAAAAACGTAACTTCAAACCAATTTGAAATTTCAGACGTTTAATTCTCTATTATTTTTGTAATATATGTATGTTTTATAAATTGAAATTAATGGATACATCTATTTCTATAAACAAATTTGAATTAATAATATATATTTTGGTTCATCTGAAACTACTCGAGATTTTCTCGAGTACTCGAGTATTTCAACATTTTACAGCTCGATACTCGAGTAGTTGAGATGTCAAGTAATTGGAGTATCTAATCGTAGTTGACCAATCTCTCTCTCTATGCCCTCTTTGTGTGGATCAGATACGGATGGCTGGGAAGACGGTGAAGGGGTGAGGATTACAGACATCCGTATGGTGTCTGTAGTATACAGAGCAGATAGAGTAATTCAATTTGCATAAGTCAAATATAACTGAGTGTGACACATTGACAAACAGTGTCATCAAGAAACACGATTATTTAGCCGGGCCGAGTGACTTGCCGCCAGCTTGGCCGAGTTACTCGCATCTGTCACACTTGCGGGGGCGTTTGAGCGGGTCTATGTACACAATCAGTACCGTAGTTGCGCCGACAGCGTCCCACAACATGTTACCGCTGAATAAAGTTTACACAACTTTCAAAGTGCTAAATAAACTTTCGACAAGGCTTTTCGGCGAGAAAAGCTCACAAACACGAATGACGTATATCCGAAGCTTCCTTGAAGTGGGCAAAAAATGAATTGATTTATTTTTAAGGCAGCATTCCCATTTTACACGTTATGATGTAAAGATATTTAATTTACACACACAGACACCAAATAAACATTTGTTTTGTCTCGCTTTTCATTATAAAAAATAAAGATAGCTTTTCTAACTGTATCACAAAAACTGTTAAAAATATTTTGGCTCATTCGATTATAGTATGTATTTAAATAAATTAAACACATACTTCCACATATATTCTGATAAAGATCGGAACCGGTTTACTCATCTCGAATATTGTCAGCTAATTTTATAGAAATGTCAATTTACAAAAATGTATCAATCAGGATAAAGTGCGCAATATATTCGCAAGATATTCTCTATCATAAAAAATCAGTTTATAATGCTCGCCATGAGTGAAACCGATCGTGGTCCAATATTTTTTTTTGTGGAATAGGTACTAAAAATGTGTTTTTATTTTTATTATAATGCCATTCCACCAAGTATTGACAGTGAACAGCTTAAAAGTGATATTCTCTATCGTTTTTTATTCGTCGTTAAGACTTTTTAATAACGGGAAAGTGACACTTCCAGTGGTAATACATATATTATTCTTAAGATGCTTTGTAGAGAAGAAAAAAAGCTAAATATTGACAAATTTGGTTAAACTTCTTCCGCAACAATTAACAGTGAGAAAATCACACATTAAAATATTTACCCTCGAGTCGAAGTGCAGGGAAAACAATCTTCGTTGCCATTATGGGATACATTTTGTAACTCGGAGTTGCTAAAAAGGTCACATAATACCACGCCAGTAAGTGCATCCGATTGCATCTGGGTTAATAGGAACGCGTCTCCGGATCTTGTTTGCCGATCGGTTGAAAGGGTTACTGCACACGATGTTGGAATGATTCTCAACCAACTTTCATCGAGAGAATTTACTTTTATAGTCATTTATCTGGTCTATTATATCAACTCTTTTATGACTCGTAACACAAAAATTATAAGCTGGCAATTTTCAGAATAAAATTGAATGAACTGATCTCGATGATACATAATATATTCAGACATGTAACTGAGACGTCAATGAATACGTTTAGAATTTTTCTCTAATCGCTTGTGGGCTTTGAGCTCATAAGATATTTAAGGTTCTCCTCACCAACAAGACTGTAGAGAAGTATAACAAATTTACTTTTTCTTACTGCAAACAATTTGCTAAGCAAATTTAAAGATTAAGAATGATTTACTGCTTACCCACAAATTGTCGTTAAAAAAACGTCGCTTACTCCATAGTGGGTAAAGACATGCATTTTAATTTAAAAAATTATACTATCCATTATATATCATTTTTTTTTTATATTTGTACTACAATAGATAAATTTATCAGCAGTCAGTTTTTGCTTTCTTTGCTTTCACTTTCTGCTTTCTACTTTATCACTCAATATATATTTTTTATTCTAAAAAAGAATAATAAAATTTAAGCTAAATCTTGAAACTTATAAATATGATTCAATGCATTCAAGTAACAGAACTATTTTAAAAATAACCAAAAACCAATTTTTGTACTAATTGAAAACTTAACGTTATCATATTAGTTGATATAAATAATAACACATTTTTAGTACTTTTTTTACTGATATTATTCAGTTGATAATGCTCGCCATGGGCGAAACCGGTCCTGATGAAATAAATCTCATGTGGAAAAAGTACTAAAAATGTGTTATTATTTTTATTATAATGCCTTTCCACCAAGTATTGACAGTGAACACCTATATCAGTTGATGATACTAGCGATGAGCGCAACCGGTCCTGATTGCTATTAATGTTTTGGAATAAATAAAAGTTATAGCAAATTAACAAGAATACCGTTGTTTTAATCTTCATTATCTTAAAACAAGATGTTACTGCCATTCATTCGATCTTTTAAGACGCGTCTTGGCAAGGACAGTAATTTACTCCAAGTCCTGTCCTAACGCCATGATTCTATATGTAAGCTCTCGAAGAAAAGATTAAGCTTACTTATAACTAGTGGTTTTTGCAGAACAACTTTTGTTAAAATGAAACCAATATGCTCCACAGTTGGTGCGGATACGTTTTTAAAAGCAAAGCGGTCAAGATTTATTTTATTCCAGTGTCAGAAATACTTGAAAATGCTTTCGTGAGATTAACTTTAATATTTTGCACAAAGTAGAAACATTTCACATGTTTATTTATTTCGTAAATACTCTGGATTACTGACTATTTTGAAAGTGTGTATGTAAAATGCTGATTTGTATTTTTAGTGAGGTCGTTGTCTCGTTGACATACGACATGTAGCGTAGCAACGCTCATCAACGGGATGTCATATTCGGAAAATCGTGTTTCGAATGGATGGTTTTGAATACTTTCATGTTTCAATGGCATTTTTATTTTTTGCGACTTGATTAAAGAAACATCGCGTGAAAATCTGATGTCAAACAAAATTCGGCTCGATAGAGTATATATTTTTAATGATAAGTAATATACATCTAAGAGAGCGGTTTTATAAATATGCACTGGAACAGGGGGGGGGGCAAACTTTTCGGATGGAGGGCCAATTCCAAGAATTCAAAATGAGCAGCGGGCCACAAGTAAAATACCATTTTTAGGTAAACACCCGATCACCTTTTACGTGATACATAGGTTTCAAAAAGTGGTACACCTAAAAAAATCGCGAAAAAAAGTATCCAAAATACAAGAAAAAACAAAAATTGTTTTTCAAATTCGATCTAATATTTTTTTTAAATAAAAATATACCTAAAACATTCCGATTTTCATTAACAAATAATATAAAAAGTCAGCTGTAAAAAGAAAAATCGCGTACCTACGAATAAATCACGTTGCCGTCCAAAAAATCGCGTAAAATCGAAATCACTGAAAAAAATCGTTTAAAAAGAGGACCGGGTGTACTGATTTACTATCACGACAAATATTTTTTTCAAAAAAAAAATGAGAAGAATGAAACTGTTTCAAAGATTGAAATTTTTTTAAATTCAGGTGCTCATTTTATAGTTAATATTTTTAAAACTGCTTGTCGTTTGAACTGAACTTAAACTGTTTGAATCAGAATTAAGCTGAGGTTCATGATTGAAAATGTCTTTTCACATTTTTCGTGCAAAATCTATAAGTTGGTCGAATTTGTCTGAATTAAGACCATTGTAAAATTTTCAGATTTCGTCACGACCGTGTAATTCTCTTAAATCAGATTAACATTGCAGATCAATAATTTTAAGATGTAGCTCTTTCAATACAGTTTTAATATCTATTGAAAATGGATCGCTTACTAGCGCCAAACTTGTCTCAATTTTTCGGAAGCAACCAAATCTTTGAGAAAAATCGTCATTCAGAGCGTTCATAACACTGACTTAATAGTATTTAAGTGTGGCATGATGTACAGAGTAAATGCAAAATCACAAATCTCTAATCACCAGTATCGGGAAAGTCCGTAACATTCTTCATTTCCAAAAATAAAATTATAATATTTTTTATATTCCGAACTTTTCGAAGCACTTTTTCCAAGCAAAGCCATCGAATTTGACTGTGAAAAGGAATATCTGTATACTCACTCAATATCTTGAAGAATTTTTATTTGATTTTCAATATTTTTTTTAAAAATATAAAAATATTATTTTCACTAAGAATTAGGATTTATGATGGCAGGCCGCAGAAAACACTCGGCGGGCCGCAGTTTGCCCATGCCTGCACTGGAAGAATAAACGCCTGGTAAGATAAAGCTCGTCTATCCAACTAGGGACTGTACATGTATATTTTAAAACTATTTTTTTGATGCAGCTTCAAGATCTTATGTTCGTTGGCTTCATAGTTCTTTTCCGTCTTCTTCGTCTCTATGTTTAGTGTTTATAATTAAGTTTCATTCCCTTTCCCATCGCTGCTGACAAGAGGGTGCGATACTAGTAAACTCTTAAGTAAAAGTTTACGCCAACATTAGGAGAAATTCTTGGTAAACCTTTTTTTAATGATTCTAAAACAATCATTTTCGTAATGGGTTTTTCTTAATTGTTTTCGCCACGCAAAGCCTTCAGCTGACAGAATCTTTTCGATAGTCAATACTAAGCTGGGTTTTTTCTGCCTTTAATAAGCTTCTCTACATATCCATCTAGGCACTTCATCATAAAGTCTTAGATCTGCCTCCTCTTCTGCATGCATTTGG
This sequence comes from Himalopsyche kuldschensis, assembly GCA_028554975.1. Taxonomy (NCBI): domain Eukaryota; kingdom Metazoa; phylum Arthropoda; class Insecta; order Trichoptera; family Rhyacophilidae; genus Himalopsyche; species Himalopsyche kuldschensis. Next base: position 3,177,559 of record JAHFWI010000036.1, read on the forward strand.
ATTGATTTCTTTTTTTGCTGCTCTTTGTTATGCATCACATAAAAAAGCCAATACAGTTTCTTTACCTTAACGCAATTAACTGCCCTGCATGAAGACCATAGCGCCGAGCCTTATACCATAACTCAAATTATTTCCATCCGTGACTTGTTCATGGTTGCTGGTACAATGATTAGAACGTCAATTTTAAATTTTCAACTTTAGTCTGAATTGAAATTAAAATTAACAAACCCATTTTCTTAATTTGTCTGTTAATTAATTAATGGATTCTAAGATTATGTTCTTCGGTTGGCAATGCTCACAAAGCGTTTGTAACCAAAAAAAATAATTAACCAGTATATAGTACTTGGATGGTAAGAAGTTTTTTAACTGCGACATGAGTCTGAAATAAATCAAAAAATAATTATCATTTTTAGTATTCTTTCAGAAACGGAATCACATATACTAGATAGTTAATGGTTGAACTTGGCAATGCCACTTGTAAGCATTCGCTTAAAAATTATGAGGCAGAATATGTATGTGTGCTGTGCATTGATGCTCACATACACACACTCTCTCAACGCATGTACAAAAAGCGTCAATGTGTGTATTGAGTTGTGTGATAAAGATAAATGAAGCGAAAAATTTATTGTAACTGTCAAAGGCAAGGTTAAGATTAACAAGTAAATAAATCTAAATTGAGAAACTACGTCACTACAATATTCATTTCAAAAAATGTTACTCTTTCTTGAAAGGAACTCAAGTTGAACGGTGATTTCTGAAAATTGAATACAGTTTGAAGCAACTGGAATGTAGACAAGCGGTGACGTATTTGTACTGTGCATGTATTGAATATGTGTATTGCATTCTGTATTGGTTCACCTAATAGAGAATTCAATATGGGAAATGCATCTCTGGGTAATATGAAAATGGGAATTAATTCACCTGTCTGTATGCGAAATATTATTCCTTCATATTACTCTACTATCAGAAATTCCTGGAAGACTGGTTGAATGATGTGCGCTGTTTGATTTAGCACGAAGGGGATTTGTTTTAGATGTTTTGATAAAACAACTACATATTTCTCTTTGCTGTATCTTTGTATCTGTTTTCTATATTTTTCTATTTATTTTCGGAATGGATTATAATGAAGCTACAAAATACGCTAAAAGCAGTTAGCTATGAAATTAATTGTGGGAGGATTCAAGCTTTTGAACAAAGCAATTGAATAAGACGACGTTAACCACTTGGCATGTAGGTAACATATTCATAACCACTTTATTTGAGTCTTAAAATTAAATATATTTTGCAACGACGTTTTTTAGAATTTATAGTCAAAAGACTGCAAAGAAATGAGCTTACGTCAATTGCAGACATTTGACCTTATATCAACCGTTATTCTGAAATTTACATCATCATTTTTTTAACGGTTTTGCTTATTCAAGTCTTCGGAATACAAGTTCTAATGATGGTGTGTAGATTTTTACGACTACAAGAAAATCGAGCAAAAAAATAGATATCACGACAGTGAGTAAGTTTAAGTACAGTAAGTCCTCAAAAGCTTTACCCCCTATATAAAAGTCCATATATGCGGCAGTCCTTCGTAAAGCGCTCATCCCTATTTTTAACAAAACGCTTAATTCTCACGGTCAAATTAGATTTTTCATAAATAAATTATATTGCAAATTCACAATTCTTTTATAAACAAGCATTAAAAAAATGTTTGTCTGTTATAAACAAACTTAAAACAAGGTCATTTAATAAAAATGGGTATGCATATCTTGTATGGGTGCCATATCTTCTATTACGTAGTTTCTCTCCCAATATGTATGCTATAAAGGTCCACTGTATATGTAACGGATATTTAAATCCTTAAATCGGCTCAATATTATGGATCTAAATTTAAGTGTGCTTAGACTAGTAAACGATAATAGGATATCGGGAATGTTAGAGATAACTTGTTTTCCTTACACGGTGTTTTTAAGGAAATAACTAGGATTTTATGTTTTGAAATAATTTGCTATTCTATTCCAGCTTTATCAATCAAATAAATTCGAAGCCGAGTCATAGCTTCCAAGCACAGAGCTACGCAAATCAAAAAGTAAAGGCAACTTTGTAGGATCGTTCGAGGGTTATTTATTTCACAATGACTCGATAACGGATGAATCACAATCAAAACGTCCGAAATGGATTGCATAACCATATAAAAATGAATATATTGGCCATTAAAAAAGAAACGTAAATAACGCTTTTATTGCAGTGCGATCAGCCATATAAACCATTATGAAATTCGTGATAAAAATAAGGTACTGAATGTTTTATTCGAGAATCTACCAGTGGCTTATCGATACAATATATTTATACATTAAAATCAGTATAAGGGATAATAAAGTCAATTTTGGCTATCAAATAAGGTCATCGACAGGAATTTTGAATAAAGTCATAGAATTCATGTTTCGAATAGTTCATATTGGCTAATCAAATTTTTACATCAACTCTAGAATCGTTCAGAAAATGTAACGTAATATAAAAGTAAATATAATCCAAAATATTAGTATGGCTTGTAATAAGTGTGCTATTTTTATGACTCGCGTATTTGGAGAGGTTATCGTCAAAAAATATAAATTACAACAGAAGTGCAGCTAGCATAAATCTTGAAGTAACGAATGTTCTGGTTGCATTTTCTTGAAATATTTTTAGACGGAGTTTTCAAACGGCGTAAGCAAATCATGCACACATTGTGTTGATATTTTATTTATTATTAAGTATCAAATTGATTTATGGGTTTTCGTTAAAGAGCGTGAATAGCTTTGATATGCCATCACACTAATACGTACATAAAATACTACGAATGCTTTAATGAGCTTAGTTATTGTCGTCTCATATCTTTTCTTTTCCAACAAGTATCGTTCTAATGACATTTTTTCAAGATGTATCATTTAGATTTGATATGCAATGTAGATGAAGATTAATTAAATGTATCACAGCATTGTAAACACTAGTGAGTTTATTTCTAAAATACTCTCAATTTTATTATTTTTTGTCTAAATCTTTCCTTTCAAATCTACGCCACTGAAGCGCATCGTGCATCGACATGACACACGCTGCATTTACGAATACTTACATTCGACGCATGGATTTCTGAATGCATTTCGTTTCGAACCGCACCTAAACGCATTATTTTCTTTGGCGTCAGACACGATGCTGATGTAACAGCTAGCAAGACCTAAGAAGTTAGCGTGAGCATTGAGCTGCAGATGTGGGTCAATCAGACACTGTTTTATGCCAACAATGTGACAGGTCGCACGCGTCAGCATTCGCCTACGTGTCGATAGCGCCCGAACCGACGAAGATTATAGTTTCAATCTCGAGAACTGAGCACTCATCAATACGAACGTTGTACACCGGGGCCTCGTATAACACGGATTTCTACTACACGGATGTACAAATTTTGACATATTTTTATACAACACGTTTTATATAACATAGTTTAAGGAAAAAAAATACAAAATAAATTTGTCGTGGGGAAGGTTTTTATGACATGGATATTCATGACATCCAAGAAATATTGGAGGATCGTACGTTGAACGAAGAAGAATTAGTCAAAATGTTGGATGAACCTATTATAATTAATGACAGACAGAAAGCAGTTGCAGCGAATTAGCTACATTTTTCACATTTAAACAAAGAATGACGGCCTGGAATTGGCTATTAAATTAGATTTTTTTAATTGAAAATGATCCTATAATAGAAAGGAGTTCGAAATTCAAGAGGGCATTACAAAATATTTTGGAACCTTGTAAGGAAATAACGTAATTCGATATTTTTTTTGGAACGCAAACCCTAATTTTGTATGAACTTCAAACCTTGTATAACACGGATTTGTATTACATGATATTTTTGTGGAACCATATAACCGTGTTATACGAGGCCAAGTGTATATTTTTTAAACAATTATCTCAGCAGACTTCTCGCAAAATTTCAATAGTGATTTTTCTCAATGAAATTGCAATATTCTAAATTGTTAAGTCTAGTCAGACTCTAACTAAACGTAGATTAAGGGAATTCAAATATTTATTGACACTCCACACACTTAGATTAATTACTTTTTCACAGAACTGTGGAGTCGTTAAAAAAACATGTTTCCGACTCCGACTCCAGCTTCAGCATTGACCAAAAACAAAAGTTTAATTTCGTCACATCTTTTCTATTCAATTAAATATGAACTATCAAATCCGGCCAATAGTCAAATTTTACATATTATATGCATAAATAAAAAGTTTGAACTTTTCAAATTTCCGAGTACAACTCCGACCAAACCGCCGCGACGACTCCGACTCCACAGCCCTGCTTCTTCAAACTTATCATAATGAAATTTTTTGAAAGTCGATTTCTCTATTTAACCTACGTTAGTTATTGCACTAAATATGTTGGTAAATGAACGGTAAAAATTCATCTAGTAAGGGAAAAAAACAATATACATTTCCCAATGTATCATTGTTTTTCGAGCAATATCTCCTATGTGAATGAAACCAAATTTGGATATAATCAACAAAGACTGTTTCAAATTCAAGATTTAAGTTGTTTTTATTTTACTAGTATCATTAAATGTACTGGTAAATTTAAATACATAGGATTGAATAACAATAAAATAGTATCATAATGTGTCACATGGAGAAAAAATCTGGTTCTGACTTAAAACTTTACTTCTGATAATAGTTCTCTCTGTCACATATTATGGTACTTAATCAAAAATGATGACGTTTTGACAATTCAAAATTCTAAATAACATCTTTATTATTTATCTACAGTATCATAGTTTGTATTTTAAACACTTTAATAAAGTCAGAGGTCAGCGTTTATGCAAACATCTAAATAATTTACTGGATTACTATCAAGCTCAGTATTGAATAGGAGATCGAAAGATCAGATAATAAAAACGTGACGATTAAAAAAATTATTTCACCAGGAGCACGAATATGTATGCGATTCTCAACACCATATTGAACGAAAATTTTCGACCTTCATTGTAATTTCCGCTTCCAATTAGAAACAAATGTAGTCATAATTTAAGTAACATCAACAGAAGCTTCTAAACGAAACTAGACATAGAAAGATAGTTTTTAAGGTGTTCACTGTCAATACTTGGTGGAAAGGCATTATAATAAAAATAATAACACATTTGACAATAATAACACAACTGATCAGTTGATAATGCTCGCCATGAGCGAAACCGGTCCTGATGAAATAAATCAGATGTGGAAAAAGTACTAAAAAAATGTGTTATTATTTTTATTATAGAAAGATAGATTAAAGACAGAACCATTGTTAAGCTTGTTTTTTTGCGATAAGTTTTTCATGTGTATTTTGTATTTTAAACTTTGCATGTTCATATTATTACCTTAAATTATGATTCACGAATAACCATTTTTACAAGATAAACTAGATCGTAAGCTTGATAGTTATTTATTTTAAAGCTTAATAACTACTATTTGTGTAAAAAACTATCGATTATTATGAAGAAACATACTTTTATTATATTTAATAAAAATAAATAATAACATATTAAGTTCATATATAATTTTTTTTTTTTTATCAATATTATTATTAATATTTTACATTTGTAAAATTTACAAATTCAGCTCAGTTACGGTAAATCCATCTAACAAATGGTGATTGGAGGTTTATAATTTTTATGTAAAACTCTCATCAGAACGTTCTAATATAATATTCTGATGTGCAAACTTGAGCATATCCTAACTGACGCGAGATGATATTTAATTTTGAAGATAAATCCAATAGTAAAAGGTGTTCGTTTTTGAGAGTAATTAATCAAAATGTCTTTGATCGTTTTCAATACACTATAATTAAATATTGATACACTTCAACGAGACTTATAATAATGTGCACACTTGCTTTGTATTATTGGCAAGTTAAGAAACATAATGCCACAAGATATTATTATTTAAATACAGGCAATAAATCATATCGCATAATAATATCCAGTGGGCGCACGTAATTTGTTATTTCTGACATACATAGATTGAATTGAAAGATAGAAAAGCGTTTTGAAAATAAACAGAGTATGAAATTTATTATTAAGCTCGATTTTAAAGTGCTAAGCCAATAAATTAGTGTGATAGAATTGGATAGCAAAATATATTTTACTAACCAAACATTGGTTAACTTAAACCAAACAGCTTTTATTTGAAAAATATTTTCATATGAATCTATTCATTGCTCTATTTATGTGTGATATTTTCCTTGTTGTTTAGGAATTGAATATAGAATATAATAGCACTAAGAAATTGCGTGTACACCTAAACCCTTTTTTTGCGGTAGATGCGTTCTGCGGAAAATCGGACAAAAGCTATGACTTAATATGAAGACATAACATGTACAAGGACGCACGTTTCAAGGTCAAATTGTAATAAACAGGTGAAACACTGCATTTTGCACGTACAGTTTATAAACAACACGTTGCTTATTATGTTTAAATAGTTCCAAATATATATATATAAAATTGTATAAAAAAACCGCATAACTTTGAAATCGCAATAAAAAATCGTGCAAAAAGAGGTTTGAGTGGTTGGTTTTTACACTTCCGCTGTGAAGTGATTTCAATATTTATTTATTTATATAAGTATATCTTATATGTGTGTACATTACAAAAATCACAAAGAATATTGCTTTTGTAATGTGAAATAAGATAAAAACATTGCAGAAAAGAAAATTGGAAATTAGCTAAGCAGTCAACCGAGTGAGTAAAATACTAAAAGAATAGTATTCGTTTGAGTTCATTCATGTCCATGTGAAATTTGTCGACATCAAGCCAATACCACATAAAATCGTTTAACCTTTCCCTAGTGGACTCCCCATTAGCAGGCTGGTTCTACTCCTTGGAAAATCAAGCTTGATTTTATATAAACCTATCTTTATATTAATACGATCTCAAGCTAGTAATATGATACAATTCTAATTGACATGCATTTGCATTGAGCGTAATATCAAGATTGTTTTTCTATTATTTTATACATTAGTGTCATAAAATTGACAGACCAGTATGTCACAGATTCATAAATAGCAAAGCCTGGAAAATCAACATAATGAATGTCATATTGTTTTGCAATACAGTTTTAAGAGATATATTAGATTTAAGTTGGCAGTACGAACATAATAATAACTCTTAATATAACCATGTTTATACTTAGTACCTGTGAAAACAGATAATATCTTTATGGTTCTCATCATTTTATACACGCCTGCACAGTGATGGATGACTGTCATAACAGAGGAGAGTAAAGGGCGAATTGATGCATTAGTTAATCCATAAACATATTAAATAACCATATCTATTTTTACTTGTAACTAATGAAAAGACTCCTAAATCAACATCTACTTCCAGAAAATTTCAAATGAATGCAACTCATTAGTTAATAATCTTTAATTGTAACTTCTGTACTATTATAATAATTGTTTGATTGTTTCTATCCCCCTCCCTCCCTGCGACCCGTAAAAGAAAAAAAATCCTAACCTCCCTTTTGTCATTTATCATTTTTTTTACCATATCCGCTCCCTATTCGGAGCATATGGCCGCCACACGGTGCCTCCAAGATTCTCTGTCTCCCACCAGCCTCCTCGCATCTTCCCAGGTCATCCCGGCGTCCCTTAGCTCTCCTGAGTACATCCTATGGATGGTCATCAGAGGCCTTCCGCGGCGTCGGGATCCAACAGGTTGATAGAAGAGGCAGGCAGGATTCAGGCTCCCCTGGGGCATTCGCAGCACATATCTAAGCCAGGTCCATCGTCGCCTTTTAATTTTAGACGTAATAAGAGGCTGGTTTGTCCGCTCTCTTACCTCCGTATTCCTGACAAAGTCAAACCACTGTACTCCTCGTATTCACCGCAGGCATCTGGTTTCGAAGCACAGTATACAGTTATCCTGTGCTTTTGTGATGTGCCATGACTCGCAACCGTAAAGCAGCACAGTCAGTATGCATGCGTTGAATAAGTGGCACTTGGTTCTGACCGAGTACAGCCGTGAGTCCCAGACTTTCCGCATTGAATTAAATGTTGCTCCAGCTATCCCTAATCGGATCGCGAGCTCATTACGCGGGTTGCCATCTCCCGTGATGTGTACTCCCAAGTACCTAAAACCATCGACTCTCTCGATTTCTTGCGCCGCACTCATCAGAGAGTAGTCTGGATCTGGACAGGTGCTGTTGCAGAGCACATTGGTTTTACTCGCGTTGACTTTGAGGCCAACGCGACACGAGTTGCTCTGCAGTCTATCCATTGTTTCCTGGATACCCGCAACTGATTTGTCAAAGATGACAGCGTCTTCGGCATACTCGAGGTCACATAGTTTCAGGTTGGGAGCAACGGTTACTCCTCCATTTATCATTTTAGAATATAAAAATCTCTTTTAGCTTATTTCTTAAGCAACCTTATACTAGGTTTACAGATGCCTCTAAAAGAAGCGAAACATGCGTCACAAAATAAAACACGTTTTTTTAAAACCTCTTTGGCTTATCACAAGAATTTTCAACGGATTTGTGAAGTTGTTTACAAAAAAATCTATTTGATTAATTGAAGCGATATATTAAATGAATTTTCATCTAGTTTCAATTTTAAAAGTCGGTTCAAGCTGCATAACTTAATTTTAAAAATATGCATAAACTCAAACAAAACCAAGAAAAACATGTCAAGTAACATCATAACAAAACCCAATTTTACCCCCTTTAATACCGGTCTAAATATAACCTAAAAAGGCAATATAGAACATGTGTTAATTAAAAACTCTCTTTATGGGAAATTGCAGAGGAGTTATGTGTCTAGCGGCTTAACCCAATTAAGCCGGACGACATAAAACGTAAAACGAGAATTACTCTAGGGTAAAACGCGTGACTGAAAGACGGCGAATTGTCGGATAATCGTCGCGGCGCAGACAATCTATGCTACGTTAAATGGAACATACGAATAATAAAATAGTTAGCATAGATTAAACTTCGCAATATTTTTTACATTTTATGTTTATATATTATCGCCACTTTCTGTAACGGAATTATATATTATGGAATAACTTTTTGACTAGCGATTACCATTTTAGTTAAGCTTTAAACATTAATCTGTTAATATCACAACCCTGGTTTGAGCGTTCTTATTAACATTTTGAAACTTTTCAATTTTTTTAAATACCTACTTATTTTTAGAAAAAATGCGTCTTCATTATTGAAACTATAATATGGTTGAAGAAAATATCAAAAATTGGAACAAATGAGCACCGATAATACAATGTAATATTTTCTATCAATGATGAGTTTTCTTAATGTAAACTACACTTGGTGACATGTTAGCATTTGTGTCTATGCTTGTTAATTCAAAATAGTATCCCATTTCACGTGATATTTATTTTCGTATGTATCCAGCCCAGGCTTCTCGCATATTTAAATATAAATATTTACTACGATAGTATTAAATTTACTATCCAAGATCTAGAATAAATGGATTAACTGATTATCGTTGCATTCAAACCTAGGGATTGATGAAAATAAGACTATAATACTTTTAAAGGTTATCAGCCATTAAAACCAGAGGTGGTGAATGAATCGCCAATCGGTATAGATAGAAATGTATGGATGAATTCAAACAAGAAAGAGAACATTGACAAAAATAACTAATTAAAACGACTGGAAAAGATATGCGAGAATAGACAGATTTCTTCCACCGCCAATATAGAAATTAATCCACGCTGAGTTTGATGTTTGCCATGCCTTGAATAAAGCGGAAGCATGGATCATATAACCAACATACTGTAAGACAATGATCGCGGTCGAGATCCAAATCTGAAGTATTATAATTAATAATCCACTTGAAAATTTAGTTGATTCCATTTTCAAATAAAACTGGAATTCAAATTATAGATTTGATTTTCTCGACTATTATTTATTCTTCATGGAATAAATAACAAATTCTATACACAATACACACTTAGTCATACCAACGTAACTTTTTTTTAACTTTATCATTTATTATTCTTATCTAATTATTAACATTCCGAATCCGTGGTGCAGTGGTCAACGTCGTTGTCGCTCCCGTGTCTGACCGGACGGGCTTGATTCCCGCTACGAGCAAACATTTTCAGTCGATAAATCGATTCTGTTCGAAAGCATTGGGTGTTTGTGTTGTTACAAAATCCCTTCCCACCTTTCCGATCCCAAAAAAAAGCGGGGCACGTAGCGAGAGCGAAAAGCCAACCACTAGTCCTCGTATCCTTTCAATCCCTACTCTCATCGAAAAAGGAGAGGTTGAGCAACTGAGTAACAAGCAGTTCTCTTAGAAAAAACATGGTGAGATAAGATCCGTGAGGAGTCCATATGCTCAAAGTTGGGAGCGAACATAATAAATATATATACATATTTATTGGTGACATAATATTTTTGATGGCTTATATTTTTATCCGATGATCATGTATCGGGTTTCACCTGAAGATGCCGGATGGTAATTTCAGGTCGATATCCACAAAATTCAATTTTGAAATTAAAATTCCATCAAACACCTTCAGTCGAAAACTTCAAGATATTATATGTTGTTATAATTAAGTATTTCGACTGAGGGTGCTTGATGGAATTTCAATATCAAATTAGAATTTTTTGAATTTTGTACTTTTCCATGAGTTTTGTCGCTAACGACCCGGGTTTCGCCTTTGGGCATCTTCAGGCACTAAGTGGGTTTATTTAATTATATATTATAATTATAACAAACCCACTTAAATCATTGAAACTTGTATTCATTCAAATTTCGCTAATTTACATTTAATAACCTTTTAACTTAGTGACCTACTTATATTTTTGTATATAAACGATACAAACTGTTTACTACGCGTCAGTTCAAGTACATCCGTGCACTTCGAATGCCTGAAGATGCCGAAAGGCGAAACCCGGGTCGTTAGCGACAAAACTCATGGAAAAGTACAAAATTCAAAAAAAAATCTAATTTGATTATATGTTGTGGTTAATAGTTGCCTGCTAATATTATATACTAAATAGTTAAATAGTATCGCAACATCAAACAAATTGATGAGAATATATTTTAACGAAAAATAAAGTATTTCCTTAAATTATGTTTCTTTTGGATTAACTGTACCGTAGGTGATTACTGTCAGTCAAATGCATCTTTGGCCCGAAACCAAATTAGTGTTGTCAGGCGGGAGCGAAATCCAATCTCTCTGTTGAAATCCGATTTCATCAAACGAGTGTTCAATTCAACTATTTTGAAGCCGGTGTTAGGATCTGTGCCCACATTAAATGGCAAATGAAATGTATTAAACTATTATTGGCTTAAAATACTCTAACGCAGTGTATAAAACATATATTATTGAGGGATGAAAGTTTGACTAAATCGTTTCGTATGAACAATATCAGTTATGCCACCACTAATCTTCATGTATAACGTAGTCAGGTCTAGGGCTTTCAATCCCGGGACAAAATATTGATTCCGGGATTTCGGGATTGCAACAGTTTGATCCTGGGATTGGTCCCGGGATTTGGATTATTTTTAAATGGTCGGTAACTTTCATATTTGTTAAATATTAGCCATGATAATTTATCATGGAAAATAGTCGGGAATAATTGATGTCTCTATCACTTTTAAGGTGTTCCCTGTCAATACTTGGTGGAAAGGAATTATAATAAAAATAATAATAATTTTTTAGTACTTTTTCCACATAAAAATTATTTGATCAGGACCGATTTCGCTCATCGCGAGCTGATGTCAATCTGTTGACAATGCTCGCCATGAGCGAAACCGGTCCTGATCAAATAAATTTTATGTGGAAAAAGTACTAAAAATGTATTATTATTTGTATTTTATGATGTCTCTATCTTTTTATGAATATTATATTTTGGTTGTTTATCCATTACTGAAGAGCGAAAATATTCTATTGAGACATAATATAATGTATGAGGGTATCGGTCTCCTTAGAATACGATATGATAATTAATTGAAATTAAAAATATGGTATGCAGATTTTTTTTTAAAAATTACATTGTTAAAATGAGAACACATTAATGGAAATAAATAACGCTTTAATTGATGACAAATCAGACTCGAAAATTTCGAGATTATGTTTTCTATATCCGAGACTTATCAGTTTTTGAAAATCCTCGGGATCCCGAGATTGGAAGCGCTTCTCACGGCCGTCTACAGTAACGCAATTGCGATTCTGAAAAAGAATAAATAAAGCACACGGTTTTGTAAATCTTATGCTGATAAGCGAAACTAGTCAAAAACTTTTACAATAAAATATGTCAAAGTAGTACAAAAAACTGTGCTTAAGTTTCCAAATTTTGTAATGCATTTTCGCTTATATTTGATACTTAATATCTTAAAAGTAATGAATGTTTATATTCTTCGCTATTGGCTCAATGCATAGATAAGCGAGATCTTCTTAATAACAAAGCGTTGCCATTTAAAATATGTGACACAAAACGAAAATGGTTAACACTTACTCAGTCAATTTTTCAAAAGTGTATACCTGAACTGGACTATTCTTTATTGGTAGTCTTGAACCTCTTCCCTGCTGAACCGATATACGAATATTCCAACAATTACGATTTCAAAACTAATTCATCAGTGTTTGTGCTTAATACACTTTTGGTTGTATCAGACTAAATAATGCATACCAATTTGGATTATTATTTGAATTTCATACAAAAATAAAAACCTAAATTATATCTTTTACATTCAACTAGATAATCTTTAAAATCTCTTAAATTGTATTATTTTCCGTCACTAAAAGAAAACATGAAGTAGTGGACTATTTAATACTTGTTCAATTTTAGTTGAATTGTTTGCATTTTTTTGGCCGTTCAAAATAACGTAATTTTTCAGTTGAACCGTCTTCAATCGAATAGTATCTGTTATATTAAATTTCACAACTTAAACTCGATTTAAATAGTCCGTGATTTCTGATTGAAATTCTTCAAAACATGGAAATCCTACCAAAACTTTTTTGATATAAGCTAGTAGGGAATTCACGCAATGCCTACAATTTCGAATATCTTTTGGCAAAATTTTATATCAGTTGATTCTTGTGACTTAGGACTGTAGTGTTCTCATTTAAAAATACTAAAGTTCGGTGTATTTGGCGCACAATGCATCGAATAAAATGCACCGGATATCGAATTTAATTCTTTTTGGAAAATAGCCAGGCAATCTTGCAACTAAATCTCACCGTGCCGCTTCTGTTTTTGCACATAGGCACTCAATAAAGAACTGTTCAATCGCTGGTTTATGAAAGTTAATAAAGGTTTTCATTGGTTTCTGCGGTTAGTGTGTGTTTAATTAAATTTCCAGAATCAAATAAAATTACCACCAATTGCTCAATACCGTTTCTAGCCCGCAGTGGAGATTAATGAAAACAAGTTTTTAATTACGAGCAACAGTTAAGCGGTCACTTATTGGTGGAAAGGGATTATTAACATAAACAAAACACAATTTAAAGTAAAATTTACAAATTTATTTCCAATATACAGTGAAACCACGATTCTACGTTTTTCAAGGGACCGTATAAAACAAACTATTAATGCGGGAATGTTTTAAATATGAACTAAATATGAACTAAATGCCGGGACTGTAGAAAACGAACGCACCACGCGGGAAAACGTATAATGCGAGAACGTAAGATCGGGGATCCACTGTACATTTATTTAATTCAAAAAAATATTTATTCAATGTATTTGAATCTTAAAAAAATGGTAAAATTATTTTTGATTCTCATTTTGAGCGCTTTTTACATACGTATTCATCTATAATCGGTAAAACTGTGATGGAAAATTAAAAAAAAATCAAATCTTAAATATATTTATTTTTACTATTTTTACAAATATTTAATTGGGTTCAGAACCAGTTCTGATCTGCGTGAGTATTTTTGACTAAACAGTTGAAAATGCTCGCGATGAACGTGGCCGGTCTTGATCTTTATTGAATAATTGTGAAAGTAAAACCAGAAAAATCAATCGATTAAAATCTATAGCACAATAAGAGTGATAAATATTTACTTCGAATAAAAATATACAAATTATAAATAAAAACCTTATATAATATTTCTTGTCATTTTTAAGGAATTATTCAACTCATACACAATATTACAATTAAATAACATCCGTTATTTCATAAAAATTTACCGTTTTTGGGTAGCTTTAGCTAATTTGATATTATTTTCAGCAGTTACAAGAGCAGGATTACAGCACATTGAAGTAAGCCGAAAAAAAAACAATTTATTCTACAAAAAATTGTAACTAATATTTACTTTTTGTGAACTAACATAAATAAAAATTTCGTTATAAGCTTGTATGACGTGACTATTTGTTTGGTGATAATCAAATTTTCATTTCGTTATAATAATCCTTATGTACAATGTATATAATACAGCCAACTAAACTTTTTGTACATACACGGGAAAGCTTTGCTAAGGGTCTATTTTTAACCCACTTAAACCTGGTGACAAGGCATAATATATTTTTATCATTTTCTTTTTTCTGTACACAAGTGCCACTCTTTTTATTCGATAAGGGACGTGTCTTTTTTAATCCGATTCTAGGATATGACGTTTGAAATATTGTCTATGCTTTAGGTGAAATAAATTGTTCTCAAAGTGTGACACTTATAAACAAAATTAATAAACAATCATTATATTCAATTATAAACTTACCTACTACTCAAATAAATATATCTTGCTACAATCTTTATATTACATTTTTTCAATGAAACTGGCATCATGGCTCACGATATCAAAATAAAGAACTTGGAGCACATAACAGAATAAGTTGAGAAGGTATCTTCATTGAAAATAAAAATTCAATAACTGTTAGATATAACTGGTCACTTTTAAGGTGTTCACTGTCAATACTTGGTGAAATGGCTTTATAATAAAACATTTTTAGTACTTATTCCACATAAAATTTATTGGATCAAGATCAGTTTCCCTCACGGCGAGCATTGTCATCTGACAAGAAATATAACGAAACATAATTGTATAAATATCACTGTTTCGCTGAATCAGTTGATAATGCTTCCCATGAGCGAAACCGGTCCAGATCCAATAAATTTTATGTGAAATAAGTACTAAAAATGTTTTATTATTTTTATTTTAGTACAAACTACAAATGTATTTGTTTATATGTTTAAAGATTATCAATTTTTGTTTTTTGATTATCCTTGTAAAAGTTTAAGCCCATATATTACAATTTAAACGTACCAATTCAACCAGAAGATGATTTATATGTTTAGTATTCTAGTCCATATTTTAACTACAGTGAAACCCCGATTCTACGTTTTTCAAGGGACCGTATAAAACAAACGATTGATGCGGGAAACTTTTATACGTGAATTAAATGCCAGGACTATAGAAAATGAACGCACCACGCGGGAAAACGTATAATTCGAGAACGTTATAAAACACATAACTGAACTTATTGAACACATAACTGTCTTAAAACATGCAAACACTCTTTCTATCATTTTCATTCGAAGCATACGCAGAGGGAGAGTGTGTGTGCGAGATAAAATTTTCAGCTAATTTTTTTTAAGTTGAGTGAAAATTTTGCGTAAAATACACAAACTCACTTTCTTTCTATGTCTGCGGACTGCTCACTTCAAGCGTGCTGTGTAAATTCTAACGACATATTAGTTCAAATAAAACATTAATATCAAAATCTAATGATCTACGCCAAGTATCTTTTTAACTTTCTAAACTACAATCAAATAGAATAAGGTAAAATTTCGATAAAGACGTGTAAAATTTACTAAATTCTATTTCCTATTTGTTCTATGGAATAACCATATATTTATTGACTACTAATTATTTTGTCAGTTTCTAATTCGATAAATGGTCAGTTATACATACTTAAAACGGTCAGTAATAAATACTTAAAACGGTCAGTTAAAAATATTAAATGGTCAGTTAAAATAATAAATGGTTAGTTAAAATAAAAAGAACATGTCATAAATATGGTGTAGCGACCGAAGCGCGTTGACTGAAGCGCGCCGACATAAGCGCGCAATTTATTATTTTTATAAATACATATATTGATTTATTACATTCATAAATTATATTTCATTATTATAAAAACTGTTAAAAAGATTGAATAAAAACACAAAATATACAGAAGTACAAATAACAAAAAATTATAATTTATTATCATTCAAACATACAATATATACAATAATACAAATAACATGCATATTTACATTTCCATATTTATATTGTTAGGTTAGGTTAGGTTAGGTTAGGTAAGGTTAGGTATATTTATAGGTATATATATATAAATATATTTTAAATTTTCTAATTTTGCCAGAATGAAAAAAATATATATTTGGCGCGCTAATGTTGGCGCGCTTCAGTCCCGCGCGCTAATGTCGGGGTTGTATTGCGCGCGCGCTTGTTTCGGCGCGCTTATGTCGGCGCGCTTCAGTCGGCGTGCCCATAAATTTGCCTATTATGACCATATTTGATATAATTCACAAGTTGTCAAACTAAAACTTATCATTTTTTTTTTAAATAACTGACCATTTAAATTAAATACTAACCATTAAAATATATTACTGACCGTTTTATTTAATAACTGACCACATTCACACTGATACAATGACAACTGACCGTTTATAATATTAACTGACCATTTGTATTTTTTACTGACCATTTATTTATTTATCCGACCAAAACTTGTATTATTTACTGACCCATTAAATACATGCCATATCTATTTTCTCTATGAATATAACGAACTCTAGTTTGTACAGACAACGTGCAAAGATAAACGAATGGAATCCGTAATATTTCAAAATTACGCATTCAAATAACGAATACCAGATATTTTGGGAATAAAACAACAGGAATTTACGGAATCATACCACGCTAAAACAAAACATTTATCTTTCCATCGATTAAAATAATAATCGACGAAATATGTTTTATCAAACATTCCATGGATCAAAAATAAAGTATTGATGACACGAAAAATAGAGAAGACTCATCCCAAAGTATGAGAAGCATTCTTACGTCAATGACAGGTTCTATATAGGGTATGAGAGTCTTCTGGGATAAGGGTGAGTGATCAGGAGTCCAAAAGAAGAACCGGAGATTGATGATGCGTCGGCTGACCTTTGTTATCTCCAGAATAGACTCTGCATCAAGACAATATATACTTTTATTTGACAATACAGCAGTGAATCTGCGCTTCCTATAATATACACGAAATGTTGAGATCTAATACTGGTATAATTTCGATTAGTATTACACATTATGTATTAACTATTTTTATCTTACATGGATATAAAATAATCAATATTTGCAACTACATATTGTCATGAAATACATTTTCACTCTCGCTCTTTTTGTTAATTGGTAATTAAGTATAAATACAAAAAAGTATGCAATTATGCATGAGAGTTGTTTTTATTCTTTAAGAAATATTATTGTAACTATAGGATGATTGTATCCCATATCTGACCTCAATGAGGCATTTCATTAAAAAACATTCAATAAGAAATAGTAGTTAGCACATAGATTTGGAAAAGTTAACCGGATTTTTAATCAATGATTCTAAATAAAATTAAGCTGAGTAAGAAAGTGTATTGTAATTTTAATATTTTTAAATCCATTTTTTATAGTATACAAAAATTCTTTATAAAAAGTTGACACTTACTTATTATTATATTTAAATACATTCTGCATTCATGGGACTTTTAAAAATCTGTGATTTTTTTTATCAGCAAATATTAGGTAGATAAGTATAATTGACTGTCTTTCTTAAAACTATAGTTTACAATATATATTACAAATAAATATTTTACCAATAACATGATACACTCTATATATAAACCAGCGTTTTTCAAACAATGTTTTGCAGACCGGTAACGTTACACTAAAGCTTTCTGCCGGTTTGCACCCATGTTAAAATGCCAATGTCGAAAATTTCAAGCAAATCGTCACTATGTTTTATACAGTATTATTAAATATTCCATTGACCCAAAAAATAAGTTATAAGCTAAAATTTTTGAATTTCAGCAGTAACAAAATGATTATAAACGATAGGATTGTTATGTCATGTATAATATAAGTGTTTTTAATTAGAACTCGACGGTTAGTTTATGATACATAAGAGCTTTTTTCTCACTAACGGGCGCAAAAAGATTGAGGAAAGGAATTGAAAATTGATTGAGGAATTTATTATTCTGTTTTTTTATTAGCTTGCGTCGACTAGGAAAGTAGTATTGTAAATTAATTCAAATAAATCTTAAAAGTCTATGTCTGGGGAGTTTAAGTCTTAAAGTTAGCTGCCTTTAGCCGTGGATGACTATAAAATGAACATTCTATTGCCAATGTCCATAAAATGTTCAACACCAAAGTTAATCTTGGTGCAATACAATACAAGGGTGTATTGAACTTTGATAAACTTTACTTGGAAGCGGGGCCACCAGACAAACATCTATTAACGTTTGATCCATCCGTAAAATAAAGCCAGCAGACATGGACTTACTTATTCTTGGAAGACGCTGTGATTGTTCCCATCAAAGGACTCGGAGTCTAATCCCGTCAAATTACAATTTGTAATTGACAATTTTTGCTAGTGATATTAAACATTTCGTTGATGTAACAGGTAACATCACTACTGGTTAACAACATAATAAACGTATGTTTATAGGAACAAATAATTAAAACTGTTATTCAATCTAAAAAGGAATATTTCAATTCAATTAATAAGAAAATATTAAGTATTATTCTCCCCTTATAAAGTGTGAAAAATATGAACGCATTAATTTATTTTAAAATTAACAGCGATAGTTTTATCATGTCATGTAATGAAAAAATTGTCTTCAATAATAAATTTGCTATTTTACGAGTTATTCATACATCATATAAACATATTATATTCCATACATTTAGAATTTTTAAATCTTATTTTCACTGACAATATTCATACTCTTGATTCTGCTGAAAATGAAATGCTTGATAATATAAATATAATAAATAAATTGATAACTTCAAATATGAAATAAACAAATCATCAATATTTCATGAAATAACACCACACGTCCGTCAACGAGAGGATGTTAATTTATTTTTAAAAATCCTTAATAATAGTGTCAAGGCTCTGATTTAATATTTAATAAGAAAATCTAAGCAATATACTATTTAATATAATATATCATGTCCTCTAAACTGAAAACATTTTGTACTATTTAAGTATCTTGAAATCTCGTTATTCTAACTGTTTGCTTCTTTTACTTCTAAGGGGTCTTTTTATAAGGACGCTTAGTTTTTAAATGTAAATAAAACAAGTTGTTTGTGAGATTTCGACTAAATTTTAATTTCATTTGTAAGTATATTTTACGGCATTAAATATGGAATATAGCATCAAATGTCTGCCAATATCCATTCATTATAAAATGGGCCATGTCGCTAAAGTTGACTTTTTTGACAAATTTGGGTAAAGTTCCAACTGCTCCAGATCAGACCCAATCAGGCGTTGTCTGTGGTCGTTAACCTGAAGTTCCTTGGTTAGTTGGATTTTATACGGGTGCAGACATAAGGCCCGATTCAAAATTCGCCAAGTTGAAGTCGCAGAAAAGCCAAGTTCTTGTGAACAACGAGAAATAAGCTGCCTTGGGTTTTCCTGTACACTTTCACACACAGCAGCAATGTTTTCACCATATATTGTATTTTGATGACGTACAGGTAGGTGTTGGCCGATTATTTACCAAACTGGTTGACTCAAATTTGGCCACTAAACAATGAATAATCTACTCAGCAGGACAAAGTAACAAATTTTGAGCGTCCCTATTGAAATACCCTTTATTATTGATTTTTCTTTTTTTTTATTTTGTTTCTGAAAAAAATTTCTCTGAGTAAAATTGGATGGGATAAAACTCTTTTTCCTTTCTTCTTCTCTCAAAGATTAAGATAAATATTTATAAGAATAACGAATTTAAACAATTGTTTATTTTACATAGTTAATTGAAATGGAATCAATCATGATAAGCTATTTTTGGAAACATGATGAGAAACTTCTTTGACAAAAACTATATTTTTTTTCCTTTGAAGTTTCCCTTGCAGATCTTCTGAATGTTTTGTTGATTGGACCATATAAACTGTACCCAAGTTTTGTCAGTTTTTTTATCGAATTATAAAGTTTCAGATCCATATATCTGTATTACCAAGGTTTACAAGTTTTTCTTTTCGTAATGCAAAATCATATTGTGCGAAATTGCTTGTCAAAAACTTGTATTTTTGTAAGATTGAATCTGTTATCACGATGGTTGTTGTGAAACTTCAAATTTAGTAACGTGGTTAGGAAAGGTTTTTCCATAATACCCTTTCTTCAGCAGCCGAAAACAGACGTTTTTATTTTTATTTATATGCATGGATAGATAAAAAAGTTTTTACCTAAAAATATAATTGTGCTTTTGAGACCTAAACAGCTATTTTTAAATTTTCAAAGTCAAATTTTAATCATTTGAATTTTGTACTTGATAATGAGTATTGTTGCTATCGACCTGAGTTTTGCCTTTTGGCATCTTCCGTCAATTCAAGTGCAAGAATTTACTTGAACTGACACGGTGTAAACAGTTTGTATCGTTCATGTATTGTAGATTATGTTTACAACAATTAAAGTAGTGATCTAGATATATTTTTGTATGTAAACGATACAAACTGTTTACTGCGCATCAGTCCAAGTATATTCGTACACTTTAAATACCTAAAAATATCGAAAGACAAGACCCGGATGTAAGTTTCAAAACAAATGGTAAAGTACAAAATTCAAACGATTCAAATATGACATTTGAATTCTATCAAGCACCTTCTGTCGAAATTCTTTATTATATCACAAAATACTGTTTGTATTATCAATAGTTTATAAATAAACATCTAGCGACACATTCCTTTATTGTACTAGGATAAAACTAAAAGATAAATAAATTCACCCATAAAACATAATATGTAATTTACACAAAAGCTTTTGAAACACTATTGTAAAGCTCTCATTGGTTCAATGCTTAGAACGAAGCTTTAGCTACGTATCTAAAGGTAAGTTTATATTGTATAAGGTTTAGTACAGTTCAACGCACCTGCGTCTCTTGGTTATGAGCTTTTTCAGATTTTGAAACTTTTTGTGGATTTCTCATTTATGTATAGATTTTCCAATGTTCAGAACGGAGTGTTTATAAGTTATGTTTAGTACGGCTCCCCCCAATCAACCCACATTAAAAAAACTCTAGTTAATGCTCATTATTTGAAATCTTTTTCCGTCTATATTTAACAGATTATGATCAAGTATCATAAAAAATCATTCAGTTTGACTGTTTTTTCATATTCATATAATGAAATTGTATTCATTACTTAAGATGGAATCGGCGGTAACTTCATTTTAATTTAAAAATTAAAATAACTTTGACTATTGAACGTATTGTGGCACTTATTGAGACACGTGCTTCGCCACTTTCAAATGCATCGTCGGACTTACTAGCGCAAAATTTGCTTTAATTAATGATTTAATGAGTAAATTTAAAGTACATCCAGCATATAAAAAAATGGATTCTGTTCTTTTCCATAATCCTTATCTCTTACTTACTAGATTTTACCTTTTAGCATCGTCAGGCAATTCAATTTCACGGATACACTTAAACTCACAATCAAAGTAAAAGATTTAAAAGAGCTTTATGATTTCCCGTGAAAAGTGAAAAGGAGCTTTCGGTAAAATTGAAAGGATAAGATATTAACATATAAATATTTAATTAACTCAAATAATGCAAGCCTCAACTTTTCGGTGAGTATAATCTGATTAAGAAAAAAAAACAGCTTTTTTGACAAACTAAGTTTAAAATTTGAGTATACTTGATTTGAATAATTAAATACATTATTCAGTTCATCTTCAATCTTAAACTAAATAAACTTACCCTTACTTTACTATACAACCTAAGTAGAATTAAAAATAAGTGTACAAACTAAACTTTTTCACTATATATTAATATTTTTTCGGTCAAAAAGTTTGATTTACAAACGGACGCCAGGTTTATTTGATCAGGACCGGTTTCGTTCATGGAGAGCATTTTCAACTGATGACAATCACAGTTGACAATGCTCGCCATGAACGAAACCGGTCCTGACTAAATAAATTGTATATGGAAAAAGTAGTAAAAATGTATTATTATTTTTATTACCGTATTATAATGGAGTTCTACCAAGTAAATGCCTACTCAATCAATTATTATTTTTATTATAATGCCTTTCCACCAAATATTGACAGTGAACATCTTAAAAGTGGGCGCCAAGTTATTCAATTTTTGAAAAGAGGGCGATAGAGAAGATATGTTTGGAAACCTATGATAGATACAAGGTTATCATAATATTATTTCAAAGAGAAAATATGTTAACAATATCAAATTGTCGAATACATGCAGCGTTTTCTTATTTAGTATACGAATAAATATACATGAAAACCATATTATGTTCAAGTTCTTTTTTAAAATTATTCGACCGTTGTTGACAACGTAGAAATAAATAAAACATTTATCCCAATATATATAGCAAAAACACGAGTAATAGCGCTTTTTATCGGAATTTCTGTAACCACTATTCAAAACTTTCCACGTTTTCCTTTGATCCTGCGTCAAAAAAATGTTTGACAATACTATATTGTCACGTATACTATTGTCAAAAACTCTGCCACTGACACTGTATTCGGCTGAAAAAAATATCAAATTTTGTCTTCACATATTTGATAAATATGCAACGATGATATCTCGTGTTGCCGATTTTTTCAAAGTTGATGTTTGCGTTAATGTAAAAAGGTTAATTTTTACCAAACCGGTTTCACCATGACTTTAATGAGATCATTTTCGGTCATCGTAATCATTACAAACCGTTTTAAAATTTTCATTTTACAAAAAAATCTTGAAAACAAATACTGTTGGCTGAATACGAACAGTATTCGTAAGGAATTTTTGTTTGGTTGTTTTGTCTTCTTTTGAGCAAAATTGTGCACTCATTATTCCGAAGATGCCGAAAGGCAAAACTCGGAACGATATTGACAAATTTCAATGTACAGATGTGAGATGTACAAAATTCAAACGATTTAAATTTGTTATTGAAATTCCATCAATTAATTTTAATCAAAATTCTCAGCTAATTTCAAGATTGCACACATTTTCCGTCCAAGATTTTTATTGGGATAAATAACAAAAAAAATATTTCACATCATTTAGTATTAATCAATTCAATATCTACGTAAAAGATGTTAATCTCAAACGAATGAACTATACTTTCGATGGTTTCGGTGGTAACTTTGTGGAATGAACTATAATTTATTATTCACAAATAATATTCGTCAAATCCCCCGCTATATTTATTGAAGATACTTTATTTGAATGAATGACGTAAATTTTTAAATAAAGAGCTTACAACCTTGAAAGAAGTCCAAATCTGTATGAAAGGGAGCTTTAAAGCTCCAATCAAACTTTGCCATGTACGTGCTTCAACTTTCATTTGATGATCAGGTTTTCATCAGATATTTATAGTGTGACGTTTCACATGATATTCTGCTTAAAGAGAGTATACAACATCATCTATTTAGAAAATTTTACCAATTGAATCACATAAAATCATAATTCTTAAAAATATTTCGATCTTTACCACTGTCGTATTACGATATAAAATCATTTAAAACTAATTTTATTATGTTGTTTCAAGGAAAAATTATTATATTCTCTGTATCGTTCATTCATCTTATTTCTTTGAGAAATGTTTTAATATATTATTATTAAGTTGTAAGGTCGTCTAATGCTTAGCCAGGAATGTATAATAAAATAAATTTTGCAGGATATTGGCCACATTTATTTAGTCATTAACGACAAAATTGATAAATTAAGTTCAAACCCAAACATCAGCTGTTCACGCATGCAATCAAATTTTGAGTCCGAATGAATTATTAACCGTGCTGTGAATTTAATTCAAAACGTGAAAACTTCCTTACAATTAATCAAAATCAAGCATTATTATTTAAGCTTATTGCGTATTTTTACATATTGTATTTTATTAAAGCTAGCCATACATAACACATAAACTTTTAATGACTCAATAATTAATATCCGAAAATAAAATGTACTTGAATAAACGATAACTGTGATGGCTTATTTACTAATGTCCGCTTCCATCTAGGAGCATATGGACTCCTCCCGGAGTTTATCTCATTTTTTTTTTCTAGAACTGCTTGTTACCCATCTTATCAACCTCTCTTTTTCGAAAAGTAGAGATTGAAAGGAAACCAAGGCTAAGACAGGACTAGTGGTAAGTTAATCGCTCGCGCTACGCGCTGCTTTTTGGAATCGGGAACACCTTTTCCCACCGGAAGGGATTTTTAACAACACAAACACCCGTTGCCTTCTAACAGAATCGATGTATCGACTGTAATCTGCTCGTACGGAGACTCGATCCCGGGCTGTCCGACACTGCAGCCAACGACCACTGCACCACGGACCGGGAAACATTTTACATTTTGAATATATTTCAGTAGTAATGAAATGGCTTTAAAATTATCTCAATTGAAAATGGGTCATCACCACATCATTTTAACCTTTGAAAAATTGTCCTTGAAAAATAACTCGTAGGCCGAAGGGGTGTCTCAAAAAGACCCCAGTAGTATGGCCTTATTGGCATAGGCTGTAATAAAAAAATGATTGATTATGCTTTGACGTATCTTTATACATCGTTCTATGAAAATCGATAATTTTCCTATAATTATTCATATTTTATGTCGCGCATGAATGAGACAACCTGATCATGTTCTTGTTTATTCTAGACTGGTGATGTGAACCGTGAACGCGACTTATTATCTACACCTTTTAATGTGAAAAGTATCCATTTGATTTGGAATGTTTGTTGAAAGAAGCGCGTTTGAGATAAAATAACGTTATCTTATCGCGTATGCGCAGTGAAGTTTTCATTCTGGTAATTGGTAGCTACAATATAAATGGTTGTCGGCCAATAATAATCCGACTTAGCTTCTTTCTTATTTAATTGCAACGAAACTAGTCTATATAAATCATATTTTTTTACTGCAAAATATGTAAAAAAACAATGATTTAAGAATACCAAAAGATCACTAATATTAAGATAGATATTTATGATAAAGTAGCAGTGGTCGACTGTTTCACCCTCAGCCAGGCAAAAGTTAATAAGCGTAGGAAGACTATGAAGGTCCCAAAAGAAAAAAATGGCGTAAATGTCGGTCAACAAAATTTACAACATCTAAATTTATAGTGCATTCCAATAAAATAGAGTCCGTGAAAATTCCATGGAAATCATAAATTTTCCGAGCATAGCTAACTATTCGTAGACTGCCGGACAAGACCTCCCTACAGAGTTTCTGCGAAAAGACCAAAATCGTGTTTTCCGCCGTGACTTTTTCTGCAAAATCACTGCAAAGAATTATTGCTTTCTTCTTGGAAAAAAAATACACAGATTTTTTGAAAACATTCAGTGGATTCATCATGATTTTTAATATACCACATAGACAGCATATTTTTCATCTTGAAGTCAAATTAACTTTTTTATACATGAATTTAAGATCTAGTGGTTTTCAATGCATGTTTTATCCAACTGTGAAATTAATAGGATGGTGATTACTATTCAAAACTTGGTTGTTTGTTACTGGAATACTTTTCAGTTGAGTAAGCATCAAAACATTGGATTAAGAATGAACTTGTGGGTAGAAGTTGGTTGTCCCACTACTTCCCGTTTTATGCATACAGCAGTTGTTCATGGCTGCCTTTAAAACGCTATGAAAACAAGAAAAGAAACTTATTTAATCCTGGACTGCTATTTTTAACCTTGCACACTATTTTGCTTAAAGATAATAAAAATACAAATGTAAAAAGGGGAATGTGATTTACTCAGCCACTTAGTTTGAGTGATATGAGTATTCTGTGTTTCCGCTATGGAGGTAGAGTTTAATCTATTTCGAGTTGAATCAAAAGAGGAATCATGTGTATTCCGTTCCCCATATGATGTTGCAAATTTATGTAATGCCTCAAAGTTGGCATTATAGCGGATCGTACATTTTCAAGATTTGATAGAATCACACATTCGAATAGTATACTATACAGAATTAAGCATAGGTTGTTTTTTACGGCCTGACTAACAGCGAGTGCGTTATTGCAATAGTAGCTAGCACCTCAAACGTATGCATGCTTTGAACTGTCGGTAGATAATATAGGGGCCCGTTTTGTCTTGCAGGAGTAGCGTGGTGTAGGTGCAATATGCATATACATATATGTACGTGTTGTATTCTTGCCGTCAGCGCTTGAGGCTTGTGCTTTGTTAATTGAGAGAATTTATTCACATTGTATATATGTATGGTGATGAGATTCTAATTGTTGTTTGGCCACGATCATCATTGATGGCCAGAATCATCACGTTTCCACAGATATTCAGCTGTATTCCGACGTACTTCCTTGTACTATGTACATATTACATTATCCTTTAAAAGTCATTTCCGTGAACATAAGGCTACAAAGGGTTGCGATCCTTGACTTGACGACAGATCACGACCGCTTGCATTGGCCAATATGGTCACAGCTCAGTACGGTACATTTTGATAGGTACTCTTTGGCTATCAGAACGGAGTAAATATTATTGCCCGGAGTGCAGTGGCAAACGTTGTTGGCTTCGGTGACGAACCTCACGGGCTCGAGTCCCAATACGAGCAGTATTTTTTTCAGCCTTATCCTTTTTATCCTTACCCCTCAAGCTAATGAAAGGTTGAGCGACTGAGTCTGATCAGTACTCGTAGAAAAGATATGTTTATATACCTCCATATAATTCAAATTTGTAGTGTACATGGATTAAAAATATACATTACTTTAAATCAAAAGTAAACTTTTTTTTCCTACAGAATTACACTGCAAAAAAAAAGGTTTTTGAGTGTTCATATTGAGAAGACCTTGATCTCGGCTCTCTCGTTAAATGAGAAAGAACCTCGGTCTGACACTCGGGGAGAGGAATTTAGGGATCGGAGTATGAGAATCAGGATGCTCTTCATGAAATACTATCTCAAAGCGTTAAACAAGTGCGATTAGCACACACACACAATTTTATTTAGTTTTTAAACACAAAAGTTATACACAGATTTTAAATTATAAAAGAATTACACATTACACACACAGATTTTATATACAAGACAAAACACGACTATTATAATTGCGAAGGCGATATCAGGAATTTACTCTTAGGGGAAGGATTAGGAGCTTGAAGGTTACTTCCAGGGCTTACACTTGGGAGGTTTCCCTTGACCACTTTGTAAGACTTATCTGGCTCTCAAGTGCACACTCTCTAATCTCTAACTAACTATGTAATTATATTAAAAAAGCGGTTCTTATATGCCCATTATCACCCGTGATTAGCGGGTAATGCCCAACTTAATGCGATGATCCATTTTTATGGTCCATCGAACTCTGCATGAAATACCTCATATCTCATTCACTCAGGGCGTGAAAGAGTCAGAGACATTTAGAGCGAGACCTCGGCTCCTGCTCCGATCTGGAGACGTCGCGCCTAAATGTCTCTTCTGGGCGTGAAAGAGTTAGATACATTTAGAGCGAGACGTCGGCTCCTGCTCCGATTTGGAGACGTTGCGCCCAAATGTCTCTTTTACATAATTTTAAATTACTCTATATTTAATCGCTATATATTTCAATATAGAGAATTAAGAATGAATTTACTTCCTGATATCACTTAAACTCATAGACTGAGGTGACAAATAGATCGGTCGAGAGAGTTCTGATGATCTACCATATAGAGCGGTATCAATATGTACATGTTCTTAATATAACAATGCAACAGTATAAAGCAGAAAGATTTTTTTTACTTTGAAAAAGATTTGCAACCCATAGTGGTTTTTACCTTTTCCAAATTAATGTTTGTATCCGGTTCTATTATTCTAATTACTTATTATAATAATTATATCATTGTGCATCAGACATAAATTCTAATATTCCAGGTAAATCAAAGTGTGTTAAATTTTCAGTATCACTGCAAATAATTTATAGTAAACATTCAAGTAACTTCGGTAACACTTGGTGACAAATAATAATACCCAAATGATTGCTTAGAGTACTTTGTGGCAAATCGCCCGAAAATTGTTTCTAAATTAGCAAGTCACACGACAAATTTGAACCCTTTGTGAGCTTTTAAGCTTTTGTACACATACATGATTTTGCATACACAATGAACCTGTGTGATGTATTATAAAATACTCATACAAAATACATACCAAGTAGCGTATTTCCTTTTTAAATATTTTGATATAAATAATTTTGTGTGAATATAATTATATTGACAGAAGAGTTTTGGAATTTTTCAGGCATTTCAAGTGAACGAACAAGAGTTGCTCATTAATAGTTTGCATTTTTTTTGTTAGTTCATTCATGCACTTGAAATGCCTGAAGATGCCGAATGGTGAAACCCGAGTCGTTAGCGACAAAACTCTTGGAAAAGTACAAGATTCAAACATTTAGAATTGTATATACATATAAACAACCTAAAAAAAATCGTTTGACGTAAACAAGTTTTCTTCAAAATATTCTTCGGGTTTTTTTGTACACAGAACTGAAAATCAAATCGTGCTTAGTTATATTACAGTAAATAAACTTTAGATAACTTAACTCGACAAAGAAAAACAAAATGCATTAAATAAAATCAACAAAAGAAATGGAATCGAACAAAGTCGTCAATGAGCTAGATTTTAAAATTACACACATTCATTTCCATAATAGTTATGTTGTTTTTATTTATTTTATACTACACGAACAATAACATTTGTTCCTTTATAATGAATATCAACGTCTTCATTTAACAATATTACGTAACAATCAACACGTGGTAAGAAATATGATATTCTCAAGTTGATATTACGTGGGAAATATCAGGTAAAGCAAACGCTTTGAACGATGTGTATCTATCGGGTTACAAATCACCGCAGAGGGTTGAATTATGATTCTAGGAAAGGAAACGCAAATTTCCAAAAGGTTTAATAATAACGGCTTTGGCACTGAGATTTCACGCCAAGGGCTCAAACCTCAAAGGACAGCTTTTAATTAATTTCTTATTGTTCTTTTTCCGGATAGGAGCAGAAATGATTATTGAACATTTAACCTTCGTAGGACTATCCTTGAAAAATGACTCTCAGGCTGAAGGGAGGTAAAAAAATACCCCAGTTTTTTGGCCTTATTGGCATAGACTGCAATAAAAAAATGATTGATTATGCTTAGACGTAAATTTATACATCTTTCTGGAAAAGAAATCATATAAAAATCCCTATTTCTTCTATAATTATTCATATTTAAGTCGCGCATGAAAACGACGACGTTTCCACTCCAATGTTTATGGCGGACTAATAAGCCAATAGACGTGCACGAATTCACATTACCTTATCTCTTATCTTATCGCCTTATATTGTTGCCAGATATGAAACACTCCGTCCATGTTATCTATGACTCACTATGGTCACGTTCTCTTATCGCTTATTAGACTGAAAAATTCTTACTTCTTCTCTTTTTTAATCGATTACGGCGCAACTAGCCAATTAATATCATTTTTTTTCATCGCAGATATGCATGCTGTTGAAAAATAATCAATAATAATGTGATATAAAAAATATTTACAAGAGTGTACTTTAGCGAATTCAAACACGATGGTCTTACAACCGAAACACACCACAGGATTGGCTGAGATATTAATAGTTGATAATGCTAGCTATGAGCGAAACCGGTCCTAATCCAATAAATTTTATGTACAATAAGTACTAACAATGTGTTATTATTTTTATTATTTTTATTATACTACCATTCCACCAAGAATTGACAGTGAGCACCTTAAAAGTGATATTTATATGAGTTCAATCATGGCAAGCACTGATGAGTCAATTGACATTTAACATAATCTGATATATAAAACCGAAACGGCGTATGTATGTATGTCTGTGGGTCTGTAATTCTTTGGCAATGATATAACATTAAATAATTATTGGTTGCTTAGTCCGAGCGAAGCCGGGTAGCAATACTAAACATACCGAAACGGCGTATGTATGTATGTGGGTCTGTAATTCTTTGGGAATGATATAACATTAAATAATTATTGGTCGCTTAGTCCGAGCGAAGCCGGGTAGCAATACTAGTATATCATAAAGAAAAACAATTATTGAAATTCTCAATTCGACAAAACTGATATATCAGTTTTTCACTTCGAGGTTTTGACTGTCAATACTTGGTGAAATGGCATTATATTAAACAATAATAAGATTTTTTTTTGATCCGGACCGGTTACCTGTTTATTTAGATTCGCAAAACCGGCCATGATCCAAGTAAATTTAAGGTCCAATAAGTACAAAAAAGTTCCTAATATTTTTTTAAATATATCAGTTTAATGGATTTGTGATAGTAACTCAATTAGTTATTTAATTTTCCTGCGTCTTGGCAAAATTGCAATATTCTACGAAATTAGTTTTATGTCCAAGTCTGTAGCAGCGAGGACGAACCAACGTTAGTCGAGCTCGAATAGCAGTCGAAACAGTTCCGGTGTCTTTATTTGCATTGTAAAACGAGAACAAGTGTCGCCGCACTTAAGTCCCGGAGAACTTAACGACCGCGCGGGATCTTGGGTATGTACCTATTTCAAAAGGGGAGAGCGAGCCATCCTCATGGTAAATATTTCAACGATGTCGTCACGACAAATACTTTAAAAAATTCACAAATATTCTCACTGGAATAGTTTCAGCTGTCAATTTTAAGCGGAAAAGCAGTATAATAATAAATATGAAGCGCAAATTGTTTTACGTATTCCACATGTTTTATATGATAATAACAGGTTCATGTATCATCTGGTTTTGGTATATGCTGGAGTCGGAGTTGAACTAATTTTTACCGACTCTACAGTCCTGGTTACAATCAATCCCATCGTTACTTTTATTTGTTACCTATGAAACTTCCATTTTTACCCATCATGAAAGAGTCATGGAACCGTTTCATATTTTCATGAAGCAAAAAGTCTGTAGTCATAGAACTCATGACCAAGACTTGAACCAAAAAAAAATTCATAATGACCAATGAATAAAGTCGTGGTGCAAGTATATACATAATAGTCATGTCCGTGGACTAGTGCCAACCTCTTTGGCTTCGGTTGCGGAGCGCACGGGTTTGAATTCCAGTCCAGCTAATTTCATTTGTGAATCGAATTATTGGCTTCTGTTCGGAGATATGGATCCAATCCTTAAAAAGGTAACATTGCGAGAGCGATTAGCCAACAATTAGCCTCGAAAAGGGGGAAGTTGAGTAACTGAGTAATATTAAGGTCTCGTAGAAAACGAATGTTAAATTAAACTTCATTGGAGTATTTATGTTTCACATTGGGAACCAAAATGTTGCAAAAAAATTATGTAATTTGAAATAAATTAATATGTATTTTGAATTTTTACGATTTGTATTCTTAACTAACCATTGATACGGTCAACCAAAGTTATCGCCAAATCTATCGAAAGAACAAACCATTGATTTTCTTTTTATGTCTGTCTGACTATTATGGTAAATTGGGTTTTCTACCACTGAGAAACACAAAATCTTACATGAGCCGTAAGGTAGGAAAACCAATATACAAGAGGTAATCCATTTTGATATTATCGGATAGACCTTTTCTTTGTAACCCAACAATGAGGCCTCCACAAAAACATTATTACTTCCGACATTGTCATACCATTGCAAATTATTTATTTCTTCTGTTGTTGTACAATCTCATAATATCTAATGATTACATAATTTATACCTACTTGATAACAATAAACAAAAATATTTTAAGCATTTGTGAACTTTCTGTGAAATTTACATTAAATCCATCCATAGTTTTCCAACGCATGTCATGCTTTATTTTTTTTGTTGTACATTGAATTTATATATACATTTTGTTGAAATTCGTTTTATAATCTAATATATAATATAAAAATCAACATTTTTTGAATTTTGCGCTGCCATACCGTTCATCCGATCGCAATGAAACTTTGACAAACTTTTTGCTTGCATTTGCGCGGAGGTTTTTGACATTGTAAAATTACCTCACTGTAAGTCTTTTAAATAAAAATCAATGATTTTTCATATTTTATGCGCTGCCATACCGTTCATTTTGACAACTTATTGTTGCACTTGCGCAACGGTTATAGACATCGTACAATTAACTTTCAGTAGGTAGCTCGTGTGCCGTACCATAGACATTCGGCAAAAGACGAACAGCAAAAGTCAAACGGCAAATGTCATCGATACCGATCGATGTTAGTGAAATTAATTATTGTGCATCCGAAAGCACTTTAAAAAACTTTCTTTCTTTGAAAGGCATTGCAACGCTTACAGGGCACCGGCTAGTATGTAATATTTTTTTTTCCATTTCACTTGATGCGTGTCTAAACGTTTTATTGCAATTGAAAAAATAATTGTATTAATAAAAAAATAATGTATTCAAAACTTTATTATTTAAGCGACAAAAACGGATTTGTTCATAAAGGAGAAATTATTTTTAAATCACTTAGAAACATTTGAATAAACTAGACGACTTAATCTCATATATAAAACCGAAACGGCGTATGTATGTCTGTGGGTCTGTAATTCCCTTTTGCATTGTTGGTCATTAAGTTGCCATAAAAACGAATATGAAAGAAAATATGTTTGGATTTTTATCGGCGAAGACATTTAGTCAAAATGTAATAAATTAGTTTTCTACTGCACTTTTCCCGGCTTTTATTGTTAATAATAATGTTTATTATTTACGTGAAGGTATTATTTGACATTTCTTTGAATTTGGATTTTTTAATGGGTGAGAATGGGAATGTCAATATATGAAAGGGGCTGTGAAATGTCAATGCCAGTCTGAAATGTTTTTAATTCCATTTTAATTGACCTAGACTTTTGAATTTTTGAAAAAGTTGTTTCAACTTGGCCTGTCTGAATTTACGCGCCGAGGTGAACATAACCACAAACTGGTCCGAGCTGAAGCCGGGTAGCAATACTAGTATTATATAATCTACGCTAACACGAGGCAAGATAAGTGCTTCTACTTGAATTGCAGTTTGCGATAAAAATGCTATGAAAATATTTTAAACGTATTCATTTGTTTATTTATTTAAAGGATACAAGCAAGCGCCAATGCGCCACCCATTTGAGAAATTAATAAAGATTTTCTGTTACACAAAAATAAAACAGAACAGAAACATATTATTTACATAAGAAAACATAATTTTTAAACAAAGCATCAAGTTCACTGCCGAGATAACATCAACAGGCAATTTTTTTTTATTCATTTAGCCGAATAGCCCTTATAGATAATACACATTGAATATACCGGGGAGGAAGCATATGGACTTATATAATAAGAATTTTAGCAAGAAAATGGAAGTCGGTCGTTCATTTTTATATTTCTCAGAATAAAATAATGAAAGCATACAAAAGTCAGTAGCTAATCATTCTGGTTCAAATGGGATCATTACGGGGGTACGTGGCTTGACAACGTAACCAGGTAGCATGAAAAACCATTCGACCACGACGATTGGCATCCAAAGAACTTTTAATGCTCTCGACATTGTTTAGTGATGTGAGCGTTTGATGTTTCGATTGATTAAAATTCACTTGTAACAATGAGAAAGTAAAAACGTTTCCAATTACATATTTTAAGCATATTTTATCCCAGCTCTTTTTTTCCATATCCGCGCCCTGTTCGGAGCATATGGCCGCCACACGGTGCCTCCAAGATTCTCTGTCTCCCTCCAATCTCCTCGCATCTTCCCAGGTCATCCTAGCGTCGCTTAGGTTGATAGAAGAGGCAGTCAGGATTCAGGCTCTTCTGGGGCATTCGCAGCACATGTCCAAGCCAGGTCCATCGTCGCCTTTTAATTTTGGACGTAATAAGGGGCTGGTTTGTCCGCTCTCTTACCTCCGTGTTCCTGACAAAGTCAAACCACAGTACTCCTAATATTCGCCGCAAGCATCTGTTTTCGAAGCACAGTATACGGTTACCCTGTGCTTTTACTCTTGGTGAGAAATAATGATGTTAAAGATCTAATGATGACAATCTTAACTCCGGCGCAACTCCGGAATTCTTATTCGTTATTCAACCATAGATAATTCTGAAATTCATGTATATAATAGAATGCGGTAAATACAAGCTTTTCCGACCAAATGTCATTTTAGACAAAAGTGACAATTAGAACCATTTCAAAGAAAGGTAACGTGTTGTCAATAAAATAACATATTATTAAATACTTGGTAATAAATGAAGAGTGTATATCCAATATAAAATTATAGAATAATAAACATAACGAAATATTATGCAGGGATTATCATACATTGACATCTGAATAACATAATAAAGCTCTGCATATTTTGGAATCATGTATGCAATGGAAGCTTTAACAGAACACTTCAAATATAATCTAGACACTTGGTGTAGCCATAACGTTTTCATACGTGAATACTCCTTGACTTGCATTTTGTGCACAGGAGCTATAAATAGCTGAAAGCTCCGCATAATACAGAATAATGCCTGATTTTTCTCATGCCAGATTTATGATGTTCGGTTTTATTGCATTCTCTGGAAGGCAAAAGCTGTGGACCCCTGCTATCCCAGCGCGAGCTTTCATAAACAAGGACGGGAACAGTTCACCCGGGTCTTTCTCCCTCTCACCTGATTTCACACACAGTATTGATAAACTATCAACTGATACTGTATGAGGTCCGATACGATATTCCGATATCTACGTCAAACTTTAAAATAAAAAAAATGTAGTCCATCTATTATATAAAAATAGATGTTTGTTTGTTCGTATTTTATGTGTTGCCATACCGTCCATCCGATTGCGATAAAACTTTGTCAACTTATTGCTTGCACTTGTGCGTAGGTTAAAGGCATAAGAAAATCAACTTACAGTAGGTCTTTTATACAAAAATCAATGTGTCTTCATAATTTATGCGCTGCCATACCATTCGTTTTGATAACTTATTGTTGCACTTGCGCAAAATTTATAGGCATAGTACAATTAACTTTCAGTAGGTGGCACGTACCATAAACAATCGGCAAAAGACAAACAGCAAACGTCAAACGGCAAATGTCGTCGATACCGATCAATTTTAATGAAATTAAATCGAAATTATTTATCTCAAATATTGTGCATCCGAAAGCACTTTAAATAATCACAACTTTTAATAAAGCACAATAAACACAAACACTTTCTTTCTTTGTGTGGCATTGCAACACTTGCCGGGTACCGGCTAGTATAATATAAATGACAACCTGGAAATAAAAATTCAGTTATAAATATCTCACAATCAATTATATTTGCGGTGTATTTACCGGTAACTATGCGGAAATTCGTGTTTAATATTAAATTTGAACTGATCAATTTTTTCACTGATTCAAAGTAATCAATTCTTGCTTCTAAATAACAAAATATCCATTAAAATAATTACTTTAAATGCCTATTAAAGTGCTTTTTGTTTCGATAAACATTTTCAAATTTACTCTTACTACTTTTGACGAATTTGACCTTTTTGTTGGATGACAGATTGTCATTTACTCCCACTTTGCTATTTATTTAGTCAAAATATATAAATCTAATTGAAGAAAATACATAAACTTTAATACAGGCTTTGTATCTATAATATGTAATTAATAAATGTAAATATCGGATTAGATTTTAGATAAAAATTGCATGATAAACTTTCATTTATTTTAACCATATTAAAATTTTATTTCTTGTTTTATTCGAAATTTAAAAAGCTTTTCAAGTTATCTAACGGAATATTTTTCTCCACAGCACAAAAGTTCTCATTGATGCAATTTCCACGTGACGTCACGCACAAGTTTTCTTCCTCAGTTAGCAAAGCTTCAAACTATAGTACTGGAAGAAATTTGTATTCACGACGGCTGCATGAGATGCGTTTGTATTAAATTTTGTTTCCTTGAAACCAGATAACACAGGTGTATGTTGTTACACTTAGGCTTACCTATTTAAAAAATAAACGCTATATTTTCTAATAAATCATTTTAAATATATTATTTATGATTTAAATAAAATCACTAACGCGGACAAAACTTCATCAATACTTTTTTTTATAGTACGTTTTCATTCGATAAAATCCCAAATACGTATAGCTTACGCAGCATAATGTAAAATTCGACATCTTTAGGGCGTGTATTTAATGGGTCAGTATCTAATTCGCGTTTTGCTTAGTGAATTAAATAAATGGTCAGTTATATATGAAAATGGTCAGTAAAAATTATAAAAGGTCAGTATCCACTGTATCTGTATGAATGTGGTCAGTATTAAAATAAATAGTCAAGCATTTTAAATGAATGGCTAATTTTAGTTAGACAGGTTGTAAATTTTATAAAATTAATGACCAGGTTTATGAAAAATAAGCATATGAAATGAGATGATTTCTGATTTTAATGTAAGCTTTTAAGAAGCAGATAAATACTAATACTAACAGGTCTAAGATTTACATTTACAACTTTACTTAATCTACCTGCCATTGCCTATAACGGGCTATTTATAGATCAACTGACTCTTTTAGAAAACATTACTGACCACTTTACTGATCGTTTCATTTATTTATTACTGACCATTTCTTTAATATTTACTGACCTTAAATAGAATTAGATACTTACCAAAAAAATACTTACCCATCTTTAGCCTGACGATAAGATTCTGCATCATAAGTTACAAGGGCTCAGGTTCAATTGATGCCTTAGACGAATATAAATTGTTTTTGAGTGTTTTTCGAGTGGCGACGTTTTAGTAAAGAAAAAAATATCCGAAACATTGACAATATTTCTTTCTATTTCCGGAAGAATTTCGGAAACATCTGCCATTTGGTATCCTCCTGGGTTTTCAAATCGGGAATGGTAAAAGGTCTGGCTAAATTCGGATGATTCTAATATAAACTCATCGTGAAAAAAATATTCAGCTTATTAACGCAATAAGTAGCATATTACAACATAAAAACCAAAACCTAGTAACTCAATACATCAATGGAAAAATTCTTTTGAAATAAATTGGTTTTGGATTGAAATTTGGTGTTCATATTCCAAAAAATATTTATATATGTGTGTTGTTATAATCTTTCACCACCAACCCAATATGATCATCCAATCTTCTAAACTATTTTCGATATCTTGCGTTATTCCATCTACCATTCCTTACCCTCTCCAAAGCGATGACTTACAAACAATTCTTGTTAAACAAAACTTGTAAAAATACTCAATTAGTATTCTATATGGTCCACGTTGAGAGTAGTACCGATTTTCGAAGTAGAAAATACTTCGAGTAGAATGTCGTTCAAAGTATTTTCTACTTCGAAAAGTCGACATCTGTGGCCTAGTAGTAAAAACTCTACCATAGCAATCAGGTGTGTCCGGATTCAAGTCTCGAGAAACTCAAGACCATGATTGAGTATTTTAATTTTAATTTGATATCTGAAACGTGGGTAATTGTAATATATTTTCACTTCAAATTGATTTCCAGTGACTTCTCAATCGTCACAAATCTCGTTTGAATTGCCCTTATGTGATTAAAAAAATCAAGTACATATCTAACGCTTCAGTCGATAACTGAAATACCGGATATGTTCTGCTTTTAATTATATACATTTCAAATTAAAAAATGTCTTGACTCAATTTTGTTTTGTTATTTTAATTTATGTATATGAGAAGTTTTATGTCTGCACTGTAATAAATAACTAAAAGAAAACATCCTGTTCTGGATGGCGAAATTTCAATTTTCCAAATTTTTGTAAACGGCCTGCTAGATTTTCCCTG
This sequence comes from Himalopsyche kuldschensis, assembly GCA_028554975.1. NCBI lineage: Eukaryota > Metazoa > Arthropoda > Insecta > Trichoptera > Rhyacophilidae > Himalopsyche > Himalopsyche kuldschensis. The sequence goes on from JAHFWI010000036.1 coordinate 3,215,441, forward strand.
TATACATTTTACCTCCGGTTTTCATATAGGCAGTAAATTATTATCGAAAAATATTTTCTCGACGCTCATTGACAAAATTTGTATTTCTATAACATCTTGATAACGTTTTGGAGGCTTTCAAAAGGATACCATAGTGGAATTTGTATACAGCAAACAAGAGCTATAGGAAATTATCGACTGAACATTTTTCAATGGATTCATATAGAAATGCATTACTAGTAAGACATTTAAATCAAAAAAAATAAAGAATAGCTAAACACAAATGATTCAATGTAACAGAGATTCAGAACATCGTTGAAATATATTAGTTATTTCTTTGATAGTGGTTTGATCAATGCTTAATCCAACTCTACAAAGTATATTTATGAGTAATAAAATATTAGTTATAATGTCATTTAACCTCCTACATAGCTGAGTAGGACACGCTCTTGGACATTCATCATCATCAATTTTGTATCTATGGTTCGAAAGGTTTATGGACCAAAACCTATGAACCCATTACCTGGTTAAAAAAAAGTCTTTCCTCAATCGTACCCTTTTTTATGCCTACTTCAAAGGTAGATCTTTTAAATGACTAAAAACCTGTTTTAGTACAAAAAAACTTTTATTGAGGTTATTAAGAAAGAGCCGTTTTTACACTTCATAAATATGATTAAAAATACGACCCCATAAAAATTACTTTAAGTCTATACTAAAACACGGTTAACCTGCAATTACATATACTTATATTGTGGTCTTCACTAATACACGGTACTTGTCATTAACATGCAATTACATATAACTATAGTGTGAGCATTGAGAATACTAAGTGACTAATTTAACGGCTATATTTAAACGAAGATAGATTGCTACTTTTCTTGTGAGAACTGCTTGTTAGCCAGCCACTGTATGCTTATTTTTTAGAAGTTGTTGAGTGTGTGAGAATTTTTTTTATTGCAATGATTTTTTTCTACGGGGATTCGAAACTAAACTATTTACCATTTGGCCATCGAACCACTTTGCCTAATCCAAAAATGTTTTGGCTTTTATATTAATTATGGAGAAATTTCAATAGTATGTTTAGGTTTTATTTCATAAATCGGCATACAATAATCCTTGAAAGAATATTCCGTGCTGCTAATATTGGTTTAAATTTCGCTTGAAATTCAAAATGAAAATTGATAATCTTTTAGTAGGTTTAGGTGAGGCTTTAAACAAGGATTGTCCATTAAGCGGAAAAAAGCTCTAAAAACGTAATTTATGCCTTTTTCGAATTAAACAAAATGAAATCGTTTTTGTCTAATGCAAATTGTGATATATTTCTTATTTGACAGACACAAAACGTTACTAAAAATAAACACCTTTTTGAAATTGAACTGAAATTGTCACAGGAAAAAGTCATTATTTTTATTCCTACTTTATGCTGTTTGCCATCGCTCAATAAAATCGTTTTGCTTACATTACAGTCGAAATAACCAAGCGATTTTTATATACAAATACCCTTAATAAGAGTCCTTGAAATACGTGTTATAATCTAAGTTATTTCTTATAGTTTACTTTCGGTGGATTCGGCTTTGTGGAAGTTCATTTTAATATATAAGTATTTTTATGGTTATATTACTATTTATATAATAAGTCCGAAAATTCCACCGGAAAGCGGCGAACCACGTGTCACAATACGTGGAATAATCAAAGTTAATTTATATTTAGTATTTCTGATTATTTATTAAAATAAAATTCCGCAAAGCTACCACAGAATCCATCGAAAGCAATATTCTAAATTTAATAAAATAAATTCTTAATAAATATTTTTCAGAAGTTAAAAAATCGTCATGTAAATTATTACATAAACTCTTCATATTTCTGAATTATTCGTGATAAGCTCTAACATAGGCTCTAAAGAGCAGGAGGTTGGAGGAAGAAAAACCTATACCATTGATTTCAACTGTTCAATGTAAATTTGCTAAAAGTATAATTTCTTTGCAAAAAGGCAGCAACTCTAGTTTTATTATCAAGAGGGCAGTTAATGAAACTTCTCACTGCTTATTTACAGTGAAGTTAATTCATTTTCGTATCAACCGCTTTTTTTAAAATCTAAATAAAACTTCTAAGGCGTCATTTTTCTCAAACGTTTTTCATTGTGACTTACTGCTCTCTTGCTTGGAACGGAAGTATAGTGCTGTCAATGTCACCGGTTGTTCTTACAAAGTAAACAATAGAATAACTCATAGTCACAATATAATTTGTTACGATTCATGAATAAAAAGGCAATAAAATCAATTTCGCTGTTTTCTCGACGTGAATTGTAAAAGCATTTATATTTGAAATCGAAGTAATATCTCTTTATTCACTTCAATAAGACCGCCAATCCGGGAGACAGAAATATAACCACGTTTCCTGGTTGCTGTCCTCAAACACAATACACGAAACGCAGCGAACAATTTTCCAACCACAAAAGGGGTTCGTTCTACACCGAGAGACGTTTATATTTTTAACCCTCGCAAAAGAGCAGCAAGGAAAATTCTGTCGCCGCTAACAATGTTATATCGGAAATGAAATGGTTTGGAAATGTAATGCGAAAAGAAATCTTAAGTACACAGCTCGGTTATACTTTTTTATTGAAAAATACTTTGTGTATAAAAATATATAATGCTTTGGATATTAACGGTTCGTGGTGCTTTGTTTATTATCTAATATATATATAAATCAATATTTGTTTGTTTGTTTGCACTCTTTGCAATGCCATACTGTTCATACGATCGCAATGAAACTTTGACAAATATTTTGCTTACTCTTTTGTATAGGTTATAGGCATAGTAAATCAACTTACAGTAGGTCTAATATTTAAAATAATTTTGATTATTGCACGTATTGTGTAACTAATTGTGAAACGTGTTTCGCCCCTTTCGAAGGCATATTTGGACTTGATATCGCAAAGTTTGCTTAAGTAATGAAGCAAGATTGATTCTTATATTTTAAAATGATAAAATTACAAAATGAAGGTTGGGATTTTTCCTTTTTACGGGAAGCAAGGAGGGGGCTATAGAATCAAAACAAAGCAAACAAATAATTATACTTCTAATGACGTAAGCATTTTCAATTTTATTTTAAAATGAACTTCCACAAAGTTACCACCGAATCCATCGAAAGTATTATGAATAATTTTAGTCAGATATTTTATTTATAAGAGAGCTGATTCTCGATGATAAATGAGAACTTCACAAATGTTATACTATTGACTTTTTTTCTAAATTAATATCATTTATATTATAAGTAACTTACAAAAGCTTAAGAGCGCACTTATTCCCACGCTTCATTGTTTCCTCTTAAATTTATATTTATTATAATAAACGTAGATACGTAAAATAAAAATAATATCCAATTTTTAATACTTATTTCACAAAAAAAAAACTATTGGATCAGGACCGGTTTCGCTTATGGCAAGCATTATCAACTGATTCAGTTGATAATTCTCGCCATGAGCGAGTCCTGATCCAATAAGTTTTATGTGGAATAAGTATTAAAAATTGGTTATTATTTTTATTATAATGCCAATCCACCAAGTATTGACAGTGAACACTTTACAAGTGGTAGATACCTATTTTACATGTTATTTAATTAATACTCCTCTAATCTAGAGACTCCAATTCAATTATCGAGTACTCGATACTCGAGTATACTCGTCCATTTTTCAAGTACTCGATACTCGAGTATTTTGAAAAATACTCGAGTAATACTCGTTTTAGTAATAATCGTCGAAGTTTTTTTCTACTGCAAGAATTATAAAAAAAACATCAAACCAATTTAAAATTTGAGTCGTTTAATTCTCTATTTTTGTTGAAATATATAATGCATAAATGGAAATAAATGTATTAGTAATATTTAATAAGTTTCTTTTAGTATTTGTCATTTATAAATATACACAAATTCGAAATAAAAATATATATTTTGGTACATCTGAAACTACTCTGAAATTTTTCTACTCGATACTCGAGTAGTTGAGAAGTCGAGTAATTGGAGTCTCTACTCTAATCCCTATCATCAAATTCATCGTAGTTCTGAATTTAAGCACAATTTATGAACATATTTAATAAAAAAAGAGTAAATATCACGTTCGCAACCATATCAATAGCTCAAAAATGGCAATTTAAGTTTTACTACTGACATTAATATACTAATGGCGCGATATGCTTACCCAATATGTTGTCGCTAAATTCAAACCAGTTATTAATTTATTAACAATCTACATTCGTAACTCAGTAGATTAGTAGTGAATTTTGAATAGACAATGTATTAAAAAACAAAACACAATTGACAGTACAAATCACAGCGCATGAATACACGACAGATATAAAGATATATGCCTTAGAAATATATCCATGAAATATGCTTTTAAGCTATGTTTGTTCTCATATTAAATGTATTAAATAATACGGTGAGAAAAATAACAATGTATTAAAATTCTACAGAAATTCTTTAATATATTTGTTGAGAGTTATTTCGGCTTACGCCCTCATCAGAACTATGTTTTAAGTCTGCATTAACTCATCCCGATATACCGTTGTAGACAGGGTACACAATACATTTTCTTCTCTGTTCCATCGTCTTAGTTTTATGTGGTAATAATAAGTTAATAAATCTGACAAATTTTTTCAATATATTCTCGAAGTGAAAGCTAATTTGGGTTCATCAAGTTGATTTATTTAAAATTGCATTAACGCTTACTTACGGCTTAAGAAGCGGTGAGGAATTAATGGTAAACATTGTTCTGACGAGGGCGTGAGCCGAAATAGATCTCAACAAATATATAAAATATCTGTAGAACTAAAATACATTGCTATTTTTCTCATTGTATTATAATGGAGTTCTACCAAGAAAATGCCAACTAAATGAATGTATTATAAAACATTAAAAAATCATCGACAACTTGTTGCATGTCTTAGTACAAGGATGGAAAGCCTTAATTCTTCATTTTTCATTTCATAACATTGATTAATTTAGGAAATATGTTTATAAGTAATCGACGTTTTTAAATGTTATCTTTTATGATGTAAGATTACACACAATTAAATACGACGTTTTCACATCAAATAATTCGCAATCTCAACACTGGTACATTTATAATGTTCTAGAGAGCTTTTGCGTGACCTTTAGCCCAGCTTTTAGTATATAAATTGTATCAAATTAAGAACTCCACAGTGCACTTATTCCACAAGCTCGACCATTTCAAAACTATAAAAGTTAATAAATTTTTCAAAGTAATTTTAGGAAGTTGCTCGTTTAGCTTGGAACTCGAGGAGATTTTATACTAACCGAGGCATTACCAGCGCGTGGATGGACTCCGTGCATGCAAACTGGGTCGACTACTCTGCTCGACCCTCGTTCAACCAAATGTACAGTGACGTGTGTAATGATTTGAAAAAAAAATATCTGCACTTTGTATAGTTTTTTTTTCCAAGAAATAATTTCCGATATCAAATAATATAAGAATTTTTATACATCGTTGACAATAATTAAACATTATTTTTTGCACACAATTTACGCAAAACTAACTGCTTTGTAATCATTTTTTTTAAAAACATTGGAACTTGGAACATATAGACTCCTCACGGAGCTTATTTCAAAATATGTGTTTTCTACGAGAACTGCTTGTTATTCAGTTGTTCAACTCCTCTTTTTCGAAGAGAGTAGGGATGGGAAGGATGCGAGCACTAAGAACGGACTAGTGATTAGCTAATCACTGTCACTATGCTACGCTCTTTGAGATCGGAAAGGTGGGAAGGGATTTAACAACACTTGTTGGTTTTTCCCACCACCACCCGTTGAGTATATGCAGCCAATGTTTCATGGCCGCCTTTCACAACACAAACACCCATTAATGAGCACAATCGATTTATCGACTGAAAAAATCTGCTTGTACCGGGAATTGAACCCGGGCGGTCTGACACTGTAGCCAACGACGTTTATCACTGCACCATGGACCGGGAAAAATATATTTTTTTTTAATTCTTGTGGAACTACCAATTTTATCTGCTAATAAGTCGTAAATTGTACCTTCTTTGAAATCTCAGGTATAAAAGGGCAACTTCTTATCGACGAAATTTTGCAATCGGTGTAAAAATGCAACAGATGATATTTTCTGTGAAGACTATTGCAAAACAATGATTTGAACAATTCAGTCTTCCGGATTTAGCCCGATGGTAATAAACTTATATGTATTATTAATATTTACTTTAAATGTTGTATATTTACATTGTGTGACTTCTTATATTAGTAAAAAATTTCTAGGAAAACTAATATTTTCTACAATCAATGTCGTCATATGCTCTAAGAAAATGGTACGCAAATACTTCAATGTGTTTCCTTTACTTATCAAAAGCAATTTCCTTTCAGTGAAAGCTTCATTTTTTTCAACATTTTTCCAGCCATAGTGCCTTCATGTCATATTTGACATCTTGAAGCATTCAAGTAAACTGACCAAAAAGAACGGACACACATCAACGAACGTCAGCTCGAGTACATCGTGCACTTGAATGCCTGAAGAAACCGAATGGAAAAAATCAGGTTGTAAGTGACCAAGCATAATGAAGAATTGTAAAAATTCAAGCGATCCAAGCTAAATATTAACGTTTCGTTTATCACCTTCAGTCAGTGTCTTAAATAACATGATTATTTTTTTATAGCCACATTTTAAATAAGTTTTTTTCAATTATTTTCAATCCTCAAAGAAATGTATGTTGCTAATCAAAAAAACATCTTTAAAGAGTTTTTTTTACTGGTAATAAATCAGTTAATCAATATTTATTTTTGAAGAAGGTAATACTGAAGAATGGGGTGTTTTACTGTAACTTGTATTTATATAAATACTCTTTATTTAAATCTTCTTTTTCAGCTAGGATCGGGGTTGGTTCGTGATGAATGAAAAGATGTCTTACATCTAAACATTTGGGTAACGATTCAGAAAACAATGAAAAAATAATTGATGCAAACTGTTAATCGAATGATTACCCATTTACAAACACTTTACTAAAGATCCGAAAATAAATCTCTTTAGGAAACAATATTACAATTTATTTTGTGTTTTGATATTTATTTATGAAAACGCTTTTAATTTTTGCGATGGGTTTACAATATGTACAATGCAATTCTAGGACGTATAAATAAATTAAAGGTTGAACGCAAAATGTGTCAAGTCACATGCAATTTCGTGTAGCCTTAAATACAACTCAACTGACCCAGCTTACTACCAGACCCATCTACCGTGACATTTTATAATTAGTAATTCCCTTTGCAGTACCGTTCCAATAATTACATCTATTAAAAGAACTACTATTTTAAACCAAAATAATAGTCGAGTCAAAATAAAATTACATAAATAGATTTTTGAATACTTTATAACATGTGTTCCGTATATAAATAAATATGTTTTAAAATTTTAATTATTGAATAATAATGGTTACTGATATAAGTTATATCATTTAATTCTAACATAGAACCGCTCTTGCACGCATATTATTAGCATAAAAACAATGTCGGTGTCTAACTAACAAGCCACTTTGAACTTTGCGTGTCTTTTGTGATTGGTTGTATCGTACTTGACCACATTTGAATTGTACGGTGACATGCAATATGCGGAATTTTTATTGGGCATATTTTGTAAATGAATAAGAAGGATAGAATACATGCCAACTTATATTTTTCGACTGAATTCCATCGAAGTCGATTGAATAGTATAGCAACCGTGGTATTAACATTAAATTAATCTTAATTCCATTTAAAGACTTTTGTAATTTAATGAATTAACATTGATTATTCATAATCATTGAAATGACAGATTGATGTTCTATTAATTCTAACGCTTCAGTTTCTTTATCGCTTCACGTTTCCAATAATATTCCTCTCCTTGAATTGAAATTTGCTTATATTGATTATGTGTGTCTTTACCATGTTTTAAGACCTTTTCTGCTTTTTTAGTTTTAATGTAGCAAGCAAATACAGCTTAACATAGACAACCTTCATTTTCTCTCAAAAGGTAGGAAATGAAAATGTTGCGCTCGTTTAGTAAAAACTGATAAAAGATTTATTTCAAATTTAAAGCATGCATTGAAGTTAAAACATACTTATTTTCGGTGGTTTTTGTCACGTCAAGCCTAACAACCTAAGCCGTGAAAATTCCTCAATTATTAATGAATGCGATCTCAGTCATTCATATATAATATCCGTTTGTTCGACGATGCTAAATGAAAAATCAAAAAACATAAATAACACAACCCCTTACATGACGAAAATGCTTTTTAATGTGTTCACTGTCAATACTTGGTAAATTGGCATAGTAAAAAATTTTAAGCACATATTCCACATAAAATTTATTTAGATCAGGGCCGGTTTCGCCTATCACGAACATTATAAACTGAGTTAATAATGCTTAACAATTTTTAGAACTTATTCCACATTCAATTTATTGTATCAGAACCGGTTTCACTCAAGGCGAGCATTACCAACTGATAAGAAATACAACGATACAGCGATATTTATACAAAAGCGTTGCAAGAATTACAACGTACGACCAACTTGTCTTTTAGATTTGTGTATAGGGATGGATATATACATGTAAATGCATATCATATCTTCGTGAACCGGCAACACTGTGGATTGATCACCTCTGCAACAAACCATGTCCATGCTCGTCGTCATCAAAGCTTATGCCTTTCTGCTGGCTTAAATAATATTTATAAAATTCAATTTTAATCTAAACCATTTTTTTAAAGAAACTATTTATCTGGACAGCTTTTAAAAATAGTTTTGATTACTGAACAATCACAGGAAAATCATAAAAATATATGATATTCTCATTAACTATTTTTTTTACATTTAAAAACATCGATGACATTAATTTCAAAATATATATCAAATTATTATGTTTGTTTAATTTTCCATTTCACGGACTACTAAAACGAATTAAGCTTTTATTGTTTCCTGTCAAGCTGCCATAAAATCCCACCAGAGCGTCGACTTCAAGTGTTTATTTTTGTTATAATTTTCTTTGAAATTTATGATTGATGTTTTCATTAACTGGAAAATTTTAATGTTAGTAATGCCATTATGTTATCAGTCTAAAGTATTCATATGAGTTATTTCACGTCTTAGCATTTAGGAATTTACAAATATTGTATTTACTAATTTATAAATAGTACTAAATAGTAGTTGCAATTTGAATTTTCACGCAACAGCTGTTTCTTCATATTTTTACTAAGAATGAAAAGAGGTTATTATGACGAAGCAGCTATTCATAATTTAAAATACTTTTTGTGGATCTGAACTTAAAAATTAAAATACTTTCAGTATAATTGGTAAAGCAGCAAATATTGGTTTATTGAAAAATGACGAGATAATATCGATGAGATTTTTCAAATCAGCTCAAACTGTAAACTTTGCTATTTTAACAAAATGGAAATTTAAATATCTTATTGCCCGGTTCGTGGTGCAGTGGCCAACGGCGTTGGCTTCGGTGACGGACCGCCCGGGTTCGTTTCCCGAGCAGATTTTTTCAGTCGAAAAATCTATTTTTGACTTGTTCGAAGGTAAAGGAGTTTGTGTTGGTATAACCCCTTCCCACCTCTCCAATCCTGAAAAAGCGGGGCACATAGCTAGGGCGATTAACCAACCACTATTCCTTTCTTAGTCTTCGTATCCTTTCAATCCCTACTCTCTTCAAAAAAAAAAGTTTGAGCAACTGAGTAACAATCAGTTCTCAACATCAGTCAATCGATCAAAATGTCTTTTTTTATTTACTATAACAAAACTTCAATATTTAGTTAGAAATAGCATTGACGTCACAAACTTTACCAATGTAGAATTTTCCCTTATTCGCTTTTCCACTGTTTTACCTGAGGGTTGGGTGTAAAGTAGGGCTTAAACTAAAACCGACTATTTAAAAAACCGGTTTTTTTAAACCGGTTTTATCCAGTTGTTGCAAGAAAAATGTACAATTCAATAAAATAGCGAATTATGCCGAGCTATTTTATAACGTTTTTATTTAAATAATAAAAAATATATTTAAAACCGGTTACGAAGTTGAAAAAAACCGGGTTTCGAATGTTGAAATTTAAACAAAAACCGGTTTTTTAAAACCGACAAGCCCTAGTGTAAAGTGCGGAGAAATAATTGTAATATTCTGTTTTGATTATACTTACGTACATTACATATGATTTAAAATTTTAGATTCCATTTATACACTTCTTATCTGCTATCAACTCTAGAATGGCTTAGTCAACTTTATGCAAGTATTAAAACAACAAACCAACATTAAAACCGCTAAGCCAAGCTATCTACATTTACAGTTTGGAAACGCTTTTCATCTAAGCCGAATGCACTCAGAGCGCTTCCACGCATTAGTCCAGGGCAAACAATATTCAAATAACCAAAAGCAGCGTCTAACAAATATTAGACAACATACACTCAGAGAAATAGGTCAAGCAATTCTTTTAGTATGAAAATGTTATTTTTCTTATTTAGCTGCGGGTCAAAGTACTATGTTTTTTCTGGAATTTTATTCTAAAAATATTCGCCCACAAAAATGCTGTTTTTTCCACGATATTTACATGGAACAAAACAAATCCTCCAAAAGGGTTTTCAGCTCGCAGCGGAATTGTAAGCAAAACCACTGTTAAATATGGAGGCATCACTTTCCAAGTCTCATTATGGATTACAGACATTAGGATTTATTTATGAAATGCACTTATTTTGGTTTTTATTTTGTAAATGATCATTTATACTTAATTAATAAAAATAATAAAACATTTTTAGTACTTTTTCCACATGAGATATATTTCATCAGGACCGGTTTCGCTCATGGCGAGCATTATCAGTTGATAATGCTCGCCGAAAAAAATGAATGCTGATGAAATAAATCTCATGTGGAAAAAGTACTAAAAATGTTTTATTATTTTTATAATAATGCCTTTCCACCAAGTATTGACAGTGAACACCTTAAAAGTGATAGAGACATCAATTATTCCCGACTTAATTGATTTTTGATGTAATAGCTTGCATTGCTAAGAGGTCGTCAACATTTTAACTACACATTTTAGTCTATTTTGCTTCAATTTATTTGCTTAGTTGTAATACCAATTGTTTGTCATACCTTGTAATTCATACTTAACGTTTGAATAAATATCACTGTTTTGTTGTATTTCTTATCAGTTGATAATGCTCGCCATGAGCGAAACCGGTCCTGATCCAATACATTTTATGTGGAATAAGTACTAATTTTTTTTTATTATTTTTATTATAGAGCAAATTTTATCAAAATCAATCGAAAATATGGTAATAATTACAATGCTCATACTGTTTCTTTTTAAATGACTTAAAATATTTCAACTTTTCCTCATCGCTGAAATCGCACGAAAAAAAGTATTCCGTTTTATTTCTCTTATAAGTTGTTATTGCAATTAGCATGCAAGTACAAGAGGATAAGAAAAAAATATATTGTTCTCAATTAGATATATGTACCTACAATTATTCTTTTTAAAACATATACCTAATACAGATATAAACATATTTTTAAAACACTGAAACTTCGCTTACGAGTCTTACGACTAACCGTGGATATATTAGTTTTTTGCTTGACAAATCCTGGTATTAAAAAAATGTGTGAAAAGTCTTCTAACAAATTTATTTATTTAAATTACAGTGACAATCATTGAATAAGGAATAAAATAATGACGTTATCATAATCTATGAAACAAAGTTGCATATTACATTTTTAAATAATGTAAGATCTGAATTAGGAGAGTTAAGACTGCTCCTTGATCATCAAAGTATAAGTCGTTGAAGCAAAAAAAATATTGTGTCTGTGGTTTTGCGTATCTTATTTGAGGGTTAGAATTGGATGAGTCTAGGAGAGGATAAATAGCAATCTCTCTCGTTAGAGCCTTTCTGGGATTGTATGGGCGGGTGTTAATGTAAAAATCACAAAAAGTCATGACTTTGAATATAAATCCATAAATGAATTGGAAAATCAATTTACGAAATGGTCTGCACTGAGACTTAAACTAATGACTGAAACCATCGGCTACCGAACGAGCATTACATATAAGAACATACATAAATTGTGATTTAATGACTCTTTAATCTCGTGATGAAAGGATCTACAAAGTGCTTTGTGGAAATCTTTAATTATTTATAACAAATTATTTCGTTTAAATTGATTGAGTAGGCATTTACTTGGTAGAACTTCATTATAATACGGTAAGAAAAATAACAATGTACTTTAATTCTACAGAAATTATTTTATATATAAGTTATTTAATTTCGTATTGAAATCAACATGGATATTTTTTTTATTTTTTTTGAAATTATATTGATAATATATCACTCAGTTATATAAAATATAATAGTATGTGAGCTAAATATATCAAAAGTTGTCACATTGGGGCGTTAGTATAGTAGACTATGTATTACGATAAACAGTCAAATGTATTGCTACATTGTTTCCTTATCAATCATTTTTGTTTTTTTATCAGCCAAACAATATTGTTTTACCATTGCCTATTCAAACTCATATTCAAACGGCGTAATCTCGATTATTGATGGAATATGGTGGTTACGAAATAATCATTTGTGTATATCATGCTAGAACCTATGGCGCTATCTAACGGTTGTCAGAGGAGTTATTTTCGGCTCAAACAACGTGTAGAAAATATTATTTATTCGTGAAACTTTTTTGTTCTACAGTATTGTTGTGTGTGACCAGAAAGTCTACACATCGTCTTAAAATGATGAAAATTGCAAAAAATAAAAATTGTCTATGCTACACTAAATTGAAGTATGTAATTTAAAAACAAAATGGCGGTAAGAATGAATAATTATCGCTTTTTTCCGTATCGGTTTAATCAAATCGATTCGTCGATATTTAGGATTGTAATACATAATGTCTGGTCCGTGGTGCAGTGTCAACGTTGTTGGCTTGCGTGCTGGAACACCCGGGTTCGATTCCCGGTACGAGCGGATTATTTCAGTCGATAAATCTGTTCAAAAGCATGGGTGCTTGTGTTGTTGAATTATCCTTCCCATCTTTCCGATCCCAACGAGTGACGCATAGTGACAGCGATTATCTAATCACTAGTCCTCATATCCTTTACACCTCTACTCTTTTCGAAAAGGAGAGGTCGAGCAACTGAGTAACAAGCAGTTCTTGTAGAAAAATATATGTGTAAATAAACTCCGTGAGGAGTCCATATGCTCCAAGTTGGGAGCGGACATAGTTTAAAAAAATACAGAATGTATTTATCAATTTTGATTTTTCCTCATTTTATTTTGAATACTGAACATAATCGCAAAGGATATTTAAATTCCCGATCAGTGCTAAAAAATATTAATATTTCATGCATAAATATCTTAAATTTATTGTTCCTTATTACGATTGGGAGGCTACTTCGTGGGATATGTCGATATTGATTTAATTTTCATGCAAATGAAGTTTCACTACAAAAACCTCTTCTTAGTTTAATACACGTTGAACTAAACGATATTAAATAATAATTGCAAATCATTGTGAACTGTTTCAATTAAAAAGAAACGTTTTTATTTTAAATCGATATCATCGATGGATTTGTTATTTTCTTTCAATCGCCCGACACTCAACAATCTTATTTGTAAACGTTAAGTGTTATTTGAAAAGGGTATTCTTGCATTCACGTAGTATCATATCGTTATATTGTTGGCAGGAAGTATATCCTCGATTTTATTTTCAAAAGGTGAGGCGGAAAATTGTCGTACGAACCCTTTTTGCAACGCGACATCTTTATTGGGGTTTTTCAATGTTCTTCGGGGATTTCCGGTGAACACCACATTTTTCTCTGTATTATCTTGTTGAATTAAATAATATTCTACGCCAATTTTCGTGCCATGATACTTATGCCGAATACAAAAATATTTCACGGATTGTGTTACAAATGTTCAAAATAATGCATTGACCATCATTTCGAAAAAAAATATAGGCCATATGTCCATAAAGCTTAAAGGAAATAAATATTCTTATCTTATTTCCATCGCAAATAAAATTATTTCGCTATGTTAAATTGAATACATTTTTTTTTGAGGATTTCAGCTGTAGAATTTTCTAGATAGAATTTCAATCAATCAATTTGGGTCGCTTAATTTTTGTATAGGCTTCACCTTTCGGCACCTTCAGGCATTTTGAGTCCACGAATAAACGTCAGCTTGGTCGTCAGATAGCAGAAGGAGAATCTTTCAATTTAAAAACTGTTGAAGAGAGAGTAAAGTAATTTAAATTTATTCTAACAAACAATTTATTTGAGTGATATATCACTCAATATACATGTGTTATAGAATGGTACACTATATTTAAGTAGTATTTAGCCAGATTGAATGTTGTTTTTCGAAGTAAAAAAATATGGAATTTTCATTCAGGGTTCATTGAGGTGAGGTATTTGATATTTCAATGCCCTCTTTTGCCGTAAAATTTTGTTTTGAACCGAGCAGCAGGTAGAAACTTATCTATCACTTTTTTTAGGCGACTAAATTTTACCTTATTTGATAATTGAATACTGTATTAACGATGATCGCTACATTTAAATTTAAAAACATATTTTAATAATTAAAAAATAATATGTTAATTTTCATTTCATTATTTTCAGAAGGTTCTTTCGGCGTTTGATTTAGTGGATGTGTTTTTTTGTAAATTGAATATTAATGTAATTCATATTTGTTTAAAAGAACACACACCAAAATATGCAGATAGTTCATCCTACTACATGACTACCCAGTTGATAACTATGGCATCAAATCGTAGCTCTAACGATGACGTGATGATGAAACTGCTACATTTAATTGCTTTTTGTAATAAATTCAATTTAAAGGTTTTACCTTATTACGATTTAAAACATAAAGTTTATTTTTCTTTATCAAGATCATGATGGGTGGTCACCCTACCAAAGAGGCTGTAGAGAATCGCGATAATGTGCTTACGACATGGTAGGGTTAGTGCGTCCCTACGCAATGTGTAAGGTAGAACACTTACAAACCCCGCAAACTGTTATGGATAGCATTTCGGCTTACGATCATATCTTTATACGAAATGTTAGGGTAAACACAATTAACCGGAGTTTACAAATAAGCTAATAGGTAGAAATAGACTTTAAGATGGCTTAAAATTGGCGGGCTTAGTTCGAATTGCACGTTTTTGGGTCAATGTTATCATTTACGGAGATTACGTTTAATAAAACACGCCTTGAATTTGTATAGAAACTTGAGAACGGTTAGCATAAACACAAGGTAATTAGTACGAGCAATAAAATTGTTTACTTTGTACATACGTAATAACAACCCTTCCTTTCTATTAAGTAGCAGTTACAAAATGGTCTTAATTGTAAAATAATAAACTATCGATAATATTGTTTAAAAAATTGTTAATTGTATGTCAATACTATACTACACTCAATTTCTTTTCTACACATGTTTAAAAAGCCCTGCTTATATCAAGTAAAACGAATACTTTGTATGAAATTTACTTCTTAATTGAAATTATTTCGAAAGTTATAAAGCTCCATTGCATTTTTATTTTTACATTTGCATGGTGATTCAATGAAATATTCTTCGTGCAAAAAATAAACAATAAATGTAAGCTATTATCTCTCTCAACTTGCTGATATTTATCAGGATCCGATAAAGTGGACGTAACTAGGAAATCACCAATAACGAAAATAGAAACAATTCCAAAAATAGACTGAGAAGGCTTCCATTGAGTGATTCAAAACCCTTTTCTTCTATATATATAAAAATGAATGTCTGTGTGTATGTCCGCTATGGACTACTAAACCGCTCGACCGATCGATTTGAAACTTTACAAATTTATTGAGTACACTCCCGCAATGGTTTCTGGTCTACCAACCCCTCCCCCCAACCACCCCCGAACCTCCACCTCCCATTTTTTTTTTTAAACTTTACGAATTTTTCGAGTTCACTCCTTCGAAGGTTTCTGGCATACCCCCTCATACGCTCCCCAAACCCCACCCTGCCAACAACCCCCTTCCCCCCAAAAATTGATATCGATTTTTTACA
The DNA here is from genome assembly GCA_028554975.1 of Himalopsyche kuldschensis. Lineage (NCBI taxonomy): Eukaryota > Metazoa > Arthropoda > Insecta > Trichoptera > Rhyacophilidae > Himalopsyche > Himalopsyche kuldschensis. The sequence goes on from JAHFWI010000036.1 coordinate 3,231,503, forward strand.
AATTTCTCGAGTACACTTCCGCGAAACTTTCTGGTGTAAACTCAAATTGACTCAAATTCAATTGGATATTTGTGTAATGTCTTTCCTTCAAATTTATTTTAGTTGCTGGCGTAGCAACGCGCGCAGGGTATAGCTAGTTGCAAATAAATAAAAGTGCTCGCTAAGCTGCGTATACACATTTTATCGATTAAATATTATAAAAAAAACGTCTGAAAACTTTTTGATTTCACTAATATTGAATTATATGTATATTGTCTAAAGATGCGAAACATTTGTGACAATTTATAACTAAGTTAACAATATTTTTTTTCTTCTTCGACGCCAAATATTTAATGTTACTTAACTTCGTTCTAAATTATTTTTAATCTGGTTAAATTTACGTCTAGCAAAGGGTTGTATAAAAAATATCTCAATCGATTTTTAGCACGAAATCATTTTAGCTTCGTTCGTATTACGTAACGAACGGTCATTGAAAAACAGTCCGTCATTTTGGAAATCTCTTCTCAGATCTTATTGGATAATCAAAATAATAGTCGTTTTTTGACCATCAGCCCGACAATGGATCGACTCCATTATAAGCCTGCCATCTATTCTCTTTACTTACCCCCACAGCAAAAAGACCTTACTCGACAGAAAATACCGAAGACTTATGGCATATATAGCTACTACCCAGATTCATAAATCATGTTACAATCTACGAACGGTCGTAATTATTACGGGAAGGTTGATAAATCAACGACGTTCAATAAGGGAGGAAAATAGATGACAACGCTTCAACATTAGTATGTGGAACTTGAAAAATATTTAAACGTGTTATCTATTTGGTGGATTACATTTTTCTGATCTGACATATTGTTAAATACTGCTCTTAAAGTCGATATTGTGAGACGCCAGTTGCAGTGAAGTATTATTTTATTCTATAAATTATATGAATCTTTTATACTGTTGTCTTTTTTTAATTTAAAACCATTTTTTTAAATCTATGTCTGCTCCTAATGTATAGCAAATGACATCCTAATGGATGAATCTTTACATATTTTTTGTACGAGAACTGTTTATTACTCAGTCGCTTAACCTCTCTCCAATTCGAGTATGAGAGTAGTGATAGAAGGGATAAAGCTGTGGTAGAACCAGTGGCTTTAGCTGGGCGCTACGGCTATGTCTGCTTGTAGGATTGGATGGGTGAAAAGGATGTCTTAAACAGCAAAAGTTCCCACGTCTTAGAACAGAATCGAAAAATCGACTGAAAAAAATCCTGATAGAACTTGAACTCGAACTGGTGAAGTCCGTCATAGAAGCTAAGGGCGCTGATCACTGCACCACGGACCCGACAAGTAACTTAATGTCATACATAATCATATTAATACAATTATATGCTGTATCTTTCAATTTTCGTTTCTCCATAAAAAAAAAGCTTTCTTAATCGGGAACGCTCATACGTAATAACATAAATTGATTTGTAGCATTCTAATTTGTATCAAAATGATATGACATTCATATTGTATTTTTGTTAATAAACATTGCCACGAATCAATAAAAGCTACAATTTTGTTTTAAAGCGAATAAATCTGCTGCAGAACTAAGATGCATCCAATAAGTTTGACAGGCACTTACATATTCTTCTTTGTACTCGAACGCAAAGGAGCAATTTTCTCTTTCGTTTAAGTGTACGCTGAGCGATCATAATAATATAACGACAATAGACATATCTATTACGGGTCGACTGTGCGTGAGCCAATGTAAAGCAATATAACTGACCGACGTTTCTCAAGATAATTAATAGAGTAAAGGATCCACCGAATGAACGTATTAATGTCTTACGGAATAAAGGAAGTGTGTATAACACACAACACTTTAAGAGACAGTGAGTTCGTATGAGTCAATAAGCATTCTTGCTTTTCAAGAATAAGTCTTGTTTCCATGATATAATTTCTATTCAAAAATAGGCAGGTTTTGTTTTAATTTTCATTCAATTTTCATTACAAATATGTATTAAATCTGAATCTCAAGTTAAATTAAATAATTATAAAATAAATGACTTTATCACCATTGCGATAGATAGTGTTTTATTTTATGTATTACACAAGAATTCAATGCAGAAATCGTCGTTTTTGATATTCTACCTTAAGCTCTATCTGTGTTAAGTTTTCGCTTGGCGCATTTGTACGTTCAGCTATGGACAGCAAAAGACTTACATAGTTGATAGGAAAAATCTGACATCAGTTTGATTTGTAGCCCCAGGTGAACTCGAATTTGATTTCAACATAGACAAATGATAATAAATTTTAAAATTCATTTTGATATTTTTGGAGCAATTATTCAGTTTTAGTTGCCCATTATTTTGGAGAAATGATACTTAAGAGTTTGAAAAATATTGACTGCGGTTTTAAATACCATAAGAATTATAATTTATTTCCGTTTTAAGCTTTTATTACTCCATATTATAGTGTTGATAATTTGACATTTTATTCGATAAAAAATGGCCATAGTTTGAAGAACTCTTTGAAGAATTTTATTGCACAAATAGGGTTATTTATCAATTACATTGAATTACATCTACCATTGATGTTAAATCAACGATATTGTACATTTGTGATACTCTGTTTTGTTGCTAAAAATATACTTCTTCCACAATTATATTGTAAAGATCAGGACCGGTTTCTTTAACTGATTGTACTTAAATATAACACCATTTCACCAAGAATCGACAGTTCACACATTAGAAGTGAAAATTATTTAACAACTACGGGTGTTCTTATCAAATCTCTTTGTATTTCAATAAGACTAACTAAGGAAAACCCATCGCACATTCACATTCTGTTTGCAGTGTGGTACTCCCAAGCGGGACCTCTAAAGCCCCAGAGGGACCTTCAACCTTTCGGCAAGGTCATTTCGCCCCTACCTCGTTTAACTGTATGCCTATAAAACAGACCCATCGGACGTAAATGATAGAGACAATCAGCACACTTAAGTGCAAGCCTCCAAGTACTTGAGCTTCTGCTCTCGGACAATTCCTGCGATCAAAACTGAACAGATACGCTTCACGTTGTTACGCCACGGGACACGTCTGCTGAAACCAGAACGTACGGCCGTGGCGGGTGGTGGTTGGGAACAACGCATGTCAGACCCATCGTAAATTGACCAGAAAATCCCATGTACAGCTTTTTCTGAAAGGGAATCTGCGACATTTCGAAAAATTGTATCACTAAGCTCTCACAATTTTGACAGACAAATAAGAAATATATTTACCTTATTTCATAAAAATCTCTAATTCTCAAGTATTTGCAATGAACCTTTTATTTAAATCGTTTAAATTATGTAATGGTCAATAAATAACCGGGTATCAGAGTTCGGCATCTTCAAGCATTTCAAGTTCAAGACAGGGGCTGTCAGTAACTTATTCGTGTAAGTTAGTCCGTGTACTTGAAATGTCTGAAGATGCTGAAATGTGAAAATAGTGTCGTTAGTGAAAAAACTCATTGTCAACTGCTAAATTCAAACGATTAAAATTCCATCAAGTATCTTCATTATATTATATCTTTGACCAAATGTCATTTCACTCTTGCGATTTTCAACTTTCAATGAAATTGTCTGTAAGATTTATTATTTGACTGTTTTAATGAAGGCATGTATTTAATGGGTCAGTAACTTATTCAAGTTTTGGTCAGTTAAATAAATAAATGGTCAGTTAAAAATCAAAATGGTCAGTTAATATTATAAACGGTCAGTTGTCATTGTATCAGTGTGAATGTGGTCAGTTATTAAATAAAACGGTCAGTAATATATTTTAATGGTTGGTTATTTATTAAAAATGGTTAGTATTAAATTTAAATAGTCAGTTTTTTTTAAAAAATGATAAGTTTTAGTTTGACAGCTTGTGAATTTTATCAAATATGGTCATAATAGGCAAATTTGTGTCATGTTCTTTTTATTTTAACTAACCATTTATTATTTTAACTGACCATTTATTATTTTTTACTGACCGTTTTTAGTATTTATTACTGACCGTTTTACGTATTTATAACTGACCATTAAAACTAACCAAATAATTAGTAGTCTTTAATGAACAGTCACTTATCATCTCATAGAGTAAAAGTAGAACCTTTTCAACCTTAATAAATTGCAAAATACAGATTTTATCCATCAACAATCTTATATATAAAACCGAAACGGCGTATGTATGTATGTCTGTAATTCCCTTTTGCATTGTTGTTGCAAGTTGCCATAAAAACGAATATGAATTAAAATATGTTTGAATTTTTATCGGCGAAGACATTTAGTCAAAATGTATTAAATTAGTCTTCTACCAACTTTTTCCCGGCTTTTATTATTAATAATAATGTTTATTATTTACGTGAAGGTATTATTTGACATTTATTTGACAGCAAATTAGATGTTTTCTTTGAATTTGGACATTTTAATGGGTGAGAATAGGGCTGTCATCAAATTAAATAAAGTTTGTGATTTTATTTTAACTCTATTTTGGATGTTAGATTTTGTGATATAATTATGTCGAATGATATAACATTAAATAATTATTGGTCGCTTAGTCCGAGCGACGCCGGGTAGCAATACTAGTATGTTAATATAATCATTCACCATTTGAATGAACTATTCTATGTCTTAACGTAAAAAAAACACCAAATAAAACGTTTCATACGCGCAGTTAAATATTTCCCTTAACTTTAGCCACTCAACTTACGTATAAGCGGCTATATCAACGTGTTTAATGAAACCGGACACTAGCAGATATAAAAAAACACGCGATAATGCTGCTTTGACGAATGGCGATTTTAATGTACGTTTCTTGTTTCGCAAAAAAGATTCGGATAGCATAATTTTTGTTTTTTTTTCCACAGAAAACGAAGTGAAATTTTATTTATAGACATTCATTCCAGTCTTTGATAGAAAATACGCTTATAATAAGGACATATTTTCTGAATTTTACAGGCGTCATAATTTTTAATCGAGCTTCTTGCACTTAGTCAAAGCTTCATTGCTCATATATTTTTATGCAAGTTAATTGAGTGCACCCCCGCGATGGTTTCTGGCCTACCACCTTTCCACATCTAATTTATTTCATCAGGTGATCTCTGAAATCTGATGAAATAAATCAGATGTGGAAAAAGTACTTAAAAATGTGTTATTATTTTTATTACTTTAAATGAATTCAGAACCTTGATAATCGTTCTCAAGGTTCAGATTTATTAATGTCAATATATGCACGCAGCAATAGCGTTGTTTTTAAGATATTAATTAAATTATTCAGAATAATGAATGCTTTAATTTAAACAAATTTTTACACTACTTCCACATTGTAAATACACAGTGTATTTTAACTATTTAAAAAAATGCTTTCCCACCGAGAATTGACATTCAACACCTTAAAAGTTAATATTGAAATATGTTTATAATAACACTTTTTTGAATGTGACGTATTTATTTACTGCTCAAAAAATGATTTTCGTATAAAACAATTCAAACTAAAATATACTTTAAAAAAGTTCCTAAATAATATAAATTCATATAGAAACAAAGCATATTCATCGGATTTTGGATGTGGTACATAAATTCATAACAAAGTAAGCTTAGACTATTATATTACAGTGTATAATGATTACATAATTAATTTTGTCGCTTGCGTGGTTTTTAGTTGTGTGTATTAAATTATTAACGAAATTGTGTATGAAATTCTAAATAACGCTTAAAAACAATTTATAAACAGCTAAGTACTAGACTAGGAATAAATTATTTAACAGATCATGCCAAGACTTACAGTTTCGTCAGCGTCGCTGGTAGATTCGACGGAACTTCGATGAACCCAGCACTCTTGCACGACAACTCCTTCCCATCTGCACTACACTGACACTTGGATTCGAACCCGAAACAATATGTTCTCACTTCTTCACCACCAACTCCTGCCACCTTTTTGGCTACTTTGGTTTTTAAAGTTGCATCAATTTTGTCTCCGTCACTTATTACACCAGCTATCTCAGAAAAACTTTTGTCTTCATCAACATTATTTACTTCTGAGCTATCTTCTATTTCTCTCGAATTTTCCATTAAGTGTTTTTTTGGATCGTTTTGGATTATTAATATATCGTCTATTTTCGTTGCTTCCAAATCACTGCCGATGTCTTTTTTGGAAACGTCACTACCACTCCGTTTTTCCGACGCCGATTTAGCTTTGAACAGATTAATAGTGTCATCATTATGATTTCTCACTGGAATTATCATCTCTCGAATTTGCCCTCCAGTTGGAATAACATACGCACCTTCATAGTTAACATCAACGCCATTTTCATAATAATCAGTATCATACGTAGGAGTAGTCTGAACCCTTAATCTGCCATGTACTAAATCGCTTTTTTCTAATTTGGTCTCATCAAAAATCTGTGGACTCGCAAAAACATTGACGTCACTGAGTGAAATAAAACAAAAAACAAATAAAAACGAGACTAAATTAAGCGAAGACGACCGATAGGTGTAATTTTTTAATTTGTTCGCATTTCGATTATCCGTCGAAGCGCGCTGTGGACGCCCGGAAGGGCACATGCTGTACTTCAGTATATTTTCACTTTCTTCGAAATACACTCTCCTACTTACTACAGTTGTGACTTTTTGAGAAGTATACGTAAAACATCATTTTTTTTTTCAAATCTTTAGTCAAGTTCCGCGCTTTTCCGAAGTTTCACGAACGCGGAGTTTGGGTGTGACAGTACTGTCCGGAGTGTCGTGGTACATTATTTTGTATGTTGTAGCATTGAGGGCATGCAATTGAATCGTTTATCGCTGTTGCATATTCATTGATTTTTCTGGGTTGAATGGGTCGATTATCCTGTGAATAGAAAAAAATACCATTAATAAAAATCATTATTAAGGGGTGCTGGGGGGTGCAAAAAAAGTATTTTTAACAGAGAGAAACAGTATCGAACATTAGTGAAAGTCGATGCTATAGAAGTTTTATTGAACTTTCAAAAAATGACAAAATTAAAGACCTGGTTTCAGTTTATATGCAAGCTTAAATAATCGATACATGATAATATATGTTATTAAGTCATTAAATTTTATGTAATACTAGCTGTACCCTGCGCGCGTTGCTACGCCAGGGGGTGGGGGGGGGGGGGGGTGGGGGAGGGGGTGTACGCCAGAAAGTTTCGCGGAAGTGTACTCGAGAAATTTGTAAAACCTCGATAACAATTTTTGGGGGGGAGGGGGTTGTTTGGCGGGGTGGAGTTTGGGGGGCGTATGGGGGGGTATGCCAGAAACCTTAGAAGGAGTGAACTCGAAAAATTCATAAAGTTTAAAAAAAAAATTGGGTGGTCGAGGTTGGGAAGTGGTTGGGGGGAGGGGTTGGTAGGCCAGAAACCATTGCGGGAGTGTACTCAATAAATTTGTAAAGTTTCACATCGATCGGTAGAGTGGTTTAGTAGTCCATAGCGGACATACACACAGACATTCATTTTTATATATATAGATTTACAGTATCTAGGCTAAAAAAGTAAGCACAAAAGAAGAAAATATTTTATAACATAATCGTGTATTACAACATATATCGACTTTACAAAGTCAAACTGGCGTAACACACATTTTCAAAGTGTTTGTGTGGTTTACGTCCTTTTTCATCACCGCCAATCTCACGAGCCAAACTTGAAAACTAAATTTGGTACTTATTCGGCGTTTATAGCTTACATCCCTTTGATAGAACGTGGAGTAACTTGAAAGTGTAGTAAGCATCGTGGATATCAAAAAAAGTCATATTGGAGAAAAAAAATGGGTTACATCCTTTTTTATTTCACAGTCTACATATAATGTTAACGTAATATATTTGTGTAGCTGACAACTATGCATTCAAGGTCATTCAAAATTTTCGACAGTAATGAATGTCATGTCTTTCTCAAGTTTGATACAAATAACAGATTTTCTATTTATTTTGAAATAAAATATTTGTCGTCAGTTTAAAATACTCACTATGGGTGAAACCGGTCTTAATCTTCTCAAAATATATCTTTAAGTACAACAGCAAAAACAGTATTTTATTTTTTTAAATATAATGCCTTTAGTGATAGATTAAAAAATTTAAATAAATTATCATCAAACTGAGTTAAGTACTTGTTTATAAAGCCTCGTCGAAAAGGTTTACCATGACTTGCGAAATTGAATCCGACAAACGCACTCCTCGCCAATCAACCTGTCACAACGCGAACCTATTTGTCTAACTTAAACGCTTCTACGAGCTTCACAACTCACTAATGGGGGAGATTGGCGAATCACGCTACAGATGTCACTACACGACGTGAAAAATATAAATCAGTTCATTTCCCGCCAAATAGTCACACATTTTTTCTACCTTTATAGTCTTTATACGATTTAATCTCTTGACATTTAGTTCAATTGTATCTGGCAACAGAGCACTGATAGGACAATTAAATTGGTTGCAATTATATCATACTAGAGGTCTGCACGGGCCCGATCCCGGCCCGATCCGGTTCACGGATAACATAGAATTGGAAACGGGCTCGGGCTTGGGTACACAAAAAATAAAACATAAATACGATTATTCCGGATGTACATATACGCCATTATTGTATATCTTAATTACATATATGTATATTATAATTTGATAAGTTGATATTAAATTATGTTGTTTGAAATTTTATCATTAAGTTGAAAAAACTGTCAGGCTCAGATTTGGTTCGGGTAAGATGCTCGGAAATGAGCTCTGGCTCGGGTTGGAGATTTTCGAGCTCGGGCCGGGTTGAATTTTAAAATTTTGGCCCGTGCAGACCTCTATATCAAAATATAATTGTAAACAACTAAATAGCTAATATTTGTGACGAATTAAACTGACTATTTTGGTCAAAGGTAAAGGGACAGATTCATTTTCTTTGACAGTGACATCTCTTGAAGGTTTTCCAGTAAATATTTTTATTTATTTAATTTCAAAAAAAATGTACTATCTCTTTTGTATTGCTATTAATATAAAAACAAAGCGTTTTATTGAAGACGTATTTAATAAATCAAATGAATATATGCACTATTATATAATGCCATTGAAACTAAAGTGCAATATATATTCGGTCTAAGCATTGAACGTTTTGTCAATTACACAAAATATTAACCAACAATAATTATTGTACCACAAATTCTTATGGCAAAAATACATCTTCTCTGTTTCCTACGACGTTCGTTATTTTTAGGACACGTTTTCAAAAACAAAGAGTTTAATTACATATGGTTGATATTCTTCAACCAAATCTCTGCTTAGGTTAACTTAAAACCAGGGCTGTGGAGTTGGAGTCGTCGTGGCGTTTTGAGCTGAAGTCATACACGGAGCCGGAAATTTTTAAAAGATTCATCTTTATTGTTTTTGCATGTAATATGCCAAATTTGGCTAGTGGCTGGATTGAAAAATTTTCAAATTTATTCGAGGATCGACATAATCTCGATTCTTCACTAGAGTCAATATACTCGTCTAACACGACGGGCTCTCAGTATACGGATTATACACAGGATACTCTGTATCAAAATGATTTCAGTGGCTGAGCTAGTCACTCCAATTCATTTTATTATTTTTATTTTATTTTCTATTTTAAAGTACTTTAGTTCATGGTCCAAAATCAGTCTCGTGCAGATCTGCTCGGACCATGAATGTGAGGGGTAATTTCCTTTTTCTAAGTCGATAGCGTTGTGAAAGGCGGCCATGAAACATTGGCTGCATATACACAACGGGTGGTGGTGAGAAAAACCAACTTGTATTTGCGGGATTGGTTGGATAATATCTAATTGAATACACATAAATACAAAAGGTAGGAAAAAAACGTGACGAACTTAAACCTTTTTTAGTTGCAGTCGTGTTTTTGGTAAATGCTGGAGTCGGAGTTGTAATTTTACCAACGACTCCACAGCCCTGCTTTCAACTACTAATTGCAACTGAAGTTTATTTACTTTGTTGATCTCAATAATGAAAAGTTTATAGTACACAATTTAAAATGCAATTATGAACTCTTAATAATTAGCTATAGTTCGAATGCGTAAAACTATATTTTCTCCCAGAGAAATAAAATAAAATGAGCAATAAAATAATAATTATATTAAAAAATAAAAATAAGTTGATGGTTCAATGCGTTCTGTATAATAAATAATACAGCGAGTTTGTAACAGTAAAGCGGTCACGGCTTTATGATATAAAATAGGTACGTCACTGCATCTCTCTGATGCAATTCCATTCCGATGCAACTGACACTGCGAATCACACGCAACGGCACATTAAAATAATGCACCTAAATGCATCAATATTTTGATTCAAACGTATGCTCTTCAACTTTTGATTTTGGATGCAAAAAATTGTTATATTTTTCCGGTAAATGATTTATGTTATATATTATAATTAAACTAACTGACCCGGCAAACTTCGTACGTGAAATTCTTTTATAGTATTTTTGTAATACTTTGGGATGTTTTAATACTTATTCTGTTATTCGGAACGGTGACAAAGCCGGAAAATCAAAGTTCATCAAAATCAGTCCAGCCGTTCTCGAAATAAATTGCGTAACTAACACGACTTACTTAATAACCAACTGCCTTTTTAATAACCATTTTATATATTATATTAATAATATTAAAGGTCACCTGCTTATTTTCTTTTTGTTTTGTACATTCGAAACATTCACAACTACTTTGGGAAAATATAAATTGAGATTGATAATTGTGGTCTTCCATTTAAGTATTGATCCTGTTTCTTTGCTCCAAAAACCATACATTAATTGATTTCATCGTACAAAAATATCCGTACATAATAACAGTGTTTATTGACTTTTATGTTGAAGCTGTCCGTCCGAATATATTGGCCAGACGGTTAAATGAGTTATTAAAATAATATTTAAAAAATTGTATCATGGAATGAAAGAACTGTATAATTTGTAAATGTTTATTTATATAAGGGATGGTCAACTTGTTTCGGCTTTTACTTTTTGAATTTTTAATGATTACTTTTTACTTGTTTTGAAACGTATCTTATTTTTATGAAAAGGATCTTGAGATAAAGTTTATCGTAGAAACAAATCATTAAGTAAAATAATGTGTTATAATTTTTAAATATAATTCCATTCAAAAAAGTGTTGACAGTATACTCCTTAAATAAATAAATCATTAAGTTACAGTCATATATATTGAGACGATCTTGATTCGGGTTCTCTCGTAAATGAGAAAGAACCTTCGTCCGATACTCGGGAAGAGAGATTTAGGGATCGGAGTAGGAGAATCAGGATGCCCTTAATTAAAACCACGATCTCAAAATTTTAAACAGTGCGATTAGCACACATATAATTTATTCACTTGTTTATCCGTTACACAGAATTGAATTTAAATATAAGACAAAAACACAGTTACACGATTGCTACGCCGATATCAGTACTTGTACGCGATTTAAGTTTTTAGGGGGAAGATTGAGAGCTTGAGGGCTACTTGCCTAGCACTTCAAGAGGGAGGAAACCTCAACCAATCTTGCAAGCTTTATAAGGCTATCAAGTGCACACTCTAAGCTCTCTCATCTCAGACTAACTGAATGAAAAAAAAAATCGGTTCCTTTAGATAGCAAACCTTTACAAAAAATCGTTAAACGTCCGCGCGATAAGCCATTATTTATGGCCCAACGATCTTTGCATGAAATACCATGCACTCTCATGCACTCAGGGCGTGAAAGAGTCAAGAGACATTTAGAGCGAGACGTCTGCATAAATGTCTCTTTTGCAAATTCGAAATTACTCTATATTGAATCGCTATAGATTTCAATATAGAGTATTATAAGAATGAATTTATTTCCTGATATCGACTTAAACTCATTGACTGAGGTGAAAAATAGATCGTTCGAGAGAGTTCTGATGACCTATCATATAAGGCGGTGTCAATATATATGTATATAAGTTCTTTTGAAAAGTATTCTCCCGGGTATATTGACCAGGCAGGAAAATGTTTAAAATCAGTGATTGTGTTAGCACGTGCTAAAATAAATGAAATTTAAAATTCTCATATCATATAAAGTTATCATTTAAAATAATAATAAACAATATTCACGATAATAATAAAATGAAGAGATCATTCGAGTCATTGAAATAATCTTTGATCATAACTTTTTGTTGAATAACAAATGGACTGTATGACTAAATCAAATACTTTGTAATAGTGATTCTGGGGATTTGAGCTCAAGTATAAAAGTTCATATTTGGTAGCTATAGTACACGGGTTCCCAAACCATGGGTCGCGACGGGTTTTCTGGGGGGTTTCCAACTAAAAAAATATCCACTTTAAGGCATTTTCGTTGAGTTACTTATGAAAAATGCCTTTTTCAATTTGGACGTTGGGGTCGCGGGTCAAATGGCTTTCATAAAAAGGGGTCGCCATCCGAAAAAGGTTGGGAACCTATGCTTTAGGACCGTGGACATTGACAATAATTATTATTGGCGGGCTATCCGCACCTCCTGATTTCCCACCCACACCCATCCTATCCTCATAAAGGGACTAGCGAGAACGATTAGCTAACCACTTTTCCTATCTCATTCCTATGCTTTTTATCCCTACTCTCTTCGAAACGAAAGGTTGACCCACTGATTTACAAGCAGTTCTCGTAAAACAACTTCTTTTGAGAAAAATTCAATTGGTAGACCATATGATCCACAGTGGAAACGGACACGTAAAAAATATCCGTTGAACTAAACAAATATTGATGAAAAGTTTATATCGCCAGCCAATTAATCGCTCTATTTATGAATATTTTTGCCAAGAACTAGATTTCATTTAATTTCGCAGACTTATCTACAAAATATATGACATGACTAATCACTCATCTTCTGACATCCATAAATCATATTACTAGAAGTATTTATTTCACTTTGAAGTTATTCCTGTTAAGACACGTGTCTCAAGGAATACGAAAACTGTTTTAACGTATTTGACATATAAACGAAAAAGTTGTTTCTTTTTTTTATTCGTTTTCAAAAAAGAAATTAAATTTTTGTTACACCATAAACATGCCTAAACGATTTTTTTCAATTTTGTTAATTTCTAAAGTGAAGAAAATTATTTAATATATCGTTACCTTACTTTAAAAAGGTTCTATTTAACATTTTTGCCAAAAATTACATTTTAGTCGGAAAAGCTTGTATTAATATATATGAATTTCAGAATTATCTATAGTAGAATAACGGATTTAGCAGAATTCAGGAGTTGCACTGCATCTGCACACTTTTTTTTGCTTAATTTATTTGACAAAGTTCTAAGATTGTCATCATTATTTCCATCATTAGATCAAGAGTTTTGAAAAAATATGCTTAAAATTAGTAATTTAAAACATTTTTTCTTGCTCATTGTTACAAGTGAATTTTAATCAATTGAAATTTCAAACGCTCATATCTCAAAACAGTGTTAAGAGCAGTTAGAACCTTTTCAAAGTGACGAGTCGATATGTTGTTTGAAACAGTAAATACATTAATATTATATATGTAATGAACATTCAGTATATCTATATGTGCAAAAGAACATCGTAACTTAGGAAGCCCAACACAGATAGTGAGGCGTTATTTCTTAAAAAAAGGGTAACATAGCTTAAACCATTATCTTACGACTAAGCCCTGCCCTATCCTATTATCGTCTCGTAGACAAAAATAGGTTGATCTATTGAATAGCAATCAGTTTTCGTATAAAAACAGTTTGTTGAAACATCTGGAATCATTGGATACGGATGCTGCTTAAAAAAAGAAATAATGTTTTGATAAAATACTTTGTCATGTGGTATTCACTTGTTGTTTTGAAACTGTTGCACGATTAATTCCCAAAGGATGCAGTCAAACTAAAGCATTTTCAATACTTGGAATAATCTAAGTTATTTAAAATATTATATCAAACAATCATCAGTTTTTCATACAGCCATTCATCAACTTGGTGTCTTCCTACAAAAAATTAAGCATGGATACAAAAATATATCCATCACGTTCTTAACAAGTTTAAAATTTCTAATATCGTTAACAGTTATGTTCTTAGAATTGAACAAGTATAATTTTGTACATGACATGGTATCATATTATAGCATTAAATTCTACTTATTATAAAGCTGCCTATTATGAACTCGTACAAGATATTACGGAGATATTTTTCTAGGAAATAAACTAACAGTCCTATCAAATAGTTAAAAATTCTCATAAATAAAAACTCCTTTTATCAAATAATGTGACATGGCAGAGAAATTGCAGTCATTTGAAATATTAACAATAAAAAAATCACATCAAATGTAGAGTCGCGCGTTCCATTCATCATTTTAATTTCGCCCCGTCACTTTTGGGACGATTGCGAATAAATTTCCGACCCAACGGTTGACCGCCGCTGACCCATCGCTATAAATTGATATAACGATGTCCATCACTCAATGTCTGTACCGGTGCGATAGTAACTGTGGCAGTGGCTAACAACCTGGAATCATCAAATTCGCAAAAGCTCTACAATGATTTACTCCGTTAGGGTTAAAAAGTTGAATTCGATGCATTAGAGAAAACACATTAATTTCAACTTCTTTACTGTAATACAACGATGGATGGAAATTGGCCTCATTTAAAACTGAAGACTGCAGATCAATTTCGATACACATCTCTTCAAGTACATTATCTATTTGTTTAATCAATGACGACCAAGGCAGGAAGAAGCTCATGAAATTCCGAAGCTCAAATTAACATTAGGTATGTAATAATGTCCGGTCCGTGGTGCAGTGTTCAACGGTGTTGGCTTCCGTGACAGACCACCAGAGTTCGAGTCCCGAGATTAATCGAGATTAATTCGAAATTAATCGATTCTGTTCGAAGGCAATAGGTGTTTGTATCGTCAAAAATCCCTTTCCACCCTTCCAATCCCGAGAGCGATTATCTTACCAAGAGTCTTTTCCTAGTCCTCTTATCCTTTCAATTTTTACTCTTTTTGAAAAAGAGAGGTTGAGCAACTGAGTAACAAGCAGTTCTCGTAAATAAAGCAAGTTGGGAGCGGACATAGTTAAAAAAAAAACGGATGAAGCCAAAGCGACTAGCTAACCACAAGTCCTGAAATAGCCTTATCGTATCTATGCTAAATACATCAAACTAAAGATAAGTTAAACGACTGATTAACAAGCAAGCTTTCGTAGAAGAGACATATTTTGAGATACCTCGATAAAGAGGACATATTCTCCACATTGTTAGTGAACATTTTTAACGTTTTCAAAATGTCGACACCTTCCAACGCTCAAATTAACATTAGGTTTGTATTGATGGGTATGTTAAGATATGGAAATCGTATAACCATTTATGTTAAAATGACAATGACGTTGGATTATAAAAATAAAATTTATACTGTATGATTTAATAATTAAATAAATAATATGTTGTCAATTACAAACGAAGATAATTTTCAATGTAAATTTAATGTGACTGATTGATGGAGGCATTTATTGTTAACTATATGCACGCGAGGCAGTTCATGACACACGAAGTCTTGTCAATTTCGTGATAAACGCCATCTGCTTAAGTTTACATTATTAATACATGGTGAGTCAATATATTACAAATTTTCTGAAATGATGGTATTTAAAACGTTGCTTTTGTTCGTGATGGGGAGAAATAAATCACGAGTAATATAACAGTAAATCGAAATAAGACAATTAGTGATTTTATGTCACTGATTTTTCTCTCACATCTATAACTGTAAGATCCAGTTTTTTTATGTTTACCATTTTTGAAGCCTGTAATGCTATGTTAATTGAAAAAAACTAGTGTGGGTTTATAAACTGTTCTAGAAACTCAGATGAAACATTTCAATCAATTCAAGTTGTAAACTATTTAAGTTTTAAT
Organism: Himalopsyche kuldschensis; assembly: GCA_028554975.1. Taxonomy (NCBI): domain Eukaryota; kingdom Metazoa; phylum Arthropoda; class Insecta; order Trichoptera; family Rhyacophilidae; genus Himalopsyche; species Himalopsyche kuldschensis. The sequence goes on from JAHFWI010000036.1 coordinate 3,247,369, forward strand.
CTCTTTGATTCAGTCGAATTTCTCGATCTAGATTCTTCAAGTTAACAATCTATTAAAATGGAAGCTGAGTGATCAATTATTTTGGTTTCGTTTGAAAACTTTAAAACATTGTCAACGACAAAGCAACATGGATAATAAATACTTCACAAGAGTATATTACACAAATTTATAATATCAATTTAACCCTTTTTCTTCCCAGACCGCAAACCTCATATTTTTCACAGTGCGCAAAGAGATAAGTTCATTTAACTTTGCAGTAAAATTAATTCATAGACTACTCATAATTCTACGCCCTATAAAGAAGAACAGATACATCAAGTACCGTCGATTTTAAAATTGGCGAGCCGATATTTCAAATCAAATGTCAAATTTAAGCATCTTGTACCAATATATAGTGTCCCTTTATAAATAGATAAACCTAAGTCATCTATCTCTACCATTTAGAAGAGCTTAAAGATAGGTTTCATCAAAAATACCTATTTTTTGATCGAGAAATGATATTAAAAATAAACAAGAAAGTGATTCTAATAGATACTTATTGAACTATCTTCGCATCCACTTCTCATATTTATTTGTCTCTTTTTTTCTCACAACCTAACAGATTATTATGTATTTAGTTGCATTCATAACATAAAACCGGCAAAATGGAGCTACGTCCGTTAGCGGCCGATATGTTGTGCACGTTCAAAATAATGCTCATCTTTATATTATCATATTTAGCCTTCAAATGAGTAAATTAATCTTAAAAATTGCTTTTTGTGTAATGATAAATATTACAAATCTGCTTTCGACTAAGTTTTGTGGGGGTATTCATTATAATCTTCCTCCGAATACTCGCTGTTGGATGAATATCATCTCAATGTCGTTATATTTGAAAAAAAATATTTTCTCCTTTTTTCTAATAATACGCCATGCTTGTTCATCTTACATAATATGATAATATATCTATCAATATTTTAAGGTGTGTAAAATCAAAAATGTCATTTTAAAACATCTGTTCATGGCGAGTTTTCTCTTAAGGTTCAATGGGTCATTATCTGATTAATTGTCTTGTTAAATAACTTCGACGGCGCATTCTTATATACTTAATATTCAACATTAAAACAAAATTTTAAAATACCGTATTCATTGTAAAATGTGCTCGTAAATTTTGGATATAGTAAATTAACAGCGTCGCAAGTTTACTTTTTTCAATCTAGTCTTTATTCCATTTCTTTTTGGCAACTTAACAAACATATCCTGACATTTGAAATATTCGCAGAATTTGGCGACAAAAAAGTTCATTGGCCCAAAAAAATGCGAGCACCTGAATGTGTATAACAAGATGGCGGGCGGACATAAATTGCCAAAGAAATTTTACATTCAAATAGTTTAATCATTTGACTGTATTTATTTAAATTCTTTAGAAATTCATTCTAAATTATAGAGTACTTTTTAGTCACTTTTGGCACATCATTAGTAGCGCATCATATTATAAAAAGTTTTACATGAACAAACTGTTATTTAGTCATGCGCTTATAAGGATGGAGTTAGGGACAGACTATTAGTTAGAAAGTCAACTTTCGCTAAACTTCACTTGTATGTTTCAGATCAGAGACACCATCCCATTGGGCTTGCCAGTTTCTAACCGGCCATTGCAAATTCAATTCTAAACTCTTTACGCTTGGTAAGTTCGTTTTAAAGCCAGATTTTACTTTTGGACACGTTCTGTGATCACGTTCTAAGAGACTGCTATCAGATGAATTCCGAGCGCGCTGAACTGTTTGCTGTGGTCCGTCCTCACACGGATCCAAGATGCCACGTCGACTTGATTGCAACCATGGCTAACTCCACTGCACTGAAAAATTTTCTTATTTATTCTGGGATCGACATATGTATCGTCAATTCTTCACTAGAGTCAATCAACCCATCTAACACGACAGGCTCTCAGTATACGGACTATACTCAGGATACTTAGTATCGACAGTGGCTGAGCTAGTCATACTGATTCAAATTATTATTTCAATTAATATTTTCAAGCACATTAGTGCATGATACAATATCAGTCCCCCGTGGGCCATAAATGTGAGGGATATATTCATTTCTTCTATCGATAGCGTTGTGAATGGTGGCTATTAAAAAATTTCCGCATATACACAACTGATGGTGGTAGGAAAACAAACTTGTAAGGTCAGATAAGGGGGATGTGTACACCAAAGATGCCTTAAGCACACATCTATAAACCCGTGGGCACTGCAACCGGTTAAGACTAACGGTCAAAAGCGTTGAATACTTGGCTATAATATCGACAAGAAATTATTTATTATTTGACCTCTGTGTCACTGTCACATGAATGGGTGGAGCGATGAACACACTATAAAATGATGAGTGTTTGATTTACTTTCGTGGAAAGAACCCGTTCGAGATAGCGTTGTCAGTGGAACCTTTTGTAGTCGACTTGGACCTGGATAATCTTTATCGCCTTTAACTAAGTAAGAGTAATACAATTGATTTTTAATAACTTTTATGTTTTGAAGTGTGTTGATCATTAATATTCAAAGAATCTCGTGAAAGTTGAAAAAGTAATTGCTGCTCGTAAAGGTTTTTGCGAATAAACATAAACACACAAATCGAAAGTAGTAGTGATTTACAGCGAGAAGTATACTTTGAAGTCTATACGTTTCATCATTCGCTAATTCGCTTTTCACGTAAACAATAAATTTACGACTGATGTATATTTTGAAATTCAAAATATGCTTTTATGCTTCATTTAAAACATGACTAAATGAATATTGTTTTTTTTACTCACTACTATTTGTCAGTTCTGGTGAAATATACAAAAACTACCTAGATATGTATTTTAAAACTTCTCGAAAGTACAGTAAAACACGTATAATATATCGGCTTGTTATGTTCATATCTTGTCATCGTTTACCCACTATCCTATCTTTGAAAAAGATCGCAGAAATATTAATCAGCAAACCCGTCTGTCTTCCTTAACTCCTTCATTCCATCTTAGAGACCATTTACCAAAGTATCTGGAAAGTCAACGAATTATTATGCTTCAGTTGTAGGCTAAAAACGATGTTCACGCAATATTTTTTAGTGATAAACATTGATATTACTATTTTAAATTATCAAAAAACCCCGTCGTATTTAATAATCATGTTATTCCTTAAGAGATTTATTTTCGTTGGCTTAATTTTTGCATTCTTAAAATCTACCTCCGTGTGGATATTTCTAGTACCTACATGATTTTTTTCTGTCTTTCCCTAAACTACAAATTTTTTCTCTATTGCTTTTTGTTGTGCTCTAATTCATTCATTGATGCGTTTTATCTTTTCCCATCAAGTATTAACCGCTAATAATGTTAATATCGTTCATTCATATCGTATGAATAGTGTCTATCGAGAAAGCATGAAATCAGCAAAACCAGTCGTATTTTAAATAAAATAATTGTGAAATAAGTACAAAATATGTTTAATTATTTTTTCATTTATTGACAATGAACACCTTAAAAGTATTCAATTGTCTGATTGGTTTAAATTATAATTAAATAAATTAATTGATTTAAATTAAACATGACTAGCTGTTAACAATGCTTACTTGCCAATTGAAGCACGCCCGCGTATATAATTCAATAAAACTGACGAAATTGATGATTTGAAAGGTGTTGCATTGACTCACATTTTATTTCAAGAATTATAATGGTTTCGCCGAACGCTGAAAAGCTTCCATCAGATAATACAAATTTAAATTGAGGCTTTTTGTAATAAAAAATATCACAGGTGAAAAACTGTGTTATACTATATTATACGTGAACACTATGAGAAATCTGCAACGATTGTTTATTTAAAAAGGTGATAAAACTAAAGTTTAACATTATGGCTTTTACTTTGTTAATTAATGATTATCATACTTAATTTATTTTTGATGTAATAGTTTGCATTGCTAAGTGGTCTTCAACATTTTAATTATAATCTATTTTTCTTGTTTTTTGCTTCAATTTATTTGCTTAGTTGTAATTACCAACGGTTTGTCATCATACCTTGTAATTCTTACTTATCTTCTGAATAAATATCACTGTTTCGTTGTTTTTATTGTCAGTTGACAATGCTCGCCGTGAGCGAAACCGATCCTGTTCCAATAAATTTTATGTAGAATAAGTACAAAAAATGTTTTAATATTTTTATTATAATGCCATTCCACCAATACTAATTGACAGTGAACACCTTAAAAGTGATTATCTTTTTACATAACCAATTGCCAAAGCTGAAGCGAAATAGTACCACCGTTCACTTTGGCTGTGATAAGCATGGACTCGAATCTTATTGTGGACAGCTTCATAAATTGATGAACTGATATTTAGAGTAATGCTCGAAGGAATGGATGTCTTCGATGACTAAACTTCTTCTTACTCATCTGATTCAAAAATGTGGCGTAGCGAAATCAGTGTGCCACCAACTAATCCTATACTACTCGATCCGAAAAAGAGTACTTGAGCTTTTGAATAAGTAGCAAATTATTCTATACGTACTCCACATTAGAGATAAAGATGGTCATTCATTTGGTGTAATTTATAAAAAAAAAACTGACAAAATATGTTTTAAAATAAATACTGTAATTGAGTTTAAAAAAACAAATTTGATCAACTTGACGTCACTAAACTCACAGTAAATTCTTTTAGGACATATACGTGCAACTGGAATATGGCTAAAGGTAATACTAATGATGCTCCTCGTGCTCCCTTATATGGATCGTCCTCCAGTTATCTGACAGTGATCTCCAATTCCAGTTCGACAGGTTGTTCCCAGTTTGATTGTGAATGACAAAAACCTATTAAAAGCTTTTCGAGTAGTCTTATTATCCCATCAATCGCAATTGCAATAAGGTAATTGAATTCATGTGAAAATGATACGACTATTACTATGTTCGTTTTTCCAAGCATAATGACATTATTTGTTCGCTTCTGAAATGAGCTTAAATAATGACAAATTAAAGTGATTAATTAAGATTAGTTCACGGCTTTGCGCGATATTTAAAAAGAAAAGTGTATGTCATTAACAGTTTAAGAAGCAGTATCGTCCAGTCATTAGATCATTTGTTGTTTAAAAATCAGGCTCATGATACAGTGGTCAACGCCGTTGGCTTCCGTGACGTACCTCACAAGTTCATTTACAAACAGTTTCATTCATTGTATCGATCCTGCTCGAAGGCATGGATTATTGTGTTGTTCAAAATTTCTCCCCACCTTCATAATCCCAAAAAGCGGCGCGTCGTGAGAGTGATCTAATCACTAGTCTTCGTATCCTTTCAATCCCTATAAGCAACAGAGTAACAATCCATTCTCGTAGAAAAACATATATTGAGATTAACTCCGTGAGAATTCCATATGCTCCACGCTGTGGGCGGACATAGTTGTAAAAATAACTTTAATTTTTACCAAAATATAAACAGACAAAATCGAAATGAGTCATATTGATTATTCTATGAGCGAAAAGAGTTAACCATTTTGCCAAAACAAATATATTGTAGATTATTTTTACAATCGCGTCACAAAATTATTCACTCAATTGTCTGTTTTATTCTGTGTTGAAAATTAACCACCATTACGTTCAACATCTTGTAGAAATCTTATTTTTCTAATCGTTTTAATTCTCGACCCTCTATTTATTTACTTGATAAAGCTTCCATCTCTAACGAGGCGTTGATATCGAATTATAAATTACCATTCTCTTCCCTTCTGTTGGATTCGGGTGTCGATTTTCGGTATCAAAAATGACTGCCGCTGAAAACTTCAGAGGGATAAATCATGCGCGGAGAACGAGAACGGAGGGTGCCGTTAAACGGGATTAAACGACCGTTATGATGGGTCGTTATTTCGTTAGCGTAACGGCTTAACGGCGAAAAGCGAAGGTGCGAATTCGGAGTTCATTGAGTTGTTACTTATAAGCATGGCAGCGTTCAGTTAGTAAATTTGTTTACGAGTCTTCACGCTTCCATCTTTGTAATATTTTATTGAGTTTATATACTAGCGGAAAAACTAGAGGATTTTATTCATCCGGGTCTCTGTATAATCATATAGAACATAGCAAGCTATACAATATGATCACAAAGTTTAGATCCTGCTATTTATGAAGAAGATAATATTTCATAGTCTCGTTAAAACTTTTTCCATTGCCGACGCAGCTATTAAAATAATCAAGTTTCAAAGTTAATTTGATGGGATTTTTAAATTTTTTCGAATTTATTACCCATTAAAATATTTTCAAACCAAAAGATTATATTTTGGTCACTGGTATTTAAAAATACTCACATTGGTAGTAAAATATTATTCTCTTATTCAGTAATTAATTTTCGCTGAAGAACAAAGTGATCAAACTGTTAACCCTTTTACCGTGACGTGATTATTTTTCAAACGTTTTTGACATAAAACAATCCTCGAAACCAGGCTACGGATCGATTTTTTCACAATCTGTTATCCGAAATTCATGTAAAAATACTTAGTTAGATGAAATATTCATATGGGACTTAATGTGATTTATAAGACAAAAAGTTAAAATTTATTTAGTTCCACATGTATAACTTTATATGAATGATAGATTAAAGCTTCTTAGACATGAAGATAGCTTCAGAATCAGTGCATTTTTACAATGAGTAAAAATTTGAATGAATCATTTATACTGTCAATTTTTGGTGAAATGATTTATTATTTTTCAAATCATCTAAAATCACTTTTACGTTCAAGGTATTACATGTATTCAATATGTATTATATTTTTAGATAAATAAAACACATTATTATTGTTTGTTTTACTTCCACATATATTTTATTACTAATCACGAGAATTTTAGATGATGGTTTCATTGATGATTTCAATTGTATTATGATTATAACTATTACTGTAACATGCTATTCCGAAGTCAAAAGGTTAACAATAAGGGTCGAATTATTAATCAAGCAAAGTGACTATGGCATTTTTATTTTTCGCTTATAATAATTCAAAGTGCAAAACTATAGCAACCCTTTTACTACCCATGCTTAATCACTTTGATTTTCCGAGCCGTTAATTTAATCTTTTTGTAATCTGGAATTAATTAGAGCAGTTAAAAAAGGGTTTTTTCGTATTAACAAAAGCTTTGCTGTATGTTTTTTATGGCAAGTTTTCCAGCTAGTATTGTTTTCAATTAAATTAAGAGGAAATATACAGTGGCGCACTATATAAATCGCCCGTTTCGTTGTTTACACCTAAAGCCCACATTTTTAATTAGCATAATGATAAATTAATGTGATGAAAAAGTTACACGGAAATTTAATTACTAAATTGGAACTAACGGAAATAATCAAAATACATATTTCATTATTCATCAAATCTCTCCATCAGTTTTAAAATTATTTCATTTAATTTTGTATCAGTTGGAAATGCTAACTCGCTCGACGAAACCAGTTGTAATATTCACAAATATATATTTAATACAGAAAATATAAACAGTTTTAAATGTAATTTAGGATTTCGACAGAAGGTGCTTCGTAATACGTAGGATAAAACCCATCTATTATATGATCCATGCTTTTAGCTAGTAATTATTTCTTACGATAAAACATTTAAAATACCTGATAATAATAACTCACCCTCAAAATCACTCAATTCATTGAAAATTGAAATTTTAGCTAATTCATCTAGAATCTAGATTACGTTAAAAACAATCAAACTTTTGTAAATATAAAATATACAAACTCTTTACTACGGGTCAGTTCAAGTTCATGCTTGCACTTGAAATGCCTGAAGATGTCGAAAGTCGAAACCCGGGTTGTTAACGACAAAACTCGTGGAAAAGTTAAAAAAAAATCGATTCAAATTTAGTTTTAATGTACTATTCATATAAATTACTTTATAACTAAGTACATAAATATTTTATTTTCACATATTACACTTGACTCATCATGCACTAAAGATAAATTTTCTTTTTACTTTTAGTACGTTTATATTTTACTTGAAACCAGTATTGTTATAATAAAATATTATTTTTTTACTCTATCCGAAAAGAAAGGTTGAGCCACTGACTAACAGCCGGATCTCGTAAAACAACAGTTATGTTGAGATATTTTATAAGGATTACATATAGCAGGGTTCCAAATTAGGAGCGGACGTGAAAAAAAATCATGAATATAATAAGCTTTGTAAAATAAACACTTTGTGTGTATTTTAATATGTATCCATAATTTTATACTCAGTACAATAAATTAAAATTCTTCTTTTGGATAGTAAGCCATTACTGTAGGAGTTATTTTCAATTAGATATTTATTTTAATAATATGCATTGTTTAAGTTTATAAAAATATTTCGTATAATTATGACTCAATTAGTTTTTTTATAAAATTTCTAAATGCAGATGAAGAATACTTTTTTATACTATACTGGCTCTTAAATAACTAAAATGCCATTTGTTGTCTTCTAATGCCATAATTACAATTATATCAAACATCCCACAAGCTTAAAATGGATCTATAAAATTAATAAACTACCAAATTATTCCATCAATAATGAAATAGTGTGTAGTGTTTTATATTAAGTATGGAAAATTGCCCATATCCAATTCGAAGTTACAGCATCGTTTATGACAGATGACCGATTTATAGGTTTTTTATTATTAGGTTCCAACATAGCTTTTTAGAGCGTTTATTAGTTAAATAAATAATCTGAAAATTAATAATATTAACATTTTACCTTATATAGTTTCCTCAGTTTACGTGTCTATTCAACACGCACACACTCTGACTGAACATTCATAGTTAATGTGATCATACTATTTCTAGGTAATTTACAAAGGGATAGTATTCATATTTTTACGACACAATATAGTAAACTTCATGTGTATTTATTTAATAAAATATTTGTATTTGTACTTTTAATAATTATAACTCATTCAATGATGTTTATTGATTAAAGTCGCGGGCTACAATTGTAAATTAAGCGTCATAGAAATATTGGTTTTATTCCATAATGGGGACAGTAATTAGATAAAAGAACCGAAGAATTTTATTTCGCATTTTCTTTCAAAGAGTTTTGTTTAAATAAGCTACTCGTCAAATGAATGTGAATAGGTAGTGTCATTTGAATCTTTTTGTATTTGATTTAATTTGTCATCATAAGATATTGTATCGATTTCATATCTTAACTTGTATCATTCATTGTTGAATGATAATAAAAAGCTTAACAGATGGCAAATTTAATTAAGACAATACATTTAACAAAATTGTTATAAATAAAACATATCAAGTAGTTTTATAGTAACTGATCATTTGATAATGCTCGCAATGAGAGAAACCGATTCTTAACTCATATCCATAGACGGAAGTCTTGATAGTACATCTTGACTAAAAAAGATTTAATTATTGCGTATTGGATACAATTGAAAATGTTATTATTTCCCACCCACTGGCAACATTGAAATACAATGACTTGCTTCTTATACGGTACATATTGTGTGCACGTCCATCTATTCAAATTGTATCTTATGAATTGAAATACGCACTCACTTTAAACAATAAGTGTCAAGTAATGATGGTGATTGATCTCAAAATTACAAGTAAGTGCTCTGGTGTTGTATATTAAACTATAATACGATTATGTATGTATGCATGATGTATACCCACTGACCTAGAAATTAATATAAGTATACACGTAACAGTAACATAACGTTCATCGAATGAGCCTTTCCCCATCAGGCTTGTACCAGAGATTTGGAAGCCAGGTACGTAAGATCGCATTAAAAATATTATTGTATTGTGCTATATTTTTTTATGAATTGAATGTTTCATTTTTGATCATTCGCTTCAATAATAAAGTGAACGTTACTATTGTTCGGAATATTATGTAACTTAGCCGATAGATAGAGTTAGTTGTTAACTTTTTTTTTTAAATAAAATTTGTTTATAATACTTTTAACAATATCATTGTCTCTGATCGTATCTATGTTTTTTTTCAATAGACTGTAAAATAGAGCGTAATTAATATTTTTGATTTATATTCTGATAATTCACGGTATTTATTTTATATCCTTTTTGATAATAATACAAAAGCATAAACTGAATTTCCCGAAAATATGTAGGTAACATTAGCTCTGGATGATTGAGTTTTACTTGTAAATACCACTCGTGTTAACAGGGTCATTCAATTTTCTGTGTGGCATCATTTATGCGACACCTGTTTATTTAAAAATTACTTAATTGTGTTCTAAATTTAATTAGGTACGAGATGATAGTGTAAACCTTAATATCCAGGATGCGGTCACTTAAAAATAAATCTTGACCTTGAAATCGTACGTAAAAAATGTTAATTACTTTTATTATATAAGATGTGGTAGAAAATTTTGTTAATTGTGCAATAAATTAACGTCATCGAATTTTTACCACAATTGCATGAAAATCATGACTTTTTCAATTATTTATGACGGTCTTGTTGCGAAGTGGTAAATGTCTTATTAGGTTGCGGCAACCTCGGGTTCGAATCTGTTAACAGGGGAATTGATTTTTAAAGCGTATAATATAATTTTGTTTAACGGTGAGTATCTACTATTTTTTCAAACTCTTTCCCAATCATCCTATCCTTAAATCACTAGAGTTATTTAAGCCTTATCCATTTTTAGGTCACCAAAAAGTTCATAGTAAGCGACTGAAGTTGATAGATTCTTATGACGGATATTATATTATACAAACAATATCAAAGTACATAAAATGATATGCATTTATAATAATCATTTGGAATATGTAGATTACGTTAGATAAACATTGATTTTTGAATCAAAACTGCGTAACGTATGATAACCTTTTTTAAAATTGTAAAAATATTGAGTGAATTGATCTGCCACATCTCATAACTAATTGTCCATCTATAAATCAATAAAACCATCCAATCAGTCAAAGTGTCCATCATAATATATTGATACCGCCCTAAATGGTAGGTCATCAGAACTCTCTCGAACGATCTATTTTCCACCTCAGCCTATGAGTTTAAGTCAATACTATAGCGATTCAATATAGAGTAATTTCAATTTGTAAAGAGACATTTATGCACGATGTTCCGGAATGGTATTGCGGGCATCTCGCTCAAAAATGTCTCTGACTCTTTCACGCCCTGAGTGCATGAGATACGAGGTATATCATGAAAAATTCGATGGACCATAAATAATGGGTTATCGGGCGGACTTTTAACGATCTTTTTTGTAACGGTTTGGCTACCTAAAGGAACCGCTTTTTTTTCATTCAATTAGTTAGAGATTGGAGAGCATTGAGTGTGCACGTGCTTGCCAGATAAGTCTTACAAAGTCTAGTAAATTTCTGATATCGCCTTCGCAATTATAATTCTCGTGTATTATGTATTGTAGAACGTAACGTGTATTTTAAATCTATCTGTGTTAAATTCGTGTGTAAAGTCTGTGAAAATTCGTAACATTAATAATGGTGCTAACCGCACCCACATAACGCTTTGAGATCGTCTTTTTGTTTATAAGAGCACCATGTTTCTCCTACTCCGTTCCCAAAATTCCTCTTCCTAAGTGTCGGATAGGAGGCTCCTTTTCGATTTACGAGGGAGCCGAATCAAGGTCGTTCTCAATATGTATGTATGAATTTTATTATGCAATGCTAAATTGTAAAACTTACTGTTAATTGTATATTGTATGTTTAAATCATTAATAATTTTACTACATTCTTCTTTTTATGCAAATTGTAAAAAAAATCCATACCAGCTCCCAATATGGAGCGTATGAACTCAACGTTTATGACATTTATAACGAGAACATCTTGCTTCTAAGTTGCCTAAACATTGTTTTTCAGGGAGTAGAGATATGTAGAATGGTTAGGAATAGGGCAAGCTAGTGGTTTGTTAATAATTGAATAATGAAACTTATGGGCTGAGAACCAGTGAGTTTTGCAACAGAAACCAACGACATGGACATCCGGACTACGGTCCCAATACATAATATAATACTATAAATTTAAAAATATTATTGAACACGGCTTTACAAAATGACTTTTAAATTGAACTGCATGTATTAAATTCTTGGTTACGACCTCCGATTTATTATTGCTGTTAAACGAATCATATTCCTAAGTGAGAGTGACTGGTTTATTTTTTACGCGGTGCTTAAAGTTACGCCTCTACTACACTGTTTTAAATAATGTGACTATGCTGCAATGTGCTACGATAATAACTTTGCATTATTCTTATGCAAAATATTACTAATTCGGGCAAATACTTGAACACATTAGCGATGCTTTTCAAGATACGTATGTAGTGCAACAGTTTAAATATTTGCATTCATAATGCTCTCATATTTGTCTTTGAATTTGAATGATGAAATGTATTAGACACAGTAATTTGTAATCTTCCACGTTCTGATAAATAGATTTGAATTCAAAAAAATGGTTATGATTTATTTAGACGAAAACGCTCGTCATTTAAAACATTTGAAGCAAATCCACTATAATTATAACTACATATATTCAAAAACACCTGTGTAAAATGGCCTGTTAACAGTTCGCATTTTTATTTTACGATTTGTCTAAAATAACTAGATTCACATGTACTAATTGCTGAGAATAAATAGTGATTATTATTTTATTTGAACTAAATATCGCTTTATTGTAATCGATTCACGCAATTAATACTAAGCATCGATTTTCTCAGCAGTAAATACAAACATTAATTTAATCAACGATTTTTTTCCAGTCTATATCGTTCTTAAACAACAATTTTATAGGTATTAAGTGGAGATGCTGTAATATTCAGATAATGTTTCTATGTATTGCTCTTTTATCAGCGGTACCAACTTTTTGGGCCTCACTAAACTCACGATTTTATAACTCGTAGACCACTTAATGATTTTTCTTAAATAAATACACTTATTTTATCATAACAAATTAATAAGAACAATTTTTGTAGCTGCGGTTTTTATATAAGTGTCTTATTCTTGACTCCAATTTAAGTTACTGCAATAACTTTGTCGACCACCGAAATTTTCTCGCGGACTACCAATCATTTACGGACCATATGTTGATGACCGTAGATATGTTAAATCAAAATGTTTTCGAGTGATAATTAATTAAAGTGTGTTATATTTGTTTAGGCAGTAATCAAAAATTAGTCTCCCTAGTTAATTGTATATCTTTAAACAGAATAAATTAGTTATTTTGACAGTTTAAAGTCCAAAACAAAAAAAATGTAGTATACTTTTATACGCTATTAAAATTGGATTTATTCCAGCTTGCAGAATTTTTCAAATCTTCTACCAGTCATCATAACGATAGGTAAGGGTATTTTTTTTAATTGGATACATTTATAAGTATGGTTGGATTGAGAATTTTGCAATGATACTGCAATATGTATTCAACTATTATTCAATAATTATTACTCAATATTACTGACATTCTAAAACTGTTTATTTTAATCATGTAAACCCTTATTTCATTCCCTATACTTACTCTATGTAATTATTAATTTACATAATAATTACATAGTATAATAACGGCGTTAGACCATTATTGATATAATAACAAATGGCTTGTATGCTATTTCTAGATTATTATTTCTTTACCTTAGAGGCATAGATGTGGACCAAATGAACCTATTCGGTACATACAATGCACACCTGCTAATTATCAATGGGAACGGAATGTCAATATATTGCAATTTAAAATGAGTTTTTTAAATTGATATTTAAATATATGCACTACGACATCAAATGTAATAAAAAAATATGAGAAAATAACAATTACATAACTAAAAAATAACCAAAGTAATGAAGTTTTATTTAATAATATATGGGTATTAATAGAATATCAAATTTAAGTTGCTTATTATTATCGTATTGATAATTAAGGCCAAAATTTTTGAATGACTAATAAAAATGTCAAGATAGCCATTTTGGAATACGGAGCACTTTTGTAATTTTGAAATATTATTTGAATATTTTAGAACTAGCAATCAGATCCAATTAAATAATAGAGACATAAAAACAGAACTATACACTTTTCGTATATAATTGTAGGGCTAAAAGGCCGAACGAGTAAAATTAATTAAAAGATTGCTGTCTTGAAAAAATCAAAATATTCAATAATAAGAAATGAAAAAAAAAAAGGAAAACATTCAGTATTACAACTATTTATTTCAAATTTTAATGATTTTTTTTGTATGGTATGAGATAATTTTTAAAGGGAAAATATATTACCAAAAATCTCAAACGTTAAATTGAGAAAAATCGAAATTTGATATTGATATAATCGAGAATCGAAGGTGGAATCATCTGATCGCTAAGGCTAAGTACCAACTGATAGAATACTGAGGCCGGGAAAACGCACAATCGATGCATTATTGATTAGAAATGCGGATTTATTTTCTAAGCTAACCGTTTATTTTGCAGAATTTTTCATCATATCCGGCTTGGAAAATTTAAGCACCTGTTTATTTCGACGATTTCAACAAATGCTCATTATGGGCTTGTTTCTAATACTGTCTTTCTTAACCCATTGTTTACGGTGTGCACAAATTTGTGCGTTATTACTATAGTAATTGAAAAGCCCGTAAACAAAGTGTTAAGAATTTGGTCTTAAAGTAGGGTCACGAAAAGCTTTGTAGATTGTTAATAGCTCTAACTGCAATACGTATTGAAAAATGAAATGCATGGTTGGTTTTTCGGTAAATTATGGATATATGGTCACGGGGCAGAATCGCAATCCTCTCGAGCTAAGCTCAAAAAATTTATACATACTGCTTATAATTTTATGTTTTGACTTTACTCTTTGAGTTCTTGTGGATTATTATAAAATGTGGAATCAAAATAATTAAATCTGAAGAATAATACTGATTATTGTATGAGTTCTGAAAGAAGAATTGGTTTTTTAATATCAGACTATAATACAATTATTCTTTTTATTTTAAATAAATAATAAACTTATGTGACTGTCTCTATCTGTATAATATTATTATTTGTGTAGGTTTTGGTTGCATTTTTGCTCCTGTAAATTAAAACAACTCGAGTTCATACTTATTGCGAAATATTCTTTAGGATCTTCTATAATAATAAATTTAAAAATTAAAGACGAAACATATCAAAAAAAATCGTAAGCCTTACATTCATTTCATTTAATGTACTTATCTTTAAAAAAATCTGTCCCGTGACATATATATATACATAATTTACCGGCTTTTCAATTATAAAACATCAAAAATCGATATAATGGACCTAAATGCCACTAACATTGCTAACAACCGATTCTTAGCGATCGAGCTGCGGGTGGTAAAATAAATCGACAGGCACTGATAGATGTTCTGATCATTCGCGCATGTTCAAAAACCAAGTGTTAATCAACCGATCAATCTCGTATGATGTGAAGTACTGTTTCCATTCCGACAGTGAGAACGATTTTTATGAGCATTGGCAACTCTCAAGATGGGAAGCGAATTGAGGGTAATGACACATCATTATGCATACATAGGTATGTCATCCCTGTGCTGTATGCCAAGGAGAAATTTGTATTTTGAATTTGTAATAATGTAGGTGTATCGAAAGGAAACTATAAACCAATTCTTTCAATTCAGAACTTATTAAATTTTAATCGTTAGATTTTTTTACCATGTTTGTATGGGCACCTATTCTTTGGAACGTATCACCTGTGTAAAAGGAGGATCGGGTGTATATGAAACCCTGAAAAAAATAAATGACTTCTTTTAAAGCCAATATGTATCTCAATTAATTTGAATTGTTTGAATATATATTTGAACTGACGAGCAGTAAACAGTTTGTATCGTTTATATACAAAAATAAAATAAGTTATATATATTTATAAGTTAAATATGTATATAAGTTAAATTGCTACTAAAATGTAAATAAGGGACAATTTTAAAATAAGTAAGTTCGTTATAATTATCAGGATTTTTTAATGTAGTATCGCAAATACTTATGACCAGATAATAACATAGGAATATCTAAAATAAATGATCACTCAAATTTGATATTGAAATTCCATGAAGCTCCCTCAGTCAAAATTATTAATTATATCAGCTTATTTCTAGAAATCCCATTAATAAAATTGCCTGATTTTTTATGATATCGTCACTTTCTCACAAATATTCAACAACCATTTACTTGGCATAGAATTTTGCTTCAACGCCAATGACATATTATATTGGAACTTGTAGTTTGAAGAGCGTGTTGATTTATTGTCATCTCTCAAATAATCATCCCAAACCTAATTATCATAAGTAACATTTAAAAAAAATCAGAACTCAAGCCGTTAGCTTAAAATGTACAGTGGATACTATTAAGAAAAAGTTATCGATCAATGATTGAAATATATTTTTTTTTAACATGTTCGCTCCCAACTTCAAGCATATGGACTTCTAACGGAGTTTATCTCAGCATACATTTTTCTACAAGAACTGCTTATTACTCAGATGCTCAACCTCTCTTTTTCGAAGAGACTAGGAGACGGACAAGATACGAGGACTCCAACAGAACTAGTGGTTAGCTAATCGCTTCGGAAGGAATTTTCATCAACACAGACATCCATGCCTTTGAACAGATTTATCGACTGAAAAAATCTGCTCGTCCGGGTATCGAGCCCGGGTGGTCCGGAACGCAAGCCAACAACGTTGACCACTGCGCCACAGACCGGGCAGATATAATTTAATGGAAATAATTAACTTAATTTATTACTATTTTGCCACATACTCTACTCAGTTCTCTGGGTCGTTTTTAATTAATTTATGATATTTAATTGATTCTATTATGTTATCTGTCTTACTTAAGTGAATAACTATGAATCGTTGCATGCCCTGGACCAGGGCTCGCCAAGCTGGGGCTATACAATATTTAATTTTTCGGTAAAAATAAAATACATGGCACAACAGCTGACAACAATGCGCCATGCATTTATAAATATAATAAAAGCAGCAGATGGCATAAAACAAAACACAATAACCATTCAACATTGAATGGCATACAAATCAAAACACCAAGTTCACTGCTGAAAATGTACACCTAAATAGGCAGTGCATTGATCAGCAAAACAGCCCATGGGACTGTACTTATGTATTACTCTCTAAAAAAATATTATTTCATTCATATTCTCTTTTTAATCTAATGCTTGAAGACGATAAGTATTCATTATTATGGAAAATAATGGCTTTAATAAATAATACATCCGTATTATTCATTTTTAAATCAATAACAGTACAGTATAGTAAAAATAATAATACATTTTTAGTACTTTTTCCACATAAAATTTATTTGATCAGGACCGGTTTCGCTCATGGCGAGCATTGTCCACTGAGCATTGTCATCAGTTGACAATGCTCGCCATGAGCGAAACCGGTCCTGATCAAATAAATTTTATGTGGAAAAAGTACTAAAAATGTATTATTATTTTTATTATAATGCCTTTCCACCAAGTATTGACAGTGAACACCCTAAAAGTGAGTACAGTATAGGTTGAGTAAGATTAGCAAGATTGAAAAGGGCATTTCAATATGTGCCTGAGACGGATTTTTATGAACAAAAAAAAAGTAAAATTGTAATGTACAGCAAAGCATGCTATCAGTTAACAGCCAAGAAGCAACTAGGAAATTTCGCCTACGCTACAAATGAGCTGAAGTCGTAAAGAAAGTTATAAGGCCACCACTAATAAAGTTGTAATTTGTCCCTTGCTAACTACTTTTCGCACTCAATTGCTCTTGTTTGTTTGTGAGCAATGAGTAAACATAAAATGCATTATATTGCAGTTTCCAGCGACGCGTATTGGTGTCAACTCTATATTTGGTTTATCTTATGCGACGCCTAGGTCAATATAAAGCCAAAACACTTTAATCTTATGACGGCTGGCTGACATTACATCATACAGATACCATATTCAGCTGCTATTTATTTGTTTATTATTTTATTATCAATTAAAACGTTAATGCGGTGTAATAAACATGATTTATATTTCTTGTTCGTACTGCGAATTTTATTATAGTAATGTTGTATTTGCTCGGCCTAGCTTTTTGCGCAAGTGATTTTATCCTTCTTCTTGCACATTGTTCAATCCTAATGCTTAACACAAACTTTCTCTTTGACTATTTCGAAATTTACTATCGACACATTAGATTAAAATCTCTACGCAATAAACGAGATATTTAATATCACAATTAAGTGACTGAGCAAGTCACTAGACAACTTTTTTCTATACAATACTAGTATTGCTACCCGGCGTCGCTCGGACTAAGCGACCAATAATTATTTAATGTTATAACATCCAAAATAGAGTTAAAATAAAATCACAAACTTTATTTAATTTGACGACAGCCCCGCCCCATTCTCGCCCATTAAAATGTCCAAATTTAAGGAAAAAATCTAATTTTCTGTCAAAGAAATGTCAAATAATACCTTCACGTAAATAATAAACATTATTATATTAATAAAAGCCGGGAAAAGTGCAGTAGAAGACTAATTTATTACATTTTGACTAAATGTCTTCGCCGATAAAAATTCAAACATATTTTCTTTCATATTCGTTTTTATGGCAACTTGCAACAACAATGCAAAAGGAAATTACAGACCCACATACATACATACGCCGTTTCGGTGTTATATATATATGGTAAAAAAAGGTAAATTATTGATATGGTCACGGGACAGAATTTTTGTAAAGATTTATGAAAAATAAGCACATTAAATGAAATGATCTCTCATTTTCAGGTATTTGAAAGCAGATAACATTATTTTAATAAATGTAAGGCTAACGATTTTTTTGAAATGTTTCGTCTTTAATTTTTTCTAATAGAAGATCCTAAAGAATCTTCGCAATATGTATGAAATCGATTTTTTTTAATTTACAGGAGCAAAAATGCAACCACAAGCTACACAAATAATAATATTATACAGATAGAGACAGTCACATAAGTTTATTATTTGTTTAAAATAAAAAGAATTATGTTACTATAGGCTAATATTAAATAACTCAAAGTAAGCTAATATTAATCCACAAGAACTCAAAGAGTAAAGTCAAAACATTTTAAGCCAGTATGTATAAATTTTTTGAGCTTAGCTCGAGAGGATTGGGTTTCTGTCCCGAGACCATATATCCATAATTTACCAAAAAATATTAGTCCGATGCAAATTTGTCACGGACTATGATAATTTGACTACGATGAAAAAAAAGCAATGTATATTAGTTCTACAAAAAATATAAGATATATAGTTAACAGCTATTTCAGCTAACACAAGACGAGTGCGTAAGCCAAAATAGCTATCAACTATATAGTTTATATATTTTTTATAACTATTTAAGGTTTTAAATACACAGAGGGCTGTGAATTCTCTGGAATTGAGACATGGTAAGCTCTCGAGTTTTCTTCTAATAAGGCTCAAATCTTTGAACGGATGATTTGATATATCTATTTTTAAATCGATTTGTGCCACAGTTTTTCATATATTTCCTCCTATTATCGATTCACCATGATTGTATAGTCTTTTCGTCACCCCGTCTTTTTATTCTTACCTCAAACCTTCTTCACCACAATAAGTATTCAGATGACCGGTAAAGCGCCAGGAAAAATTAATTAAGCTTTTCAGGGTGATTGATTGCCTATAATCTACGAGAACAATGTAAGAACGGCAAATACTTAAAAAAAAGTCGGTTCAATTATTTCATATTAATTTTTAATTTTGATTTACAGAAGAAGTATAAACATAATGTTAATTTGTTCTATTTCAAATATTTTATTTACCGTGGAAAAAAAATATTTATTTCGGATGAAATATTTTCATTAACTTTCAAAGCTTTCATTATTATAACATCCTTCCGGGATATCATATTAATAAACGTAATAAAAAATATGAACCAAAGTTCTCGGAAATAAAATTA
This sequence comes from Himalopsyche kuldschensis, assembly GCA_028554975.1. Taxonomy (NCBI): domain Eukaryota; kingdom Metazoa; phylum Arthropoda; class Insecta; order Trichoptera; family Rhyacophilidae; genus Himalopsyche; species Himalopsyche kuldschensis. Next base: position 3,267,253 of record JAHFWI010000036.1, read on the forward strand.
CAATATATATTGGGCAGTGAAAAATTTCACTAAATGAGAATAAAATTTGTTTCTGTATAATTGCAAATTTTGAAATATGGATACGAAAATATGTGAAGTTTTTTATTATATTTGAAAATATCGACGCAAATGGATCATTTATTACTTTTATGGTGTAAGCTGACAATTATTCTTGTTGGAAAAGAATTGTTGTACATCAATTAATAAAAATAAATGACATTTTTTAAATGAATTCTAATCTAGTAAATAAAAATCAATATTTTTTTTATTTATTCGTACTCTATGCGCTCCCATACTGTACCCGTCCGATCTCAACGACACTTTGGTGATTTGTTGTGTAGACGCCCGGGAAGGTTCTAGCGTTTCTAAATCGTTCATCCAATTGCGATAAAGCTTTGGTGATTTGTTGTGTAGACGCCCACAATTTTTTTTAAATTTCATCCAATTGCGATAAAGCTTTATATGTTTTAAATGAATGTTTTTCGTTCATCCGATATACTTTGGTGATTTGTTGTGTTGACGCCCACGTTCTTATTGAATGTTTTTTTGTCCCGTATACGATCGTATTGGAGCGTTTAATTTATTCGCATACGCACCAAACAGAAAAAAAAATGTGTATCCAAAAGCACTTCAATAAACACAATTAAAACGCAAACACTTCCATTATTTGAGTGAAATTCTAACGCTTGCCGGGTACCGGCTAGTATTTTATAAAAAGTTTCTGACCAATAAATTTGCTCATCTCAAGTCTATCACTCAATTTCTTAAAAAAATAAGGATACATAAAAATATTTATCGATGACGTTAATAAAGTGCATTTTAAAATTCCACAAAAAAATACATATTGTTGGCAGCGTCGTATGCATTTAAATAAATTTATCATGGTAATTACCAAACTAAAGTTTCGCATTCTTTTTTAAAATCTTCCCAACCAATTGATTAATTTGTGATGAATTCTTAATTTACCTTTTATCACACTGTTTTTGTAACTCATCTTTTTTGAAAGTGAAAATCTGATGACAGTTAGTGTGTGCATGCTTTTCAAAGAGACGAAACACGTCACACAGCTAGGTCTTAATCAATCGGAAAACAGACCTAATTGTATGTAAAAAATGAAATTTTGAAACTGACAACTATTTAAATACTTCATTAAATAGTCAACGTCTTTCGTAACGATTCATTTTTAATCTTACAAACTATAGCTGTAGTTAGAGGTTGGAATACCGGTATTTCCTATACCGGGATCCGAGTATTTTGGCTATTTTGGTTGTTTGAACAAAAACAGTTAAGGAATTGGAATATTTACAATACTTAGATTTAATTCAAGCGTTGGTAATTCGTATACGCGATAACAGTTCACTTGTTTAAATATTTTGATTATTCTTTTAAATTTAGTTTGTTTCTTTCGATGGATTCGGTGGTTACTTTGTGGAAGTTCATTTTTATATAAAATTTAAAATAAATTTGATATTAGTTTGCATCAATGTCTTGTGAATTTGACTAGTATTGGAATCTGACTAGGTTAATTTTTGCTCATTTTTAACAATTAGTTATTACCGGTATCTAATAGCAAATACCGTTATTGGCATATTCACGCAGTACTGCAAACCCTAACTCCAGCCACTTGAGTAATCTAAATAAACACACATATTGAATGAGCAATAAAAACACGATTAAAATATTATAACCCAGTAGTTAAAGATATATTGCCACAACATATTTTTTTCGATATGCTTTTACTCTCATCTGACTAAATAACGTATATAATATAATCTCCGTAAAAATAATCAAACGAGACATGTATTATGTAAGAGAACTACCTGAGCTCTGAGAAAATTAAACGAACAAGTGTCTATTAGGTAAGTATATTATTCAAACGTTAATTTTGGTATTCAATCCTCATACGCAATAAATTTGGTGTACGAAATATTAAACTGTGTTTACAAACACACGCGTTGTAATTCTGACTAATTTCTACGAGTATACGTACATGAGCGTGTCTGAATTCGCTTAGTTCAAGATAGGTATAAATGTTTTTTCGTTGTCAATTGATGGTTTAGAAATTCATACTCAGTGGCAAACCAATTGGACACCTGTCGAGATTAGTTTTTTTTACAATAGTCTCAATTTTTTTTTGTTTCTGGTAGTGTAATATTAAAAGGGCATGAAAAGACTTACCTCTCCTCATACACTTCCTCCAGTTAATCCTGTACGGCAGTATCCAGTGACGAAACAAACATTAAGTGTGTCTACAGTTTTTCTGATCAACTACAAGTGTCTTTAGAGCAGAGGTTCTCATGTGCGGCCACCAGAAGATTTTTCTGCGGCCACCAACAGCTTGATAGTTAATATTGATATTTAATAAAATTTAATTTGTTAGCAAATATACTGATTTTTTTTTATTTTTTCTACATTGTATTGTGCATCAAGAATTGTTAGTTCGCAAAAACTCAAACACAAACATGTTAAGGTATTTTTGACAAAAAAAGACTCGACACAAATATTTGGTGCGGCCACAAGACATTTTTGTAGGACCGCTGATGTACCTAACGCGGCCACAGACATAATTTACGTGCGAACCACTGCTTTAGAGTATCTACCAGGGCTTTGTAGTCGTTAAAAAAACACGGCTTCGACTCCAACATTGACCAAAAATACGTTTTTCTCCTGTTTATGTATATTCAATTAAATATCAACCAACCAATGCGGCCAATTGCCAATTTTTACATATGTATACATAAATAAAAAGTTTAAAATTTTCGACTCATAGTACGACCCCTGCCAAAACGCCGCGACGACTCCGACTCCGGTCAAAAAACCGCGACTCTACAGCCCTGGTGATGTGCACTTGAGTGCAGAAAATCTTGCTCTCTAAATAAAATAAAGGCTTCTATGAATTGACATCTGTGACGCTCTGAATATGATGTAGTAAATTTTATGAAAACCTGTTATTTTCCCATTTTTATTACCAAGTGGAGTGGATGAAAATCAAGGAATCACATACATTTAAATAAATGCAACAACTTTGTTTACTATTAAGAGAATTTTCACACATATGTACATCATTGCGATTAAGCACAGATAGATATATTGATTGAAAAATCAATTAAACAAAGTCATACTACTGGGATTTATGAGCATTGCTGCTTTTAAAAAGACGACACTTGCCATTTGGTTTCAGACCTGGTATATTAAGATGAGAAACTCTAAATCCGTTTCTCTTAACTTGTTTTGAGGGATGCAGAATTTTCATTTCACTAAAATGTCATCATTTCGTTTTTGACCCATAAACCACAGACGACAAACTCATCCAAAAGTAAATTCATACTGAAAGAACAAGATTTTTTTTTTATTACAAAGCTCATTTCATGATCGTATACCGTGATGTATACCGTATTTCAATAAACATAAGGATCAGTGAAAAACATATAAAGACCACAATACAACGAATATCCAGTCAAATTTAAAAATTGTTAAAACCATTAGCGCGCGATCAAACAGTTGCAGTTTTGACGCGTGCCAGCTTAGTATTTTACGTGCAAACACATCCACACATTTTTTCCGTTCATAGCACACTTAACATAATCTTATATATAAAACCGAAACGGCGTATGTATGTATGTGGGTCTGTAATTCCCTTTTGCATTGTTGTTGCAAGTTCAAACAAACGAATTGATTTCTCTCGCGAAAGTTTCGACGGTAAATTTGTTTAGTTATCAATGTGTGTGTAGAGACTCCAATTACTCGAGTATCGAGTAGTACATTTTACAAAATACTCGAGTACTCGAGTAGTTTCATATGAACCAAAATATCTTATATATAAAACCGAAACGGCGTATGTATGTCTGTGGGTCTGTAATTCCCTTTTGCATTGTTGCGTCTGAATTTACGCGCCGAGGTGAACATAACCCCAAACTGGTCCGAGCGAAGCCGGGTTCGAATACTAGTAATTATATAAACTTTCTTGCCCTTATCTTTAAACGTATATTGTCACTTATTTTTCAAAAACACATTTTTAGATAACAGGTTTCCTGTTTTCAATGATTCGATTTCCTCGAGGAAATTAGTCCGTTAAAACGAGACTTTACTTTACTTCAATGTGGACTTCTTTTCCAGCATTACAGTGATATTTTAGACCCTGGTCATTTAAATAGTCATCGATTGATCACTTTTAAGGCGTTCACTGTCAATATTTGGTGGAATGGCATTATAATAAAAATAATAACATATTTTAGTACTTATTCTACAAAAAAATTATTGTATCAGGACCGGTATCGCTCATGGCGAGCATTATTAACTGATGTTATCATTGATTGAATTGGAATTTATTTACCATAATCTATCATAATTTCACTATAGCCCAACGATTTCTTGCTTGCAGAATTACGTCAAGAAGACATTAGAGAATCGTTAAAGATCGAGAGCCATTCTTCTTGGTGACCCTCCATAATTAAAAGTAAAAAGTAAGCTGTCCTATGAACTGTAGCAACCACGCCTTCCTGTCAGTAGACTTGAATATAAAAACCAAACTAAGAGACAAATATGAAGGGAAGAACTTTGACGCTGACGCGCCTAAGAAGCTCCATCAAATAGATATCCAAAATCAAAGTTTCAAAAAATATATAATATATAATTAAGAGCTTCGCCGACTTCACGCCACATTGATACCGCGATGATAAAATCTATCATTTTTCTACTGAATTCTATTGAATTTAAATTGATAACCAAAAGATTGCTGAATTGGTTTTCTTTCAATTTATGGAAGAACAATTAGCTTTGTTGCAGTTGAAAGAATAACATTTTTTATTGGTAAATGTTTTAGTTTTACGTTTCTTGATTCAAGCAGTCGGATTAATGTACGCGTGGCGTAACCGTGACACTGTTTCTACGTGTTTTACCGTGAAGTTGAACTATAAAATTCTCGTTTACATAATCACCATCAAAATATAAAGCAGGCCGGTCTTTATTTTAGGATTTATGGTCAATCGAAAAAGAACGCATTTTCTTTACAAGCGATCAGCTGTTAACTGGCCAGCGGCAACTTTGCTTAAGTAATCAAGATACAGTAGCGCCTAAAATTTTCTAAAATCTTTAAATAAAGTAAGATCTATCTATCTATCTATATATATAAAAATGAATGTCTGTGTGTATGTCCGCTATGGACTACTAAACCGCTCTACCGATCGATGTGAAACTTTACAAATTTATTGAGTACACTCCCGCAATAGTTTCTGGCTTACCAACCCTTCCCCAACCACCCCCAACATCCACCCCATAAACTTCATGAATTTGTCGAGTTCACACCTTCGAAGGTTTTGGCATACCCGCTCCATACGCCCCAAACCCCACCCCGCCAAACAACCCCTCCCAAAAATTGATATCGATTTTTACAAATTTCTACTACACTCCGCGAAACTTTCTGGCGTACACCCCTCCTACCTCACCCCCAATCCCCCTACAACGCGCAGGGTACAGCTAGTAACTTATAAATATTATAAGTAAGAATATATTTTTTTATTGGGTCGGCGCTCGGCATGTCTTACACATGAGCCGAGGACCACATATTATATGTGCCCATCAACAATTATATATGCGAGCCACTGAAACTGTTTTTTTGTGTTAAACAATAATAACAAAAATCATTATGATTTCAGTGAATAAGCTTAACTCATTGAGTGGTGAGTTATTTTAGATAAATTAAGATAAATAATGTGTCAGCCACCATGCCTAGTTCGTCTATTCAGCGCTGTGTGTCACGACACGAACTCACAATTTGTACGGTCTTTTGTACCTAACTTAACTTATCGCCCGTTTTTTCAATGCATTTTAGCTCTCGGATTACGCGATATTTCGCATAAAATATCTGCCCCGTTAATCAAGAGGTTAGTGTAATTTAATGTTAAAACACAAACAAAAAAATTATAATCTTATAATGCGTATTTGCTATTTTTCAACTATTTTTGAGAAATGAAAAATCCAATGCTCACAAAGTGGTGACCGTGTTTACAATCGAATCTAGCTGATCGACCGTTTGGTAATCAATTTCAATTCATATTCAGATCATTAAATATAATATAATATTACGCACTATAAACAGTGAAAATAGAATAACTGGTAACCAGAAAATAGCACCATATCAGACTTTCCGTCAAAACATAATTTTATCTAACCACAATTTATAAATAATGCAATTAAAAAAATCTAATCACAGACATGTCATGAAATTAGTGTTTGATTGCTAACAGTTAAAACAAGCAAATCAAACGTCTGTGATGTTACTATTGGAACACTTTTTTACCCTCCCTGATAAAATTTAATAGTCAGCCATTGCAATGAATTGATATTAATCTACTATTTATTTACGTATACTAATCTCGAATCACTTTGCCGATGAAGTGGTTATAACATTAAATCTGAAAGCCTAAATGCATTATAACTTGCGAGTCTTGCAAAAAACATTTCAAATTATAGTTACATTACTATTCTAATAATATGTGACCCAGATCTATAAAACCAATATTTTTAGCTATAAAATATTGATAGCATAGAACAGCGTTTCTCAATTATGTTAATTCGGTCGCGCACCCTTTTTATTATTGTGTACCCGAAATCTCTCAAATATTTCTAGAACCTTGACGTTCATGGACACGTGTTTCCTAACTTGGGGTGTGTTTATTCATGAAACCATGAATATATTATGAGAATAGGTTTCTGTTTGTCATCTTTAGCACAGAAGAAAATATAAATTGTGTTTAAATTTTTCATCTTCTTCGCTGTCGACTTGACGTCGCGGAAACCATTTTAGGAAACATTTGGATTTAATTCTAATACTAATATCATTTTTTTAAATCTATAACATTTCATACATAGATACTACTGAATTACGTAAGGTTACATTTATTTTTTACACAGTTAAAATCAGTTGTAACACAAAAATTATAGTAAAATTACAGATTTTGTTCAGCCTTATTTTGTTTTCTTTTCCACAGAACTAAAGCCTGTTAAACTATTGTTTTTTGACTACAATACCTGATAAAAAATTCTTTAGCTGCATCTATCCCAATTGAGAGTTTTTCTGTTTTTTTTTCACATAGAAACACAAAAAAAGGGTATGTAAAATTCATCAATCATTCAATTATTTGCTTAAAAATACATGAACTGATTCAAAGTAATCAAATACCAGTTTGCATTCAGAGTTTCTAACCCTTATAAACGGAAGCTTATAGCGTTACCACAGCGCCACGCTGATCTACCAACTAATTTGAGCTACCTGATGTGTTCTCTGATCTTTTTATCAAATCAAAACATTTTAATGAGCCCACACAGGCGCAATGATTCGCTACCGTAAATAAGCACTGGTATTCCAGCTATTCTTAGTTTTCTTCTTTGTGTAATACATAATAATGACGGTTATGTTTATTTATAAAAATATTTACAATACTTACACAAATTTTATACAAATACGAAACTGCTTTTATTTTATATGCTTGCTATTTAAACATGATGGATTTGCGTTTGACAATCATTTTTGATTGAAAAATGAAAGCTTTGTAGATATGAAAAGATACTAAAAATAATAACAAAAATTCATGGAAATTTCTCTATACATAGAAAAAATGACATACAAATATATGCTTAATAAAATATAATAAAAATATATTGGATGCGTACTTTGTATTTGAATTCTTTGATAGAACGGATTTGAAGAGCAACGACTCTCAAACGTGAAATGTCTGTACTTTTATCAAATCCAATCAAAAACACAAACGTCTCTTTCAATATTCAAATTTGGAATCTACAATCGGCTACAATCAATTTTATGTTTTAAATTTGATTATTTTTCTTCTTTTTCACATAAAAAAAATATACTCTCCATTTTATAGCACCTCACGCCAGTTGGCTCAAACGGTTATTGAATAATTGTACTGTTATTTTATATTGCAACGCTGATATAGTGAGTTTTTGCTATTTTTAAACTGGTATTTCATTTTCGGAAAAAAGATTCCTGATATCGGGATCCCGGCTTCAGTAATATTATTAATGCAATATTCCTATCAGATGCAGAAAAAAAGGCAAAGCTTAACGAAGGTTGTAGCGCCAGACTATGGAAAGCTACCCGTCTATTAATTTGATATATAAATTGAAATCATACATTCGACATAACTTTTGCAGTATATTATTGCCGAGAAGATATTACCCTGAAGAAGCAAACACGTATCTATCTATTGATTAAATCGGTATTTTCTTACAACTAATATAAAAAAAAAAAAAAACATGTTTTGTACTTATCCAGCAAAAAAAAAATTAGATTAGAACCGGTTTCGCTCATCGTGAAAATTTCAAACTGATGATTCAAATGCTTATTATGAACGAAATCGGTCTTGATATAAAGAGATTTATTGTGGAATAAGTACAATAAGGTTAATTGTTTTTAAACATAATTTGTCCTTTCCACCAATTATTGACAGGGAAAACATTAAAAGTTAAAAACAAAACACTTTTAAGGTGTTCACTGTCAACACTTGGTGGAATGGCATTATAATAAAAATAATAAAACATTTTTAGTACTTTTTCGACATAAAATTTATTAGATCAGATTCAAGTCTAATAAAATACTTAAAGGTTAAGCCAGAAAAAAACTTACATTCTTCAGCAATTTATAATGATGAATGATTTTTAATAATAAATGGCTAATGGTTTTTAGTATCAAGTCAACGTAATTATCCGATTTGTTAGTTATCGATATCTTAAAAATTAAAGCACAGGATTTAAAATGTTAACCAACATTTATTTTTATCACTGCAAGGCTTTGAAGGATCTTTTAATATGAACATACGTTTTTGTATTCCCTGCTATATCACAAATAAGTAAAAGAACTTTAATTTAAAGACACAAGTGTATTTCAGCTTTACGAGCTTTCTTGATTATATTTCATGTTTCATCATACTAGCAATATTTTCAGTTAGTTGCTGTTGAGGAAAAGAGATCTCTAGTAACGCGAAACTCAGGTGTGTTTTACCGCTTGTAAAACATGGTTAAAAGTGAAAAATTCTACCAAAGTACGAAATAAACTACGGGAATTGAAACGACCGCGAGTGAAAATAAAGTTTTATAACATTTTAATGTGGTCTACAAACCGAAATAACTTTTAGAAGAGCTTGTATCAATTTCACATGTCGGTTTACTTGTATTGTGTTTATTATATCGCATTTAACGACAGTTATAATAAAGAAAACATACTAAACCAGCTTACGGCATTTTTTTAAGATACAGTTAGTTCTCGACTTACGACGGGGTTCCGTTCCACCACTGATGACGTAAGTCGAAATGGTCATAAGTCGAATTTTATACAAAAAAATAGTGAAATGATAGACATAAAAAGTGCGAGGTACGTTAGTGGTATTTATTTCAAAATATTTAATTTAAGTAATATACATATAATATATTTATAATACATATAATAATAATTACCACAATCATGGTAAATTCGATATTGGAAAAATCATTCGGTATTGTATAATTAGTGGCTTAATCTCCTCTTCTTATTCGTCAGATGTCAAAAGTCACCAGGTCTAAACCATTTTGGTACAATTTTGGGTCAATTTGGTCGTTTTGGTCTCCGTGGTAAGTCTAAATTCGAGGTGGCCGTAAGCCAAGAACTGACTGTATTGCGAAAGAAATAATATTATTCGAAGGGTTCTATCTATCTATATATATAAAAATGAATGTTTGTCTGTCTGTATTTCCGCTATGGACTACTAAACCGCTCGAACGATCGATGTGAAACTTTACAAATTTATTAAGTACACTCCCGCAATGGTTTCTGCCCTACCAATCCCTCCCCCGAACTATCCCCCAACTTCTACCCCCAAATTTTTTTTTAAACTTTATGAATTTTTCGAGTTCACTCCTTCGAAGGTTTTTGGCATACCCCCTCCATACGTCCTCCAAACCTCACTCCGCCAAACAACCCCCCTTCCCCCAAAAATTGATATCGATTTTTTACAAATTTCTCTAGTACACTTCCGCGAAACTTTCTGGCGTACGCCCCCTCCCCCACCCCCTAATCACCCCTACAATTGCTGGCGTAACAACGCGCGCATGGTACAACTAGTCAGGATATAAAACACATACACAGCTTTAAATTAAAAATACCTCAAAGGATTGCATTCTTACTTTATCGCATCACCACCCGCTGTGTAAATGCAGCCAAAAATAGACAACAAAGTGTCACTAGCTCAGCCACTTAAATCAACTTGAATTAAGTATAATCTGTATACTGAAAGCCCGTCGTATTTGACGAGATAATTGGTAACTTAACGAGACTTTTTTGTTAAATGAGGCAAAATACAATACACCGCATTACAGCTGACGCCAATGCGCCATGCATTTGACCAATATAATAAAGACAGCACATATAAGAAAACACAACAATCATTCAACAGAGAGTGGCATAAAAATATGTTGAGTAAAACTAGATTCACTGCAAAAAGTGTCCACTTCAATAAACAGTGCATTGCTTAGCCAAACAGCCCATGACTCAAATGACTTACGCGACAAAAAACTATGTCAGTCCTCAAATTAAACAATATGGCAAAGTCTTCAAATGCCGTGAAGCTAGGCATGATTGTAATCGAGGATAAGTCAGCATGGCCTATTGATCCAGTGTGAGGACGCACTGCAATAGTTACATATAGCAATTGAAAAATAAAGAATATTTAAAATAATCGCAATCAATAAAACATATCTGAATAATGTACTATCGCACGCTACAGAAAAGTATACAATTGTTTTCTTGGCAAAACTTAGGTAAAAAAATAATTGTGTTCTAAATTCAAATCGTTAAATAAAAAAAAAAAACAATGCTGCAAATAATATATGGCAAAGTTTAATTTTTTGCATGTTTGAAAAAAATGTTTTAACGTCGCGCATATTCGCAGTTATTATCTATTTGTTTTATGACGTTAAATGATGTCAAACGATTACATTTTTTCATTTAACAGTTTTAATTTTACGATTGGAAACATCCTGTAAATACGATTATGAATAATAGTTTTTTATCTACTCCTAAAATAGCACCGCTATTTGATATATAATATCATAAAACTCTTTACTGAAAACGCCTTATGTGAAATCATTGTTCTACATTTAAAGTGTTGGTTGTCACTTATTGGTGGAAAGATACAATACAAAACAAGCTGTTGGTTAATACTCGAAATGAGAGAAACCGGTAGTGATCTTAATTAAATTAGATGTGGAAGTAGTACACAAAAAATGTGCGCATTGAAATTATATGAGTGGCTTTTAATTTTATTACAAAATTTTCCGTTTTTTTTTATGAACCGCCCTCGAACTATTTGGCCCTTCTCCCAAAAAGGTTCTGCATCCAATGCTCAGTGAGATATTTTTAAAAATTGAAAATATCCTTAATTATAATTGACTATATTGAGATACGGTAGGAAAAATAACAATGTATTTTAGTTCTACATAAATTATTTATATATTTTTGATAGTTATTTCGGCTTACGCCTTCGTCAGAATTAGAGCAGCTTAGTTCTGACGAAGGCGTAAGCCGAAATAGCTGTCAACAAATATATAAAATAATTTATGTAGAACTAAAATACATTGTTATTTTTCTTACCGTATTATAATGGAGTTCTACCAAGTAAATGCCTACTCAATCAATAGTCTATATTAAGACTTAAAACTTGAACATGACTGGTGGATATCTTAAACAAATTGACATTTTTAACTTATAAATTCCTTAAATACAATGAAAGTTATATTTGTGTGAACAAGTTGGTTGACCCTTCCGTTATGTATGTGCAGCCAATTTTCACAGCAGCTTTCCATAACGCTATACGTTCAAGAAAATAAATGAATTAACTCCTCACTTACTTGGCCCGAGACTGAGCTGCACGGGACTGATCTTTTAACCATGCTTTAAGAGAAGAAAAAAAGAAAATGTGACTTTCTCAGCCACTTTATTAGAGTGATATTAAGTATCCTATGTATCTGGAAATAAAAATTTATCAAAAGCACGTCGATGATACATATATGCATCTTATATATAAAACCGAAACAGGGGATTTATGTCTGTAATTCCCTTTTGCATTGTTGTTGCAAGTTCAAACAAACGAATAGATTTCGCTCGCGAAAGTTTCGACGGTAAATTGGTTTCGTTATCAATGTGTGTGTAGAGACTCCAATTACTCGAGTATCGAGTAGTTCATATATAAAACCGAAACGGCGTATGTATGTCTGTGGGTCTGTAATTCCCTTTTGCATTGTTGGTCATTAAGTTGCCATAAAAACGAATATGAAAGAAAATATGTTCGATTTTTTTATCGGCGAAGACATTTAGTCAAAATGTAATAAATTAGTCTTCTACTGAACTTTTCCCGGCTTTTATTAATATAATAATGTTTTTATTTACGTGAAGGTATTATTTGACATTTCTTTGTCAGAAAATTAGATTTTTTCCTTGAATTTGGACATTTTAATGGGCGAGAATGGGGCTGTCAATATATGAAAGGGGCTGTGAAATGTCAATGCCAGTCTGAAATGTTCATTTTAATTCCATTTTAATTGACCTAGACTTTTGAATTTTGAAAAAAGTTGTTTCAACTTGGCCCGTCTAAATTTACGCGCCGAGGTGAACATAACCCCAAACTGGTCCGAGCGAAGCCGGGTTCGAACACTAATATTATATAAAAATAACACTCCGAGCGCTTCCGTAGCGAAAGCGACAAGCCAAACACTAGTCTTGTCCTAGTGCAAGCTATTTATATCACTACTGTTTTCTTTGAAAAAACGTTAAGAAAATTAGAAACACGGTGTTCTATGTGGAGATAGGTCTCATCATTAGTCTTTAAAAACAAGATGAAGATCGGACGCTGCATTTGTTTATATATATAAAATAATTGTTGTTATAATTTCACACATTTAAAGGGAGTTCGTTGGTACAAAATGTTCAGTACCGGGCAAATATTCAACAACAATTTTTTGGTACATATTTTGTATATTAGTAATTTAAAATCTTTTACTTATTAAAAACTCACCTCAAATGTGGGAGGTTTATTGAATTCAAAAATATTAACCATGCATAAAGAGAAGAAAAATAGAAAGGAAAAAAAAGAAAATGTGCTTCTTCAGCCACTTTGTTAAAGTGGTATTAAGTATCCGTATACTGAGAATCCGTGGAGCTTAATTTACATACTTCGAGTCGAATCTGAAGAGGAATCAAGAGTATCCCATTCCCCATATGATGTTACAAATTTTTACAATGAAAGTTATTGCATTTATCGCGTATATACTATTTGTTTTCATCTGATGAGAAAAAATATTGAGAAATCTCGAAAACCGCTTTAAAACCGTCGGCCAAATAATACCGGATGTTCAATAACTTTTACCAGCCTGATGGTGAAACAGTTAACCACCACTGCTACTTTATCTTAAATATCTATCTTAATATTAGTGATACAATGTGTAAACTTTTGGTATGCTTCAATAATTGTTTTTTACATCTTTTGCAGTAAAAAATATGTTTTTGATTTACTAGTTTCATCGCAATTAAATAAAAATGAAAAAAAGTCGGATTATTATTGGCCAAAAACCATTTATATATTCGCTACCAATTGCCAGGATTCAAGCTTCACTGCCCATATGCGATAGTATAACGTTATCTTATCTAAAACGGGCCTCTTTCAACGTTCGTTCCAAATCAAATGGATGCTTTATACATTAAACGGTGTAAATAACAAGTCACGTTCACAGTTTTGGTATCGCCGTATGGAATAAACTTGAGCACGATCAGGTTGTCTCATTCATGCGTGACTTAAAATATGAATAGGAACCTTACGCTAAAGCATAGTATAACATTTTTTTAATGAAATCTATGCCAATAAAGCCAACACACTGGGGTATTTTTAGTCCCCCCTTCGGATCACAAATTATTTTTCAATGACCGCCTTTCGAGGGTTTATCACAGTGAGATCGAGTAAGGAAAATATTTCAGCGATTTATTACCGATAACAGGCCGTTTGTATTAATATTCTTCTCATATATTCTCGGTAGATAATCGGAAAACGGCGAGAAATAATGTGTGCGTATATTATCACTTCGGTCGTTTTGTACAGATCTCTCGTAGTCGAAAAATATCAAAATTGGCCGTAATAATCTACTTTGAAAAGTTGTAAAGCTTAGGAGGACATTCGGATCGGTATCTAAAATTTCTTTTTTTATCATGTAATAAACAAAGTTACCCAACGATTTAACTTCGTACTGCTTTTTATACGTAGAAAAGCAAGCATACAAACGCTTATTGAATTAAAAATAAATCATTTACTAGAACTACAATCCCTGATGATTGTTTTTTTGGAAAAAAGTAGCTAACTGTAGAGAAAAAAACTTATTTTATTTCAACAAATTAATTAATTAATTAATTTCACTAGCATTGATCGGTGTCGATGACATTTGCCGTTTGACGTTTGCTGTTTTTCTTTTGCCGATTGTCTATGGTACGACACACGCGCCACCTAGTGAAAGTTAATTGTACTCTATAGCTGTACTAAATTGTTATGTCTATAGTCTTTGCGCAAGTGTAACAATGAGTTCTCAAAATGAACGGTATGACAGCGCATAAAATTTGAAAAAACATTGATTTTTTTATTAAATAATAACTAAACTAACTACTGTAAAACTACTGAAAACTAATTTTACTATGCCATAACTTCCGCGCAAGTGCAAGCAAAAATTTTGTCAAAGTTCTTTGCGATCGGATGAACATTATGACAGGGCATAGGGAGTGAATAAAAAACAAACAAATATTTATTTTTATATATTAGATATGTAGAAGTTGAACAAAAAAAAAATATAATACTTTTTGATATATTATATAATGCCTTTCTATCATGAATTGCCAGTAAACACATTTAAAAATATATTCTAGTTTCGAAGAGTCACATTTATATGATACTAGTATTCGAACCCGGCTTCGCTCGGACCAGTTTGGGGTTATGTTCACCTCGGCGCGTAAATTCAGACGGGCCAAGTTGAAACAACTGGCAACTTAATGACCAACAATGCAAAAGGGAATTACAGACCCACAGACATACATACGCCGTTTCGGTTTTATATATAAGATATTTTGGTTCATATGAAACTACTCGAGTACTCGAGTATTTTGTAAAATGTACTACTCGATACTCGAGTAATTGTGGAGTCTCTACACACACATTGATAACGAAACAAATTTACCGTCGAAACTTTCGCGAGCAAAATCAATTCGTTTGTTTGAATTTGCAACAACAATGCAAAAGGGAATTACAGACCCACATACATACATACGCCGTTTCGGTTTTATATATAAGATACAAGCAACTTAATTATATTTAAACACTCAAGAAATAGTACATACTACATATCGATACAACTATTTTTGAATTACGAACACCGTGGCCGGGAAGGAAAGCTCGAATTTCCTTCCACTGTATTATGTATATAGCAGTTGATTGCGTATTTGTATCCGAATTTTAAAATTGATGTTTGTTGTTTAAAATCAATTTGGCTTGACTTTGACTTTTAAAAACAAATTGCACAACTGTTCATTCTTAGTATCATTTCGCCCTTGCTTTGATTTACTTTAAATTATTAAAAAAAAAAGTATAGATTACACTTTAAATTATATAGATATATCATTAACCTCGTCTGATGATTTACTACCTTGATTCCAAAATAGTTTTCGACACTTTTCGACTGCAAATAATCCCTTAAAATCTTCACTGAGAAAGTAATTTTTCCACTGACTTGTTCATAGTATTATGTGGTAATGAAACAATGCTAAAACAATTTTTACAGCCATGTTCAATAAGAACGTGATGTAAAAATAAAACCGTCAAAAGTAATTTGAGTCTTTTCACATCAGTAAAATTCACATACATATATAATAAGTAAGAATTGTATGAATTTCTCATTTCACGAGTACCATTCGATATAAGAAGAAGCCACGTATTTGCAGATTTGCGAACGATCAAATAAATGCAATTAATCTTGAAAGGACTTTTCTTTTCCTTTCATTTTCTCTTCAAAAATATGCATAGTGCTTTTATACGAAAGCAATTTATTGACTAACTTATATAGATTTCCCATGTCTCGGTTTTAATGTGTAATTCTTCAAAGCGTCTACAACAGTGGTTCTCATGTGTGGCCACTAGAGAATTTTGCTGCGGCCACCAACAGCTTAATAGATTATTTGATATTTAATAAAAATGTATTTTTACAAGTTAATTTATCAACCAAACACTGAAAATTAAATGTTGGGCATGCATTGTATTGTGCACCAAGAATTTTTAGTCATAACAAAACTCAAACCTATATATGTTTAGGTATTTTTGGCAAAATAGACTCAACACAAAAATTGTGTGCGGCCACCAGACATTTCCGTAGGACCGCTGATGTTCATAATGCGGCCACGGCCAAATTTTACCTGAGAACCACTGGTCTACAATCACAAACAAACACAGCTATTAAATATGTCAAAATCAAACACTTGCTTCGGGTTTATTTTATTTTTTTACCTGTATAAGTTTTAAAACTATTTTTATGTATAAATTATCAATAAATTTGATTTGTTCAATAATTTTATATTTTGAGTTGATTTTAAGTAACCTATCTAACATGTGTGTATGGACACCTAATCTTTTTTTACACAAAATCTTTGTAACGTGCAAAAGATGTATCGGGTGAACATTTATGAATGCCTGAAAAAAATAAAAGACTTCTTTTAAAACAAATTTTTATCTCAATAGATTTAATAAACAGGTGGTATATGGTGGATTTCAGATTTTTTTAATATGCCACACATATTAATGGTTTTGTTTTAATCACTTTTGTGATATATTGGATATTTTTAAGGGTATTGGCGATGGTACATAAAATATTTCTACATATTTTTAGTTTTTTGGCACTTCAGTTATTCATGTATTCGAGTTTTCAAAATAAATACAAATTATTCAACATCACTGCGTATTCACACACATATTCTACCGAATCACATCTTCATCAAATGAACTTTCCATTATAATTAGACAGGAGAATTGGCAAAGATTTAGACTATCGTTACATTCAACAAAATTTTATCTTTGACGTTGTATTAATATGCTTCATTAATAACTTTGCTCTTGGTTCAAACGCACTCTATTTCACTTAAATATTTTTTTACGCCCTCGCGTTTTATAAAAATCGTTAGTTAATTTATATGCGTTGGCCACAGTCCAATAAAATAGATTCGAATGAAATTTACGACATAATTTGTTGATGAAAATCACCTGATATGAAGGATTCGTATATTAGGTATATCTCAAGTTATTCGAAACGCTTTCATAATATTACAACTCATAGTGATTTGCTCAGTATTGAATTATGATAACAGGATAATTATTTAAAAAAACAAATATAATAAATCATCACTAAAGTGAAGATTATATCATTAAGTGTAACGTAAATTTTGTTTGATCATGATTGACGAAGGAAAAGGAATTAACGGACATTTAAACATTTCAAATGAGCAGAACCTCTTAAAACGAAAACTGGCTGTGAATCAGGAACTCAATCCCTCTCTCTTTGAAGATGATAAGTAAAGATAGACTGAGTTAGAAATTGACTGGCATTCAGACAATCATCGTCACTTTTTAATGGAGAATAAAGGGTGGGTGAAGAAGTATGAAATCATCAATGACCACTACTGTGCATTAAGGCTTTAGATGTAATCATGCATGATGATTGAAAATCAATTGTTGTATGTTTTCAATGCGGCATTTGAACTCGAGCACCCGTAGACTTATCAACAAAAGCCTGGATTGTGTGAAAATCGTGTTTTTGCAACTTTTCGGGACTGGACGGGAAATTCCATAATATTCTGTACGGATCTTGCACGTTTGCAAGAAAGCAAAAAAATTAGGTGCATTTTCTAAGTATTATTCTACAATTCATGAGTAGTGCAAGTGAAATAGAATGTATAGTAATTTGGGATTCAACGCACATTTTCTCATGATAATAAATTGAGAAGCTATGGATAAGAAGAGAGCAAGATTGCATTTTTGTGGAAAAGAATATCAAAGAAAACAAAAATACTTTGTTCTTCCTTGAACAGAAATTTACCGGACCACCTTCTTTGTCAAGCTATAAACGAGTTAGTGAGAAAAGTTTTTTACGCTTTCTTTACTTATACAAACAATGTAATTACAAAATTAATATACAAGTATAGGTTGACCTTTTTTAAGTTAATATACGTTAAATTCTGTATAAAAAGAAGATTTCAGTCTTTGTGTTCTACTGGAAATAATTTTTCTATAGAGATCAGATGAGTCTGAACTCAAATTCCAAAACTTTTAATTTTTCAATTTAACATTTGCGATCATGTGCGTGGCATTTTTTCTAGTGTCGACGTGTCCGAGTGGCAATACTCTTGAGGTTATGTTATTTTAATATCTAAACGCTTTACTAACAGTGAAAAATGGATTGTAAGTGATCTTTAATTGATTGTGTTTTTTCTTCTCTTGGTGCCCTATTCCTCCATAGGTTGTCAACCAAACTTCAATACGTCTCTATGTAAATCGGTAAAAAATACTCAAAGGTAAATTCATTCAATAATTTTAGAGCCAAGTATTGTGTGACCTCTATCCTATACAAATCCAAAAAAATGTCAAATCAATATACTGAATAATTCATATTGGTAACAGTGTTGTAAATCAATCGGAATCTTATTTTCTGCGACACATTATTCAACTTATCTTAAAAAGGCTTGTCATTTATAGCAAAATTGCTCATATACTCTAATCCTTGGTTGAGATTTTCATATATTGATAATATAATATTCACCTCAGTTGGAAGTAAAGGAGAAACCTTAAAAAAAAATTAATAGAAACTGAAATCCTTCACAATTCAAACTAACACATATTTCTCTAAAGCTTTGAATCGTATGAGTATTGTAGTTTTCTATGAGTTTTGTTGCTTAAAACACCAGGTTTAACCTTTCGTCATCGTCAGGCATTTTATTTGCAAGAATAAACTTGAACTGTCGCTAACGACAAAGCTAATGGAAAAGTACAAAATTCAAACGATTCGAATTTGATATTGAAATTCCATCGAGCACCTTCAGTCGTGCTCATACAGTTCAAACCTGAACATGACTGATATGCAATTATCGTGAATCATGCAAACACTCATAATAGTTGTTGATTGAGTGGGCATTTAATTGGTAGAACTCCATTATAATACGGTAAGAAAAATAACAATGTACATATTTAAGTTCTACATAAATTTGTTGATAGCTATTTGGGCTTACGCCTTCGTCAGAACTTGAACTTTTTCTTACCGTATTACTCATAATAGTATTTGCTCTAATTTTTACAATCAAAAAAATTGGTGGCATTTTATTAACTTCGTATTTTAATGATTTCCATGTTTACCAAAAGAAAAAAATACAGAAAAAGTTTCAGGATACAGAAATACTTACAGTAGTAATTGCTTGTAAAAAAAATCATGATGCATTAAAAATATTTTATTTTTATTTTTTATTTCATTTTCTCGCTTTACATGTATTAAAAATATTGTTTGGTAATATCTTAAATGATAAATGAAAGATGTGCAAATTCTTTTATGTAGCCAACAATAACGATGATCAGGTTATCCTGAATTAATCTCACAATTTTTTATACACATAGAATAGAGAAATATGTGCTCGATATACAGTTATATATAAAAATAAAAAAACATTTTTAATACTTATTCCACATAAAATATGTGGAATAAGTAAGTGGTTTGTAAGTGATGGTGAATAAGTAAGTAATTTATGTGGAATAAGTACAAAAAATGTTTTATTATTTATATTATAATGACAGTCCACCAAGTATTGACAGTGAACACCTTAAAAGTGGACAGTTATATATTCATATATTTTATAACAATGACCTTTACACCAATTAAATGAGATATAAGTGATTCTGACTATTTATGTGTACATCGAAAATTATTAGAAAAATACATTCAAATATTTAATTGTTTTTATTTACATACATATATGCACGTGTTAGTTTTTCTTATATGTATTCTTGGACACGTTAAGGCAAACATAACACACCTCTAACATGGTACTGTTAACCTCAATAGGCCACTTAACTAAAAGGGTCTAAGTAAGAACTTGGTAGGTACTAAATTCAATATTGGACATTTGTAACAAGGTTAAAAAAGAAGATGTCTAGCTAAGTACTTCTCAACCTTTAAATTAAAAAAAAATCAATGGACCGGCACCGAGCCGCGAAGCATCGTCTCAATTATAGATCTCCGTGAGTACATTTTATTTGAATTCATTTGAATTTTATTTTGCACATTATACTATTTATTCAATCTGTGACCTTTTTATTCAACTCAACAAACCTTAATCTTCAATCAATACAAAAATACCTTTTTTATCAATTTTTCATTTTTTTATGTGGCTAGTCTTTTAACCATGCGTGTATGCTATTGAGCAGTGGTGACGAACCTATGACACGCGTGTCAGAGGTAAAACGCCAAAACAAGGAAAAACAAAAATGGGTGAAAAGAAATTCTAAGATTTGCACTAGATTTATATCACGATATTCAAAATGAAGATTTTTTCATTTGGCTTATTTCTAAGTAACCAATTAGTAGAAGTGTTAGCAAATGTATAAAAATGAGACTTAACACAAAAATGCAGCATCAATTAAAAGGAGACATAAATAATAATTGTAGATTGTTTCAATTTCTCAGGATAAAACCACTGATGTCACATCAAATACATGGTTGGCCATAATTGTAAGAAATTCTCAGGGTTCCTTTATGAGAGAACAGTTAAAAAATCAGAATCAGTGCCAACAAGTACACCAGAAAATTTGTTTTTAAAATTCAGCAACAAAAAAATCATTTGAATCGTTTGACGCTAACGTCCATGGTTTCACCTTTCGGCATCTTCAGACATTTCAATTACACGAATATACTTAAACTGACGCGTAGTTAGCAGTTTGTATCGTCTATATACAAAAATAAAAGTAGATCACTAAGTTTAATTTTACGTAATCTATAAGAATTAGCGAAAATAGTATGTAAATGAGTTTCAATGAATCAGGTGTGTAATATAAATATCAGATATTTTGAATGTAGTATCGAAAATACTAATTATAAACTTACTAATAGCATGGAAATGTCGATAAATAATTCGTGGAAATCCATAAAATTATCTTACCTATTATTATGAATTAATTGATTTGCAAGTGTTTGCGTTTATAATTAATGATAAATACATATATCAAATTTTATATTGAAATTCCATTAAGCTTCTTCAGTCGAAATTCTTTATTATAAAATGATCACTGCTATCGATCGTTCGTTATATGCAGTTGCGATGTCCATAGGTTTCAATACCTGAACGTCATTTGATTTGTGTCCAAATGCATGGATGTCTATGATTTATTTCAATTCTAAAAATAGGCCATAAAAGAAATGATAAACATGTATACTAGTTATTTCATTGAAGTTATCATAAAACAGCTTCCGTTGAGACGCTCTATTTTATGTCCATACGCTCCACAATGAGAGCGAACAATACAGTTCTTCCTCTATAAAGTCTATAAAACCTTTCTCACAATATGTGAATATCATAACACTCTCCTTTACCATAAATCTTTGAATATAATTATCGTTGAGCGTATACCAAAGTTAGATAAGATGGAGCGACAATGACAAGGAAATCGCAGGATGGCGCCTCAAAGCTGGCAGAAGATATCGTGAAATAGAGTCACCTTTACGAGATTTATGCTATAAATTCAGGAAATTACAGACTATATCGGCACCGGCTATGATTTAGATTTTCGAAATATTTTTTTGAAAGCACAATGAGTATCCTATAGCGAAACCGATCAATTTATGATCAATAAAAGTAATATTTTTTAAGTAGTATCATCATTGCTGTAATAAATAGTTTCTAATTAACATATATAGAACAAATTAATCAAACTTTATCACTCGATATAAACTATTAAAGAATCCTCTAAAACCGGTATCATAAAATCATTTAAAATCGTCAGAAAATGGCGTCAGTCGAAATAGCTATCAACAATATATAAAATAATATGTGTAAAACTTATATACATTGTTATTTTTTTTACCGTGTTATAATGGAGTTCTATCAAATAAATGCCAATTCAATAAAAATATTAAAACATTTTGGACATTGTAGAAATGTTCAAAATCAAATAGCACTGTGTAATTAATATACATATGAATAATTCTTGAAACTTGAAATTTATATTTTAGTATGGTAATTGTTTTTTTTAATTGAAAAAAATATATTTAAAAAAATTATGTTTCTTAGATAATAAAAATAGAACTGGTCTCACTTATTATTATTATTTTACCGGCCGGCTTCAATCATGAAATCTATAATAAAACTTTTTTTTGAAAATCTTATGTGGACAAGACACAGTATTCATGTAAGTACATTTTCTCAAGAGAACAGCTGGAGACTGGAGTTGTCGATAAATTTGTGCATACCTTATTTGTCCATGTTTCCATTCAATAATCACATAATTGTTTTATAAACTTCACAAAATCGATCACATTTTAGAGACAATACGCTGTCTATATTTCTTAAGCGTTATTAGTTTATTTTTGATTATTTATTCACCAGAAACAATATTATTTCAAGCACATGTTTCTATTAAAACGTTCGCAAAATTATTTATGATTAAAAAAACTAGTCCATAATAACAAACGGCACTCGATAGCCTAAGGGCTTATTTTAAAAAAAGCACAAACTTTTTTGAAACTATCACCGTTTGAACACTTGTTCCAAATTCAAAAGACCTACATGTGTCATTCGAACAAAACTCTCGGTACTTATTACTGCATGCAGTTAACTACGTGAGAACTGGGCGAATATGAGAGGTATCGCGGCGAAAGTGAACGACACCTTCCCAACATACACAACTTCACTCCTCGGCGGGCGGGAGGCGACTGAGTGAGGCGGGAATTTCATATTGAGAACGAGTTTGGCGCTCTCTGTGCTGCGAAAGTTCAAACTATCACGTTCGATTTGCGATCTTTTCAATCTTTAGTAAATGATCCAATTGTTATTATTTTTTACTAACTGTAAAGTTGTACTGCCAAATTCATAAAGACTAACCTGTATTAGGAAAAATAAACACGGTATAGTTTACTGTTACTCCTTGGTCGATGAACATCACGATTATACCAGAGTATCCAGCGTAACATACGCCATACGCAACACATATTAAAATTAAATAAATAAAAAAGGTCCTTAAGATTTGTCTGCACAGTTCTTAAAAAAATATTATCCACCATTAAAGAGGAATACATTAGAGTAAACTATTTTTTAAAAAAGCCTCACATTGGAATATTGGTTAGCAATGAAACATAAGTAGAGCAAAAACAAAGTAAACTATAGGTCAACTTGTACGACATTCAGTGTATTAAGGTAAACAACTGAAAGTTTAAAAATGAAAGTTTTTAGTATATAGCCGTAAAGATGTCCAAATCTCCAGAGTAAAGAAATCGTAATTTTACAGGATAGAAAAAACTGTTTAAAACCGCAAATATAAAGTAACTTTCAAAAAAGTTTCGGAAGTTGTGGTTGTCCTTTAATATAGCACATTAGAGCTAATTACGAAGCGTTTGTTAATAATTAATTAATCTGTTAATCTTATATGCAATAAATTCTGTAAATTTCAACAAAGTAATTAACTGTGACACATATTTGCGTTGTCGTGCGTGTGATTTTTGCTAATCATTTTGCAATAAACATTGCCGAATATACTTTATAAACATTTATTTTTTTGTACCAATTTGACATTCCTTTATGATGATCAGAACCAGTTACAGCAATCGGTGAATTATCCATCGATAAAAATTAAATTAAGTCGGAGTTCAAGCCTTCGTAGTTTACCCAACGGGCGAAAGATAATGTTGTATGATAATGCTCGCCATAAGCAAAACAGGTCCTGATCTTTATCATAATATACATATGTGACAATGGCACGACGCCACACATATCCTACGGGGTCGTAACCAAAACCAAACATCATTTTATCAGAACCTGTTTGTCGCGTATTTCATTTGAGTCAACAGTCACAAGGGTTGTTCGGCTGATTAATGCACTTTCAATTGAGGTGGAAATTTTCAGCAAAGAGCTTGGTGTTTTATTTGATTTCACTTCTTTAATTTGTATATAAATAAATAACAACCAATAAATAATGTGTTTTATTTATTCGCTTTTATTTTTATTCATCGCGCTCCTCAGCACTCGAATGGTTAAATAATGCCTTGCCACCGACGAGTGACAATAAGCGCATTAAAAGGTTTAATGCTACATCGAGGGTACATATTGCAGCCCTGACGATTAAGAAAAATCAGGATGCTTTGAAAATTATTACCAGTGTGAATATTTTCATTCATTATACTATCGAATAGTAAATAAGAATTTCAATGAAACTTCCGAACAAATTTCAATTTTCATAGCAGATTATATCGAATGTTAAAATCTGGATCGTATACATTTTCAGTATTTTTTATTCTATTATATAATATATTGTTCATATGAAGTCGAATTATGATTGTTGACCAAAATTACATTTCTATGGGTAAACCCATACTTGTATTTTCAATTTACAGAATGTTTTTCTATGGTGCGCTTAAAAACAAACTTTATTTATAATATGCTCATCATTGGAAGCGGACATGACGTTAAAAAATGCGGAACTGGGTTAAAGTCATAATAATCAAAGCAAGATTTCCCTTTTTATTTTATTTTTATTCTGTACACATTAGATGAAGCGTCTTTCGAAATATCTATTTTTAAAAAACACATTTCCATTTCATATTCCAGAAATTTTGCGCCGAAAAACGTCTCTTAGTATTCATCTCGCCAGAGCCGGCTGGTGGATTAAGTTACGCCTACTCTCCGAATCGCCCCTAGGTGCTCTCACACTGAATATGCAAATTTCATTTCATTTCAATGCATAATTATACTAAGCCACGCAGTATGCCTAAGGATAATGCGGGACTGTTAACCGAGTAGAACTTCCCACTTTTGACAAGGCTTATGCCTGATAGTATTATTGTCGAGGGATAATAGTGGCGAAATTACCTGAACTGGATTCTCGAAGGTTGCGATTTGAGTGTTTCATTATTATCGTAATAAATTAGTCAGTGCATAACTTTCTACACGGTTTAAATACCATTCAGAACCACCCTATCGTATTGAATTTATCGAGATCCTATATAGTGTGGATGCTGCATTTTTTCTCTCGCAAACAAAATCTCTAGTAACAATAACACAACATCCGAATGAATTATTGAACTATTTTATTTAAACTTCAACTAGTTAATACGGGACGGTTTTTACGAGTTTACCATCTCCAGTAGACACCGGTGGCGTACGGTTAGTGTTAATATTGGGTGTGCTGTAAAAAAAAAAAAGGTTTTTGCAGCAATTGTACAAATAAATACATTGCAGTGTTTGTAGTTCCGGCAATTATAAGACCCCGTGATTTACAAAACAACAATCGAGATTAAATCAAGAATTTTAAAAACTATTTCATATGAAAAATCTTAATATTTAACAATGAACAATTTTGAAATAAGATTTTTTTTAATTTTAATTATTATAATAGTATGCATGGTGGTTCTCTTTCCATATTTTGAAACAGCTGTAGAAGTGAATGGTAATTTTGACAGCTTTTAAGGTTTTGTTTAACAGAGTTTGTGCTTATTCCACAGGAAATTAAAATTCTGTAGAAAAATTTCGTGATGAGCGTAACTGGTCCTGATCTTAATGTATATATTTTTCCTGAATAAGTACAAACAAATATTTTATAATCCTTCGTAATTTATTTATATTTAGATTTCTTCTTTTATTTTCTTATTTCTTTCATTATAACTGTATTTTAATATAAATTTAAAATAACTTTGATTATTCCACTTATTGACTGTCTTTTCCTTAATTAATTGTAAAATAAACTATCTCGGTGTCAAAAAATGTTTATAAAAACGCATTTCAATGATATTTAGTAAAAAAAATCAATTGGTGACGAAAAAACTAAGAAGATTCCAAGTATTGTAAAACTTTTCTAAAATCAGGTAAGTATGGCAAGTACGATAACCCGTGAGCTGCAAATCGAGTTTATGGAACTCGTGATTTAAAACTTGAGAAGGTTGCAAAGATATTCTTGATGCGCTGACTCAAAAAGCACTGTCTTCATAGCTTCCGGTAGTCGGAAAATACAGTCAACTTTAGATATGTTTGCAAAGGAACGGTAAGAATAAGTTCTGGAAAATCGCATGACTTGAAGATGTTTTTTTCCACTCACTGTTTTAAAAACGTTCCAATACAAGTCTAAAAAAGAAAGGACATTTCTAATTTCTAGAAAAATAGATACTGGGGTAATAATATAAAAACTTCTGTGTCGTTCTCACACTTAGTGATATAAATTGACGTGAATTTTAACAGCAAAACAACTACAATCGTTAAAGTTTACTGTCAATCACGGCCATATTGACAGGGAAGTCTTTCAATGGTTTGTAAAATAAAACTCACTAAGTCAAATGTCTGTCAAAATTTTAAGAGCAAAAGAAACGTCTTCATTGTGTTTTTTCATTTCCTTTTATTGATCAATATCTTCTTTATAAACGGTGAAAATAATTTTCATCAAAATGATTATTGATGCTTTTGAAGATTTATTCGTTTATTTAGAAGGAAGAACTGTAACCCCGTGTCTTGGGTAGGCGAGACGAAGCGCTGCGGTGCGCTGCGGCGAGGTGTAAAAACCAATTAATTTTAAACGTAGCGGACTAAAGGTCGTATGTGCCATCGCTCGGCCAGACGCAATTAACGCTCTGGTGAGCTTGGACCGTTTGATATTTTCAAGCGATTCGCGCGCGCCATGAGTCAGGCACTTGAGGCGACTTACGACATATACCGTCCTGACCGGATCGCGTCGCCCACATATGACACTTGCATGGGCGAGGACCGTTTGATATTTTAAAACTCTGCTGCTTTTAAAGCGCGCCGGATCGCTTCGCCCACCTAAGACGACCCGTAATGCTGTATTAGATTACCATAATACACATGAACGAAGTATGCACATATTAGTTATTTCGTTTAGAAACTCTGGTTGTATTTAGGATATAAATTTGAATTCATTTACTTTTTTTATATAATTTTTCATATTTGAATGGAAAAAATTACTTAATGCATACAAACAGAAAATATTACAAATTTATACGCAAAATCATCATTTTTTTACCTAGCTATTGTAAAGTACGGATAAGGCAACCTATTAATCTATCTCTCCTCAATCAAAACCTCATAAAAAATGAAAAATGTATCAATCAAGATAAGTAACGCATATTCTTTTTTATCGTTTTACGGTTGCTCTTTCGACACTTCTCAGTCAGCAATATTTGATAACCAGTATAACATTTAAAACGTAGTGAATAATTAAGACCTTTTTTAAAAGAGTCGATATGCTTAAAATTTTTGAGAACCACTGTCTTTGAAGCAATAAAAATGCGTTACTTGTATCGTACTCTTTGAATATAGAACTATGTACTTCTTATTATGATAGTAAATTACCACAAAAATGCCGCTTGAATTTAAAGTGTAATAGATAATGACGTATTGTGCAAATGAAATAATCGCACACCAATAGCGTAACTTTGGTCTGAATGAAATGCCACTTTCCTTTAATTACGGAACGAAAAGTGTCCGCGCGTAAAACTAAAAAAACATCGCCTGGAATGTTTGCATCTAAAAAATGCAACGTATTTAAATACAGCAAATGAACCATTTTTCAACAAATTCTTAGATATATGGTAATTGTTAGTAGTTCACGGGTCAACGCTTAATTAATTAAATTCAACAACAGCTTAAACTGGCTGAATTAATATGCCCTAAAATCAATTGAAAAAGTACATAGATAAATCATTTTATATTTATTCAAATTTGGAACAATCGTAGAATTGTGAAGAATTTCTTTATTGAATTTAAATTTCGAAAACTATGGATGAGATTTAAATAACAAGATTTGAAATTAGTATGACGACGTTGAATTTCAGTTTCCAAATTCTTTTTCAATAAACTTTTACTTTACTGATGCTAAAAATTCTCTTGAGTAAATTTGATAAAGGATAGTGAACACAAGAGGCGAAACGCGTCTATACCTAGCTACACAAACAGTAGAATACGTATTTTTATTTGAAGTTATTAGTAAAAATAAATTTTCACAACCATACAATTAATAAGCTGAAACAAACCTCCAAATAATTATACCACTATTATTGTTGTCTGTATTTCGATAAAACGTATGTCATATCTTTTTTTAATTACTATTAAAATTCATAATGGTTGTAAAACCACTATCATGTCATGAATATAAGAAGTTTTTTTAACCATGTCTTCTGATAGGCTAAAACATTATAATTTGACATGTTCATTCCCACATTCATCCCAATTGATGAGAGCAAAATATCATACATTAAATGCTTTGTAAAATCAATGGAGTTCTTCCATTCTTGATTATTATTGTAGTATAAACAACGATTTAAACTAGAGAACCGTATACCAATTGAAACACCCATGGCCTTCGAATAGAATAGATTTATTGACTAAAAACATCTGCTCGTATCGGTACTCGAACACAGGTTGTCTGTCATGGAAGCAAACGACGTTGACTACTGCACCACGGACCGGGTCCGAATCACATTTTTGGTAAATTATTATAAGAACGTATAAAAAACATATATATAATTATATAATCAATTCCAATCTATCTGTAGGGCTACCCTGTTTCATAACATATGAAATCAAACATAATATTATAGTTAGTAAAAAACATTTTTACATCAAAAAATTCTCTATGGCCAAATCCAATTTCCGGCAAAGATTTGTTCAATAGACTAAGAAAATTAGTTTACTCTCAAGGAAAAAGCTTTCCGAAATCTATGGTCACATTTTGCCTCCTTTAACGTCAATATCATATATAGCATCTTCTAAGCCGATATTTGACGCGTCCATGTTTATCTCGTAAATTCACCATAAAAGCCTGTCGCAAATTGTTAGTTTATCGATCAATAAGAAAAGCGCCATTTATGTTTCGATTTATGGCTGACATCTCGCGGTGAAAAATATAAAAAAAAACTTCCCCTTTTGATATTGCGAATGGAAGTTGAAACATACGCAAATAAACTCCGCGGTTGTAAACATATGTGAGAAATGAATTATACGAGTGTGTCGTGGACAGCGATATTCCTACAAAATTTCACGCTAGAATATAAAATTATCCGCGCTGGTGTAAATAAAAAAGATTCTTTATAAAAGTGTTACCAGTGAACTGAAACACAATCGATGTATTATTTAATTTATAATGCTCATTTTCACTGTTGAATTTATTGCCATGTCAGCCAATATAAACAATTATCAAATGTATAGTAAAATGTTTAATAAAATGTAATGTCTTTTATCTCAACAGAAATTATATTATATGTATATGGTTAATAGCTATTTCGGCTTGCGCCGTCGTCAGAGCTATGTTTTGATTTACATTTACTTATCTACATATCTATTGGTGCTACATCGTAATTTTATACTAATTATAGAGGTTAGGCTTTTAATCAAAATATTACAAAATGAAAATAGAGCTAAAGGCGAAAAGCATATTGTGATAAAATTAAAAAATATGATTTCATCCATTACAAATATAGTATCAATGGCATAAATGAAAATAATCAGACTTAGGTATTTTTCAGTGCTCATTTTGTATGATTACATTAAATGCCTTTTCATTGAGGCCGGCAGAATATGGCATGTCACAAAAAACCGCAAGCTACAAGCATTCAATTATATGGAATCCCAATCCCTTCATAATTAAAAATCACACGAAATTATCAAACGGAAGATTCTTATGTATATGAAAACTGGATTGATTAAATTACGTGACGCCGCATTTTACTTGGAATCATTTTTTCGTTAGTAAAAAATTGAGTAGGTAGTTACAGATTAAAAAGTGGATATGATTTAAAAAAAAAAAGAGAATAGTTTGCAATAAAGCTTTTCAAATGTTGGGCTTTATCCTCCGTACTACCAGGGTAAAAAGGAGTAAAATGTATGATACTTATGTATGTTTCTTTGGTTCCAAGCTGACTTGAGAGTGGATGGATTGTTTGGGCACCGAGGGGTGTGAAATATGTTGTTATGGTAGAGAGGGTTCAGAAGATTTTTTGAGAATTCTCTATTTGAGGACAAATGGGTACTACCTATGGGTTTATCCAACTGACTTTCTCTTAGACATGCTCACTTTCAATAGTTTGAAAGCTCGAAGAGAAATGTACTTGGCAATATATTTCTTTCGGCTTATACATGGCCAAAATGAGAATTCCACCATTCTTGAGAATGTTAAATTGAATGTTCATGATTTTTTGAGAAATCGTGAACATGAGTTGTTTATTCTTCCAAGGAGTAGTACCAGTCTGCCAATGGGGATGCCACTGAGAAGAGCTTTAGAAACGGCACTTCTTCGGATGTCGAAATATTTCATAGTGACGTAAGTGATTTCAGACGAATACTATTTTTTATGAATAAAAGTTGATTTTGTCGGAACTCACTCGGATGACTTTTGATGAAATTTCTTATGTAATTTTATAATTTTTTTCCTTCTGTTTTCATGACTACAACTTGTATTTTTTAATGTATTTTATACAGGTTTGTATGTATATATATAAATAAATGTAATTAAATTTGTCAAATGCATGGCGTATTAGCATCAGCTCTAATGCCATGATTTGTATATTTTTTTTACCAAGAAGCAGTAGTAATAAATTTTAGTTACGCTTTGTTTTTTATCATTTTTATCCCTCCTGTGGCATAGAAAGGCATTCATTGTGTAAGGAAAACATGTCAGGCCTCTTCAAAGTCCATCCATACTGCATTGATGAATGTGAAAAGTTTCTATTAGCCCAATACAATGTATGCTAACATAACGTCTTATCTACATTTCCACCTCGCATAAATCTCCTGCCTAATATCTATTCTTCCAGTATGGTTAACCGCATTCATTCATTCGTGGAATAACCGGGTCAAAGTATCTGGGTTACTATGTTCAAGGGTTGAGGCATCGAAGAAAATATCTCTCTAAAGTGTAAACACGATCTGTCAGCAGATCTGGAATGAGATAAAAACACATATGGGCACATTTACCATAGACAATTATTACGACATAAAAGTAATAATGTAATGAGATTGATTGTTTAAAAACGTGCTTAGGCTGTATATAACAAAACAAAAATCAGTAATATAAAATCGTCATTAAAATATACATACATATATAGTGTCCATATAAAGGAAAACTCACTCTTTTGCATTCGTTCTGGGAAAAAGTTCCAACTTTTCACACTTGATGTCGCTGATGAAATAAATCACAATTAATAGAATCAATATTGAATTTACTCATCGAAGAAGGTTCGTAAGACATTTTTAATTTTAACGCCTTTGTTGTCGATTATTAGAATCTGAGTGAAGTATTATGATTTAAATAATATTGAATTAAATATCATTCTTCATTTATATTCTCAATGCAAACCAAATATAAAAGGTTTTTCTCAATTGAGCTGCGATGTGTTTTTTTTATAAATAATCACTGAATGGCTTTTTACAACAGTTTTGCAAAAACCGCTGATGAAAAAGTTGTTTTTTTTTCAGTACGATTGACAACATATAGTGCGTATACAAGTATATGTGTTTTTTTTTGTATAACCATGTCCACTTCCAACATATGAAGTTTATTTCAGCATATTTTTTTCTACGAGAACTGCTTGGTACACAGCTACTCAATCTATTTTTTCAAAAAAATTAGGCATTAAAAAGATTTGTGCTTAGCTCATTGCTTTCTCTACCCGCCTCTTTTTGGTATCGGAAGGCTGTAAAGAGATTTTCAGCAACACAAGCACCCATGTCTTCGAACAGGATCGATAGATCAACTGAAAAATCCTGCTCGCACCGGGACTCGAACCCGGGAGGTCCGTCGCGGAAGCCAACGACGTTAACCACTGCACCACGGACACGACAAATTATATATACGCGGTCGTTACGCATGGTATGTTTTGCGAGGTAACCGAACAAAACAGAACATGACAAAACAGAACATGACAAAACAGAACATGTTAAAACAGAACGTGACAAAACAGAACATGACAAAACAGAAGATGACTTTTCAGAATATGAACCTAACATAAATATTCTGAAGTCATGTTCTGTTTTGTCATATTCTGTTTTGTCGTGTTCTGTTTTTTCATGTTCTGTTTTGTCATATTCTGTTTTGTCATGTTCTGTTTCGTCATGTTCTATTTTGTCATATTCTGTTTTGACATGTTCTCTTTTGTCATGTTCTGTTTCGTCATGGAACCGTTTTGCGACACATCAAGTCTTATAGAGAGACTTTGGTTTTAAAGTAATATTTTCCGTTCGCCCCACCGGCCCTGCTTACGGGAACGTGGGACTATTAGTATTCTCTACTCTCTCAATGTTTTTCACTAAGGTTGGACAGTCATAATCGTGGAAAACAACTTTATTACGGGATAGCAAAATAATTTCTATTCAATTTCCAACTATTATCTTTCAATGTCTTGCCATTATAGATGATATTTTTAAGACCCAAAAACATAATAACGAAAAAGTATTTTCTGTTACAGCGGCGTTATTTTTTTTACTTCAAGATACTTATTTATATTTTTAATAATCTTATTCTACGTAGCTAACTTCATATTTCAAACGTTTTACGTAATAATATAGCTCTTTAGTAAAGTATCTCATCTATTTTATTTAATATCACATAATCTCAAAAATAATCTTCTTAACATTATTTCTTTTCGTTTGTTGTTATTATAAAAAATTCTACTTTTATATTTATATTAAATTCTTTGTTTATATTAAAAAATCATAGACAATTTTTTGGCAGTTTTATTTTTCTGCGTTGCATTAAAAAACGAAACGAATATAAGATAAGATTATATATTATGATTATTAATTAAGGGAATTTTTAATTATATTCTAAATAAAATGACGGTCCCCACACTTTTACTTGTTTCTATTGAAATAAAACCATTTGAATTAATTATTTGTGCAAGAAATTAATCCACACATTTCTTAAATGACCGCTATTGAATTGGCCAATATTCCAGCATGTTCAATCGCACAATAGTTTTATAAAAATCCTTATAAATATAAAGATAATTTAACATTCCTTTAAAACCAATGTAATGAGAAGTTTTTCATTTCAATTATATAAAGGGTATTTCAATAGGGACGCTCAAAATATGTTACTTTGTCCTGCTGAGTAGATTATTCATTGTTTAGTGGCCAAATTTGAGTCAACCAGTTTGGTAAATAATCGGCCAACACCTACCTGTACGTCATCAAAATACAATATCTGGTGAAAACATTGCTGCTTTGTGTGAAAGTGTACAGGAAAACCCAAGGCAGCTTATTTCTCGTTGTTCACAAGAACTTGGCTTTTCTGCGACTTCAACTTGGCGAATTTTGAATCGGGCCTTATGTCTGCACCCGTATAAAATCCAACTAACCAACTTCAGCAACATGGCCCATTTATAATGAATGGATATTGGCAGACATTTGATGCTATATTCCATATTTAATGCCGTAAAATATACTTACAAATGAAATTAAAATTTAGTCGAAATCTCACAAACAACTTGTTTTATTTACATTTCAAAACTAAGCGTCCTTATAAAAAGACCCTATATTTGTCAAAATTTAAATCGTAATATGTTATAAAAGTATTATTTTACACACATTAAATTTATTAGATCAGGACCGGTTTCGATCATAGTGTGCATTATCAACTCATCAGATCGATTGATAATGATTTGATAACTAAAAAAAATATTATTTTTACTATAATGCCATACCATCAAGTATTGACAGTGAACACTTTAAAAGCTTATATTTGTTTTGTAATCAAAATAAAAATTCTTGAAATAATTTCAATGACACTTCGAAGAAAACATGAATTTTCCTGTCACAGATCTGATAACACGTTTAACAAGTTGTTTCCAAGCTAAATAATCCGAAATAGCAGTGAAACGAAATTTTAAAAAAAGGAACATTCAGCTAATATTAAAATATCAATTTCTTACGCGCCCTCATCAATAATTCATTAAGACTTCCACAAAAATGAATAAGTCTGTTTGGGCTGTCTTATTTTTCTTAATAAACTAAGTTAATTTCAGCTCGAACTTGTGTTGTTTATAAATCATAAAAGTATGAAAATAATTGCATTTATAGCAATAATCGAACTCACCACATCGTATTATGCAATCAATGTTTTATTGATACCATAAATAATAAATATAAATTGACTTCGAAAAGATGGAAAATTGGTCTGTTTCTTTAAGACACAATCTTATGAAATGGATTAAGACTCAAGCAGTTGTGATTTATTGCTTGTTTTGTGTGTGTGTTTTTTTTTTCGTTATCTTCTGTTGTTTTGTTCTGTTTGCTTTTATCCAAAGATAATTCAAACTTTCTTTCCTTACATCGCGGCTTAGCTAAGCTTAAAGAATAATTGATCAACTGAAAGTAGCTGAACATTAATTTATTTTATTTTACAATTTTATTCAACAAATCCTTTCTCAATAAACTTGTTTATAATTGGCATTTAGATTTTGTGCTACTACTAAATCTTTAAGAAATATCTTTAGAAAAAGTTTGATTTCAAAAGTAGATCACACTTAATATTATATTCATTATTATTATAACATAATATATTCTACTGGTCACAATCAATATTAGAAGAGATATAAGTAGTGGGGCCAGGTTGGCGACCTGGCACCCGAAAATGAGCCAGGGCGCCGCCATTTTTTTGTGCATACGAATAATCAAAATACTTTACATAATATTTAAAAATATAATATCAAAATTGATCTACCTGATGGATTTTAGAAGAATAAAAAAAATACACATGAACGTGAAGAAATGAACATCGTTCATAAAGTGAATACAGTTTTAAAAAAAATGATTGCGCGTTTTTTTTATTGATTTATTGGTTAAAAAATGTGGTCTTGTAGTACAGCCTCGAACGGACAGAAAAAAAACAAAAACAAAGTAGGGAAGAAATCAATGACCTATTTATTCACCACTAAAAAGTTATAAAGTTTGGTCTTTTAACAAATTCTAAGAAAGAATAATATCAATTTTGAATTCATTACTTAATTCTATTGAGCTGTGAGCTACACGTAACTCTCGGCAAAGTTTTACATCCGAAACAGAGTTGTAATTTTAATCCAATTAAAAATCCCCGCTTAATACAAAGTATTGTTCAAATACAAAATGTCCGTTTGTCAGCTGCCATGACGGATGACTAAGTGACGCTACACTAGATGCCCGAGTATAAACGTCATGTCACTGGTACTTATATTTTATATCTCACTTTTCAATTTCTCAATTTGCTAAAATTAAATGCCCACCTCACTGATTCACATCACGTGTATTCACATATTGTCCCAGCATTTTACCAGTGCATCAGAGCCGGAGCCAAACGTACAACTTATGAAAGTATGAACGGTTGTAATTATTTTATTGAAGTAAATTTTACATCTTTCACTAAAACACATAGCTGCGTCCTGATTCATACATGAGTATGTTTGACGGTGGAAATATTCGTCGCCGATGATTGAAAAATTATAGAAAAAAATGTTATTAAATTGATTATATTCGGAATATACTATAAAGTTTAAGTCAGCAGTACAAACAGTTAAACTCTTAAATCACGTTTGGAAGATGACAAAGTTGTCATAAAAAAGGAAATAATAAAAGAGTTTATTGTCAATAGGAATGGGGAATTGATCAATAGTTTATCATTTAAATTTCTTTTAATAATACTTCAACATCAAGATTTCTTCACGCAGACCATATAACACGTAATTTCTATTTTTGTTCAACAATATATACATTTATGTTGATCTTAAATAATACATTATAATATCCATTTTTGGTCACTAAAATTTGTATTTTGTGATATTAAAAAAGAGAAATTGACAATCAAGACATTAATTTAGTGCTGACGCTGATCCTGATGTAAATACATTAAGTGTGGAATAAGTACAAAAAAGGTATGTTGTTTTATAAAATGTGTCTTTCCAACAAGTTCAAACTGAACACCATAAAAGTAAAAGATATATCTGATGAAAAACGCAACGGACGATATTTCAGTAATGAAATTAGCATCTTTTAGTAAATTATCGTAATTATTTTGAACGTTTTCCCTACAAATTAAAGTATACTGAACCAAATATGGAATCGAATTCAATTCGTAAATAAAAATATTATAAACCCAACCGTGTATTTATGTATATCCTCCTTCAGTGTTACCAGTGCTCGATCGTCAGTTTAAATGGCTTATTTCATCTTTATAAATCGTTGAACATAAACACATTGAAATTGATTTATCCTGTCATATGAAACGGAAAATCACCCGTCTCGTTCAAAAATTTCCTGACTCCTTGACTTTAAACTGAACAGTGGCGTTCTTTACATAAACGTAACATGCTGTAACTAACAAAGGCTAGACAAAAGTAGAGTATTAATTACACATACAACAACTTTATAATAAAACTTAATAAGAATAAACTAGTTTATAAATCAGCCACACGTACGTATAAAAGTAAGGATAAAAAATGCTACCTCTTGAAAACAAGTACATATGACTTAGTGAGCAAAGACGATTATATGCGAGTTTCACTTTAAAAATTTTAATTCAAAAGTTGACTGGCTATTAGAGACTCCAATTCGAATATACTCGTCCATTTATCAAGTACTCGAGTAATTTGAAAAATACTCGAGGCATACTCGTAGTTTATAAATGAAGGTTTATTTCCAAATTTTATTTTGTTTTAAGCAGCGGACAGAAAAACTAGATAGCACTATTTAATTGATTGCTAACTTTTAAACCGAGATGTCCAAAGTAACAGAGAGAGTTTTTTCTACTGCGGGAGGGAGTAAAAAAGCAAAACTTCGAACCAAATTAAAATTTGTGACTATTAATCATCTATTATTTTTGAAATATAGGTTTCTTAATTTAAAATAAATGTATTGTTGAAATAAAATAAGGTTATTTATTTGTATATCATCCATTGATAAACACAAATTTGAATAAATAATATGTCTTATTGTACATCTGAAACTACTCAAGTATTTTAAAAATGTACTACTCGATACTCGAGTACTTGAGATGTCGAGTAATTGGAGTCCCTACTGGCTATACCTTCGATGCCTAAAAATAATAATTTCTTTTGCAGTTTAAAAATGCAGTAGTTTAGAAAATTGCTTAAGGTCAACCTATAGAAAACTGTTCATAAATAAAGGAAAGTAAAACCATAAATAATACGAGAGCTTTCGTGTTAATATCTACTCACTCTCCATGGGAAGGTGGGATTTTTTGAATGCTTTGTTATTTGCGATAAATTGATGACCGATTAACAATATTAAAAATTTACTATCGGGTGTAGCTAAACTCTTGTTTATTTACATTCGTGTTTTCATACGCGAGAAAAATTTAAAATTTATTCGAAGTCTTTGCACGCTACTGAAAATGAGATAGTTTCCGATTTTGATTTTCCCGCCGTTTTGTTTGTCGGCGCCTAGATGTCGCTTGCAACTGCATTTTTCATTCCGACGCACGCGTTATCTCCTCTCGAAGCGTCACATTCCTCTCTCCGTATCTGGGTTATCAAATCAATTCACTTACAGCGGGAACTTTCAAACTTGGAATCGTAAACATTACTGGACTGTATTTGAATTTGGAATGAAAAAGCTCTGAGCTGGAACTACGCAGCTTCCATTTTCATATCCAATATCATACGGAACTATATACAAATTGATCTTTAGCTTTTTTTAAATAATTGGTTCATTAATTCAATTAAATAATTGCAAAATCATTGTATCGCATTACTCTTTTTCTAATATAACTGAATTGACTAGCAGTGTCAAAAAGATCTATTCAATTTTAATAAATTGGGTTTCATATAAAAACTAATTATACCAAATTTTATCAAATAGGTAGTGAAAATTTTGTATTGATTTGATTTTGAAAATCTTAATTAAATTTAAAAAAAACACACTTATTCCACTAAAAGCTTTTTTTCGAGTGCTGAAATTCGCAATTATTTTACCAACGCTGTCCATGTGTCATGGTGGCTTATTCAATTAGATATCAGAATTAAAAGATTTTTCGCAACCCTATTGGCTTGGTCCTTTATTTACTGCCTTTGCAAATTGCCATGTTTATCAGCTGAATGCATGCATATAACTCATTTTTCCAAAAGAAAAACGAAAGGGGAAAATTTCTGCCCTAATAAAATTCTATCAAACAAATTAACATCACGGCCCTGCCCCAGATATTACATTCTATTTTTACATCAACTTTATTTACTTTGTTTATTTATAGCTAAAATAAGTTTTTTCTTCCCTTAGAAACGTTATTAATCATGCAGTCGACAAAATACATTTATAGACAAAATGTGCTTTTGCAACGAATCGTTTGCCCACTCCTAGCTTATGTAGGTGCCATTCGTAGAATTTAAACTAGGAATACTTATGAATAAAAATATCAATACCAACATTACGAACCATATAATTTTACATACCACTTCTGTACTGCCTAAGAATACTTATATACAATCAATTAAAACATACATTATATTCTCATTTATTTATATATATATACATATGTATATTACAAAAAACACAAATTAATTAAAAACATCTAACATTGGAAGAAAACAAATGTATGGTTAACGGATACATAGGAATGCAAAAATTACATTGGCAAAGAAGTCAACTGACGGAGTTCCGACAAAATCAACTATTATATGATGATGTATTAAAAAAATGTCGTCTGACCTCACTCACGTCTATGTTAAATGTGTCAACAACTGAAGGAATACCGTTCAAAATCGCTAAAGCTTTTCCCAGTGGCAGACTGGTTGCTTACTTACTGGTCCTTGGGAGAGCAAACAACTCATGTTCACGATGCCTCAGGAACATTTGACATTCTCACGAATGGTGGAATTCTCATTGTGGCCTCAGATAAGCTGAAAGAAATATATGGTCAGGTATATTTCTCTTCAAGCATTCAAACTATTCAATGAAAGCATGCCTAAGAGAAATTCGGTTGGATAAAGCCATGGGTATAATGGCTTTAGCAAAAATCACTTGATTTGTTAAATTAAATATCTAGGTTAAAGATTAACAAAATTTTACCTAACACAATTTTTTTCGGGTCATTGCAGCTTATACCACAATTAACGCATAAAGCAAATTCTTCGAAATGTCGTCAACTTTAATAAATATTTTAAGTGTCTACGTTTTCAATAAAATGAAACTGAACCGGATGGGTGTAATACATTTCACGGTACATTTTCTCAAAAACTGGTTTAAAAATACTGTCGCGACGTTTATCACAGGATATGTCTTGTTTCGAAACAGTTCGATATAATTTTGGTGCCATTATTTATAATATCATACTGCAGTGTGAAAATGTTCACACTAATCAATTACTTTTAAAAATAGAACAACTTGTTTGATGATATAAATAAATTTGAATTTATATTGTACTTCGATAATTGCCAAATACTTCCTCTCCCAGATTGCAGCAAATGGGGTCCTAGCGGAGTATCACAATCACAATTTTTAACCGAGAACTGCTTGAAAATTTATTTACCGTTCTCTTCAATGTGGATGATTTCATGTTGCCCCCGGTCCATGGCGCAGTGGTCAGCGTCGTTTGCTTCCGTGACGGACCGCCCGGGTTAAAGTCGCGGTACGACCAGATCTTTTCAGTCGATAAATCGATTCTGTTCAAAGGCAATGGGTGTTTGTGTTGCTAAAAATCTATTCCCACCGTTCCGATCCGAAATAGTGGCGCGCAGCGATTAGCAAACCACTAGTCCTA
Source organism: Himalopsyche kuldschensis (assembly GCA_028554975.1). Classification (NCBI taxonomy): domain Eukaryota; kingdom Metazoa; phylum Arthropoda; class Insecta; order Trichoptera; family Rhyacophilidae; genus Himalopsyche; species Himalopsyche kuldschensis. The sequence continues at coordinate 3,307,305 of JAHFWI010000036.1, forward strand.
TCCTAGTATTCGTAGTCTTTTAATCGCTGCTCTCATCGAAAAATAAAGATTAAGCAACTGAGTAACAAGCAGTTCTCGTAGAAAAAAATATGCTTAAATAAACTCCATTAGGAGTCCATATGCTATGCATAGTTGGGATCGGACATACATAGTAAAAAAAAATTAATCTGTTACGTAATGTGCTTGTTATAATTATTTGAAGGAGTTGGTTGATTTAGGATCACATATATCGTGAATTTTGTTTTTCCATAACATGTCTCCATGTCACACGATGCTGCCGTATGATGCGATGCTTTTTCTTTTGCAGGAGCATTAAAGTACCTGCATCTGAAGTCATCGACAGTTACATCACAATATTATGAATCACAGATGGCGCCTAGTGCGATATTCTAGTTCGTGATGATCAAAGAGAGAGTGGGAATGGAATCAATACTAGTTTAGAGTTTAGAATGTTTAGATCAAGACGATGAGACCTCTCTAATAAATCATTACCAATCGTAATAATTTCAATTAACAATCATAACCAAAAGACTATACCGGTTTTAATAACGCTCTTTCACAATATAACATTTGAAACACAGGACCGTAAAAATCATATATAACAATAAATATTATATTTTTTCTTAACATTTTCAAACTAATGAAACTGCATATCGTTATCTTACTTAGAAAAGGTTTCAATTGACATTTTTGCCTAAAATGACCTATTAGTCGGAAAAGCTTGTATTTACCGCATTCTATCATACATATATGTGAATTTCAAAATTATCTACATATGGCTGAATAACGGAGTTAGCATTAAATTCCAGAGTTGCACTGTTTCTGCACACTTTTATACTTTATTTATTTGACAAAGTTCAATCATTCATTCAAGAGTTTCATCATCAGACCTTTAAGATCATTATTTCTCAGTAAAAGTTGTGAAAAAATATGCTTAAAATAAGTATTGTCGGTCCCTGTGGTCTAGTGGCAAGAGCTTTGTCCTAGCGATCAGGGGACCCGAGTTTAATTCTCGGCAAGGTTGGATTTTTTCAATTGAAAAAATAGATCTTGGGCTGGGTGTATGTTATTTATCGTTGATTTTGTGCACAACTGATTTATTATTTATCATCGAGTTAATCTCGTATGACTTTCACAATTAAGAATATTTGGCGCATTGGCGTAAGCTGTAATGTCAAATATTTTTATTTTAAAAAAAAAAAAAAATTCGATACATTTGCTCATTGTTACAAGTGAATTTAAATCAATCGAAACATCAAACACTCATATCTCAAAACAGTGAAGCAAGAGCAATTAGAACCTTTTCAAAGTAAGGTGTCGATTCTGTGAAGCGGTCTCTTAGTTATTTATAACTCTACGTTAGTTATAACTCCGTATCTCTTTTGCTGTATTTATTTTTGAAATAACTGTAACTATAACTGAAAACAAACAATATAATTAAAGCAATAATGATCAATTTTACATTTGGAAGTTCTTAACATACAACATTGCATCTGTTTTGGGATGTTTTTTTTAATCTAGCAACATTAAATCGCTTTTTGCATTAATCCACCATGATGGATTCCTTGCATGATCTATGTATGTTAAATGCTATGATTTTCTCAAAATGTCCAAATATAATAGACCATTATTTCTTTGGTGCTATTTTATATGCAATATATTCAAATAAAGATGTCATGGCAAAACCATTTCAATCCTCGTAACTGTTATCGACATCGTTAAAGCATTTCCGTTATATATGTATTTGGAGCATATGGACGTCTAACGCAATTAACCGAATAGTTAACCAGCTGTAAATAAGTCACTCAACCTTTATTTTCAGAGATAGTAATTATATAAGAATGGGGTTAGGAAAATACTTATATGCAATTTATTTATCTTTCTTATATTACAGTTGATTGAAGTCCGTGACATATATTACTTAAGGGTACAAACAAATCCAAAAACCGATTGAAAAATTAATGTATGAAATTTTAATCGTTTGGATTTCGTACTTTTCCATGAAATTTGTACAGAATACAGGGATTGATTTATTACATATACATATACAAGGGCGAATATAAATTGTTTTATCAAGAAATATTAGAGATTAATAGGTCTCAGCTTCATAGTTTGCCAATTTTAAACGCCAAATCGTTAAATCTTCCAAACTCGCCATTGTAATACCCCAATTGTAAATAATTATCTAATATTTGTGATACTACATTCAAAAATCTCGATAATTTAAATAAACCCATTATTTCAATTAAACTCAAACTTTCTCTAATTCATACTTTAATAGCAATTTAACTTAGTGATCTACTTTTATTTTTGTATATAAACGATACAAACTGTTTAATACGCGATAAGTTCAAGTACATCCGTACACTTGTAATGCCTGAAGATGCCAAAAGGCAAAATCCGAGTCTTGAGCGACAAAACTCATGGAAAAGTATAAAATTCAAACGATTCAAATTCGCAAGCACCCTCATAAAAAAATCTTAATTAATGTATAAATATTTTGTTTTTGGATTCGAGCCAGCTTACACGCAAATGCGTTAAAAAATTCTCATAATAATCATTGATCCATGTAATGCACGCCATATTAATCAAACGCTTTTTAATGCGTTCATTAAAACCATGGACCGTTCATAACAGTTTCAAACACTAGTCCACAAATGTGTGACTTTTTAACGTTCGAAATCTAAATACTTGAAGTACCGATGTATCATTTTTATGGTCAGTAAATCATTTTAATTAGGGATACACTCAGCACATAAAAGATAGACTGTTTCGCGATGTATGCTTTCATAAAAATACTCTCTGTGCGAGCCCAAATGATAGAGTCAAAACGTTGGCATATAAAATGTATAATATATGCCGAGTTGAATAATATTAATAATTTGTGGATTTTATTGCGAGCACTTTTAATTCATTTCGCTGTCATGACAACGGAATATTACTAACCCAGTTCATGCGCACTTGGATAATTTAATACGGTCCTACCACAACATTATTTAATCTTACGCAAAAACATCATAATACAACATCGCAGCTGATTTTAAGATAATGTTTATGATTCTAAATTTAAAATTAGAGTAGGTAGGCGAGCTTCTGAATGATACCGCTTTTATGGAATTGCTCAACAAGCGCTGGTTAGTCATTTGCTGTTTTTCATGGAAAAAATAAACCAGCGTTCCTCAAACTTTACCGAACTAAAATTGAAGTGATAATTCTTTAATTACTTTTTTATTTCTTGAAAACAGAGCTGTGGAGTCGATAAAAAAAAGTTCAACTCCCACTAAAAAAAGTTTAATATCGTCACTTTTTTTCCTAATTTTCCTATTTATGTGTATTCTATTTAATATCAACCCTACCAATCCGGAAGATAGCCAAATTTGACATATTATATCAGGGCTGTGGAGTCGGGGCTTTTTGGCCGGAGTCGTTTCGGCGTTTTGTCCGGAGTCGTACTCGGAGTCGGAAATTTTGAAAAGTTTAAACTTTTTATTTTTGCATTTAATATGACAAATTTGGCTTTTGGCCGCATTGATAGGGTTGATATTTAATTGACTACACATAAATAGAAAAATTAGGGAAAAAAGTGACGATATTAACCTTTTTTTAGTCGGAGTCGGAGTCGTGTTTTTGGTCAATGTTGGAGTCGGAGTCGTGGTTTTGATAAATGCTGGAGTCAAAGTCGGAGACGGAGTCGAAGTCGGACTTTTTTTACCAACTCCACATTATATGCAAAAATAATAAGTTAAAACTTTTCAAAATATCCGACTCCGGCCAAAACACCGCGACGACTCCGACTCCAACTCCACAGGTCTGCTTGAAATACGGGTTAATTACATTATAAGTAATTTTAATGCAGAATAGCTTTGAAACAATAGCGCACCAGTCTCAAACGGATTGTCAAAAATTGCTAAATATATCATTGAAATGTGCAATAATAAATATATATATGTAATTATAATACATCATCATTTTTTTTTAATGACAACTAAATGAATTGTTTTTATTGCTAGCATTTGTACCGTTATTAAAAATATAGAAGCTCTCGGGTTGTGACTCCATATGAGAGCGGATATGCTCTGAAAAGAGATATTATATTGTGCATTAAAATTGAGCTTCGCTTAGCTGTCAATATATTACTGATTTGTTAATGTTTCACAAACTCATAATAGATGCCGCATCAATCGAATAGAACAAATTATTTGAATTCCAAAACCGATATTCATTTGTTCTCATTTTCTTTATCATAACTGATAACTGTGATTGTATTGTTTATGATAGATTTTCAAACAGCCCCGTTAAGAAACAATACATCAGCCGATTTAAATTTAAATCGATTGTACCAGCTGATAGATTTGTTTTTACATCGTGAAGATATAGATAAGTAGAAAAAAGATTCGACTACTCCCTTTCTATTTTTCTTCTCTTTAAGCACCTTATTGCATGGTTAAAAGATCAGTCCCGTGCAGCTCTGTCTCGGGCCAAGTAAGTGAGGAGTAAATTCGTTTCTTTTCTTGATCGTATAGCGTTATGGAAGGCGGCTGTGAAAAACGGCTGCACACACATAACGGATGGGTGGTGGGACAACCAACTTGTTCACCCAAATATATACTCCGAGACTTATTTGTGTCTTTGCTGTCAAATAGAACTACAATTTGAACGGGATAACTAAGTTAAAGATTTAAAAAAAAAAAATTGTCACAGAACTTATAAGATATGAAAAGTCACACAGTGAAAAATAGTAATGTATTTTAGTTCTAAAAAATAAATGTCATACATAGCTGATAGCTATTTCGGTGTACACCCTCGTCAGAATTATTAGTTAAAATACCTTGCTATTTTTTTACCGTGTTGTAATGGAGTTCTACAAAGTAAATGCCAATTCAATCAATAAATATGAAAAGCCTTCCGACACATCGCTTCCACGCGGGAAACGGTTCGATACAGTTTACGTATACAATACTTGTAAAATAAAATTTTGAATCACCTTCTGTTGTAGTGGTAGTATATCATTTCAAATGTGGCCCATAGTGTTTGAAAATTAGCCAAGTATTTTGTACAGTATGATTATTTTTCTTAAATGGCAAGACTTTCGCTCTGCCTGTGAAAATCACGCCTGAACGCTCTGCGTGACTTTTGGGCCGGTGCCAAACATTTTTTTGGACAATTCACGGATTTTAATGCGACATTTATTCGACAATTTAACTTAAAGAATGTCGCAGAACTTATTTTTAATACCCAAATAGTCGATTCGTAAAAATGCTTTATCAATGCCCTTAATAATTTATTGGGTGAGATCTTTACTCAGTAATGGACTTTATAAACTCTAAAAGTTTTTTTCATCCTGATTTAAAGGTTTATCGTCTTCACCTTTATCAAAAAACCACCGCTAGAGAGAACGCAGTGCTAACTCGCTATCAATTAAAATTTAATTGTCATGATACTATTATATTTTTCATCAGAAAATGTGTTTCGAGCTTATTTTTAGTTTTAGATACTATATAGAAACAAATTAATACATTCCTCAAAATACTTTCATGTTTTCGGTCTCTTGCTTGAGAGAGTCACGAGTAGAGACTCCAATTCGAGTATCGAGTACTCGATACTCGAGTAATACTCGTTTTAGTAATAATCGTCGAAGTTTTTTCTACTGCGAGAATTATAAAGAAAAACATCAAACCAATTTAGAATTTGAGTCGTATAATTTTCTGTTATTGTTGAAATATATCTTGTATGTATTAGTTATATTCAATAAGTTTCTTTAATTATTTGTCATTTATAAATATACACATATTCGAATTAAAAATATATATTTTGGTACATCTGAAACTACTCGAGTAATTTGAAATTTTACTTCTCGATACTCGAGTAGGTGAGAAGTCGAGTAATCGGAGTCTCTAGTCACGAGTAGGGACTCCAATTACTCGCCATCTCAACTACTCGAGTAGTAAAAGTTTAAAATACTGGAGTACTCGAGTATACTCGAGTAGTTTCAGATGAACCAAAATATATATTATTTGTTCAAATTTGTGTCTATCAATAGATGATAAACAAATAAATAAGCTTATTTTATTTCAATATTACATTTATTTCAATTTATGAAACAGAAATTCAAAAATAAAAGAGAATTAAACGTCTCAAATTTTAATTTGGTTCGAAGTTTTGTTTTTTTATTCCAGCAGTAGAAAAAACTCTGTTGCTGTGGACTTTGGCTTAAAAGTTAACAATCAATTAAATTGTGCTATCGATTTTTTCTATCCGCCGCTTAAAACAAAATAAAATTTGGAATTAAATCTTCATTTATTTATAACGAGTATTACTCGAGTATTTTTCAAACTACTCGAGTATCGAGTACTCGATACTGAATTGAAGTCTCTAGTCATGAGTTTGAGTTCCGAGACATTAAATTTATCACATTGATTAATAGATTTGTGAATAAATGTATGTGGTGTTTTATAACCTCCCCAACCACTCCTTAAGCGACCCCGAAAACGGCGATAGGAGAGTGACCAACTTACTACTGGTCCTAGCCCAACCTTACCTAACTCTACTATCTTTGCTGACATGAAACCAATTTTCGTAAAAAAAACCTAAGATGTTCAGATGTTTCTACATATACAACACTTATTTATTCAACAGTATGTACGTGGAATATAAATGCAGCATTAATTAATTGTAATAATTCGTCATATGTCAATAAAGCTTTAACCCATGGTCATGACTTTAATTAAACTTCAGAGAACAAACTTTAGAACATGTGGGAGTATTTGATATTTTTAGCTGTAAATGTTTTATACTTCCGCTTGACTGCCAAATATTTCTCGTAATCTATTAATCTCATTGTTCTAGAGCGGGGATTCATATTCAGTCATAAAGAGCTTTTCGACTGAATCCAAAACGCTTTTTTATTGTTTTCTTTCATTTAATTAATGTAAATTTTAAAGTTAGTATATCTTATTGAATTGTCTTAAATATAGCCTTATTTCTAATAAATAAATTACTCTCACCGAATTTGAAAAAGTTCATATACTTTTTCTGAGTGAGATGTTCTCTGAAAAGCAACTGATGCAAAAACAACCTCTCCTTAACAAAATTATATTTTAATTTCGATATATTATGAAAATATTGTTGTTATAACAGTTCCATCATCATAAAGTTGAACTTTTTATTATGACACTAATAAGTTCAAAATATATATAATCAAGCAAAAACTATTTTCATTCAAATTGGTGCTATAATTTTGCAGCTTTTCATTTCACTTCACTTTCACAAACAAAAGCAGAGCACCAAAATCTCGCAGCTCAAGTTGGACAATTTAAAAACATACTGAAAAGAAATTCACTTTTAAATGTACGAGCTTTCACATAACGCAAAAAGAAAGCTTTTGAAAACTTTAATAATCTAAGGTGCATCTTATTTTTAAACGATGCTCTGTCTTTATCTCTACGAACGTCGTAGTGAGACTTTTGTGGGGAAGATGGAATAGAAAACCGTTTGGAAAAAATAGTTTTACCAAGCCTCGTGAATCTTTGAAATTTGTTCATTAAAATAAATAACTTTATCTATTTTATTTTTAATTATACAAGCGTTGCAATGCCACTTAAAAAGGGAAATTGTTTGTGTTTATTACAGTGCTTTCGGATGCAAACTATTTGAGATAAATTGTTTCGATTTAATTTCACTAATATTGATCGGTATCGATGACATTTGCTGTTTGACGTTTGCTGTTTGTCTTTTGCTGACAGCCTATGGGTCGACACACGCGCCACCTACTGAAAGTCAATTGTACTATGCCTACAATTTTTGCGAAAGAGCAACAATAAGTTGTCAAAATGAACGGTATGGAAGCGCATATAATATGAAAAAACACTGATATTTATATAAAAGACCTACTATAAGTTGATTTTACTATGCCTATAACCTTTGCGCAAGTGCAAGCAAAAAGTTGACAAAGTTTTATCGCAATCGGACCAACGGTATGGCAACGCATAATATACGAACAAATAAACAAACATTAATTTTTATATATTAAGATTAATAAAAATAATAACACATTTTTAGTACTTTTTCCACATGAGATTTATTTCATCAGGACCGGTTTCGCTCATGACGAGCATTATCAACTGATAAGGGATACAATAAAACAGTGGTATTTATGCAAAAGTTAAGTATGAAAATAAGGTATGACAAACAATTGGTAAAACAACTAAGCAAATAAATTAAAGCAAATTACAAGGAAAATAGACTAAAAATAAAATGTTTAAGACCTCTTAGCAATGCAAACTAATACATCAAAAAATCAATTAAGTATGAATTAACAATAACAAAATAAAAGCCCAAAATTATTGCTTTAATTTATTTGCTTAGTTGTTTTACCAATTGTTTGTCATGTTTTCATACTTAACTTTTGCATAAATGCCACTGTTTTATTGTATTCCTTATCAGTTTATAATGCTTGCCATGAGAGAAACCGGTCCTGATTAAAAAAATCTCATGTCGAAAAAGTACTAAAAATGTGTTATTATTTTTATTATAATGCTATTGACAGTGAAAACCTTAAAAGTGATATTAAGATTAAATCATTTATTTTAATTCTCGTTTGGAGTTTTACTCAGGGTTGTTAAGCCTTTAAAAGTTCACGATTATAAATAAATATTGATATAGTATAATAGTTTGGTTCAGTTACGGCTGAGCTGAAAAACTCCGTCAGTTCCTTCTAACAAAAACAAAACTCTCAAAAAATCAGAACCAATGAAGAAGAAAAATTTAGAGCTAAATATTTTTTAACTTTAAATAATGACTCGTTCCAAGTTGGGCAGCACCCGGTAGCTAGTATATTATATAATAATTGCATTGCCAATTTGTATTGTTTGCCTAGTTTGAAATTGTTCACTATCTAAAGTTATGTTGAAATAGAACATAACTACGATTCGGTCGATCAACGATAAAGCTGGCAGCTTGATTTCTTTGATGATCTTAAGGGCCTAAACATGACGAAAGACGAAATCAACGCTGCAGCCGAAGAAGCTTCTTTAAAATAAATCGATCGACATTATTGATGTTTGCCATGAAATCTAAGCAACCACATTCTATTGTTTATAAAAAAGAATCTGACGGTAATATTTTATACGATAAAACTAAAAGTAAGTAAAGCTTTTTAAAGTAACCTTTCTAAAGTTAATCGAATGATGCATCTTACAGAGACAAAATACGTGTTACACAATACGTTAATGAACGAAGTTATCTAAAAGTTTTGATGTACAAAAGTAAAAACGTTTTTTTATTCCAAGTGATTATTATCCATTGTCCGCTTGTTTTCGGTGAGTGAATTTTAAGAAACAGAATAAACAAGATTTTAAATTTAATTAAATATGTCATTTCCTGTATGTTAATTAATTGTAATGTACATCATCATATTATTATATTCGACCCAGTTTGAATTGAACTACGTCATCTCTTGGTACATTGCCAGTTAGTAAGCGGCATAACATAACGTTTTATTCAATAATGTGGCAGATATGAGAACGTTTTATGATTATTAAGAAATGTTTTTCAATACAACCGAACTGTTTTGACCCCTGCTACAGGTGACTTGCCCGTGAAAAGAAAAGATACCCCATTTGGAGCATCTCTAGAAAGCGCACCGACGTCTAGACGAAATAATACATTGCGATTTTAAAACAGATAGTCGGTAGGTAAAAACAGATCTGAAACAAGATTACAAGTGAAATGAAGAACATGGCCAGTACAAAGGAACGGGCGAGACAATCTAATTTGTGGCCATCACTTCGAATTAAGATCAAGACAATGTCTGCGTGGGTGATTTATTTTATCATTATTTAAACTCGCGGGTTAAACACCTGTTCGAAACAAGCCGACGGCCGTTATTTTCTTCCGACGTTTGATCAAACAGTTTTTAATTCGATTGGAAAATAATTATGAAAATGGTGTTACTATTATACTCACAATTATGTTCGGGCTTGGAGCTTATTTAATCTTAGGTCAATTTATTACTATTTTTTGATGTTGCTGAACAGAATTTTTTAATGTAAATTCTGTGTTTACCCGTGCACCTGACCGCCAAAAAATTTCGAAAAATGAATTTCGCATTTTATAAAGAATCCATAATTTACCGAAACTTATATTGAAATTAAAGTTTTTTAATCGGCTATTTTATCGTTATAATGGCGTAATTTTTTTAAATGATATTTTAAGTATTTAGTAGCTGGAACAATAATTATCACCAGATAATTTACTTAATCGAAATGCTACGTAATCAAAATCAAATTTATATTGCAATAATAATATTGATTTTATGACATACGATAAATTTTACATGTTCATTTAAAGTTAGTGTCGAAAAGCAGGAATGTTTTTTAAACCACATCCAACCACAAGTAGAGTATATGGACTCACATACACTAAATCATGGTATGGGATAAATCAATACATCGTTAATTACGAAGCAAGAAATGGAATAATGTTCACGCATTTAAAGTGTTGGTTATTTAAAGTGTTTCGCATAACATAGATAAAGCATCAGTATTCAGTACTCTTGGATATAAATTTATATTTTGAATTGAAAAAATCTCTCACTTATAGAATTTAGGCGCATATATTTTTTTTCTAATTGATAGGTATGTATTTACTTGCGATGGATTCGGCGATAACATTGTGGATGTACATTTTCATATAAAATGTTAAATAACTTTAATTATTCCACGTGTTCCTTTTTGTGACACGTGTTTCGCCTCTCTCAGAGACATTTTCAGACATTCGTACTTTATCACAAAGTTTGTTTAAGTAATGAATGTAATTACTTAAACCAACATTGTGATGGTATAATAGTCTGAAGAACCTTCTGAAAGAAGTGAAACACGTGTCACAAATAGTAACACAAAACGTGGGAAAATCAAAGTTATTTATTTTTTGTATTTTGCTAATGGATATGATAATTTGGCTACAGAATAGATTTTATCTTCTAAAAAAAATATCAGTGAAAACTTTCAAGGGAAAACTTTATGAATTGGCTCATTAAACACACGATAATTTCAGTACCAGGCAGTAATATAGTATCAAGAATATGTATACATTCACATATTTAAATGTATTAATATGATAAAAGTTTAATTATTTGACACTTCATTAAACATCGCAAATGATAACTTTTTTAGTTAAACTTTCTTCCGCTATCGAAAGTTCGCCGTAATACAATAATAATTATTATACTCTTTATTATGCCTATTGTAAGTATTTATTACCGTTCCAAACTTTCATGTATACTTATGTTTATCGGACAATAATGAAGTTAGTTACGTAACAACATTTCGAATGCAGAATGCGTGCTTATAAAGTATCGAGATATTTTCTGCAATTTAATTGGGATTATTAATTATATTCCATGAGAACTTGAAAATGCTACAAAGCTTATTTGAAGACTTAATCTTAGACAAAATAAATGTCCGAAAATGGGGACTCAATTATGTATATTGCAATATTGTATATCAAGGAAAATTTTTTTAAAATTTTAGTTTCATGACAGTTGTGTTTCATAGTAATAATAATATAAATATGTGCCCGGACCGTGCTGCAGTAGTCAACGTCGTTGTCTACCGTGTCAGACCGCCCGGGCTAGATTCAGATTTTTTCAGTCGATATATCGATTCTGCTCAAAGGAAATGGGTGTTTGTGTTGTTGAAAATCCCTTTCCAACCCTCCCGATTCCATAGAGCGACGCATAGTGACAACGATTAACTAACCATTAGTCCGGTCCTAGTCCTCATATCCTTTGTATCCTTACTCTCTTCGAAAAAGAGATATCGAGCAACTGACTAACAAGCAGTTTTCGTAGAAAGAAAAAAATATCTTGTTGTAAACTCCGTGAGGCGTCCATATGCTCCAAGTTAGGAGCGAACATGGCTATATATATACATAAATATATTTAAGGTTGTCATAGCTGTAACTTTTGATGGAATGGCATTATTTGAAATAAATAAAAAACATTTTTTCATTGATCGCAAACATTATCAACTAATGCATCTGCTGATAATGCACGCGGTGAGCGAAATCTTTATCAAAATACATGTGTGTAGTACTATATTTTTTTTCAATTTATTTAAAAAAGAAGGGTCTAATAATGTATTATTTAACTATTATATGTATGTGAAAACGCAAACTGAAATAATAATCAAGAATATAGGTCTCAGTATTTTATAAAACTGAAGAAATTTAATGTAGATCTCTACCTCGATTCACCAGATCAAAGTATCGCAACTAAATATTACTTCTTCCCATTGTACAGAGAAAGATTTTCATGTTTCATATTGTATTTTTTTATTATTTTTATATCATAACGTATTATTCACAGCGATATATTCAAATAAAATCTAACTCTCTTTAGTTCGATTTAATATTTTTACAGGGCCGAACAATACTCTATAATCTATAAAAATAGTTTTAAATATTTTATATTGAAGTACACTTGAATACTTTTCTATAGCTATTTTTTTTCTTTAAAATAATTATCATATCATTAAGCGTGATTAATTTATAATAAAGAGTCTCTCCACGGAGTTTTGCTGGTAAATTATGGATATATGGTCACGGGACAGATTCCCAACCCTCTCGAACTAAGCTCAAAAATTTATACATACTGGCTTATAATTTTATGTTTTGACTTTACTATATGAGTTCTTGTGGATTATTATAAAATGTGGAATCAAAATGATTAAATCTGAAGAATATTACTGATTATTGTATGAGTACTGAATAATAAACTAATATGACTGTCTCTATGTGTATAATATTATTATTTGTGTAGTTTGTGGTTGCATTTTTGCTCCTGTAAATTAAAACAACTCGATTTCATACTTATTGCGACGTATTCTTTAGGATCTTCTATTATAATAAATTTAAAAATTAAAGATGAAACATTTCAAAAAAAATCGCAAGTCTTACATTAATTAAAATTATGTTATCTGGTTTCAAATACCTGAACATGAGAAATCATTTCATTGAATGTGCTTATTTTTCATAAATCTTCTGTCCCGTGACCATATATCCATAATTAACCGTTTTTCTAATGACCGTGTCATGTATGTATATTGTATAGAACAATATGAATCAATGAAAAAAAAAATCTACTGTAACCATTGACACAATTATAATAAGCAGGTTTCATAAATGTCTTTGAAATCTGTTTGCCTATAAACGATTTTACTGAAACTCCGTTTGTATTAATTAAGTATTGTCATATTAAGTGATTTTTTTGTATAGTTTTCCGTGCTTGCTTCGTATGCCAAAACCAGTTCAAAGTGCAAGTGGTCAACACCTTTGGGCGTTCGTATTATCCAGCTACGATGCTCATGAGCTTGAATCCCCACACGTACACTTTCAACAATTGTAAAAAGTATGCGATGTGAGCATTCTCTTCAACACCCATTCGATCCTTAAAAGGGGGCGTAGCGAGAGTGATTAACTAACTACTAATCCTTTCCTTGTCTCAATATATTACGCGTCGTAAAGGGAGATACAAATTATGCAAACAATATTTAAGTACATTGAGAGTTTAAATATTTTCTAATAGAGAGCGAAAATAGTTGGGAAATATATATTGTAAAGAAGAGCTTTTAAACTTCTATTTATCTTTTTAATCTTTCTAGCTGGGTTATCACGACTTTTCACTTCGATAAATAATAAGTATACCATGGAGTAACATTCACTTTCATCAACTTTTCATTCAGTATATATTTGAATCATTTATTTATTGAGAGACAACACTTGCAAATTATAGCAACAAAGAAAATTGTCTAGTCAATTTAGCATGACGAAAATAATACAACATATAAATAAAAAAATACTGTTTTATGTTTATTGAGAATAATAATTACCATCAATAGCCAGTACATATCTTATTAACAAAAAAACCATTTAACTTAGGTTCATAGAAAAAGTAAATGTAAGGAAATCGTTGACCAAAACACAAGCTATTGAGAGGGTCACTAAAAATTACCATATACATATCAGTAGTGAATGAAATAGTCGAATTGCTATATGGATATGCACCTCGTGTGCTATACGACACTTCACAGGCCATAACAGACATAGATGTTTGCCTGAATGAACGGAATACATAATATTATTTCGAGCAGAGAGATCATATAAAACAGGATGCCCATTAACTAAACACCATTAAAAAATAGTTTTAGGGACATAATTCGGACCGCAGAGCTTAGATTGCCTATCTCCCAGTTTGCCAGTGGAGTCAATATAGAGTTCATAGAACCGACTCACCATCCTCTGGTACGGGTTCTACTTACTCCCTTACTGTACGCTCATACCCTTACACGAATTCCCAGTGACGTAGATATAAAAAGCGACGATACATTGGGAGGAGCTGGCTTGGCATAGCCTGATTACCACTTTTGAACATATTTGCTCTCATGATTGATCATATAAACTATTTATTAATAATTTTATTAAAATCTTACATTAACCAATGTATATTAACAAATAATTGAATTATTAGCTATTTTTTCATAAGTGACTAAATTTTAAATTCTTAAACGATTCACGTTTGTTAACTCTTTGCTTGATTTTTTCACACATTAAATTAGTAGGTCCATTGTTAACCCAGTGTTAACGGAGTGGAAAAATTGGTGCTTTTGCTAATTGGCCATTAAATGCGAAATAACATGCTAATTACAAACGTAATTAAAATGGCCCCGTAAACAATATGTTAATATCATATTTTGAAACACACTCTTTTAGTTTGACGATGATTTGAAAAAAGTAAACAAGTGTCACATGAAGTATTCATGAAAAAACAATATATGTTAAAGAAAGATTTTTGACCCGGAGAAAAAGGAATATGTATTTCTATCTTCACCTATCAAATTTTTTCTACATTAAGAATTCCGTATTGTGATATCATGAGGTATATTTCAATCATTATCAATATGTATATACGGATTTAAATTTAGGAAATGCTCGATACATATTATTCAATGTAGATATTACAAAATTCGACGAAGAATAATTACTTAGTTAACCAAAATGGGTAGATTACTACCACTGGATATTTCTCTGTCTCATTCAAACCCCACTTCTGTCTCCATTTCATCTTAGGCGCCAGTCTATCGATGGGAAACTTCTAATGCTTGTACTCATGGATTGTAAACAGTCAACTTACGCACTCCAAGTGGCATGTGATTAATTTTTAAAAACCACATATTATTAATTGAATTAACATGTAAGTAAAAATGTTAAATATACATTGTAATTCTATTAACTAACCTTTCAACAGTTTGTCTAGAAAAGGTTTAGATCATTCCACGATTTGTTCGTTTTTGTAGCATAAGTTGAATAGATTGAATTTCTGTGTCATTATAATTTTTACTCCTCCAAAAATTTATGTTATCTCTTTCGAACAATAAAAAATATTATGGAGAAACGCGATAATGTGGAGAGGGTAATACAAAAATACTTTTTCTTTGGACCTTTCCGTTTTAAACAGCTGTCCTACAAAACTAATAAACTATTCTCATAGCTAATAAACTATTCTCACAATTGCATACTAATACTTTCATTTAGTTATTTGGTTTTATCAGCGCAAAATTGAATTGGCATTTACCATTTGATAGAAGTTCCATTAGTTTAGTATTCAAATAAGTTATCTTTTCTCTTTTAATCGTATCTTAATGCTGAATTAGGTTTAAAAATACAAAAACCGTCGGAGTAACGGGTTGTCATATTTTATATTAAAAGTAGTTACATTGATTGAATTGGCATTTACTTGATAGAACTCCATTATAGCCATGTATTTTCGTACAGAATTATTTTATATATTTATTGGCTTACGCCATCGTCAGAACTATGATGCAACTGACGATGGCGTTAGCCGAAATAGCTATCAACAGTTATACCAAATAATTTATGTAGAACTAAAACACATTGCTATTTTACTCACCGGGTTACATTACTACAATTTCATGCTCATTAATTCTGTTCGTGGTCTGTGTTCGTGTACTAAAGGATTCTACAGTATAACATTTGTACTTTTTTGTAATAAGAACTTTAAAATATTTAGAATTTGAATCGTCAGGTGGAATAATTCTTTTTTTTTTTAAATATGATTCGTTTTCCTGTCAATATCATAGAAACTACTCGTAAAAAATCCACTGGCAATGCTCACAATCTGAAAAATCGCATGGTTGGTAGTCACTGAATAGCCAAAAGTTTGACTGGGTGAGGTGAGCGTGGAACATCTATGAAAAATTTCCCACTGTTCATTTTCCATCACTGTATAAGTGAAAATACATATTGACTACCACACCGCGGCGCTGATTTATTTTCCTCTACTTCTCCAATATTAGAAAAGAATTGTACACTTTTCGTTATGTTGTTTACGATATCATTTCTTTTCTCGGCAACAAAACAAAATTGGCGGCCATCTACGGGAAAATGTAGCGGCCCATTTGAATTAAAATCATCGGCTTTATTTCCATTTCCGGTTTTTTTATTGATCCTGCCATCTCTCGGTAATATTTTTTCTCTGCTTCTCATTGTCAAAATAACAGCGTATATTGTGTTATTTACTTCTCTAAAAATATACGCAAAAACGGTATTCTGATTCTATCAAAATAAATTGATTGAAAAGCATTGAAAGGAAATACTACAGAACAACAATAAGCATACTAATAAAGTAATTATTGTATGCAGATATATATTCATGGAAACGAAATAATGTTGAGGAAAGTATCTTCGATTTTATTTGTTTTTGTGAGATATTTTTTTCCTTTTCTAAACTATTTTTTTCTTTCAGTTTCGATCATTCAAAACCTTCAGGCTCAATTCATAGAAAAAAATGAAATAAATTCATGCTGACATTGTATATGTAGTTTTGGTCAGTAAAAATATTTGTATATCTTACTCTATGCTACTTTTTTTATACATTCTATATTGTTTGAACACCCTAATAGACTATACCTAATCACACATCTCTTTCGGCTTAAACGAGGCCAGCAAAGCCTAAGGAGCTAGTCTGGATGACGGGGGGCATGGAATGTCGCTGAAAATATCAGTACAAAAGTATTAAATTGGTTTATTAATAATTGTCATGCAATTATTTGTAAATATATTTCGTCTTTTGGCATCTTCCGACATCCAAGTGAACGTACGAATTACGACACAATGTCATCAATAACCTTCAACTGAATCTTAAATTTAAAAAAAAAATGAATAGTTGTATTATTTAACCGATTATATGCCTGGAAGAATTAGTATGGCCGTACATGGAGGGCCGCGATTTTCTTTCAAAATAATACATCGATTTCGAAAAATGGATGTATTATAGGATAATATACAATATCTTTCCAGTTCAAGTATTATAACATGATGTTAAAAGATGTCACTGTATGCACGACAAATTTAAATATTTAAAAATCTGGTGACAATTTCAAGTAGAAAACTCGCGCACTTTGTATGGCCGGCCCCACATACACAGAATTGTAGAGCGATTAAGCTCGCTTGCGGCAGAGAACCGGTTAACGAAAAATCTTTACCACGCTTTCAGTACTGGTCTCGCGGATTTATTAGGCTTTAATATGGATGATACTTTTTTTTGACGTGACAACTTATAAATCGATGAACACGCACGAAAAACGAGCGAGCGAGAGCGTGGATAAGCGATAGAAAGGCACGATGGCTCACCATTGACAATATCTCTCTTTCTCGATTGGTCGTATCAACAACTTAGAACAGTACCTACACGTGATCTGTTTACAACTGTTTATAAAGTGAAGTGAAATGTTAATGTGGTTTTCATTGTTTATATTACAACAACAATTGCGGCAATAAAGGTAATTAATCCTTGAATTAATGAGTGCGAATAAAATATATCAATAAAAATTGTAGATTTCATTTCACTCCTTCTTCGTATCTAAAACTAATGATAATTCAATAAAAATGATTCCATTTTATTCAAGTATGCAATCATTTCATCAATGTTTTCTTATGACGTTGTCACGTTAAACTATCGTCCGTAAACCGACTTTACAGAGAACCATTTTTTTAAATTTGAGTTCATTTTTATTTAAATGAATTATTTTGGTTATACATAATAGTTCATTGTACATATTATATCTTTTTTATTTTTATTCCATATCCGCTCCCTATTCGGAGCATATGGCCGCCACACAGTGCCTCCAGGATGATCCATCACCCGCCAACTTACTCGCTTCTTCCCAGGTCATCCCGGCGTTCCGTAGCTCCCCTGATTACATCCTATGGATGGTCATCAAAGGCCTTCCAGAACATCGGAATCCATCAGGTTGATAGAATAGGCAGGCAGGATTCAGGCTCCCCAGGGGCATCCGCAGCACATGTCCAAGCTAGTTCCATCGTCGCCTTTTTATTCTGGACGTAATAAGTGGCTGGTTTGTCCGTTCTCTTACTTCCGTGTTCCTGACAAAGTCAAACCACCGTACCCCTAATTACTATACATAATTTAACTATTTTCGATTTATCTCTCGATTAACGAGTATTTATTTCGAACTGACGTAAATATACTGTCAAAACTGAATAATATTTTCTCAAATGTATTCTCAAATATTGAAATGGGTTTGAGAATCTTACGTAAGTGTTCATCAAGAATAAGTAATTTCATACAATTAAATTCTTTTGTATATATAATAAACTACAGATTATAGTACAAAGCTTCAAAACAATGAGCAATCATAGATAATGGCCTTATGCCAAGATAGTTGCCTAAAAATAAAAAAAACTCATGGAATTAATTACCTTCTCATTTTTGCCATGTAACAGCTTCGCATAAAATGCCATTTGCGATTTCCACGTTTATTTTTTCGCAGAATAAAAAAAGTTTTATGAATGTTGCGGCTGTGGAGCTGGAGTCGTGATTTAATGTAGTTCAGGCGAAGAAAGATTCATCAAAATTCGGTTTTTTTTTATTTGAAATTTTTGGTTGTAATAATATTGTTTTATACAAAAATATTTATTTTAAACATGGTTATATATATCGTCATTTTCGATTTATTGATTGAGTTGGCATTTACTTGGTAGAACTCCATTATAATACGGTGAAAAAAATAACAATGTGTTTTAATTCTACAGAAATCATTGTATCACTTTGTTGATAGCTATTTCGGATTACGCCATCGTCAGAACTAAAACTAGTTCTGACGATGGCGTAAGCCGAAATGGACATCAACAAAAATATAAAATAATTTCTGTAGAATTAAAATACATGGTTATTTTTTTCACCGTATCGTCATTTTTCTGCTATATTTTTTGTATAAAATAAGTAATATTTTTCAGAATTAGTCATCTCCATCGGGTATTTGAATAAAGCATGGTCAATTGTGTTTTAATTGTTTGTTCATAAATGTTGAATAATAGCCATTGCTCAAACAGAATTGGACAAGGGAAATTATGATTATAAAAAGCACAACATAAATTGATGAAAATGTGATTTACTTAATTTCATCTTCGAGGTCACTTTTTTGTAATGTAATATAATTATTATGCTTAAACCCTTCCCGGGCCCGCCCGAGTACACTCGGGTATTTAAAGTCGTCAAAAACGGACATCACGAGATAACTTGGGCAAACTACATACGAAAATTACGAATATGCTGGGCTGGACACAGACTAACAGATAAAAAATATGCTAGCACAAATTTGTGTGTGTATTTTGCATTTTCAAATGTGTACATATGTGCATACTGCATATGTTAAATCAATTGGACCGGCAAGTGGTTTAGTGCGGGAATTGCTGAAACTACTCTGACAGTGTAATCTTTTTAAAATATAATGTTGCCAGATTTATTTCAGTGTGTCACTTTTTCTTACGTTTTTAAAACGACTGCACAGCCCTGATTTTCTCTCGTTGTATTTAGGGAGTTTCTTACCTCCTTATTTAGATACTTTGTAATAAGTATTATTAAACGTATAAATACGTAGTGCTGTAGTGATTGTTGAAGGGGGGTTATACGCCATAAATCTTTGTCTATTATCTTCCTCAGTCAAAATATAAAATCAGCAGAAAAAAAAATGTTTTCCGATAAATAACATTTTTAAAAACGCTTTAGACTTTCATCTTATTTTGTTTATTAATTTCTTATCGACGGTATTTAAAATAACAATTCTGGAATATGTAAATGTAGCGCAGGAGTCGACAACCTTTTTATGCCTACCACACACTTTTGCTTATTTTTCATTGTAAAATTTCCTTACCGCCTACCAACACATGTTTCAATCCAGTATATGAGTGGAAAAAAACTAGAAGGAATGTAGATTTGAAAAAATATGCATCTTTACCAAACATTTTATTGCAACAAAAAAAAAATTACGTATTGAAAAAAACAAACAAAAAAAACGATAATTCATGAGATACTAAATATTTTATGTCTGGCTAAAATTTCGTTAAAAACAAACGAAGGTCTCCTCTTTCAGTGATTTTCAGACAAATTTGTTTTGTTTTGTCATGCTTTTAAAAGATTTTGGGGTAAAATCAAAAATCTTCCACCGCCCACTACGGAAGCCTATATCGCCCACTAATAGGCAGTACAGACCAGGTTGACGACCCGTGATGTAGTGTGTATACACATTTCACAAACATTAAGTAATCCTTTTGCAGAGTTTACGACTACAGCACTGTATATTAGTTATTCTTAAGTATCTCGAACCAATATTTACCTGTATCTAGTAAGTTTTTGGCCGACGATAAATTTCCTATTTGAAAGTTTTATAAGTAATTCATTCATACGTTTACTCCGGTCATGTTATTATTTTCCTCGCGTACATAATGTTTTTTTTTTTTATTATTCCGCGGAGCCATATGCCTGTCATATTGGATGTGGGAAAATATGTGAGAATAAAATGATTTACGCAGCCTAATTTTTATATTCCTTCGACAAAAACAGAAAAGCAATAATTCTAGGTACGCCGCGGCGTCCGGAAAACGCGAAAAAAATTGCTCTCCCCAACAAAAGGCACAACACATAATAGATTTTTTTTCCTCTACAAATTCAAAGTTGAAATATTATCACGGCGTTAAAAAAAATATATTGCATTTAAATATTAATATAGCTGATGGAAAAGGTAACTTAATGGTTAAAGTCTAAAGCTACACTTCAATTAGCGTATATTAACCCTTTCACTGTCAGCTACGACATATCTCGGTAGTACTAATAATTCGGTCTAAACAAATAATGTGACAACTGACAACCCTGCCCGAAATAAAAAGTTAATAATCCTTTTCAAGAAAAACTCCTTTTTCATTTTTGTTGTACATACATGAAAAAGCAGTTCACCATATGTATGTATAACAAATTGTGAGTGATTTTTTGTTTCGTAAAACTATATTTGGCCTGTGAGGTACTGCCAAGACTTATTTTAAGGCAGCGAAAGGTAAATAATAAAAAATATCATACAAAATTTTTATAAATATTCTTACATGTAATTTATTAAATCCAGCTCGTTTGAATATTAAAAAACGTCTTATTTGACTTAAGCCCTTTGATGAGTTTGAACGTAAATGTGCGTTTGCATTCTATTGTTATGTTTCAGTGGAATGCTTTTAATTTTAAATAAAATATTATTTATATATTTTTTTAATTAATACTACATAGATCAATGATACGTGAAAAACATTCGTATTGTATTATATATTTTTATAAATGAAAAACTCGGTAAGCACTGCGAAAAAAAAACTTAATATAACTATTTTATGATAACTTGAATGATATTATAACAAGTAAATAACGAAAACATTAATTTGCATGTTGTAAGTTGTTCCTGATCCATATTATTGTATAATATAATGACTACACACTTATTTTAATTTATTTATACCTCGACAAAAAAAGATTTTTATTACTTAAATATTCTATTAAAAAATAAAATGTTAAGAACCACCGATATTTTTGAAACTACAAAACATCATAGAAAGAAAAGAAAACCGTTTACTTGGCGATATATCATATTTATTTTTCATTTCTTTCAAGAAAAAGATGAAATAAATGCGTATTGCAAATTATCTTAGATACATTCACGATTTCTTAATTTAATTATTAATAACGATGATAAATGGAGATACATTCTATGAAACCGGTTAGCATCGACAATTAATCAACTTATTGTTTTATAAAATATAGATAACCATGATATTACGCTTTTAGCTTGCATTCATTATTGTATGTAGTTTCTTTTTGCCATCTGTTGTTATTTACTAGACTTAGCACACTCATCGCCGGTGAATAAATATCTACTTAACATGATAATTATGTTAAGTAACTTTATTAATAGATGGCAGTAAAATATTAAAATCTGCAGAAACTCTATAAAAATAAGTTACAATCTACGCAAAAATTTTGCTGAAATTAAATAAGCAGAATTTTATGCAAATGAAGATATTTTAAGTTAATAAAACAACCCTTGTGCTTTTAATATATGTATAATATTTGCATTGCTTTAATTGTATTATTGGCAACATAGCCATACGAGCTAACGAGAGTAAATTGGCCATTCCTACACCTGAAACAGCAATACTTTCTCAAGCCACTTTAAAATGTCATATGTTTGATAAAAGTTGCCATTCATTTACTATTCCAATCCTTTAGGTAAGAATGCTTGTTATTAACTTTTTCACCATATAAAAGGCTTCATTGAATTTTTTATTTGTAGATTTATGGGTGTTGATTCAAATTTACATTCAACCTACAGTTTTAACAGTGAAACATTCATAATAATAAATACATTTGTTTTTTATAATCATGTGTCTAGTAAAATTTGCTGGCAGACTATTTATTTTCTTACATATTTAACGATCACAAAAGCAAATAATTTTTATTCTTCAGTACAATTCCCATGCAAAAAAATATTTGAAGCTTTAATTGACAGATTCATTGGATCGAACTTTTCTTAAAAGGAATGTTTTTATTCAGTGTGGCAGCACATCACACGGTTGCCATTCTCAGCCTCGCACATGCGACTACATTGTTGGTACTCATGTCATTTAACTCGTAGAATTCCTACTTCCTAGCTGCCAGTTAGTAACTAGACTTTGGTGGCGTAGAATTCAACCCGCGCTTAGAGGTTATTATCTGGCTGATATTTAGTAGTCTCTGAAATGGTAAATTAATATTACCAGTCAAGTGTGCTAACGTGTGTTTCTCTGGGAATATCTCTTCAGTTCCAGAGGTATTTACAAAACAATGTTATTTTAATTATTTAACCGTTGCCTATGCATTTGTGGTATCACCGGCTTTATAAACCAGATTATTGCCAAATACATGAATCTCACATTTTCTGTGATCATAGAAAACAGTTCTATACATATTAAGACTGAAAAGTCTATTTTTGATTGGTTACTTTTGAAATATTTTCTTTGTTTACCATTTTGCGCTGTCACATTTAATACTCTTCTCATATAATAATCGTCGAGTTATTCAAAAAAAAACATGCCAAGTGGACACGGTTGGTGCTATGACTTTGTACTCTAGAAATACAACGTGTTTGACCATTGATATTGTAAATCACAATTCGTAGATTTATTAAGTGCCCGTCTAAATAAATCGAGTAATATTTTTTGAAGAATCTCTCACTTCAAAAAAATCAGTATTCGTACATGATCGTCACCCTCGTATTTCTTTATAACATAGGTTAAAATCATTATGTTGGAAGAAGTACATATATTTACAACGTTACTATCTGGAAGTATTACAATACAATTATAATAATATACCTTTACCTATGTTCGTCCATTTGGGAATTTAAACCCTTGGCCACATTAGCGATAAGGGCGATATCCCAAGCATAAACCGTTTTTTTTTGTACCAGATTAAAGCAGTCTTTGATATTAATGAACCATCATTTCTTATTAAAATTAGCCTCTAACAAAGTTTTATTAAATTCAAAAAGATCTGAAAAAATGATCTCTAAGAATATTACATCTCACAGTTATTATCTATTTTTTAACTATTTCTTTTACTGTATGCTTTATATGTTTATATGAAGAAAACTGCGCCAAACCCCTTCCAACGCTTTCTGATTATTAACCATAATGTTCATCTAAAATATCATATTATACATAACATTGTTCCTTTGTATCCACCGTATACGGCAGATGGCCGTATTATTACATTAATATCACCTTCGAGGTATCGATGCCAATTCTTGTTGGAAAGGCATTCCATTAAAATTGTTATTTACAATATTCAATAATAGCTTAATGTTTTAAATACAACAATAATACAAATTTACATACCTAACAATACTAATTTAGGTTGACAATGCTCGCGAAGAGCGAAACCGGTTCTGAATTTTACAAAAAATGCTAAAACAGCGAAAAAATTTGTATATCATTTTTATATACACATATATTTACATGCATCCTACATCAACTGAAACGTTTTCATAATACTAGCTTTATTTTATCTTTTATCGACTGCAAATAAAGGGTATTTCAATAGGGACGCTCAAAATATGTTACTTTGTCCTGCTGAGTAGATTATTCATTGTTTAGTGGCCAAATTTGAGTCAACCAGTTTGGTAAATAATCGGCCAACACCTACCTGTACGTCATCAAAATACAATATCTGGTGAAAACATTGCTGCTGTGTGTGAAAGTGTACAGGAAAACCCAAGGCAGCTTATTTCTCGTTGTTCACAAGAACTTGGCTTTTCTGCGACTTCAACTTGGCGAATTTTGAATCGGGCCTTATGTCTGCACCCGTATAAAATCCAACTAACCAAGGAACTTCAGGTAAACGACCACAGACAACGCCTGATTGGGTTCTGGAGCAGTTGGAAGTTTACCCAAATTTGTCAAAAAAGTCAACATTAGCGACATGGCCCATTTTATAATGAATGGGATATTGGCAGACATTTGATGCTATATTCCATATTTAATGCCGTAAAATATACTTACAAATGAAATTAAAATTTAGTCGAAATCTCACAAACAACTTGTTTTATTTACATTTCAAAACTAAGCGTCCTTATAAAAAGACCCTTTATTTGTTTTCATATTAACATTTTTTCTTAATAATATCATGGTTTTATGCCTAAACAAAACTAAAAAAGTCAAACAAAAACTTATTACCAGTGGAGCAGTGCCACCTCTAACATTCGCGTGTGTGTTGCTGTGAGTGCCTTACTGTCAGATAAACCAAAACAATTATGATATATAATAATATACATGTCACAACGACTATTGAAATAAATCTTAGTTTAAATACGATAACATTTTTGACTCTCAGACTTCTAAAAAATAATTTTGATATTGCATGCATGGAGTCATTATGTCCAAAATTTCTATAAATTTGATGTACACAAATGTGTAATCAGTGATGCATGGCTGAGTTCTGAACTATGTATTGTCAGCTTTGTTGCTTATTTTACCGATGTATTGTATTTTATTTTTCGTTTAGGTATATGTAATTAAAAATATGTAGCAACAAAAATCCCTTAGTGATAATAATTTTTCAATACTTACAATAAATACGTACCCTTGAATATTTATATCGATTTTTTTATACGAATGTCTAAATATAATTTAATCTATATTTCATCGAGTACATATATGTATATCAAATTCTTTGTATTTACTATTTAGTTCTCTTAGAATTCTTTTCGTTGAATATTTTATCGTAAAGAGTGAAATCAACTGAATAAATTGTCAACACGTAAGTCATTTATACATAAGTTCAATATTTTCGATGTTATCTGACTAAAGAAACCCACGTTTAAAGAATTACACGTGGCAAATGAAATATTCTGCAAATAAAGTTATCAGTACAATGTGTCACAATTTTATGCGATGAGTACGACCAGTTTCCCTGAGTGAGTTCTTGTGAGAATTTTCATCTAGCTGGGAGTTGATTAACAGTACAAATAGTTCATGTCATTTCAAATTTATTCGTGCAATTGATATGTATGAAAATGTCGAAAGGCGAAGCCCGGCACCTTTACGACAAAACTCATCGAAAAGTACAAGATTCAAACGAAATAAATTTGATATTTAAATCCATCAAGCCCTTTCAGTAGAAATCCTAAATTATACAAATAGTGATTTATTGTTTTTATATGTAATACTTTTTGGCTAAGAATCGACAAGATTAGTTATATGTATTTTTTACAGTGAAACTGTATTCTCAGTGAAAATGTATCAAGTAATAGATTTGTATGACAACATGATTTCACTGGTCACGATCATTGAAATTATTGGCCCCAGTCGATGATTTTGGTTTGCTTCAATGAAACAAAATCAGCAAGTAGTCCCTTTCATAGAAAAAGGAAACCAAAGAAAAACATAGACAAACATAGGGCGGTAAAATTTAATTTCAATGACAGCTTGGAGAAGAATATATTTTCACTGAGAATACAATTTCACTGTAACATATCGATCAAACACACCGAATCATATCGACCTTTCTACACTCGGGTTCTTAAGACTTTTAGAGAAACGATTAGTTTAAATTGTATGTTTGCAAATTCCACCATTTGTTGTCGACTCTGATTCATTAAAATAAATTTTGTATTAATAAATTGAGATTTTATTTCAAATACCGGCAAGTAAATCTCATACTCATACATATCAAAACTGATAATGCAAAGAAATTATTTAGTACTTTTTCAATTGTAAGCGCACGGTAAGTAAGTGATGCCAATCAAATATTTTACCGCAGCTCCGAATTTGTCTTCCAGAAACTTATGTACTAACAAAAAAGCCAAAATGCTACCTGCTAGTTTTAACAATGCGTAATGTTGTTTATTTTGTCATTTTCTTCGGTTTATATAGAAAAAAAATCAAGTTTGTGCACCACTAAAAGCCGCCAAGGTCATCTTTTTATGTCGTATGTCTACTTCAGGCATGGGCAACCTTTCCTAGATATGGGGCCGGATTGTCATTCCGTCTTCGAGTCAAGGGCCGGACCAAATTACTACACATAAGCTATATTTAATTCAATAAAACACGTTGCTTTTTATCTTATATATTTTTTATTTATATAATGAACGACATAATATTAATATTACTGATTACAAAATTTAGTGTGGCTGAGTGTGGACGTAAGATTGGCCTTGTACTTGAATTACAAGACTCCATGTTGGCGATGATATTGCTTAAGGATAATCGCATAGAATTTTCGAGATTTTCATTTGCTATCCTCGTTCGAATTTTTGATTTAGTGTGTTTCATCCTCGAAAAAAAACTGATCGTACGTATGTGCTGCCGAAAATACTAATGATTTTTCTTGCAAATGCGCGTACATTTGTATATTTTTCATCCACCAAATATAATTTATAAAAATCCGTCAAAGCAATGTTGTTAAATTGTGGTTTTAGCAATAAATCCCCTTAAAGCTCATAAGTTCCATCTGCAAATTTGCTGGCACATCTTTTACATCTGAATCTATCGGACGAGCAAATATAGCGAATGTGGAGTCTTTGTTTTGAAGGTCAGCAAGCCTTGTATCATATTGCTCTATTAGTGCCTTCAGTTCATCTCCATAGGAATTACAGTCGCGCCAAAAGAAATCCGAAACAGCCGTTGAAGCCTTCAAATCTCACATGCTTTTCAAAATATGGCTTTTAGTTTACTTTACAATCGGAATGGAAAAAAATGGAAATTGGTGAAGATTGCGAGGAAATTTTCGGAAATGAATAGAATTGTGAATGTGCGCGGATTTTTATTGCCACGACTGTATATCTGTTGTTTGTATGAGCTGATAGACTAGGAAAATGGTTTTAAAAAAAAATCCTCCCTGGAATTATTAATTTCTTTTTCAATTATTTTGCCCAGATGTATAAGGGCCGGATCCGGCTCGCGGGCCGGTAGATGCCCATGTATGGTCTACTTGATACATTGTACCTAGTTTCGTGAGAGACGGGGCAGTGGTAGGTACTTAGACAGTGACTATATTAAAATCAATACGTAGATAATTTATATTATATTAGAGTATATCCGTATAGCCCAGTGTGAACATTGTCAACTGATAAGGAATACAATAAAACAGTGATATTTATACAAAAGTTAAGTATGAAAAACCAGGTATGACAAACAATTGGTAAAACAACTAAGCAAATTACAAGGAAAATAGACTATAAATAAAATGTTGAAGACCTCTTAGCAATGCAAACTAATAGATCAAAAATCAATTATATATGAATTATGACTAACAAAGTAAAAGCCCAAAAATGAGTGCATTTAATAAAATAAATAAATCTGCACGTCTGTCAACCATAATTAGATGAAAATCCCGGTAATGATTTCAATTGAGCGAACGAAATTGTTTCCTGTGAACAGAATAAAAGCCATCAATTCTTACAAATTAAAAACAAACATAGGAAATATTTTTTTATTTTTAGAAATAAAAGTGTACAGGGAAGAAATACAATAAGCTTAGATTAATGAATCGGATATAACAAAGGTGAAGAAACGAATAGATCGGCTTTTATTAAAAAAAAAAAAAAAAAATTAGCTCTTCTAGATTTAAATCTCCCTCCAAAACCCAGCTGCTATTCGTTCCACATGTTATTGCAGATGGAAATCAGCTGATCGCGATACATCCATCGTTTTCCCAAATGTTTTGCCAAAGTGAAAGGTGTTATTATATTATTCACAGATTTAGAAACATACATACTTACTTGTGGTTGTGTTATAAAAAAAAACAATCCATATAACTTTCGTTTGGTACAAATTCTTCGTTCTCAATTTACGAATTAATATTCTCCTAAGCATAATTGTAATTATATCTGTATGGATTAGTTGTAGATATTTTACAAACTTGGAATCAAGATCTCTTCAACACAAATCTTGGCCAACTTTTACTGGGTTTGAATCATTCAAAGTTACATTGTAAATTTCATCATACATACTTGACCAACTCGTAAATTATCGAAAAGTTATAATGTCGTCCTTCTTTCAGATGGATTCGTATGTCTTGAAATGTAAACGAATACTCGAATTCAATTGGCGTTTTATATCGGATGTTACTGCCAAAAATCTAAAAAAATCGAACTCAAACAGTGATAACTGTTCATGACATAATTGATATCGGCATGTACATATAAGTTAGCTCGATATTTTGATCACATCTAATAATATACATACCATATGAATGTGAATATTTGAAAATCGGTTTCGTTGTATCACAAATACAATTTTTCTTTGAGTATCAACAATATTGAATTAAAATTTAGTTTTGTCGTGCACTAATGATAATTTCTTGATGGTTCTCGTGTTTAAAAGTTAATTAGTTTTCTTAGTTTCTATAATATCAATTAAGTTAGCCTTTGTCAACGAAATAGAGATTATAATGCTGTAAGTAGATACTTACTTTTTTTCTTTGTCATTATTCATGATAGATATTATTTTATTACATTCACGTTATTGTCTAATAGGCACGTATAATATTCGTATTTGAGACTGAGACGTGTTAATATTAACAATAATCATATTGCTGGATCATACTTTTATCAATTAAGAATTGTGCACGATACTGAACAGCTGATTGTCGAGTCTTAAATTCGAATTGCTTACGCAAGTCCACCTACAAAGAATTTTGAGTATCCCAGAATAGAGATGTTACGTATTGGCCTTCGTACTGTCGACTTTTCCCCCTTTAGACACGTGCGAATTAAGAGCTGTATAATTGTCCAGTGACTTAAATCTCAAATATAATGTAGCTCAATTTATAACAAAAAAAAATGATAAGAGAAATACCATTTTCTTCGTGACAGTGACGTCTATTAGTGAGAAAATTGCTTTGCTTTGTCTTGGTATTGTTTCTTCTAATATTGTAAAATGTACCACTAGGCGTTTACTGGACAGGGTGAATTGAGCCGTAACTGTGACCACTTTTAATTAATTAGTTATTCTAAACGAAAAGCTCATAAAATGCTTATATGTAACTAACTACCATATTATTTTTGTATTTTATCAGCTGCTCTTTCGATAATTCGTATTCTAGGATTGTCAAGCGAAAATTGAGATTGAAAAACAATTTTTAGCCTGTGAGTTTAGTGTCAAAAGTTGAAAGACCTTCTAAATAATTTTATACAATGCAAAATCCTACTGAATATAGAATTTGTATTGTAAACTTTTTATGTTTATTCTATAAAAAAATAACTAAATAAAATTTACAGCAAAAAAACTGTCTCCGTTGTATTAAAATTCTATTTTTGTTATAGACACAAAAAATTGTTTCTCATTAACAATTTCTTGTGAATGTAATTATAATACATAATGTAGGTACCTATTGCTGCTTCAACTTTGCATCAAATATTTTTTTGCAATTTTCAATGTATTGATGTTCGCGAGCATTAAAAAACAAGACTCACGTGATTATTTATATTGTATTAAAATATAGCAAAAATCGTTTTACGGAGCTGTCAATTGTTAATTGAGAATAATGTCTCTCGCTTGTTCTTGGGACCGACTGCTTTATTACATGACATAGCAATGTGTATCACGTCTATGTATGATGTACGTTGATCGTCAATTCCGTATATATATATATATTTATTTTTTTAAACCATGTCCGCTCCCAACTTGGAGCATATGGACTCCTCACGGAGTTTGTCTGAACAAATGTTTTTCTACGAGAACTGCTTGTTACTCAGTTGCTCAACCTCTCTTTTTCGGAGAGAGTATGGATGGAAAGGATACGAGGACTAGGACAGGACTAGTGATTAGCTGTCACTATGCGTCGCTCTTTGGGATCGGAAAGGTTGGAAGGGATTTTCAACAACACAAACACCCATGCCTTTGAACAGATTTATCGACTGAAAAAATCCGCTCGTACCGGGAATCGAACCCGGGCGGTCCGGCACGCAAGCCAACAACGTGGTCACTGCGTAACGGACCGGACATACAAAATAATCAATGCATATTTGCGAACATTCGGAACCTATTGAGCTTGGGAATCCGTGAAAAAGATTTTCACAACACTGCATAGTTTTCAATAAATAATTGTTTAATGTTTTACATTTAACAATTTAAAAATAATTCATTTTTTTCTGTGTGTTCTTCTTCGTTAAAACACTTTTTTCATTTTTTTTTTACATTGAAACTGCAGTTGTTGGTTTCACGAGACCTGCAATCAACATTTCTAGATACTTCTTGACAATTTGTACATTGCCGTAATACCTTATCCCATATAATTATTTTAATACACACTTTTGTGTTGTGCAAACTAACGATTTTTTAATGTCAACTTTTGCAATTAAATTAAATTACTTGTAGTTAAAATTTATTACGAAATGTATTCTCAAACTTAGTAGCTTTTTGCCCATTCAAATACTATAATTATCTAATATAAATTCATTAGACAGTCAATGACAAACAATATACCTCTTCCCATGAACCTCGAACTGCCCTGCTTTACTTTTTGGCCTAGAAATTAATTTAAATTATAATTTACCATTTCAAAGTAATTTGTGTACATATGTACATAAATGAATATTTATTCTCGGCTAATGTATATACATATGTAATGGTTAAAAATTAAAACAAATAATGAACATTCGTTATAATTGCTCGAAGAAATTTCAATTACTATCCATGTTTAATCTATGATAATTTATTGGCGCCCTTTTGTACATGTTTTATATGTTCTTACCAAAAAATGCAATTCATGGCAGTGCCTACCTAGTTTGATTATTGAACGGAATCCATTTTACTTCAAAGGCACATGGAAACATGATTCAAGAATGCAATGCTTGATTCACCACGTTTTCCTTTTTTACGTCTGAAAAATCCAGAGCTTGCGAGGTAACGTTTCGTTAAGATTTCTTCCGACTCGTTCGCGATAATCTTATCGTATGACAGGATATTTTTTAAAAAAAAAATCATTTGTTCTTGAGTTACTCGAGATAAACTCGAGGAGAAAAGACACCACATCTACCGAACCCCCCCATCTAAATTTACCCACCCGATTGCCAGGGCAAAGCTCCAACCGCTGAACTAAAGAAGCCGTCAATTTTATTCTATGTCATTAGTAAAGGTTTACTCGGCCCGAAAAATTCTAAGATGACATTATCTTTGTTGTAATAATTGTGTAACGGCATTTTTCTTTTATCGTGTATTTTGCGTCACAACTCATTATTGATTAATTATAACCAATTGAAAATAGAATTTTATGTTAGGTACAATGCAATGGGTCGTATATTTTCAAAATAACATATCGGATACTGTATAATACGATATTAATCAAAGATGTGAAAGAAGTTATGGCAGTTATTATTATTAATATTGTATTATGATGTGGAGTTATAATTATTGAAGTCATTAGTTGAGTGAGAGTACATATTGAAGGTCATAAACAATCCGTTGTTATTTGTGAAAACCGTAGAATTATTGAACTTTGGAAATGAATAATATGCTATCAACCATTATGCATTGGAGATATCACAATGGAACTTTAGATAAGCAAAAATATTCCGAGTGCATAATTTTATTTATCTCTCGACAATTTAAACTAATTCTCTTTTAAATAATGATGAAATTCAAAGCCTATGACATCGTAAAAATCCAATCTAAACAAAAAATGTATTCTGTTCAACACATTTAGTAATTATACATAACGGATATGTTTCTTAAAGAGGCTAAACACTTGGCACAAGCAACTAGAACAGTGGTTCTCACGCAAAATTGCACTGTGGCCGCATCGTCAATATAAATGGTCATAAAGAAATGTCTGGTGGCCGTACCAAATTTTTGCTTTGAATTTTTTGTGTGTTAGGTATGTCTTTCGACAAATTAACTTGTAAAACCACAATTTTTTCAATATTAATACTGTCTAAGAAACTGTCGGTGGCCGCAGCAAAGTCCATATCGTTTTCATGCGTATTTTCATTTTTCTTTAATGTTTTAATAATTTCGCTGTCACTTTTGAATGCGCGAACGGATGGCAGATTATAAAGCCCTGTTTACCCGGTAACGAGGTCTCGTGATCTTGAACTTGTTATTTTTGCGTCTGGGCGCGTCGCTGCAAATTTTTGATCAGGCGATCGTAAAAAAAGCGCGGTGTTCTATAAAAAAGTCTATCCAAATAGTTGACTATCGGTGGTAAATTATTGGACACATAAAATCGTTATTTTATGATCTTTTCTTTTATTTTTCAATGGAGACTTCCATCTGTAATTTTTCGCTGAAGAATTTAATTTTCGAACACAATTTATTGTTGCTAATAACTGTGGAAATATCAAGTGAAATTATCATTTGTTTACTTTGTGAATATCACTCTTCGTGTTGATATATTATATGATACATGTTATGCATATTTAAAACAGTTAACACAAATCCTTGTTTTAAACATATTCAATTTTATTTTCAAATATTGAAAAAAGTCTCGTTTTAGGAACAAAAACTAGACACATTATTGACGTCTTTATTAGTGTTTATGCTGTAGCGTTCTTCCAGAGATCTCATCTCGATTGAGAAATCATAGGGATGTGGGGATTATAGACGGTCTGGTTGGCCCGCGCCGTACACCAATCCTAGTATGCGACTAAAATATCCGATTTGAAAACTTTTTTCATAAAACATGTTTCCCTTTACTGAAGTTAAATTCGCGGATTTCTTGCGGTTATGTCCACTCTTTTGCGGTGAAACAAGGTGCTTCCAGTAGTTCCGGGCGCCTGTCAGGCGAGGTCGTGTCAATATGGTATTCTTATTTTCATGAGACATTTTTTTTCACTCGCTCAACTAGTAGTATCAAGGCATGGCATATTTTATAGTATAGAACTAGCTTTACTTTAATTTTCTTACTTAAAGGCTACTTAATTTTACAAGAGTTCGCAAATCTAGCCGTCGATTCTGACTTCCTGTTTTTTCAATTGTCGTTGTACATTGCAGCTGTCAAAATTGTTTTTAAATTGCGTTTTGAAATTATTACACTATTACTTTTGTTATAATAATGTTATAATAATAAATTATATAATTATTACCAATTACGTATACTTCAAATTTTATTTACTTCATTCGAATTGTAAATGTTATATTATCATTAAAATAATTAATCATTTACCTTTCATCAGAAAAGTCGAAATCGTCACTAAAATAATGTCATTTAATTTTGAATTGAAGATTTTATTGTGTTTATAAAAGTAAATAAAAACAATAATGACACGTCATTTACATTTAGATTGACAATTTTAATTTTATTGTCTCGTGAAGTATTATTTACGTAAATAATTCTCCGACTGAAATCGTGAAGAAACAAAATAATTTTACTTCTTAATTCAAATACTGCATCTCTGTTCTTGAACTCTGTATTTACCAAAGTCACCTGATTTTCTTTGTGTCTATCTTCACATTAATATACAATTATAATCATGAATCATTCACTATATGAAGATCTATAACTATGAAGATCGCATTAGAGTTATGGTGATGTTATTTATATCATTTTCACTGCTACTTCCGCGTTTCGCTGACCGCTTATTTTAAATTCAGCCGTTATTTGTTGGAATTTTCCTGTCAAAAAGTAAATAGCCAGCGCGCGCGAAAATTCATAAACAATATACAACGTTGCGTTTAGTTCAAAGACAATGTGTCAATTTGAATAAAATCTTTCTCTTTGCCAAGGTATTCTTCTTACAATGACACGAAGTCTGAAATCTGTCCCGAACTTATATAATATTTTATTCATCATCATTTAACATTTTTAATAATTTCCCTAACAGACGATATCGATATTGACAAATCGCGGGATACATGTTTTCTCACACCATAGATTTCACAAATAGTATTGAAGTATATTTCCCAAACTAACAATAATTTACAGTGCTAAAATTGTTAATTTCTCAAACAATGCTTATATTGCATATTGTTTATGCGAGAACTGCCTAAAATCTGATCTTTTATATATTTATATGTATAGGACTTGCAGGGAAATGAAAAAATATTATGGTAACAATAAAACTTTTTATAAATAAGATTTTTTTTTTATAATTTTTATTTCTCCTTCCACAGACTATTCCTGGAAATTTCTCCACTCCATCTTGAAAATTCATCAGTGAAACACACTTAATTTCACTAAACAGTTTTACTAAAAATTCCAAGATGTCAGCTTTGAAGATGGCATTCACCATCGTGGTGAAGAATGGCTCTGCTGTTGGACTACCAGCCGGTAGAAACACTACAGGACTGTTCAAACAAAATGTATGTAGCAATTTTTTTTTACACATAACCAAAACCAAGACTTGTGAAAATAATATTAAAATTGGTTCAGAGATTAGTGGGCTAATACTTATCCACACTGAACATATTTTTACGGCATACAATTCATTGTTTGTTGTTTCAGGGTAAGATGACTCCAATTCTGTCAGCCACTTGCCTCACCATGAACAGCATGCAAAGCCGGCTTCTCTCCAGCCAGGATATAACCAAGAACATCCAATACATAAGCAACGAGAAGGGATTGAATTTGGAGAGGGACCCAAAGACTTTGAAGTAAACATATTTTTCATCCCATAAATATAACAATGTACCATTTGATATCAATTTATAATTATGCTAGCAATTCCATACTACCTACCAGAGCCAGATGAGTAGTTTCTCGATTGTTCAGAGATATGAAAAATATTCACAGTTCAATACTATCGTTGCTGTCATAGAAATGCTCCATCCAGCCTTTTGCAATTCTCACACTCAGTACAATCATTAACTCTAAAACTGGAAAGAATGTCTATTGATTTTGAGCAATACTTCAATGCCATGTGGTACCATAAACAGAATGTTTAATCTATTTCCCCAAGGTCTTTTTAGACAATTTATTTTCTTCCATTGAGATATTAGCTGTTTGTAGATGTCATCAATTTATTATCTATTAACGCACACATACTAAGTATTCATTTGAGACAACTTATCTATAACATTGTTGGCGGCATGTATATTGATTTTTGGTTGAATTGGTGGCGAGAATAATTCAATATTTATTATTGGATCGATTTTGTAAATGCAATGATGTGCGTTCGCCCATAGCAACAGTTATTTAAATATTCAGTTTGAATGATGAATTTGTGCTTTTTCTTGAAAACCCTTTATATGAATGGGAATCGAATAAAATCAATATGGAAAAATCAAAATAATGTGACTGGGGACAATCGCAGAACTTATTACTAGTAATTCTTAAATTCTATAGTAAAGATTCTTAAAAAAACCTCATTAACAATGTTAACAGATATTACTGAGTAGTCTTTATGAATAAGTAGCTTTTTGTGATAGGTTTATTTATTATTTGTCATCAACAATAAAAGTAGAATTTCAAATAGCTGCTACAATATGATTTTTAAAAAAATGTATCAGATATTCATCTCATGTGTTCAGCAAGAAAAAATCTCATTTTCAATAATATTTACCTTTGCTTATTTTTATCAACATTACAATCCTCACAGCATATTTTTTTTTTGTAATATAATGCCTTGTACCAGACAGAATTTTCAACTTTTACTATGAACAAGAAACCTATATCAGTGGTCGGCAACCTTTTGAGAGGCTGGGTAAAAAAAATTCAATTTTTGAAAATTTCACATATGTACATAAGTGGGTAAAAATTAAAAAATAAATATTTTTATTTTCATAAGATTAAATATATTGTACATGTCTGTATGTGTAAATGCAAATTTATTTTATAAGACAAACATATAAAAAAAAATATTAATAGCTACCTTGGTTTTGTTTTTTTTTTTTCGATATTTGGCAAATATGTGGCTAACTTGAATCGAGCACAGGAATCGATATTTGCTAGCGTAAGTCTATCCCGCAGCGTATTCTGTACACATTTCAACTGAGAAAATGTTTGCTCACAAGAATACGCGGAACCAAATGCTGATAATAGAGCAAATGCATATTTTTAAGGATACATTTTTGTGGTAATATTGCTCAGCATGATGATATTGCATCCATGTGATTCTGTGTTTTCGAGATGCTGACGAAGATCTTTAAAGTTATTTGTATTATAATTCTAGATTATTTATTTCAAGATATTTAAAATATTTAAGCATCATAATATCTTGGTGGGTAATTCAAAATTTCATAGTGTGTAATTCAATTACCCGCGGGCAGTAGGTTGCCGACCACTGACATATTTCATATCAACATATTTCAATGAACAAATCTGAGATTTATTGAAAAAATCAACAAAATAAAGTAATGTTGTAAATTGTTTATATTTAGTTTCAATAATAATAATAATTGATGACATACAGTTTTATCACCTTTTTAAGCCAGTTCAAATAAAATGATAATAAAAACATACAATAATACTGTGGACTTTGGATCCAAATACTATTATTCTTTAAGTAACTTCTTGTGTTCATGTAAATGAGGATTCTATATTTAAAGTAAATATAATTAATACATTTTTCATTGTTTGAACAGCTGCTGCAGAAATAGAAAAAAGTAATCCTTTAAGAATTTGCAATATAAACAATTTTATCGCTATTCTTTGTCTTTTGATGTTACCACTCTCATCTCAATTTTAGTATCAATAGTTGATATGGCCAATTATTGAGTTCTGATTCTCAAAATTTTAAGTGCTCAAGTATGGACTCTTTAGTGTACGTGATTCTTTTTTGTATTGAATTACTACATGATTTGTCTCACTGCCTGAATTATTTCTTGAAATCATAGGTGCTGGAAAACGTTATCAAAAATTATTTTCCTATTTTCAGGCTGGTGAAACCATTAGAGAAACCGCTATGTGTGATGCTTAACTGGATGCTGGCAAAGCAGAAACACATCCATAAGTACGCCAACATGTACCTTGACCAAGGCTATGATGTTCTCTCAGTGAGCTGCACACCCTGGCAGCTGCTTTGGCCCATGAAAGGATCTCAGGTACACTTTCAAACACTACAAATCATTCAAAGTCTTAAGACTTGTTATTGTAGTGCCCTCTCAGTCAATTGTTTGTAAAACAATACAGCGTTTTAATCATAAATTTGCATACTTACAACATAGATCTTACAATGCAAAAAATGGCATTTAATATAACGTAAAATATATTTACCAATTACCCAATTTCTCTCATTTATAAATATCACTGTCTCGGAATCTGAACCTTTCCGTTTACCCTTAACAGTTTTCAATCTTCATAGACAAGTACTTTTCCACCATATCTATACATTTATTTTTATATCCTGAAAATACTGCTTAATCTTATCTGTCCAAAATATTGATTAATTGAATCTCTATTGTGAATCAAAATTTCATTAAAAACTAATATCTCTCTATCAATCAAATTATGTCATTGTTGTCACACCTGTGCTGATAAGCTTTAATATAAAAATATGCTCAAAGATAATACTGTCATTGATACTGCAATAGGTTGTATATCAAAAACAATCCGAAAATTATGTTTCGTCAAACTACATATCTTCATAACATATTTTATAGTATGGTTACATGAATGACAAGTAGTATGTACTTAACCCATGAAACTAGCTGTGGAGTAACCTTTGTCAACTACTTTAAATTGTCATTATCTAAGCCTATTTTAGAAGCAAAAACAATTGTAAACAATATTCTTATACCTGGAAACATGTACTTGCTAGTCATAGGATCATTTTCAATTTAATTAATTTCAATAGCTCAACTTACTACAGCTACGCATAGTTAAGCAAGTTTTAAAACACTTGAGCAATCTTGACATATAACCTATTGCCGTATCAACAACCATATATGTATTATATGTATTTATTTTTACTAGATATTACTAAATCTCCAACTGCCTATATATAACAATTAAATAGACAGAACTTATACAATTACAGCCAAGAATAAAGAATTAGATTTAATGTTTAAAAACTTCATAATGACACATTTCCGCATTGTAATAGAATATGTTCATTCTATGTTCTAGCAAAAGTTGTGTTATAAGTCATAATAAAATACTTCTTTTTTCAATCTCTATCGTCTCACAATAAATACAAATTAGTTCAAAATAAAATCACCCAACTAAAAATTATTAACAGGTAAAAATGGCATCACTCAATACATAAGATGTAAGAATGTGTAAGTATTTAATACAATGCATACAGAGTACACAAGATTGTGCTCATGTTAATTGGTCATCAAATGCAAAACAACATTTTAATTATCAAAGTAATTAAAAAGCTCCATTAACAAATTGTTCATATACTAGTAACCAGCATTGATTTTTTCAAACCTAGTATTTCCATTTTTCCAGAACATTGACGGTATAATAGTCAATATTTACTTTTTATCACACAGCCATTACTTCACAACATTCAACGTACATTATCAATTGTGTCTTTGCAGACATACGTCATAAATTTACGCACAGACAAATAAAATTTAACTGGTAATATAAATATAATTAGTGTGCTAACAAAATCCATATTACAGTCCTTTTCATGTGGATTTTGCGTTGATACATAACGTGTGATCACAAATATGATTATTGCCAATTAACCGAACAATATCAAATATTGAAAGTCCTCAATTGCAATAACCAAATGAATAGCAATATTGCATGTTGCAGATTCCATTTGCTGTGTGAAATCCCTCCATAATAAATGAAAGTTTATCCATATTTCCTCGCATATTAGATTGTTGTCAATAATTAAAAAACGCACTATTAATTCTGAATGATTGCTAATTTTTAACTGAATCTTTCACCTTTGCTTTTAAATCAAATATTTTGTCCATTTGAGATCTCCATTGCCAAACTATGACGAGAGTTGCCAAATGTATGTATCAACTTGATGCATATACGTTGTTACGTTTAGTATGGGTTTAGTCCTTCCCAACTCAGCTCCTAAATAGACAAGAAGAAATTCCTCCATAGATAAATTTTTTTTTGAACTATTAAACTAAAATTAAAATTTCTTAAAATTAGAAACAAGCCGAATAACATGACATTAAATTTGAAAAAAGATGCATCTTATAATCAAGGAAATATAGTTATATGCTTATATTATTTACTTATCTGTAGTTGTTCATACCTGCTTTTTTTTTAGATATTTTTTATAGTTGACTTTGCTGCTTTCTGGAACCTTCTTAAAATTATATATTTTTTCTGTCTTTCGTGCACCTTTATCTTTACTATTTGTATATATTTTTTTGCAATCCTCTTAGGTTGTGGTCCATTTATTTTTTGTGTGTTATTCTTTTTTATATACTGTAATTCGAGGAAACTTTGCATGGCTTCTGAATTGTTTTGTCATGTTATTTACCATCAGATGTTTAGTGGAATAAGAAAATAATAATATCCGTACCCGAGTATTAATGATCTATTCTCATTTTTTAACTGACACTAAAGAATGATAATCTTTGATAAAGTTGTTTCAAAGGTTACTCAAATACAATCGTAACTTTGCCTTGTATGAAGTTTGTGACAAAGTAAATATTAGAAGCGTCACAAACCACTTGTTTTCCCACTCTAAACTGTTTTTTTAAAGCAGGTAGAATGAGAAAGTGAATAGGTAATGAAATATTCAATTAGAATTGAATGACAAGCTTTTCTTTCTCAGACTGTCATTGCTCTTTATGAAAAATAAAGAAATGGTGACAGATCCCATCATAATTTCGTCAATAGCAAAGAGAGAGAGAGAGAGAGAGAAAAAATGTTTATTGGCTCAATACGAATTAGAAACGTTTTTTGAGAGATATATTTATTTTGTACAAATCAATGTATTTTGAAAACAAAAAACTTTTCCATGGTTGAAAATGTGACAGTTTTACATGATTTTATCACATCACACTATCCAATTAGTTGATCCTGTTTTTTTTTTATCATGAACTGATATTGAAACTGTTTGGAATATTAAAAACAAGACAAAGCAAAACAAAAATTGTAATTAATTTATTTTAAGATACATTTGTTTTAATATTTATTTCATTTCAGCATTATGCATGAATCATTATATGTCCTTCTTCCTCATGCCACAATCATCACCCAGAAACTACAATGTTTTGTCACCTACTCA
Source organism: Himalopsyche kuldschensis (assembly GCA_028554975.1). Taxonomy (NCBI): domain Eukaryota; kingdom Metazoa; phylum Arthropoda; class Insecta; order Trichoptera; family Rhyacophilidae; genus Himalopsyche; species Himalopsyche kuldschensis. The sequence goes on from JAHFWI010000036.1 coordinate 3,348,281, forward strand.
ACGCATGCGTGTAAAATTTACATTTGACAGAACATTATTCAGAGGACTAACATCTGTGGAATATTGTGATTGTATCCGTTTTCAGTTAGTAGCCGCGGATTTGCTCCGCTTCATGGAGTCAAACAACAGTTTCAGTCCGCTGATACTGCACAGCTTTTCCATAGGCGGCTACCTTTGGGGAGAGCTGCTATTCCACGCGTCCAAAGATAAAGAGAGGTTTGTCGCAAATTACCATCACATGTTGACAGCTTCCGCCTCCAACGCTGGGAAGAATTTATTCTAGATAAGCGTTGCCAATCTCTGATAATCTTTTTATTAATTTTATCTGAAGTAGTAATAATTATATTAAAATATGGAAAAATATTAAAAACAGGTGGCAACCAATTTTTTGACTTCGTAATTAATAAGTAAATTGCACCTCATATATTATGTATTTTTAGTGCAGCCAAATCTTTTTACTCTTCAGAGCAATATCCATTTATTATAAATACAGATTTTTGGGTCACAGTTTCACAATGTTATTTAGAGGTTAAAAAGTAAATCTGAGATTTTTTTGTGACTATTTATTCAATATTATATTTTAACAAAAGTATGATATATTTTTATTGATTTAGGAAGTCAATATCAGATGGATGCAATTCATAATTATTTTTTATGGCATAATAATTATTACTGAAATGTATTCAATAATTTATATTGTCAGAGTTCGGCAACACTTAAAAATAAGATAAATTCGCTTTTATTAACCAATACAGCTTTATTCATAGCTTTCAGCTTATATTCCGGTTGACCAGAGCGATTCTTCGAACCAGTATTGACGATTTGTCGTTATTGAATGATGATATCACGGTCTTATTGTCGCTCTGTTCTGTTGTTCTTATTTTGCAGCTTGTCGCTGCCGATTTGCTGAATTTCCTCGAGTCCAACGACACTTACTCCCCGATGGTGCTTCATGGTTTCTCGATCGGTGGTTATATGTGGGGAGAGGTTTGCATGCTCGCATCCACCGATAAGACTAAGTAAGCGAGCCCGGTTTTTCGACCAACCAATCATTACGATACAACATCTCGAATTAAAGTTTGGTGGCAACTCCCTCAGGCGCATTTTCATTTACATTTTTGTATTAAATATTCGCAGATTGAATACTCCATGTGCATCCGGTTAATTTATCAAAAAATAAGTCTTAAACATCCTTTGTTAAACTTTATCCCTCAATTCAGTTTTATTTTTAGACTAAATGGATTTAATACTGAAAAAATAGTGATGGATCTTAGTTCAACAAAAATTATTTAAAACTTAGTTACAAATCTGACAAGGGTGTAAGCCGAAATGGCTGTCAACCATATATTATATTATTTTTGTAGAACTAAAATACATTGCTATTTTTTTACTGTGGTATAATGAAGTTCTACAAAGTAAATGCAAATTCAATCAATAAATGGATTTTATTATAAATTGATTCATTTATGAATTACTTTTTTTTCTTTTATGTTTATTCCTTTTCTTAAGTGTGGTTTAAATATGCATTGCCAGCAGCTGTAATGCTATCTATTGTATTTTCTTCAATACACATATAACTAACTGCAGAATTCAATTTGATATTGTGTATTTATGCCAGCAAGATATTAAATCTTGGACAAGAATAGATTAAATCTTTGAAATTATTTATATAAATGGATGTTTCAATTCATCATCTGGTGACATGGAGAATTTAATTTGTATTTGCGACAATTTTTTTAACTTTAATGACTGATATTCGAGCATGACATAACCTCATATAAAGTAAGTCTTCACAGTGGTTAACTACGGGCACATGACTACTTCTCCTGCTTGTAATACTGAAGATTTAAATCATATTTTTTTACAAAAGTATTTACATTATATTGACATGTGTAATGCTTGTTTTGTCATCATTCATACCATTTTTAGAAATGAAAGTGAATCACGGCTATGTTTCTTCATAATATGAGTGAATCCACTTGTATACCAAAATCCACAAAACCGGACTCCAATCTTATAATCCAATAATAAAATCATAAGCAGAATTTAATTATTGATAGTTTAAATGTATTATTTTCAATTTGAAATCATTATATTTCCAAATTTGTATTTGCTTAATTGTTTAAAACATCAGCAATGCCGCCAGCTGAACTTGAAGGCAAAAAACAATCAACTTCAAATGATTACAAATGTCAGTAACAGTTAATTAAGGATTTCGACTGAGGGTGCTTGATGGAATTTCAATATAAAATTTGCATTGTTTAAATTTTGTACTTTTCAGTCAGTAACAGTGTTGCCAGCATAATAATATATTTTCCACTACATTTAAAAGTCAGCTAGATTGTTAAAAATCCCATCTCTTGCACGCATGCCTTTGGTTCACTACCTCTGATCTACGCAATACTTTAGGCACGGAAACAAATCAATATGAAGTGAATAAATAAGAATAATGAATATTAATATGTATAAAATAATCATTACTTAAACAGGAGTCATTACTTTGAAATGTATATGGAGTTAGATTAACTTTGTTTAATAGTAATTAAATTTAGAATTTTTGTCATAAATAATGTAATTGTAGATAATATTAGATAAAGTACCACTCAAGATAAAATATTATAAAATTTTCGATTGCCAAAAATATAGTTTGAATAACAATATAAATTTGATAAGATAAAACATATATCGATTGTTGCTGTCTGAAATCTGTGTATTATTTTTCCACCAGATAAAATGTTATTGCACCATCAATCAATGAGTGAATTATTAATATTTTTATCGATAATCTTAATCCCTTGTTCCTAATTATCTAGACATCAATATATTTTGAAAATGCTTGTGCAAATCCGCATAGGTCATTCATTCTACTCAACAACAAACTTGTTTATAAGGATGCTAATGTTGTTTATAATTATGCATTTTATTCAATTGAGACATTTTCAACATAATTTAAAGCTTGGCTTAATCAACCACACTAATTGTTTAAAATGAATATGTAAAGCAAGTCAATGGATATTTTCCACACTTTCCAACATTAGTTTATTTAATTAGTTTTTACATTACTTATAATGAAAAAGCATAAAAATGGTTGGTTACTTAAGAATTTATTCGCAGTTTAATAGTGTTAAGTTACAGAAATAAATATTTTTTTGAAATCTGTTAATGAATAATTTTACATTCTATTTTTTTATTACTGCTATAATAATTCTTTCACTTCATTATTTGCATTGGCTTAATTAAATTATCGATAGTGCTTTTAGTTTGATTTACTAACCTGCAATTACTACTTTTATGCCAGGGGCTCTCAAGCGGTGGGGAATTGATGATATGTATCAAAAATGTTCAATTTCAAGAGGACATTACTTTCAAAACACCTGACTATTTTAGGCTTTTTTTAATTTTGATATCAAACTCTTCTCTATATAAATATTCAAACATTTTGGAAAACTAAATACAGAGAAAACCTCCTCAAATCAAAAATGATTCAGTTTCAAATCAGGCTCATATTCTTACAACCAATGAATGACATGAGAGAAAAATAGAAATAAGTATGATGGAAAACAATGAATAACTTTTATAATGTTGCTCTCACATTTAAAACCTGGCAAGTATTGGGTTATTATGTATGTTTTCATTTAATCATTAGAAATAAATTTAACTTAAGAAGTGCCAAAACTTTTGTAAATTTTTAGTATACTTATATAAGAAATACACAATACTTGGACCTGTACGTTTGTAACTGCTAAAAGGGTTAAAAGATGGTCTATAATTTCCAGTGGAATGGTTGTTAGTTTTACTGGATGAAAATTTTATTAATATTGTCATATTCATTTAAAATTTTCTTTATAGATATCAGCCTGTCATGGATAAAATTGCAGCCCAGATCTGGGATAGCGCAGCCGACATTAGTGAAATCCAAATCGGTGTACCCAAAGCTGTATTCCCTAAGAATCAAGTTATGCAAAATACTCTCCATAAATACATTGGGTAAGATTTCACCCAGTTATTGCTTTTGCTATATTGTTTACAGATTACGGCAATTTTACATTTGGATGATTCAGAAGTTTTATTATTTATTTGGAGTGTAAAATTATTGTCTTTCTCTCGCAGTTACCATTTGAAGACTTTCCACGAAGCCGCTACAGTTCACTACATGCGCTCCAGCCAACAGTTCCACAGGAATTTGTGCAAGGCTCCAGCTCTCTTCTTGCTCAGCAAGTCTGATCCCGTCGGAGCCGAAAACTCTAATAGGAGAGTGCATGACTCTTGGAAGAGCATGGGTATCAAGGTATGCATCACAGTCTGCTAAGATTTTCTGTGTTTCATCCATAGTGTTGCCTTAATTATGGCTCTGTAATTACCATTTCTTTCGTTGAATGGAATATTGATTTGTCCTGTATCAATTTAATTCCATCACAGACTTTATGCTTAGTATTTTTCCTTGTTTTTGTTTCTTATTAATGCTAAATTTAGCTTTTGATAACTTGATCAATTTAATCAGGGAAATGAATAAAATCAATGTGGCACATTATGTGTGTGAATTGAAGAATTACTTTCTTCAATAAGTACCCTGTCCAAATCGTTGATATTTCCATTCATTGTATTTATATTTTTGTACTGTAAGCTTTAAGATACATCCCATCATAGAAATGATCCTGCAGCAATATCAAAGAATTGAATTAATTAAATTCTGTAACATACTGTACACATCCTCAAAAACATTTGTTTTTCTTCTAAAGACCACATGGAAGTGCTGGGATAAGTCTCCTCATGTCCAGCATTACATGCATCACCCCAAAGAATACGTGGCAGCACTCAAGGATCACCTCGAGAGCCAGGATCTCCTCGCCCACCCTGAAAAAATCAGTTTGAGGGTTTGAAGAATCAATCATCTACGTTTCCTTCTATCAGGGCTAACTCGCATCTAAGAATGAATGGCGACTGGAATACATGACTGAATTTTAAAAACAACCTGTTGTTTTAGAAGAATATGAAAATAATGTGCTGTCATAATTATATTGTATACTCTTTTTTATTAAAAATGATTTTAAGTTCTTCAATTGAAATCATGTTTTTAGATTTCTGTTTGTTGATAAAAACTTTTTTTGAGGCTATGAAATGAATTATCAGTCTAGATTTAAATGGGTTTAGTATTTTTAGTTTAAGTAGTCCCAATTTATTATAAACATAAATGTTATCAATGCTCTTATTTGATAATTACTCTTAAATAAAGATATATTGTAATATGTGACAACTTTTCATAACAGATCATAACACCCCACCCTGACAATTCTTAATGTATAATTACTACATTCAAATTAAAGTATAAGTGACATTAATGTAGTATTTGTTCTACCAGATTGCAAATTATTTTACTATACATCAGAGATTCGCAAAAAAATACCACCATGCCACCGAACAATTTCATCCTAATTTAGATTTGGTTTACAAAAACTAAAAAGCATTTCAGTTTATTATTAGACATCTTTGTTGTTTTTAAGAAATGTGATGGCTTAATTGAAATGGTGATTAGAGATTGTGTTTTTTTGGAATATGATATTAGATAATATGCTATTTTTTTAATAAATATGTTTAAAAAAACAAGATTGTTTTTTATTTATTGTGTGATTGTGATTGCTATCTTTCATTTGAAGGTTAAGTATATATAATTTCTTTATTAATTCAATAAAACAATATTTGAAGAATTCAATTTCAAATAGGCATAAGTCAATTTATGTACATATTGTTGAGATCACATTATTGAGATTATGAGTTAAACCATTGACAAAAAATCTATCACACTTTATTTATATACTGTGTCATTATTTATAATCCGCGAGTAATAATATTAATAATGCATGTTCTGAATAAAATTAATTTAAATATGCATTTACTGAAGTAGTTAAAAAAAAATGATCTATTCGTTATTTTTTGTTGCTACTGTAATGAGAATGATGCAACAAATAATATGTATATATCATAATATGGACTCCTAAAAGAGCATCTCAATAGAATTAATTTTCTAAAACTGGTTGTATTACACTTATCCACTCTTTTCGAAGGTAAGAAAAAAGAATATTTGGATAGTACCGCTGCTGGTAGTTGAATAAATGATGACTCTTTATGCCACATTTTCTATACCGGGTAGAGGGTGAGTAATGAATTCAGAAATCTATAAATAAATTGACATCAATTTCCATTCTGATATTCAAACTCGCCACCCTACAGCCGAGTAGATAGCATTGACCGTTCATCAACAGGACTTTCATGGTATATTGAACATAGTTGTTAATCTAATACATGACTAATATGTTCGGCCATACGTCTCTATCAATTAAAAGATCAGGTAATTCCAATTCTGATGGTAGTTTGTTTTACCTATTCAGTAGAGCTTGACTTCTCAAAAAAGTTCCATCAGGTTTCTGCCTGTTTGTTAAATAAAACCTTGCAATATTGTAAAATTTAAAATAACTTTGATTATTCTACGTAATGAGACACATATTTCGCCCCTTTTAGAGGCATCTTCGGAATTACATAGCAAAGTTTGCTTCAGTAATAAAGCAAGTCGATTCTAATATTTTTAAATGATAAAATTACAAAATGGACTTTGGGAATTTACCTTTTTACGGAAAGCAAGGAGGGGGTTGCTTATTTTTTCGAGACAGAATCATTGAATGAATTTATGCTTTGGCTGTCGCTGACTGTGTTGACTAGCTGCGAAATAAGGCAAGTGATTGTAGTGCTGGTACCAAGTGATGGGAGTGAGGAATATAGAATCATTTTGTGTATCACTGATATTGGAAATTCCAAAAAGAATCATAGAATAGGAGATTCATGTTTGGTATGGGAAGGGACCAATCACTCTCACCTAGTGGAGTTGTACTCAATATTTAAATAAATAAAAGACAATTTTTAGTATTATTTCCACATATATTCCACAGACATTCGCTTATCCAGAGCATTGTCAACTGATAGCAATAATACTAGGTGCACAAAATGGATTTCTGTTTCAGTGTGCAGTGGTTTGTTATTCTATTTATTGGTGTTAGAGCGTGCTTATAAAAAGAACAATTGAAAAGCATCAATACTGTGGGGATGTGGTAAGATTTATGATATATAAACATGAGTATAATTTTATTTATATATCAAAATTGAGTTTATTTTAAGTAATTATACAATAATTTACAAACAAATATTTCATGACCTACGATCTCAGCTTTCTAAGATATTTTTCTTCTTAAACTTTTTCTTCATGACCATATTATCCCCACTAGATCCCAAATTCTTCTGACTTTGAAATTTCATTCCCTTCTTGAACGGTTTCTTTTTAGTATCTGGTCCTTTAATGAGATCTATTTTACCATCCTTCTTGTTGACAGCGGGATGACTTTTACTGGCAGCAGTTTTCTTGCCTATTTTGGACAAAATCTTGGGCATGTCTGTGAATCGGCTGTCTTTTTTCATGATCGTTTTATTTATTGATTTCATATTGCTTTTGAACTCGCTTGTCAAATTAGACATCTTGGATTCCGAGTTTACAGCCGGTCTTGAAATCTTGGCGCTCTCGTCTGAATCTAAAACGCGTTGTTTCATCTCCTGCATCTTTTTAATTTTATCCTTCTTTGTTTGCAGGCGGCGTTGCTTTATTTTCCTCAAAAATCTACAATAAACGAGACAATATATTATAATTTTGAATTAATCACAATTGAAACTGAATTTCATTTCAAAATTTCTAAAAAATACACAAATAGATGGAAGTTGTTGATCGTACCTTGCTTCCATCATATCAGGGTTAAGTCCTTTGAGTAACCAGTCTTTCCGTCTATAATTTTTAGCTCTTTCATCAAAATCTTCATTATCTAATGTTATTTCAGCCTCTCTTTTTGTAACAGACACCTGTGTGAAGATTTTCGCAGCTTCTCTATCTGGAATTAAAATGTTTAAAATGTTACATTGGGTATAAATACTTGCCACCACCATAAATTTTGTACCAGGAATACAATTTCGAAAAAAAAATTGGTGGTGATATACAGTGAGTTTATAGTTAAAGGGGTTACAAATATACAAATGCATTTTTTCTATGCTTAGTTAGTCTTAGGTAAGTCATAAATTATTGCCTATTTTACAATGCTAATGGTGCATTCATGAGTAATGTATTAATTTAACTGATCTTCAGAAAAAAAGGAATCTATTTGGTATAAAAATGAAAATTTCTTGCCATCAATTTTGTATTCTGTCAGCTTTGTATTGATTTTGTCTTCAATGGCACCTAAACACAGCAGATCGTATGGAGTGATGAGAGAAATTGCCAGTCCCGACCGTCCAGCTCTTGCGGTGCGACCGACCTCTAAAAATAATGAATGAATATTTTATTCAAATTAATTGGAACAAAAACAAGTCAACATTGAGAGTATTTTTTGCATATTTTTTGAAATGAATTATGCCGGACAGTATAAAAAGACTGTATGCAATCTATTTCAGATACAAAGTAAAATAGCAATAAAAAACAAAATAATGAATCGTGTCTACAGTACCTGTGCACGTATTCATTTGGCTCGAGTGGCATTTTATGGTTAACCACCAACTGCACGGCAGGAATATCAAGACCACGGCTGGCGACATTAGTTGCAATTAGAACACGAGCTAATCTACTCCTAAACCTTGCTAGAGAACTTGTGCGCTCACGCTGTTTCATATATCCATGCAAACAAACATTTTCCAGTCCTATGTTGTTTAAGGTCATTGAGAGTAGTTGGCAGTCTCTGAAATAATTCAATATAAATGTTGCAATATTTTTAAGCCAATATTGAGTGTATACACATCCAGTACTGAAAACTTGCATTATCTCACAGACAATTGAAGATTTACAAAAACAGCTGGGCATCATATACCTGGTTCCCTGAAGCCTTCAACACATAACCATTCATCAGTCAGAATCATTACGCCATCTTGAACACCTAATAGTCTACATCAGTGGTTCTCATGAGCGACCACCAACAACTTCAAAGTTAATATTGATATATAATAAAAATATGGTTTTAAAATTTAATTTGTCAACAAAGACACTGAAAATCTAATATTTCAAATGCATTGTATTGTGCATCAAGAATTGTTAGTTCTGAACAACGGTTCGGTTTAGTTAGGTGTTTTTGTCAAAAAGACTCTTAACACAAAAATTGGGTGCGGTCACCAGACATTTTTTATGTGAGAACCACTGGTCTACATGATTTGGCGTTTTGATGTTTTGTTGCGTATGAGCTGTCAATACCACACCAAATGACTATGAAATTAATAAAGTGGAATTAAGATGAAATTATGAAAATTTTCTACTTACTTTTTAGTGGTGGTGAAAATAAAAATATTTCCTTCGTTGTCTTTTATAAAAGTTCGTAAAACTTCTACAAGAAAAACATCACGAGCATATGCTGGACAGATAACATAACGTTGATCTAATGTTGACATGGTCAATTTTTCCATATTAATAAGTTCTGAAACACGATTTTGTCAGCTATACAATTAATACTCTCAGGCATATGAAATATCGGAAATATTAAATAATTAGGGTTGGTAAGGCTCACCTCTTTATTCAATGTTAAAAGCTCGTTCTCCATGATTTGTTCGGTAATAGTCGCAGAAAATAGTAATGTTTGTTTTTTGGCTGGGAGTATTGTCAGAACTTTAGTCAGGTCATTATCGTATGAGCCACTCAATAATCTGAAAAACAAATTTTCTCATTATTAGATTGACACTTTGTACTTGGAAAACAAATTTAAATGCAAAGGCAGCCTATTTATAACTGCTCTATTCAGAGACAAAATTTAAAAACACTAATAAAAGAGTGTTTAAAATCCAAATAAGGAAAACTGGACAAGACTGTAGGGCTTGGTCGTAGTACATATTTGAAATGCAAACCTATAGATTATGAAAGTGGTGTCAGAATAGATAAGCTTGCTTAGATCTACTTTATCTCAAAATAACTTCCATGTATTGTGTAAATCTGAAGATGCTTCATAAAGTTACAATACGTGGAAAAAAAGTTATTTTTGATATTTTACGAACTTCCACTTAGTTAACGCCAAATCCATCTTAAGTATGTTGTCATACGTTAAGCAAAGGTGTAAAAAGTCTAATTAAATTTAAAGAGACTTGCCTGTCTGCTTCATCTATAACTAAATACTTGATTCTCTTAAGTGAGAAAGTGTCACAGCCTGTGATGTGATCAGCTAGCCTTCCTGGCATAGCCACAACAATATGCGGTCTCCGTGAGAGGGCCGTTCCTTCAATCACCTGATCACTTCCGCCAGTAACAACGCACACGCGAAGATTCAGTGGCTGCCCAAGTACAGAGAACTGCTCTCCTATCTAAAAATATGTATGAATAATTAACCTAGCTCAAAAGCTCAAAAAATAGTGAGATTGAATCATTTCAGTGTATAATCAATTAACAACTAGCTATCTTACAGTAAAATAATTCTCTTACCTGATGAGCCAATTCATGAGTCGGCGTCAATATTAGTGCAAATATACCATATGGGTCATCGGATAAGTGTTGCAAAATAGGTAGTGCAAATGCAAAGGTCTTTCCAGACCCAGTTTTAGCTGCTCCTATACAATCTTTCCCATTCAAAACATCCGGTATGCATCCCACTTGAACGGGAGTAGGGAATCGTATTCCTATTCAAAATATATCCATCAAAAACTAATGTAATATTACAACATTTATAATATGATTCTTGAAATTAAATTTCAATACTGACCTAGAGTTTCGCATTGTTTTATGAGCCATGGCTTAATTTGTAAATTTTCAAATGAACTAGTTTCAGCTTCGGAATCCATTTTACAACACTTTCATATGAATGTATGTGACAAAATGAAAACAAAACAGATTAACACTACACATTCGTTACTTTATTTGACATTTTGAGGTTAATAAACATTCGCACATGACAGTCATAGATAATATACCATAGACAACTATCAATATACTAATAGCTTAAATCTATGAAAAATATTTGCAATGAGAGTCGACAGTGGGTATACTACGCATACATTTTTTCATATCCGTTCTCTTTTCGGAGCATATGGCCGTCATACCTACTGTGCCTTCAAGATTCTCCGTCACCCGTCATCCTCCTTGCTTTCTTCCAGGTCATCCCGGCGTCCCGTATGTACATGCTATGGATGATCATCGGCGGGCTATCAAAGCGACCAAATTTATCTTGTTCGTGAATTCGTTGAAGACTGGATTAAAAGGAATTTATTCTACTTAAAAAAATATGTAAAATCGGGGTAAAGATTCACATGCACAGGTTTTGCCACCATTTCTACTGACATTAAAATTATCCAATCACTCGACTTTTGTGCATTAATTTTGCTAAAATTTGCCTGGAAATTTCATGAAGGTATATTTTTCCAATTTCTTTCCGAACGTGTTCGTATTTGTTAGCTTTGTGTTGAATTTGTGTTTGGAGGTGACCTTGGCGCCTTGCACACGGGCGCAAAAACCTGGCTATATGTAAAAAAGGAAAAACATAAAAACATTTTTCTGTTTTAGAAACATATTAAGCAGGGCTGTGGAGTCGGTAAAAAAAAGTCCGACTCAGACTCCAGCATTTACCAAAACCACGACTCCGACTCCGACATTGACCAAAAACACGACTCCGACTAAAAAGAGCTTAATATCGTCACTTTTTTTCCTATTTATGTGTATTCAAATAAATATCAATCCTATCAATGCGGCCAAAAGCCAAATTTTACGTATTAAATGCAAAAATAAAAAGTTCAAAATTTCCGACTCCGAGTACGACTCTGGCCAAAGAGCCCTGACTCCACATCTCCGACTCCGACTCCACAGCCCTGGTATTAAGTACCTATGTGGGCTATATTTATAAGTTATAATAAGAGCCCCCAAGATTTGAAGGCCCCGAGGGCACGTCTTGTGCGATTATCGGGTAATCCACTACTTAACTGTATACAAATCTTTTTCCAGCTAATCTTCTCTTCTTAGGTTTTTCAAAGTGAGAGGTAGAGTTCAAAAACTAGTTCTTGTAAACGAATATTCTGTAAGCATGCTTCATTGGCAGTTTTTATGTTACTCATTAGAAGCAGATCTGGCAGGCAAAAAAAAATATCGGCTAGGGAATTACTGATAGCAAAAATTAAAAAACACATTCATAGACTATTTCGCTTTATTTTGAAACATGCACATTTTATAGACATTTATAAAATCATTTCCTCTGATAGAATTTAATAAAACATAACTTACATATTGAATTATTCTATTTTAAATCTATTTTCAGGTTTCCAGTGAAGTTTCAAACATAAACAATATCATTATTCAGAAGAAAAAGTATATACTTGGTCAAAAATGTTACGAAAAGGACATTACCAGAAATGGCTAAAAATGTATTTATAATTTTAGTCATCGTATAGATTACATTGTATAATTATTCATTTTCATATTTTTATAAAAGAGTAAACTATATTATGAATTTCTGTTACGTGTAGCAGCACTATTAAAATTATGGTGTATTAATTATTATAGATTGTATTTGATTTAAATAAATGTTAGTTTTACAAAATAATAAATAAATATGCACTCTTCAAAATCATCCATACACAAAATTTACTTCATTCAAACAAGGAGTACAAATGCAAACCAAAAGTTTGGAATTATAGCAGCTATTAGGATAACGATGATAGTGAAATAATTAATAGTGTTGAACAAGAATAAAAGAGAAATGGGAGATATAAAAGCTGTTCAAATTGTGTACACACAGTATTTTGCAAAAGAAATATTTTACTATGAATTTCTCAGCAAACTATACTTAATTACTGTAAAATTTTAACGATACTTGTAGGACAAAAATAATTGATGAACGTGATTATACTGGAAAACGGATTCAATGATTTTATCAAAGATTCCACAAAAAAGATATGGTTCAAAAAATAAACATAGAAATAGCTTTCAAAGAAATAATACATTCACACAAAAACAATATAAATAATAAGCATTAAATGGACGGATTCTTATTTTGCATTTTGAAAATTATAATACGAATTTTGTTTTTTTGTTCCACAATTGATAATAATTATCAAGAAAGCATTCAAAATTAAATAAATAACACACTATTTCTTATACCACTTTAAAATACAACTTTATATAGATCAAGACTGGTTTCGCTCATTGGGAGTATTTTAAATTTATGGCTCTCGAAAAGCGAAACCGTTCCTGATGTTTGTACAATTTTTGTCGAAGAAGAACAAAAAATAAGGTTTTATTTATTTAAAATAATGCTTATTGGTAATTAAATAAAAGTTTAGGCATAACAGATTTATGAATTATTTTATAACGGATTCACTTCCTTGAAAATATTCAAACACACCATTTTAACAAAAGAGTCAGCTTTCATTCTTTTAAAAAGACATTTATTATTTTCTCTGGCACAATTATTACTTTTTTCAAACATTTAAACAATATTACTAATAAAAATACAATACAATAATATCTATAAGCAAACTCTCTGAGTTTTCGTGAGGCTTAAGAATATGTACTTAAATATAACTAGAATTCAGATAGCATAATTAAATAGTATGACCGTTTTATTTTTGTAAATATTCTATTGCGAAGTTATAAAATAATTTGTTTTGCCGATTCAGCAGATTAAAAATAAAACTAGACAAGTACGGTCAAACCAGGCAACAAGAAAAACAAAGATATTTACACAATTTGTTTATACTAAATATATAATATTTTACTTAAATGTCATTCATTAGGTTTTTATATTAGATGCCATCTACTATTGAAATAATAAAGTAGCAGAACTTTAAAATATTGCACACAATAAACGGATTTTGTCATTTATTTATATTATCAATTTTTGTAGATAATAGCTTGTTTTTCTAAGAACACAATAAATTGAAGACTTGTTCTTTAACCCAAAAAACGTCCTCTTTCATTGCTTGCATGTTATTATTGCATAATGCCTGGTTTTACCAGATATAGGTAATATTAATCATCAAAATGAGTTTTGTATCAAAGATTCATTGAATCAGTGACCAACATGTCAGCAATTTTGAACAAAGTCCACGAACTGGTCATACATATTTTGTTTAAAAATTTACTAGACATTTAGCAGTTATGGCAGTGTTTTTAACTTACATTTTTAAGAGAAATTAGTACAAAACAGAGTTCTGAAGAAGCAAGCAAATTAAATGTGTCATTAAACAATGTATCATTTGATAAATTGTGTTTTTTCTCAGTCTATTGTTCAAAGCCTTTCAATTTGGGTTATTTAAAAGAAATACCTATTCATATTTTTACCGATTTCAATCAGCTTAGTCATCTGATTGAAGACATTTTTGTGATTAATCAACCATAAATAAAAAAAAGAATAAATCCCAAGTGCAAATTTATTGTGTCCATAAAATCAAAATAAACTCTACAAAATTGAAGCTATGTGTTACCATTGTTAAAGGTAAATAGACAATACAAAGATTTACGGCTTATTGAAAGGTAATGAATCAAATTACCAATTTAAAGAATTAATAAGAAAAATGCTGATCTTCAAGCTGACTAATCATATTAAATATCAAATTAAAAATTACTATTCCAGCCAGTTTTCTTTCCATTAATTCTGTTGGTGTAAGATTTTCCGGTTTAAGAGAATAATATTATTGTGTAAAGAAATTATATTTATACAGTTTTTAAAACTAGATTGCTGCAATTTAAATGATTATATTGCACAGATGCAGAAGAGTAGGTACTAAAATATAATTAAACTTTATCAATAGGTAATTAAAATGGTGGATAATGGAATCAAAAAAATATTTGGACATCAGTATAATACTTTGAGTAGCATTAGGCCCTTACACATACAGATACATTCCATATAAGATACTTGTTAACTGAGGTTAGTTGCTGACATTTCAAAAATGCCGTACAATTTCGAGTCACACACATGCGTTCAATGATTTCGATCATTCTTTAACTTCTTCGGGCCCCGGGTATCACCTATGATACTTTTGGTTTTTATTAAATATCAGCCCGGCTGTTGAATTGAACATACCACAGCAATTTTTTCATACTGTATAATAAACAATACGTTAAAATAATTCTTATGGAAGCAATAACTTAAATAATAAAGTATGATGTAGAGAAAAATATTGCTGCATTTGTATTGTAAGTGTCGAAGCATTATAAATGCTAAAAAGGACAAACTGCCCTCTACAACAGTGAATTCTATACTGTCATAAAAATTTTCGGATATATTCATTCAGTTGGTAAGACCGTTTCCTTCATTATATGATACTTTTGGTTTTGGTACGTTAAATTCTACAATCAGGCTGATATTTTATAAAAACCATGAGTATCATAGGTGATACCCGGGGCCCGAAGAAGTCAATGTTATGACAATCTTTTTATTCTTTTGCAACATAAAGAATTGTAAACAAGTTTTCTTTATGAAAATAATTTGCCCAGGAATCTGTTTAAAAAAGATTTTTTAATACAATATTTAAAAAGAATATTATATTATGAAATATTAAAAGTTAAAATTCATACATAAACGTAGGCATTTATAAATAATTTAACCAAATATAATGGTATTTGTGATAAATCAACATATTTTTTTAAGCAAAACATAAAACTTTAGAAAACAAAAACAGGTGAAATTGCATTTCATACACTTGGTGCCATTAACAAAATAAAAACAAGCAAAACAGAATTCCATGAGTTATGAATAGTCATTATTTTGAATGATATGATTGCAAGTTAGTGGGTAATGGGTAATATTTAGTAATGTATGCAACCGAAAATAATTGAGACAATTGAAAAACTGGAATCTCCCAAATGCTTTTTGTTAATAATATCATAGGTTGAAAAAAACAATTATCACTTAGATATTTAATCATGGTCATTCAGAATATTTTCTCTGCTAAATTTAGGCACTCAAAATAGCTAATTTATGAAATTATTTAAAAGCATATGTATTATTTTATTATTATTAATGAGGCAACAATTTTATACCTCAATGACACAAATTTTGTCAAATATTAGATATACAAAAATCAATCTCGAAGTAGAGTAGAAACATTTAAAAATAATCAAAAGAAATAACAACCCTGTAAGATACTATGTGAAAATAATATGTAGATTTTTTATGAAATATATTATAGATGTATAAATATATAATTTAGTAGTGGTACAGTTGTTCCCTACCACATAAATGTTATAACAAGCTCAAAAATATTGTTTCAGTGTAAGCAGCAATTCAAGGTAATTATACCACTCAATATTGTTAATATCAATTTATGTTAAAAGACACTTTAAATATTATTTTTTTTGAATTAAGACTATAACAAAACACTACTTTACAAAGAATTTTACAATAAAAGGCATTCAAAATTAGATCACACCAATAATCTATAAAGAAATATATGTGTCATTTGTAATTATATATGCTCAATATTTATTTATACCGTGCCAAAGACAAAAAAGCACTGAGATCTTTTGTAAACACTCGTATCCTTCGTATTCTTTAACATTTTGTTCTCTATCAAAATGGAAGCATATTTTTCCAAGAGCTTCTTGCCTTTGAGAATGAAGTCGTAAGTCAGTCAAAATTCTACTAATCTTAAACACACGTCAACAATTCATTACACAAAATTGATTTAAACCCATTGGGATATCAATAAATATTTATCGAACAGCTTTAAGTGAAATTTCATTTTTGTGCCACAACTTCATTGGTCATTTAATTGTAATCCACTTCATTCAAATAATATATATTTGATTATGCATTCCACTTATTCGATTATATAAGATAACAAAAATTGTTTGAATGAGTGTCATTTGTAACTCAGTTATTCACACAGAATTGTTGTGCAGAGACATTGTTAATTTAATTGGGAAAATAAGTCATTTAAATTTTCAGCAAGCTCTCCCAAATTATTGCCATACCAGACAAATAAACTCCCTGAATAAATTAATCTTCACATGCTATCGCACCTCTTCGGAATTCATTCGTTCATATTGGTTGTTGTAAATCAGACTTCAGTGCTGTGTGTTTGTATTCTTACTTTCTTTTGGCTGCCATTTCGTGACAGTGTTGGGGAGTGTCCAGAATAACCTAAAAAATAATTGAAAATGTGATGTTACTTATAATTTCCAGTCAGTGTAATTGACTGATAAAATTTTACTAAGATTAAAAAATATACATACCTCGATATTCTGTTCCAAATAAGTATGCAAAAACGAAACAAGATAAAATTACTTAATATGTTTAAAGGGTTAAATCGTATGTAAATAAAACACATATTGTAAACAAGATGGGAGTTACATTAACATTTAAAAAAATTATTGGGTGTCTTAAGTGTATTATTTATTATCATTTTAAAGAATATGTAGTGTTATTTTTATAATCTTATTCATATATATATATAAAATATTGCCAGTTTGAAATGATTTCAAAAACCATGCATACTTTTAATATGAATATTTAGTTATTTTAGGTTAGTTACTTTGAAAAATTACTACAATATTTCACATACACCTATCAATATGATAATTATAGATTCGATGGGGTGCTAACAAAACTGTTTTATAAAAGATCTTTATGAATTTATGTGTATCAAGCTTTGAAAACATCTGGAACGTTCATTAGTATATTATTGAATATTTCGTTGTAAAATCAAAGTGTTTGTAAAATTTGTAAGATTTCAAATTTACTAACCTGGATTATGAATTCCCAGTCCCCCAGGCGCTCCTTCCTCCCTCGGTGGTCTTGGTTTCTTGAGCGAAGACCTCAAAGGTGATCTGGCAACTGAGGAACCATCGACACTGAGCGATGTTGACAGTAGTTGCTGTCGTATTCATTGAAGCTACACTTCCGTGGCCGTTATAGTTGTAGGGCTTGCCAGATGAATCTGTCATAGATATGCCTGTGTAAAATAAAAAATATGTCATGACACGTAGATAAATATAAATAAATAATATTAACACTCAAACACCCGGGTCCCACATTAATGCGGAAATTGTCACATTGCACAAACACCCAGTCCTGCACAAGTTCATTTTTACGTATATCACAATATATCCGCATCTGTTGGCACAACACAAATTTTATTTGCATTTTTTGTTTTGTTATCCTACTCAAAAAAGTTTGCTGCGTTGATTCTTTTGGTCCGAATTTTTTGATTATTAATCGTTGAAATAAAATATTTATTGCTTCAGAAAACTAGATTAAGATATTTATAAGATCAGTCAATATAAATGTTCACAGACAATCTAATGGTTTCTTGCACTTTTTAGCTTGAAAGTATCCCGCGTAAAAGAATTGCGCGGATTTATGTGTAACTTTTCTGAGAAAATTCTAGGTGCTTGAGTGTTAAGATAATATTTTTTTAACAATATCCAGCGGTAAGTCAGCAAGTCTCATTGTAAACTATGATTACTTGTCAATCATGTATGCATCTCTAGGACTGAAAATATTTCTAATATTTCAACATTGATGAAACACTATGAACATAATTACCATTTATAAGTTTGATTGATAAACTAAAACCATCAAGCGGGTGATTAATTAAGTCTCTACTGGCTCACAGTTGAATAAAATTCTTTCAACATTCATAATATTCTTCCAAATAATTAAGTTTCAGAGAACACTATTGAAAAAAATGCCTTACCACTTCTGGCACCATCTCTAAACCCTGGATTGTTGATGGTATTTGCATTTGGCTCAGTCCCCTCTGCAGGTGCTGTGGGATCACCGCCATCTCTTCGTGAGAACAGTATATCATACACCGACAATATGAAGAGAATAAAATTCAAAGCTATTGCTAGGATCTGAAAATCAGAAAATTTTGGCAATTGAATAAATATATGAACCCTTGGAATTCGGGACTATTTTGGAAAGTGCTCACAAATGCTCAGAACATTTGCTCTTTATTCCATTATTTTTCTCAGATTACTTAACCCATCGGCCTATGAATTTACTGGAAATAATTGTGCCTAGATCTAGTTTTTAATTTTTAGTTTAATAGGAAATTGTCGAAGGTGAACAAAAACATCAATAGCGTAGCTTTTACAGCGTGAAAAAAATAAACTAAAGCCCTAAACTAAGATATTGGAACACACTTTTAAGCTACACTCGTCAAACCACACAGTGGTCATCTCATAAATGGCGAGTGTAACTTGTCAAAATAGGCCAATGGGTTAACTTCTCAGTGCTATTTTTTTTGTGACATCATTTAATTATGACCAGTGTACTAAGTAATTGTTTTAAATTGGTTGTAAAAACATATAAATTAAGGAAAAAAACAAATGGCATCAAAACCTGCGAAAAAAACTGCGGCCTCTAGGATTCTTGGCATATATTTGCGGGATTAAAAGGGTTAATGAAAAGAATCTATTTCACTAAATAACTAAATTTATGCTCTTTTTTTATTGTTATAAATTTGAGAGATAACCGGAGGGTATATGCCATATTTATTTAAGCATATATCCTTTGATCAATTCAAAATATTCTACCATTAGTTTACTACCATAAGCAACCAGAAAAATGGTTGCTATTTCCTTCCATTGCTCCTGCACTTTATTAAACGATGAAGAATTGATCTGCCCACTGATTTAATAAAAAGTGTAGGGCAGACACTGGTGAAAATTTACAGCAATCTGTGATATGTGAATCTAATGATCAATTATTATTATGTGAATGACTGGCAATGAACGCTATTTTTTGTTTTGAACAATAAAGGTAAATCATTTATTTAGGTCTGTGGGTTTGTACACCTCCATAACAAAAGAAAATGACATTTAATAACATAATATTATCATAAATTTGTAAAATGTTTGTATTCAATGAAACTAGTAATTAAAAAAAAACACTAAAGTACATATGTGTCACATAATGTTTAAATTTGGAATGTTAATGGTGTTATGACATTCTTTAGTGGTGAGTATTAAAATCTAGTATTACTTACTTTAACCACAATATGAAAGGCAAAAATTAACATAATAAAGTAACATTCTTTTCCGTGCACATATCTATTGAATCTGTTTATTTTTTATCACCTTATATGAATTCAAGAAAAATTTGCAGTCGGGATAGATTCAAGGATAACAATACATTACAAATACCTATGGATTGAAAGAACTTAGGACCGCAATCCCCTCAATAATAAGTAAATTAACTTGATTCTTCTTTAATATCCACACATACTTGCAAGGTCAGTTAATATCATATGGGATAGTGGATTTTTTTCAAATACGTATAAGAAAGATTCAAACTTACTTGTAAATAAAAAGCTTCACCTCGACCTATAATGAAGCCTTGCGTGTCCTTTTCATCTATTTGTATTGCAAATAACCCTGCGGCTGCTATTGACAGCAATGCTGAAAATTAAGTTTGAAATTTTTTTATTTAATGAAAAACAATAATTGTTTTAGGAATTAATTCAATAAAAAAACTATAAAAATAAACAGCCGTATATCAATATTGTGAGTTACTCTTAGGAAGAACCTTTCAGCGAAAACTTCCAGGAAATTTTCAGAGCCCAAAAGTTTCAAAACTGTTGTAACGAAAATAATGAAATGGTTGCGTTATGTCAATGATCGCCAAACGGTCGCTCTCGAGCTACCAGTAGCTTGTGTAGGATATTGTACCATATTTATAAATTTGCCTTACATCAAATATTATCAATCGTTTTGGCGCAAAAACAGCAGTCTTGAAAATTTTTAAGCAAATGCAGCATTATCAACATTCATCATTTAAATCTCTAAAAAAGTGTGGCAAAATGACTGGATTTTATAATACATATTAAGTTTTTAACTCTATTTCTACACTGAACTTAACGGCATTAAAAATAGTTTTTGTGCTTTTTTTCTAAAATGCTTATTGGAAGAAAGCTAACATTACTTCCAAAGCACTCATATATAAGTAGCTCATCAGATAATTTCCATTTCTTTAAGTAGCTCACATCCTTATTGAGTTTGGAGACCACAGGGTTATGTTGTGTGGATGCCTCTGGCAATCCTCAACCTTGCTTACCTCTTCTTCTGACCACTAGGATTCCTAGAATCCTTTCCATAGAATGATGCTGGCATGTCATGGAGGAAGTAAAGCGATTGGATAGTGTGACAAGTCTCTCTGGAGACGTTGTTTGAAATTAAAATAACTTATTGCAGGGTGTAAAATGTAATGTTTTGGTACTTACTGGCTAATAGCGCCAACGCCATCTTCAACATCACGAGGTTCGTGTAGGGCATAACCACCTTCTCGTGAGAAGCCACCATGGCCATTTGGACGACGGAGAGTACTCCAAAGAGTCCCACCATTGTCACTCCAACGGCTGCAACTATTCCAGCTATATACACGGCCACTGTGGAATGGTGCAAGAAAAACAAATGAAAATAATTCTTTTCTAGAATAAATATTTGGTGAAACAAAACCAACAGCCAGTATTATAATTAAAATCATCCCTGGAATAATATTTTGTTTTGTGGAAAATGAATAATACATATTTATATATATTTTTTTATTTTTCTTCATGCTTTAACCCAGGGGTCGTCAACCTTTTTATGCTACCGCCCACATTTTCTTATTTTTGATGGTAAAATTTCCTTCCCGAAAATATTGAAAAACAAAAGAAATTTTATAAATCAAATTCATTTAGTTTGCGTTCAGTTCCCAGGACTAAATTCTAAGAATTTGCAAGAAGGCATGTGTAAACTGCACTTTCTAAATGCAGCAATGAATGAAGTTAATCCGATCACAATGCGTTTAGTCCATGGGCCCATGAAGATAAGCCGAAAAACAATTTTTTTTAAATAATTTTGGGTCAAAGCAAAAATCACCCACCGCCCACCAAGGAAGCCTTTACCGCTCACTAGTTGGCGGTACGGACAGGTTGACGACCCGTGCTTTAAATACATCAAATATAGTACCGTGCAATACTTCCAACTTTAAATAGTTTTGTTGGACACAACATTATTCCAGACATAAGGTCAATTAATAAAGTAGTATTCTCAAATGAATATGTTTTAAAATCCGTTTATTTGTGGTACCTACTGTCGTGTTATTGAAGACATTTGTTTTTCTTGATGTCGATCAAAAGTATACTGGAAACATTTTTTTATTTGAAATATTTTGATAGACATGTGTTTTAGTGACTAATACATGAATAGGCATAATAAAAAGTGGAGATAGGTGGTTTGACATTTTGACAGCCGATGATGAAGACTGACAGGTACTTGCATAGTACACGCGTCACGCAAACGTCAATTTGAAAACATAATATTCAAATGGAAATATAGGAATTTCATAATATTATTCCGTAAAATGTAAACAAAATATTTTAAACCTTATTATTTTGATATATTATTATTTATTTTTTAAAACAAAGTCCGCTCTAATGTGAAGCATAATTTTTTGTAATAATAATAAATTGGGCACCCAATGAAGTTTATCTCAACGGAAGTATGAAAATTGTAGACAACAACTCAAATAAACCATACTGTTTGAAAAATGTATACGTATGTTAAATCATAATTTTTGGCATTGAAGCTTATAATTATTGCCATTGCGCCAGATACTGTGCTTTTCAAAAAATCATCTAGGATAAGCTCGATTAAAAATTTAATTCACTCAAGATCAACTTGAGTAGAAAAGACACCGTCTTGCCGGAAGACTTGACTATCTCATCAATACATTGGTAGTTGGGTCGCCTTTAAAATATATTTCTATATCGCTATATTTCTTGGATACCAAATGTTGATGATGTTTAGTTGTAATAACTTGGAATTGAATGGTATTTTGGTTAAATTTGGAATATTATACATTCGTAGAGAGGTTTCCAAACTTTTTGCTGCTACAACTCACATAAAAAAAAAATTCGCGCCTCCTTAAATATAATATTATTT
The DNA here is from genome assembly GCA_028554975.1 of Himalopsyche kuldschensis. Lineage (NCBI taxonomy): Eukaryota > Metazoa > Arthropoda > Insecta > Trichoptera > Rhyacophilidae > Himalopsyche > Himalopsyche kuldschensis. Next base: position 3,371,199 of record JAHFWI010000036.1, read on the forward strand.
CATACAAAATTTTTAATAATAAAAAAAATGATTTTTTTGATAATTGTATTTGGCGCCTACCCGGCAAAAGCCCACGCCTCCCGGCTTGAAAGCCGCTGCCTCAATAATATTTAATATATGACAACAACAAAGCAGGAACATGTTAATTGTAGTTTCGATAAAATTATTTATCTCATGTTATGTTAATAGAATGTATTCTTAAAAACAAAAAAGAAATGACAAACTAAAAAATATTTTTTATGTAGTAATCATGTTTTTGCTTTTAGGTCTTCATGTTGCAACATTGTTTTTTTACCATTTGGCCGGAACCGCGCCACTTCTACGCCACATTTTTCCCGGTTGTAGAGAAGCTTTTTACACATGCGCCATGGTCCAAAATAGCCCTGGTCGTGGTTTGTGTTGTCAGCTGAAACAATGAAACCATACATAAAATATCAATATTGAATAATACCAATTATTATTATTTAACGTCCAGTTATTTTACTATTTTTGTTTAATGATTGCAAGACATAAGAATTTATTACTTTCGATACATTCGGCGGTAACTTTGTGGAAGTTCATTTTAATATAAAAAAACTTTGATTATTCCACGTATTGTGGTACTGTTTATGACACGTGTTTCGCTTCTTTCAGAATGTTATTTCGGGATTTTACTATCGCAAAGTTTAATGACATGAGAATTCGTGAACATGTGAAAGTGAGACATGAGAAAGTACATGAAGACATGAGAAAGCACATGGGAATTTGATAGAGTTACAGTGGCGGATTACCCCATAGGCGCAAGAGGCCTGCGTTTGGGGCCACAGAGTCTCGGGGGGCCTCAAAAATATCTTACACTAAAATATTTTTGGTAAATGCATCTGGCTTAGAATATTATATAGTGCTGTCACACAGAAAAATGCATTTTCAATGGTGGTAATATTGAATGACCGATTGGTCATTCATCATTAAGTACGGTGTGCGGGTGAGCTAGGTTCTGAATTGTGTCTAGTGAACTGCGGGGAATACCGTACACTGTTCAAGCCATACTCTCGATCACATAAATCGATAAAAAAGGAAATTACAATCTGGAGAAACGACTTGAAAAGAAATTAATTACAAAATATTTGTGATTAGTCTAATCTTGATTAATTTTTGCGACGTTTTTTTTAAAATTCGAAAAAGAGAGCCGTCAAAATTATATTGAGCTTAGGGCCTCCCAAGAGCTTAATCCACCAAAGCTGGACGTGAACTATTGACTTCATTTTCAAGAAAGGTGGTGGAGGGCAATAATAACTGTATCGAAAGATTTTTGACCACATCAAAAATGTCATCATTTTATTTCTAGCTGTTGATAAAGCTCTTTTGGCGGCGTCCCATATTTTTTTCATTGTATATGTAGATGAAAATTGTTTATTTGGTTTTGAATTTAACCTCGAAATCCGGCATAAAATTTTATTCGAATAAAAATATATCTCGAAGTTCGTACACACGTCTGGGCGATCTTGACAGATACAAATTAGTTTACGAGGTCAAGAAATAGATGTCTCATAGTATATAAACGTCAGTTTGCTTTCATAATAACATCATGTTAAATACACTGAACGATCGGATATAATTGTTATCAATAAAAGCTTTGTTACTTTACCACTCACTTATTAGTGATTTCATGGATGAAAAATCGACGAGACTTGGCCAATAGTATAATATGTCATAGGTGGCCAACGCGTGGCCTGCGTAGCTGAACATTTTTTAAAACTTTTAGTGTATATTTTATGCACATCAAAAGATTTCTATTATGCTTGGTTCTTCTAAAATATCATCTTTATTTGAGATAAGAAATGATCGAGGAATTAATTTTCCAGACAATAGAGGAAACTACATTCTATTTGCTGAAATTGACAACTCAAGGCAGTCAATTTTACTTAACGTATTTTTCATTTAGCGAATGATACATTTTTGTTTGCTTTGTGTTTATAAAAATGATTTCACATTTCCAAAATCTTGACTGTTAAAAAGGTTTGCCCCATGTGGTATATTACTGTATAATCTTATATATAAAACCGAAACGGGGGATGTATGTCTGTAATTCCCTTTTGCATTGTTGATGCAAGTTCAAACAAAGGAATTGATTTCGCTCGCGAAAGTTTCGACGGTAAATTTGTTTCGTTATCAATGTGTGTGTAGAGACTCCAATTACTCTAGTATCGAGTAGTACATATATAAAACCGAAACGGCGTATGTATGTCTGTGGGTCTGTAATTCCCTTTTGCATTGTTGGTCATTAAGTTGCAATAAAAACGAATATGAAAGAAAATTTGTTTGATTTTTTTATCGGCGAAGACATTTAGTCAAAATGTTATAAATTAGTCTTCTACTGAACTTTTCCCGGCTTTTATTAATATAATAATGTTTTTATTTACGTGAAGGTATTATTTGACATTTCTTTGACAGCAAATTAGATTTTTTCCTTGAATTTGGACATTTTAATGGGCGAGAATGGGGCTGTCAATATATGAAAGGGGCTGTGAAATGTCAATGCCAGTCTGAAATGTTCATTTTAATTCCCTTTTAATTGACCTAGACTTTTGAATTTTGAAAAAAGTTGTTTCAACTTGGCCCGTCTGAATTTACGCGCCGAGCTGAACATAACCCCAAACTGGTCCGAGCGAAGCCGGGTTCGAATACTAGTATAATATAAACTTTCGAACAATGAACCAAGCAAAAAGTATTTTTTATTTAGTGGTATAAAATACAAAAAAAGAACGATGTATTGTTCCTCAAATTATCGTTTTCTTTTATTGACGGATATACTTATAAACGGATTTTTCTTCACATATGTTATTTTTGAAGAGTAATATAATTTAAGAAATAATCGTTTAAAAATAGTTCCTAAGATGATGTGATGCCGAAAAAGCTATTAACGCACGGGTTCCCAACATTATACAGTCAACTAAAATATCCACTTTTATCCATTTTCGTTGTTTTTTAACTACCTTATGAAAAATGCCTTTTTCAATTTAGCCTTGGGGGTCGCGGGTCAAATGGCTTTCATAAAAAAGGTCGCCAGCCGAAAAAGGTTGTGTACCTATGTATTGACGTATTTATTTATTGTGTAACATATTTTTTTTTATCTTATAATAATCGAGCTATATTTCAATTCAATCAATTTATCGAATATCGTGAAGCCACTCTTTAATGTGCCCTGGGCCAGTAAATTGCATTTACTATTTATTAAATGGCAATTTTGATTGAATTGAATTCATTCCAGTGAAAATAACGATGGATTTATTGAATAAAGAGAATTATAAAAGTAAATACAATCGTTTGTTTTGACATTGTTTTTTGGAAACTAGCCACAAAATAACGGAGAGCGTGTTAACCCAATTTAAAAGTTAATAATAGACCAAAAATTAACCGTGAAAAGTTTTTCTGCAACTCTGACTTTAATTTGAAGATTAGTTCTCATTTTGAATGTCACCAACAAAAAAATAGTTTGCCAGATGTAAAAAAAGATCAAGCCTTCGGACTTGCCTCTGTAATGTAATTGTCATGTGCGTGCAGTAAATATACAATAATAGATAATAATAGATACACTAACTTATGATACATTATATTAAAAATGTTACACAATATTGGCATAGGTATTTAAAGAAGGATCGGATGTCAAAATAATTTCAACAGTAATCTAAATTCAAATATAAAACTTGTTTATAGACTCGTAAGAAATAACAAAAATGGCTGTGGGTTTTCTCTGATCTGTTTTTTGTATACATTGGTTGATCACATTAAATTTATTTGGGGATTTTCTTGAATAGATGAATCATGAATAAAATTAAATATTTTCTAAATTATAATGATTATTCGCTGCACATCGTTGTATCATGTATGACTTTTTTTGTTTATTTATATTGTATCAGTTGGTATTACATATAATAGACTAGTATTGCTACCCGGCGTCGCTCGGACTAAGCGACCAATAATTATTTAATGTTATATCATTCGACATTCGACACAAAATCTAACATCCAAAATAGAGTTAAAATAAAATCACAAACTTTATTTAATTTGATGACAGCCCCATTCTCGCCCATTAAAATGTCAAAATTCAAGGAAAAAATCTAATTTGCTGTCAAAGAAATGTCAAATAATACCTTCACGTAAATAATAAACATTATTATATTAATAAAAGCCGGGAAAAGTTCAGTAGAAGACTAATTTATTACATTTTGAGTAAATGTCTTCGCCGATAAAAATTCAAACATATTTTCTTTCATATTCGTTTTTATGGCAACTTAATGACCAACAATGCAAAAGGGAATTACAGACCAGCATACATTCATACGCCGTTTCGGTTTTTATATATAAGATTGTTAATAAATCTCCCTATTTTGATTAAATTCTCTATCAATTGATATCAAAATGACTGTGTTGTAGAATATGTGCCATATTCATAATATAAATTTAACTATATTTCTGACGATAGAATGATGGTGAAGTAACTATCAATAATTTAATAGTGATGAAAAAAATGCTCAGGAAAAACGAGTGTTGCTTGTTATGTTTCATATACACCTATACCTCGCTTAACACGGAAGATAGGTACTGCTAGATCACCGTGTTAAGCGAGACTAACAAATGTATGAAAAAGAGAGGATAGGTTCTTTTTTTAAAATATTTAGAAAAAAATAGGTTTGTAGAACTTCTGAAAATTTATTGAAATATTATGAACCCGGATAAAATATATTATTCAATGTCACTATCACCTTTAAGATGTTAATAAAGGATTTTTCTTTCTTTTTATTGGCTGAATGTCATCATCACTAATACTTTCAATTACATTTTCTAATAGTTAAGTCGTCGTTTAAAAAAATCTGTAATTTGTGATTGTTCATCTTTTTTGATATTCTTATTTATTTATTTATTTATTTAAGAAAAAAAGCAAATCATGACATTACAGCTGACGCCAATGCGCCATGGATTCGAGAAATATAAATACATGCATTTATATATATATACATACATACATGTAAATATATAATAAAAATCACAAATTAATTAAAAATTAAAAATAAGATGAAAATTACAATAGTCATAAAAAAAACAGAGGAAAAAATATTATCAATATCACATTAGAAATTTTCAAGGCAGTCAACCGAATGAGTTCTGACAAAATCAACTTTTATTCATAAAATATAGTATTCGTCTGAACTCACTCACGTCAATATGAAATATGTCGACATCCGAAGCAATGCCGTTTAAATTGTTAAAGCTCTTCCCAGTGACATTCCCATTGGCAGACTGGTTTTACCCCTTGGAAGAACAAACAACTCATGTTCACGATTCCTCAAAAAATTATCAGGGACATTCAATTTAACATTCTCAAGAATGGTGGAATTCTCATTTTGGCCTCGGATGAGTCGAAAGAAATATGTGAATACAGGTACATTTCTCTTCGAGTATTCAAACTATTGAACGTGAGCATGCCTAAAAGAAAATCGGTTGGATAAAGCCATGGGTAGTATCCGTATGTCCTCAAATAGAGAATTCTCAAAAACTTCTTCTGAACCCTCTCCACCATAAGAACATATTTCACACCTCTTGGGGCCCAAACAATCGATCCACTCTCAAGCCGGCTTCGAACTAAAGAATTATACATTAGTATCAAAATTTTTACTCCTGGAAAGTCCTTGGTAGTACGGAGGATAAAGCCCAACATTTTTAATGCTTTATTACAAGTAGTCTTAATGTGATTATTGAATGTAAGTTTGCTCTCAAATTGTACGCCAAGATCTTTAACTGATGAAATCCGCGAGAGAATTCGGCCATTCATTGAATACCGACAAAATAATACTCGTGATCCCCTTGTAAACGATAAAAGATTGCATTTATCAAATTGATACCAAAGGGTTAGACTTAGTTTTGAGATAGTGAATCAAGAATTAAATAGTTATATAGCTTTGAAAATAATGCAAAAGGTACTATTGTATCGATTGAGTTGGCATTTACTTGGTAGAACTCCACTATAATACGTTGAAAAAATAATAATGTATTTTAATTCTACAAAAAAAATGTTTTATATTTTTGTAGCTATTTCGGCTTATGCCATCGTCAGAACTATTGTGTTTCGCCAGCGGAGAAAAGGCTCGTGTTCAATTTATATGTGAGTGAGTTAGGAATGAATTTGGTTTGCGAAGAAAAAGGTTTAAATCATTCTGAAATAACAGCGTCAGCTTTGCGATATACTTTTTTACTAGTAAACTATTGCCCGTTTGGGTAGTGTTTAGTATCAATATGAATAGTTACGCATGGAGAGATGCATTTAGAGTTGTCGAAGAGGCGCCGTGATTCTGTGCCGTTCCGTCCGGTTGGATGCAAGTCTAGCTACCCACAACACACTTGCCAATTCGATCGAAAAAAATGACTTATTAATATCATTTACATCATATAATTAAAAATATGTTTAAACGTAATGGGACGTGTCGATTTTATAATATTTTATCACGGTATCTATATTTGTTAAAAATAATGATGTGTGACCATAATTTTCGGAAATTTCATGAAATCAAATAAATAACCTGAGACTTATAGAGGTAAATTCCAATTCTTTTTCGACGGTACAAATTTCAAATTATCAAAATATACAATGATCTATCTATATATATATAAATGAATGTCTGTATGTATGTCCGCTATGGACTACTAAACCGCTCGACCGATCGATGTGAAACTTTACAAATTTATTGAGTGCACCCCCGCGATGGTTTCTGGCCTACCAACCCCTCCCCAACCACCCTCCAACCCCCCAATCTCCCCCCAACCTTTTATTTTTTTTTTAACTTTAAGAATTTTTTCGAGTTCACTTCTTCGAAGGTTTTTGGCATACCCCCCCATACGCTCCCCAAACCCCACCCCGCCAAACAACCCCCTCCCTCCAAAAATTGATATCGAATTTTTACAAATTTCTCGAGTACACTTCCGCGAAACTTTCTGGCGTATACCCCTCCCCACTCCACCCCTAATCCCCCCTACAATTGCTGGCGTAGCAACGCGCGCACGGTACAGCTAGTATTTGATAAAATTGATTGTTAAGAAGTGTCGAGAATCTTTCGAATCGAACATTATTGACATTACACGTAGGGCGTGAGTGATTGGATGATTTCAGACTTCTCACGGAGTTTATCTCAGCATATTTTTTTTCTACGAGAACTGCTTGTTACTCAGTTGCTCAACATCTCTTTTAGGAGAGAGTAGGGATGGAAACGAGATACGAGGTCTAGGACAGGACTAGTGGTTAGCTAATCGCTGTCACTATGCTTCCCTCTTTTGGATCGGAAAGGTGGAAGGGATTTAACAACACACACACCCATTGCCCCAGGGTATGCCCAATGCCTCAAGGGCATCTGCCTGAGCAGAATCAAACCAGGCGGTCCGACGCGGTAGCCAACGACTTTGACAACTGCACCACGGACCGGACAAAAAAATGATTGCATATGGAAAAATCTAGAAATGCATTTCCTAACGAAAATCGATATGGATCGTACTTGCACGTATTTCAAAAAAGTATCTAACTATTTCACTATTCTAATAAACAATGTTTACGCTTTTCATATAATTGTGAGACTCGCTTTACACGGTGGTTTAGTGAATACCATTATCCGTGTAAAGCAGTGATGCAACAACCTGGGGCCCACAACGACGCTTCATGCGGTCCAATATTTTATTTATTAACTTATTTTTTCAGAACTTTTTGCAGACGATGGAAGAAGAATATAAAATATTTTAAAATTTTCAATTTTATTTAAACAAAAAGTATAGCTAATTTAATTTTTCCCCGCGCGGCCCTTGAACTGTCTGAGAATTGATTATCTGGCCCTTCTCCCAAAAAGGTTGTGCATTACTGGTGTAAAGTGATTGTCGAGTTTAACTTATTCATGAATAAATCCTGTTAATAGTTTTTGTTGAAAGTTCGAACTCATGCAAAATTGTGCCACATCTTTGACCGTTGATCGTTTTACTACTTATTAATCTGTGACTTTTTTAAATATTGAATTAAAACAATCTTGATTATTTCTACTCGGGCATGCAAGTGAGTCTTGGATGAAATAAATAGTTCAATGCAAAATATGAATTTGCATATGCCACAATCAGATGCCGGCATGTCCCATTCACCGCACACTGTTTCATTCATTGACTGCAAGTGGCCAGTCGGCTTATTTGACCGACATTTTTGCCATAATTATAATTTACAAGGTCTGTGCGACCCCCAGTATGCAGTCATATAATCCACGTAATGCAAAATGGTCACAGTGGATTTATCCATATAAATAAACATTTTCCATTTCCATGTATGGATTGCACGGTTTCCTGCCACACAAAAATTGTTTTCCCTCTTCCTATCACATCACAGCATCTTTTAATTTCACCAAGTTTATATTTATTAAGGACGGCAATTAACGGGATCGCTTACCGGGACGGGTGAGAGAAAAGCTTAAGTTTTTATGACAGTGTCATGTATAACTGCGGAAAATGGTAAAAACCGTTCAATTAATAAAATGAATCTGGCTTGAATGTTGAAAACGTTTTATTTGATGAAGTATGTTGCTTTTCGTTATTTGTTTTTAAATGTGTCAACATCTATGATCTAGTCTACTAGTGTCTTATCATAGGCATCAGGTGGTAGATGATTGTTCTGTCAAGGTGAATACAAAATTGTAACTATTATTTAGACGTCACTTTACTGGAACGCACCATACAGGGTCCGCATTCGATAAAATATAAATTTTATACACTCGTTATATGCAGAATAATTACCAAACTAGAATCAATTTCGCTGATAAATATCTGACGACAAAATTGGTGTGATTTATGCTTCACAAAGATGTTACACATTTGTCAGTCAGTTGTCTAACCGATGGAATACATTTTTTTTTAATATTAAATTGAAACCGAGAGTTTTATTATTCTACTGGTTGTGTAACTAAGTGTTAAACTTGTTTCGCTATTGTTATATATCATAAGATAGATGTAAAAAATACCAACTTGTTTTTGTGGTACGAACAGCGGAGACTATCAATATTGACTCGTACAATGACACGCCATATTTTTGAGCACGTATTATGGAACAAACCGCATCCCGTATGTGTTGTTAACTGAACGTATCAAATCGGGTGACCAGTAAACGTAAATTAAATTGGATTACTGTTACAACAAATTTGGTTGAATTAAAAAAGTCATTAAAATGGAAGATGATGAATAACCACTAGATTAATTATTGTGTGACTTTTACAAATTTACAATTGTAATTAAAATAATAAAAATTTGTTTGCGAAGTAAAAAAAAATGTATGTTATATGCTTTAGATATCGAGTTGGAGAAGGTGACTCGGAATACCTTGGAAAACTCGGCGTACAAACGTCTCCATTTATCTTGGACTGTGGGTGATATTGGTCGATAGCTTTCTCTAAAATTCCGGGACAATTATTCATTTTTTGACATTCGACCGGGACTACAACACTACTTCCAGGTCAATCCCGGCCAATCCGGGACGGTTGGCAACCCTACCAACCACGTGTGTTTTACATACTTGAAACGATAAAGAAAATATATTTTCTACACGAATGTAGTGAATGCGTTGTAACCCTAAATATAAATGAAATGATACTCCATTACAAAAGTGAAATAGCACAGCCGATATTCAATCAAACAGATGGTTGTAGATTCAGGCGGATTTCAGAATATAATTTTTCAATATCGCAAAAGACTTCTTATGATTCGAAGGCAGTTATTAAAAGTTCTTTCATTTTGATCAATCGACAGTTATGTGAAAGATTATTTTCATGCATGTCCGCTCCCCAAGTGGAGCTTGTAGACTTTTAATGGAGCTTATATTAACGGAAGTTTTTCTGCCATAAATGCTTATTAATCAATTGCTCAATTTCTCTATTTTGAAGAGAGTTGGGATAGAAAGGAAAAAAATGAGACATGACTCGTGGTTAGTTTATCGCTTTCGCTACATTTGATTTTAATGATTAAATGGGCTTGTGCGGTAACTTTAGATAAAATGGACATCCAAATCTCCGAACAGAAATCAATAATTCGATTGAAAAAAGAAAACTATCCGTATTGACGTGGATCGCATTGAAAACAGATACTATGTGGTCTTATAAAATAATTACAGATTTACGTGAAGTATTAAGATTATACGATTCATTAATCATTGAATGTAATATTAAAGATTAGTTTTGCTATTTTGGAGTGCAGCAACCTTGAGCGTTTACATTATGTTTATTACACCCTCAATTTATATGCATTCTCCTGGTAAATAATTTACGACTCAATTCGAAGACTTTATAGACCTCAATTAGAAGTTTAACCTCTGTGCCTACACACAGAATACATGGCGAATAAACAACCACATTTCCAACACAGCAATTTGTCAGACCGCCGTAAATCGGAGAAGAAAATAAAATAATCACGTTTTAAATATTAAAATTATATCCGAAACACCCTTTTGTAGCGTTTGATTAAAGTTTAGTTATGAAAACAGTTCACAATCATTTATAGTATAATATTATTATCCAATATAAGAAAAATGGTACGAGCCGCGCGAGGATAAATCAGGACGTGCAAAATGCTTTAATTGATTTTTAATAACATTGTCCGCTTCCAATGTCGGCTCATAATAGCTTATAATAATAATATGAGTTCTTCTATGTGAACAGCTTGTTATTCTATCGTAAGTAAATATAAATAATGTATTTACTATTGAATTTATTCCTGCCCCTAACAGATAAAATTGAATTTAAATAAATAACTTTTTAGCACTACTTACTTAAAAGTGTATTTCGAAAAGATTAGGACCGTTATAGCTCACCGCGAGCTTTTTTAATTGATGCAAAATTGTGTTGTAATGTCTTTTTCAATTTCATATTAGAAACCGGTAAAGTTACAAGTTATAAGTAGTAAAAAAATAAAATGTGTTATATTTATTCAAATATAATGCTATTCCGCCAAGAATTATTGACAGTTAACACATTAAAAGTTATAAATGTAATTAATATTCCTATTGTTTGTATCTTCCCCGTATTACACTATTAATGAATGATATGCAGAATAATAATTACAAACTAGAATCAATTTCGATAATAAACACCTGACGATAAATTTAGGCAAATTTATGTTTCAAAATGACGTCGCACATTTGTCACACCTATTTGTATAAACAAATAAAAATAAATAAATAAATAAACAAGTTTATGTAATAATACATATTATGTTTATTAAATGGATATTTTAGATTCGCTAGTCATTTTTTCAGAAGTAAATTTTTAATATTGAATTTCAATTAACAACTCTGTATAATAATACTGGTTGTGTAACAAGGCGTAAAATTTGTTTCGCCACTTTGATATGCGGTAAGATCGACAAGTCGTAATACATACAAATAACCAATATAAAATGTTCTAGTACATATGTATATGGAAAGTTAGTCTGAAGAAGATCTTAAAAAAGTCGAAACTCGTGTCATGCCTAGGCTTAAGGTGATAGAATACCAAACTTTATCATACATAATAATATATAATGTGTTCAACATAAAATAATTCACTTTTAAGGTATTACACACAAATTAAGCTTAATTACTATTGCCAAATACTCTAAAAACCAGGGAAGGTTTCGCTAACCGCGAGCATTTTCAACTTTTTACTTGATCATCAGTTGAGCCATGGCTTTATCCAGCCGATTTTCTCTTAGGCATGCATGCTTACGTTCAATAGTTTGAATGCTCGAAGAAAAATTTGTATTACCATATTGTATTTCTTTCGGCATATTCAAGACCAAAATGAGAATGTTATATTGAATATTCCTGATAATTCGATGAGGAATCGTGAACATGAGTTGTTTGTTCTTCCATGGAGTAGAACCAGTCTGCCAAAGGGGATACCACTGAGAAAAGCTTTAACGATTTGAAGTAGTATTGCTTTTGATGACGACATATTTCACATGGACGAGTGAGCTCATACGAGTACTATAGCTTTATGTATTATGGTTGATTTTGTCGGAACTCATTCGACTGACTTATTTGTTAATTTTAAATGTAATTTTTTCACTCTTATATCTTTTTTTTCATTGCAAAAGCAATAAAGTTATAATTTTTAATTTTTGTAATGTACATATGTATAAATAAATAAATAATCAGTTTATAATATTATATATATGTATTTTAATTCAAAATTTTAATTTATTAGCTTTACATAAAATATTATGCATGTTCATTATAATACGTTGTCTGTTACTACGACGTGCCAAATTGGCCAACAAGAATATTGAGGGTTTGATAGCGTACTATAAATTGAGAGCTTTGCTAGTAAATTGTAAGATGTAAAATAAGACACATGTGCAGACAATAAAAGATGTCATTTCGCATACGGAGCAATAAATCCGGCTGGGAATATTGAATCGCTTTCGACGGTAAAGGAAAACTTGCGTCAAATTGCTCGCATCCTCTGCTACGTCACATTTTAATGACTTGCACCAAACAACGTAGCATAAATCAATGAATTTAGAGTGAAATACAACCAGATCTCTTTTTGCGCGATTTTTTGGACGGTACTTTTTTTACGCGATTTACTCGTTCTAACGCGACTATTTTTTTTAATTACAGCAGAAATGGCGGCTGATTATATTAGATCAGTGATGTACAAACTTTTTGGGAGAAAAGCCAGATAATCAATTCGCAGATAGTTCGAAGGCCGCATGGGTGAAAGTGATATATTATCGATATTTTTAATGATATTTTTGTGTAAAAAGTTGGTTGTTCGACAACCCTTCCGTTATGTGTGTGCAGCCGTTTTTCACAACCACCTTCCATAACGCTATACGATCAAGAAAAGACACGAATTTACTCCACATATACATAACCGAGACAGAGCTGCAAGGGACTGATCTTTTAACCAATGAATATAAAATTGAAATTTTATATTGTTTTTCCATCGTCCGTAAAAAGTTTTAAATGTGATCGATATTTGTCATATTGGGTCGCATGAAATGTCGTTGCGTGCCGCAGGTTGTGCCTCACTGTATTAAATGTAATGACAGTGACAGCAGCGAATAACTCCTTTAAGTGAATACAATTATGCATGTACTTTTATAATAAAAAAAAGAAATTAAATTTAATATGTAAAAGAAAATATTTTGTTTTTTCATATATTTTTGCTACTTTTTTACGCGATACTTTGGAACCTTTTTCTATGAAAGTAACATTTTTTCACGCGAATTTCTATACGCGCCAATTTCTTGAACCAATTTATAGCGTAAAAAAAGGATTGATGGTACTGTAAAACTATTCAACAACATATTTGTTAAAAATGGTGATGGAAGAAGATATTAAAAAGAACGCTGCTTAAAACTACCTCCCAAAACGCTGAATTTAATAAGTTCTAAGTATTATATACAAAATGAATTCAATATAATGTATTTGACACGTTTCAAATACGGCGTTGGTGAAGTTGATTGCATATTTATATGGAAAAACTCTCTCATTCATTCTCCCGCACAATAAGAAATGATTCAAATATCTTGGGAAGGTTGGTACACGAAGTTGGATTGCGACTGATAAGCTTCTACGTCAATACTTGTTTGAGAAAAATATCTGTGGCGGAATTTTCCGGGTAGAAGAAGATCTGCATCTTAATAAATGGGGTAAAGATACGAATCTATTTATTATTATGTATTAACCAGGGCTGTGGAGTCGGTAAAAAAAAGTCGGACTCCGACTCCGACTCCAGCATTTACCAAAACCACGTCTCCGACATTGACCAAAAACACGACTCCGACTCCGACTAAGAAAAGGTTAATTTTGTCAATTTTTTCCCCTAATTTTCCTATTTATGTGTATTCAATTAATCAACCCTATCAATGCGGCCAAAAGTCAAATTTGACCTATTAAATGTAAAAGTTCAAACTTTTCAAAATTTCCGACTCCGATTTAGGGCTTGCAATTTACCGTCAAATTACAATAACCGGTAAACGGTAAATAACTTCACCCATTACCGGTTTACCGGCTATTTACCGGTAAATGAAACAAACTAGATAAAAATAAATAAAATATCTATAATAAAAATAATAATACATTTTTAGTACTTTTTCCACATAAAATTTATTTGATCAGGACTGGTTTCGCTCATGGCGAGCATTGTCAACTGATAAGGAATACAATAAAACAGTGATATTGATACGAAATTTCAGTATGAAAAACAAGGTATGACAAATATGTAGGCTGTATATAGATTTATTTCTTCACGACACAGAGCTTCTACAGCTACTTTTACTGGTTGTAATGCCGATATTATGTCCGAGATCTTAAAAAATTCGATTCCGTATGCATATCACAATAAAACTTCACGACACCGGCCAAAACGCCCGCCGACTCCGACTCCACAGCGCTCGTATTAACACTCAATTTTATTTAAATTAATCGAATAAAACGATTAGAAGTTTCAGACAATCGCAAAATTACTTATATGCAAAATTTTCATGGAGTCATAAATTTTACCATATTCGCTCCCAACTTGGAGCATCCATATGATCCAGGAGTCCATACTCCTCGCGGAGTTTTTCTCAACACATTTTTTTCTACGAGAACTGAATGTTACTCAGTTGCTCAACCTCTCTTTTACTCTACGACTAGGGATTAGCTAATCGCTCTCACTACGCGCTGGTTTTTCGGATCGGAAAGCTGAGAAGGGATTTTTAATCGTCACAAATACCAATTGCTTTCGAACGGAATCAGAATTTATCCATTGAAAAAATCAGTTTTAGTCGGAAATCGAACAAGGGTGGTCCTATACGGAAGCCAACGACGTTGACCACTTATATACCATAAGTATTTTTACCATGTAATATAGGTATAGCAGTGTATGCAGCTTACTGTTTAGCAGTAGCAATAAATAAAACACATATTTTAAAGATAATAAATTTTGAAATGGAAACGAAGATATGTCCCTTTTTTAAAATTGAAATATAAAATATACGCTTTTGTATTAATATTTTTTTTATGGCTGTGGTAAAGAAAATTAGTCACACAGTATAAAATTAAATTTGATAGCTTTGATAGTTAACCTATTTAGTAACAAATAGTGACACGTGTTTTGTTTCTTTAATAAGCATCTTCAGACTAACAATCGTAAGGTTAGTTTGATTAATAAATTTTCAAAAACTCTGGTTTGGTTTAAAGATGCTTCTCAAATAGACGAAATACTACACGTGTTTCAACAAATTTATCAAATCAAATTTTATATTTACAATGAACTCCCACTAAGTTATTGACGACACCATCGCAACTATGAAATTAATCTTAATATTTTCGCTCTTTTTTACGTTTTTTTTAGAAACCGTGTAGACAAATGTAGCCGAAAACCTTGTCAGCAAATAATCGACATTTAATACATATTAAAGTTACATAAATTTACAAAGAATGACAGATAGATAAATTTGAAAAAATAGACCAATATTAATGTAAAGGTAAATTATTAATGAAATTAATACGCTCAAATAATGCGAAAAATTAAGAATTCAATTCGTAATAGTCCTTGATATTGTCAAGGATTATCGATATACAATAAAGAGAATTTTCAATACACGTTAGAATTCACGCGACGGTAGGTATTGGGAAGGGAAATTAATTAAATAGATGTCCGGCCTTAAGAAATCGTACAAAAGGAAATCCAATTGAAAAAGGTACTGTTATGTATATAATTAAGAATTTCGACTGAAGGTGCTAGATGGAATTTGAATCTTTTAAATTTTGTACATTTCCATGAGTTTCGTTAAAAACGACTCGGGTTTCGCATTTCGGCATCTTCAGGCATTTCAAGTTCATCCGTGCACTCGTTGTTAGCGACAAAACTCATGGAAAAGTACAAAATTCAAACGATTCAAATTTTTTATGAATATTATAATATTTAGACCTAGGTGAAAATGCACCAGATTTAAATATAGCAATTTGACACTTTTTTAATCATCTCCACTACCAACGTAGCGCATATGGCCTCTTTACGGAGTTTATCTCAACATATATTTCTTTATACGAGAGCTGTTTGTTACACAGTTGCTCAATTTCTATTTTTCAAAGAGGGTTGGGATTGACAGGTGCATTTTAATAAAAAAATATTAAGATACTCACGATTGTAGAAATATCCCCACATAGGCAGGCCGACAGCCGTGGCCCCGATAGCGAAGCAAACGAACCCGAGCACTGCCACGCACGCCGAATACAGCGCCTTCTTGTTGGCCATCGCTGCATCGCGGATCGCCCCCTTTTGCTGGCCCAGTACGGCCCTGCTCGCTCCACCGACCGGAACTGATAATTAACTGCAAGACTTATTCGAATTTCGAATATTTACTTTGTGAAGGTTTCTGGAAAAGAAGAAAAAAAATATTAATTAAAAAGAGGCAATATTCATTTTTCAATATATATATTTTAAAATCGTGTCCACTCGCAATGTGGAGCATGTGGAGTACTAATAGAGCTGATCTGAGCATATTTTTTCTACGAGAACTGCTTGTTATTCAGTTTCTAAACCATCCTTTCTTGGAAGAGAGTAGGAATAAAAAGGATATGACTTGTGTTTTGCTAACCGTCCCGCTACGTCCTATTTTTAGGATCGGATGGGTGTGGGATAGATATTTAGAAAACATACATGCAAGCAATGAGTGAAACTGGTGCTGATATTTATTAGAATATATGTGGAAGTAGTAGTATAATATATGTTTTATGTATCTAAGTAATTTTTGTCATAAATGAAAACATTATTATCAATGAATGACTTTTTTAAATTTAATCTCATAAATTTTTACGATGTTGTTTAAAGTAAATAATGGAATTTTCTATGTTCACTTTATATTTTTGATTCGTTTTAAGCGGTAGTCCCTGTTACGTAACCACCGTGCAAAAAAAGTGAATTGGGTATATGTATTGAATTCTTTCTGGTGAGTAAATTAAGCCATTGCGCATTGCGAATGTAAAAAAATAATAATTCTAAACATATATTGATTGAGTAGGCATTTACTTGGTAGAACTCCATTATAATACGGAAAGAAAAATAACAATGTATTTTAGTTCTATAAATTATATATTATTTTGTTATTGATAGCTATTTCGAAAAACTATAAGCCGAAATATATCAACAAATATATAAAATAATTTATGTATAACTAAAATACATTGTTATTTTTCTTTCCGTATAATTCGAAACATGTTAGCAATTAATTCGATTTGAAATAAACACTCATGAAATACTATGTTGATTTCATTAAATCGTTCGTTCAAAACACTTATATAATAATATTAATATGATTTTTTCGTGAACGTATAAGGTTTGTCTATATTTACACCGGTAGTCGAATGTTAAGCTAAGTAAAACACCGAAGAGAGTTGATGATTAGATTTCACATTTTGTGAACATGTATGCACAGTCTGTTGCTTAATTTAATATTTTATTTTGACAGCGACGCATCGTCTTTACAAATAAACACATATGAATACCTACCTATCTAATAGAATTTTTTCATCAATCAGTTTCGACATCTTAAAATGTGTTCAAACTAATCAAATATGCGGCTTTTAAAATTATATTATGATGCACATAGTTATAATTGCTGAGTAAATCCAAGTCATATGTTTTTTTTAATATTAGATACATACAATAATTTTCTTTTTGTTTCACTATCTTGAAACATGAAAATCACTTTAAATATCAAAACCAGGGCTGTGGAGTCGGAGTCGGAAGAGTGGAGGCGGGGCTTTTTGGCCGGAGTTGACTCGGAGTCGGAAATTTTGAAAAGTTTGACCTTTTTTTATTTTTGCATTTAATATGTCAAATTTGGATTTTGGCCGCATTGATAGGGTTGATATTTAATTGAATACACATAAATAGGAAAATAAGGAAAAAAAAGTGACGATATTATTTTTTTTTTTGTCGGAGTCGTGTTTTTGGTCAATGTTGGAGTCGGAGTCAGAGTCGTGGTTTTGGTAAATGCTGGAGTTGGAGTCGGACTTTTTTTACCGATTCCACAGCCCTGATCAAAACACTTTTCTCTTCTTCTTCGGAGCCGAGTTGATAGTTCTGTCATTATCAAGACAACATACTTGCATGCTCGCAGGTTTTACTTGGACCATAGGCAAACCTTTTTTTACCAAAATTTAACTATCGCGTAGGTCATTTGAGTCATCAGTAACAAGGGCTGACATTTTCAATTGTGAGCATTTGTTATTGCTCTTCTAGTTACATTGCTTCTGCATTGTGTCTTTTATGTTTATGTGATTCTCTGTTGAATGTTATGTGCTGTTTTTATTATATATATCAAATTCATGGCGCATTAGCGTCAGATGTAATTCCATGTATTTTATTTTTTATTACTAAATAATGTTTCGTATTTGTCGTGTATGTATAGTAGGGCTGTGAGTTTGAGTAGGAGTTGTGGAGTTTTTCGCTTGATAGTAAAATTAGAGGTAACGTTATATATTTTAAAAAAGCTACAAACCTGTATTTTATACGCTTGAAAATGCACGTACATGTAAATTGATACATCAAACGGATTTATGACGAGCCTATGAAGTTGTATCAAGTAAACATACTAAAATAACCGAGGGAATACGATGTTCGTAATATGAACGGAATATAAATATGTGAAAAATATGATTTAAAATCAGTGTATGTTCGCAAATAGTATGTGACGAATAATATAATGACTTCAAAGAGCAAGTCAGAAATACAAACAAAAGCAATAGCTAGCTGGGACACTGCTTGTTATTAAAATCCTTATTCCGTGCTATAGTTTAATTTTCACGCTCCGCTGGGTTCATATCTACTTGGGTTAGCATTTCGGTGGCCGTACAATTTGATCGTTTGTTGTGTGTCAATTAACTTGTATCAGGTATTTAAAAGCTTGAATTATAATATAATATGTATTTGTACGATTCAAGAGTGACACTTGCAAACAGCTGTGGCGATGCATTACATCTACAATCAATATTGAAACCTGATTGAGTTCTGATAGGAAACATGGGCTAGATTTCGATTAATGTGTTGTTATTCTTTATAGACCATTTATTAAGATTTAATATTAGTATATATACAGTAGTACCTCGATTATCTGGACTAATTGGGGATGAAGATAGTCCGTATAAGGACAAATCGGAATAATCGAAAAAACATAATTGACTGGAAAAGACAAGTATATTCAGTATAAATCATTTTTATTTCTTTAGATGAATACAAAGCTTTAATAATAAATTATTTTTTACTGAACAAATCAACTATCGATTTCTGCTTAAAGCTTGATATTAAACAATTGGTAAACTTCAAGATTTTTTCACTTTGTTTTTTTATCCGAGATCGTTGACGTTCCGACACCATATTTATTAGACAAAAAACGTTCCAATTCACCCCGTTTCAAAGCATTGATTATATCCAATTTGTCTTTTAATGAAACTACGACACGTTTTTTTTTCGTTGACATATCGGTAATATTAAAAATAAATAGTTAAATCTTGATCAATTTTTCAAGAAACAAACGTTCAATGCGTATCGAATTTGGACGATGACTGACCCATATTTTACACAGGACTTATTGTTAAAAAAAATGCAACGATCAAAATATTAAGACTGCATTCCATTGCGTACGTAAACAGTGGATGCAATTCGCCACGTGCATATCAGCAAATTTGTAATATTTTTGTTTATTTTGACCAATCCGGATAATCGAAATACTGTATTATGTAATAGGCTAATAATCGCGTTAGTAATAATTCATTCCGTTTAAAAACATTTTTTAAGACACTATGAATAATTCATGTATGTTCATACATCACAATTTTATTACCAGTTTGGTTTATTTTGTTAGTATTGCCAACGGGTACAGAAGTCAATGTAACCAAACAAAAATAAATCGAATACTTTTATATATATCTCTGATTCACATTTGATACTGCCAATATTCGAGATAAATATGGAAATTTTCGTGACCCATTTAATACTTCGGTTTTTAGTTCTGAATTTCTTTCTTTAATGAAATTACATAAACGCTTTTCAATAATCATTGAATTAGTTTTTGTCTGGTTTTTATGTGTAATTATAATTTAAAAATTAAATATGTATGCCGTATTTTTAAGCCATATAAAATTGACTCAGAAATAATGTCTTTATTGATATAATTTTCTTGTGTTGCCTGTTGAGAAATAAATTGAATATAACATAATTATGATCACACATAAGGCAACATTAAAACTTTTATCAAGCAAAGGATTTCAGCTTTCTAGATAACTTTTAAAATGTCGTTGATAGCTAATCCGGGCATGACGCCACAATTTAGTATATCTATCACATTTACGATGATCAATGTCAATACTTGGTGGAATTACATTATAATAAAAATGAAATTTTAGAACAGTTTCGCTCACAACGAGTATTATTTTTATTCCTTAGTATATTCAAACTCGATCAATTAATCAGGTGTATCAGTTGAAAATGGCAATTAGCTAAGCAAAGATGGGTTTGCTGATGAAATAAATAAGCGGAATGAAAACAATATATGGAATAAACTCAATCGTTTATTTGATTATCAAATAAAATCACAAATAAACTAGAAATTGTTTTCAGTTTAATGGACAATACTATGTAAACAGTTTACGAATATTATTTCATTTCTTTAGGGAACTCCCCCTTGAAAAAG
The DNA here is from genome assembly GCA_028554975.1 of Himalopsyche kuldschensis. Taxonomy (NCBI): domain Eukaryota; kingdom Metazoa; phylum Arthropoda; class Insecta; order Trichoptera; family Rhyacophilidae; genus Himalopsyche; species Himalopsyche kuldschensis. Next base: position 3,391,911 of record JAHFWI010000036.1, read on the forward strand.
GCACTTGTGATGGTCCAGCTATTTCTGAATTATTATTCCCACGATTTATAAATCCACGCAAGGTAAAAGAACAGTGCGTGACTTGAACAATAAATAATTTATGCATGAACTTATTTAAATACAAGACGTCTTAGATAACTTTCCATACATTTTATTATTGCTGCACTGCTTTCACTATCCTTACATTTATTGCGAAGTTAATTTTAAATGCTTTTTACACTATTCAGGGCACACGTAAGAATGATAGCATAAATCTTTGCTGACAACTAGCCATGCAAGTTGTTAGAGCTCGTTGAAAAGGAAGACGGGGTCACCCAGAAGAACAATAAGCAATCAAATATACGAATGCATACATTCTTACATTTAAAAATAGTTTATAAATCAAGTAATTATATATGTACATAATAAATAATTTATTTCAAATTAAGCCTAAGTTGTATTGCCGTTGCCATGGGGGAACGGTCAATAAGCTAGTAATATTGCATGCGTTAATTATGTTTGTGTAGAACATAGGCTCCCAACCTTTTTCGGGTGATGACCCTTTTTATAAAAGCCATATGACCCGCGACCCCAATGCAATTGAAAACGGCATTTTTAATTTAAAATTAGTAATTAAAAAAAAACAACGAAGATGTAAAAAAGTGTTTTTTTTAATAGACTGTATAAGTTGGCGACCCATGGGTTGGGAACTCGTGGCTTGAAGGTTTAATTATTATCTGCGATTCAAAAAAAGATTACATAAAATATCAACAAAAAAAATAATAAACATTTTAAAATTAAAATTGCTAGGATTCTGATGATTGATAAATTGAACTCATATCGATGGTTACAGCCGTCATTTTTTTTTATTTTGTAGTTGGTAAAATAATTAATTGATTTACAATACAGCTTTCTTTGTTTCTTTAACCATTAGCAGATACTAAAATAAAATGCTTGGCGTAAAATGTGGCACAAGTATCAATAAATATATGAAAACAAATAAAAAGTTTCTTGGCTACCAATATCCCACTAGCTCATTTCAGCCGAATGGAACACTTTCGAAACTGTACTATATTTGAATTGTTCAATCGATAATCTTTTGTTGTTGTTATTTGACAGTTTCGTAAACATCTTTTTGATTCATATTATTTTTTAGGAGGTGTTCAAATGTATTTTCTATGTCATACTTATACCATCGAAATACACCCATCCCTCGCTTAGCACGATACTCGCTTAGCACGTTTTGGCTTTAACACGGTTTCAGTTTCAGTGGGAAAAAAATGGTTTTCAACGTTAAAGAAAGTTTGAAGAACAAGAGTTAAATGAAGAAAAATTAATTAATATGACTACAAGTGTTCCTCCTGAAATCTGAAGCGATATCGAAAGCGACACCGAAAGTTCTGGTCAAATTTAAACGATTACTGCTAAAACAATCAAAGATGGGTTGCAAATGACAAGAAATATAGAAATACATTTCCTAAATAATGATCCAGATATGGATCGAGCTTTGAAATTTCAACGAGAAATAAAACAATGCGTGCCAGAAATGAAAAGATTTACAAGAATATCAAAAAAGATGAAGAATCAAAAAGTACCGATTTTTTAAACGACGACGGAACATAACAGAAAATGTAATTGAAAGTAGTAGTGATAATGACATTCAGCCAATAAAAAGAAAGAAAAATTCTATATTAATATCTTCTAGTGAAAGTGACATTGAATTATATATTTTATCCGTGTTCATAATATTTCAATAAATCTTGAAAATTTCTACATACCTACGTTTTTCTTAATATTTCTAAAAAAGAACCTATTTTCTCTTTTTCATACATTTGTTAGTCTCGCTTAACACGGTTTCGCTTAGCATGGTGATCTAGCAGAACCTATCTTCCGTGTAAAGCGAGGAATGGGTGTACTATGTGACGTGGACGAAAAGATGACGCCGTTTATCATCTATGAAATGATACGGAAAGAAAAATAACAATGTATATTAATTCTACATAAATTATTTTTAAATATTTGTTGATAGCTATTTCGGCTTACGCCTTCGTCAGAACTATGTTTAAAACGTGTATTAGAGATAGCTTATATACCCTTTGCTAGACAGGGTGCCTCCTAAAATCACCTTATAGAATTAGCACATAATCCGAATTCGGTCCCGATTCGTTTACATTCCTGAAATAAGGGCCTCAAACTGAATGCATTGGAACAGCTTGAAATTAATAGGTATAATCAGTCCAATGAAATTCTTAACGATCAGATCACAATTAATAGCTCACCTCTGTTAAAACCATTAACAAACAATAAACCTAAAACAATTTAAAATAGATGCACTTAGAAATTGCAGATTTTAAGTGCTTTCACACGATCCCCCAAAATATCCAAATTATTGTTTCCCACCATTACTTTAGACCAATAAATCAAACTTATTTAAATTCTTTCATGTGACGTCGGTATGGTTTTAACAGAAAGAGATTATGTAGGAGGCACCCTGTCTAGCAAAGGGTATATAAGCTATCTCTAATACACGTTTTAAACATAGTTCTGACGAAGGCGTAAGCCGAAATAGCTATCAACAAATATTTAAAAATAATTTATGTAGATTAAAATACATTGTTATTTTTCTTTCCGTATTATAATGGAGTTCTACCAAGTAAATGCCTACTCAATCAATATCTATGAAATGGATCTAGAAAAAAAAACAGCTGTGCTTAAATTGGATGGAATAAATGAAAAAAAGCGTGGCGTATCAGGTAATATATAAACATGAATAAAATTCTTAATATCCGATATGACCAAATACCAAATACCAAAAAAAAGGTTTTTTATGGTTCTAAACAATTATGGAAATATGTTACATATCTTTTGGAAGTGAACTTTTTAAAACATTACAAGTGAAGATACTATCAAGATTAAGATGGGTAACTTCTCCTCATACATATCAACCGATATACTCGATTTGAGGCATCTAAAAGCAAAAACCGATATGTCCGATATGACCGATAGTAAACGATATCATGTTTTATCGGTAGTTAATTTTAATTAAAGAATTTCTAATCGGGAAAATATGCATATTTCTTAAACCAGTCAATTGCTAATTGCAATTAAATATTTTTGAAATGAAGGCGTATTTAAAATGACTTGTAGCAGTGGTTTCCTTATTTGTTTTCTAATACGCCTCCACAGAAAAAAATGTCACCCAAATTTTATTAAATATTAATAGACAATTAATAGGCCTACAATATGCATACATTTGTTTTCATACTAAATTATTTTTGATCATTAATGATTCATTTATTTTCCCATATGATGTTATGAAAATAATATAATAATTTTGGATGCCTCACGGCTTGGAAACCAAGTTGGTTTTTCCTACCAACGTTTCATGGCCGCCTTTCACAACGTTATCGACATAGAAAAAGGAATTCAGCAGATCTGCACGGGACTGATTTTGAACCATGCACTAATGTGCTAGAAAATCGAAAATAAAATAAATTGGAGTGACGAGCTCAGCCACTAAATTCAATTTGATACAAAGTATCCTGTGTATAATCCGTATACTGAGAGCCCATCGTGTAAGATAAGTATATTGACTCTAGTAAAGAATCGAGAATATGTCGATCTCCGAATAACTTTGCAATTTTTTCAAATGGAATGAAGTTAACCTTAGTTGCGATCAAGTCAGTGTGGCTTATTGGGCCCGTGTGAGGACCGACCACAGCAAACAGTTCTGCTTGTTCGGAACTCACTTGCAGGTAGTCCCATAGAATTTGATTATCGTCCTGGTGAGCGTGCCCGCACGTACAGTCCGGGCTTAAAACCTACTTGCCAAGCGCGAAGAGTTTTGCATGAACATGATATGCTGACAGTATATGTGTGGATTTTTGTTAGATTTTCTAAAAAAATAATATGTCGGTTTTGGTTTGGATGCTACAAATGGCCGTACGCAAAATAATACATTCAAGACATTAATCGGTAAACAGCTGATCGATTAAAATTTAGCATGACCAATTAGGGCGAATGGCGGCTCCTATTGTTTCATTTTGTAACTAATCGACCTGTATAAGGAGAATGCTGTTTTCCATATACGTATTTGACAAACAGGTGTTGCAGTTTTGAAGACGATTTGAAATTTCCATCACGTACATACTTGGTATGTAGGCTTACAAAAACAGTTACATTATATAATGTTAATCACAGCTGCAAATCGGACACATTTTGTACTTAACAGAAATGGTGCAAAGACAAAATGGTGCGAGGTAAAGATTGTGTGTACATATTGAACAATACTAAATTGATTCGAGCTAATAACTACACAATTTTGTCCATATCATTTTTACTACCAGAGGGCCATGTACCAATCCCAAAATCTCAAGTTTTTTGTACTTAGTTATTTTTGAGCTATAATTTAAATTTAAATTAGAAATAAAATATTTTGCGTTTTACATGGGATACAAAAATATAAATTGGGTAAAAAATATATTCGAAATTACACTTAATAATAATTGAGAATGCACCATTATTTTTTTTACATCACGCGAAATGAAATCGAGTAGAAAAGACACTCCATGTAACATATCTCAAATTTAATTTGAAAAAATCTGAATTTTTATTGACCTGAGCAGTACTCGAGCCCAGAAACAATCTGATTGCAAGGCTTATGCTCTTACCACTTGACCACAGAAGCAAACAATTATGACCGCCAAAATGTTCACCAAACAGCTCTTTTGGCTCTGCGTTGTCCCATTATAGTTAAAATATGAAAATGGGCACAAAATATATTTCATAATACAGATTCATATTGGAAAATGCGCCAAAAATTTCAATATACAAGTATGTTGAATAATATTATTCACTTATGCTGCCTATTGAAACTACAATATCATAGGTCATTTAAATTGTGCATATGTATTTTATCACTAACGAACTGGGCTTCGTCTTTCAGCATTTTATGGCCTGTAACGAATGTATGTTTGAGTGGATATGGTACTAGAAGATTTTGTCGCATCTGTCCGCTATAGAAATCAGTACAACTTGATGACTGATGAACTTCAACCAGAAAAGATATGTTATATACAGTTAAACCCCCGCTAACACTATAGTCGGGACCGTGGTATAAGAAGTAGTGTAAAAGGGGGCGTGAATCTCATACAAAATTAGGGACTTCGTCTTTTTTCCATAAAAATGCAAACTAAGATTATATAAGAGTTTTGCAAAAAAAATATTTGAACGAAATATTTACGTACATATATTTGTTTGCTAGGTGATACAATGCATAGCACTCGCAAAATGTAGCAAACAGGAAGTCAGCACGCAGTCGTGTATTGTCTGGCATGTGTTTGTTATAAAATAAATTGGATTTATAAATCAATGCATCATTAGTTGAGGTAACGCTAAATGATTATAACCTTCATAAAGTGGTAAAAGATTCAAGGTTATTTCAATAAATATTAACCTTGATTTATATAAAGTGCAACACACACACTTACTCTGCCAGCGCATGCGCAGAGGTCGAGAGTGTGTGAGCGTAAAATCTTGAGTGATTTTTTAGCACACATACGCACTCTTTCTATCTCTGTCTGCGTAACTTTCATATCAAGCGTATTGAGTGTACAGCCAATAATGCGATAAAATATTGTTGAATATTTTTTTAAAGGGAACCCCATAAAATATAAAAGGTGGACACTATCTCGCGAATGAATTAAATAAACCGTCAGTGAGAATTTGATTTTTTTATCGGTAAATATACATATTTAATGTTTTTAGAGTTTGTTTATAACAATATTAACTACGCTCTGGTATGTTGGGTTGGTGTCATGTCACGGAACCATCTTTTGATAATATACAGGTGGCTGCAAAAATGTCAGAATAGAATGGGGAACGTATGGAATATCGAAAAGTAGAGGTCGTTGCACTCTCGAGTCGTTTGTCAGTAGTTGTCAGTGTTGCTACACGTCACGGGTCGCATGCCGTATCATCTACCTTTTAAACTTCGGTGTTAAATTGCCCGATAGATACTTCTCAACTACTGTTTTAATCAGGGGCGGCCGTAGCAATTTTTCAAGGTGATGCACTTTTCATCAACAATTACAACCTCTCCACCATTACTTAATAATCAATCTTACATTAGACATTTTGAGAAAATCAAACAAATCTGTTTGCAATTTGGACTGATGCATAGATCATTATTGTAGAAAGGACTAATAAAGATACAATGTGATATAAGTAGATCACTGTTGCATGTTAATTAAGAATTTCGACTGGGGGTGTTTGATGGAATTTCTATATCAAATTTTCATTGCTTGAATTTTGAACTTTTCCATGAGTTTTGTCGCTAACGACCCGGGTTTCGCCTTTCGGCATCTTCAGACATTTCAAGTGCACGGATGTACTTGAACTGACAGTTCTACCAATTGTTTGTCATACCTTACTTAACTTTTGTATAAATATCACTGTTGTATTGTATTTCTTATCAGTTGACAATGCTTGCCATGAGCGAAACCGGACCTGATCAAATAAATTTTATGTGGAAAAAGTACTAAAAATGTATTATTATTTTTCACTCTGGCGCTTCTTCTGATATGGCACACGGTGAAGTCGCCTCACCTGCACGGCCCAACGTCCGACCCTGTCTAATACTTTACGGTAAAATGTATCAAAAATATTTTGTAGTGTTTCGTAGGTCTATCTACAAAAACAAAGTTTTGAGATAAATATAAATACAGATATTGGTGCCATAGTATTCGGCGATCAATTAACAAGCAATCAAAAAGATAAACAGGTTATATGCAATTGTGTTCCCTACTGTAAATTTGCATTTGTGAATAATTTACGTTCCATTTTATCATGCGACCAGTTATTTGTGGAAGATTGTCGCTTTTGTCATCAATAAATATGATTATGGCATTACCAAAACCGGACATGAGCCAAAACAAATTTTTTTTAGTCAAGCCACTGTAACATTAAGCGCCGAAAATTATTCATAAAATGTAATTCGTAAAATGATAAAGCTGTTCATTTATTATTACATATTAATTTAATAAATAACTTATGTTATGCAATTTAAGTGTCGTTTTATGATTTGAAAGACAATACAATAATAAGATATGCACCTTAAGTACACAGGCTACAGTAGATGAACCAATGTAGTTATAGAGGTGAAAATAAGAACATTATGTATTTTCAAAAATGTTCCACAGTAGAAAATAGCGCCTTCTTTGTTATTCACCGTTATTGTCGATGCAAATAATTATTTTTTGCAATATTTATGTAAAATGAGACAATGAACTCAAAAATATGGTTATCAATTGCGATGAAAAAACAATGTGAAAATTTTCCCACAGTATTATGACACTTGCTTCCGCTTGTAAAACGGTTAAGGTTATTGCCGGCGATAGATTAACAGAAATATTGCGGCACAAAAAATGATAATGCAAAAAAATGTTTTTTTTATTTAAATAAATACCATCTAATAAAATACATAATTTAAGATGAACGTGGAAGCGGAAATAAAAAAGCATTTCAGGCTGTGTTGCTCTCAAAGAATGTAGACAGAATGTAAAGAAAGGTTTTCGTTCGCAATTAATGTGTATGCAATGTTTTTTTTTCATCCATGAAAATCTGTTAAACACAAATATGAAACCCATGCCTTGAAAAACAAATTAGAGTTTTTAATTCTTTATAATTTGTATTGAACGAATCAGGGTTGTGGAGCCGTTAACAAAAACACAACTCCTACTAAAAAAGGTTTAATTTAGACACTTTCTTTTAATTTTGAATAATATAAAAGCATATGACGCCATTTTTATGGGTATAGCGGCTGGTGCATGGTCCGAGGTCTCTCCTACGTACGGAGAATATTGCGGGGGCAGCGATCAGCGCTGATTTCAATTACTAAAGCCTATAGAACCTGACGCCCTGCCGGTGATGGCGGGCATCCTACCGCTTGATCTGCACATACAGGTGCGGGGTGCGACGACCCACTTTTTGGCGGGGAGGCCCGCGAAGATCGGAGACGTCACAGTTTCACCTCCCCCGGGACTGGCCAATATGGCGCAGCGTGAAGTCGCAATTCAACTCGCGGTTGCGATGGACATCCACCTGGGATGCCTCCCTGAAAGGATAAATTCTTTCCTACCATTTGGCAATCACCAGAAAAAATCATTGACCAGCCAGTTTGTTTCTGGCCATGGTGGTTTTGCTGCCAAGCTCTTCAGGCTTGGCCGGATGGTAGATGGGCCGACATGTAGATGCGGCGATATAATGGATGCTGATCACATTCTATGGATTTGTCCTTTTATGTCCTCTGAGCGGGAAGATTTACTCAGGTTGGTCCGACCAGCTGTCGGGCCAGTAGGCCACGCCGACTTGGTAGCCAATAAAAATAATTATTTGGCCTTCAGCAAATTTGCGGCGTCATACGGTGCAAGGACGGACCTATTCGTATAGGTCCGTAACCGGCCTTTGTTGATTGCATTAATGACAGCATTAAATAGCATTTCTAGAATCAGTAACGTATAGGGTTTGCTAATTATTTAGAGCCACTTGAGTGCCTTGGCCTCCAAGTCCTGGGCAAATGCTCCCGAGACAACTCCACTCGCAAACAGAACAGATACGCTTAACGTTGTTACGCCACGGGACACGATCGCTGATACCGAATGTAAGGCCGTGGCGGGTGGTGGTTGGGAGTAGTATAGTTTAGTTTAGCTAATTAATGCCAAGGCGAACAATATTTTCAATTGTGAAAGTCATACGAGATGAACTCGATGATAAATAATGAATCAGTCGTGAACAATTCAACGATAAGTTACATACATCCACCAGCCTAAGATATCTTTTCAATTGAAAAAATCTGACCTTGCCGGGAATTGAACCTGGGCCCACCTGAACGCTAGGACAAAGCTCTTTTCACTAGAACACATTGACCGACCGACCGAATTTATGTTTATTATATTAAATATCATCCAACCAAACCGGCCAAAAGATAAGTTACATGTATAAATAAAAAGTTCAAACTTATAAAAAGTTCAAACTTTTTAAAAGTTTTTCACGACTAGCTAGGTGGGAAGCTGAATCTATACGTTTACAGAAAATAATTTCAAATCGAACATTCCTTAAATAATCATCGTAATTAAAACAAAAATTCAAATTCTCAACGACTCTATGCTCAGATATACATGAAAGATTAAAGATTAGTATTAATTCATCGACAGACGACCAGCAGACTATGTGTCATTGATTATTATACCGGTTTATTGGCGTATGTGTTTTTCTAAATGTGGTTATTTGTATAAGTGTAGATTTTAATAATTCATGTCACGTGCTTACGACGATAAGCGATGTAATATATATATTTAATATGACGCATCGCATCCATGAGGTCGGTCATTTGAAATGCGTGCTGCATCTTAAAGTGCATCGAGAATGCGCAAATATGAACAAAGACCTACAGGGGTGTTGGCCGATTATTTACCAAACTGGTTGAGGAAAATGTGATTTGAAATGCTGCATCTTAAAGTGCATCGAGAATGCGCAAATATGAAAGACCTGCTGAGGAAAATACGTGATGATTTCTGACTATAGGTATTTTTACATTATGCATATTGTTTAGTATCACATATAAGTTGTGCAATATTAAATTACATTTGTTTAGACATTGTCGCTCCCAATGAGAAGCAAATTTCACTTTTAAGGTGTTTACTGTCAATAGTTGGTAGAATGGCATTAAAATAAAAATAATAAAACATTTTTAGTACTTATTCCACGTAAAATTTATTGGATCAGGACCGGTTTCGCTCATGGCGAGCATTGTCAACTGAATTGAGCAACTGAGCATTGTCTCGATTATGAGTCTTCTTCTTTCCTTTGTTTGCAAGAATGGATATAGTTCCGTTAAATTATTTTTTAGAATCCTCATGAGCGTTAAACTGGAAGAATATTTTTTCCCACTTTACGCCTGACTTACTCTTGGTTTTTACACGGCTAATGATCATTCTTACTTAAATGGTTTTTAATGTAGTAGCTTGTATTTCTAAGAAGTCTTCAAAATTTTAAATACAGTTTTTTTTTTATTTTACTTTGATTTATTTCTAATTTTACATACTTCTGAAGTTTTGCTTAACTTTTGTATAAATTACGCTTTATTTCTTGTAATTCTTATTTTGTTGATAATGCTCGCGTTGAGCGAAACCAGTCCACCAAGTATTGACTTAATAAACTACATGCTAAATCTAAAAAAATAGCGTAAAATGTTTGTAATTTCTTCTGAGATTGAGTTAAGAAAGAGTTGACATTTTTTTTGTAGCTTATCTTTAAAATTTAAGATTAGGCTTCTTCACATCACAAAGCCAAGATATCAATTAAACAGATTTTTTTTTGTTTCTTATGCATCTTCGTCTTTACGTTTTCTGTCAAAATATATATTTTTAATTCGAATTTGTGTATATTTATAAATGACAAAGAATTTAAGAGACTTATTGAATATCGACAATTATTATTCAATAGTCTATGCTTGGTAATGACCTAGACTCCCTGTGTGCATAACTGCATAATACGGAATGTATTATAAACGTTAATTGCAGATGATTACTGTTTACTGTCGCTTGGTTGCTTTAAAGCCCAGTGAAAGTGGAGGCATTTAAATAATATTTCAAGGTGAATCTTCACTTCATTATAAAGGAAGTATCCCTAGTACCTTTTAATAAGAGAAACATGTTTGACCGTTTCAGAACCAAACGAAAAGAAAAGAAAAAAAACTAGTCACCATTAAGATCGTATTATTCCGAAAACAGTTGCACTGATTGGAAGAATGGTTCTTGGAATGAAAAAAGTTGGAGTAAGAATTCAAAATAAGCTGAACGCCTCGCTGGAAAATGTTTCTTAAACTAGGAATAAACAACAAGTAGGTAAAGGATTTTATCTTGTTCTGGTTCAATTGATATGCAAAAAGGATACAATTTACCATAGGTATGGAAATGAGTAGCTCACCTCGTATCCAAATCGAATTCTTTTTTACAATAAATATGGTCAGAATACCATTATTTTAGAATTGTCAATATTGAAAACAAAATGTCAAAGTAGTTCATAGGTAAAATATTATCTGTGGAAGTTAACATAGTTTATAACGAAATTCAACCTAGGTCAGTGGTTATCATGTGCGGCCACATGCGGCCACCAGAGGATTTAGCTGCGGCCACCTGTTATTCATAGGAAATATTGATGAGGAAAAAAATTAGGTTTTAAAAATTAATTTGTCAATACATACTCTTAAAATTAAATATTTCGTGTGCAATTAATGGCAATAGTCAGATTTGAAATATGTTTGGTTCCATTTGACAAAGCTCAAGCACAACGGATTCAAAACAAAAATTTGGTGCGGCCACCAGACATTTCCGTAGGACCACTTACGTGTACGATGCGGCCACAAGACAATTTTACGTGAGAGCCACTGGCCTAGGCTCACATTATAAAATATCTATGCATAAACCTCAGTTTAATTTGAAAAACATAGTAGCTTTAGTTACCCAGTTTGGTTCGCGAAGCGAAATACAGTCATATAAATTTGGCCGAGTCAAGTTTAAATAAACTGTGACTTTAGAGCTTTCGTGTGACAGTCAATTTTATATTGTTGAGATATATTATAAGGGGAAAGAACTTTGAAAGGTATGGTTATCTTGAGTCAAAAGGAATTACAATCAACGATATTATTTTGTTGGCGTTCCTCAATTGGTTAAAGGGCTGATTGACAACGCGACGAAAAGTAGAAAGTTTCTAAAAAACCTTCCATAACCTTGAATCGTCTTTATGTTGGGTATAGCTTACGAGGCGCCTGCCCACTCGGATGTGGGGAAGCGAGGTACTGATTAAATCTAGTTAATAGAAAAATTCTGATCAAGAATTTGTCACGCGCCTCTGCTTTTTGGGATTTTTCGATTTAAAATATGTGATGGTGCTTAATGGCAAACAGATGAACAATACAAACAAATTATTTCTTTCATTGAAAAAGAGTTATTTTTAGTAACATTTCAAACATATTTACAATTTTGTCAGACTAAAATATTCAGCCACAGAATTTTTCTTTATATTATCAACTAGCTGTACCCTGCGCGCGTTGCTACGCCAGCAATTGTAGGGGGGGTGTACGCCAGAAAGTTTCGCGGAAATGTACTCGAGAAATTTGTAAAAAATCGATATCAATTTTTGGGTGGGAGGGGGGCGTCTGTCGGGGTGGGGTTTGGGAGGCATATGGGGGGGGGGTATGCCAGAAACCTTCGAAGAAGTGAACTCAAAAATTCTTAAAGTTTAAATCTCCTTTGAGGTATTTTTAATTTAAAGCTGTGTATGTGTTTTATATCCTGACTAGCTGTACCATGCGCGCGTTGCTACGCCAGCAATTGTAGGGGGGTATTGGGGGAGGTGGGGTGGGGAGGGGCGTACGCCAGAAAGTTTCGCGGAAGTGTACTAGAGAAATTTGTAAAAAATCGATATCAATTTTTGGGGGGAGGGGGTTGTTTGGCGGAGTGAGGTTTGGAGGACGTATGGAGGGGGTATGCCAGAAACCTTCGAAGAAGTGAACTCAAAAATTCTTATAGTTTAAAAAAAATGGGGGGGAGGTTGCGGGGTGGTTGGGGGGAGGGGTTGGTAGACCAGAAACCATTGCGGGAGTGTACTCAATAAATTTGTAAAGTTTCACATCGATCGGTCGAGCGGTTTAGTAGTCCATAGCGGAAATACAGACAGACAAACATTCATTTTTATATATATAGATTAAGTAATAGCTTGTTAATTATCAACCGATACTTTTCCCAATATTCTAAGTAGCTAGCTGGCTTCTATCAATAACAATATTTACACTATTACTATTGTACATATATGAGTAAAAGCATATTACATGAAGGTTGCAAAAAAATCAAGATTAACTTAGATGATTTTGGATACTTACGTTCTTATCAAAATAAACTCGTAAGTTTGCATTTGTGTTACATAAAAACCCTCACTCGATATAGAAGAAAATACTAAAATAAACAGACTCTGAATTATTAAATGTCTTAACGGTTAATTAACGACACCTTTGCTGTACTGTTTTTGTGTGTGATATTTTTGTTTGCAATTATAAGGCAGCTGATAAATATTTGATTTAAAAAATTAGCTTCGTGTTAAGAGAACGGAATTGAAAAGCATGTCGTTGAGAACTTTTATTAAATATTTCGCACTACCTTACCTGATTTTAATTTTTAACGAGCTGCAAATTGTTTCACATAAGATTCAGAAATAAACATCATGTAAGTATAATCTAATATATAAAAATCAATGTTTGTTTGTTCGTATTTTATGCGTTGTCATACAGTTCATCCGATTGCGATAAAACTTTGTAAACTTATTGTTTGCACTGGCGCAAAGGTTATAGTCATAGTTAAATCAACTTACAGTACCTATGTCTTTTTTTATATAAAAATCAATGTTTTTTCATATTTTATGCGCTGACATATCGTTAATTTTGATAATTTATTGTTGCACTTACGCAAATGCAGCAAATGTCAAACGGCAAATATCATCGATAACGATCAAATGTTAGTGAAATTAAATCGAAATTATTTATGTGAAATATTGCGCGGTACTACGTTGTTTTATGCCAGGCAAAAAATACGACAAAATTATGACTCAACCTGAAATGAATGTTGCTGCTACCTCAAGGCACAAATCGGGCGGAGGGTGTCACTTGACGATTTTTGATCCATATGAAATGACACATAAATCACAACACATATGGCCGAATACTTAAGCCCCGCCTCCAGTAGCCAGCGCTTCTCCATCTTCGAGATTTTGGCGCTCGGTAAAATGAAAAAATTCTGCAATGTCTTCTAATATAACAATAAATAGATCCCGGATGCCCAACCTCGTCCTCCACATAAATTCGTACAAATACGTGTGCAGCAAATGTCTATGTGTCCCTCTACGTTTCTTATTGCCCCACTTAGCTGATCCCCACATTCTCTCTACTTGCTGGGTGTTGGCAAGTGTATCGTCCGAAAGCACTTAAATACAAACACTTTCTTTCTTTAAATGGCATTGCAACGCTTGCCGGCTACCGGTTAGTAACAAATAAAACTATGTATTATCAACATATAAAACTGAAATATAACATTTTTATAAAATCACTAACCGCAGCTGACTGTGTTTTAAAATAGACAATTATTAAAAAAATTAATTTTCTGCTAATTGTATAAATTTATATTTGTCTACGATACCGACGGTTTGCCAACCCATCTAAAATTGAAACGTATTTCGCTTTCATCCACACTATTTAATTTCTGTTGGTAAATATAAATTCACATTTAAAAATCTTAAGCAAACTGTACAAAAACAAATTACGGGTATTGTGAAATGATAATGTATACTTAGTATAATGGGTATTCAAATGCAAAGTCTGCATCGGGTACCGCCCATCCATCGCATAGCATCGCCATATTGAAACAGGTGATTTGACAACAACAATCGCGCTGCATCGAACAATTGTTAGTGATAAACAATAATGCAACCGCTGTGACGTCAGCTGTGTGCATCGCTTCATGACTTTTTCGAATTCCTCACGGCAGTTATTTGTCGTTTGACGAGTCTAATAATAGTATTTATACAGTGGCCGGAAGAGAGGTATACTATCAACTAAAAACATTAGAAATTATTTGTCACTAACTGCATGTGTTGAGAACAGGGCTGTGGAGTCGTTGAAAAAAAATACGACTTAGAATCCTGCATTTACCGAAAGCACGACTCCGACTGCAACATTGACCAAAAACACGACTGCGACTCCAAGTCTGCCAAAAAAATAAATAATTTCGTCACATTTTTTCCCTACCTTTCCTAATTATGTGTATTCAATTATATGTATATCAACCAATCAATCCGGCCAATAACCAAATTTGACATATTATATGCAAAAAAAAGCTTATTGCTGAATAAATCCACTTTTAACCATCCGTAAAGCTTTCACAAATGGCTGAAATACTAATATTAATTCGTTCAAAAATGTAGCTAGACAAATATATTTAAGAAGGAGAAAATTGCGAATTGAAGTTATCAAAATATGTGAAAAGAATTATTGTACGGCGCGTCAAAATAATTTTCAACACTACTTTGAACACAAATCTTAATATTTTGAGTGCTTTGATTTTTGTCGTTTATTATTCAAATTTAATTTAATGATATGATTTATATTGATATTATTGTTTAATATTAATTAATTTATATCAGCGTTCACATTAGAAGGCAATGCGTTATCAAAATTGATATTATAAAAGTATAGAAGAAAATCAATTAAAATTCATTACATATACATTGATTGCAATATTCAATGCCACCATACAGTTAGTTACTTTGTCAATTTTGATACCCGTTGCGTGTTAATTTAATCACAATAGTAAGTTTGCAAAAGATATTGATAAGGTATTTTATTATAATACTAGTATTGCTACCCGGCTTAGCTCGGACCAGTTTTGGGGTATGTTTACCTCGGCGCGTAAATTCAGACGGGCCAAGTTGAAACAACCTTTATTCAAAATTTAAAAGTCTAGGTCAATTAAAATGGAATTAAAATGAACATTTCAGACTGGCATTGACATTTCACAGCCCCTTTCATATATTGACAGCCCCATTCTCGCCCATTAAAATGTCCAAATTCAAGGAAAAAATCTAATTTGCTGTCAAAGAAATGTCAAATAATACTTTCACGTAAATAATAAACATTATTATATTAATAAAAGCCGGGAAAAGTGTAGTAGAAGACTAATTTATTAGATTTTGACTAAATGTCTTCGCCGATAAAAATTCAAACATATTTTCTTTCATATTCGTTTTTATGGCAACTTAATGAACAACAATGCAAAAGGGAATTACAGACCCACAGACATACATACGCTGTTTCGGTTTTATATATAAGATTATAAAATAAATCTGACACCCTGTAAGTAGTGAAGATACCATCTTGCATTTATAAGCCAACCATCTGATGTCGATTAAAATTTCTAATGGCTTCGAATTGCAGTTAACTCTGTCATTCGGCTCGCTTCTTCAATTGATTTCACATGCTCGAATAACCTTGGCACGAAATAATTATAATAGGTATACATAAAATAATGTAGGTATCGGCTATTATTTTACTTGATGATAATTCGCGCTTGTTTGCTTTGGAACGACTCAATATTTATTTCACTTCCGCTTGTAAACATGAAATATTATTAATTATTAATTTCCGGGATACATTTTTTATTGAGCAAAGAGAAAAAAATAATAATGTACACGTAACACCCTATGTTTTTTCAGCACTTAATTTTGGCATTTTTGCATATATTGACATTGCAGATATTTGAAAAGATTGGTTTTGAGCAGCACCTTATGATAATAGTAAACATTATATCGAACATATTTTGGTAAAAAATAGTGAATGAAAAACAAATTTAATTCTAGTTCGTGTTCATCCATCAGGAGGAGGTATTATATATAGTATCTCATAGTCGCAAAATAATCATTTTATTGCTTTTTAAAAGTGATATTTGCTAAAAATAAAAACTCATTAAAAAAAGAAAATTTTGATACCCACCTTTACAAATAGCACAAAAGTTACAAAGACAGGATCTTTTTTTAAATATTTCACTCTCTCTCACGAGGCAATTTTTTTCTCGTTGCCACGATCACGATTGGCAAACGTTTTTGACGTAAAATTTCAATTTTTCTTTTGACTACGCTTAAGCCGAAAGACACATCTTGCCAATAGGTAACGCGCAACTCATATGTCGAGTCCTGCTCGAGATAGTAAAACTTGGTTGAAAAATATTTTTTTTACCAATTTTTAATTATCCTTATTTCAAAAACCGTATTTATTAGATTGTGTGCCTTAGTAAAAGTTTATGCCATGTCATTTGTGGGAATTTTTCAGTATTTCGTTTTACCATGCTAATAAATACGCAAACCCTGTGATATAAATCATTTTTTTTTCAAATCTATTGACGAGATGATGGAATTAAATTATATATTGAAAAGTGCATAGGGTTATGTTTCAAATGACATTTAAATTGTGGTTTTAACTGATTTTGATGGTAAATGAATGAATATTGACTTGGCAATTATATATTTAAAGAGATTATTAATATAATTCTCCACGACTTAATTTACTGCTTGTTTTGCGTATTTTGATTTAAAAGTATTTTATCCGTACTCGTAAGTAATCTATAACTCCGAATCTCCAAAAATCTGACGAGGAAACACAAAGTCTGTACAAGGCATAAGTCGCAAAGGGCGAATGTGTATAATAAACATGCGCCAAGTGCCGCGGAGTTGAGTGTTATATTACTTCACACTTTTACAGTAGCAGTAATACATATTTACGATTAAGCCTGTTTGTAATAACTGTCAAAATTATTACAAGCAAAGCAATATGGAGCAAGCATTCTTATTTATGGTCGAATAAATCAAACGATATTTTTGATGGATTAACCAGCTGAGAGTGAGTACTCGAAGAAGTTGCTCGTGGTATATATTTTTTGAATATCCAATTCATGTTCCATTTAGATCAGTGTTGCACAACCAGCGGCCCTAATGACATTCATGCGGCCCAATATGGTGAATATCAACCACCTTTTTTGGTTCAGAAATATTCACGGACGATGGAAGAACAATATAAATTTTGTATTTTAAATTTTATATACATACTAAAAATATTAATAATTTAATCACTTTTATCCATGCTGCCCACTTACTATCCGAGAATTGATTATCTGGCCCTTCTGCCAAAAAAGTTGTGTACCACTGAATAAGACGAAGAGTGCGTCGACGTCGGCAACACTACTTCGTGTACAATGTTGTAAGCTCTGATATATTTACTTTTAATCGTCCTCCAGAAGCAAACACGCAATCGGGTCGAGTAATCCACGGTGAAATCAGTTCACGATAAATAATATTTTTTGGTGTGAGAGTTAAGGTTGTATCATAAAATCGGCACAAGCTCATTTTTAGCATTCAAATAAATTGTTAACAAAAAGTTAAGACGACGCATGTTACCATCTCAATCTTTGATTTATTGCTTTCATAAATGTGTTCTTCCAGTAACGACACCGACTAGTTTCTAGTAAAACCATACTCAAACTGTGGCCCGCGGGCCGCATGCGGCCCATCTAGCTTTTTTGTACGTTCGGATAAAATTAATAAAGATATGTACTATTAAAATTATTCTGTTTTAGTTTATAATTTTTAAAATATCAAATTGTTTTCCAAAAAGATAGGGGTGGGGGGTTTCATATTTTTTTCATCATACCAGTATAGTGTTGCGGCCCGCGTAGCTTTACAAATACATGTACATATGTGGCCCGAAGACAAAGAAGGTTGAGTATCATTGATCTAGTATGTAGTAACGGACCTGGCCGTAGTGGTAGGTATTGCCGCCAATATTAAACATGTAAAAGGCTGTCCCGATTCTGATTGAGTAGGTGTCTCTATCTATTTGCTTCTAATAGATAGAGACACCTAATGTAAGTAATGTAATCACCTATCAATTTTTTAAATTATAATTTCTAGTCAGCATTTTATACAAATATGATATTTGTATAAAATACTAATACATAACATAATGGCTTCCAAGAAAAGAAAAGAAAGTCTTAAAATAGAAAAAATAAAAGTTTACGAACATTTATTGAAATTTCGAGAAAAAAAGGTGCCAAATCGCCGTTCCGCCGCGTTACAGGGTAAATAAAGCCTTGCAAATATCTATGAACATCTCGAGGAGAAAGGAAATGACAAGCAAAAATACGTACTCTAAATATCAAATCAAATACTTACATCTATATATTTATACAAGCCTTTCGATCGCTAATTTTATCGCTAAAAATATATCCGTTTTGTTTTAAAAACAATAGTGATGGATACAGTTTTTGCTAGCATTTAGCCGCGAACTGCGAACTAAGTCGCTGCGTTTTAGTACACATTGCCCAAACGTTTAAAGTGGACCTGCCTCGTTACGATGCACAATTTTGCATCGTTTATGACCCATTGTCTTAAAATCTAGCACTTGCAGTAAACCGAATACTAACGTTGACGATTTTATTGTTATAGCATTTGCTTAGTTAGTCAATGCAAAATTTATTGTGCATTATTCAAAGAGTCGTATGACCTATATTATTATCGTTTTCACATTTGTGAATATATATTGTACTGTTATTTATACGCGATACAAGTAATACTAAGGCATCTATATCAAAAAGTCGTTAGGAAACTTATCACGAAGTAACCGATAAATAATATTGAGATAGTTGGTTTCCCACTACCATCCGTTATGTATATGCAAACAATGTTTCATGGCCACCTTGCACAGCGTTATCAACAGTAAAAGAAGTCCATCCTTCATATTTTAAGTGTTAACTGTCAATTCTTGGTGGAAAGGAAAGGCTAATAAAAAAAAATACAAAACGTTTTTTTTGGCGCAAGGACTTCAATATACTCGAAATCTCAAATTTTTTAATTTATATACACAGGTAATAGTTTCAGATGTACCAAAATATATTTAATATTAATTCAAATTTGTGTATATAAATAAATGATAAAAATAAATAAGCTTATTTAATTGATTTTGTCACATCCATCAAATTCCAAAGATTACTTTTCAATAATTAATTTTGTCTCTGGTCATCTCAGACTTGTCATTGATAGAAGCGTCAGCAAGACTCAAAGCAAAAGTAACAAAAAAAATATCGCATAGAATATTCAATGGCAAAATCAAAAAAAAAGAAAATTGCCAGACAAAATCTAGGCGTAAGACCCAGTTAAGCGCAACGTTAAACATTTTATATTATTTTATACAAGTAAATAGAATTTGGAAATAAATCTTGATTTATAAATTACTCGAGTATTAAGAAAAATACTCGAGTAACGAGTGTTTCGAGTGTTCGATACTCAAATTAGAGTCTCTAGTAAGGACCCATTCCATCAACTGATGCTAAATGACAATATTATTAAATTCATTCCTCATTTCCAAACTCAAAAGAAAAATGTGATATGCAATTGTTTTCTGAAGATTAAAACTAATCACGTATCATTCCATACCGTAATGTGTTTGAAGCTTTATTGTTGAATAATGAAATTTATTATAGTCACGTTCGTTCCACCTGACGTTATCAAAATAGGAAAGTTTCCTTTATCGATAATAACAATGCAGTATTTGAATTCAATCGCCAATAAGGACAATGGAATCGTTAATGTTTATCAATATTATCAACAACGTTGAGTTTAAACAGTTATAATAACAAAAGTATCAAGCAATAAGAAAAGTATTCGTATTTAGTTCGTAGGAAAAGATAGTGTTACACTAACATACAGATTTTATTACACGTATTTTAAAATAATGATTGAATATTGAAAAATATATTACAAAAGATGAAAATACAAGACAAATTAAATGTTCAGTGCAATCAATTCCAAATATATTTAAAATTCCTTGCAATGTTCTCTTTTCAAAAACTGCGCCCAATCAAACGTCACGTCGCCTGATCTAAGGCGGAATTTCGCTAGTGGTTTTCTTCTATCACCTCTGATTGGCCCGGCGAACTTTGACCTTTGCTGATTGGCGTTACGATCGTTTGAAAACTATTTTAAAAGAAGGAATAGTTTAAGAATCTAGATACTACAGTTCAAATGACGTGTTTCCGTAAAAATGTGTTTACAATGTTTGTACAGGTGGACGAAATTGTAATTTTTTTATGTTGAGTTTTAGTTATCAGAATTCGATTTTCAAAATTGAGAAATAAAAGCAATAATCACGAACAAAATAATGAAATTCTAAAGATTGTTTCTCGAAGCATTCTTGCAGTAAGATATTGTTAAATTATTATACATACTTTTGGCATCGAACAAATGTATAGATATGAATCGCAAAATATGCTAAAATGAAACGAAAAATCCATTGTTTTTCGACCCCGCCCACCATTATTTTTTTGTATCGAAAAATCAAACTCTCCAAGCCCAACGAAAAGTTTTGAGATACTTTATTTCTACTTCCGAAGCGAAAAAGTCGGCATGCGACCGCGAAGAGCTATTTATTACTAACCGGTATTGTTTCAAATGTCAAAATATTACCCGTGGACGTGAGTGAGTTCGGAAGCGTAATTTTATAAAATACATTTTGTTTGAATACCTAGTTTTTTATTCCAAAATCAATAAAATTTAATAATAAATGTGGAAATTAATATTTTAATATAGTTAAATTTGATAACATTATTATTGCACGTATTGTGTTTAGGTTCTGTAAGTTTGAAGATGCGCTTCAAAGAGGCGAAAACTATTTCACATTTTGCAACACAATACGAGGTAAAAAAAAGTTATCATATTTAACTAAATTACATGTATTAAACAAACATTAAATATATTGCATTGAAGTACCTTTCATATTTTTATTTAAAATATTGATTGAATTGTCATTTACTTGGTAGAACTCCATTATAATACAATGAATAAAATAACAATGTATTTTATTTCTACTGAAATTATTTAATTTATTTGTTGATAGCTATTTCGGCTTACGCCATCGACAGAACTATGTTTAAGCTTGCATTTACTCTTCTGTTATATACTGTTGTAGACAGGGTAATACATTTTCATCTCTGTTCCACCATCCAAGTTTTATTAAGTAATAATAAGTTATTAAATGTGACACATTAATTTGATGTATTTCTCGAAGTGAAAGCTAATCTGGGTATTTACTGTGTTTAAGTGGGGATAATCTGGAAGCGGAAAAACCGGATAAATATGGGTTCTGACGAAGGCGTCAGCCGAAATAGCTATCAAAAAAATTATAAAATAATTTCGGTAAATTATTGATATATGGTCACGGGACAGAATCCCAATCCTTTCAATCTAAGCTCAAAAAATTTATACATACTGGCTTATAATTTTTGTGTTTTGACTTTACTCTTTGAGTTCTTGTGGATTATTATAAAATGTGGAATCAAAATGATTAAATCTGAAGAATATTACTGATTATTGTATGAGTTCTGAAAGAATAATTTGTTTTTTAATATTAGCCTATAATAAAATTATTCTTTTTATTTTAAACAAATAATAAACTTATGTGACTGTCTCTCTGTATAATATTATTATATGTGTAGTTTGTGGTTGCATTTTTGCTCCTGTAAATTAAAACAACTCGATTTTATACTTGCGAAGTATTCTTTAGGATCTTTTATTATAATAAATTTAAAAATTAAAGACGAAACATTTTTAAAAAAGAACGTAAGCCTTACACTCATTTAATTTTATGTGCTTATTTTTCATAAATCTTTACAAAAATTTTGTCCCGTGACCATATATCCATAATTTCTGTATAATTAAAATACATAGTTATCTTTTTCACAGTATTATTTAATATGTATGTGTTTTTGAGAAACATCATCAGACTTACCGTACAACTAGTTTCACAACCGTTAAATATCTGCAAAAAATCGTTGTTAGAATCATATAATATTTAAACACTAAATAAATATAATAAGTGTCACTACCAAGGATGAATCATTTGACTAATTGAGATATTCACCAATTTGGCACTTAGCCACAAAGTATTCAAATATTATTGACTCACCGTCGTACATGTTTCCTTGACTTAAGATTTTTGCAAAAACAAGGTCTCCTATTAAGACTTAGCAGTTGCCTACATAAACAACCCACTAAGCTCACGTCGTGTAATTCGTACACTAATTCATGTAACTATTCGTCGATCTAACTCAATTGATGACCCGTGACATCGTTTATACTGTTTATAATGGGATAAATTAGAAGGGTCGAGCGATGGCTATCAATGGAATGTTAATTTAACAAAAATGTGACCAGTCCTGTAAGCGAGCAGTAATTGAATTTCATCATACTTGGTTGCATTGCCAAAAGTTTGAATCCCCGAATGAATATTTTCTTACATTGAAATTGTATCCACATGCATAATAAAATCCAGTAATGATAACGGAGCGTATATGAAGTTACCATTATAATCTAACAATTTAACCTTTCTGGCAAGATAGGTTGTTTGACTTACAACCAGTTAAAATTTTCAATCAAGAATTGATTTGATTCATATTGGATGTGCTACTGTTTTAAAAGAGATTTAATATTGGTTTTTGAAAGCGCAAAGTAAATATGTAGTATTTACATAAATACTAGCATGAAAGAATAATTATATGTACCTAAGAAACAAAATTGACCTTTTAAAATGTGTATTTACGGTTTCGTACTAAACACACTAAAAAAACTTTCCCCAAATTTTGCATGACCGCCTAGTTTCGTAAATTTGAAAAATACATTTAGTTCATTGCTTAAAATTTCCACGTCTCTAGGCAGTGCATTGGCCATTTGAACAGCGCTTGTGACTGGTGATTCAAACGCTATAACAACAAGTCGCCTAGGCGGGTCTTTAGTTTCAACATATTTCACCTAGGTTGGTCTAGCAAAAGAATTCTTAATAAAAATAATAACACATTTTTAGTACTTTTTCCACATGAGATTTATTTCATCAGGACCGGTTTCGCTCATGGCGAGCATTATCAACTGATAAGGAATACAATAAAACAGTGGTATTTATGCAAAAGTTAAGGATGAAAACAAGGTATGACAAACAATTGGTAAAACAACTAAATAAATAAATTAAAGCAAATTACAAGAAAAATAGACTAAAAATAAAATGTTCAGGACCTCTTAGCAATGCAAAACTATTCATCCTTAACTTTTGCATAAATACCACTGTTTTATTGTATTCCTTATCAGTTGATAATGCTCGCCATGAGCGAAACCGGTCCTGATGAAATAAATCTCATGTGGAAAAAGTACTAAAAATGTGTTAATATTTTTATTATAATGCCTTTCCACCAAGTATTGCCAGTGAACACCTTAAAAGTGATAAAAGAATTCTTGGTATGCCTCCTTCTGTTAGCGTTACTGGATTCTTGGATAAAGCCAAACATTCTTTAATGAAACATTTTAATTGAATATAATTTAATATAGATGGCGGTTTACATTGAGTATAAGTCTACTTCGTTGATTAGAACTATACGGTGCATTACCGCCAATCTTGTGATGCACGTATAATAACACGTGTGCTTGTGTAATTCGACCTTAATTGCAGTGTTATTGGGACCAATGGCTATACCTCTATCGCCACTCCCAAATATATTGCACGATAAAATAAGCTTATGGCAATAACCTCTCGATGTATGCATTTATGGAGATTGCAGTTCATATCATTCTATAAATACCATCATTTAATAAACAGCATGAGTAAACACATATTTTATGAGGTATATAATCATAATAAAATGACTATGAACTATACATTTTGATGTTCTTAAAATACGGAAATTGTGAAAAACAACTTTTGAATAAAAAGTCATTCTTAAAACAGCGTAGCGTCTCTTCGTTTCTCATGTCCACCAATGGTCAAGCTTTTCGTTGTAAAGTGAGCTTAAAATTATATTAAGCCCTAATTACAGAAGTGAAACGGATTTAGTAAATAATGTTAGAATGATTGAAAACACATGGTAATCATGACATAATTTTAGCTTTTAATTAAATTGATTGGAATGGCTTTACTAACTATGGTTACCACATGGTTAAGCAAGAGTTTTCTATAGTGATATGACATACGATTATCTTTTTGAATCATGTAAATTCTCAAAATAAATACTATGTACCTGTAATGAAACATTCTATATTAGTTTCATAATGTATCGATCGGACACATAATATAAACAGTTTCATTAGTTCTACAGAGATACGGAACAAAAGACGTGGTTATTTTTACCTAATTTTAACTATAAAATGTTTAAAAAGATCTGATTGTATTATATGTCAGGAACTCAATTTATTTTTTCAAAGAAGATCATATTAAAGGATGCGGAAAATGAGATAAGAGTTTACCTGATGGGCTTATCCACTAGCCATATTCTGAATTGAATGGGCATTGGTCTTGGCAGAATGAAACATTGCACAATTCCACGGTTTTAGATACGAATATCATATAAATCGATTGAAAGAATTGTATATTGTGAAACTATCTATTTTGGGATAACAAACGTGAACGTTTAATCAATCAGGACAACACACCAATGAGTTTGTATTTTGATAATGTATATTTTTCCAAAAAACTTGCTGCTACAATATCCTATATGGTCTTATTATGTCAGATGCTTACAAGCTTGCGAGATAGAAATGAAATGTCCTGGTGACTAAATAATAAAATATAAATGTTTCAAATTAAAATAATAAAACATTTTTAGTATTTATTCCACATACAATTTTAAGATCAGGACCGGTTTTGTTCATAGCGAGCGTTATCAACTGATAATCAACATTATCAACATGAGTTTGATAATGCTCGCTATAAACGAAACCGGTCGTGTTCTAACAAATTTAATGTGGAATACGAACTAAAAATATTCGATTATTTTTATTATAATGCCATTCCACCAAGTATTGACAGTGAACACCCAAAAAGTAATAAAATTTTTCACTATATGATACAGTTATTTGGGGTAAACATCGGAAGTTTTCGGGACCTTAGATTCTGAAGGGTACATTGTACAGTCGCCCACCATTGCCGAAAGGTAGATGCTGTTTTTTTTTTTGAAATTTGGTTATCCAATCCTTCTAAAGTCACACTCTATAAAGTATTGACGAACCAAATTAAAACCATCTTTGAAAAATTAAATCCTTTTGGAATAATCTACACACGCCATATCATGGAAGTAAATATGGCTTAAAATTGTTTACAATTATTGGCAGTTTGGATGAATTTTAGAACACATTTTATAAATAATATTATTTCAAAAGATTATATATTAAATATTTCGATATCAGGAATTCAAAAACATATTACTGAATATAAACATAAATAATCTCTCGTGGAACATACAGTAGTCGGACAATTTATTATGGCACAGTTAAACAATACAAGTGGGCGGATTCATAGCATTCATACAAATTCTAGTTACATCATGTTGAATATATTAATAAATCCAATTTACATTGCACATTGACATCTGTATTTATAATGAACTATACTAAAGTATGTATTTTATGATATTGTATCTCTACGCCGTAGCAGAGCGTAGAGGTTCGACTGGGGAAGTCCACCATATTTATTCAATATTTTATAAGCCTTTCGTTTTGTTATATTTATTTTACAGTCAATAGCGAAATTTACATTTCTAATTTGTATCAGTCAAAAAAATTGTTTTACTTTCTTTTGTTAAATATTTTATATATTATAAATACAAACAAAAACCTTTCCTAAAATAAAAAAAGTTAATACTGATGTATGCCATAACAATACATTTCATTATATATCACAGAATGTACTGTATAAGTTGAGTGGTCAATGCGATGGTTCTATTTTGTTGCTTCACTTACGGGTTTGAGTGGCCGCACATACAAATAATTCTTAATTTTTTTTATAATATATCTACATAAACATCTAATTCCCTTAGATTGTTGTTCAAGTTCCAAACATTCGAAGTTTAACAATAAATTTGTTTCGAGAGAGTGTTAGTCTTTTATATCACCCATTGGGTTTCATCCCTTTTAATTGTTGGTCATTAGACTGAATAAAAACGAATTTTAGTTCTTTTTTTATCGGTGCATTTAGTCAGTAAATATCTTCTACTGCACTTTTCAATGCTTTTTATTAATATAATAATTTTGTATGTAAATTAAAATTTGCCATTTCTTTAACAAATTGTATTTTTTATTTGGACATTTTTGGGCGAGAATGGGGCTGTCAATATGAAGGGCTGTAAAAAACGGTTCTTAATTAATGTAACTTTTGAATTTTGAAATAAGTTGTTTCAACTTGGCCCGTCTGAATTTACGCGCCGAGCTGAACATAACCAAACTAAAGTTAGAACGTGGATGATGACACGAATGGTAAAAAATAGATAAAATGAACTGTTGGAAGGGAGTGGTCAGTGTGAATAACAGCGAGTTTTAGTTCTTTTTTTGAGATGCATTAGTCAGTCCATAAGATGTCTTGACTATTTTTGGTAAAAACGCTACATAACAGGTGTGTTTTTTATTTTACAATTTTTCTCACGATTGCAACATAAAAAAACGGTTCTTAATTAATATGACGCATTGAAGGGACCAGTGGAAGATATAGAATCACTAAAATCATACATTGAAGGAGGGTGCGAAGATATAGAATCACTAAAATGAGAGTGATGAAAAAAGACTACCTACCGATTCATCCCTTAAATCCATTCTTATATTATTGAAAAAAGCCAATTTATGTATATAGATTATTACGGATTATGTATACAACGTTTATATACATACGTAGGTAGATCATATCGATAAACAACAACTGAAAGAATTTTCTGTAAATATTACATTACAGATATTCATAGAAAAGATTTTTGTGGTATATCGAAATGAATTTTATGCATAGATGGTCATTTATTAAAGATTTGCGAAATTAATGATCTAACTATTCATAATCTCATTGTTATTGAGACCGAGGTGAATGTAAAATCATGCAGCACTAAGAATGGACCTTCACCGGCAAACTTAATTAAAAAATATTTGATTAAATAAATAAATTTAAAAATAAAATGGAGGCACCGTTAAAGTTGCACGGGAGTTTTATTGCTTATTGTATTACGAGCAGCTATAACTATTCCAAGATAGCTTATTCGTCAGAAATGCAACGTCAATAATACACGGATATGGCTGGCTTATCTTGCATTCACGTGACCATAGCAGTAAATGGGCATTTCAGTGAATGCTGTTGGTAAAATCTTAATTTTTTTACTAAGATTGTTCATACTAGTTCATTGAATTCAATCAAATCATTTAAGAATCAGTGAAATAATTTGGTGCCTAAAAAACTTTCTTGAGGTAACTGGATACTTTGCTATGATTGGCTTAGTATAATGGAGTTCTATTAAGAAAATTATAATTCAATTTGGATAAAAAAAAGTTTTTTAAGAAAAAGAAAATGTCTGTATATAATCGATATCATTTTTTCTTTCTTTAATATTTCATAAGTTAAGAAAATGTATCAAAAATTTATGTAAATGCTAGTGATAGTGTTGGATTAGATAGCATAGCGGTATTTTTTTGTAGAACTATTTCTTATTTTTTTTTACTGTTATACAGTAGGCAAATACCGGGTGACTGATCTTGTGGCTTGGCGATGATTCAAATAATTTCATTCAACAGTTCATTAAAGAATCCGGTGAATATTTTTCATTATTTATGACACAGAAATAGTGATATTTATCGAGTATGGATGGCAACGCCGAACAGATAAATAAACACCGGTACTTCGTTATTTTATATTAGGTACCGGTATTAGAAAAATATGGAATTATATGTGATACTATTGCAAAGAACAACTGCTATGAGTCTGTATGATAAATGGGCCATGTATCACTAGTGAAGTTAATGCAGAATCTGCGCTTCGTAAAATCAAAAATGATTATGTTTACATTTCGATTTTGCTGAGCTTTGAGTACTGAAATACCGGTATTTTTTTGATCAACCCGTTGAATCCTGGTACCGCGTTGTCGCGTGGCAGACCAACTGTGCATTGAATCCCGGAAACGGATTTTCAAGTGATGTTCTATCAAAACACGTGTGATGTGTCCACTTGCCTTTCTGAATACCAATTAAGATATTGTTGACCAATCGGAATGTCAGGAGAAATCTCTAAAATTATTTTATTACCAATAGCATCAACAAGGCATGTACAACCTGAGGACCTAGCAAAAAACGGTGAAATACTTGATACACGTGCAAAAATTGTTAAATTTGCTTATCATACACGAAAGGGCTAGCAATAATACAATTCAAATAAGAATTTATTGATTGAATTTGCATTTACTTAGTAGAACTCCATTATACCACGGTGAAAAAATCAAGGTTATACAATAATTTCAGTAGAACTAAAATATATTCCTATTTTTGTCACTGTATTTAAATTAGAATTCATTTAATACAGAGATGCACAACCTGCAGCCGACGGGCCACATGCGGACTTCAATGACAAATATCAATCACCTTTTTTTCTTCAGAACTTTTAACGGACGACTGAAGATCTAGACTCTAGAAGAAGATATAAATCATAAATTTTATTTATGCTAAAAATATCGATAATTTAATCAGCTTTACCCATACGGCCCACGAGCTATCCGATTTTCTAGTTCTTCTCCCAAAAAGGTTGTGCACCAATGATTTAATATTCCAATGATTTAAAAAAACCTTCTTAACAATTCTATTCTTCTAAAATAAGCCGGGCATTATGGGCTAGTTTCACATTAATTACGCCGGGGGTAAAAGTGTTAATACCGGGATCATTGTTGCGGTTTTACCGGTATTGCAATCCCTAATACCAAATGTCCACGTCAAAATGCATCGCTATTATCTTGCAATAGTAATTACTGTCAAGGTCAGACTGACAGTACTGCGGTTGAGCTTAAGTCATCAGAACGATTGATGCGGTCAGCAATTTGTATTTGTTACCAATCAATTTAGAACAGTTATATTACGGAAAATTCCGTATTTATAATAAATAGAACCGATCAATTTGTGTATCGCCGGCGTCTATAAAGTAGCGTAAAGGTCCACGCTAAGCGATCATGTAGAAATTTCATTTTAAAACCAATTAATTGAAGTCTTTTTTCCTTGATTTTATCTGGATCATTGACACTAACCTATAGGCTAGTATGGAATACTCAATACTCGAGAATACTCGTCCATTTTTCAAGTACTTGATGCTTGAGTATTTTGAAATTTTTTCGAGTAATTATAATTTTTAATCGTAATTAATAAATGAAGGGTTTTTTCAACTGAGGGAATTATTAAAACAAAACTTCTAACCAATTATAAATTTGAGTTTAATTCTCTATTATTGTTGAAATATATGTTTTATAAATTGAAATAAATGGATGAATGAAATTAAATAAGCTTATTTATTGATTTATAATCTATTTATATAAACAAATATGAATTAATAATATATATTTTGGTACATCTGAAACTACTCGAGTATACTCGACTACTCGAGTATTTTCAAATTTTAATACTAGAGTATTTGAGTTTTCAAGTAATTGGAGTATCTAATGTAAGCCCAAATACATATTAATTGTACGATTTAAAATGTAAACAGATTTCAAACCTAAGCTATCCCTCTAGCGCCCGCCCTTGAGTCGAATGTCAACGTCGTTGGATTGGTTTGCAGAGCGCAACGGTTCGTACGACAGTCCGGGCAATTTGATTTTTTTCTATTGAATTATAAATTTCTCTCCGGAGACATGGATGTCTGCCTGTGCTGTCTAAAATTCCCTCCCACACCCATCCGATCCTAAAAACGGGAAGTAGGGATAGTGATATATATATTAATATATTCCATGTTTGCTACAGTTATCTTTGTATCCAAGAGTGTCTCAGACGAAACTTTTAAAACTTTAGAGTGCAGAATATCTATTCTTACAGTCAGAAAGTTTAAATCGATACTCTCTCAGCATGGCGCTGTAAATTTGTAATCAACTTCAAAGTTTAAGATAGTGGAAGAATAGTTTTAGTTTAGCTATATGTCTAAAGGTTATGTTCCGCTGAGCAAAGTCTATAAACTTTATTCGTTCTGCCTAGCAAAAACATCATTACAGTAGGATGATTAAAAAATGTATGATTAAATGCATCGAACATTTTATTATTTGGTATAAGTAGTTATTGTAAAATTCATATTATGATCCTTTCATAGGATGTCAGATAATAAGTTCTTCGTCTAGCTTACTATAAACAGTTTTAAAATATAGTCAACACATTTAAGTAATCTGGTTTACATTTATAAGGTGAAAGCATTGACTTTGGTATTGTATTTCATGAGAGAGCCGTGCTAATATTTACCATTTGCGGTTAAGACCAGTGACGGCTGGTGACGTGGTGTTGGGGGGTGCAAAGGAAGATTCAACCATTTGTGCAAGAGTTCTTTCCTATTCATTGGATTTTAAAACACTTCTATAGCATGGACTTTCAATTCAGATGTTCGCAATACCAACTGTTTCTCTTCCGTAGTACGGAAAAATAGTTGATACTTCCTTTTGCACCCCCCAGCACCGCGTCACCAGCCGTCACTGGTTAAGACCACACCTATTCGAACTAGAATATTGAATCAAATATCAGTTACCAGTTGTTTAACCTGGAAATATATTATATTCATCTTGATTTGCCATTATTTTTATTTTAAAATAAAGTCGCCTTAGCTTATATCAAAATGATGTGTTCTTTAAAATGAAAAAAATCGCTAGCCCACCTCGTTGTCCTATACATATGAAAATGGCCGCAATTCAATTTGGGACCCGAGTCATTTGTTTTTCGCTACGCAGTATTGCGACTCGAATGAACGAATCTGAGAATGCAATTGACTTTTAGTGTTCGATTCGCAGCTGAGTGATTGAAACCATGTTATATTCAATCAAATGTGATTTAATTTTGTATCCTTAATTCTGCCTTTTAAGTTAAATAATTTTATGTTATGGCTTCAATCTAAATCAATGATACATCACGTATTGAATTGAAAGTGTGAAACCAATTAATGGTTTATAACAATTTGCATTTCTTCCCGTGATACAACATTAAGAGCTGTATTTGTTAGTTTCATTCAGAAAACTTGTTTTTATCTGCGATAATCGCATCAAAAAAATATTCTAAATTAAGAAAATAATCAAAACAAAAATACTGTTGCTAAAAGTACCTTTTTAACAGCTTAAAAAGTGTTATACAGACCTATAATTTAATGCCCATAAATGTTTTGGTAAATTCATTGCACTCATTCATACAAAATCAAGATATTGCTACTGTACGCAATACAGTAGTATTTGTTTTAGACGTAGTTAAATAAAAAATGCTATTTTTGATGTTCCTAATTTGAAGTGCAAAGGTATGCACTCAGTATAATATGATAATAGGTTTTACCAACAGAGATCGCACTGTCAACAAAAATATTCACCGTATGTATTGAAATAGTACACAACCATGTTGAGCAAGCTTCGATTTTAATCACTTGTAAATTAGAAATATTAATAGAAAATACTTCATATTTAACAGTTATGTATACATGCAAGTGAATCGTTAAAGTATGAAGCTATCGACACTTGCTTGGAAATACAACAGCCATAATCAGTTGAGCCGTAAGAGTTGAAATGGTACAATGATTACTATGTTTATGTTTCCGAGAATGATAAAATTATTTACTAGTTTAATGAAAGTTTAAATTGGTCGACTAAGTATTACTTCTTGGCTTGAGACGTTGTTTTTGGGAGGGCTTGTAATAATTACCAGTGTAACAAAAGCGGCCGTTAATAGCTCATTATATAGCATAAGGAGTCAAGTAGTAACGTTAAATATGCACAACACTCGGCCCGTGGCACGTCCCCTAATTAGTCTTTTCAATTGCGCCCTGTTTCCAATCACACCCACTCCCAAAGTAAATAGCTCACTTCATACAAACGTTTTCCAAGATAAGATAGAGGGTAGATTAGAACACACGTTAGACGTTCATAGCTTTGAATAAAAATCTCTAAATCAATTGAAAAACAATCAAGTTCGATCAAAAGGATATGGACCAAAAATGGGTCGACATTCCACGGCCATTGACCACTCAACTACAGAAACTTCGCATAAGGGAATAAATAATGAAACGAGATTCTTAATCAAGCTGATAACATACTGTTGCCAAATTGTAACAGTTTTTGACCTACTGGGGTTTGTATTCCCGAAAAAATACCCGTTTGTCTGAGATGTTTTATTTCCTTCTCACTTATCCAAGCTTCTACTTTTAATCACTATTTAGGTAATTTGAATTTTATCGGTCATCCATTTCCTGGTCAACGTGTTTCTGAAACATAAGTATAGTTAAAAAGTATATCGATGTATATTGTTTTACCGAATACATATTGAGATTTATCAAAGTGGAAAGAAAAGTATTCGTTGCGATATAATAATACAATTATATTATACTTGTAGCTAGCAATTCTTTTGTACTTAGTTTTCTTTGATATCATATCTTTTTTCAGTCAGTTCTTGTATTTACTCATACATAATAGGATTATTTCGCTTGGATGAAAATAAATATATATATAATTCGTTTATTTTTTTGTAAAAAATATGACCCATATTCGTTGAACCGGAATTTATCTGGTACGGTTACATGAAGTGACAGTGGCATCCTCACTTATCGAATTTCCACCAGGTGGTCAGCTTACGACCAAAGAGCTTGGTGTAAAGTGACTGTATTTTAGAAGGAATAAGGGTCGGAAGTAATTATTGATAATATTTACAAAACCACATATCGCTTCCTCTTTTCTCAAAAACTATTTTACTAACCATTTATGTTTATATTGTAGAAATGGATATAAGTCTTTAAAGGAAATGGATATTTATTTATTCAAAAAAATATGGCACTTTATTTATTTATTCAAAAAAAAATAAAAATACATACACATAATACAAATCATGCCATAGAACGCCAGAAAATTTTAATAAAATTTTTTTACATATAGTTCCACAGTATTACGAAATTGAGAATCTTCCCAGTGGCATTCCCATTCTTATAAAACCAATCGGTCAAATATATGTACATGTCAGGACTGAAAGAGTATTTTTTCCCACTTTGCGTCTGGATTTTTTAATGCACACACCTGTTGGATTTTATACTTTAAATGATCATTCTTAATTCATTGGTTTTTAATGTAGTAAGTAGCTTTTTTTGAAAAGAGGTCGTCAACATTTTAACTATAGTCTATTTGTTTTATTTTACTTTGAATTTGTATTACTAATTGTTTTTCATACCTTGCCGCAAATCTTGCTTAGCGTTTTGTTTAATTAACGCTGTATTTTTGTATTTCTTATCAGTTGATAATGCTCGCGATGTGTTAAGTCTTGTCCTGTTTTTAATAAATTCAATATGGAATAAGTACTATAAATGTGATACTATTTTATTATAAAGCCATTCCACCAAATGTTAACAGTGAACACCTTAAAAGTGATCCATAGAATGTATTTAGCTTCCTGTCATATGGTGCCACATTTTCATGTTGGTCTATCATCTATTCGGCCAAGCTTGATAGCAAATCCAAGCCCTGTTATAAATTTTCTCGTCCAATGATTTGAAGTCAAGACTTTGCTTATATTGCTATATTATTTACAGTAATAAGAAATAGGTTTGGCGGAGTCTTCCTACCGTCCCTGGCATACTCGTAAAGCAGCGATAATCGCTAGACCTCTTGTGGTTGAACAGTGATGGCTCAAATGCCTTAATCCATAGGTTCCCAACCTTTGTCGGATGGTGACCCCTTTTTATGAAAACCATTTTTCCGCAACCCCTAAGCCAAATTGAAAAAGGCATTTTTCATATGGTAATTTTAAAATCAAGTGTTTTTTTTAGTTGACTATAAGTTGGTGACCCCACAGAAAACCCGTCGCAACCCATGAGTTGGGAACCCATGCCTTAATCAGATGAAACATTGATACAACAGCTAAATAAGCGAAATATCGATATAAGAATCAGTAATTTTATTGTTTTGTTATATTGTACACTAGATATCTCACGGTAAACGTTGAAACGGATAAAAATAAACAAAACTTAAAATTTGACATAATAAACGACGTGACACGCAAACAAAAGCTTTGACCTAATGCGTAAAAGACGTAAAAAGGGTGTAAAACCGATGACCCAATTCACTCGAGTACAACGCAAATACAACCCTTTCATGTGGATATAACCAACAACGTAAGCAGTGTCATTATGTTTTCAGGAAAAACAACCCAAGTGCATAACATATATTTGAACAGTCAAATTGCGAATTGTGACGTGTAATGAATGGCATTACTTGACATTTGGGATGACTAAACAAGCAAATGCTTTTTATGAATATTTAGTGATATGAAGATAATTTTTTTTTATTAGAGCTAAATTAAAGTAAATGAAATATTTCTCATTTTTTCTTAATAGTGCTTGTTGTGGTCGGAAAAGTTTTCTGACAATAGTAGAACCGCCACTCAAGTACCGGTTGTCTCAAAAAGTGTCAGCTCTACAGATATTTTAAAATCTTTAACTGATATTACCCAATCGAAACTGTTCATGATAATAATATGTGTTTATGAAGTGACTTTTCTCATGGTTTTTACATACACATTATTCAGAACAATTGAGATGCGAATGAAGCTTGCAGCAGTTCCAAAACGTTGGTTAATTACCAGCAATCAAAACACGGTAAATTTTAAATAATATTTCTAAAGTAATCGTGAGGTCCTAAAAATACATACTAACTTTTAATCAGGTCAGTTCCTTATGTGGAGCATAAGGAATTTTGTACAAGAACTGTTTGTTACTCAGTTGCTCAACCCTACACATTTTCGACGAGATTATAAATATAAATAATACGATTGATAAGGTGGTTAGCTTATGGCTTTCGCTGCGTCTTGTTTTTTAAATCACATGGGTGTGTGAAGGGGAGTTTTGGACAACACAGAAATCCGTGTCTTCGAGTGGAAATAAAAAATACTAAGATCAGACTGATATTCAAATTTTGTGTCGTTTAATTATCTTTTGTTTCAAGTTTTGTTCGAAACA
The DNA here is from genome assembly GCA_028554975.1 of Himalopsyche kuldschensis. Classification (NCBI taxonomy): domain Eukaryota; kingdom Metazoa; phylum Arthropoda; class Insecta; order Trichoptera; family Rhyacophilidae; genus Himalopsyche; species Himalopsyche kuldschensis. The sequence continues at coordinate 3,427,534 of JAHFWI010000036.1, forward strand.
ATATATCCAACCAACTCGGATATAAATGTTTTAAACGAAGCTACCTATATACTGAAAAGCGTAACTATGCAATCAATTTATTTGAACAATGTTTGACAAAGTTGTTTTATTAGATCTACAATTGATTTAGGAGTTCGGATATGTTTGAATAAAACTCCTAAACTGTAAGTTAAACGTATGTATGTATGTATGGGATTCTTTCCTTCTATAATTACACATACCGTCCATTGGTGGCAGACTAGAAAGCAATCTGTAATTCATTATGACATACTAGCTGTGTAATTTACACCGTTCTAGTCTTATAAAGCAAGTCTGGTGAAGAGTTATTGGATATCTAAGGATAAAATTGTTACGATCTCACGTTTACTGGAATATGGGTCAGTGCAATCTTTGATTTAACGATCGATGCAAGAAAGTAATGCCATTATACGCATAGGTGCAATAAATGCAATTAATCGGAGAAAATTTGTTTAATTTATTTTTACTGGAACTGAATTCAGATTATATTGTGAAAGACATTGATGGATAGCTATGTTAATCAATGTTGTAAAATGGTTGTGTCGCAAGTAATTAATCGATATAGTGGTTTACATATTTTCATTATATACATAGTTTAAAAGGTTTCCTTTCACATTTAAAGCATTGCTGGTATAATTATGAATGATGAAATACTATTTATTAAGATAAAACTACTAAAACGGTCTTGTATTCGTGATGGATCAGGACCGGCTTTGTTTATTAGTATAAAAAATCGTAACAAATAGACAGACGACATTAAAAGTGACATTCCATTCCGAAACAACGGTAGTTTTACTACACCATATTTTTTTGATCGAAAAATTGCTAAACTTTTTTTCGTTTGATTCAATATTATGAAAACGTTAAATAATTCATGCAAATCTGGAAGCTTTAAAAAATTCTCAGTTTGAGTAAACATAATAAAATACTTAATGATTATATTTATTGTCTTGATAATTATAATTGAAAAAATAAACACACTAAAATATGATCATTGTGACAAATACAAAGCGTCTTACAAATTCAGTGTTGTTTTGTTAAATAATAATAAAATATTCAAGCGAAAATTGTAAGTGCCGTGTGCTTTTCTACTCTAGACGCAAAACAAAATCGATTAGGGAATATTTTTAGCGTAGAAATTTTGTTACTATTTGAACGTGTGTATCTTTTGTTTTGCTATAGCTAAAACACGTTCCTAAATGAAAACAAACTTTGAAAAGCTCTTGTTTTGCTATTGGAAAAAGCTTTGGAAACTAAGTTTCAAAATCGTATTTCTATTTCAATTTAAGGGCAGAGTGTGGTTCGAGAGAGGCAATGCCTTTGAAAGACTGTTTGACCACTGGAATTTAACAAGCTACAAGGAAAAGTGTAGCAACTATAAGTGTAGAAAACAAATCCAGTCTGAGCTTTTTCGCTGTCAGAAACGTGGTGCTTGGTACAATCACAACATTTTATTCGAAGTGGTTCTGTTTACGTATAGTTCTGCGAATCAATAATATCGCGGCTGATGGATAGCAACGTTATTGACATCGGTTTGTTATTGAAGATAAATTATTAAGGCTATGGATGCGGAGTTGTCGTATTACAATCGTACAAAGAAAATGGAATGCAATAATCACTATAGACGAGAAACAAACGGAACATTGGTTCTCCCTCCTTGCTTCCCGTAAAAAGTAAAAATTCCAAACTCCATTTTTTTATTTTATCATTTAAAAATATTAGAATCAATCTTTAATTACTTAAACAAACTTTGAGATAGTAAGTCCGAAGATGCGAAACACGTGTCACAATTAGTTACACAATAATCAAAGTTTTTTTAAATTTTATATTAAGAGCATTGGTATGTAGGCTACATATGAAGATTTAAATTAAAGTAAGGCAAAAGGAAAGATTGAAGTATTCAGATATTTGCTAGAAATATGAAAGAGTGCACGTCTTAGAGATTAACGATTAACTTCATTATTTTTTTTATTGTCATCAAATCAATTAACCCTTTAAACGCCAAGCCAATTCCATGGATCCACATCCACCATTTTCAACCATAGAAATTTTCCATGAAAATGCAACGTAACATACCCGGATAGTCAATTTATACGCTACCTGTTTTTGGTTTTCAAAGAAAAGTGAAAAAAAATATCAAAAGTTTAAGATTTAAAAAAGTGTTTCCAGGGATATTTACGATAATAAAGTGCAAGGCCTAGTGACACCTGTTAGCTGAACCTCAAATAAAATTAAATAAACGGCTAAACATATCGATATTTTAACAATTACATTGCCTTGAAAAGATATGTCTGCATTAGGTTTCATTTGAAAATACGATATGTATAGATAAATAAACTCGTATTGATGTTTGCGTACCTGCTGCGGCGTCTGAATGGTTAAGAGCTTTTTCTCAGACACTATTTGAGTCTAAATTATATACATGCTTTTTTAAGCTTAACAAAGTTCAAAGTTAAGCACTCGAAAATATCCATAACTTCAAAAATGTAAGACATTCTTTACCTGAAGATCCAATAAATTTTGTACATATTTGACAACATGCAACGAATACAGCGTCCGTAGCGACAAAATTTTATCACATCTTCTATCCATGCTGACTTATAAAAAGCGCTAAAGTTTGTGTAGATAGTTGAGTAACCATATAATATATTCCTGATATGTCTGTGTATTTTTTTATGATTGGATGTTTACCATAGTTTGGCAACGCCGTATCACTTATCTCGTTCTCGCAAACCGGATTTTTGCTTTCTCACAGACAAGAATGTTGAATGCAATCATTAGAGGCTTATTCAAGAGAAGAGATCTGTATTAATAACTAGTTTTCGATTATTGCCCTCGTGTTTTAAAGCTATTCGATTAAGATGGAGATATAAATATCAGATATTTAAAACTCCTGTAGAACAACGCAAATATAAAATACATTGAATACAATATATCGCTTGCATATATTGGTCCCATTGGGACCAGTGATTATGGTGCACCTTGCTGTCTGATTACACTGATCTATGATAATAGTTTTCAACATATGAATATTAGCTTTCATAAATAAGATCTTTGATATAACAATACATAATTTTATTTTTGGTTTCGTTAAATATTTTTGCCATAATGAGGAACATAAAAATTTGCGTAACAATATTGACTCTTGGGATATGCGTTGTGTTATATCCGGCGGATCGTACTAAATAAGCTTTATTCACACCATACAATATATTTCAATGCGGTTACGGTTTCTTTTCTTTCCCTATAAATGTATCCTTTGGGGTGACCGATTCTTTTTTCAAGAAAGCTGCAGCTAAAAGGGATTCGTTTAAGTGTAAATCAGAAAGCGTACAAGTTGTGGTTCTTAAATTATTTAACAAGCTTTTATTTTGATAATGCTTTTTATTTTACCCACATAGCCTGACTTGTTTAAGAGATATAATTATTTTTATAAGAGTTACGGGTCGCGCGGATATTTCGCAAAAAATGCAAGGGCGCTTAAAAGTTAATGTTTGCAATGAATTCATGTCTTTCCAACCACCCCTGTCTGATTCTCAAAATCAGGGTATCGCAACGATGAATTGCCCTTTAAGCCACTTTGAATACATAGGTTGATTATAACAAGGTTTCGTTAAATACACTTCTATTGATATGTTTGACATATTAGTAGTGGATACAATCCATTCATTCGACACTTGCGTGCCAATAGCCGTGTAGAGTGACACACGCTTCAAAGTTTTCATTGATCGATTTTTCAGTTTATGTAATAATAATCGATGAGAAAGAGTTAACCAGAGACTAAAGGACCGGATAATCATTGCACTATTTTTTGAGTTGGCTTTTCTTTATTAAATAACACAGACACCCATGATCTTGGATGTAATTCATATCCCTCTATGTCTTGTCGTGATTGACGATCGTGACTCATTAGAATCATATTCCCAGCTCGCTTTATCGTGATTTAATTCTACGATATTCTAAGAAAAAAAAACAATGCATAACACGCTAATAGCGTTAAAGGTTTTAACTGTTGATTCTTATTTGAAAGATATTATGTTTTATGAAATAAAAATGAGTAGTACAAGACTTAAATTGATTAAATTAAAATTAGTACTGGAAGATATTGGTTTACTTTTATATACAAAATTGTACGTTAAAATATTTATAGAATTGTAGTTAAAAGCGTTACAGTTCAGCCACGGCGTTTGATCTCACCATTTAAGATAATTAGCCAAAAGTTAAGATATTTTTTCGAAGACTAATCGTTTTTGGCAAAGTAAATACAAAAATTAATGGTCAATATTCAAAATTTGACACAGTGTGCACTACGTTATTTTTTGTTACAACAGTTTTTCTTTATTGATATAAAAATGTTTCAAAAAAAAAACATTGCGTGAGTGCACGAATATATTTTATATTTTAATACACGATTCAAAGTGCGATTATTTATAAAAATCATTTATTTTATAAATGATTCAATATCGGTCTGCACGAACGTACTAGAATACGGTTGCTAGGTACTGATTTTACAAAATATTTCTGTCGTATTCGTGGTGAATCTACTGTAAATTTTGGTCTGATGCTTTGTTCCATTTTCAAATATTTGTTTTTCAGCTGCCAAACAGTTGAATAGATAAATACAATATTAGTATGTACTGCATTTAAATTAGAATTGTTTCACTATTCTATTTTTAAATATATCTTTCAGTTACGGCTTACGTCAATAATTTCTTATTCATTTTTTACACGAAACTCAAAAATAGCTTCAAATTATAATAATTATTGTATAGTAATAGCGACGATGAACGAAGAGGCAGCACGAGATAATATGTATGATTATGAATTAGCATAACTTTTTATGAGAAGACTTAAAAATCGATAGAACTATAGAATCAAATAACAATACTAAATGGAAAAGTTGCAAAAAATATTATACACAAAATCTGTTATTACATATTTATACAAGCTGTGCTTACAAAAATTAGCAAAAAATACACACAAACTCTCTGTCACCACGTGCGTAGAGAGAGCGAGTGTGTGAGTGAGGGTAAGTGTTTTTAGCACAAAATACACACACTTACTGTCCATATTTTCTATAAAACGAATGCTGACAAGTGGCAATGCCATCTGGCCATATTTGATGGTTTTGGTACAGAGATGATAGATATCTTATTAAGAATTAATATCAGGCTTAATGTCTACCAAAACTTTTATTGAACATTAGACTAGGGTTTCAATATTCTTTTTATAAAAGTCGAATAAATCAACCATACAGTTATTCATATTCTAATATCAATATTTAAAAAAATGTTCTTTTTTACCAATTCAATAAATTATCGTATATATTACTTAACTTACCAAGAAAACTAACGGTATATTATTATTTGATATCCCAATACGGGATATATTTCCCGATCATGCTGTAAATTTATTACATACTAGTTCTAGCCAACTCTCAACTTTACTCCCAGCAGATAGTGCATAATATATCCCGATGGGGGAGGTAACTTACCAACTGCAGGGTCACGGCTTTAACACGATTTTGCTCTTGCATAGTGCCACTAAGCAATGGCGTGCAAATTACAACAAAGATGTACGGAGTATTCCACATACAAATAGTTAATATGTAGTAATCAATACATACCGGACGTTATTCGTTTGATTCACATCATGATATTGTCAAGATAGTCATACTTAATATTTTTAAAAGAACTTTGGACTATTGAATTCTTACATCTGAAAAAGAAGGCCATTTTCATTTGATCAAGTTTTGGAATATGTACAAAAAATCAACATACATAGATCAAAATACCTTTTAACCATAATTTTTGTTAGAGGCTTTTAAAAATCCATTTTTATAATATCTATGGAATCAGTGGTAACTTTGTGGAAGGTCATTTTGATATAAAATTTAAAACAGCTTTGGTTATTCTGCGTGCACCTAACCTTTTTTTGTGCGGTAGATGCGTTCCGTGGAAATTCGCAAAAAACAAAATCGTACAAAAAAATCTAAGGTAATATAACATGTACAAGGACGTACGCGTAGTTCGCATTGGAATAAAGGTGAAACACTACGTGTATGTGAACATTGCATTTTTTCACACGTTACTTGAAATAGTCTCAAAAATATATTTAAAAATTGCATTAACAAAATCACATAACTTTGAAATCATACAAAGCGAGGTTTGGGTGTATTTTGTTACAAAATTAAATATATTTTGCCTTATAATTACCAAAGAAACTTTGCGCTAATCAATCCGATGATTCTTTTAATTTTATATTATTAACTATATTTGGTTATGTAGCTGAATGTACAGCTCTTTGGGTCTGACGTTCTCTAGAGAGGTCAAGATCAAAATTAGAATATCATAATCTCCTTACACGTGTATAATTACTATTTGTTAATTCCAAGTGAATTTAGCAGTTTTTTAATTTCTTTTTAAATTGTCTACTAGGTACTCTATGTATGATTGCATATAAATGGCTAACATCCATTAGTCAAACTTTTTAAATAAAGGAGTGTTTTTTTAAGCTGCTCTTTCTTTAGAATGCTTAATCGAAAATGTAAGAAGGAAAATTAATCGAATGTCCGCTATATATGAGACTATTGTACGTTACCGTTTTGTTAGAGTGGACTCGAGATACTTGCTTGAAGCTTAGGTTGTCCAAGCGCGGATTAAGGCTTAGCTTTGACTCTTGAGCTACTCGTTCTTCATTCTTCAGTCAGACGAACGAAAAATAAACCCAATCAATATAATAGATAGTGATAGTCAACATTTTTTAACTTCTCTTCATTTTCTTACTCCGAATAAAAGACATTTTTTCAGACAAAACAGAGTATAAAAACAAGCTCTTCATTAGTTTTTCAGTCTATCACTATCTCATTTTTTAAGACAACCTGGGAAGCTCCGAAAAGACTATTTTAAAACATAAAAAGATGTACCTTAATAAAAAGATAATTTACATTATGTACAGTTATACTGATAGGGATTGATTTGGGTATTCGAGAAATATTGCCAATACAATTTCATGTACGAAATTATTTTATACAAAATAAATGGGTAAGTTATCATGGCTTATTTCAAAATTATAAGCTTTTTTATCACGAGCTTAAATTAAATTGATGAACATGTAATAACTTTGAATATTTCAATGGTGTCCTTAACATTTGACTTTTCTAGTTGTAAGTTATTTGACATTGAATTTGTTTTACAAAACGAAACAAACTTAATGCTTAGTATTATAAAAATAATAAAACATTTTTAGTACTTTTCCCCCATAAAATTTATTAGATCAGGACCGGTTTCACTCATGGCGAGATTTTTATTATAATGCCATTCCACCAAGTATTGACAGCGAATACCTTAAAAATGCTTAGTAGTTTGAAGCTTTGTGGAAATTCATTTTCAATATGAAATGAAAATTGATAACTTTGTTGTTTAAATTGTTGTTATATACTTTCACTTCTTTGCGAAGCATCTTCAGACTTCATCGTAAACTTTTATTTAAAACTAAGGCATTGATTCTAACCTAAAATCATAAATGACGAACTGAAGAGTGAATTTTTTTCGCATGGATTTACAAAAAACATTTTTAGAATCGTAATTTCGCTACAAAGAGGATCAAAATATATTTTTAAATATAATTAATATAAATTCAAACCGAAATGTTTGGTCTAATGATAACCAAATTAAAGATAGAAGCATCATCACGCTGGGAAAAAATGTTGCGAATAGCTTCCATAATTTTAAACCTAAAGAATAATTGTGTAGACTTAGAATGCAGTTCCTGTAAATAATATATTATTATCAAGTAATTATAACTGTACAAGTTGTTAGAGTACTGGGTACCACTGTACTAGGAAATAGCATAAGATGAATTCGTGCAGTCAAGTACGGTGCATCCATTGTACTCTGGGAGATAGATTTCTGATCCAACTGTAATGATAATGGTTACCAACGTCTACAGACAATCGAAGATGCTGTAAAAGGATAAGATTTTTTTTTTGGAAAGTATTTTTTATTATATCTGATAGATATAACTGTTAACCGAACATCACAGGACCGTTATTCAAATCTGTTCATATAATATTGAATCTTCAAGTATTCCGCAAGAAAATGTTTTAATGGACGTTTGGAAGAGTACATTTATTAACCGATTGTGTTATTTTAAAAGTGAAACGTGTTAAATAAAATCATGGAAAACTATTCACACTGCGTATGATGTATTTTTTTTAAAATAATTTAATTTCCCTAAGCGCAGTATGAAACAAATAATTTACAAACCACAGCACAATTGAGGAGCTTGGGATCAAACATGCTCAAATCCAGTTTTGATAAAAAACGACTTAGCGATTTAATATGGAAGAACGTATTCAAAAGCTTAGAATTCCATTTTCAAACTCTCTGAAATCCTTATAGCTTCCATGTAATTCAATATCAAAATATGACTATAGAATCAAAACTGCCCAAATCCTGTTGAGTTTTGGTTTCATAAATACCCAAATCCTAAATCGGCCAATAGCGTGTTTGCATTTGTCGCCCATGACAGTTCAGCCGGTAGTAATACAGCCCACATTGAGTGAAGTTTAATGTTTTTGTTTCTAGTTTTTAGTGTTTTTTTAAACTTAAATAATTTGTGACGGGGATAGGTTTTTATACGAAAAGTGTGTATATCTCTGTTCAGGAAAAAGTGGATGTGGTCATTTTTGATCCCAAGCTCCTCAATTGTGAGATCTGCCTCAAACGTTGACATATCAGGGTGAGAATGATTTTATTGAAGAAAAACTTTGTTTCACCGCACTGGGCGAATATGTTGTAAATAATTGTTGATATTTTATACCAGGGCTGTAGACTCGTTAAAAAACACTACTCCGACTCCAGAGTTGAGTAAAAACACGACTTCGACTCCAACATTGTCCGAAAATACTCCCACAAAAAAATGGTTAATTTTGTCACGTTTTTTTCCGACATTTCCTATGTACGTGTATTTCATTTAATATGAACTAATCAATCCGGCCAATAGTCAAATTTTACATGCTTTATGCACAAATAAAATGTTCAAACTATTCAAAAGCCTTTCACAGCTCCGACTCCGACTCCACAGCCTTGCTAATCAGCAAATTTTGACATTTTTCTTGGTGTTTCAATAACACCAAATTTATAAGGAATACATACATTTCCACTCAAAATAACTACCGGCTTAAATTAAACAATGCATATAATAAAGATTGTTAATAGATTTCATTTGTCTCATTTTTGATAGACAAGTACATTTTTTTTCATGCATTGCTATGAAGCCTAAAAATAATGTCCAATCACTCACTTAAATTAAATCAGCTATAAAAAAACAGTAGTGGGCGAGCCTTTCTAAACTATTCGTATCTTTCACACATGTCAAGTCACAATGATGTTTTTTTTTCGAAATAAAATTATTCGCCACTAAACTTGTATTTCATACGAATGTAGGCAAGTGAAACCTGCTTTATCAATGACGATAATGCATTTTAAGCCCACGTTGAAAATAACCCGATCAAACTATTTCACCTGTGATTTTTATTGATGACTTATAACACACGAATGCAATTAAATTTTAATTTTAATTTTTACACTTGAAATCAATCAATTGAATAATATTTCTATCTTATTATCTGGTAATTAGTTTTTGTGATACTACATCCAAAATACATATCCCATTAGTTCATGCAACTCATTTACATCAAATTTTCGCTAATTCATATAGATTACGTTTTTTACAATTAAACTTAGTGATCTACTTTGGTTTTTGTATATAAACTGTTTACTACGCGTCAGTTCAAGTAAATTCGTGCACATCGAATGCCTGAAAATGCCGAAAAACGAAACCCGGGTTGTTAGCAACAAAACTAATTAAAATTACAATGTTCCAACATTTCAAATTTGATATTGATTTTCTATCAAGCACCTTCAGTCGAAATTCTTAATAATGAATTAACGGTTCGTGTTTTTAATCGGGCATACGAATGTTCAAAATAAACGAAACCGTATCTGAATGAATCGTTTTCATTAAAAAATATCCGTCTACATTCGGTCACTAGGTGTGTCATAAAGTTATAACTGAATAATTTAATTTGTTATGCGCATAGTTCAACTATTTTTTACTACTTTTAAACGCTTAATAATTAGAACAACTCAGCCATATATTATCACTCCAGGTTATCAATTAAGATGAATACGTCTGTTTAAATGAACTACGAGGGCCACGCCTTGTTGAATTATTGTAATTGTGACCCAAGACGATTGGCAAGGAGATGATTCATGAATCTTGCTTTACAGTCTTTACACTGACAATCAGGGAGGTCGTGTTAAAATATCCGTCACCTCTGTGTTATTGTTTAAACAATTGTAAGAAAAAGTATTAATATACATACATGACTTACCAATGTCAAGCAATTGGAATTATAATGGAGTTTATCTCAACAAAAGTTTTGCTACAAAAACTGGGTGTTACTTAGTCGCTCAAAGACTCTTTTTAGAAGATAGTAGGGACTAGAGACTCCAATTACTCAACTGCTCGAGTATCGAGTAGTAAAATTTCAAAATTTCAGATGTACCAAAATATATATTATTAATTCAAATTTGTGTACATAAATAGATGATAAATAAATAAATAAGCTTATTTTATTCAATTAATAAATTTATTTCAATTTATGAAACATATATCAAAAGTAATAGAGAATTTAACGTCTCAAATTTTAATTTGGTTCAAAGTTTTGTTTTTTTTTATTTCCGCAGTAGAAACTCTCTCTGTTGCTGTGGATGTCGGCTTAAAATTAAGCGTTGAATTAAATAGTGCTATATAGTTTTTCTGTCCACTGTTTAAAAAAAAAATCGGAAATAAACTTTCATTTATAAAGTACGAGTATTACTCGAATATTTTTCAAATTACTCGAGTATCGAGTACTTGAAAAATGGCCGAGTATACTCGAGTATCGAGTACTCGATACTCGAATTGGAGTCTCTAGTAGGGACACAAATAATTGGATCAAGACAGGTCTAATGGTTAGCTTATAAATTTCTCTATGTTTTGTCTTTAGGATCGGAAGGGCGTTCGAGGGAATTTTAGACAGCACAGACATCAATAATTCCGTTGACAAATTAAACTGCCTGGACTCGGATTCGATCACGTTCGCTCCGCAGACCATGAAATCGATGTTTTCTACTAAAATTTAAGACACACAATTACAGTAAGTCTTACTAGATATTATGATCTTCGTTTTGAGACTTAACACATGGATAGAAAGAGCCAGTGCAGTTTAAATATAAGGATATAAAATGTTATGTAATAAAAAAAATTGTAGTTGGATGTGACATGTTTATTCATCGGCCACCACGCGCTTAAGCTGTCGCATCTTTGCAATAACGTGAAAATCATTTTTCACGGATTGTGATTCTGCAGCCTAGGATAAATAAAATTTTCTAATAATCTTCAAGTCATATCGAAATTTTACATTATTTTGAAGCTTAACTGTTATTTGAATTACTCGAATGATTTTCTTGCGGTGACTAGACTTTATATTAATAAAAAAAACAATTTAGCTGAAAATAACCATTGTTTGAGAAAATTATTAATAATTATATGTACTAAGCCTCACAATTCATAATGTATAATCGCGTCATATTCTTAACCGTGGACTATATTTAAAGTTTGTCCGTGGACTTGAAATGTTTGAAGATATCGACATACAAAACCTGGGTCACTTTAGTGACAAGTATAAAATTTGCTTTCGATTTTTTATAAATCCGCGAAACTTTGTCGCCATTTTTATGATGTTGAGAGCCGCTGGTATATCAGCAATTTATATATGTAATAAAGCTGTCACGCTAATCTGGAGGTAGCTGTTTACTTATTGTGAAATAGTGTACAAGGACATTCTCACAACTGTCAACCTGGAGAATAATCTTGTATGCAATCTCGCTTTGAACGGCATAGATCATAATAATGGTTACTTACCTACGTTAAGTAAGTGAATACCGCACGCTAGAGGTCTGCACGGGCCAACATTTAAAAATTCCACCAGGCCTGAGCCCGAAAATCTCCGACCCGAGCCCGAGGCTCATTCCCGAAAATCTTACCCGAATCCGACTCGAGCTCGACAATTTTTTCAACTTTCAAATTATAGTAAGAGTGTATTTTAGATATTCAATAATGGCGTTTACATCCGGAATAATCAGATATAAGTTTTATTTTTGTGCCAAGACCGAGCAGATCTCTATCGCACGCCATGCCAACTAGAAAAACAGTTCGAAGGAAAAACTTTAAGATTTTCATTGAAAAAAATACTTGAATAATACTCTTTTTTATAAAACTTAGACATGCAAAACACTTGAGTGAAGGTTATTTTATGTAACCATTTCATACGTAATATTTAAAATTGCTTTGCGATAAAAATATATCAGTTCATTTTTCCACTACTATGTGCGGGCTCGAAACTTACATAATAGTTTACCAATATTTTAAATTGATGTTTTAATCGATTTTTTTATTCAATGACATACATAGCTATCTTTCAACCAATTCATTTTTTTGATGTGTACCTTATTATAATGAATTATACTAATTTAATCAATTAATTCCAATCGTTTTCTCACTTCAAACTTCTTTCATTACCTTTAGTAGGAGAGCGTAATACATACAAGCCTGAAATGATCATTGATAATAAATCGAAATTCAATAGCCTAGAAAACAATAAGAGCTCAGATAGATATTAAATTTAAATATACGCCTTTCTGCAAAATGACCAACCGATTTACTCCTTAATTGGTCGAATCTATCGACATCCTTAAATTAAGGGGAGATATGTTAAAAAAAAGTTCCAAGCACATTCATTTAAATAACGGTAAGTTTTGTCACCAAAAAGTGGTGTAACAGACAGAAGAATTTGCAAAATAATTGAAAGTACGATTAAAGTTGTATTTCCATAAAAGATTGATATAAATAAAATGCAACTGCATTTAGCTTGCATTGCCTTTTGCGGTAATATTTGTAACTAGAATGCACGTCTAACTTTTAAGGTAACGTGTTTAAAGTGTTATAACAAAAATAATTATAGTAATAATCTATTCGTTTAATGAGAGACGTCTACAACCTAAAGAATATCTTTAATTAAGCAAACTTTGCGATAAATAGTCCGAAGATGCCTCTGAAAGAGGCGAAACACGTGTCACAATTAGTAACACAATACGTGGAATAATCAAAGTTATTTTTAATTTTATACTATCTTTAATTAAAGCTGCCATCTTTTTTCCAAACCAAATTCAATACCAATGCGAACTTTTAATCTATATATATAAAAATGAATGTTTGTCTGTCTGTATTTCCGCTATGGACTACTAAGCCGCTCGACCGATCGATGTGAAACTTTACAAATTTATTAAGTACACTCCCGCAATGGTTCGAGCTTACCAAAAAAAATGGACGGCAAAATTGTTATTACTTTTTTTCTATAGCACTTGCAAAAACACCTAAAATTTCAGCCTCTAGACCAGAATACTGCCTTAAGTAACAACTTAAGAAATTAATACTTGAGTTAACTAATACTTTATTCAATCAATACTTGTGTAACTTATTATTAATATTCAATTACGTTAATTAGTAAGATAGTCCGAAGATGCCTCTGAAAGAGGCGAAACACGCGTCACACATAGTAACAATCAAAGTTATTTTAAATAGTACTCTTATTTGTTTGTTTTAAATATAATCAATTCTGACGTCACATCACTTTGTTAAAAGACACTGATATATTTATATTTGGAATAAATCAGATAGTGATTAAATAATATTGTAAACCAAGCCAAGGCAAATAATAATGAAGTATGTTTAATTCAAAAGATTCAAAAGATTTTTCTCATTAAATAAAAGTCATATTTGCCCTTTTGAGTGTTAACTTATAAACAAATTTGTACGCGATTTATCTGTAAAAGCTATTTAACAATTTTTACAAAGTATATTAAAGCGTATGCTTCAATTTACTTACGGCAGCTTTACGCGGAATTAATCAATTAACCACCACCTTTGTCCAAATTAAGTACAGCCTCAAAATAGATACGCCCTAAAAGCGAGAGTTAACGTGGTTTCATTGTAATAATATACATATACTTGTATCTTTCATAAAATACATTAATGTTAAGCTAATTAACACGAACATTGGTTGTTCTAAATGTATTTTCGTTTTAATAATGTATTCAAAAAGCATTTATATAATATATACATTCGTGTAGGAATTATATCTTTTTAAATAGCCGAAAAAATTAAAGCTATTTATACAGACTTTAAATTATATAACTGTTCATTAACTCCTATGACGACTCATGTTTGACATTGTAAAACTTGGTTACAAAATTATTTTTTATTAATTTTTAATTATCCTTTTTTCAAAAACCGTATTTAAGGGTGTGCCAAAAGTAATATTTTAGCAGGTCATAATGTGGTATATTTTTCAGTATTTTGTTTTACTATGCAATTAAATACGTAAAGCCTGTAATATTAATCAATTTCTCAAATCAATTGAGGAGTTGTTGGAAGGAAAAAAATAATATATTGAGGAGTGCTTAAGGTTAAGTTGGTGTCAAAAAGTGAATCATATAATAATTAGATCAATATCAATAAAACAATAATCTTTACTGTGGTTCAAATGATAATTAAAAATTATTCATTGTTTTGAATTGTCGCTAAGCTAGTGATAAAATATACCTAAAAAAAAATTGTATTGAGTATTGAATATGTATCGTGACAAAAATAGCATTTTATATTTTTTCATACAGAATCAGCTCCTCCTTTAGAAATTTGACTATAAACAAAATACCTGTTATGCATTTTGACCAGCCTTAAAAGGTGTGCCATCTTTTGTCAGTTTTGGCGGTAAAACGCCTCGTTTTTGTTTATGGTTCGAAAAAACAAACGAAGAGATTGAGGGCCAATTGAAAATGGTTTGTAAATAAACTCTCATATATGCAGGTATGTCGTATTTAATTATACACTTCACAAAATCATAGCCGATGTGACTGGTCATTCTATTCCATTTGAATTTGAAAGTTTCTATTAATTAAATTCGGTTTTTCATTTCTGCAATGCATGCCACAACGTTTGTCTTGTTGAAGTTATGCATTGAACCGAGCGTGAAGGGCGACGTTTATTTTTTATTTAATGCACGTTATTAAATCATTATTACGTTAACTAACAAATCAGAAGATAAAACAGGATGCTATGGTGGGAGTTTTGTCATTCACCCAATACAATTAAACAAAATCACTCAAGAAGTAGTGTAGTGTAAATTTTTCATATACCGTAAAACGGGGTGAATAGAGACACTTTTTACCCTTAACGACTATACATATATCTTCATACCTGCGCCACATAATTCAAATATGAATGGCTTGAAACCTGTTTCTATGGCCCTACTACACATTCATGACAATATTTTTCAAATATTCACTATCGTTATTAAGACATAGTCACTTTTGTTAGATGTCTCTATTGACATTAAATCGGGGTTAATATAGACGAGAGAGGGTGAATAGAGACAAAAATACAGATTTTTATGATTGAAATATATGAACCTATATTCTATACGAGTCTCTATTCATTCCGTTTTACGGTATTTACTAACAAAAAAAACATGATTGATTTTAATTTTCGTGCAATAAAAGATAAGTATATAAGGGGTCAAAAAGTAAGGATGCACATGCATCAAACTTAAACACTTTTGTTTCAATTTTTGCCAATCATTTAGTTGGTTTGGTGTTGTCATTCGAGAGATAGTATTACAGTTATCGTAAAGAATTATATATAAATAATACAAACATACATTATATACTTAGTAAAGTTGTGCTAAAGTTCAATCCTTGTTTTTGTCTCTATTCGCCCTGCAGTCTCTATTCACCCCGTTTTACAGTTATATTGTTCCAAGCTTTAAATAACATTATTGTGGTAAGTGAATGTATAGTTTTTATCACTATATGTTATACTTTAAATATTTAACCCGGCGCACGCGTTGTTATATTCACTCAATTTAAAACCGTGCGCGTCACCTTTCTTCAAATTATGAAAGGATGTTATTTTTCGTTATATCGTAATAAATAGAGGGATTAAAAATAATTGATTGATATTGATTGCGGACAAACACATTAAGAATATGTGTAATTAAAACCCGAAAGAAATACCACATGAAATACAATTCATTAAACAAACAAATCTCTAACAAAAAGCAATGCTTGTCGACATGACGTATTTGTTATCTTTAATTACAAACGTGTCAAATTAAGAGCCCTGCGACGAACTCATTCGATGGTCGTTGTCACTTCGAAACATACATATATTACTCGCTTAATTACGGGGAAACACATAAATAATTTAATATCGAGACATTTATCACCAAATGTTCAACACACATACACCTAGGGAGAGATAATAATTTATGATTTTTTTTAAATCTTTTTAAGAGTTATAAATTTTGTAGAAAAGATAACGACAAATACATCACAATCTTTGCACATGAAACTTGTTAAAGTTTTTTTTATTTTTCTTTGAATTACATTTGAGCATTGTGCAAATCACAAATCAGAACTAAATGTTTTTAAATATTGAATACACCCAATAATTTTTTTTAGTAAACACAATAGTCGACACAATTAGAATAAATACACGATAGTTTTTTATTTAAATGTGTCCCTCAATACAATACGAAGTATAAAAACATTAAATAAAGATCGCACGAAAAATAAATATAATACCGCGCAGTGCTTGTCACAAAAAATAGTTCCGTCATATGCGCAGCCGCGAATGAAATTATATGAGAACTGCGCAGGCGCGAGAGTTCGCGCGAACTTTCAAACGAATAAGCGCACTGACGGGTAAAATCGAAAAATTGTAGCTGTTCGAGAAATCGATGTTTTTATATTTAAATCTCTTATTTCTGACAATCTCAAGGAGTTTGTGGCAGCAAGATAGATAAGGCAATATTTTAAAACAATAATCACCCCTGTGTGCAAGAGATTTATCGTTTAATCATCAGTTGAAAGTTCCCGTCACACAAGTCGTGACATACGCGTACGGGCCTTGTCTTTTCCCGACACAACATCTGTGACGTTCGTCCGCCACGGGTTAACTATCAAAGCAATACAATATATTCCAGAAGGCAAATCATTTTTGATATTTTCAAATAATGTAAAAAATGATGCTTATTAAATAATGTCAAACATTTTTATTTGATATTCCTGCTAAAATAAATTAATAAGATCACGATGCATACTAAATAATTTATGTACATAATTGTTATTAATGTCAGGATAAAAATGGGCTTAAACTGTACCCTACTGTATAAAATGTAATCGGAACGTTTTAAATATGTTTTCATTCAATACATCAACAATATCGAATGATACTTTTACGAACAAATTATTTTTAAATAAAACAAAAACTAGTCAGTTTATAATCCATGATTTGAAGAATACTAATTACATATATTGATTATTGAAAAATCGAAGGCCAACAAGCACAAAATATCCAACGTTTTTTAATACCCAAATATTTGAAACCGTCCGGTAAGGTCATTGTCTCTATAAAATTTTGAATTGCAATAAAAAAAACTTACTAGTGGGCTAGACGGATATATAATATGATAACACTTTAAGTGTAGAGTTGATCTTTCATTTGATAAAACTGATTTTTATATAACTACCATCTTGAAAGTATATTTCGACAGTCTACAAACTGGTTTCGAAATTTTTGGCGCGCATGTACGCCACCATGACATCATGGCATAAGCGCGGGAACGCTGCGGCTATCGACTGCGCGTGCGCCAGTTCAAACTCTTTTTGCACATCAATGATATTCCAAATTCAAATTTTGACACGTACTACACGGTTATTTTGACATGGAGATTTTTATTTTTGTCTGCAGAATATGTGATACCGATATCGATCCAACGGCTTTTATTTAGTTCGGCTGCCATTTAAGAACATATTTAAATAAATAAATAATAGGTATATTAAAAACACTCACTTATTTGCCTTTCGTAGGCATGTATAATCTTATAAATTAAATAATATAGGGTTCTTAGTAAATAATATGTTTTGACAACATATCGAAATTTGGTGGTGAGTTAGTATGATCACATGTCTAATTAAGAGGTAATGAAAAGAAAGAGCTTTATAAGCTAATGTGGTAGCCTAACTTGCATACATTTATATAAACCAGGGGCTCTTAACCCTGTGACCGTGGACACAATTGTGCCCGTGAAGCTATTATCGTGCGCCCTCTGCAATGTATCAAATAACGAAAAAACCCAAATTTTATCAGAATTGTATTTTATCTATTGGAACTATTTATCGAAGAAGTTTTCACGTAAATGTAACTGTGTAGTATTTTTATGTCTTTTAACGTTGATAAAAATTAATATAAATGTACTAGGTTTTATTGTATTATGTTTTTTTTTAAATCGGTCTGCGTCCGTCACTTTTCTCCTCAATCTCAAATGCGCCCGAAGTCGCAATAAGGTTAAGAACCCCTGTTATAATCGATTGGATCCGTCTGCTGAATGTAAGTAAAACATTCGCCGTATGCCACACATATGAATAGGGCATGACGATATAAATTAAAAGATTCAGTAGTAAGTACGCTTCATGTGTTAAGGTAGAATTTTCGATAAGATAAAAAAAATAAAATCGTAGTACTATTAGTGATCCATGTTTCAATTTTTTGAGAAACGCCTTAATGCAAATGTTAGCTTCCCACGTTTTTATCATTGAAAATGTATGCCCAATTACCGTCTTTTTGATATATTAAAATCAGAAGAGTATTTTCGTAAAATTTTACTACACACCCTTTTTAGATTTTCTTAGTTCATTTATCGCTTTTGAATCTTGCTTATACAATTAATTGAGACACGACACATAGTAATTCGATGCTATTATAACCTTTTGACACATAAAACAAATGACGATTGATCGTGTAATTCAAACGTGTTCTATTCGATCGATGCGCCATCGGTTATCGATTTGAAGAAGTGTGCGATAGACTTAGATCTGAGTAGAAATTGAATGATTAATAGTTTTAATCGAAGAAAATGTCTGGCGTAATAAATATTACTAATAAAATCAATAAAAGGTGCCATATTTTTAAATGTTTAAATCACATGCGATAAACGTGATGACAATTATAAATGGAACCTGTGGTTGACTTTAGTGTAGGAGAAAGTACACGGTAAACATCTATTCCTAAGATCTCAAATGTTAAATTCTTAATTTGATAATGATCTTGCTTGGACGTGTGAGAGACCCATTACCATCTGACCAGGTTCTGTGACCCAATAAACAAAATATCCCACTCCATGTTATACAATCATATCGGTTGAGATTGAAGATGGATGAATAGGTACGTGGATATAAGCATTCCATAATATAAATTTGCTAAAGAGCACGTGTCACTTATTGTACCGTAAACTATTTCTATTTTTGATTTACCCATTACACTTTCAATTTAAATTGAATACTTAAGAAAAATGAATCAGTAAGTTCATGGAAAATACATCCATCCGGTGTTGATTCACAACGTTTCCATCAGTTTTTCAATATAAAAAGTAACGTAGTTTTTCTCCAGTCAGTGGTCGACGATATAAAACAGATTACCAAATATATCGATGAACTGTTTTATTCTATCAACCGTGGCGTGGCGACCATGACTAGAAGGTTCTTGCACTCTCAAGTTCACGGTGAGTTTTCGCACAATTCAGAGATTCTAGCTCGATTCGGCGTGGGCCGATATCAGAAAATTGATCTTATTTCTCAAAGTCACTTTCAACCCGTTAGTTGAAAATACAGTGATATAAGATAATATTTCGTAAGGTACGCTTAGGGCATGGGTGGCCAACGTTTTCAGCAGCCGGGCCAAATTTTAGAAACGAGATTTCCTACCGGGCCACAAAACAAAATATTTTTTTTATACATAGCAAACAGAAAAATATATTTTTTTAAGCAGATATTAAAAAAATGAGAACCAAACATATTTATTAGATTAGAGTTACGCAATACAAAAAATAATAAAAAAAATAATCAAAATATAATAAACTTTAGCGAGTCGTCTGATTTTGTTTGTCAGAACTAACTTCATCAATGTTCATAATGATTGATGTTGTTGCTACACGCAAACAGTTTTCCAAATGCTCATTAGTGATTCGTGTTCTCATTTGAGATTTAATATGCTTCATTCGACTAAAAAGCTGTCCTCACGTGTAAGTGTTTCCAAAAAGCGAAATCATCGATAGAGCATGTTTGTAAAATGCAGGATCTTTCTCCTTGTCCAAAAATGTTTTGTAAAACTCTTCCAAACCAACCTGATTGAATATCTCCTTTGCATGCATCACAACACATTTCACAATGTTCCATTTGTAAAATTCCTGGCTATAAATTCACGTCTACGGAGAATGGAATTGCAAATGCAGAAAAAATCACATGATGCTTCTTAAAATCTTGAAATCGGCTTCAAAATCCAAGTCGTATATCATCGAAGCGTATTTATCTGCCGTTATTTGTGTGACATCTGGCTGCAATAACGATGAAGGAAAGTGAGTGAAGATTTTTGTCCATAACTGTTTTTCCTAAACCCCAAGTTTCATTTGGAATGCGGAAATAAGATCATACGTGTAATTGATTAGTTGATCTTTGTTTTGTAGACGAGTATTAACCACATTTAGGTGGCTAACTATATCGACCAAAAATACAAAGTCACTAACCCACCACTTGTCCACAAATTCTGGGATACACTCGACTTGCTTGCGAAGAATGATTGCATTTCTTGCTTCAAATCAAACACTTTTTTCAACATTTTGGCACGCGTCGGCCATCTTACTTTGCATAAAATGTAACGGCATTATACTGTGAATCCAAAGATTTGAGAAACTCTTGGAACTGACGGTAATTCAACCCCTTCGAATTAATAAAGTTCACTGTTTTGATGATCACCTTCATGACATGATCAATTTTTAGACACTTGGAACATAATTCTCCTGATGAAAAATGCAATTAATATTTAGCATCGAAGTATTACCAACTTTGCAGGCCTCATTTTCAATCAATTTTACTAAACATTCGTGTTTCTCAGCCATTGCCGGAGCACTATCTGTTGTTAAGACCGATAGGTCATTGAGTTATAACGAAAAGCGATGCAATGTTGATGTAAAAGCTCCTAACAAATCTCATGAACAAGTTGTGTCCTTAAGTGTATACAGTGCCACTAATGCCAGTTAGTCGACACGTCTAGTCATAGTTTGACGATACAGGCTTATTTTCGAGAAATTTACTTTTTTAGAAAATTGGTTTTATGTACACTAAAAGAAAGAAATGTGTGCATATGCTTTGCGGGCCACAATAAGACACCCGCGGGCAATTTGTCGTTATCAAACATCTGGACTATTAATATACGTAGGAAGTCGTTACTATTAATTGACTGGACATCATGTATGTATCGATTAAAGTTTAATTCATCGTGTTAATTAAGGAATAAGTAACTACCAATAATAGTAATTTATTTTTGTAAATCTCAATATGATTGTTTTCTGAATGAATTAACAGTCAACAACATTCAAGCGAGTGATAAAAGCAGTTTTTTTTTGTTCTTTTGATAAATGAATAATTGGCAATAATATACATAGTCTGTCCTGCAGCCCAGTATTGCACCTTCGATGTATTCGGCTGTGATGGCCACGGATTTGATTTGATTTATGACTTGTGCTCAAAGTAACGTATGTCTATCACATTTCTTTCAGTCACCAGTTAACGACAGGGATTAACCTACCACTAGTATTTTTCAAGCCAGATACTTGCAATCCAAGAAAATGTGGACTGAATAACAAACAGTTTTCGTAAAATCAGTTGTTTTGAGTAGCTCCATTGTGTCATAATTTGTTAGTATCAAAAACACTCAAATTCAATACAAAAACAGAGACGTTCTATTGTTTTAACAGTATTTCGGAAAAACCACAGGATACACATGAATATTGTTTTCTTGTTTATTAGTACGTTTATTTAATATGTTAATATTGATATTTTTGATAGTATTGATTAATTAACTATTAATTTACAGATTAAAGAAAGGCATACAAGTTTACAAAACAGCTAAAAGATTCTTTTGTATAGAAAATAAGTATGCCTTAATATTATATTTATTTTTTTGCACACTGTGTTCAATTATGCACGAATTTTCATTACACAGAGCAAGTTCTATTTTCAGGCTAACATCGTGTACCTTAAATTTCAGAGAATATTAGAAAATTCATACTCAAAATCACGTAGCCCAATTAGCATAATTATCACAACCTTTCCCTTTCGATGCCTAAAGGTTTATTGCAAAATATTTATAATGATTACTCGTTATGACTTTATATGGTTTGTTGTATAAAATTTAATAATATTTCGTAATAAAAGTAAATTAATGTGTTTTCTTATTATGGAATCATTATATGAAAATTTGTATCATGTAAGCCAGGGGTTCTTAAACTTCTTGCGACTCCGAGCGCATTTGAGTTCCAAGAGAATAGTAAAGGGCGCAGAACGGAATATAAAAATCAAAGCTCAAGTAGTGCATATTTTTTTACCTTGTCATTGTTTCCTATGTTACAAAATAGATACCACTACCCAGCTCTTTGCATATACATTTTTTCTGAATTGATATAGCTGGAGGATTTTGTTTTAATTTGCCTTGTCAAAGAGCATAATAAAAACATTGAAATTAACACTTCTTTGTATAATACGAAAAATGGTTTCGTTATTTAATATTTTGAAGGGGCGCACGAAAATAGCTTAGCGGGCGCATGTGTGCCCGCGGGCATATGGCTAAGAATACCTGATGTAAATATATGACGTTGTTATAGTTATCTAGTTTAGCTGTGGTTATCACCGATTGAAAAATTTTGAAATTATATACCCTCGTATTATTCTTGTTTTTTTTTGTTAGACTGGAAATATGAGAAAAAAGATAACATCAATTTTCAGATGTGCAATTGTGTGCCGGGTATCGAGAAATGATGAGAGATATCTGATGTTCTGATCCAATTTTGCACCCATCAGGCATATCTTTATTGAGCATGATGGCATCACTCGTGCTTGTGATTGAGTAGACATAACTGATATATCCACCTCTTCACGCCTCCGTAGCTTAATTGAACAAATCACCATTTTTTTTTCAAATATGATATTCATCATATTGCCCGATCCGTGCTTCAGTGGTCAACGACGTTTACTTCTGTGACGGCCTTCACGAGTTCGATTCCCATTTCGAGCGGCCTTTTTTTCAGACGATTTATCTATTCTGTTCAAAGCCATGGGTTTTTGCATCGTCTAAAATTTCCTTACCACCCATCCGATCCTGCGTGGCATGGCGAGAGCGACTATCTGCCTACTAGCCCTGACCTAGTATTATCCTTCCTATCCCTACTCTCACCAAGCTAACGTGAGGTTGAGCGTCTGGGTGACAAGCAGTTTTCGTAGAAAAAATGTTGAGATACCTCCATTAGGTGCCCCCCCCCCCCATTGGGAGCGAAAATGGATTAAAAAGATTTAAAAAAAAACATGAATACTGAACTTTGATAGCAAGTCAAAATAAGGACGGAATTCTTAGAATATATTCACTAAATCTACCACTTTTAGTAATTTTAATTTCATTTTCTAAAATAATACGGATAAAATTTAAGACGTTTGTAGTGACATTCGGCTGACTTTGACCATCAATTTCTTTTATTATACGCTAGGAAAACGAGGATAAGGGAGATACGGGTCAGGACGGAAAAAAGGACATCCGTTCATACTATAAGTATAGCCACCATTCCTTTAAGTGGTAAGTTAAGTTAATGCTGAATAGAGTTAGTAGAATGAAAAAGTCGATTTAAAAGTTCGTCTTTCATAGCCCTAAGGAGCATTCTCATATTTACTGAATTTCACGCTTAAGTGCAGACGGAATCGTCAAATAAATTGGATTTCAACAATTGGAGGGAAAAGCCTTTGAAGTATAATATTCTAGAAATACGAAGGAAAGTTTTATGTGAACCTTTATAAATATCACCGTTTATATGATTTATTTTCTCTTTTAATGAATAAATCAACCATTTATGATAAAAGGTACTTTATAAACTAATTATCACTACGAGAGGAATAACTTTACTAGCAGTATTAATTTCTAATTTATGGCTAGAATATTTATTATATATAGATTTCAACAAAAAACCACTGATATGTACGTATTGTAAATTTCGATGAAACGCGTTTTTCAGTGATAGATCCAAGGGGATCGTTTTTTTGAGTTTTAAGCAGGGCTGTGGAGTCGGTTAGAAAAATTACGACTCCGACTCGAGCATTTACCAAAAGCACGACTCCGACTCCAACATTGACCAAATACGCGACTCCGACTACGACTAAAAATAGTTTAATTTCGTCACGTTTCTACATATATCTATGTGTATTTAATTATATATCAACCAACCAATCCTGCTAAAAGCCAAATTTTACATATTATATGTAAACATAAAGAGTTCAATCTTTTCAAAATTTCCGACTCTGACCAAAACGCCGCGACGACTCCGACTCCAGCTAAAAAACCCCGATTCCACGACTTCGGCTCCACAGCCCTGGTTTTAAGTTTAGAACATTCAATTACTAAAGAAGTAATGATACATGAAATAAACTAAATTAAAATTCGAAACCCGATCGCAATTGTTATAAGCTAGCAAAACATTGCTTTATCAAATATTATTTAAAAGTCTCTATTATTATATTTGACCATGAATAGGTCTTCAGTAAATTATTCTATTTTCAAATATAATAAAAAATATCATATGTATGTATGTTCTATTTAATGTTGGCCACACTTTTTTAGCATTTTTTTTTAATTTAAAGAAGCTTGCATGAAATTTGATAACAAACTATTAAATATCGATATATTATTCGCGTATATGATGAGAAACTACGCATCGATAAATTATTAATAAATTGTTATATAAGTTCATCAAATAATTCATGGTCATAATATTAACAGTCAATTCGTATTGATTTCAATATTATCGAGTATGTTAAGTAGTGGCATGATCGAAAACCGGTTTTCGCTGTCTGTATGGGCCATGGCTTCTCGTTTGAACATTCTATTACAATGCTGTAATATGAAATACAAATAAAGCATTTCGGCACACCGTTGATTCGCTTTCGTTACTATCTAAAATATTTGCATGTTATGAAAGCAATATGTAAATAAATGATTGTAATTATGTTATAATTAATATCATATAAAATTAAGTTTTTGAGGAAGTCTCGATACTATGTATATAAAATATAACTCAGGATAACATGATGTATCTATTCTTTCATAAATTTTCGACTATAATGTAAATTGGATGACATATAATAATCTTTATTAATTTTATTCTATACCAATTCAAAAAAGTGTTAAATTGATATAATACAACTGGAAATTTTTATACTTCTTCCACATTAGATTTATATGAATCAGGACCGGTTTCGCACATCACGAGCATTATCAACTGTATGAAGATTATATCGATGGCTAAGCACAACGATATTGTACGTCCAGTTTTTTTCGAAATTGAGTTAACATATTAGTTGAAAATGCTAGCGAAGAGGGCAACCGAGAAGGAGAACTATAAAGTGTTATTCCACCAAGATGCGATTGATTCAACACACGAAAATCGTTCTTCTGTACTATATCTTTATATTGTAAAAATATTATACGTCCATATAAGGTATTACAGAAGATATTGAATGATTCAAATACATATTAAGTATGTCTGTTTCGCTAATTTTTATTATGCGCTTCATACAAGTATATGGTATGTCCAAAAAGTATTACAATCAAAATTACACCATACACTCCAGTCTTTAAATATATCATATTATAATTTGTAAAGGTTATTATTTTCCTATTAACTGGAAAACAAAACATCAAAATTATCTCGGATTCTTTTATTATTTAGATTTTTTCAAAACATGCAAAAATGGACATACATTATCTTTGCACTAAGACATAAATATGTAGTAAAACATTAAAAACGTATATTTAAGTAATCGTTATATTTGAAAATCTATGGAAAGCATGCTGGCTAAAGGCTACCGATTGGTTTCGTTTAAAGCGTAATTTCATTCGTTTTTTTCTCTTTTTAACTAGCGTAATGACGACGAGATAAATGATTCGGAATTCATTGCACGGGTTCAAAAATTACTTACATATTTCGCTTCTTTTACTTCTAAGAAACCGGTTCATTGCCGTGCCGTGTACACGCCGAGTTCACCGGTGCATAATAAATATCTCCATGTACAGTTACGCTGTCTTTGTTGACTTATTTCTATGGGAACGCATCGCTGTTCTTATATTATTTTTACACCATACAATTAAAATAATAATGCGGAGTTTAACCTACCAGACTAAGGCATCAGCATTGTTTTTTTTATTCCTCTCGTGTCAGTTATAGTCCGTTTTCAGAGTAAAAAATCCAATCGGATCTTCTCATTCAATTTTGAATCTGGAACCGGCCGATCGTCTCTTCACAGAGCACACACAAAATAACTTGAGCGTAAAAATAGATAGACGTTGTTATCTCTTTCACTGCACTGAACTCGCATATAAATCAGAGAGAGACACACCTGTTCACTGCATGCTGCATCGCTAACAAACAAGGTAAATACAACTAATAGCGAAACCACTAGAGGCACACCTATGGGAAAAATTTACAAACACACCAGGTTCGAAATTCAAAAAATTACGCGAAACGAAAATCACGAATCCCAACAAGATTCCAATTGTCTTCTTTTTAATTTTTAATCGGCTTATCAACAACCTGTTCTAAATTTGCGCGAAGTTTAGTTGCACTGTTTGATCGATATAGTTTTTCGCGTATATTTTCGGTTAATAAATCAATTTATTATTTATGAATGTTTGATATCGGTTCGATATTTTTTTTAGTTTTTATTGCACTAAACATCGTAAACATTTAATGATAAAACGAATTAACCTTTCACGGTCGGCCGCCTACTACCATCCGGACGGCTTGCTGTCAGCGAACTAAAATCAACGTGTTCGAGCCGAGCGGTAGACTTCCGCTGGTACCGGCTGTGACCGGTAGAGCGCTTCGGTAACGTTCTTTGTTTTGAATTACAGTTATACATTTCTATTACTTAATCCAGTTGGAAATATTTTAATTCAGCGGAAAATGTGGTATCGATTCAAATAAATGCAAATTTTCTCATCATAAAATATTTCAAACATTTGAATACATGGCAAAATCTAATATACTTCGATCGATAGTTTGTTTGCCAATGAAGATGAATATTGCGCTTCTCATTTTTTGTGGGATTCAAATTAAATATCTTAATTTATGAATATCTCGTCATATAAGAAACAAACTAATAATGCATGTATCACATTTAATTTACATATCAGGGGCCGGTTCAGTTACAAATAACTTTAACTCAGTAGTAACCCAACCTTTTTCCGTAAAAGCATAACAATCGACTTTTTTGACGCATCCGTTGAGAAACAGTTAATACTGGTAAAATGAAAAACAATCTTCGGTAGCAAAACGACTTCTCTATTTGATGTTCCGGTTCCTATATTTCATTATGATATCATATCTTTTACATTTTTATCAGTGCCCATAAGAAATTATAATTGTTAAAATTTTCAACTCAAATAAGCATCCTTTGGTACAATTCTACGTGTGTCGTGAAATTTACACACCTGACTTGACATTTAAATATTATGTCATTACTAAATATGTACATATGTATACTTTTCCAACTAATATAACAGGTTTTAATAAACAAAATAATGATTGATAATTTACTCACATAAAACAAACTCAAATGAAAACATATATTTTGCGTAAAATATATGAACATATTATTTGATTCTTATGGAACAGCAGGAGATTACTTGATATTTTTGTGATTGAACACACAACTATTAACTATTATATATTAAATTATTTCAAACTAATAACTAATATTTGTTTTGCCATTACGAACCATTATTCCTTTACTAGCATTAAAATAAACTAATTACATACTATGATTTCTAAAAAATTTCCCCTGATAATCATTATTGTATGAATATTATGTACTTACTTTTATATATATATTTGGGTGAACAAGTTGGTTCTCCCACCACCCTTCCGTTATGTGTGTGCAGCCGTTTTTCACAGCCGCCTTCCATAACGCTATACGATCAAGAAAAAAAACGAATTTACTCCTCACTTACTTGGTCTGAGATAGATCTGCACGGGACTGATCTTTTAACCATGCACTAAGGTGCTTAATATATGTCATATATTCAAAACGAGGACCAAAAATAGAAAAATCATTTTGAAATTATGAATGCCATTTAAAACCGCTTCGGTACCGTAAGGCCACTGGTGGCCGCTGCCTACGGAATTCGCGAATAGCGTCACAAATATTACAATATATATAAAAAAAAAATATGATATTTTTCTTTACATTGCTAGTTATATCTATAAACTGTCTCTAGAAGAAAAAATTTCTTTCATCCATCAGTCAATCTTGTTGAAAAAGGGACTTCTTTAGAAGTCGGGCGGTAATGTGATACTTCACACCCACCACTTCACTAACCGTTATTTTTTTTTAATTCATTTCTTATCATATTTTTGTTGTTTTGAGGACATTTGTGTGTTTTTTCGTAATTTTTGCTATGTGCATTTACGTCCTAATGTTCTATTGTTATTTTTTGCATTTATCTTTAGCGTGTCTGAGTTCTTTGTGTATGTCTGTTCACCATGAAATGTACACAAATATGATATCGGTTCAAACTTAATGACATGTTTTTCGAATGATCCACGTAGGTTCTAGATTCATTTATCATTTTAGTGAAATATATTGAAATTACAACAAACTTTAATTTTATTTATATAAACACAACGGAAAAGGTACAACCATATGTATTTTTAGTATGTGCAATTAATTACCACGCCTTTATACGGTCCTACCTCTTTATTATAATGCTTGAAACCGAACCTTAAAACATATTAAAAACACAATTAAAACATATAGCCTACATACCGAAATAATTAGTCATTAAAAAGCATATGATTATATCCCACTATTTTTAAATATTTACAGAAAAAAAACTAAAATAAAACATTATTGCGGCTAAAATTATTATACTGCATTAGCATAAATTTATTAACAAAGGAAAATTAATTAACTTTGAAATTCGCATGGTATTAAATTCTGTTTTTAAAGACACTCGATTAAATTTATGTGTCAAAATAGTAGTTTTATATGCTTTTTAATATGAAACTATTGCGTCAATAATGGTTAGAAACAACAGTTTTATTGATTGTATGAATTATAGTAAAAAAAAAACATAACCATTTTCGCCCAATCTTTTATTCATACAATCCAGGACTGGTTTCACTTCAATCTCAGCAATAATCGAAATCTATATTGATTTCTTTATTTATATGTGATGTACTCGGCGGTAAATTTGTGTAATGTCCATCTCAAAGAGGCAAAAAACATGTCATCATTTGTTACACAATAAGTAGAATAATAAAGTTATAAATTTAATTTGATGTATACAATTTCCTCTTAATCGATTCATAAATTCCTAGGCAGGGAAATTTATTTCTGTATTGCTGTTCAAACTTTTTATTTACCTCTTATCCGATACTAAAAATAAGGTCTAGAGCAGTGGTTCTCGCGAAAAATTGCACTGTGGCCGCATCATAAACATAAGAGGTCCTACGGAAATATCCGGTTGCCGCACTAAATTTTTGTTTGTAGTCGGTTGTGTTTGAGGAATGTCAAATGGGCCGAAATGTGTTTGTCAATTCACTATTGGTATTAATTGCATCCGAAATATTTCATCTTCAGTCTTTGCTGACAAACTAACTTTTAAAACCACACTTATTTTCATGTCAATATTTTCTATGAAGCTGTTGGTGGCCGCACATGAGAACCACTGGTCTAGAGAGACGGATTTTATACATACGAATAGTTTTCTAACTCAACCATACTCGCTTCAACCTCTCCGAAGAGAGAGGTTAAAAAAATATTCTGTAGCTTAAAAGTTCATAATATGCTCTACACTGGAAGTCTAAATATTGCTAAAAAAAACCGACATTTAAAAAAGGACTATGTATATCGATATAAGAAGTATACGACATTACCTTTTTATTTTTCATTGACATAGGCCTAATTCAGTCAATTGTGTCAAGGTTTTTATTTCCCTTACCGAAGCAAACCATTGTATAGAAATAATTAACGCATCATGGTACTTTCTGGAGGTATCACATCGTTTTATATATGTACATAATGTCAAGAGTGTTTCAAGCAACATTAAGCTTTCAGGTTAATGATTGTGTAGCTTTTGAACGTTCAAGTGGGGCACCCAGTTTAAGATCGGTCAATAATTGAAACTTGTTCATCGGAGTTAATCTTCCCTTAACATTTAAGCTAGTTTTTTTTTCTTCAAGCCTAATGAGCTGTTTCTAATAAAATGTATTTAGATATCATGTGGCCACACTAATGGTAAGCAAGAAATACATCAATTGCCAAATCGACTACAAAGATCAAAACATCATCGATTTCAACTCTAATCCATCACGAAAACACGTTACCGTATTTTACATGAAATAAAATATCAATCAATATTATGGACCACATTCATTTAACATAAAGTAAATAAATTCATAATTTAAAAATATTTTCTAAGGGTTTCATGACGAACTCTACATGATGTATTGATAAATTAATATCAGTTTCATTGAAGAAGTGAGTACAGTATGCCCTGCTATAGCGGAAGGATAAGAAGTACGCTATAACAAATAAACGCTATATAAACTTAGGCACCCAAACAAAATTTGGGGTTTGGTTTTTTCAATTGAATTTTGTGATTTGAAGCAAATCATAAAAAAATATAAAATAAAATTAGAAGTGTATAGTTTGTACGCAAGCGGCACGTGCCTTACTGCATAAGCTCTAGCAAAAAGCTCTATAGAAGTGACATCCATAGCAGGGTTTACTGTATTGTCAAATTATACCTGATATGAATTGTTTGAATTGTATACTTTTCTATGAATTTTGTGGCCAACGGCCAGGGTTTTTTTTTTCGGCTTCTTCATGCATTTGAAGTGCACGAATAAGCTTGAACTGACGCGTAGTAATTAGTCTGTATCGTTGACAAATAGGAATAAAAGTAGACCACGAAGTTTGATTTTTACTATCGTATTCTGGTGTTTTGATGAATTATGTGAGGACAATTTAATGATCATTTTTTAAATGTAATAGGTGAAATCCGGGTCGTGGGCGACAAAACTCATGAAAAGTACAAAATTCAAACTTCATATTGAAATTCCATCAAGCACATTAAGTCGAAGTCCAAAAATTAAACCTGAATAACTATGTTATGAGAAATAGCATTATTGAATGAAATCGTTTCTGTAGTTAAGATTTTTTTTATGAATTATACATTTAATGTGTTCTTCTTTAACTTAAAAGGAAGTTTTTAATTGATATATGATATTTTATTCATGGCTTCACATAGGTTTGGTTTATTTTGTAAGCTTTTGCAAAAAGTGAGACTCCATCTTTTAGGAGAAAATTGGTTTATTATATTTTCATACATATTGCGTGAGGTAGCGTATTTCATACCGCTGGGAAATCATTTATTGATCAACCAAATAGTTTGGTAGAAACATCTGAGAGAAAATATTGTGCGCGACAAGTTTTATATTGCCAACACAAAAAATCGAATAAAAAATACAATACTTTCAACTAAGAACTGGATCAATAAGAGGATTGAAGAATTACATTTTCTGAATACCAAAATTTAAGGTCGAAGTTTACTTTGATATTTTTGATGCAAACTCATAAGTTTTCTGATTAAGATCTTTTGAAATAAGCAAGATATTGCAATGGTTTAGATTGTTTAGAATCTAATCCTGTAATTCTTGCTAAACTTTTGTATAAATATGACTGTTTCGTTGTATTTCTTATCAGTTGATTATGCTCGCTATGAGTGAAACCGGTCCTGATTTAATAAATTTTATGTGGAATAAGTACTAAAAATGTTTTATTAATAATGTAATTTCACCAAGTATTGTCAGTGAACACCTTAAAAGTGAAAAGCTTCAGTGTCCATATTTATGGAGAGCGGTTTTATATCGGCCATGGATTTGGATGGTTTACAGCGGCTAGTTTTTACTAACGAAATCTTAGCAGAAAACTTATAAATACAACTGTGTCAAAATAACGCACCATGATGATGATGTTGGTTTTACAATTTTATAATCAGAAACATTGAAAAGAAGTTTGATTCGCCTCACATAATAAGGGCCTTAATGATGCAGTCTTAAAAATAAATTTGGTTCGCAAAAGGGAAATCAGGTCTAATAAAGCGTATTTTTCACTTCGCGGATATCTTCAAAATAGAATGAGGAAACGAAATTAGCTTAAATTATCGTCATTATTTAAAGCCAATCTGTAACGTTGATTGGAATATTCAAAGACGGTAAGCTTTAAAGCTCATTTTTACTGATAATTAAGAACAATGGATTTTAATTTCACTTATTACTTTCATAAATTAGCAGGTTGGTATTGTGACTTATGACTGAAAGCTGATATATTTCTTTTTTATCGAGATATTTTATCAAACAAAAAGAAAATAATACGAAGAATATTTTCTTGAGCATTTTTTAAGCCATGCCCTTGCTGGACTTCTTATTGAGTTTGTTCAGACATAAGTTTTTCTATGAGAATCGATTGTTACTAAACAGATGTTGCTTAACTCTATTTTTTTAAGAGATAGGGATAAAATGGATTGGCACTAGTGGCGGTATTAGAAACGGTAGGGTTTGTGATGGAATTTTAGACAGCTCAGAAAAAGACAATCTCCGAAAAGAAATAAATAACTGCTTCGATTGGGGCTCGAGCCCGTGCTATCCGCATCCGAAGCCAATGACGTTGACACTCATCACTGACCTAATGTAAAAACAAAAAAGTATTCTTTAAGCCGTAAAGTTTGGAAATGAAAAAAATATTAGTGTTAAAATATTCGTTCAAACAAGTGGAATTGCCAATGCAAATAAACTTAAGAACTAGATTCATATTGCAAGAAGTTTGTAAGTGATATTCTTGCATAATTGATATTTACCTTTTGTGACCAAAATATTGTCCGAATTAATATATGTTTCATGTAAAATAGATTATTCAAAATCTGTATTTCTGAGGTAACGTTTTTAACGCGATAGTGATTTCTGCATTTCAATTGATAATAGCCGTCACTGTATCAAGAATAGAGGCTTCAAGAATTAGTTGTTAGTCAACCCAGTGGAATTGAGTAGGAGACGGAGCTGAAAACATCACACACGTAGATTATGAAATGCTTTGTACAATAATTTATCTATCAACTAGGAGGGGTGGTCCACCATATGGCCTTAAGATGCTTATAATGTAACTATTGTCAATCTACAAATGAAATACTATCTTTATATATAAATCGATAATAAAAAAATACTTTCAGAGAAAAAAATCTCAAAGTTGTCGGGAGATGGAAGTAAAAGTTATAAAAACGTTATATAAGTGCATATTTTTTCAAATTTATCACTGGAAAAATAAAAAAGTTAATTGTTTTATCGAAGTCATACCAAAAGTGGCATGCTTTTTTTAATAAAGAAAAAAAAAACAGCGTTACAATCGCAAGAAAAAATCATAATGACAAAAAGCCACGTTATACATGTATTAAAAATACATCAGTGGCAATTTTTCTTCGAGTGTAACGGGAGCAAGATTGTAACTGGAGTTCTTATTGTCATAAAACTACGTAAAAAACTGACTTTTTCATTTATCCAAAAATTTGGTAGCTTCTTTAAAAAATATACTATCTAGCATGTAATACAAGCAAATGATTTTTTACGTACGTGGAAAATAGCTGTAAATAAATGCGTGACACCTCATGAATATTTTATACTTTAATGAACCATACCACTGTTTCCAACTGCATTAAGATACATATTTTATTGAATAATGTTGCATCATTGGCCCGATAAGCCCGATAATCGATGGATTCAGCGGTAACTTTATGGAAGTTCATTTTAATATAAAACAACTTTAATTATTCCACGCAGTGTTACTTATTGTGACACGTGTCTCGCCTCTTTCAGAGGCATCTTCGGTCTTACGATCGCAAAGTTTGCTTAAGTAATAAAACAAGTTGATTATTATATTTTAAAAATTACAAAATTATGTTTTGAATTTTTTATAGGATCAAAGCAAAGCAAACAAATAATTATACCTAAGTTAGTTAGCAATTACAAAATAATAACTAAAGAGATGCAATCAATTAGAAATGGGTTAAACCTGTCATTGGAAATAATGTGGCGAGTAACCTGTCCTATTTAGGATATTATTTATTAAATAATAATAATTCTTTATTGCTAATACTTAATTGGTAACACAATATGTGGTATAATCAAAGTTATTTTAAATTTTATATTCCATAAGCTGCTTTGAATTTAGTGGATATATCTTATATCTCCAATACATATGTTTTTTGATATCGCTCTTCGTGATAATATGGACATACTTCAGTGTGGTTAAAGGCATCTGTGTGATAATGGTTTCGATTGTAAATATCAACATAATACTATGTACGTAATCTTCTGGCGGAAGTTCTAGACACTATCATCCCTATCTGTTTGGCACTTAAGGTTATTTTGGCGTACGGTTAGGTAAGTCAAAACAACTCTGATGTTAATTGAAAGTTAACAGTCGGTACTCGTAATGAGTTTCTTCGTCATATAATTAAACAGGCAGTAAGATGTTTTTTCCGACTACTAATTATTTGGTCAGTTTCTAATTCGATAAATGGTCAGTTATAAATACTTTAAACGGTCATTTAAAAATATTAAATGGTCAGTTAAAATAATAAATGGTCAGTTAAAAAATAATAAATGACTTTTCATGCGCTAATTACTTTCGTAGAACATGTCATAAATTTGTCTCATACGACCATATTTGATAAAATTCACAGGCTGTCAAACTAAAACTTATCATATTATAAAATAACTGACCATTTAAATTAAATACTAATCGTTCTTAATAAATAACTAGCCATTAAAATATATTACTGACCATTTTATTTAATAGCTGACCACATTCACACTGATACAATGACAACTGACCGTTTATAATATTAACAGACCATTTTGATTTTTAACTGACCATTTATTTATTTAACTGACCAAAACTTGAATTAGTTACTGACCCATTAAATACATGCCTTTTTTCCTACCTTTCTTTGTATGTAAATCAGAAAAAAAACATGTTTATCAGGCGTAATATAATCCCCCCTTTATCTTATTTTATAACGATGTCAGTAATTTAAAAAGGATTTTATCTAAAAGGGTCCGTTGATTGCGGGAAGTAAAAAGGGATAATTATTCAGGAATTTCAGCAAAAAGGGAAACACAAAAGAAAATCAGTTGAAGCTGACGATATGAGTTTAAAAGGAAAACAAGTTTATTATAAAAATGAATTATTAATTGACGATAGAATTTTATAAAAATGTTTAGAAAGGGGCTTTGAGACTTTCTTATGCACACAGATAGTGCTGCATTCGTAATGAAAGTAAGTAGTTACGTTGTTTGTGCTTAGGTGCTGCATATTTTCCTTTGTGAAAACAGAGACCCAGTTGTTGTCGATCAATAGTTTTCCGTGAATGAAGGAGCGTTGCTGTGCGAATAGTAGGATACACAGGAAAGGATTTTTCATTGGATCTGCCTCCACAGATATCCAGTAACAGCATTGAGCATTAAACAATATCTGTCTAATTCATTCATCTCTCTTCGCTTAGTTGTTAATTTATGAAGGTTTGAAATCTGGTTACATTTAAATATTTAAACAGATGAATTGATTTACTTCGTTCACAATACGTTGATGCAATATCACTGTATCAGATAAGAATTTTGTACATGCGTTTTTATGGCACATTATTTTATAATAAATTTAGTTGTTTAAATACTGTACTAAAAATATGAATCTTTCAGAAATTTCTATCTTATGCAACGCTTAGGTATGAATCGAACATATCCAGTGAATAGTTTCCTTCCTCAATTTTTTTATTCTCGTATAAAGTGGTGATTTAATTAAAATACGGCAATTCATTCAAAATTCAATCATATTTGACTCGGATCGAATTAAAACACCACCTCATAAATTCATTAAATTTTTTAACTAAAAATTAGTGACGATTCATTTGTTTTATTTGAATGTTTTTACAAAAGCAGAGTACGAATAAGAAAACAAATAACTCTTTTTTTTCTCCCTTTGTCTTCTATTAAAAAAATCGTTTAAAAACAAAATATCCGCAATTAATTTTTTTGGATTCATTGATTATTTATCTTCAAATGCTATACTAAGCTAATGTTTAAAAAACTTTGATTATTCCACGTATTGTGCTACTAACTGTGACACGTGTTTCGCCTCTTTCAGAGGCATCTTCAGACTTACTATCGTGTCACAGTTACAGGCGAAACACGTGTCACAGTTAGTAGCACAATACGTGGAATATTCAAAGTTATTTTAAATATTATATTAAAATGAACTTCCACAAAGTTACCGCCGAAACCATCGAAAGTACTATCTTAAGCTATCTAAAGCTTAAAAGAAGAATATTTGAGAAGAAAAGATAGCTTAAATTTGAATTTGTACCTTTCCATGAGTTTTGTCGCTAACGACCCAAATTACAGCTTTCGACATCTTCAGGTTGTGCCCGAATGAACTTGAACTGAGATATTTGAAATTCCATCAATCACCATCAGTCAAAATCCTAAAATAAAAATATTGGTTTGAGAGCTGGTTTTTTACACCTTATTTTAAATGACAGTTATTATTTTTAAATTCACGCGCTCATCCAGGATTGTATAGTTTTTAAACGAATTAGTAAGTTGAATTCTTTGAAAACACCTCTCCGACTATGGTTTCGAAATTGGGGGGTGGATAAAAACGCAGAGGGGTAGGTAAAGGTACATGTTACTAGGTGAGTGGGTGAAACCGGAGACTCGTATTCCGGTCGATACCTGACCGCTTGATGATTTCGTGCGACTAATGATTACCAGACAGGTGATGGGCCATTGTTGTGGGAAAATGCAAAATAAAAAAGAAAAAAAAATCGCGCTGTCGTTCAATGTGCCATCTCATTGGGACGATCCCTAAAAGCCTTATTTTACTCATGCAAACTGTGATTTATCAATACAATCGTAGCTTTTGCACATTTGCATATTCTATTTTTAATCACTATACATATAGCATTTGTGGCACTCTATATACATAATAATTATGCCGCAATTTTAATTAATTTTTTTGATGTCTGATGTGAGTCAATTACATGGGTCATAATAGAAGAAGATTTAAAGTCCACTAATAATAATTAATACCTACCACCTATGTAGATAACGATTGTTAGTCCTTAAATCGACATGCACGATGTATGTGAAATTAAATAAAACTTCGCTGTTCATTTTTCATAAACGCATCCATATAACAGAATATTGAATTTTTAGTGCTATTTTTTGACACAACTGAATTCATTGACTACTTGCCGTAGTTTAAAACAGTGCTTCCCAAACTGGGATGCGCATAAAACATGTGTTTTGTAAAAGTAAAAAGTTTTCTGGAAATAGCTGACATTGAAATGTAAAAATGACACCATACTAATGGTTCTAAGCATGGCAACATTATAAACTCTCATTTTAGAGCCTAAAATAGGTTCTAATAATGAAAGTTCACAGCAGTAGACTAATGTGCCTCTACGGTGGCATAAGGATTTTAGGATGGTTTTTACGAGCAAAAAGTGTTGTGGTGCCAGTTGAAGTTAGTAAAATAAATGTCAAAATGACACTATGGTAATGATTCTAAGAATGGCAACATTATTTACAATTATGTTGAGTAAAAGATGGATTGTTACATGCTTAATATAACTTGTTATGCTCTTAATATATTTATAAGTCTTTGATTGATGCGATGAATTGTCTCAATCGTGAAGCATTTTTGCAGTTGAATTATCGTTTTGAATTTTACTGATGCGACAGTACGGCAACATCAAACTCCTCTTATAAGGCGTGTGACATATAATATTTATGGTCGCGATGACATCAAGTATAAAAATTGTCTTTGTTCGCATGTACATATAGCTCCTTATAACAAATTGATGCCATGTCTGCGGGTCTTTGTTCGTATAACAAAAGTACGGGTTATTTATAGCTCACCATTATCTAAATTTAAATTTAATCCTATAATAAACTTCACGTACTCGTATTAAATACATCTATTCGACGCATCCATTCGATAGAACGACACGCTTTGTTCATAATTTAATGACTGCTGTCGCCACTATATTATTTTTAAATGAAGTCTGCTGTTGAGGCAAGAAATGGGGTTTTTTGGCAAAATTAGGCAAATTCGGTAACCAATATATGTTGTTAAGTCTTTAATTTATTAAGTAATTTAGAAGAAATGTATTTTGCAAAACTGCACACATAAGAGTCAATTTTAATTATTAAAATTTTTTAACGGAATTGTTGAAAAAAAAAAAAATTCGGGCAAGGTTGGAAAATGTCGGGTTCGGGTAAGATTTTTGGAAATGAGCTTAAGGCTAGGGTCGGAGAGTTTCGGGCTCGGGCCGGGTGAAATTTTAAAATGTCGGCCCGTGCAGACCTCTAATGTCTGCATATATTTTTGAGAGATGCGTGGCCGTTTCGAACAACGCCTGACCGTAGAAACATTTAATTAGTGCCGTGCTAGGCATTTATTATTATAATATTTCGCATATTCGCCGGCGACCTTACCAGTTACAAAAAGTCACATTCGTGCGGTATGTAAGTTACGTTATAAAATGTTATCATAACAGACATTTTGTTTAAATGGCGGAAAATGTACCTAGCAACATAGTCACGGCAGCCGACCTTTAAAATCGTTTCACAGCCAGTGGATTGCCAGTGAAAAGATATTAAATAATTTCACATGTTAGAGATAGTGAAGTTATGTGATCGTAGTAATAAAAGAAAGCACTATGATTTTTGCTGACCAAACCATGGCTGCTCTATAGTCACGTTACGGTCTTGAATTATTTACATCTCAACACCATTTATTTTTTGAGAAAAACCGCTTGATGGAGGCTTGATGTCGCTGAGCGTCTTTTTTCTCTCATCTCTATCAGTCCTTGAGAGAAAGGCGTCCTCATTTCTTTCAGTCAGTGTACCGAGCTATTCTGCATTAAAATTATTTTTACTTAAATTTTGACTCATATTTCCTGAAATAGATTGCATGGAATCATTCACGGATTAACACTTTGGAGAAAGTAATATAGAAAAGACATCGCATAATTTTATTTGAGATTATATTACATTTTTTATCATTTCCCGCAGTTCACTGGACACAATTCAAAATGATTACCTAGCATAACCGCACACCGAGCATTATAATTTATGAACCATCGGTCATTCAATATCACTACCATTGCAAATGTTTCATAATATTTGTTCATAACATTTCCGCTCCCAACTTGGATTATATGGATTCCTCACGGAGTTTCACTCAACAAGTGTTTTAGCCACTCACTAGGTATGTGGCCTAACTTCTATATTCCTATACGGAAGCAAATGATTATTTCTTATTCGTAAAGTAGATCCGTAGTCAAAAAAGGCATTTTGTGAATTTTACTTTTTGGCGTACTTCTACTTCAATTGTTTTACATCTGGACGCCACTGAGTAACTGTCTTTCAATACTTACAAAAGTATCTAAAATATTGTCTCTCCAAAATATAATATATAATATTACGGTCTCACCTTTTCATTTCATTTCGCCCCACTAATTTACTTCATATTAAACAAAGCACATAGTTTAGGCTAAGTTTTTCTTTGTTGTCAAAGTTTGGCAAAGCACGTTTGGTTAATCACCTCATTTTTAAAAGCTCGCCAACTTTGATTAAAAGCGACATTTCGTATTCATTTTTATTCGTACGCGTGATAATAACTTACTAATAAGGCACGCCAGTTTAGGGTGCAGGCTTGCCCTATTTTTTATACACAGGATCATCCCTTGATACCTTGCCTTCAGCGTAATAGACTGGTCGCAAACCAGCGGAATCTTGCCAGATAACTAAACTACTTTTTTTAAGCATACAGTTTTATATGATAGCAAGAGTGGCCAAAGCGTTGATCGCGTAGCTATTCAAAGTCGCCCGCCTGTCTGGTTGTACTAATGTACACATATATGATTCCTCTTTCATTTCAATGATAATAAATTCAATTTATTTTGTCGAGTCGATCGCCGCCAAAAATTTTAAAAAAAGTTGTTCGTAGTGGTAAAAGTTTGGCCACCCCTGTATTATAGGATAAAAATTCACAATATCATTTAATAAACAATATTATCGATCAGATATAAATGTAAAGCGGGGGAGGGGGAAGTATGCAACTTTTTATTTTGACTGATTTTTTACTATTATAATTATATATTTTTCGTGGATTAATTATCAGCCTAATTTAAGCAATCTTAACATTATGAACAGGTAGAGTATTTATATAAAAGCATTCATAAATTATCCAGTGCATAATTCTATTGTTAGCTGGTCGACCGTGCTTTTTAACTATGTATTTCAGTTTTCAATGTGAATCA
This sequence comes from Himalopsyche kuldschensis, assembly GCA_028554975.1. NCBI lineage: Eukaryota > Metazoa > Arthropoda > Insecta > Trichoptera > Rhyacophilidae > Himalopsyche > Himalopsyche kuldschensis. The sequence continues at coordinate 3,468,253 of JAHFWI010000036.1, forward strand.
GGTGAACTCCCAATCAAGCTCAACCCACCAATTCGTTATTATACGAAAACTGCTGGTTACACAGATGCCATTAGGATAGAATAAGGTAAGGATTAGTGGTTCACTAATAACTTGCTACGTACTGTTTTTAGTACGGAATTGATGGGAGAGTGTTTTTTAAATACACAAATACTAATTCATTAATCGGTTCAAAAATCTATTTATGCAATCTACCGTACTGGGACTTGAACCTATGAATATCACAACGATTTTGAGCATTCGTATACAGATTCGTTTATTCAATACCGTTTATTTTTTAAGCCTCAACTGCTGATTTCTATCCTTGACCCCCAAAATGGTTGTACGAGAAAAATATATTACTAATATTTCTTATGCATTACTGATAATTGGAAAATACTCGAATTGTTTCATATACATATAATTTATAATTAAAGATTTATAATTTGGTTATTTTTTTATTATTGACAGATTGTAAAAAGCTTGTCATCCACTGACCATAAATTGTTTCGAAAAAACAAAATCCACACGAATTCCATATTCAAAATAATATTTATTATTCTTCCAACACTGCATCCATTTATTTAAAAAGAACCGTGAGCTCAGTAAACTATTTTAAAAAAGAACAATAAAGAAATGTTGCCAGTTACAAAAATAGTTCTAGTGTTGCTGCAATATCTTTGAGTAAAACATATAATTTCACCAATAAATTATTTGAGAAATGATCTCGATATAATACAAGGTGAATACAATAAAACCTATACATTGTTTTAAACATAAATGATTGAAAGTTAAAAATCTGGACTGAGTTTAGATATTTCAATTATTCTTCATGTACGTTTTTCAAATTTGTTTATTATTTTTAATTTGATTAGATTGTATGTTAATAGATAGCGAAGATATTCCATTTTCAAATTATTAAAACTAAAAAACAAAAGAATCCAACTTAATCACGTTGAAACGTAAAACAAACACAATTTACAAGTTCTATATAACATTGCAAACATCATTACTGGTACAAATCGACCATTATGTCTGCTGCTTCCCGAAGACAGTTTTAAACTTATGGTTATGTTATCAGCGGCGTGGCATAAAAAAGGGGTGCCTTATACCTGGTACCTGGTTTTCATATAGAAATGTGGGTCAACGTACCCCGACTTTTCCTTTTCACGTGACAAACAGCAATTTGTTTTTGGAAAAGTTTCGTCCACCAATACAACCATACGCACCATCACTGATAAAAATGTTTCGTGATGTATCATACGGATACTTCATTTTTTACAATTCTACTAATTGCATTCAATAAAACTGGAGATCTTTTATCGCTATCATATCCTTTTAATATCCGGATTTTAAATCACAAATTACATCAAAATCGGGTCATGGGTTCTCAATTGAACATAATAAAATCTGATTATTTGAAGTGCTTAACTGGGTATCACGTATATACATAGTTAATATTGGATATATGATGAATTTATAAAGTTAGCCAATGTAAAATAATAAAAAATATAATTAGTATAAACTGTCAATTCATTATTTCAAATAATGAGATCACATTTTTTGTACTACATATGCGGTGGCTTTATGAAAATTAATCTTTAATATAAAATTGATTACTACAAGAATTTTCGGCAAAATGTCAATAAATTGATTATTTAATCAATTTATGAATTTTTGTTTGTTTTTAGATATAGAATTCAAAAATGTTTGAATTCACTCCCACCCGCCCAATCTTAAAAATAGGGACATAGACAACGATGGGTTTACATATATGTAGTCATATCCTCGCTCTCTCCGAAAAGAGAGATTGAGCGACCGAGTGACTAGGAATACTTCTCGTAGAGCAACTTCTGTTGAGATATGCTCTATTGTGATTACATGTACTAAACATTACAAATGGACATGGTTTGCATTCAAAATACATGTAGCAATTAGAGACTCCAATTACTCGACATCTCATTTACTCGAGTATCGAGTAGTAAAATTTGAAAATACTCGAGTAGTCGAGTATACTCGAGTAGTTTCAGATATACCAAAATATAGATTATCAATTTAATTTTGTGTATAAATAAATGATAAATAAATAAGCTTATTTAATACATATATTTCAATTTATAAAAAATGTGTTTCAAAAAAAATTAAAAATTAAATGTCTCAAATTTTTAATTGGTTCGAAGTTTTGTTTTTATAATACCCGTCGTAGAAAAAACTCTTCATTTATAAATTACGAGTATTAATCAAGTATTTTAAAAAATACTCGAGTAACGAGTGCTTGAAAAATGGACGAGTATTCTCGAGTATCGAGTATTGGATACCCGAATTGGAGTCTTTAGTATCAATCAATGATGATGAATACGAAAATATTATGTTGATCCTTCCTTAACCTTATAATCATTGTATTATCGTTGAAAACTTTTCTGAGTTTTTGTTCTAAAACCCGACACATTTAATATGGATTATCATTTATATTATGACATAAAAACTAATTTTCCTTTCTTGCTGGGTGCAGTTTATGAATTTAGCACTGACACGAACCCTTAAATCGCATGGGAATTAATTCATCAAATAAATGAACCGTGCGAATTTAACAGGTGCGATAAGCGAACACAGGTGTGTCACTGTCATTTACAGAGACATCCCTCGGCGGATGTGGTAATTTATTGGTGTCAGACCGTTTCAAAAGTAACGGCGCATTATGTCATGGAAATGTGTGAATTTATACAAATGATCAAATATGTTTTTATCTATTTTTAGTGTTGAAGTATGAAGTGTGTACAAGCGACCATCGAATTAAAACTATTTGAACTCCTTGACACCAAAATTTTAACCTCCCCTAAAATATACAATTGTAACTCTCATCCTAAATATATGTTTTCTTTTTGTCAATGAATCTAAAACTATTCTTGTATCATAAAAAAGCTGTAACCTGTGTTATCAAAGCTATATTTAATGTAATTTGTTTTCAACCCAGAGATTTTTTCGATGAAAATTTTGTGAGCTCGGGGGTTTCAGTGTTATAAAGGCTTTTAGTCGCGTGTTGAGTGTGCCTTAACAAAAGAAGTTAACACATTTTATTATGAGTGAAATATTTCATAGCATTGTTTCACATAGGGTTACATGTAAAATCACAAATCTGGCAGGTAAAATGAGAGATATTGAATATGTAATATAAAAAATAAATCAGGAGCTTCCAATCGTCTTGTGGTTTCCGCATAGCTAGTAAATTTATAGTTTTAGGTAGCTTAATTAAAAACCATGTTTCTAATATTCTTAGTAGAATAAATATTGTGAAGGGAAATGTCTTGCGATTTACATCCCACATATGTCACTTACGATTTTAAATATACGCGTTATTATTTTTGCACAATGTCATAGTTTCACTGTCAAATAACATTAACTCGAAAAATATAATAAAATAATACATTTATACAGAGACATCTACTATTTGTTATTAAGCACTATTAATTTTGAATAAAGAATTTCAACTGATAACAATGTATGAACATTGTGCTTTTGTGTTAACTCTAGATGGCAGTGTTCGAAAAAATACCTTATGGCAAATTTTCAAATGCCGATTCATTATCAAGAATTGGGTGCAGACGTATTTGATTCATAATAACCATATGAAATTGAAATGTTCACTGAAAAATATGTGGACTGGAAAATGTGAGCTAGGAAAAAATTTTTGATTCCTTTATTGTTTTTGCAAATGCAGTCATCGATTCCTCACGAGTAGACCCTGTGTAAAAAAGTTTATTATAAAATGACAAGCCTTGTCGATCGAACGAATTGAAAAACTGATGTTAATTTGTATAAACGAGAATCACCGATTAACGAGAATATGAGTATATGACGTTGAATAATGAGTTTCGATTTTATTTTGTCAATACTCATAAGTGAGAGAAAAAAAGACTCGCAGAGAATCGAATTGAAATTGATTAGAGAATCACTTGTTTTCTCACTCTGCTTCGTCAATTACAGAAAGACTAAATATTGCAAATGACTTGCAGAGAATCTAACATTAATTGGAGCGCGAGCTGTTTGTTTGCGACGCGCAACGATACGATTCGAATGATCGAACAAGTATTAACGAATCGGAGAAGATAATCGTGTACTAAATTTGTGACTTGTTTTCCATGTCTTGATAATTAATGGTGTTCGGGTACTGAAAAAAAAACGCTCAGGTGCATTGCAAATAATGATTTTACTTACTGATTTGCATTCGGTAGATCTTTTAAACAATGGGCATATTATAATTCGGCCTTTCGAGTGCATGCATGGCTTTCTCACGATTTCTTAGAATACATTTATTTTATTTTGCGACAAACGTGATGCCTTCATAATAGATACAAATATAATATAGCATTTTCCTTATACCTGTATTTCCGACTTTATTTAATTAATATTCTGTTCACACTGTTCATTCTCTCGAATCATTCGCTCGCAACAAATAAATTACTTTTTTTTTAGCTCACATCTACCATATTCGACAATAATTTTGGAACCAATTCTTAAAACTGTAGAACTATACATATACCTGAATAGTAATATTTATTTTTACCATTACACTGTGACATATTATATAATGCAATTAATTTATTGGGTAAAGTGTTAGTTGAAGATCAGATGATCAATATACATAGCTATTTTCTTTAATTTTGAACAATACAAGAAGTATGCAAATAAATTCGATTGTACATATTATATCGAATGTCGATTAGTGGTGTCGACCACTAATTATATAATCATCGAGTTATTATCAAATAACTCGTTTCCAATTAAATAAAATACATCAATTATTTTTTATGCATATCTACATATATATTTTTTTTTTACATAAGCAATATTCAGCAGATTACCAGCCGAAAATAAAAACAAAAAAATTTTTAATTTTTTCATCCTTGGAAAAATATGTTATTTTGAAAATGATTGTTTTGAGTAATTTCTTGTCGAACTTTTCTGTTTCAATGAGTCTGTCTTATTATGATACACATAATTTTGCCTTAATTGTTATTATTTGGCATAACTTCATGATTATAACGTTATAATAATATAACATCTATTTCAGTTACCGCTGGAACCATGAATTGTTCCGCCGATGGGGAAGCCGTTTTTTTAGTTTTTAAGGGAAGTTTTTATTTCAAATGAGTTGGGTTTTTTTGTCCTCCACCATGATATTTTGTTATTTTAGTTCATCGGAATGTTAAAAAGTCCCATAAATTTGTTAGATAACGCTACCATGCTGGACATGATACATTATTTACAGCCATAACGAGACACAACATAGAAAAAGACTTGTGCTGGTGAGGTCTAGAGATCAGAACAAAGTCAGTTTTCACATTAAGCCTGATAACATAAAGAGTAAAATGGAAGTAACCGTTTTCAACTATTCAATACAAGAGTCAAGTGCTAATCTTATCCAGAATTACCTACGTATGTTTGCGTGCAGGAATATGCTCCGATTAACAATTGAATTGCATCATTGATGATCGTGATCAGCCATGATCTTTAAATTATCAGCATTAATTAAAACTGGGGTGAAGGGCCATTGTTGATGATACGATTTCCTCACAGTGTTCGTTAGATTCAAAGCGTATCCTTTAAAGAAATACTTCTGATACATAACTAGTAAATAAGTGACAAACTATTTATATCAGGAATGCCCAACTGAAATCAATTCGATGGCAAAATAAAATAATATATGTCTCTGATGGGCCACACCTTAATATTTTTTACCTGAAAATAATATGATATTTCTTACTTTTATAAAAAACAGACATTTTACAAGTGAAATATTTTACTGACTGAGTTGGCATTTACTTGGTAGAACTCCATTATAATACGGTGAGAAAAATAACAATGTATTTTAATTCTACAGAAATTATTTTATATATTTGTTGATAGCTATTTCGCAGGGCTGTGGAGGCGGTAAGCTCGACTCCGACTCCAGCATTTACCAAAACCACGACTACGAAACCAACATTTACCAAAAATACGACTCCGACTCCGACTCCAACTCCGTCTTAAAAAAGTTTAATATCGCCACTTTTTTTTCCTAATTTTCCTAATTATGTGTATTCAATTAAATATCAACCCTACCGATCCGGGCAATAGCCAAGTTTGACATATTATATGCAAAAATAAAAATTCAAACTTTTAAAAATTTTCGACTCCGAGTACGACTCCTGCCAAAGTCCCGCAACGACTCCGACTCCGGCCCAAAACCTCCGACTCCACGACTCCAACTCCGACTCCACAGCCCTGCTATTTCGGCTTACGCGCCCATCAGAACTATGTTTTTAACGTGCATTAGATCAAGTATATTTATGTCGCTTAGGCAGGTACACGTACACACTACATCTTCTTCTCTGTTCCACCATCTTAATTTTATATGGTAACTAGTATTCGAACCCGGCTTCGCTCGGACCAGTTTGGGGCTATGTTCAGCTCGGCGTGTAAATTCAGACGGGCCAAGTTCATGAGCTAGTATCCCAAAGTGGATAAAATCATTAATCTTTTTTGTTGTAGTACACAATTACGCAAGATATAATTCAGATGAATCAGAATATCTATCGAATAGAAACACAGTATTGCATATCATGTATATCATACGTATTCGGCTTCGCTCGGCGTTTGGGGACGCTCGCGTAAATTCAGACGGGCCAAGTTGAAACGACTTTTTTCAAAATTCAAAGTCTAGGTCAATTAAAATGGAATTAAAATGAACATTTCAGACTGGCATTGACATTTCACAGCCCCTCTCATATATTGACAGCCCCATTCTCGCCCATTAAAATGTCCAAATTCAAGGAAAAAATCTAATTTGCTGTCAAAGAAATGTCAAATAATACCTTCACGTAAATAAAAACATTATTATAATAAATGCCGGGGTTGTAGAAGACTAAAACATTTTCACTAAATGTCTTCGCCGATAAAAAAATCAAACATATTTTCATATTCGTTTTTATGGCAACTTAATGACCAACAATGCAAGACAAAGACCCACAGACATACATACGCCGTTTTATATATGTACTACTCGATGCATTATTCATTGTCAAATTTACCGTTTTCGCGAGCGAAATCAATTCGTTTGTTTGAACTTGCAACAACAACAATGCAAAAGGGAATTACAGACATACATCCCCCGTTTCGGTTTTATATATAAGATAGTGAGTGACTATGGTAATATTATTTTACTTTAAACACTTTTATCGTAATTATTTCTTGTCGATCGGTAATTTTGACGTCGCTAATGAGCAAGCTGAGCAGTATCTTTGATATCTGTTGTGTCTCATAAAGCCAGTGAAAATAGGTGTGAAATAAATTTCTTGAAAGTGTGTCTATTGATACACAAAATATCAGTCGAAGGTCCTTCATGTCATAGTATCGCGCTAGAGATAGATCGTATTGCACAGAGGACTTTTTTCTGGATAATTTTTTCCAATGGTGGCTATCAAGAGCACTCTTTAGTCCATTGGACGTTGAAAGTTGAAAACCTCAAAAGTGCCACTCAAAACCTTCAAAAAGTCAAGGTTTGGGCATGCCTGATCTAGATGTTCGAAAATATAAGTGTGTTACATAAATGTATTACTTGATCAATACATTTTCAATCAAAGTTTGCTCTATCCACATCAGTTATCTCATTCATTATTTGAATGATCAACATATTATGATAAAAGTATAGCCTAGGGCCACCTCACACAAGCGTTCTATAAAGCTCTTTGCTACGCCTATTGCTGGCACCACAGAGTTCGATGATCTTTCTTCAAACCATTATGATACGATTGCCATTTCTTTATCTACCAGGGACGTAGAAACAGTATATTTTTAATTACTCAAAAGACCTATTAAAGCTGAAAATGTCGATTTAACTCTATGCCGGGCTTGTATGTTACCTACTTACTGCAAAATATGTATTCTGGTTCTATATTATTCATACAACAAACTCTTTTTAGCTCATTGATTGAATTGGCATTTACTTGGTAGAACTCCATTATAATTCGGTGAAAAAAATAACAATGCATTTCAATTCTACAAGAATGATTTTTTATTAATTTGTTGAAAGCTATTTCGTCTTACGCCCTCGTCAGAACTATGTTTTAAACGTGCATTAGATCATGTATATATACCGCTTAGACAGGGTACAGAATACATATTCTTCTCTGTTCCACCATCCTAGTTTTATGATTCCAAGACAAAACAGAATATTACTTCAGAATATGATAAAACAGAACAAGACTTTTCAGAACATGACAAAAAAACCTAACCTATTTTATCATATTCTGAAAGTCATGTTCTGTTTTGTCCGGTTACCTAGTTTTATATGGTAGTAATAAGTGATTAAATGTGACACATTGTTTTGATGTATTATATTTCTCGAATGTCTTTTTAGCTTCATGCTCAATATGTGACAACCAAGTCTTTAAGAATTCTCCTCGAAAATTCATTTCAAACATGTTTTTGTGCTGCCGAGGATACCGTCTAATAAAAATGAAAACATGTCGCATTTTACAACTTAACAACTATCATAAAATTACAATTCAAATTATTACTTTAACATCTTGCTATATTTTTTTCGTGATAAAACGCATTCGTTTGTTTCGCAAGCTGGGCGAGCCCTTCGTGTTTAACCTTTAGCGAGAACGTGAGAGAAAGTAAGGACATCTTATTATTTTAGTGCCGAAATTGCATAACAATGGAGGTAATGTCTCAGTATTTTTTTGCCTTCCTTCGTCATTATATATTGGATGCGTCTGATCGGATTACTCTACTCTGAGATCACAACGAGCACGATAATATTTCATGCAACATTTTAAATTCAAAGAAAAACAATACTTTGTCTCACGTGTTCTTATTGTAGTGCATTTTGTTTTTAATTTTCAATACTTTTTAAATGTCTAAAGCCAAAGTTAACATACATATCTTCGCAGATGATAGAATGCTTTCAGTTACATATTATCTTCTTCGTCGGCATCGTATACTGTTCATGTACAGCCCTTGTCTATGGCTTTTCGTCGAAGCCATTTAATTTTGCATTCTTCTCGCTGCTTCCATGCCATTGCATATTTTTCATATCTATGCTGAATACACTCTTTAAATCATTGCTGCTTTACCTTATTGAAGCTATCGAAATATCACAGTAACATTATGCAACGCCATCCTCCATCCACTACATTACAATAAACTGATTTAATGCAGAAGAAATCGGATTCACTGACGCAAAAAGTGGATTTAAAGATATGGCTCATGTTATAATTATAATAAGCCCTCCATTTTGTTATCTTCTCATATATTAAAAGTCAGATTGCCGTTTAATTGAGGCATATATGTATGTTCAGATTTTCGATATCTTAATCACTAGGCCGCCATTTCATGATAAGTAAGCAATATAAAAACGCTTCTGGATTCAAATCATCCATATTCATTCCAGGATTAAAGCCTTTTACCGCGTAAGCTAGTAAGACGAAGACCGAGAGCATTGACTAATATTTAAGAATAAAGTCAACATATTATATAATAATCGTTTGAAGAATGTAAAATAAAATATGGCATATGGGTAATCACGCAAACATTAGCTATTTCAGTTAGAAGCACAGCGTGAGAATAGTTTAATAATAATCCTTCAAATGCAATTACTATATCAGTGTTACATTTGGGTTATTCCAAATATTTTGTTTGTTATTCTAGTTTTTTCGAACGTTTGATTGTAACGAATATATTTTGGTATATTATTTTCCTTGTTTGTAGACGTCATCTTGAAACGAATTAGTCTTGATTAAAGAATTAGTTATAAACAAAAAATCCGTCTACGCAGACTGATTTTCTTCTGATATTTGACTGTCGTAATTCGTAGATGGCCAGATGTATTTTTTATCGCATTTATTTTGAAATCTTGTTTAATGCCGACATTTTCAGAAACTTAAAAGATTAACGATCGTCACTCTGACGTACTCGAATCTACTTGTCTATTTAATATATTATTATGTTGAAACGATTCTAATAAACGAAAGCCTTTTGGACGTGCCAAATATGACTGAATAATTAGTGACGTATTTGATTTAAAACGTCGTGTTTATAAAAAAAATACCGTGTATAATTATAATTTTAAGTGGCTGTTTGAATTGAGTTAAAAATCAACGTCAAGACTTGCTCTTTCGCACATAAAAAATCCTAACAGACGTCAATGATAGAAAGTTCGAATGATGTGAGGGAACAGTAAACAAATTTACGGACGGAAAATAGAAAATCAAATATTCGACTGGCCAAGTTGAGCTTTTTTGAATTAAGTTTATATAGCTGAAAAATTGTTTACAATAAAAAAATAAGTTTTGTGACTCGTTTCATATTATATAAAAGCACAAGATTGCAATACAGTTAAAACACATTGACTAGTATACATATGTTTAATAAGCACTTACAGATAATAGGCATCAATCCTTCTTTTTAAATTTCGAGAAAATATGCGAAACCATATTCAAATGCTTAATGCTAACAACACCAAAAATTTACAAAAATATACATTCACTCTTTACTGATTACAATTGAAAACCAATAAATTAACCAATAAAAGCTGATGTGCTTTATGCCAGCTTAAGCGTCGCGAACTAACGAATATGGATTTAAGATCTTTTCATATAATGCGGTAACCCTGATTTTATATAAATATATCGGTGTTGTCAAAAAAATCGTATCAAATCGAAATCGCGTGACGAAGGTTAACTAGCACTAGCCCAAGGGTTCGAATCCCTAAATGTATTAGTGCCAGACAGTTTTACCATTTGACTTACAATTGTTTTATGGAATTGTATCAATTGCACAATCATGATTCCAAATACTACGATTAGCTTGCTATTAGTTCTTTTCTAATCTAAGGCATCTATTTTTCTTACCCTCTCTGAAAGTAGATATGGATTGACTTGCTACTATAGATGTACCTTGACCGCTTATGAGGGCGCCACGATCGCGTAAAAACTGTGCAATATTCAATCAAATTTGTTTATTTACAAACACATTTTTATATTTAAAGCTATAAATTAAACAAAATCGTTATGAAAATATATTTTTACTAAACAATATAACTTCGAAGGCTTTTAAATGTGTCTACTTATTACTACATATATGGGAAAAATTTTAGTTCCGAATTTGAACGGCGGTCAAGTTATGATAGAACATCTATAACAGCCCGTTCTTGATATTCACACACACTCTGGTAATCTATTTTATTCATACTGGGAATAGACACTGTTTGTTATACAATATTTTTATATAATCGTATTGTAATATACCCTCTGGAAAGTAATTAAATACATAACAGTGGTTACATATGTAGGTACTAAAGTATGACCATTAATTATGTGTTAAGGCGCTACCAGAAACTTTGTTGACAACGTTTCTGAACACGTGATTCGTAAGAATCAAATACTACCAATTCTTTGAATCAACGTTATTTTTTACAATTTTTTTTTACTGTCAATTTTGTAACTCAAGTTGAAAAAAATCGCACGGAATAACCCGAAACTTGTTTTCGCAATACTCAGAGCGTGCTGAACTATATTTGTGTTTTTTTAGCATGGCAACATAAAAATAACCTGTTATTTTTATTGTCTATTAAGAAGAGCAACTCAGAAATTGTAAACAAATATGATTTCTTTGTATAGAATTTGTGATAGACACAAGTCGTTTAATTTTCACACAGTACAGTTGGTTATTTATGTATGTTCTACTTTTTTTACTGAAAATATAATGAAGTCGTGCAATACCTTTGAAAATGCATTTAAAAAAGCCAATATGAACAGAGTTAATTCTACATAGTCATAATCAACGTCGTAAACGAGACATTCTCAGCGCGTAAAAACAAAGCCAACAAATGTGCGGCATAATTTAAAGAATATGCATTCTTCGACATGATACTAAGATTGATACATAACATTACGTATGATTGATCAGATAAGTTTGTTTCAAAAGATGGACCACATTATTCAATTGAAATTACAGATCACGCCATCCATATATTCCACAATAATATAAAATAATAAATTATGTATGAAAAATATTTAACTCATTGAGCATTTTCACTGGTGTGGTTCGCTATGAGCGAAACCGGTCCTGGTTCTATTTTTAAATATATGGAATACGTACAAAAATGAGGCTTATTTTTACGAAGATTTTACATTTAACACCTGAAAAATAAACACACACACATATACAAAGAAAATTAGTGTATGATTAATTTGACTGTAATAACCAAATACATATTTTTTGATTTCCCACTATCTCGGAAAACAAAAGATTTAAAATTTAGCGGTGGATAATTTTGATGACGACCCATATTTTATAGGAGCGCGTCACGACGGTGAAAAATCACTAAAATCGATTTTACGACTGCTTTTGAGGACTCGCAGTGTCATAGAGTTGCATGGTAATTATTACTTTTCCAATAATAAAAAAACAAAAAAGCGTATTTGCATTCACATGTTTAACGATCCACGCACGTCTTAGCAATCATAGGATAACGAACCTGGAAAACCACAAAACTGGATAGGGATAGGCGGAGGAAGTTGTCGCTGAAGGCAAGATTCATCTCAGGTTGTCGACCCCAAAATGGTGATTATGATAATGACAAATGCTGGTTTACTAGATGCATTTTGCTGCATTTGTTTATTTCAAGGATGCTTCTCCAAGAAATGGAAACATGTGCAACATTAACTAAAACCTTTTTGGAAAACTATTTGACGAAGCTTTAAGTTTTAAGGCGCGTTGGTGTCAAAGTTCTTCCAGCCTTCTTCGTTTCTAAGTTTAGTGTTTTTTGCATTTCCTTCCCATGGCTGCTGACAGGAATGCGCGATCGCTATCGTTCAAGGAGTCAGCTTACTTGTTCGTCACTACCTATGGAGAGTCATTGCGAAGAATGGCTATCGGTCTATATCAATCCTCTGATGCCTTCTCGTCATAATTCTGAAGGCAAGAGATTGTTGGTTTACAGTGAAAGCGCATTGCCTTATGAAACATTTTAGAGGTTTCACCAACGAGCTCGCAAATATTGGGTACACTTAATTCTCTTTGTGACAGCGATCAATGCACGAACCATGGAGCATCACATATTTGCCGCAATGACTTATTCTGACCAATCTTAAGACTTCAGATGTTTTGGTGAGCAACAGCCCATACTGGTGTGGCGTACACCATAATTGGTCGAGTTATTGCTGTATATTAGATATGTTTAGGGATAGTTTGCTCCTAAAATTGAGTATAAAGTAAAAATTTTCTTTTGTAGCATTAGCTTGGCGCTCATTAATCGCTGAGTATTCATTAAATTTCTGTCTCCTATCTAAGGTAAGTCCAAGAGACTTGACTGTATTAGACCACTAACCTGATCCAGTATTTACAATATTCAAAAAATGTAATTCTTGATAGTCTATTATATCATTTTTAAAAAATGTTTCATATCTGCTATTTGACACTCCCACTAAAGGTAGTTTGTATTATATAATATAAATACGCTAATCGCTAACAATAAACTTAATCGCAGATACTAAAAAATCTTTTAAATTTATCCGAAACCATCAATTAACCACAGAGGCGTTTAAAGCCATAAAGTATAAATTTCAACAGTTAAAAAACTTTAGATTATCTTTTTATGTTTATCTATATTTATCTTAATTGAAATCAAAATGATATTTTGAAACAAGACTAGATATTTTTTTGCCTAACAGGAAAATAAGGCTTCCTTTTTGTCTAATTTCATAATTATATAATGTTAAAACTAGAACAAATTAAGGTTTCTGAAATGCCAATTTTACAATCATTGTAAATTTCTAGCACTCACGTATTATAAGTAAGAATCGATTAACCCAAAAACTGGACATGCTCATTGTTCCCTCTGAGCCGAGAGGTTAGCTGTGCAGAAAATTGAAAGGCTGAGCAGGCTAATCCAACACGTGCGCGGCATAATTTCATACATTGAGCATTCTGTTGAAATATTTCGTTATTGGACCATATGCTCCATATTGAGGTAGGCATTGGTGAAAAAAATAAACATTAATTACAAGTTTTATTGTTATTTTTTGCTTCACTATTTTACGGATATTTCAATTTTAAACAATATATCTGGTCGTTGAATTCGTCAACTATTAAGAATGCGCGCCAACTAATGACCAGTGCGCGGGGGTTTTCGGGGCATGTTGGTGTCACACCCAATACCCGCTGTGTTTATATATACAGCCGGTGATTCGCCTTCCACAATATTATTGAAAACAAATTTACCTGTATCATTCATAATCATCATCGTTACCCAACGATCTCTTACCTACATAATTATGACGAGAAAGCATCTGAGAATCGTTTTAGACCGAGAATGATCATCGAGAATCTTCTCGATGACCTTCCATGTGTAAAAAGATAAAATAAGCTGTCTTCTTGAACTGTCTTCAACTAGATTAGATTGCTCACAACTAACTATAGCGATCGTGCCTGCCTATCAACAACGATAGGAAGGGAATGCAGCTTGAAAATAAAAGCTAAACTTAGAGACAAAGAAGATGGGAAGAACTTTGAAGATATCGCGCCTCATTACTTGTAGCTCCATCAAATAGACATACAAAAGCAAAATTCATGATATTTTGTTAATACCGCGGTCATAAGTTAAAACAATTATTGAAACCTTATTATGATATGAAATTATTAATAGAATTTTGTCAATTAATTGATCAGAATAACAATATTGTCTCTTAAACAAGAACCTGCTTCTAAAGACAAGTTCTAGCGAGAAAACGAGATTATCGCAAAAATTATCAACTCGAACAATTGTCTTCGCACCTTTCTTGTCAAGTCACGTTGACCTATTGGACTCGTAAAATGACTGGACGGTTTTGGGATTCGCCTCAAAGCGTGTCCACAAGTACGAGTTATCGCAGCCCCGGATTGATGAAAAAATGAACTTGAAAATCGCCAAATTTGGAAGGATCCTGTGGAAGACTTAGTACTAAATCGAAAATACATTTAAAATTGATATACACCTGTCGGGTATACCCGAGCGGTCATCGTCGCTGGCTTTGGTCGCGGTGTTCACAGGATCGAATACCAGTTTTCTATATTAACTTTTCAATTGATTTATGGAGTTGTGTTCGACGGCTTGGTTACCTGGATAACCAGTCAACTAGAGGTCTGTACGGGCTCGGGTTAGCACGCCGGCCCGAGCCCCACCCAACCCGTGGGCCGGGTATCGAATGTTTGGATTTGGGCCCGGTTCAGGCTCAGGCCTGGGTACAGAAAAATAAAAAACATAAATCCGATTATTATTTTAAATATTAATTGAAATTTTGTTGAAAACAGTCGGGCTCGGGTCGGGTTCGGGTAAGATGTTCGGGGATGGGCCTCGGGCTCAGCTCGATGATTTTCGGGCTCGAGCCGGGTAGAATTTTCAAATTTTGGCCCGTGCAGACCTCTACTGTCAACCATTTAAAAACGGCTGAAGCAAGAGTGATTACGTAACCACTTGTCATGTCGCAACCCTTTGATTATCCTTTTATCTTTACACTCTTCGAAAAACAGTGATGTTAACATACAACTGTTTTGATTAATCTTAAATTACACGAAATTGTTCTATATCCAACAATCCTTGAATGTTGTGTAATAAACAAACACTCGGATAGATACAATTTAATAATGCATAATACTTGGTTTTTTGAAGGCCGCTGTTAAAAAAATGCACGTGTTATATTGACACAGTTTTAAATTACAAATTACATTTTCAAGCTGCTAAAAAATAGCCTTATATAATTTTGCTTGGACTCGCAGTAGTTATTCTTTGTACTTGAGTTTATATTATATATAAAATATATAAAAGTATAACAGCAAAAAATGTTTATGTAATTGGCCAGTGGCTGCCATATGCTCATCCATCACTGTACAGCATTAATCTAAGCAGATTGAAAGCTTATGTATTTTTTTTATCCTTGATAAATAAAGACTATTGAACTTTTGGATCTGTTTATATAATGTGGAATAATAATTGATGGCTAATATTTAGGTACACCAACCACCAAAACTAACAATGTCGTACCTGTTATGTGAAAAATACTTTTAGTAACAAGTTAGGTAAATAATAGGAATCGTAATACCTACATATTTGGTATATTTAAAAATTTATTATATAATCGTTTTCAATGTTATCATGAAGCTTGTTTTAGTGCGAACTTAACTATTTGCTAGATTTTTTCTCAATAATTGAATATTTCCAAGAAACATTTTTTTTTAATATTTACACTTTTGAAGTATTTATCAGTTATAAGAACGAGTGTTCAATGTTTGTTGATTGAAATGACATATATAATACTTTGGAGAATTCTATAATAATAAAGTAAAAAGGTTTTAGGTACTTGGGAGTACACATCACGGGAGATGGCAACCCGCGTAATGAGCTCGCGATCCGATTAGGGATAACTGGAGTAACATTTAATTCAATGCGGAAAGTCTGGGACTCACGGTTGTACTCGGTCAGAACCAAGTGCCACTTATTCAATGCATGCATACTGACTGTGCTGCTTTACGGTTGCGAGTCATTGCACATCACAAAATCACAGGGTAACCGTATACTGTACTTTGAAAACAGATGCCTGCAGCGAATATTAGGAGAAAAACTCTTAAAAAAACGATAGAGCAACCAAGTAACAAGGAATCTTCGTTGAAAGACTTTGAGACAGGCTTCATTCACTAGGTGCTCATTAGCTTCTTGTTAAGAGAAGGTCCGTTTAAAAATGGATTTAAATCAATTTTCTATGATAATATTAATATTAGGGCTCGCATTACCGGTTAACCGGTAAATAGGCCAAAATACACCATCGGTAATTACCGGTAAATTGGAAAATTTACCGGTTTTACTGGAAATGATTTTATCGCGAATTAAAGGACAGATATAGGCAAATTATAACGAATATTAAAAATCATTATACCAAAAAAAAATAAACATTTCATAATAAACTCTATAAACCAATAAATTGTTATATTATTTTATTTTAATTAAGAATTCATATTAGTAGGTGTTTGAATACAAAGTATGCGTGCATACATCTAATGTATGAATTACATATGTACATATGTACATCAATAAGTTAATGGATAAACTAATAGTTAAGCTTATAAACTTCTCACAGACAGATAAACAAAATATTTCACAGTCGTAATTTAACTTAACCAAGCTTTATGTGGCAAATAAAAGATTATCTGATCTTCCATTCCCATATCTCAGTTAAACAAAAAGGACAAACATATATAAACATTTCATGACATTGTTATTTTTATGAAACGTATTCTTTACGTTTTAGGAAACCGTTTTTAGTAAAAGTAGCCACATAAAGTTATTTTATTTATTTTTATCTATTTTATTCATTTACCGGTAAACAACCGGTAAACCGGTAATGGGTGAAATTATTTACCGTTTACCGGTTATTGGAATTTGCAAGCCCTAATTAATATCATTCAGGATAGAGGGACGCAATTAAAGAACAAGCAGTGAATGTTTTAGTGTTATTTGAATTGTCTTGGTGTAAATGGGATAGTTTTTTAAAATTTGATTATATTTATGTATACATAGCTATTATTTTGAATGTGTTATTTAAGATTTTTTAAATTTTATTATTGAACAAACAATTTCTTATTTTAAATTGACATAAGTAACAAAACATCATTCGCTTTTCAAATGTGTCCGGAATACAAAAAAATACGGACCCTGAAAAACGACTGCCTATTTTTATAGCTAATCTGAAAACGGTTTTATTATTCAGAACATCACTTTGTTTGATTTCAAATGCAATATAAAAAACAACTTACAATGGAATATGAAAGCAGTATGGATTATTTTTTTGGGTAAAATCAATATTTGTATAGTCATAGTTAAGGTAAACTTAAAATCTGATTGATTTCAGCGTATTACATTTATGTACACTGTGCACTTCTTTATAATGATACCTTTGATGTTTGGAGCTTAAATCTAATCGATTAATGTGGTGTTATAGAATAGATTATATAATTTTACGCCCCGCGGAAGACGTATAATTTTTACACATAACAATAACCATTTATCCTGTCATAAGCAAATGATCGATTATTTATTTTATTTTATTTCACCGCAACTGGTTCATCCATTGTCTTTTGGATCTGTATTTCTTTCGTTTTTTTGGTATCATTTTTTTCACAAAGTGATATAATCTAATAAGAACCAGGTTTTTGAAGTTATACTAGTAAAATACTGGGATATATCCAATATCACACTATATAAATAATTTTATATCTATAAATTTCATGATAGCGCCTGGACTGGAAGAGCATATAAACTCCTGTTCTAACAATTACTTTCGATGGATTCGGCAGTAACAATTACTGTAATTTAACTTCAATTTAAATTTAAATTTAAATATAAAATATGTTTTTTTTTTTTAACATTTGGCATTACAGCTTGCGCCAATGCGCCAAATATTCTGAGTTGTGAAAGTCACACGAGATTAACTCGATGGTAAATAATGTATCAGTTGTGCACAAAATCAACGATAAATAACATAACACCCAGCCCAAGATCTTTTTTTTCAATTGAAAAAATCTGACCTTGCCGGGGATTGAACCCGGGCCCCCCGATTGCTAGGACAAAAGTCTTGCCACTAGACCACAGGGACCGACATTTATGTGCGGTATATTTTAACAATCACTTCCATTCCCAATTTTTATATATATTATTTCGCCACAATGGAGTATAATATATGTAGAAGATTTAAATTAAAACTGATTGTAAGTCATACTGATAAAAAGCTTTTAGATTAAATTGCAACATTCGACAAAATAATCTGGTTTTTAAATTATGTAATTTTGCTATCTAAGAAGAATATACTTGAATGTATATGAAACTATTAAAGCACGTATTTGACCATTAACATGAACAACAACTTAATGTATGCACTTGTATACCTACAAAACTTAAAATTATTTATTTATTATAATATTAATAATTATATAAACACATGACAAAAATAAAAACAGGTTTTTTATTATAATTATACGATAATAGTTCACAATATTTCTTCTTCATTAACTTATTGCAGCCATTGCAAACTACTATATCAATGACTTGTGCAAAAATATTGTATATCCAGTTTTTTTCCGAAAATAATTCGAAGTACACAAATCGTTCATCTGCACCATAACTGCAGAAATCTTATCAACATATCATCTGTCTAAATCATATGTTCCCAATCTTTTTCGGGTGGTGACCTCTTTTTATAAAAGCCCGTGACCATTGTACATTGCCAGCCTTTTTAATTTTGGAAATTTATCCTCGAGGATATACTTCTGATAAAACTCATGTTTATATGCTTCAAATATGCATTTTAGCTCGATGTTTGATTGGAGGTCTATTAACTCCATTTGTCACTCACAGTTGGATGTCATGTCATACACAAAATGCTAATATAAATTCACGCCCCTGCTTTGTTTTGCTTGATTATTTATGAATAACAAAATGTAAAATATATTTGTAGAAGGCTGCAAACTCCAATAGAGCGGCAGAAAATATTAAATTGGGCCTCTGAAAATCTTAAATTGGGCCGCGTGTTGTACAACGCTGCACTAAAACATCGATATTTCCTTTTTTTTAGTATCTATTGAAGTTTTTTTCCGCCATTAGTGTTGCAATTAACGTGTCGGAAAAACACAAGACAAAAATTAATAGCGTAGTAATAAAACAAACCATTTTATTTACAAAACGAGTTCTTAAAACAAAGCCCCTGTTTTGACTTAGTGATAGTTCTTGATTCTATTAATATTACACAATAGACTATGTTATTTTTGGGTTTTACATTATTTGCTGACGCATGAGTTATTTACTTTCCAGTAAAGTAACCAGTTTACAAAATATAATAAATATTTTATTGCTATATTTTAAAATAACTTTCAGCCAAGTTTTTACGTACGAGTAATGTCTAGTTCTAATAACTCAAACAACAGCAAAATAAAAGAAGGATAGCTTAAAATTCGCCCGATGGACAGAGCTCGAGCTGTAAATGATTGTTGATTGTTTGTTGAGAATACGTGGAGAACGTCTACTCAAGACATGAAGAAGAGGATATTATGGGCGCGAACAGCGAAGACCCACCTCGTCGATTTGTGATGATGAGTATCTACTTGAACAGTTTGAAGCTGGTAAAGAAGGTTACATATGTACAAAATAATTGGTCAGCTGATACTTTTGAATACAGTTTTTGCAAGCATATTTCCACTTTTGGCAAATGAAATTCATCCTTTTGCAAGTCGATTTCATACTTTTGAAAATGAAATTTATCCCTTTAAAAGATCGTATTAAAAAAATAATGAAACCGAATTATACGATATGTGCGTGCTATTTATTTTAGTTTAAACTTACATTCCCCAAAAATCAAAAATTCCTTTACATACATACACTGATTGAGAGTATTCAATTAACAACTGTTAAATGTAATTCTTCGTAATGTGATTATTTCCATGAAGAATTAACTTTGATTGATTGAGTAGGCATTTACTTGGTAGAACTCCATTATAATACGGTAAGAAAAATAACAATGTATTTTAGTTCTACATAAATCTTTATGTAGAACTAAAATACATTGTTATTTTTCTTACCGAATTAACTTTGACTTGTCTAATCACTAACTGATTTTTGAGAGTAAGTAAACGATAACATGTATTATGTTATTTAAACATTAAATGTGGTTTCAATTTGAAAATGTTAAAACTGAAACTCTAGCTTTAAACTAGAAACTGGTTTGTTTTTTTATCATTAATCATTTATTTCAATAAAAAGTAATGTTTTCACTAAGCTTTATGCTTAAGGCTATTTTTTTGGTTCCATTTACATTTATCGTGTATATAATATTATCTTGTATATAACGTCTAGGGTCTGTAATTCTTTGGGAATGATACAACATTAAATAATTATTGGTCGCTTAGTACGAGCGAAGACGGGTAGCAATACTAGAAATACCGAAACGGCGTATGTGTGTATGTATGTCTGTGGGTCTGTAATTCTTTGGGAATGATATAACATTAAATAATTATTGGTCGCTTAGTCCGAGCGAAGCCGGGTAGCAATATTAGAAATACCGAAACGGCGTATGTATGTATGTATGTATGTCTGTGGGTCTGTAATTCTTTGGGAATGATATAACATTAAATAATTATTGGTCGCTTAGTCCGAGCGAAGCCGGGTAGCAATACTAGAAATACCGAAACGGCGTATGTATGTCTGTGGGTCTGTAATTCTTTGGGAATGATATAACATTAAATATTTATTGGTCGCTTAGTCCGAGCGAAGCCAGGTAGCTATACTAGTATTATATAAATTGACAATCCATCAGTCAGTAATTATTTTGGCTTTTTGCGTTTTGAAATATGGTACTAATTGAGATTTTTTCACATCAATTTTTTTAAACATTTATTGTCGCTATTGACATCGTATATTGACATATTCTTTATAAAACATCATTACGATTATTTAACCCTTTCTATCTTTTTTCTAAGTCTTGTCAATTAGTCTCGACGTTTTGTTCGAATACGTGTTTTTAATATAATTCAATAATAATTAGTTGAAATTGTTCACTAGCTATGCGAAACTATTCCTTTTATGAAGGAAATGTGGAATATGTACGATATCAATGTTTTTCATTAGAACCATTTCATAAGTGTATCATATATTGGAACCAAACTAAGTAAATATTATGAAAAGTAGAATGTCATTTTGTCACACAATTGAAATTAGAAAACAGCAGATAATTAACTAAGAATTTCGACTGAGGGTGCTTGATGGAATTTCAATACACAGTTCTACATCGGAAAAACGTCACGAACATTAAATATAATAGTAGCTGAACATTAAGCCGCTTTTCGATTAAATAAAGATATTTCAACCTTCGTTAATCCTTTACTTTTTGAGAATCATATAGATACAGAACTTGATTTATTACGCAAAAACATTGGCGAATATAAATTGTTTTATCAAGAAATATTAGAGATAAATAGGGCTCAGCTTAATAGTATGTCAATTTTAAACGATCAACTTAATTTTCCAAACTCACCATTGTTATACCCGTTTAAATAATTATCGGTATTCAAGTGTTTTGATTATTAATTAAATAATAATTCAAACACTTGAAATCAATCGATTCAATACTAATAGGTCGGATAAAACCCTTAAGTTCTCAATATTCTTATGTTATTATCTCCCGATCAAAAATCCCAATAATTATACACGAACCCACTTAATTCATTGAAACTCATTTACATCAAATTTTTGCTAATTCATATAGACTACGTTAATAGCAATTTATCATAGTGATCTACTTTTATTTTTGTATTTAAACGATACAAACTGTACAAACAGCGTGTCAGTTCAAGTGCACTTGAAATACCTGAAAATGCCGAAAGGCGAAACCCGGGTCGTTAGCGACAAAACTCAAATAAATGTACAAAATTCAAACGATTAAAAAAAGCAGATAATTAATTTAACTTCAAATTGAAAGAGATATGACGATATACAAATTGATAAATGATTATTAATTTATATGACACCGAACTGCCAAAAATGTAAAATCATTAAATTATTCGCAAGTTTTCTAAAAAACATATGTTGTTTTATTTAGATTTTATTAACAAGTCTTCGCTATTCATTTACTTTCTTTTATAAATATTGAAACTGATAAAGAATTGGTAAATTAAATATTTACTAAAATAGGAAAAATAAGGAAACTTTGCAGAAAAAAATAATGATTTAATGATTAACTTACACGAGATTCTTTTTTCATTATTTGAATAAAAGGAGATCAAAAGCATAACTTTTTGTTGTCATATATTTACTACTCTAAACTCTAAGCCAGGGATGCCCAACTAAAATCACTAGGTGGGCAAAAAAAAAAAATTTAATGGCCCACACATAAATATTTTGAACATTAAAATTAAATGATATTTTTGTATACAATAAATTTTATAAAATGATTACTTTTTACTGTCATCGGTAATTTGGAGGTTGCGAATCGCAGTAGATTAGTAAAATTTTGATAAAAGTTTGATTTACGATTTTTAACATTGAGAAAAATGACTCGCATAAGTAAGTGGTGCCAATGTATTTTGTAGTTTTTTTAAATGCATTTTACCAATAACAACATGACAAATCTTTAGAACGTTGAAAACCTTGGAAGGACCACACAAAACCTTCATTCGGGCCACACTGGCCCGTGGGCCAATATTTGAGCATGCCTGCTCTTAATGAAGCTTATTTTATTAAACGTCATTCTACAAGAACAGCTTGTTATTCGGTTGCTCAGCCTCTTTTTATCGGATGGATTAATGATACAAAGACTGGATTAGGACAGGATTAGTGGCTGGCTTATCTCTCTCATAACACGCCGTTTTTAGGATCGGAAGCTTGGATAGACATAAAGACTCTACAGACAATCATGACTACAATCACAAATCGTTAAATCGAATGAAAAATTTGTTTATGAAAATTTTGACTCGGTAAAAACCGCATCCAATGAAAATCTCGTTAAAGAAAAGAAACGCAACTAGTAAATAATATAAACACCGATAGAGAAAAAAAAACGTTCAATAATAGATTAAGACTTTCGATGGATTCGGCGGTAACTTTGTGGAAATTCATTTTTACATAAATTTTAAAATTATTCCACGTATTGCAATACGTGGAATAATCAAAGTTATTTTTAATTTTATATAGATTAAGACGTTTATTTCTTAAAATTTATTTTATGCGAAATCTTTTTGAATTGTCATAGGTGACCAGAAATGAATCTTAGAAATTCAACTATTTACTTGATGAATGGGTGAAGTGAATAAATAATCTGGAGCAGATTCTAAGATTGGACGTAAAATATAGTAAAGTCGAGTATTTTTTTTTAATATTTTTTTTCATTCCTTCGGGCATTCAACTTTATACCTACCAACGCCCTCTACAAATTCATACCCTTCATTCAATGTCAAAAGAAAATTATGCAGGGCGTGGTTGCCAACATTATAGTTTGCAGTTTTTTTTTTAAATAGTGTCATTCAAATAAGTTTGAAGATCGTCACTTTAGTTATAAATATTTACTTTGGATCAATTATTTGACCTTCTCTACACAATATTTATTCCGCGGTATCAAAATTGCAACGTCTTTGTGGAATGATAAATACGAGGAAAAAAAGATAAATTGAATGTCATACATTTTTCCGAAGTCCCGTTATTGCTCTTATTTTTAAGAAGCCATTATTTTGGTAGGTACTCGTTTATCTGTGTTCTATTAATCACTCGCATATATGGGAGCAAAAAAATTGTCGATGTGAATTTAGCAATACTGATATTAGAGATTAGTAAAAGTTCCTTTGCAAATTTTATATCTACGTATATACAGCGTGTTCAATTATTTATATTTTTTTAGTTTCGGTGAATATTTGTAAAAAATAGTAAAATTATTTCATCGCTTGTTCAAAAATTTGGTGAAAATGTTTTAAAGTTAAAATAATTTGTGATAAATATTTTTCTTGGTTTATCACGTGAAAATATTTTTATATTTTGAACGCAGAATACGCGTCGTTTCTCTGTGTGTTTTGATTTACCTTGTAGCCAGTGTGTTAATAAGTTAATATATTAAAGCAAAGAGCTTTGTAACGGTATTTTTCAGCTAAAATTCAGGGCTAAATTCATTTTGGATTCTCTGCAATTGATTTGTGTTCGTCTTCTGCCTTATATCAAAGAACATAGTGATTTAGAGTAAGAAAGAAAGTGATTCAATAGATATTATAATACTTTCATACTATAGCAAACGAGCCACTTTTGTTCACTATAAAGATTACTATTGAATTCTTTAACGAAGCATTCTTAATAGCTTAACTTTATTTGGGAGTACGAGGATTGAAATGGTAATACAGTATTTTGATTTCTATCTATGCGCAAATAATAATTAGAAGTAGCAATTTGAAACCTTTTACCAAAATGTATCCTTATAATCATACTTGTCGATTCAAACGATCTATTATGCGCAAAACAAAATAACTCACTAAAGCGAATTGTTCTTATTTTAAAAATACAAATTAGACACGCTGTATGTATCTTACGCTCGTGAATGTTTGTTGTTATTGTGTGTTCGTAAATATTATCCAACAGTTTATTTACATGGCTGTTTTTAGTGATTCCCCGAGTTCGATATCAGAAGTAGAGTGAGTGGGGTCAACCGGTAATCGACCCGTACACTATTAAAACTCTTGACTCGGCTCACCGGCGTACATAAGGCGACCGCAGTCTGAAGGAGCATCATTGAACAGGGCAGATTATTGCTAGCTTTGTAGCAATAGTTAGTTCTTTCGATTGTCAGTCAAGATGAAGTTTTTGTTTTTCTTCTTCGTTGCCGGCTTTTTGCAAGTGTCGTTTGCAGTGAGTATTTACATTTTTTTAATCATTAAATCACACAATTAAACAACGCTTTACTTTATAATTTTTTTGTAGTCTTAAAAATATACGTTAACATAATCATTCATATTTTTCACACAGAAGCTAAAAAATATTTTGGAAAGCGTGTGCGAATTAAAATTGTAAGCTTTCATGTAGAAGTTTCAATTGTTTTATAATAACAAACGCACTATTTTCTAGTAAGAATCTAATGTTATATATATCGCCAAAAAGGGACGTAACCCTCCTTATTTTTTAAATTTTTTTTTTTTTTTTTCATTTCAATGTTTCTTAAGCCGTGTAATCTTAAAACACGTTCTATCAAAAAGATGTAAGCTGCAAACCATGAATTAGTACCTATTTTAGCTTTAAAGTTTAAAAAAGTAGGGCCCATGTAATTTGCGGAAAGGAAAAAGGACAGATATAGCTCTGTGTATGTTACATCCTTTTGCCTTTCTTGTGTTGATATATATGTAGATTTATAAATCGAATAACTTTCAAAATATATTCAATTTAAATGCTAAATATACCTTTTTATATATTTGTATCAATAGAATAGAACTTAATAATTTACATTGTTAATTTTCATTCGCATTGCTATAACTGCATCAAATTAGTATGTGTCCGTGATTCAAAAGATGACTATATTTTTATTTATTTTATCAGGATCCAATAAAACGGAAAAAAAGGAGAAAAAATAATAAAAGTTGTGTGACATCAATGTCATATATTTTTATTGCTAGTTTCAAACATAATAATTGCCATCAAAAGAAATAAATGTATATGAATATACACTTATTCCTTTTAATGACAAATTTTATTATATGTTAAATTTTAATGTATATTAACTTTTAATTTTTGCATTCGTGTTTCTTTTGAAAACAAATTCAAGAAAAATATATCACCCATTTTCGTTATGCTTAATGCAAGGATTCCCAAACATATTGAAATACATGTCAAATTGAATATTTAAATACTGAATGGCGGCCAAATTGAAAAAAAATATATTTATTGAAATTCTATGGAAAATATTTGGACTTTAAAACCCCATTGCTGAGCATGTTAACATTTTTGCTACGAGGAATGTGGAGTACTATTGTTTTTCTATGTGTTCTGATTTCCCACGTAACAATGTGTAGGCAACAATTTTCAATCGTTAAAACATTTTTTTATTTAATTTCTGTGAATCTTTAATACGTTTTTGATATAAAAATATTGTTATTAACACGTTTTTTTTCCTTTTCCAGAATGAGCATTTTGCCGGAATTGCTCCAAGGATTGAATTGAATGATGGGAACTATATGCCTGTCTTTGGACTCGGTACAAGTGTGGTAAGTTAAAAAATATTTAATCATAACTCATAAAGTGTATGTAACATTTAAATATTTGAAAATTTTAAATCTACTTTATTTTATTGATTTTGTTTTGTGTGAAGGGCTTACTTTCGAAAGGGGATAAAACGGCGCCATGCAAATTTTAAATAAATTTTACTTGTATAATAAAAGCCTTTTTTATGCGGTAATTATAGTAGGTGCTTCATTTAAGCTGACTTTGTAACTAAGCTCGATTTTTGATAGTTGGTATTGACGTATTTAGCTGAGTTTCTAAATTCAAATATTAATCAAATTTAAATTTAGAAACTCAATTAAAGACATTAAAGACAAAAACTTGTTTTAGCCAATTTCACGAGAAAGCTGTTTATTGTTCATAAAGAATTAAAAAACAACAATATAAGTTTTCTTAGCTGGCAACCTTTCTCCTATTTTCTTATTTCAAATCCCACAAATAAAAACACATATTATATTACTCTTCATTTGTTTTAAAAAAACTATTTTCTTTAGTCACAATATAAAATTTGAGCTGAACGCCTCTGCAATATAAAATATATTATTTTATTAGATTCAGATTGAATTTCAAATCCATAAAAATAGTTTTCCATACACATAAATAGTAGTAAGATTTATTAAATAGAAAATCTTGATGAATTTTCCAGAAAGGTGGCAGCAAGCCTCTTGAGGTCCAGCATTCAGTAGAAGCTGCGATCAATGCTGGTTACCGTCACATTGATACAGCTGAAACCTACGAAACCGAAGATCAAGTCGGAGAAGCCATTAGGAATAAAATCCATGATGGAACCGTCAGACGTGAGGACTTGTTCATCACAACAAAGGTAGTTATTGAAATGTTTATTACAATGGGTTTCTTATCTAGTAAATAGTTTACGAAAGTATTTTAAAACTTGACCAAGAAATTTCAATTTACTAATTGGAAAATGGCTGTTTTTATGTTATATATTTGCTGTTTTTCCTTATATACATATGATGTTTACCATATTGAAGCAAATAAAATCAAAGAATTATAATTATTACAATTCATTAATCAGTTTAAGGATTAACATAATGATGTATTTTTGATTTCAAAATGAAAATGAGTTGCAACGCAAAAGTGTTAATGTAAGATTAAAAAAATCATAGCGCCCTCATTAAAAATTGAAAAACTGAATTGAAACAAATTTTAATAAACTGAATTTCATTAAACTGCATGTTTTTTTCAGCTATGGAATGACCACCATAGACAAGACTTGGTTGTACCAGCTTTGAAGGAATCTCTTCACAAACTTGGACTCGACTATGTCGATATGTACCTGATTCATTTCCCCGTAGAAGATTTCGTAAGAATATTTATTATATTTTCTTTTATAGCTCATAATTGTATGACACTAATATATTAATTTAAATATCAATCAATCTTTACCAGTGGTAAGGAACTTTTCCAATGTTGAGTGATTACAAAACATTAAATGTAACCATATAAATATGCATCAAGAAAATTCGATTAGATGCACTTCAATTTTTTTTAAGTCAGTTTAAATCTGTCTTAAATATATGAACATCAAAAAGTTATGATTTAAGTTCTGGGTTTACCTCCCCTGATCTATATCACTCAAGTGTAATGCTGATAGACTATTGGACTATTAGAGCTGATGAAATAGCTGATATACTCCACAATATACTGTTATTGTTACATGTTACTTTCTATTTATAAGGAGATCACAGTTTTTATAGAATAAATTAACATGTGGTTAGTAATATTAAAATGATTACATATGTCATATCTGGTTAAACCACTGGTTGCTATGTAAGCTATGTGTAACTATTGTAAAATATGACAGGTAGACAGTTTGAATTGAAGTAAATGTAGGTCCAACTATTGCTTCGTAAATAGCAAGCTCATTGTTTGTGCTAACATCTTCCAAGATGTGTACTTTGAGATATTTAAAGATGACATCAACAGTCCTTTCAAAAATCAACAAAATATTATTTTAGTGAAGATTGTTATAAGCAATTGGTAGCCTTAAAGAAAGGTGGAATACATATGTATTTGTCTTCAATAGAAAAACTTCACATTCGGAGAAACTGACTACATCGAAACATGGAGAGCAATGGAAGAGTGCAAGAGATTGGGACTTACCAAGTCTATCGGTCTGTCAAACTTCAACGTGAAACAAATTGAAAGAGTCCTTCAAGTGGCTACCATCAAACCAGCAGCTCTTGAGATTGAGGTAAGACCTCAAATTATTCAACCCGTTAAGTAAAAGAATGTATTTCCCAATGAAAAGTTCATTCTTTGATATTTCAATTTATGGATATACTTCCACCCCGACGGACTGTTTTACAACCGCTTCTCTTTAAACAACTTCTATTGAGATAATCCATTTATAATCCATATGTGTGCTTCACAAATCAAAGCTATACATATGTAAGTACTTAATTCTGATGTAATAATTTAATAATTATTAATTAATAATTAAGCAGTCAAAATGAAGTATTACTCTTCAAGATAGTCAAGAGAGCATGTCTGTGAGCCAAAATGGTTTTATTAATTTTTTTCCTGAATATGTTTATCTTTTTTGTAGGTGAATCCCAACTTGACTCAAAAGAAATTGCGTCAATTTTGCAAAGACAATGGAATTGTCGTAATTGCTTATGCACCTCTAGGATCCTTGCCCCAAGCCAAGAAAAATGACAAGTCACCTGCTCCCGGTGTGGATGATCCCCTTCTTGCTCAGCTTTCTCACAAGTACAACAAAAACCCATACCAGATCGTCCTCCGTTATCTGGTAAGTCAAAAATATTAATAATCATATAAGCCAAAATTTTATAATGTACTAGCCGGTACCCGGAAAGCGTTGCAATGCCACTCAAAGAAAGAAAGTGTTTGTGTTTATTGAAGTGCTTTTGTATGCACAATATTTTAGATAAATAATTTCGATTTAATTTCACTAACATTGATCGGTATCAATGTCGTTTGCTGTTTTTCTTTTTTCGATTGTCTATGGCACGACACATGCGTCACCTACTGAAAATTAATTGTACTATGCCTATAACCTTCGCGCAAGTGCAAGCAATAAGTTGGTAAAGTTATATCGCAAAAGGATGAACTGGTATGGCAACTCATAAAATACGAACAAACAAGCAAACATTGATTTTAATATATTAGATTTTAAATGTTTTATATATACAATTTTGTTTAAAAATTAATATGATATATATGTACTTACAAAAATCAAATAATATTGTATAAAGAAAAATTTATATGAGGAAAAGATTTACCTTGTTTGATTCGTGCTTGTATTTTTTACAGATCGACAGCGAAACTGTCCCAATTCCCAAATCAGGAAACCCAGTCCGTCTTCAAGAAAACATTGATGTCTTTGATTTCTGTCTGACTCCCGAAGAAGTTCACCAAATTGATCAGTTCAACAAGGACTACCGCCTAATTGATATCCCAGAATGGAGACCACACAAATACTATCCATTCGGCCCAGACGCCTAAATCATATTGAGTTGTTTAATTATTCTAAATAACATTTTTGTTTTATTACTTTGTGATATTAATTAAAAACAAATAAAATATTTGTATTTTTTTAGTTAAATGACTATTTTATTTTTTACTTTAATCATATATAAAAACTTTATTATTCTCTTTAAAAGATTTCGATTTTTTTACTTTTTGTCTAAGACTAAAATGAAAACATATGAGTCTAGTACTGCCATCTGTTGTCTATTTGTAACAAGCCTGGAGTTGTAAAAATACACTGGAATCTATTTTTGACCCAAACATATTTTGTCTGGCAGAAGCAACAGGTTAGTATATCAGAAATTCTGACACAGCTTTGTGAATTCTATTTTCGACAGCACAAATCACTCACTAAGGATTTATTTGATAGTATAATATTTTCTTTGAATTGACACAAAAGTCACACGTTAGAAGTTGATAAATTTATAAGAGTAATTAATGATGTCTCGGCTTATTCTGAACATTGTAGTGTTATCGTCATTATCATATATAGTTGTGTTTGGACAAATCGGTAAGTTAAAGTTGTTGTTTTTCTTATATTTATGGTTTGGAGTGTTTAAAGCACATTATTATTATTTAAAAATATACTAATTATCTTATTTTTATATAAATATAGTTAACCAAGCATTGAGAAATCTTTTCTAGACTAAGCAATCCCTGATCAAATGTTTTCTTTGAACTTGGAGCAATAGACTCCTTACAATGTGTATGAACGGGATTTAGTTTTACAAGAAATGGTTATGATTTGTCCAACCACTCGTGCAGTTTTAGGAGAAGGTAGGAATAGTAGGGTAAAGAAGAGATCTTTTAATTTTTCGAATAGCCGGTATCAATGATCAGATGGGTCAGATGAAATGAAGTAGAAAAGCGTCATTCATAAATTAAAACCTTTGACTCTGCAACCAATTAGAATGAATGCTTCCAATTTTACGTTTATGAAAATGGTTGAGTTTTACTTCAGAGCTTTTGTGTCAAAATTGTGGTGTCATCAATGGTTTAAATCACAGAAATGATATTGTTTAGTGGACGTTTAAATTTGTGTCGATTCATTCAAAATTACTTCATTACCAATATCTCTTTTCGCCAACATAATTTTCAATACAGATGGTATAGATTAAAGGCCTGCACGGGCCGAAATTTTTAATTCTACCCAGCCCAAGCCCGAAACTCTCTGACCCTAGCCTTAGGCTCATTCCAGAACATCTTACCCGAACCCGACCCAAGCCCTATAATTATTTCAACTTTTCAACAAACTTTTTAATCAACATTTTATATAATTTAATATCAACTCATCAAATTATAATATGTTTGTAATTTAGATAAACAATAATGGCGTATACGTCTGAAATAATCGGATTTATGGTTTATATTTTGTATACCCAGGCCTGAGTCCAAACTTTCGTTACCCGGCTCAGGCCTTTGGGCTTACCCGAGCCCGTGCAGACCTCTAGTGTAGATGTATGTAGACATACATAGAATGAAATTAAATATGGAACAGTAAGTTCATTTGATATATACTTTGAGAAGACCCCTTGTCCATATGATCCGCTGAATGTTATCTCGGACACTAATCAATTTCAATACATGAACATTTTTTTGATTGAATAAAACACATTTCATAGAACTACTTCCACATATAATATTATGATAAAAGAAGTGGAATGAGCGTAACCGATCCTGATCTTTACCAGAATTTATGTGGAATTAGTAGTATTTATTTATTTAAAATAATGCCTTTCTACCAAGAAATGAGTTAACACCTTGTGATGAAGATTTTTTATAATAATACAGAATCCAACTAAATCTATATTTTGAAAATGAAAATTTTAGACGCATGATACTATTTTATTGAGGGTGCAACATTTAGATTAGTGATGCTTAGTTAAATATTCAATTGTAATATTCCACCATATATGTACACCATTACATTAATTTTCACAAAACTGCTGTCATGCTAAAATAAAAGCAGTTTATAATATGCAACACATCAATAATATGCACACATCTTATATTATACATTCATATGCTCAAACAATATCTTGAGAGATTGTGTTTTATTGCTCCCGGTAGCCTTCTAATTTAATAGTACCTAGTAGAAAATAATGTCAGTGCCATCTGTTGGTATTTTCTTAACACCCATGATCACATGTTCATTTGCTCTCTTTTTCTCCTGCATATTATTATGCACAGACTCAGTGTTCTGCTGTATGTTACAAATATACTTATTTAAAATCAAAGCAAATACCGTAAATTGGGGTGAATAGAGACTGCGGGGTGAATAGAGACAAAAACAAGGATTGAACTTTAGCACAACTTTACTAAGTATCCAATGTATTTTTTATTGTTTATATAGAATTCATTACTATGACTATAATACTATCTCTCGAATAACAAAACCAAACCAACTAAATGATTGGCCAAAAATAAAAAAAACGTGTTTAAGATCGATGCCTGTGCATCCTTACTTTTTGACCCCTTATAAACATCTCTTTTATTGTACGAAAATTATAATCAATCAAGTTTTTTTTAGTCAATAAGTAACGTAAAACGGAGTGAATAAAGACGCTTATAGAATATAGGTTCATATATTCCAATCATTACAATCTGTTGTTTTGTCTCTATTCACCTGCCAAATCGTCTCTATTCACCCCAATACAATGTGAATTGAGACATCGAACAAAATTGACTGTGTCTTAATAACGATAGTGAATATTTGAAAAATATTGTCATGAATGTGTAGTAGGACCATAGAAACACGTTTCAAGCCTTTTATATTTTAATTATGTTGTGCAGGTATGAAGATACATAGTCGTTAAGGGTAAAAAGTGTCTCTATTAACCCTGTTTTACGGTATATCTTGTAGTAAGTTTGAACTGTCATTATGTCGCTACAAAGGAAAGCAAGAGATGTTATCAAAGAATTTGTGTGTCATACATATATGATATTAACCATTATCCCTTCGTTTGTATTTGGTATTACCAGGAAGCATCTGCCACCAAGATTCGGATTGTTTAGATGGACTTCAATGTAATACCATCCTGTGCATTTGCAAGATAA
The DNA here is from genome assembly GCA_028554975.1 of Himalopsyche kuldschensis. Lineage (NCBI taxonomy): Eukaryota > Metazoa > Arthropoda > Insecta > Trichoptera > Rhyacophilidae > Himalopsyche > Himalopsyche kuldschensis. The sequence goes on from JAHFWI010000036.1 coordinate 3,501,626, forward strand.
AGCATGTCCAGAATGGCAAATACTGCTTCCCAGGTGCGAAATATTTTACAAACAATAATATATCAACGCATCTATCACTGCCATCAATTCGCCTCATCAATATGTCCTATGAAGACATCTTTCACTAATTGTTTCAAGTATTTTCATCTTCAAATTAAACCACTTAGAATCGACAGTACACCAGTAACACCTTTAAGTAAAGTGATAAAAAAAATAACACCTTTTTAGTACTTCCGCATTAGATTTATTAGGATCATGACCGATTTTGCTCATCGCAAGCATTATAGCTTGATAATAAATTCAAAAATATAGCATTTTTTAAGTGTTTGATATACAGATGTTGTAAAACTGACTTTAGTATTATTATAATAAATTTTCAATATCAAATTTCATACACTTTCATGAGTTTTTATGTAACGAACTAGGTTTAACCTTCGCTGCACGGTGATATGTATTTACTACAACTCGACTCTAATAATGAGAATATTTCTATTAAATATAATAGATACTGATCTGAGAATTTTTGTATTCCTCAGTAATGTTATTACGTATTAAATAAAATTACAGTTATGTATGGTTATTCATTTGCAGCGATGGAAATAAATAATTAGTGGAAGAATCGGGCAAAGAATCACCCATACACACAAACGTATTCCAATTTATGCGCGTGTGTAAGCGCGAGGGCGAGCGTACTCTTGCAGGTGTTCAGCTCCGGCGCGAAAGCGCATGCGTAGAAGTGATCGACTTCGAACTAGCCATTCATTTCGTCATTACGAATTCGACTGCCGACGGGTGAAGACGTCGGAGCGGCAGCTAATTGCGATGTTTTTTTCTTCTTTTCAGACACTTAGATTACAAAAATTGTTATATTTCAACTTCAACCATAGTCAATCAAAGCAATGTCTAGAAATATTCACATTTTTCCGGTTTTTAAATAACTTTTTCATATGGTGTAGTAAATACATATCACCGGAGCTCGCGGAAGTTTTTAGCACAGTATGGGGAGGGTTAAGAACTAATACGTTATGCAAACTAATTTGAAGTATTCTATTTAAGATTTAAAATTGTATTTAAAATTAATTTATAAATGTCAAAATGGTCTTGTCTCCTGATCTATGATAAATATCATTATATTTTTTTGGGTTAACAGACTGTAAATATTATTTCAAAACAATAATAATAAAGTGTCAATGTGATTTCATAATAACCTTGTATTTATGCCTCTATTTTACATTAGAAACAAGAAAGGCACAAATAATTTACGGATGTTTTCAGACTTTAAAATGGATTCGCTTTTGAATATTATAAACATCCAATAATTTACATCTCATTTCCGTCATTTAAATTGCATAACTCAAATAAATTAGATGGCCAAAACCAAATAACAGTAATAATTTAAAGTATCTAGGTTTATTAATAAAAGCTCAAGTATTTGTTCATGAAAAAAAGAAGGAACTCGACTAGAATGTTTCTTGAGATATCAGTTATTAATTACTAATTTTTGAATAATTTATGACACATTCATATTTGAGTTTGTCATCTTAATTTAGCAATACAAATTTCATACTACATCATACACTTCATGTAAATGTATCATAAAAAACTAAAACATCCAATAAATCATGAGTATTATAACAATCTTCTTTTGAAAATAAATTTCATAAAAATAACAATTATGTACCAACATTACGGATATTAAATTTGAATCGATTGAATTTTGACGGTCCAAAGAAATAAAGTTTGGTATTGAAATTCCATGAAGCACCTTCAGTCAAAATCCTTAAATATGGATATTTTTCATGGAATGACTTTAAGCTATATCCACACAACTTCTTCATAATAGCGATTCAATGAAATTTTATTTTCATTAATGGAATAGTCTCAATCATCTATTGTTAAACAGCATTGTCATTATATGTAGGTTATGTAAGGCATTATTGAATTTAACAATAACCAATAATATACATAGTATTGGAGTGGGACCTAATATGAAAAATACCCAAACCTGGCCACCCATTGAAGCTGGTTTAAAGGAAGTTTGACGATACCAATTGAATTGATTTTCCATATTATAGGAAATCGCTTTTTCTATAATAATATGTAATAATTTAAGTTCATGTTAGGAAGCTTGACTTAAGACATAAATATATTTGAATATTGTTTTAAGAAAGACTTGCGTGCTATTATTAAATAATTTACATGTCGATGAGTTAATGCCAATAAATCAAATTTTATTGAATCAATATCATCATTATCTCATTTTGAATAGTTTTGTCAAGAGTGAAAATCAGTGCGCTACCCATTACTTACTTGTATTTTGTTGAGCCAATGACCTATATTCGCTTAATTGCTGCAGTAACTTCATCCCATTCATTATCCTCTCATCGACTAATGAAAGTCTGTTGACAGTCCACCATAACAATTTCAATTGATGCCAAAATAACTGACAATTCATATCATTTACATAACTAGTTGTCAACTACGATGAAATATGCTGGTTCACCGATCAATGTGACGATTATAGACAAATATGCCAAAACACTACATTAGGAATACAGAGATGTCGCTGTGATCAGTAAGTAATATGATTATGTAAACATCTAAATAATAGCTTTATTTAACCATAGTTATATTCACTGTTATATCAAAGCCGTCTGATATCAAATAATACAATGGAGTCGTTACTAAAATCCGACAAAGTTGTACAAATATTTTGACTTGAGTGAATGCACAGCATATAAGATTTGGTACATGACAATCTTATTTCAACCAAGGTCTCTTAAAAACTTTAATCTGTAATTAAATAAGATCTTATGCTAGTGTAACATTCTTTTGTAGCAATATAAAATTATTCTGGAATGTGGCATTGGATAAAAAGCAATACAAATACTTATTATTTTTAAAAGAATTCTAGTGCCAATTATTAAATGTTTTCTTTTGTACTTTTTCTCAGTGAAGATTTTAATGCATATGTGGCCAACCTTTATAGCAGCCGGGCCAGATTTTGGAAATGAGATTTTTACCTGGCCACAATCTTCACAATTATTTTTATAGTTATGCATAGGAAAGAAAAAAAAAATAACATTAATCTTAATATTATAAAAAGTAAAAGATGTTGAGTAGAAATTTTATTGCTTAATGAATTTATTGTCCTCTAGTGCAGTGGTTCTCACGTAAAATGTGGCTGTGGCCGCATTAGAAACATCAGCGGTTCTATGAAAATGGCTGATAGCCGCACCAAATTTTTGTGTTGAGTCTTTTTTGTCAAAAATACCTAAACATGTATGTATGTGTTTGAGTCTTTGCGACCAAACAATTCTTGATGTACAATAAAATGCATACAAAATATAAAATTTTCAGTCTTTATTGGCAAACGAACTTGTAAAAACTAAAAACAGATTTTTATCAACTCTCAAGCTGTTGATGGCCGCAGCAAAATCCTATGGTGGCCGCACATGAAAACCACTGCTTTAGTGTCTGGAAAAATAATTTCTTGATCGTTTCTTAACACTTAAAAAATAAAGGAAATTTTGGTAAATTATGGATATATGGTCATGGGACAGAATTTTTGTAAAGATTTATGAAAAATGAGCACATTACACGAAATGAATGTAAAGCTTACGATTTTTTTTGAAATGTTTCGTCTTTAATTTTTAAATTTATTTTAATAGAAGATCCTAAACAATACTTCGCAATAAGTATGAAATCGAGTTGTTTTAATTTACAGGAGCAAAAATGCAACCACAACTACACAAATAATAATATTTTACAGATAGAGACAGTCACATAAGTTTATTATTTGTTTAAAATAAAAAGAATTATTTTGCTATAGGCTAATATTAAAAAACAAATTCTTCTTTCAGAACTCGTACAATAATCAGTAATATTCTTCAGATTTAATCATTTTGATTCCACATTTTATAATAATCCACAAGAACTCAAAGGGTAAATTATTGATTGAGTAGGCATTTACTTGGAAGCACTCCATTATATTACGGTAAGAAAAATAACAATGTTCTACATAAATTATTTTATATATATTTGTTGATAGTTATTACGCCTTCGTACAAATCAACAAAAAATATAAAATAATTTATGTAGAACTAAAATACATTGTTATTTTTCTTACCGTATTTCAAAACATAAAATTATAAGCCAGTATATATACATTTTTTGAGCTTAGCTCGAGAGGATTGGGATTCTGTCCCGTGACCATATATCCATAACTAACCGAATTTTTTATGAAAGCTGAGATTCTTTTAGAAATACTCATCAAGAATTATGGAAATCTTTTGTAGTGCATAAAATATACAATAAAAAGTTTAATTTTCTTCATCTCTGTGGACCAAAAATAAGCCCCCGCGGACCATGGGTTGGCCACCTATGCTTTAAAGTTTCACTGGATAATAAATATGAAACAGTTCATTATTTAAATCTCATTTTGATTTTATCACAAGTTGACTAAAAAATAGAAAAAAATATACAAATAATTTAATCAATATAAAACAAAATGACCACAGTTTGCAATTAAATACGTCAAATATAAACAATGTTTGCATCAGTAATATAAAAATAGATTTTTATTTAATACTCGTTAGTTACATGTGAGTTATTTAAGCTTTTTGGGAAGAATTTAGAGTTCATTTTTGTAATTCATGTTATTGAAATTTGTTATTAAAATAATGATTTAACTATTTTTGCTGATGCGTGAATGACAATTATCTTTTAAATTTAGTGATAACAAACAACCTGATGGAAATCTGTTTATTAACCTAGTTATTTTTTTTATAACAACGAAATATGAATTTTCATATAAATATTGAGCTGAAGTAATAAGATATTAAATTTTAAATTAAATAATAGATGGCAGTCGTAAAGCTTGTTATTTTAATTTCATGATTTATTGTTAATAACAAACTGATTGTTTTATTATTGAGTATGTATTATTTTTTTAGGTTCCATTACTACAATTCAACAGTTCAAGAATGTCTCGTAAAAAGAAATCTTTCACTACTTACAGACCAAAAGTATTTTTTTGATAGTAAGTTTCTTTTCATATTATCATGTTTTGGAAACTTTCTATCATGATTTTTTCATAAATATGTTTTGTGAATATTCAATATTGCAGAAGACATAGAGACAGCATCTGAAAAACCATTCTTGGGCATATTAGGAGCAGGTCTGGCTGTTGGACTAATTGGATTTTTAGGACTTCTTATAGCATTTTTCCACTGTTGCCATATGCGCCAAAAGTAAGTTTACATAAACATTTTTGGCTATAAATATTAAGCTCTGACATCTATTGAAAATTTTATGTACTTAAATTTTCAATATAATATGCACCAGGGGTGTGGAGTCGGAGTCGGAGACGTCGCGGCGTTTTGGCCGGAGTCGGAAATTTTGACCTTTTTATTCCTGCATATTATATGACAAATTTGGCTATTGACCGGATTGGTAGGGTTGATATTTAGACACATAAATAGGAAAATTAGGATAAAAAGTGACGATATCGATTCCTGTTTTTGGTCAATGTTGGAGTCGGAGTCTGAGTAGGAGTCGTGCTTTTGGTGAATCCTGTAGTCGAAGTCAAACTTTTTTTAACGACTCCACAGTCCTGGTTACAAACTAAATATTTTTTTTCGTAGGCAATGTCATTTTTATACAGTGCCAGAAAAGATATTTGTATCGATGATTATGATTTTGTAGTTTACCTCTTTTGTTTTGTTATACTACACTTTACACAAAATGTAAAAATAAAGGATGTTTTGGCAGGTAAATACCTGTATTTGAGATAGAAAGCAAGGAAAAATAGCTTTTTTGTTCATATCTTATCATATCTTCTGCTTAATAATTAAATTAAATGGGAACTGGAAGACTTAAATATGTATTATGAAAGTCTTTTCATATCAGTAAGTATGTCTGCTTTTGATTCCCATGATGAATTAGCAGCTAACAAAGGTTTGAAAAGTAGTCTCATTTAATTCAATAGGCTTATATTTTTTCATACTTTCGATGGATTCGACAGTAACTTCGTGGAAGTTCATTTCAATATAAAATTTAAAATAACTTTGATTATTCCACGTAACGTGTTTATGCCTTCAGAAGCATCTTCTATAATCATTTATTTTCTTTGTTTTGATTCTAAAACCCCCCCTTGCTTTCCGTAAAAAGTAAAAATTCCAAACTCTATTTTGTATCATTTTAAAATATTAGAATCAATCATCCTTCATTACTTACGCAAACTTTGCGATAGTAAATCCGAAGATGCTTCTGAAAGAGGCGAAATACTTGTCACAATTGGTAACACAATACGTGGAATGATCAAAATTATTTATATTTTTTCATTTATTTCTTGAATATCCTTTTTAGAAAACATCATAAATTAATTTAATGTCTCTCTTTATAGTATATAAATAATGATAACTTCTAAATATTGAGATAATATTGACCTTTGATATTTTCAGGGATAACAAATATGAAAAAGAACTAAACGCATTGATTGCCAAGAATGGAGGTAAATTACGCAGCCCTGCACTAGCATCGATAGCGGAAAGAAATGAAAAAATGAATGAGGCATCCATTGGCCCTATATTTGGAGATGGCGGGATGGTGATGGCGTAGTATAATTATAAAATAGATTATTGATAGCAAATATACAATTATAACAAAATTAATCATGAATTATTACTTAATCCTTTCTTCAACATTACACCAATGACTTTGTGGATAGCTTTGACTTTGTGGATAGCTGTCAATGATTGGTGGAAAAGCATTGTTTTAAATAAATAAAATACACTGTTGTACTTCAGCTTAGATCAGGGGTCGTCAATTTTTTTATGCCTACCGCCCACTTTTGCTTATCCTTCATGGTAAAATGTGACCATTTCGTTCAGTTTATAAATTGGACTCACTATTTATAAGGCTGAAGAAGATTATAATATTTGCAGCATATTATACAAAAAAATCTCACAGCAAGTCGCAGACAAATGCAACTAATACTCCCTACACCAAAATCAAACATTTGAGACGCAATAAAAAAAATCCCGTTAAATTGAACTTATAAAGGGTATTTCAATAGGGACGCTCAAAATATGTTACTTTGTCCTGCTGAGTAGATTATTCATTGTTTAGTGGCCAAATTTGAGTCAACCAGTTTGGTAAATAATCGGCCAACACCTACTTGTACGTCATCAAAATACAATATCCGGTGAAAACATTGCTGCTGTGTGTGAAAGTGTACAGGAAAACCCAAGGCAGCTTATTTCTCGTTGTTCACGAGAACTTGGCTTTTCTGCGACTTCAACTTGGCGAATTTTGAATCGGGCCTTATTTCTGCACCCTTATAAAATCCAACTAACCAAGGAACTTCAGGTAAACGACCACCGACAACGCCTGATTGGGTTGTGGAGCAGTTGGAAGTTTACCCAAATTTGTCAAAAAAGTCAACTTTAGCGACATGGCCCATTTTATAATGAATGGATATTGGCAGACATTTGATGCTATATTCCATATTTAATGCCGTAAAATATACTTACAAATGAAATTAAAATTTAGCCGCAATCTCACAAACAACTTTTTTTATTTACATTTCAAAACTAAGCGTCCTTATAAAAAGACCCTTTATATGTATAGTATAAATACAACTCTTCAATTATTATATGACAAATCCACTAGTCATGCTAATATTTAGAATGTGAGACAAAAACTATAAAAATAAAAGTTACAAACCTGCTTTTGACAGACATATGCACAACCAAGTCCGTTGACGGCTTGGATGCAATTGATGTGCATGACGTAATGGCGAACTCACTACACGACCTTCTGTGTGTGTCTCTAATCTCTTTCACTTGACTGGATTGTATATATTGTGTAACAACTGGCCTCTGTAACTTCCAATCCCGGTCTCCGACCCAACCCGTATCTCCGAATATATGAATGCCCATCGACTGCCTCACAGGGCGGCGGAACCCATCTGGTTGATAGAAGAGACAAGCAGTATTTAGGCTCCCAGAAGCATTCGCAGGTGGTCCATCGTCACCTTTTTATTATTATTAAGGGGCTAGCTTGTCCGCTCTCTTACCTCCGAATTTCTGATAGTCATCCCACCGTGCTCCTAATATTCGCCGCAAGCATCTGTTTTCAAATCACAGTATACGGTTACCCTGTGCTTTTGTAATGTGTCATGACTCGCAACTGTAACTGAAAGTCAGTATGGATGAGTTGAACAAGTGGCACGTGATTCAACAAGTATAACAGTGAGTTTCAGACATTCCGCATTGGGTTAAAGGTTGCTCCAGCTGTCCCCATTGAATAATATCTCTAATGGTATACTGAACATAATATCCCCTCCCCAATGGTATATTAAACAGCTTACAAATTATCTGACATAAGAAACCAAAGAATGTAAATTATATTAATAAATGTATAATGTACTATATACAGTTATAATTAAAAATTTCGACTGAAGGTGCTTGATGGAATTTCAATATCAAATTTGAATCGTTTGAATTTTGTACTTTTCAATGAGCTTTGTCGCTAACGACCCGGGTTTTGCCTTGCGGCATCTTCATGCATTTCAAGTGCACGGAAGTACATACGTGCATGGAAAAGTACAAAATTCAAAGGATTCAAAAACAATATATGTACAGTTATATGGAAAAGTAAAATTATGAAAATAAGCTGGTCCAATCAGCTATCGAGATTATATTTATGCATTTATTTATATTCAAGTTTTGCCAAAAATTTACCAACCACCAAAATGTTTTTTACCATGATAATATATACGATTTATAAGCTTACAGTGTAGCCAAATCTTGCCATGATTATTATGAGCCGGTTTCATCGCTAAAATATTACTCGGGGGCGTTTCGTGAAAAAATCCGTCCGGTGATTTTTTCGCCGAAATATAAAATGCGTCTAAATTTAATACCAAAGGGTTCTTTGTCCCTTTGAAGTGTAAATTAAGTCCAGTTGAGTGAGGGTTGATAGGGTAGGACGCCCTGAATCTTGATTTTTTGAGTAAACATCTCGCCTGTTGCAATTATTTCGTTGGTTACCGATAATGTTGAATGAAATCCCAAAATAAATGCTACAGAAGTATTATGGTTACACAAAGATTTAAGCGTAATTGATTTAGAGGTCGTTCTTTGTTGTTGAAATTTTTCGTTATATAAAGTAATACAAATTTATTTTTTACGACGTATTATGTCAGTGATCTTCAACCTGTGGTCCGCGGACCAAAAACTTTAAACAAAAAAAAAAAAGCCATTATATGTATGTGTCAGCCGCAGCCAAATCTATATATGTATATAAAAATGAATGTTTGTGTGTATGTCCGCTATGGACTACTAAACCGCTCGACCGATCGATGTGAAACTTTACAAATTTATTGAGTACACTCCCGCAATGGTTTCTGGCCTACCAACCTCTCCCCCAACCACCCCCCAACCTCCACCCCCAATTTTTTTTTTAAACTTCTTGAATTTTTGAGACCACCTTCGAAGGTTTTGGCATACCCGCCCCATACGCTTCCCAAACCCCACCCCGACCTCCCCCCCAAAATTGATATCGATTTTTACAAATTTCTACTACACTTCCACGAAACTTTCTAGCATACACCACCTCCCCTACCCCACCCCCCCCCCAATCTCCACTACAATTGCTGGCGTAGCAAAGCGCGCAGGGTACAGCTAGTACTTTATAAAATATGTGACAGAAACATGACCTTTTTTTACATATTTATACTCCGTCCGGTCCGTACAAAGTCCGTCACTTTTCCCTTACAAAGAATACACCCATTTAATATTTTTTAGAATCAACTTACTTATAAAGGGTCTTTTTATAAGGACGCTTAGTTTTGAAATGTAAATAAAACAAGTTGTTTGTGAGATTTCGACTAAATTTTAATTTCATTTGCAAGTATATTTTACGGCATTAAATATGGAATATAGCATCAAATGTCTGCCAATATCCATTCATTATAAAATGGGCCATGTCGCTAAAGTTGACTTTTTTGACAAATTTGGGTAAACTTCCAACTGCTCCAGAACCCAATCAGGCGTTGTCTGTGGTCGTTTACCTGAAGTTCCTTGGTTAGTTGGATTTTATACGGGTGCAGACATAAGGCCCGATTCAAAATTCGCCAAGTTGAAGTCGCAGAAAAGCCAAGTTCTTGTTCAAGTATTCGTGTAACCTTACTAAGCTATATCTCTAAATTTATCAAATACTCTTTTGTATACAATGCCAGATATTTATGTTGCACGCTTGTTTCCTTTATTATTTTAATCAAATAATTATCTTTAACGTTAATTCGAAACACTCTTTGATAATAACGCGATGTAAAACTAATCTAACTTTGAATTGCAAATAAACATCCTGGATACCTGCTATTTCGAATGAATGAATGGCACATTGACGTCAGCCATAATATTACGAATGGAAGATAAGGATTGCACTTTCCTGAATTTCCAATAGTTTGAATTAAGTTATACTGCTAGATAATCTGGGAATACCGTCTCGGCTTCTCAAGACTTCTAAGGTTCCAGCGTTTTTTAATTTCTAATTTTGAGTTGATTTTAAGTAGTGGTACCGATCTACCATGTTTAAATGGGCAACTTGTTTTTATGTCACGGCTATAATAGTCTTTGGACTGTATCCCCTGCGCAAAGATTGGATCGAATTTCCGATTATTTTTCATTAATTTCTTCTGTATCTAAAATATTTATTTTCAGCAAAATACGATTTTTGTTGGGTGGGAAAATAGCCCATCGACACATCGTCAATATTAAAAAAAAAAGTTAGAGAAAAAATAAATAATGGTCATTAGAATTTTCAACTCGAAGAGAAAAACCATCTCACCCATGTCTTTTTTTATAATTGAACTTTTTTTGACTTTAACCCAGTCATACTCAACCTTTTTTTTCCTCCGGGCCGCATTCCGATTTTTGCTTTTGTATAGTAAATATAACACAGTATACTGCATACATATGTACATATGTATGTATTATGATTTCATAATATATTATAAATTTATGTATTCATGTATTTTTCAAAGAAAAATATAAAAATACGTAAAAAGTACACATAAATACCAATGTATCCAAAATCTTAAATCGTTTACTAAAAAACTAATGTGAATTTTGATATTGAGTTAAACATTTAACTATCTTCGTCGAAACAGGTACCTAGTTACTACAGGCTACTCTTAATACATCATCAAGGTGAGAATCAGTAAGGTGATTTCTATATACGCTCTTCGCATATTTTATTTTAGTTTATGACGATTCACAGATGATACGTAGATGATAATAATGTGAGCAGAAGCTGGGCACATTTTTGTACAGTTTTGAAATTTTCAGATACTAGTTTCCAAAATTCTGTCACTTTTCATTAAAAATAACTTCCAGATTTGTATAAATATTTGACGACTATAATTATTTTGGGTCGCACGTAAGGGATGATTGGGCTGCAGGTTGAGTATGGCTGCTTTAACCCATGCCCGACCGATCGCAGCCACGACGTCAAAAAGTATTGAAGTAAAAGGAAGTGTGTAAAAGTAAGTAGGATTTTCGTCATGCTTTAGTCACTCGCCGTTTATAAAGTTGGGATTAGACGTAAGAAAAATGATCCCTTTGATGGCAGAGCCATAGATAGTGCTCGGTACACACACAATGGAAACATGAACCAGAGTTAATGCTGCATGAAATATTGCTTGACTACTCCGACGTGCTTTGAATCGGAAAAAATATCAGGGTGAAAACTTCATTTTTACAACGGATATCATGGTCAGACGACAAAGCAAAGGATATTTCTCTATCGAGTTGACTTTAATATGATAAACGAAAATATATCTTGATTTTTTTGCATCTTTGATTGATCATGACACTTTCTTAACTTTTCCTTCCCGTTGGGTTAGAATGTTAGATAGAGGACTCCTACTACCACTGCATCTTAAATATCAGTGATACAATCTGTAAACTTTTGGTATTCTTAGATAATTGTTTTTTACATCTGTTGCATAAAAAATCTTTAATTTTTATCTACTAATTTCGTCTCAATTAAAATAAAAAAGAAAATAAGTCAGATTATTACTGGCCGAAAACTCTTAATGTCTCTTTAAATTGCCAGGATTCAAACTTCACTGCCCATACGCGATAAGATAATTATAGGAAAACTATCGATTTTTTAGAACGATGCATAAAGATACTTTAAAGAAAATATCATATTTTTTAATGCAATCAATGCCCATAAAGTCATACCACTGAGGTATTTTTAGGCCACCCTTCGGATCGCGCGTTATTTTTCAGGGACAGTCTTTCGAAGGTTAAAAAAAACAACACATTCCAGTTAGACAGACTCCATACCGTCTTTTACAAAAAATTACTGATCATTTTGTATATTTTATTTAATGCTGAAGAAACAAACATCGCAGTTATCCGAGATATTTTATCAAGTATGACGGACTGGGCTTAAGCTTAGTATGACTGCTCTAGAACTCTATGATACCCAGTTTGGGTATCAAGAAACATAATTCAACGAAAATAATTTCAATTTATCTTTTCAATTAAAAGTATTAGTTATTTTATATATCTATTTCCAAGTTTAAATGGATTTTATTTAGTAACTATACCACTGAAACAATTTTGTATTTTTATGACGCTTTCGGACTTTCGTTTTATTCGATATCCCGGTCAAATTTACGAATTTCTTTACAGAAATATAGAGGGTGAATTTTTGCCTTTAGTTCTATATAATCATATAGTTACCCTCTTCGAAGGGGGTCAAAAAGCATAATTGATTTATTTACAATTAGTTGCAATCAAAAATTTCCCTTGAATTTATTCTTCATTAATCGTTATTATTTTCTTTGTATTTTACTGTTTCCGATAAAGAGATGTTGGATGACTGAATAGCTAAACAGTTCTCAAAAAAGGTCTTTTGAGGTAAGTTCTGTAAAGAGTCCATATTTTCGACATTTGGAGTGGACATGATTTCAGAACACAATTTAGCATTAAGAATAATTTCCCGAAAGCGTTTAAAAATAAACTGTGATGTTTTTCCTTTTTGAAAGAGATGTACAATAAATTATTTCATTTGTTTTAATATTTGTGGAAATAAACACTCATTAAAATTATTTTCCTTAGCTTTTATTACCGTCCATAAAAAACAGCGTATTCTGGGAATCTACCTCTATTTGTAGAACAATTTAAAACCGCTAATTGATATCTCTTTAGAAATTATTTTATACAATTCAAGAAGCGGAAGCTGAAAGCTTTTTGATGCGAAAGTGCGGTTACGTGGTTTCTATTCACAACGAATACAATAATAAGGCGTTTAAAATATACATCTATTCTTCAAAGTTGTTGTTTTGAATAGTGCTAACGATATTAATCTGTTATCACACGGGTGAAAATGTATTCGTTAAATATAAAAAATAGGGAAGCTATTTAAAAAATATTACAATTTATATTATATATACGAAACATAACAGTATGTAAAATATTTTACCGACCTAGATTAAATAAAAAAGATTTTAAGTTAAGCTATGTTTGATTTCATACGGTGCCGAAACGATCACATATTTTCTTTTGTTTTTGTATTTAGCTGTCAGTGTTTTAGAATGCCTACTTAAATTCGAACAATTATTTGAAATTTTATATTTTTTTACTGCCAATAGGTGGCACAGTTATAGTATAGCGGTAATATAGTGATTTAGTACTGTGTTTATTTAAGTGACCGTTACCATATAAATTGTATTTTTATACAAATACTAGTATTGCTACCCGGCGTCGCTCGGACTAAGCGACCAATAATTATTTAATGTTATATCATTCGACATAATTATATCACAAAATCTAACATCCAAAATAGAGTTAAAATAAAATCACAAACTTTATTTAATTTGATGACAGCCCCATTCTCGCCCATTAAAATGTCCAACTTCAAAGGAAAAAAATCTAATTTGCTCTCAAAGAAATGTCAAATAATACCTTCACGTAAATAATAAACATTATTATTAATAATAAAAGCCGGGAAAAGTTCAGTAGAAGACTAATTTATTACATTTTGACTAAATGTCTTCGCCGATAAAAATTCAATCATATTTTCTTTCATATTCGTTTTTATGGCAACTTAATGACCAACAATGCAAAAGGGAATTACAGACCCACAGACATACATACGCCGTTTCGGTTTTATATATAAGATATATCAGAACATTAGAATTTACTGAGATTATTTATACAGTAAGCTTTAGAGTATCTAAATGGTCAGGTTCGTGGTCGAGTGCCATCGTCGTTATCTTGGGTTTCTGAACTCACCGGAGAGAGGTTGAGCAACTTATTAGCAGGCAATTAACATTAAAAATATATGGTGTTCATATCCTCGCTGGCAATCTTAAAAATGAAACGTCAAAAATAAAGTCATAATATCATTTCATCATCAGACATAGGTCATAATATGTCAAATAATTTCAGCTTCATATCAGCTGGGCAATCTTAAATTTGATATGTCAGAATGAACCATATACAAAGGTGACAAAATTAAATTCTAACCTTTTTTAATAAATAACTAACCATTAAAATATATTACTGGCCGTTTTATTTAATAACTGACCACATTCACACTGATACAATGACAACTGACCGTTTATTATATTAACTGACCATTTTGATTTTTAACTGACCATTTATTTATTTATCTGACCAAAACTTGAATTAGTTACTGACCCATTAAATACATGCCTGAAGTTAGTCCCTAGGTCTTTATTGGAGGACAAACAGTTGCGAAAGATTGCCGCTAGAGTCATTAGCTTTGGCGTGATAAAATATCGTTGCTGGTTCTTGGCATCGGTAGTCTCCATCGATGAACAGGAATAGTGGATATGATAGAAGCAGAAATAAAACACGAATATGTAGGCCAATCGATGTATTTATTTATGACAATTGTAAAATAAAATACATCTTTAATGGTTTTTAGCTAGACATTAAATCATTTATGTATGTCCTTATGTTAATTGAATAGTAATAATTTCTAATCAGTACACACCCAGTTTTTTTTGTTTTATAATCTAAACAACGCTCTTTATTTCCTGAAAAATAAACCAACGCCATCCCTCGAAAGAGCATTATTTTTAAATTGTTTATGGCAAAATGAAAATCAATGCATCAGCTCGCAAATATTTCTTAAAATAAAAAGCAACTTGAAGCAAACATGAGTTTTTTCAACTGTCGAAACACAAGTTGATGCAAAAATATAAGATAATTTATATGCAAATGTCTGCGAGAAAGCGTTCATAATTTGAAAATTCGTCCCTCTGAAATATATTCCGATATCCAATACATATTTAAATCATTTTATCTTGGATTTGTGTGTTGATAAAACGTCACCTTTCAATACATCAGCTGTCACAGTGACGCCATGTTTTTTCATCATGAATTTTATCAATTAAAATTCCGTTCGAAATTCGAATTCCATTAATGTCATTTATAATTGACGACTCTCATTTTAGTGTTTATAAATAATTTTACTTACTTAATTTCTTTGTCAAAATGCGTTAGATAGAAGTGTTATAAATAGAAAGATTTATTGAAAGATTTCTTTTATTTAATTTTTATAAGACAATCCATGAATGAGAACGGTTTTCAGAAACCGTTTAATCAAGTATTTATTACAGACAACATTTATGTTTAAATAACACCATTTTTTATCACTATAAGTTTAAAAAGCATACAATATGATCAATATAATTTTGGCTTCGCAAATATTTTCTTTTACTTTCATCTTACATGTATACTTCTACACAACTACTATATAAATAATGCCTTAAGTTAATGTAGTGTAAATAATTTCTAATCTACGGATTAAATTAGTTATGCCATAGAAAATGGCTTGAAAATCAGTTTCGAAAAAAAAAATCGCCAATATACCAGAGACAAATTTATCTTTGGGATAATTAGACGAATTTAAAAATCGATACAGATTCTCTTCCATCAAGAACAATATAACTGTGTCATTTAAATTTGAAATTATAATTTTAAAAAAAAAACAAATGACGTCAGTTACACGATTCTCGACTGTTTCCAGCTTTACATCTGATTGGGCAATGTGGCTGGGTATATGCCCAATCAGAAGAGAGCTGAGTTTATTAAGAATATATTTAAAAATATAAATATTATTTTAATAATACCATAGTATATGTAATAGAATATTGTGATTATAATTTACAACAGTTATAAACATATTACCAAAATCGACATAATGTATGAAACGATTTCCAGAAGGCTATAAATAATATTTATTGAACAACAACAATGTCATTCAAACGAAAAAAAAGAAAATTTTATTGTAAAAATATTTTAGGGATTTTTTCCTTATTTATTGGACTAGAAAACATAACCCATATTTAATATCAATATTACGCTGTTAAATATGTATTTAACGTATATTTTTTTTTGAGAAATCCTGAATAGAAAATGAAATCTTCATTGAAAAGTTTATCACTAGAAACTTGAGAATATTGACATAGGATTATAAGCTCCTTTACCACATAAAGTTTAAGTACAAATATATCATAATATACATTTAAAATCGGTATTTAGAAAAATCTTTTGGAAGTCTACTTTATGACGAACTTAAATATTTCTGTATCAATTTATAAAAATATTTATCTTACAAACCATTTTATTTTGGTTAGTTTTTCAACTCAACGACATTTATTTTTTCTTATTATTCCGAATTTTGAATTTACGAGTAAAATTGACAGATCAAACCACAGTCAAAGAAACATATTTTCAATAAATTCACTGTACGGTGACTCTAATAAATGTAAAATTTGATACGGAAAAAAAACCACAAAAATTAAATTGTTTTGAATTATGATTTTATTTGAATTGGGTAAAAAACAATAAATTCAGTAAATATCAAAAATATCGAATTCCGTTTGACAAAATATACGTCATATTTTAGCGCCATTTTTCCAGTGGCTTGCTCCGAAATAATTGCAACGCTGCTATTTATTCGGTTTCCCGAAAAGATTTATTCATCGGTCAACACCAATACGTAATTTTCAAATCCACAATTAATCACATAAACGTGCAAACAACATTCGCTGAGGCGTCGATGTTATTTCGTCTGCCTTTGACGTATCGCTTTTATAATTCGTGCCAGGCGAACGCCCACGAAATTTCAATAAACATCTGTGAAACGCTGATGTATGTGTAACGTAAAATCAAATTTATCGTAAACACAAGCCCATCTAGTTGGAATAAATTTAATTCTAAAAACAGACGTGGGAGTTTGTCTATGATTTTTTTAATAGACGGGCAACATTATTTTTGACACGCGTTTTGAAATTCGAAAAAACACGCGAGGTTCGCTATACATACATTAAATTATAAATGACAAAGGATTTTCGATCGCTTGGGAGCGTGAATATTTAAAAAATATATATAATTTCATAAACAATGTATTGGAAAATGACGTAGATCAAAGGTTAACATTCTTTCTTTTATCTAATCGAACTTATAGGTTTACCGATCTGCTCCTTTCCATAAATTGACTATAACTTAGATTTTTAGCGATGAAAGAATTCATCAATAGAAACAAATATTTAACCACGTTTTGAAATGTCAATCTTCAATTTGAGTAAGGTACTTTAAAGTGCAAATCATCGGATTTAACCATCAAAATAAATGAAATATTAGAGTTGTAGTAATTCAAAGCAAAATATTCCAAAAATGTTATGTAGATACTATGTATCCACAGTTTTTCAATCGATATTTCAGACCTTACTAGATACCAGGCAACAAGACGTATGCAATCCATATCAGTTATGGCTTTACAATACTATCGATAATTCTGATTTTTGTTTAGACTTTAACTTTAACTTTATACTGCAACCATGTTCGCATTGTAAAATTTCTTTTTTTGACATAATTAAACGACCAGATGTTGGTTTATCAAAAAAAATAATTGAATCATGTTGGTACGACCAAAATTCACCATTCAAATGAACGAATTTTTTTATTAAGTTGCAAAATAATACACGAATTTAATACACTTTATATATACATTTACAGAAATGTTTAAATAAAACGAAATATTCTGATTTTAAGCAAGAAATAATAGTAACCGTAAGAAAAGCTCGCAATGGAGGTAGGTTCGTATTAAAAAGGCTCTGTGGCGTGGAGGGCTCGTGTTATGAATCTAAAATTAATTTTGTAAGCCTCTCCTGCGGCACCTTTCGCTAGGATAATTAATTAACTTGATATCTCGGCCAATACACTGCCTTCCTGACAAGATGTTAAAGAAATATATACCTTGATTAATTGCCTTTTCAGATGAAATCTTCTTGCGATGATAATAACAATCAAAATACAATCAAGCTAATGCGAATATGATTTTAAGATATACAAAAATTAGCATTGCTTTCAAAGTTTGGATTTTAGATGTTTAAATGGTTAGATCACTGTATTCGCCTATATAAAGCTTATGTTTCTTTGAAAAAGTGACGTCTTTGGGTTCAGCTCTTTATTAACTCTTAATTATTTTTAACGAAATTGCTTGTGTGAGATCAGACGAGTACTATTTTGTCGGAACTCACTCTATGTCAATTTCAAATGCATTTTTGTATATCTTTTACTCTTATATATGCAAACTAAGTATTTTTTCTTTCAGTGTTTTCATCTTTTTTCACATTGCAAAAGCAATAAACTTATAATTTGTAATTTTTTCAATGTACATTTATAAATAAATAAATTAAAAGAACGGACAGTTCCGCTTGTAAAATACTATCAGAGTTATAGCAAAATATACTATAGCATCATTGATTATATGAAAGTAAAAATAAACTAACTGCTTCCATCATTGTTTCTTAGAACTTAATTACTTTTTTGTTATTTTTAAATAGGTTATGTAAAGTTTACTTTGTATATAATATAACGGTGAAGCTATATGGAAGAGTAAAAGAGATAAAAAATAATTATTATGTATAATATGCACTGCAAGCTTTGCTGCATAAAAGTTCTTAAGTGCTTAGTATCGTATTATTCAAATTTAAATCAAAACGATGAAAAATTAAAAAAAAACAAACTCAACTCATTCATTCATAAATTAAAATATAAAAGAAAATTTGTATTTAATAAAATAGTCACGACTCAAACATAATTAATCTAATAAAAATACGATGTGATATTGTACTTTTAAATATTTTCCGAATGATTCTTTAACAATTATTGCAATTAATTTTTCTGTCAAAGTCAATTTTTTGTTAAGTAAGCAAATATTCAAAAACTTCATAATGTAAAAACTTTTTGAATACCGATTTCAAAAATAAACATAACTTTAGGTACGTCATATAAATATTCATTTTCTTTTATTCCGTGTTAATTTTTCATATCAATGTGGGATCAAACAAAAAAAAATTTGGATTCAATAAAAATACGTTTTCTTAATATTTCCGTTGTTAAATTTCAAAAATAATCATAGAATATTCATAATTCAACTCAATAGAAAAATATTCATTCTGAAATAAATACGCAATCGGGGAAATCATTTAATACTTATGTCATTTTGATATCAAATTAAAGTAACATTTAATCTTAAATTAGTTACATTATTATATAATTAAATACATAATATATTATACTTTTTTGTATATAATACACAATAAACTAAACTGTCGAAGACTTGAATGCTTAAATCAATACGTAAATATATGTTTTCTTTATATTAAAAATATACAAAATGTGCTTGTGATGCTCTAATTCATGTCCATTTTAGTCGTTTGCCATAAGTCACATGTCCATCAGTAAAGAACCGGTCGTTTAGATTAAATGGGACTAAAATCAATTTGGAATTAAAAAGTAGACAAATTATAATATTTTGGCTGCATATTAATGCTTTTAATAATCTTATTTTTGAATTAGATATGATTAAAAATAGTACAAATTAGTAGGTTCTTTTTTCAAATAAATAAACATTTTTTATGTCAGTTAGTAATTTGAAAAAATATATAAGTCAAACAGTATTCAATGATACTAGATGAGCATCATTTTAATATAATCGGGGACAGTATATTTCGTTCGAAGGTGTAGAATTTCGATATGGGCTAGCGATGTTTGTGGCTTAGGGCTTAGCCCCACTTCTGGAATAGCCCCATTCTCTGGCACCTGCAGTTGGCTCCCCACAGATTACACCGGCAAGAGGAATTGTAGCAGCAGTCGTTGGGCCTGTGGTCGCAGTTTCCACCGCGCCTGATGCATGCTCTTCTGTAAACAAAAACACGGGAGGCACGTCTGAAAAGACATTAGAAAGTTAACCATGCGGATTGGAGTGAATGCATTCTCAGTCAAATTAAATCGAAATTAAAAAATATTTGCTATTCAATATTTGACACCGACAACTGTAATAAATCTAATGTATAAAAATCAATGATTGTTTGTTCGTATTTTATGCGTTGCCATACAGTTCATCCGATTGCGATAAAACTTTGTAAACTTATTGCTTGCACATACTAAAATCAACTTATAGTCTTTATATAAAAATATCTTAGGTCTTTTATATAAAAATCATTTTATACGCTGCCATACCGTTTATTTTGACAACATATATGTATATTGTTGCACTTGCGCAAAAGCTATAGGCATAGTACAATTAAATTTCAGTATGTGGCGCGTACCATAGACAATCGGCAAAAGACAAACGTCAAACGGCAATGTCATCGATACCGATCGCTAGTGATATTAAATCTAAATTATTTATCTAAAATATTATGCATCCGATAGCACTTCAATTAACACAAACATTTTCTTTCTTTGAGTGGCATTGCAACGCTTGGCTTGTATTTTATAATATCGATGGTGCCATCAATTATTGACGATTGATTATTAACATCATTGATTTTGGTTGCGTTATTCACCGATGGAAATCCAAAAAAAGACTATTACATAAATGATTTATGTCTAAAATAAATTTTAAAATAACTTTGATTATTTCACGTATTTATACTTTGATTCAGCCTTAAAAAAAACAGCTTTCGTAAAAGAGTTTCTCCTAAGAAAAGCTTCATTAAGAGTTAGAATGTTCCATATTGAAAGTTAACATGGCTACAAAAAGAAATCTAATTAATAACATAGTCGATTAAAGTAAAATATACACGTTTTCAAACTGTCGTAGATTCCATTCTCATTAAAGTAAACGTGAGTAAAATGATGTGAAGAATAGATTATATATTTGAATGGTGTCATCTACTTTTCTTAGAAAGTTATTGAATTTGATTATAACCCTTGATACACTTCCTGAATGAGTTTTTATCTATTACATCAAATTATATACAAAGAATTTTTATTAGACAATAATCTTTTTGACATTGTGTTCCATTATTTGAAATTTCCAATGGAAAATACCAGGTAATGAAAGAAAACTCACTCATTGTGAACATTATCAATTACTACAAAAAGTCTCAAATATTTCAAAGAGACCTGAGATTTACTTTCAACAAAATTAATAATACTATATTCAATATTGTGTCATTAGTACAATATACTCCTTAAGATCCTCATATTGGTTTTTGACGAATGTTTACTGGTTAAGAAATATAACGTTTATATATTTGAATCCATGAATAATTGATGAAAACTAATACATTTTCACCTTGAAAAGCATATGGTTTGAAAGAAAATGTTGTACAATAACTTAAATGATTCTCAGAATACATTATTACAGTTGTCGGTGTCTCAAAAAGGTTAAGAATTGTATAATAAGAAATTTATTTGCGTGATTATTTCAGCAGCTTTTCTAACAAACATGCAAATTAACAACCCTTAATAATTATTGTTTGATTTCAGAATTCCTTTATAGCTTATCCTTTAAACTATTTTTACTAAATAAATATGAATAAAGCTATCTTACGGTAGTGGGTATGAGATAGAAATTATATGACGATATATTTAGTTTTAATATGAAGTTAAATTTGTTGAATTGTTTTATTTTAATAAGTTTAAATTCATTTTTTTTACAGTAAACATTTTTATCACTAATATTAAATTAAAACATATTTTGAGCTTAGTTTAAATGAATTTGGTCCTGATTTGTTCATGGAATTTAGAAATCATAAAAAAGTGCGATTTATTTTATACATATAGTTACTATCCACTTAAAATCAAGACCATAAAGTGACATCCATTTGCTTGCTCGCATTATTTAATATAGATTATGTATTAAACTTTTATTTTTATTTAATATAATGTTTTTGATTAAAACCAAATATTTAATTGATTGAAAGAAATTTTCTGTTTAATTTAATATGTTTATTGATATTAATTATATTCTTTGACCATAATATTTTTGTTTTTATTTTATTCTATGAAACCGGATTTTTAAACACCTTTAAAAATCTAAGGCGCTAAATATATTTATAATATTTTATTACTGTAGAGCTGCATGCGTGGATTAACGATCTCTGGAAAATTTTATCTCACATAATTCCTATTTTGTATAAGCCCATCAATGATTTTTTCAATTCGATTGAATTTTTTATAGCTTTGAAATATTCAAAATATTTATTTTTCTTTTCGAAATAATTCTGCGCTCAGAATGTAAAGTAAGCATTAGGTACTTCGGAATATTATTTTGATTGAAAAATACTACGTGCAAATAATTTACGTATTCAGAAAGACTCGATTGTGTGCATGTTATTTATTTGTAGAAGTCTTTCTATTTTAATATCATATATTTTATACAAAATACGAGTTCTCTTAAATCAACTCTCCTGAGCAAATAATACACAGTAAAAAATAAATCTCCATTTGCATAAAATAAAAATTGAAAGCACTTATCCTAATGCATCCGTTTGGGT
Source organism: Himalopsyche kuldschensis (assembly GCA_028554975.1). Lineage (NCBI taxonomy): Eukaryota > Metazoa > Arthropoda > Insecta > Trichoptera > Rhyacophilidae > Himalopsyche > Himalopsyche kuldschensis. The sequence goes on from JAHFWI010000036.1 coordinate 3,524,481, forward strand.
ACTACGTAAAGGTCTGAGCTGTTAAGAGTTTATAGTTAAATGCAGAAACAAATAGGTAATTTTCCGAGAAAACAGATTTGTTTTATTCCCACTTTGCAGAAGTACTCTGTTGGTTTTATTTAGATTAATGTTTATGTAAGGTTACCATTAGAGACTCCAAATACTCGACATCTCATCTACTCGAGTATCGAGTAGTAACATTAAAAAATACTTTTAGTAATAAAAATACTGTTGGGACTTAAACCCGGGCTCACCTGATCGCTAAGGCAATTTATAAAACATGTATTTCCAAAATAATAGAGAGTTAAACGTCTTAAATTTTAAATTGCTTCGAAGTTTTGTTTTTATAATCCCCTAATTTAATAATTGTAGTAGAAAAACTCTTAATTTATAAATAACGAGTATTAATCGAGTATTTTTCAAAATACTCGAGTATCAAGTACTTGAAAAATGAACGAGTATACTCGAGTATCGAGTATTCGATACTCGAATTGGAGTCTCTAGTTACCATCAGACGTAAAAATACGCAATTTCTTTAATGTTGGCAGTTTTCATTGAAATTATAAATATTGGTTAACTCACATTAGTAAGTAAGTATAGCACATATCGTCGCCTTAATTCTAACATCGTGTAAAACAGTTCACCCAACGTGATCAGTAGACAGTCATAAAACTAAAGCAAGGCGATACTGCGATATGTGAAAAGTCAATTGTCACTTGGATTTTGACACCTGTTCATTTGCATTGGAAATTAAATGAATGAAATAGATGCGTCGCTATACTTTCAAACTGAAATAAAAAAGCATGGTATTCTGACAAAAAAATGATTTACACGATGATAGAATTAAGCCGATGACATGTAACTTACATGAAACTTCATTTTCGGGTTCGAGATCCAGTCCGAGCAGAATATGTTTTTGCATGAAGTGCATCGTGATTGGACTGATTCTTTATCCTATGATAATGCATATTTTAATAGTTAATTTTAAATACAATATGAAATACTAAAGTCTTGTCGTAATCAGCAGTACAAAAATAAGGGTTATTAATCTGAATGAATACATCTTGTTTGTTAAATACTAATTGTAAGATTTTTCATATCATTTATCGGAGAATGAAGCTTTCATAACAATGAAAAAGTGAATCGAAATCAAACGATCTTCTTGAATCTCGAGCATTCAAATATTTTTAGTGAAACTGATGAAAGAGTTCTCGGCCACTTCTTGGAGGAAAGGCATCATTTTAGATGAATGTAACACATTTGATAATACCGCTTCCACGTAACTCTGATGAGCTCGCGATGAACGAAACTAGTCCTGATATTTTATTAAAAAGAGGTATTAAATACAGCAACCTGATTTTTAGAGAAGACAATAAAAAATCGCTTAGGATTCATTAGAATTAACTTGCTCCTTTTATTACTGAAAAATTCCAGACGAATTAATCATTCTAAAAGATAGCAAAGCCTACTACCAGAAAAAACAATCAGAAAACACGGAAATTGGAAAAGCTTCGGAAGTTTTATCTCCCGAAAATTGATATAAAAGCAAGGAAAAAACTGTCTCGCTTCGACATTACAAATCTCATTTTAATCTTAATGAGAAAATATCTTGGTATCGGTCATAGAGACATACTTATATGCGGGTTGATTTATTTTTCGGTATGATAGAATTATTTTTATAATCCGCTGTGGGAAGAATTTCTCAAATTACATTGGTGAAGTAATCGTAGCTAGGTTACTAAATTTGGTGAAGTCTATTAGCAGCTTCTGAAAGTATTCTCCTTTATTCAACATTGGGTTTCGTCTTTCGGCACCTACAGGAATTTCAAATGCACGAATGTACTTGACATACGCATAGTGAACAGTTTGTATCGTTTAAATAAAAGTAGATCACTAATTTTAATAACGTAATCTAAATGATAAAATATGTTTTTTTTACTAGGAGAACTGCTTGAACTCATTCGTTTAACCTTTTCTTAGTTTAATATAGAATTTAAAATAACTTTGATTATTCCACGTATTGTGTTACTAACAGTGACACGCGTTTCGAGTCTTTCAGAGGCATCTTCAGACATACTATCGTAAAGTAATACGTGGAATAATCAAAGTTATTTTAAATTTTATATTAAAATGAACTTCCGCAAAGTTACCGCCGAAACCATCGAAAGTATTTTCTTAGTTAGATGAAAATATGTATAAAATTAGAACAGGGCTAGTGGTAAGGTTAGGTTAGGCTATCACACAGTATGTTTTATCTACGAGAACTGTTTTTACTCCGTCGCTCAGCCTCCTCTAAGTAAGGTGACAATATGGATAGAAAGGATAAGTAAGGACAAGACTAGTGGATGGCTGTCTCAATATATGGTTTTCATACGAGGACTTTTCTTTTCCGAAGAGAGTAGAGACTGAAAAAATACGAGGACAAGGACAGGACTAGCATTATCAACGCAACCAATATTAATGATGAACTTGCAGTTAGCTTATCGCTTTTACTGTGTGGATGGTACTTTACTTAAAGATATTCCCGTTGAATCAAAACCATAGATTGATTGATAAATCTATTATTTATAGAAAGATATTGATATTTATATTTGAGCTCATGGACACCGTAACCCAAAAGAACGACTTATATATTTAAGTCATGAGTCACAAGGGCAGTTCGTTTGATCAATTGACTGCCTTTTAAAGTGAATAATTTCGGCAAATTCATGGCAACTTGGTGTTTTATTTTTGAATTTTATTTTGGTCTTTTATTTCCTAAATTGTGTCTTTTATGACATTTTCCGTTGAATGATTGTTGTGTTTTGTTATATGACATATGCTGTCTTTATTATATTGGTCAAACGCGTGGTGAATTCGCGTCAGCTGTAATGCCATTTATTGTGAAAAGCGAAGCCTACTTGTTATCTTAATATAAGTAATATGTATTTTTACGTCAACTTTATTGATATATTGTTTTTCATACGGCGTATAATTGAAAAAAACACAATTTGAAGTTTTAAAATTAAATTTAAATTGATAACCATGTTTTTTCACTTATTACAAGTGGAATAACAAATTCATCATTATTGAAGTTTATAATTTTCCACAAAGTAACCACCGAACTCATCGAAAATGTAAAATTTATTCAAAATGTGTTAATAAATTTATGAAACTAGGCTTCATTAAATTCTGAGGTCAAAAATGCGGTAAATTTTGACCTCGCCGCTGAGCAGTTAAAAATATTTCGTGTAGCAAAAGGGCGAAATAATAAGTAAAGGTCAATCCAAATAAGTTGAGTAATTTTATACATTTGAAATCGAAAATGAGTAGCTTCTAAAATATAGAATAGAATCTTCTATTTTAGCCGCAGTGATATAATGGGAAGAAATTAACCTTAGCGATCCGATAGTAAGATTATTTTGTTTGAATTTAAAATTAAGAAAATTGAGTGACCACTATAGTTCTGTGCCCAGGATGAAGGCAGTAACTCGCACAATTTATAAAATTGAGTTATAAATGCCCTTTGTTAATAATTTTGGAAGCTAATTATGATGATCACTATTTTGTAGTATAATAAAATTAACCAAAATCCTTTGTGAAAAAATGGACGTCTGCTATAACTATAAGTATAAGAATTTTTCTAGTTTTCTAGCAAAGAGACAGTCAATACAACTACTTGCTGTTTGTTTACAGAGAAATTAGTTTATTTTCGCATTTTTTAATACGATGTCGGACATCAAAAAACAGTTTGTCAAACTTTTGAGAAAAATGACAGTCACTTCCTGATTTCTTGCTTGAAAATGTAGTATAGTTATTGGAAACTTCAACGTTGAACATCCAATTTTTTTTTTATTCAGAATTGCTATTGGTGGGATGGAGATAATGTATCTAGTGTTGCACACCGACTAGAATTCTAACCAATTTAATATTTTGGATGCTTGAAGTAGACGTTTCCAATAACTATAGACGTCACTCATTTTGAATTTACTTCTTATGGCTTTCCAATTTTATAATGTAGTCAAGTAAAAAAAATAAAACAAAAGTAAAAGAGATCAATAACTAAATAAGCTCTAATGCTAACATCAATTATAAAACGTGTTACTCTATGTTATTTCATCTATTGACAAATACACTTATAATATTTCAAATCCTCGATCAAAAAATGAGGTACAAAAAAGTTACATAAAATGACAGACATTTTATACAGAATTTTATGATATTTACTGTAAAACTTTCTACATAAAGTCTCGTGATTTTAAAATATGTTTTTTATTGAAAAACAAAATTTATTCACGACAGTCGGTGTATTTTTTTATTAAAATAAAATTTAACACATTTTTTTAATGTTTTTACATATTGATAAGTAGATTTTTTAAGCATCATAAACTTATGGTTCTACAAAAAAATATTTTGACTATGATTAAAACTTCAAAATTTCAAATATGCTGTAAGTTTATGTTATCAAGTGTATTAAAACATTAATTTTAATAAATTTTCAAATTGTTCGCCGTATATTTCTTTCAATTTTGCAAAAAATGAAATCTTTGTATAACTTTACTGAGATAACTGACAAATTGCCCAATCAGATTATATAGTATTGGAAAGTCTCAATTAATGGTACAATTTTAAAATGCAACTCACAGCTTTTGCATAATAATAACTTTTTGCGAGCATAGTAATCTGGTTGCGATGAACGAAGTCGGTCCTGATCAAAACAATTTTTTTTTGGAACACGTATAAACAGTTGAGCAGCTGTCCGGTCCGTGGTGCAGTGTCAACGTTGTTGACTTGCGTCCCGGACCGTCCGGATTCGATTCCCGGTACGAGTGGATTTTTTCAGTCGATAAATCTGTTCAAAGGCATGGGTGTTTGTTTTGTTGAAAATCCCTTCTCACCTTTCCTATCCAAAAGAGTGACGCATGGCGAGACCGATAAGCTAGCTACTAGTCCTGTCCGAGTCCTCGTATCCTTTTCCATCCCATACTCTCTTCGAAAAAGAGAGGTCGAGCAACTGAATAACAAGCAGTTCTTGTAGAAAAATATATGTTGAGATTAACTCCGTCAGGAGTCCATATGCTCCAAATTGGAAGGGGACATAGTTAAAAAAAACGAACAGATTTGGTTAATTTATTTAAATATGATACCTTTCTATCAAGCATTGGCACTAGTTAACACCTTGAAAATGATACATTGTTAGTAAGTCTCAGCACATTATCCACGCTCAACAAAATTCAAAAAAATCTGGAATAAGATTTACTCAAGAATCGTAATTTAATTATTAGGCTTTTTTTATTTCATCTGCACTTCCGAGTATCCTTCTAGATGTTTTTCTTTTCCCTTTTCAATCGGTTGAACAAAGGCAGACACTTAAAAGTGTCGCTCTCCGGCGCCACTAATTATCCCTGACTTTTATTTTATTTCTCAAAGAAAATTCCTTAAAAAGCTTGCTTTATAAAAAGTATCTTTTTATTTATGTATATCAAAATCTAAAATTTTTAAATGTTTTCTACTCAAGAAAAAAAACCCTCGGGGAGCTTTCTGTATTTTTGATTAAGTTTTTTTGTGGGTGATTACACATTAGATATTAGAGCAGTAATGTACAACCTTTTTGGCAGATGGGCCAGCTTATCAATTTTCAGACTATTTGAAGGACGCATGGTTAAAATTTAAAATTGTATTATTTTATATTGTTCTTCCAACGTTCGTCAAAATTTCTGAAGCAAAAATGGTGATTGACATTTGACATATTAGGCCGCATGGATTGTCATTTCGGACCGCAGGTTTTGCATCACTGGAATAGATTTACGGTGAAATTTTTTATCAAAGCCAATTCTTCCTGGAAAAACATTGTGAAATATATGGATACATTTTCACCAATAATAGAAGCACTATTCAAGCAATATTTTGTTATTTTCATTCAAATTTCAACTAAAAAAAAACAATTAAGATTGTCACATGTTTGTACAAGTAATTTAAAGGAATTTGAGTGCTTGCAAAGTCTTTCATATAAATGTTAGATAAAAGACATGTTAATTTTTCAATTAACAAATATTCTTTCAATTACCACAGGTTTAATTAATCCTATGCTCCAATTTACTAATTGATAATTATTACGTTTAACGAACAAATATTTCAAATTGTGTTTTCAAAATATTTCGATTTACCTTTTAATTAAGTTAGAAAAGTAATTAGTTCTGTCTTTTAGCCTTAAAATATTTATGAATATTTTAGCGCGTATTATTTTATTATTATATTAGTTTATAAAAGCTCGCCTCAAGAAATAAGTCAATCATACACAAACTTATTTGCAGTGAACATTAAAATCATTTTTTCGCATATATTGAAGATTGGTTCTCATTTTTAAGACACACTATGAATATTTATAATTAATAAAATTTCTTTTCAAATACTACAAAAAATCATGTTTTGGGTTGAATGTATTGCTTTCTGTATTGAAATTGTTTACTTAAAAACACCGAACTTTATTAAGTTAAAAGATAAACACACATAAAATTTAAAATAACTTTGATTATTCCGTGGATTGTGTTACTAATTGTGACACGTGTTTCGCCCTTTCCAGAGGTATCTTCGGACAAAGTATCGCAAACATTGCTTAAGTAATAAAACAAGATTGATTCTTATAGTCTAAAATCCATTTTTCCTTTTTACTGGAAGCAAGGAGGGGAGAACAAAACAAATGATAACTATACTACTAATGGCGTAAACAGTACAAAAATATTAACTTATGAGATTGTATCAATTGGGAAGGGCTAAACCCATTGATAATAAATGTATTCTCCCCTCCTTGCTCGTCCCATCTCTATCTTTAAAATTAACATTCAGAGCTACCACCGAATCCATTAAAATCACACATATGTTTACTACATTTATCTGTAAACATATTAACTATTTCAATAATCAATGGCTGAAAACTAATTGAACTTTTATAAAGCAGATTGCTACAGACTATTTTACTTGTATATTAATGATATTAAACGAACTATTCTTATTCTTTAGATCAAATAGATGAGATCTATTCTGACCGAAACATTAAACATTATGTAGAAAGCTTTATCGAAGCTGTGATAACACTTTTTTGCCCTACACGTTGTCCATAAGCTCTTACGTTATCTAATACGTCTTCCCGTCAACCACATATGCCCTTTCTTCTAATAAGATTTACAGTTAAGCTTATAGAAAAGGAAGCTTTGATTTCGCAACCCTTTTATAGGACAAACGTGAGCTTTTAAGTCGTTCATCTTGAAATGAAAATACGTAATAAAAGTGGATCTTTTTAGAACACAGAAAAACACCTCGTTCATTAGTTTAAAGATAATCTTTTTTTTTATTTTCGTTGCTTCATTTTGGTATCTGAGAAGTGTTTATTCATTTATTGAAACAAACGTAAATAATTTAGATTAAAAAACAAAAGCACGAATGGAATTGATTTTATTTAACCAGGTGGATTTTAATAAAGTATGCATAACATCAAAACTGCTCATTTCTTTAAAACATGAAAGCCAAAAAAAACATTTCCTCTTAACTTTATGTGTGTAAAAAAAGAAACACTATGGATTGCTCATACCACCCATCAACTGACAGTAGATTTTTGAAACTATGCAAGCTGCAGGAGCGGCTATTTTTTATTATTAAACACTATGCCAACACATTTTAAATGCTTATTCTATATTGATTTATTGATATTAAGACCGCTCATCGCAAGCATTATTAATTGAAAAGTTCAGTTGATGAATGAGTAATAAAAATGTGTAATTATTGTTATTATAATGTCATTTTTCCACATTGACATTGAACGCAGTAAAAGTGATTATACGAATACGTTAGCTCAAAGATATTAATGATTTATATTCTACTGTTCATAAACTTCAGTACTTAAATATTTAACAGCTAAGATTAGGCGCCATTTTTGTTTTAAGCAGAAACTAGTTTTAGTATCGTACGCCTATAATACGACATTGCGGCAATATTTGTTATCAGCATATCGTAATTTTGTATCAATTGTATTAAGTTTGTATTTCAAACAGCTTAGAAACCCGATAGAAACGGGTGTAAATTAAAATAAATTGACTCTATTGAAATAGATAAAACTGATAAACAAGTAAACATCGCTTGATTATATTTAGTTAATTGATGAAAACTATATTTACATGAAACCGAATTTTATCAATTATGAAACTACCAAATGTTTGTGTTTCTGTGTTAGAAATTTTACTATTTATGACGGTTAACAAACTAGCAAACAAAGAACAGTGTCTCATTAAATTAGCATACAGAGCAAAGAGGTAAAGTTTACTTGATGAGAAAGGAACGTTTTGTCAAAAGATACCGAACTTTGATTCATGAGTTTGGCTACACAATAGCATACCAATTTAATAATCGACTCGCCCTTTAACCTTTTCACGCTCAACAACTCCCTTTCAGGATTCTTATTAAACTATTAATAACAAATATACAGGAAGAGTTTCATACTAAAGATCTTATGCGATTTGTTTGAAAGGCTCTCAAATTCTTATTAATATATTCTTAGATTCTATGAAACGTAAATTGATAATCGACACTCAAGGTGAAAAATTCGGTAAAGTTTTCAAGCGAAATTAATAATAGAAATTTCTATACACAGCTTCAAATTAATAAGCTTTTTTTCCCCAATTGCATGCTTAGATATTGAAATATTTACTAATGAATCAATTAGATCCGCTGTAGATCAAAATCATAAAAAAAAAAATTTCGATACGTCAGAATTAAGTTAGCGATACCCTAGTAATTGTTTTCTAGCCCTATTTGATAAGATCGACTAATATCCAGCTCTCCCTCTACAACATTTGGTAATCTACTAAATAAGGGGTTAAATATTTTTTTTTTATTTGACACATACTCCAAGATGGTTGCCAACACCCAACCTATCAGCAATTAGCAATTAATTAATAGGGAAAACTGTGTAGGCAGCCATCTTGAATTATGTGTCAAATGCAAATTTTTTGATTGAACCCCTTATCTTGAAGATACCCAACATTTTTTATATGCTAGCTAGGGTATAAATCTCATGTTTTCCGCAAAAAGAGAATGCATGATTATAAACAATGTGTATTTTTAAAAACCGAGTGTTTCTATTATAAAGCCATATTTTAATTTTATGTGGGACATATTTAAAAATGAGTGAAAATAAGAAAAATATTTTTATAATCGGGATAAATGACAGTAGTATGAATAATTTAACATTTTTTATGTTCTGTAAAAGTAGTTAAACATTATTTACTGTTATCCCTATTTGGGAAATTGTATCTCTCTCTAGTTCTCGCTCTGTGATACAGATCGATAGAGAAGGTACAAGGTGAGTTTTTGGTAGGTATGTCAATTTGAAAGAAAGTGCGGTAGGTCATTTTCCGCACATACGATGTTATTTTCATATGTATTTATTCATTATAGTTATATTAAATATAAACGGGACGACATTTTGCTTGAGTATGCATTGTAAGGATTTTTAAGTGGCAGAATTAACATTTTTTCGTATGCGTTTGTCCAACTTGACCTTGTTTATTTTATTTTGTACCATGTCCGCTGCTAACTTAGAGCATATGGAATCCTTACGGAGTTTATCTCAAGAAGTTTTTTTCCATGAGAACTACTTGTAGCTCAGTTGCTCAACCTCTCTTTTTCAAATAGAGTAGAGATTGTAAGGGTACGAGAACTAGGAAATGACTAGTGGTAGGCTAATCCCTATTGCTACGTGCTTCACTTTTTTTAGAATCGGAAAGCTGGAAAGGTATTTTTTACAACACAAGCCCCCAATGCCTACAAACACAATCGATTTATCGTCTGTAATCTACTGTACTGTTTATACTTAAATATACAACTGTGTATACAGAAATCTGAAATATATTACTGTATATACTGGGAATCGAGCCCGGGCAGACCGACATGGAATTGAACAACGTTAACCACTTCACCATGGACCGGGGTATATCATTAAATATCAAAATATATTTGTGTATTTTTTTCGACTTTGATCGAGCGTGATCAGAATATAAATAAAAATCCACAAACGAGACGCAAAATAAATAATATAAGATAATATGTCATATGCTTAAAATCAATTTCAGAAAAAATATTACTTCAAATACCAGCTGTATAAATAAAGTACTGGTTTTAGAATGTACACATCGTTAAAAAGGGTAAAATTATTTCATACAAACCCGCATAGAAATCTCCAAGGCCCTACGAGAGTAAACATTCGCTGTTTCCCATTGTTCTAGAAATTTGTATCCACAAAATGTGTTTCACTTGTTGAATAATTTCATCGATTCGCGTCCATTCAACACGGCTATGAGCTTTCATAGAAAATTAAATTTATTAATTGTCCGGTCCCAAAGTTGATTTGATTTATAGCATGCCAATTTAAATGAATCTACGGTATGAATAATTGCATGAAATCTAAATTTCGGTTATATATTTATGAAACGATTCAGATATCGTACATTTGCATAAATCTGTGGCGATATTCGACAGAAATGTAATTACCGTGGTAACTTTGTCTTCGAGAAATTGGGTAAATAAATTCATCGCTTACAAATTGAGATGCCTCTGTCATTTCATTCGGATGAAAAAATAATTTAACTTCCACGAAAGCTAATAAAGTTATTTGTAAATGAAAAACAATGTTTAGCTTGCCATCGTCTGTCGTTTATTATTTTACGTAAATATTATGAAGCGGCATCCAGAATGACGCTGTATTACTTCTTGTAATTGAAGTATAAATATAATTGCAATTCTATCAATTAAAAGGCACACAGCATGGAAAAACTTACTTCATTCTTCATTTTCTCACCCATTCATTTAAAATTAATTGCCACAAACCCGACCCATCTTGAGTTAGCACTTATCTTTCAATTGTAATACAAACCAAATTTTCCATTGTTCAAATGATGCAGTATAAATTTTGGTGTTTTTGACACTTATTTGTATTTTTATTTGAAATGTCATGGGGTTCCAGTTCGAGTGGTGAACGTCGTTGGCTTGAGCTGCAGTGCTTACCGGCTCAAATCCCAAGCGGGCTGTTTTATTTTCTATATTGATGTATGGAGTCAGTGGTGCTTCAAATTCCCTTCGATCTTTCCTGATTTTAAAAATAAACGACGCAGAGAAGATAATTAAAAAAAAACCACATTTCCTAACATTATATATATATATCCCTACTCTCTTCGATAAATCATAGTTTGAGTAACTGAGAAACAAGAATTTGTCGAAGATAATCTTATGTTAAGCTAATCTCCATTAGGATTTCATATCTTGCATATTCGAAACGGACATGACTTTAAAATATATGTATGATTTGTGTAACTTATAGCTTATAATCCATGTTTGAATGAATCATCAGACTTTCAAGAAAGACAGACTCGAACAAAGAAATAGGGAATAAGTAATAACAATTTGAGCCTCAAATAAAATTTTCATTGAGCATCCGTAGTTGATAATCATATTTGACGATTCGATTATTGAATTTGGCCAAACACTTTCCAGATATATCAATACGGATTATCCTTTACGAATTAAACTAAAAGACAGAACAGTTGAAACGGAAAGCAGTTGGTAATCCTTATAAATATTTGTGTATATAATATAATTATTATAATGACGTATTTAATAGTTCCAGCAACTTAATTTATATTTATTATAGTTATCATCTCTAAAACTATTTCCAATTAAGTTTACATGTGCGTATGTCAGAAAAATGGCTTTGAATTCCTCTTTAAGATTCGTGTCTTATCGCACATGAGTGGCTCGAGGAATATAATCTGAATTTAACTAGTTCCGAAGTTAAATCACACGGCGAATTTAATTATAAAGTAATTTAACTGCGGAGCTACTAGCTACATGTCCGATTTCCATATCTACTCTCCTTGACTGTCTGCAAATAGAATTATTATACCCACTACGTATTCAGTATCCACCCACTCTATGTACATATTTGCATGGCTTTCAACAGATGATACCTATCAAAGCAATATTGCACTGTCCCTCTCCTGCTCCTTACGATAGAAAAAATACACTTAACTAAAGCTCGCATCTATTTTTATACTAATGAAGTCACTTAAACGCAGTCCGTGAACTATTACTATTCTAAATGGAAGGTAAAACAGAGCATTTTTTGCGTGCAGTGCATGTCATACGTGCTTGAAAGGTTAATTTCTGATAGATGGATAATACGAGAATTAGAATCCATATATATTATATGGATTAGGAAAAATGTTTCACACAGAGTAACTAAGCAACCAAATAACAAAATTGTTATTTTATATTAAGTATATTTATGGAAGTCAATATAAAGAATTATTAAATTTGATATTGATAAAAGTCGCCAGTCAGTCGGTTTACTTCACTCTATGGAAAAGGTTAGTATAAAATAATTAAGCTAAGAAGATATAGTTAACTGCTATATGTTTCACCGATTAACAATCAGTTGGATATAGGGTGAAATTACGACATATATTTATGCCTTATATTATACTAGTATTGCTACCCAGCGTCGCTCGGACTAAGCGACCAATAATTATTTAATGTTATATCATTCGACATAATTATATCACAAAATCTAACATCCAAAATAGAGGTAAAATAAAATCACAAACTTTATTTAATTTGATTCTCGTCCATTAAAATGTCAAAATTCAAGGAAAAAATCTAATTTGCTGTCAAATAATACCTTCACGTAAATAATAAACATTATTATTAATAATAAAAGCCGGGAAAAGTTCTGTAGAAGACTAATTTATTACATTTTGACTAAATGTCTTCGCCGATAAAAATTCAAACATATTTTCTTTCATATTCGTTTTTATGGCAACTTAATGCATTACCAACAATGCAAAAGGGAATTACAGACCCACATACATACGCCGTTTCGGTTTTATATATAAGATATATACGCGTATTTAATAATATTGGATTAATTCCAATAGATAATCGAGCTACGTAGACCCTTTGACTGCGTACCTAATGAGACGTTAACCAAGAAACAATAACGTTTCGACTAAGCATAAGTGATCTATTATTTCGTAAATTGTATTTTATTTCTAGGTGATGATTTTGTTTAATCGTTTTGCTTATAATGATTGCTTAGTATAGATTCATAGTATAGATTAAATGATCATACTAGCACACTTAGAAAACATCCCATAATGCACAGCTCCAATTATTCGCTAAGTATAATAAGCGTGAGTAAATGTGTTCAACATTACCGCCGACTTCTAAATTCAGTCAACAAAGTTAAGAAAATTAGGGAAGTAAGTGTCGCTTTGGTACGTAAACATAATAATCTAAACACCTACCGTGACTTGAATTTACCTCCCGTATGAATGCCAGATTATTCTGTAACATTTTAAATCGTTTCTACAAACACAGAGGGGAGTCGCAACTCATTTAAACTTTGGACATTTTCAGAGTAGATGAGAGTTTATTCGGTTTGCTGATAAATTACTGTCAGTGGCCCTGCTTTACTGTAATATATTTACTCATAGTCGTCCTTCATAAAAATGAATTGTTGCTTAAGTTAATATGATGACATTAAAGAGGTTATTGGATGTATCGAGAATTTTATATTTTTGTGTTAAATTGATTATTTTACCGAGAATTTTATAAAAAAATTCTCGACAATTAAATCAACAGTGCTTATAGTCCAGCAGTACACTGGATGTGATTTAAAAAATAAAATGTTTGTGGAGTTTGCATTATAATACGGTAAGAAAAATAACAATGTATTTTAGTTCTACATAAATTATTTTATATATTCGTTGATAACTATTTCGGCTTACGTAGCTTACGGCTTCGTAGTTCTGACGAAGGCGTAAGCCGAAATAGCTATCAACAAATATATAAAATAATTTATGTAGAACTAAAATACATTGTTATTTTTCTTACCGTATTATAATGGAGTTCTACCAAGTAAATGCCTACTCAATCAATACAATGAGTTTGCATTATTTTTAAATAACCCGTTTGCATCAAATTCAAGTACTGGATATGTTGGACATTTTATTTAAGAATATCGTTTCTCAGCTTGGGTTCATATGACCTCCCCCCTGGGAGGCACATAGCTATTCACGGAAGGTGCAAAATCAACATTTTGAGAGACAAATTCTGATAAAGTCACAGTCAATTATATTTAAATAAAGTATAACTAATATTGAATATACGTTTGCATTTCGTAAATAAAGACAGGCTGAATCTTACATGTGTTCGCAAAGCTCATCAAATTGTATGCAGTACGTAATTGTTAGTCGGTTACTGATGTGTAGCAAGTCAAGAAATGTTTCCATCTAAATAAGCTCAATAGTTTACAATATGCCAGATCACATTATATAACGTATAATTAATGTTTTGCTTTCGTCGATTTTAAAAGGGACTATATTTAATATTTCATGTATGTTCATACGGAATTCTTTGTAATGATCAGATCAATTACAGCAGCCGAAAGACAAATAATTGTTTATCCAAACAAATCGAGCGAAATATAAGTCGGATAATGCGCCGCCAAAAACACGTATGTATGTATATGTTACAGTAAACTGGTCACGATCATTGAAATTATTGGCCCAAGTCGATGATTTGCCGGTCTAAAATTTTGGTTTGCTTCAATGAAACAAAATCAGCAAGTAGTCTCTTTCATAAAATGAGAACCAAAGAAAAACACAGACAAACATTGGGCTGAAGATAGGGCGGTCAAATTTAATTTCAATGACAGCTTGGAGAAGAATATATTTTCACTGAGAATACAGTTTCACTGTAACATATACATATACGTACCCATCTACACGGCTTCAAAGTATAATTCGAACCGAATCTCAATACGTCGACTGATTAGATAATAACACTCGAAATATTTAAATTCGCTTTAAGCGACGTTTTATCAGTTAGACACATATTAGAGCGACGCAACAGTGTCATTAGAAATCATAACCTAACACAACCAGTGGTTATGAGGCATAAAAGTCCATAGCAACTAGTCAAATAACAAATA
The DNA here is from genome assembly GCA_028554975.1 of Himalopsyche kuldschensis. NCBI lineage: Eukaryota > Metazoa > Arthropoda > Insecta > Trichoptera > Rhyacophilidae > Himalopsyche > Himalopsyche kuldschensis. The sequence goes on from JAHFWI010000036.1 coordinate 3,539,497, forward strand.
ATGAAGCCCCAACTAATGTGAAGTTATGTATGTAATCCGACCAAACGTACAATTAACATAATAAAGGGTCTTTTTATAAAGATGCTTAGTTTTGAAATGTAAATAAAACAAGTTGTTTGTAAGATTTCGACTAAATTTTAATTTCATTTGTAAGTATATTTTACGGCATTAAATATGGAATATAGCATCAAATGTCTGCCAATATCCATTCATTATAAAATGGGCCATGTCGCTAAAGTTGACTTTTTTGACAAATTTGGGTAAACTTCCAACTGCTCCAGAACCCAATCAGGCGTTGTCTGCGGTTGTTTACCTGAAGTTCCTTGGTTAGTTGGATTTTATACGGGTGCAGACATAAGGCCCGATTCAAAATTCGCCAAGTTGTAGTCGCAGAAAAGCCAAGTTCTTGTGAACAACGAGAAATAAGCTGCCTTGGGTTTTACTGTACACTTTCACACACAGCAGCAATGTTTTCACCAGATATTGTATTTTGATGACGTACAGGTAGGTGTTGGCCGATTATTTACCAAACTGGTTGACTCAAATTTGGCCACTAAACAATGAATAATCTACTCAGCAGGACAAAGTAACATATTTTGAGCGTCCCTATTGAAATACCCTTTATATATAAGTACAATATCGAGAGCTTAACAACTGGTATCTCACTATCAAAAATGTCATTTTACTATTGTGCCATTTCTCCGTTTCAGTCACGTTCACAAACTCGTATATTTAAACATCTTGGCAGAACAATTCGCTCGTAGATAAGAAAGCTTTGTAAATTTTGTCATCCTGTTTTAACGGAATGGTTTCATAAACGGTAGAGGTAAAAAATAACAATGAATTCAATTCTATAAGGAGCACAATGGAAACAAAAGATTTGAGTACTACAAAGTTGGCCTAAAGCTCGCTGGAGCGATGAAATAAAGTGAGCTATTTATGATATATTAAAGGTAGTTTATTATGGTCTGTGAATGAAATGAAAGTCAATTTTTTTTATTTTATATTATGTATAACTTCTGACATCTGTGTTATTGTGTCTTAAATTTAAAATGTATTGATAATTTATATATTTTTTGACTATGATAAATTAATCTCATTTTAACTACTATCAAAACTATCAAAAAAAATAATAAATCATTTTGAGTACTTATTCCACATCAAATTTATTGGATCAGGGCCTGTTTCGCTCATGGCGAGCATTATCAACTGATTCCACAAGTATTGACAGTGAACACCTTAAAAGTTGTCTACTACTGTTATGGAATTATGTCGTCATTTACATATATTATCTTTTAATGACTAAAGTTGTTTGATTTTCTTGTATTGCAGACAAATTTATCAACGAATTGACAAACTAGTGCTGATGCAACAGATGTATACCAAGCCAAATACATTTTCAACCATTTTCTATTACGATTAAATTGAACATAAGTATTTTATTAAACATCTAATCAAAAGGTCAGAGCTTGAGGTTATAGCCGTAAATTTATCCTATAAAACATATGGAGATTGAAATAGTATGTCAAGTTTTCCCCATATGCATCAGGTCGTTTTCAAAATATAAGCGAACAGGGCTTAATTAATTAAACAAATATCTTAAAATATCAAAATTTCTCGTTGATTTAAATTGAATGATACAAAATCTGAGCATATCTCTATTAACAAGTGAAAAATATGTAGTATGAAACAGCTTTAAGGTATATAAATTAATAACTAACGGTTGCGAGATTGTTTGTTAAATTATTTTTTATAGTTTTCTATTTCCCTATGGCATTTTCATTCTAGTATTTTAAGTAGGTACATTTCCTATCCTATCCTATAAAAATCATATTTCTACGAATCGCTTACGTTAGTGGCAATGTAATGTTAGTTTTCTGAGACATTTATTTATAAGTAGTGAAAAATAAATGAAAAAAATTTATACTTAGAGAAACAATTAACGTACATAAAAACTCATTCCAGAAAAATTATGAAAGCTCTTTTAGCTTTTGTGAGTGTTGTCTTGAAATTGCCTCGAGGACTAGTCTTTCATGTAGTCGTATAGTCAACTTCGTTTGCTCTATTCGGTTGCGGTGTTCATGAGCTAGTATCCCAAAGTCGATAAAATCATTAATCTTTTTTGTTGTAGTACACAATTACGCAAGATATAATTCAGATGAATCGCAGATATCTATATCGAATAGAAACACGAGAATATTGCATATCATGAATTATATCATATTACGATGTCAACAGAACAATATTAGTGGTGAACAGAATAGTGCGCTCTTTGATTAATAGCATGTGTTTGGCTAACATTTATTTATAAAGTAGCATGACTAGGATGTATGGTTGCCAAATCTGATTAAAACTAGGAAATATTCAAATGTTGAGTTCTAATAATGTATAAATATGATTTAGATAAGAGCAGCAAATGTTTTTGTAATATACATCTTTATAGTTGTGGATTAATCCAACGTTTCAAAAACAATTTTAGAGATCAGTTGGAGGGCATGTAATCAACGCTCAAATAAAATATTTCAATAAAGCTTATCAAAATAATTGCTTTCAACCCGTTGGCTCATACTATTCACGAATCTTTTTATACTTAATAATTTCCGAAAGTACCAAAAATAGTCTCTTCTTTAATACTATATAACTAAACCTAATATGAAAAAATGTAAATGCGCAATGATAAAATAAACAATAGAATAATAAAATAATTGATAAATATTTTCAAGTTCTCTTTAAGTAGATCGAGCTTAAATAATATTTATTATATTCTTTGTTTGAAATATTATCCATAAAATGATATCATCTTGAAACAAACGTTAAAATCTTGATTAAGACTTAGTCTGATAACGTGGGCTAAGTACATATTGATTAGCAAAGATAAATTCATCAATTTATAAGTAAGGCCATTGTATCTTGAAATAAATTGATGTCTGCAGTCTACAATCACGCAGGCAAGAGAATGAAGAATCTATTTTTAACCTTTTGTAGAAAAACAGTGGGGTTTCAATTATTGATTGTGCATTTTCTATTTCAGAAACGTGATGTTTTCTATTTGATATTTGCAGAACATGCGAGAATTTTAAGCGGGATTCACATGATATTTGCATGGGATTAGACGAGTGTAGATCACACTGTTGATTTAGAGCTTTGTGTTACATTTTCATATCTCTATTCATATGTTTTATAATTGGGGATTCCAATCGAATACATGATTGCAATCGATTCTCTTTAATATTTTGATATTCGAATATTGTTCGTCCAAATTACGGATGCAAATTTAACTGCGAAGTTAACAAGCCAATATCATATATTTAGACTGGGTACAAAGCAGTTCATGAACAACGCTATCGTATATAGAAATACCAAATTTTCGAGATAAAAATTTTACATTAAATTTAAAGCACAGACTGGATCATAAAAACGCTCATATACTTATTATTTCACTATAACACCAACATTTTTTTCGAACCAATAATGGAAAATTTATATCATTCTATTTTTGGTGAGCTCAATCTAAATTAACTAATTTAAAATTTGTTCAGATCTTCGATCATCACAGCAGTCTAATCTTAGACAGTTCATAAATCTTTTGAACAACATTTCTTGAATTTAAAAAGAAAACCATATTCCCTCTTTGAAATAATCTTTTAAAACTTTTGATTTTATAGATCCGTATAAAATATTTTTTATCGTGACGATTTGAATCTTTACTCAAATACTCTTATATCTTTGCAAAGAACTTTCTACGAATTAGCTTCCGGCTGATTTAAAAAGCTTTACCATATCGGGGATCTTTTGTGGCGTCACGTAATACGTGCTTATTCAATGATGGCGTCATCAGTTAACACTCAAAAAGATGTTACGTCATCACTTCAGTTATCAACTGCAGTGCTATATCCGGTTATCCATCATTATTATTATCATGCACGTAAAACTTGAATTTTGTGTGTTATCAGTATAAATAAGTCGCTTTAACCAGTTGTATGCCAGAAACGAATAAATACAGTTTACAATTCCGTGAGTGCAATGCCGGCTATAGAAAATGCGCGTATGTATACGGTCCACTTTACACCCACTAATACTGGACAAAATCAACGATTTTAATAATTGAATTATGTATGTTAAGCACATATCTCTTAGAATCACAGTCCTATACTTCCAGTTGACATTTTTGTATTATAATCAATGTAATATCGATTTTAAAAAGAGCTTCCTTTTATTACCGAAATCCGATGCTATTTTTTCAAAAATGATATCGCGGCCCTAAGGGTACGACCGTTTTAATACCTACCAGCATATGATGGGTCAATTAAATGACAATAAAATGAAAGAGAGAGCTTTTTCTCACTTCGACCGTATTTAAAAAAAACAATTAAACAGTTTATGAATTTTATTTGCATGGGATAGTCATAAAAGTTTTGTTTATATAATCATGTCAAGTGCAGCAAATCCAGCACGCGTCACGATGCGAATAACTAGATTTATGAATTGAGTATGTATAAAGTTATGCAAATTAAGTTGCAGTGCTATGAAAGTCTCATCTACGAGACACCATTATTAGGCGATAGAATATCATCATATCAGTCACACGTATGAGTGAATTTATTTCAATTCATTTTTAAAAGATTACTTCTATCTTTAAAAATATTTCTCTATCCGGCGATTTTGACACAGTATCAAACGAAACGCGTTTCTTTAAACAGTATTTTCAGTTTCATCTAGTTAATTGAAAAACCGTAGTGTCTAGTAGGTCTTGTAAATAAGATAATTCATTGGTGACTTATATTTTATTTATGCCCCGCTATTGACTTCGATGTCGGATCACACGGGCTGAAATTTCTGTATGGGCAGTTTCATAAATACATTTTTAAATCGAATCATTGATTTCTGTTCGAAAGTATGGATGTACATGATGTCTGTAATTATGTCTCACATCCATTTGATCTTACAAACGAGGCTTAGCGAGAGCGATTAGCTTACCTTTAGTCTTGTCCCAGCCTTACTCTTCTAACTCTCGCTGTGTTGAAAAAAAGAGACGTCGAAGAACTTAGTAAACAATAGTTTTACTTGAAAAACTTCTATTCAGATAAGCTTTTTTAAAATATAAATAGGTTATTTTAAATCTATAGTTTAGCGAAATATGAATAATCATTCTTGAGAAAGTGCATTTACATTTTCATGTCAAATAAAATTGTTTTTACGAAATCAACAACCAGCTTGCCTTTAGAGTTTATAAATCGGATTGCGTTATTCAATAAGATCCCATTAAGCTTTCTGCTATGTGAACATCAACTACTTAGCAGCCAAAGTTAAATTAAATGTTGCAAACATGTTTTATAAGGCGCTTAAAGCTCTCATGTGATTTGTGTATAGTATCGAATATGAATCAGATATTATGGGTATTACAATACGTTTACATATTGGAAACAACCGTGTATTATGGAACACTGGATATCTTATATTAAAATCTGCATAAATTAAAACAAGCTATAGGCAGCTAGATAAACTGGAATACAGTTACGTATTAAGCTGTGCTGAAATAATGCCGATAGTTAAATAATTTTTATAGCCAGCAATTTAAAGATGTACTCTTAAAAGAAACAGAATGAAAACAGCCTCTTGGACGATGAAATTAAACCTTCTTTTACGGTATGGAATGAAATTTACTGCACTTCGGCATCAAGAAACATGTTCCTGACAACGAAATATGTGGCATACAAATCTTGGATGACCATCATATTCAGATATCAGAAAATAATATAAGAAAACGTATCGATTTGTTTTAAGCGCAATATTATAAAAGTATTCAAATTAATTGTCCTTCTAAGTTTTATTTGATTAAGATGCGATATATCCAACACATTACTAATTATGGTATTTGGCAAAAATTATTACCGCATATTGTGCTTAATACATCTATTTTAAAGTGTCTTTCTCATGTAAACAAGTTACTTAGAGTTCCATTCAAAAAAAGATTTAGGAGGATTGATTTTTGAAATACCTCTAGTCGGTGAAATATATCAAATTGTTTTATTTTAAAAAAACTATGCGAAATAAGGTGATTTGGCTAAATTTATTTAGATTCGTTAATATACGAATAATCCATACAGGTATTAAATTGAGATTGCAATAAAACATAAAGTACCCCATAAAGTGGTATTTATGAAAAGTAAACAGCAACGCCCTCTATCATTATAGCTCACTTGAGATTCAAAAGGTCAGGTTTTTATCGTCGTATAAAGTCAAAGATAAAATCGTTGTTATAAAGAATAAAACTCCGCTAAAAATACTCAAAGTACCACACAAAAGAATTTCGCAATCACGTTATTCCGAGCAAATCTTAATTGCAAACTTTTTCATTTACTTACAAAAATTGACCAAAAGTAGAGCACTGATTAAAATCAATAGGGTCAATAATTTTACAGTCGTGTTTAGTTAGATGGATCTAAGACTATTTTTTTAATTAAAACTTTTTAGATAATGTATTTTTATATGTAGATTGTATAGTTTTATTTTATTGCTGGACTGGAACATGACTTCATTCCTCATATTCAATTACATCATGACACCAGAACTTCATTTGACATTACGAATAAATCCTTCAGTATGATAGTCCTGAGTGTAGTATAGAATATCCGGTAAATAATGAATACATTGTCAAAGCACAGAATCCCAATCCTCTCAAGCTAAGCTCAAAAAAAGATATACATACTGGCTTATAATTTTATTTTTTGACTTTACTCTTCGAGTACTTGTGGATTATTATAAAATGTGGAATCAAAATGATTAAATCTGAAGAATATTACTGATTATTGTACGAGTTCTGAAAAAAGAATTTGTTTTTTAATATTAGCATATAATAAACTTATGTGACTGTCTCTATTTGTATAATATTATTATTTGTGTAGTTTGTGTTTGCATTTTTGCTCCTGTAAATTAAAACAACTCAATTTCATACGTATTGCAAAGTATTCTTTAGGATCTTCTATAGTAATAAATTTTAAAATTAAAGACGAAACATTTCAAAAAAAATCGTAAGCCTTACATTCATTTCATTTAATGTGCTTGTTTTTCATAAATGTTTACAAAAATTCTGTCCCGTAACCATATATCCATAATTTACCGAATATCTCTACACCTATCAGTTAGACTGGCAATCTAAATTAGTGTGTAGTAAACAGTAAACGGTCAGGTCTACGGTCGAGTGGTTAACATCGTTGGCATCGGCAGCAATGATGTCGGTTTCGGTTAATCCATTTCTTAATACAACAAATAGTTTATCACTAGTCCTGTGATTTCTGTATCGTTACATCTCTACACTCTTCAAAAAAAAAGAGATTGCTCCACTGAGTAACAACCAGTTATCAATGCTTATTAGAAAGCAGCTTGAAGTTGAATTGATTGTAAGTATGTTATTTTAATGCTGCATACTAATAATGAGATATGTTTATTTATAATACTGTAATTAAATATTTGAAATATAAAAAAATAATCTACTAACTGATAAAATGAAAATAACCAAAACCGATGGAAAACTTTGTAAGTAGACCGACATAAATATTGCCCTGTATACTAAAATCGGAGTCTTTTTTATTTGTTCATAGATCACTCATAATTTGTAGAATTTTAATTTCAATACTGAATATAGATCCACTGAGAACTGGATATAATCAATTTAGTATTTTTATACCTGTATAAGAATAAATCTAGCGGCCAGACATTTCGCTTAATTATAAATCACTATAGTTCAACTTAGATGTATCGCACACAAGATTGACTGTATAGTGATTTGTTTTAAGATAACATTATACTTTAAGCGGAAGTATTTAACAAGCGTTTTCTTAACTATTTAGGGTACTAAATTGGGTATCAAAATAGAATATACACTATGATAAATTTCTATAATACGAACAGCTGCCAAAATAGCTCTTTATTGTATATTATATTTCTTGAGATTAAATTAAAACAAATGAGATATGTACAGGGTTTAAAAGATAAACAATATTTTAATGCAATTTTGTATTTGACTCAGTTACTCGTACATAATTTACGTGAACGAAAAATTGGTCATAAAAAGTTGATTACGGTCAATCTGTTGCTCGAACTTACACGCTGTTGATGTGATTCTGTACATTATTTTAACCTTCTTTTGATACCCTCAATTGTGTTGCTTTCAAAATTTGTTTTGCAGTTTTCCCAGTCACAATATTATAGTCTTAAAACTGAATCTTCATGCGGCTATCGCTTTGTAAACGTAGGTTAAGCGACTGAAATTTTGTACTTGAAGCTTCTTTAAGTTTGCTATAAGCTAGAAAAGCCGTAATTGGAAAATGTATTATATTTTGTATAACGAATTAATCGAGAAAAAGACTAATGAAGATACCTTGCTTATATTTACAAGCATAACAGCTTTGTTTACTATTGTTTTTTATTTGTTAAAAAACGTTTTAATGGTAATCAACAATTGTATTACTCCACGATGAAATAAAATATTTTATTGGATGGACTTTTACAGGTTAACAAAGTGCTGTCGTTATAATAGCTGTCACAAATTTTTATTCCTATACCTTCAATAGTTAAATTGCACAGATATTTAAACAATATATGAATGAAAATAATACATGATTGTAGACTAATCAACGGAACCCCACTGACTCTACAATTTATTTTTCAGATTTTGTTTTAAAAATAGTCGGTCCTATCAGTTAATCAACGTTTAACTTTCCTTAATTGCCCCTTACTAACGGTGTCTACAACTTGAACTCTTTATCTTAAAAGCGATCTCCCCCTTGATGATAAAACATGTATATTGAACAGCGATCGATGAAATTACGTCATTTCATCAGTCAAGTTTTTGACTCCGTCGTTTTCCATTAAAGCTTAAAAAAATGAAAACGGATTCATTTTATAATAATTTTTTATAACTGAGACATTATGCTAGAACATTAAAAATATGTATTTTTTAACAATCAGGATAGAGCTTTAAAGCACTGCTGAATTGCATAAAAATAATGTTAATTAAATGCAGCCTGTCTTTAAATGCATCGTTCATTAACTAAATGAACGATTGTAGTTAGTATAATATTTCATCGGATGTTTGACATTTTAGTAATGAAACTTAAATCTGTATAATTATGGCAAAATTATCTTGACATGCGTTTGTTGATTTAACGTTTTTCCATGACGGGTTTTTAATAAAACAGAAAATAAGTCACTGAAAACAATTTTGAAATTTTCAAGTGTCCAACATGTCAATATCTTTTTTAGTTTATTTTTGTTTTCCATTGCAAACAAAAGCTTGACCGATTCATATTGAAATAGTTTGACATATTGGTAATGCTGTAATAATTGTAATATTTATAGTCTGTAAACAAAATATGATGAGCTACTAACAACACTAATTGTAAAGATCTTGCAGTGACATGTTGCAAACATTTATTCAATAATAAAAGACGTTTGCGCGGTTAGACAGGAGAAATAATATTAATCTACAATATGTTAAATTCAAGATATCGTGTGCAAAGTGTGGGTTATGTTTTATCATATCTAATAAAACGAATTGACTAAAAGTATTGAGGTTGCATTTATGCGATTTATTCAATTTAGTATGTGGAGGTAAGTTTTTACTTAAAAATCTAGCGCTCAGCTTTTCAAAACAATATTCGAATCCACTAAATGGACAATTGAATTATGGCTAGCCATTATTTATTGTGGAGCTTTTCTGAAAGTTTATATGACATAATCCGTTTAAAAGTTTTCAATACACGCAACAGACAATGCTTTTGACAAGCAACTGTTGGAAAACTTCGAGAACTTACCAGGAAATCTGTTTTCTGTACAAATATGTATTATTGTAGTAATTTTATCATAATAGAAGAGTGTACACCTCGGACATACATTATGTTAAAGTAAATGAGTTGAAATGGTAGTTAGATTATTTCATACTCATAAACTACATTTATTATTGTAGGTAAAAGTTTACCTACTTTACATGCATTTAAACTGTAGGGTGTTTAAAAAAAACAGAGTGGTTTAATTACCAATTTCTTTTAGAACTGAATCTAAATCAAGCACTCATGTAATTTTCTAATGTATTCTTTATTTCTGGATAAGGGTTACACCATGGCATAAGCCAGTTAATCACTCTCTCTACACGTTTTTATTGGTAGAGTAGGATTAATGTATTAAATAAGATTTAAAACTGGATCACCATTGAATTAATGTTACCACATTTCCAGGGTGATTTAAAATGAGTAACTTTTTATTTACAAAACCAAACACTTTTCAAAGGCGATAGTCTTATTTTTTTCGTATTAACAGGAAAATTGAATCTTCTATATAAAATCAGATCTGAATGCCTCAATGGAAATACAATATGGTTATTAAATATACTTGCATTTAATTTTCTCGTTGAAATATACTTATATCCTCTTCGACCCCGGGTATCACCAATGATACTAATGGTTTTTATCAAATATCGGCGCGGTTGTAGAATTGAACGTACCAAAACCAAAAGTATCATATAATGATGGAAACCGTCTTAACTACTGAATATATCTGAAAAAATTCATGTCAGTATAAAAGTCATTGCTGTTCAAGGAGGTTCCTTTTTGCATTTAAGATGCTTCGACACTTACAATACAAATACAAATGCAACAATATTTTTCTTAACATCACACACTATTATTTGATTCATTGCTTCATAAAGAATAATTTAAAAATATTTTTTAAAATACAGAATGAATTTATTTTTTTTATGGTACGTCAATTTAACAGCCAGGCTGATCTTTAATAAAAAGGATAAGTATCATACATGGGTGATACCCGGCTCCCGAAGCGGATACATTAATGCCAGGTTCTCAACATTTTTTAGATGTAATTTATTTATTTTTCAAAATATTAAATTTTTGTTATACTCGATAGATTGTGTATTAGGTGACCAGAAAAAATAAATAGCTGAGACAGATTGTAGCCAATTTCTTTTTCAAGATAAAATGTTTCATTGATGATAAAGGTTTCTAGAAAATGTATAAAGTAACCATTTCTCATTGTATTCGTTAAACTTATATAAAAATGACCTAATTGACAATATAAATGATAAACTGTTGCGATTTAAATAACGAGAATGGCTTATTTGATAATGGCAACTGACAATAACAGATGTACATTCATCCACTGAGTTACAAGCTGACATATGCATACTCTATTCGATTTTGATATAATTTTGTACTACGATATGCTCTTTGATGATTGCTAATGGAGTTGGATTTCTCAGCATTGATTGTTAAACGTTGAAATCTGTCGAAAATTATAGAATATGATCGAATGTTTATAACAGTACAAAACGTCAAAAACATCAAATAGATTATACCCCTTTTAAAACCTTTTGCACTCTGACCAAATTTTCTCATGACTGGTAAGCGACTGTGATTTTAAAAAATGATCAATTTAAAAATATATATTCTTGGTTACGTGAGTCACCTATTTTTCAGAGAAGATATATAAACGAACTGTAGATTTAAATCATAAAATGTTGGTTTATCCAGCATGTTGCAGTGTTTCACTGTATTTATCAAAAATTCCTGGCCCGCGAAGCGAATTATTTATCATAATCTTTCCGGCCAGACTCAGTGGCCTGCAGAGTTGTAAGAGTTAAGGTGTTCACTGTCAATACTTGGTGGAATGGCATTATAATAAAAATTATAAAACATTTTTAGAAAGAATTTATATAAAACATTAAAATTAAATTAATTCGATAAGAACTGGTTTCGCTCATACCGAGCATTATTATATCAAATACAAAAATACAGCGTAGTTTATACAATAACAATTGGTATTACCACTAATCAAATGAATCAAAGTAAAATAAAAATAAAATAGACTTTAATTTAAATCTTGAAGACCTCTTAGCAATCAAACTCAATTATAAATATCACTGTATCTTTTTATTTCTTATTAGTTGATTATATGTATACTGCTCGTTATGGCACTCTTGATCTTAATAATTAAATTTGCAATAAGTACAAAAAAAAATTACTATTTTTAATACAGATTATAGATTGATACTTATCTATCTATCTTCTATATATATAAAAATGAATGTTTGTCTGTATTTCCGCTATGGACTACTAAACCGCTCGACCGATCGATGTGAAACTTTACAAATTTATTAAGTACACTCCCGCAATGGTTTCTGGCCTACCAACCCCTCCCCCCAACCTCCACAACCCCAATTTTTTTTTTAAACTTTACGAATTTTTCGAGTTCACTCCTTCGAAGGTTTTTGGCATACCCCTCCCATACGCAACCCCCCAACCCCACCCCGCCAAAAACCCCCTCCCTCCCAAAAATTGATATCGAATTTTTCGAGTATTGAATACATGAAAATTGAATTGAATATTTGTGTAATGTGTTTCCTTCAAATATATTTTAGTTGCTGGCGTAGCAACGCGCGCAGGGTACAGCTTAGTATGTCATAAAATAGACATTAGCTGTGACATTTGTTTATCTAGCAACGACACACAATGCGATGTGGAAAAAAATATGTAATTGACTTCATTGTGAAATGAAAATGATTATAAATAATTCAAGTTTCATTATAAGAAAGTAGAAGAATTCCGAATGAAAAGAAAGTCGTTTTTTCTTTTACTGGAACAAATCCAGCTAGTATCTGTTTTGTCTTAATAAAATACTGTTTGTACAGCCGTCACTATTTTTAGACGTGGACGTTATAAAGGGGATTATTCTCCGGGGCTTGCAGTTGGGAGCTATGAGAGGCATATAGATTCAATTACGCTCTGTAAGCCCTAAGGAACAGTGGCCAAAAGTTTTACCACACGTAAAGTCTTGCATGAAAGCATTCTAAGTATTTATGGAAACTATTTCAGCCTAAATCCGAAGAAGTTACGAAAACCCTTAATGAGGTTTGGATAAATATTTGAGCAGGTTGGTGTGACAATAAGCAAGTGTGGAAGTTCAAGTTTGTACAATAGTTAAACAATATATCTCAAATGAAATCAAACTATATTAAATGTTGCATCGTTTACTCTTATTGTAACATTTTCAATTAACTGTTATTCTCATTTATCATTTGAATATTAAATGAGTGGCAACACTAAAACTGGGCTGTATTCATAAATAAATTTGTAAGTGATGTTTGTATTATACATATTTACATACTAAATATTATATAACTTCCTTTTCACTTTACGCGTAGAAATATTGTCCATCATACTACCGAATTCCGTGATGTTGTGACAAGCAGAGTAATGGCATTTGAAAATGTAATTAATGTCAGTATTTTCTATCGCCAACTATACAATTTTTTTTTATGAAGGTGTTATATATCAAAATTATACTAAAATTTTACTATGCAGCAAGTCTATTTTTGATTAATTGAAAAGTATTTAATATTTTTATCACGCTTGAGCTAATTTTAAAACAGCTTATCCTTTAGAAAAGGTAAATAAAATTGTTATAAAAATGATATCTAGAGTAAAACTTCAAGCTTTCCTTTACATTAAGGGTAATAAAACTAAACAGTGATTTTAATTAAATCATATTAAGGACATACTCAAAATATATACCGACTTGCCAAAATTATAACGCAAAAAACCCTTTCTATTCTTATCAATGTGGCGATTTTGTTACCGGAAGATGTAAATAGTAATAATAAGCAATTAAAGATCTACAATATACTAGACATAATAGAACATTTATAGAACTTCTACCACAGTGAATTTATAGATATCAGAACCGGTTTCGGATTCGGTACAAAAAAACAGCGTTATGTATCTAGAATATTTTCAAAATTATATTCACCCACTGAAGTAAGCTTTATGTTAAGAAACACAAGAACTAAAAGATTTTTTATGGGCTTATAAGTTTTTCAACACAACGTTAATATTATGATCCTTTTGTTAGCAGCATTTTACATATTTTATTGTGATATATTTGTTTAAATAAACATGTATTCGACGATACTACAAAAAGTCTGCAGTGAATAAAATATTTCCTATCTTTTTCCGGATAGCGAAATAAAACATACATTTTCAGCAACACACCAGCATGTTTACAAGATGGCGCTGCTTAAACTAATTTCCGGAATGTAAGCTTACAAAATCCTTGGAATTTTGATAGGAATCCCACATAGTTCACATGCGAATCCACTACTAATTTAAGACTTAATTGTTATATTTGCGATTAATATATATACTACTTTTAGATAAGAAAATGAATCTTCAAACGTTTGAAGAAAACATGACATATTTCAACGCAATTTGATTTTAAAATTCTTTATACATGACATATAAATACATATACTCTTCTCTTTATTTATATATATAAAGGGTCTTTTTATAAGGACGCTTAGTTTTGAAATGTAAATAAAACAAGTTGTTTGTGAGATTTCGACTAAATTTTAATTTCATTTGTAAGTATATTTTACGGCATTAAATATGGAATATAGCATCAAATGTCTGCCAATATCCATTCATTATAAAATGGGCCATGTCGCTAAAGTTGACTTTTTTGACAAATTTGGGTAATCTTCCAACTGCTCCAGAACCCAATCAGGCGTTGTCTGTGGTCGTTTACCTGAAGTTCCTTGGTTAGTTGGATTTTATACGGGTGCAGACATAAGCCCGATTCAAAATTCGCCAAGTTGAAGTCGCAGAAAAGCCAAGTTCTTGTGAACAACGAGAAATAAGCTGCCTTAGGTTTTCCTGTACACTTTCACACACAGCAGCAATGTTTTCACCAGATCAATTGTATTTTGATGACGTACAGGTAGGTGTTGGCCGATTATTTACCAAACTGGTTGACTCAAATTTGGCCACTAAACAATGAATAATCTACTCAGCAGGACAAAGTAACATATTTTGAGCGTCCCTATTGAAATACCCTATATATACATATTTTTGTGTTGGATTCTATTTGACGGAGCTTCAAGCTCTAAGACACGTTTGTGTCAAAGTTTTTCCAGTCTCCTTTGTCTCTAAATTAAGTTCTTTATATTTAATTTGTTTGCATTCCCTTCCCATCTTTGCTGATAAGAGGGCACGATCGCTGCAGTTCAAAAAGTCAGCTTACTGTTTCGTCACTACCTATGGAGAGTCATTGAGAAGAGTGGCTCTCGGTCTTTATCGATTCTCTGATGCCTTCTCGACATAATTCTGAAAGCAAGAGATCGTTGGGTTACAGTGATGGCCGGGTCTATGAAACTTCTCATAGGTTTCATGAACGATCTCGCGAATAGTGGGTACAATTTAATCTCTGTGTAACATCGATCCACGCACAAACCATGCAGTATCACAGTTTTTGCTGCAATGTCTTATTCTGATCAATCTGGAGAGTCTTCAGATGTTTTTGGTGAACAAATTCCCATACTGGTGTGGCCGTACACCATAATTGGACGAGTTATTTCTGTATATAGGAGAAGTTTTCTCTTTAGGAATAATTTGCTCCTATCATTAAGCATTACGTACAATTGCGCTTTTTGATAGCGGTGTTTTCGTTATAATTTTGTCTCCTATCAAAGGTAAGTCCAAGGTACTTAACTGTATTAAGTTATTGACTATTGTATTTTTTTCAGTCGTTCTTTTCACCGATTCTGTTCGAAGGCAATGTTTGAATTGCATTGTTAAAAATCCTTTTCCAGTTTTTTCATCCTTGGAATCTCAAAAAACGGAATGATTAGCTAACACTAGTCTTATCCATTCCTCCAATCCTTTTCAATCCTTACAATCTATGAAAAGGAGAAGCTGAACAAGCAGTTCTCATAGAAAAACATGTTGAGATATATTCCGTGAGAAGTCCATATGCTCCAAGATGAGACGGACATGGTAAAACAACAATAATTGTAGTATAACTCTAGCAAATGAATTCAAATTCACTTAAATCGAAAAGTTTAGTTATCATATCATTGGTAAAATTGCATATCGCTTGAATAATCATCATCAACGTATGAAATAATTGTCCGTATAAAAGCACAAATCCCCATACGGAAGATTTAACAACACGTTTGACGCTTAAATAAATATGTGATGATAATTACGAAAACTTTTCAGAGCGGCTATAATTATAAATCGCTGAACAGAAAGGGACGAAAAGTTTATCGGAAATTATTTTGATATCAATCACGTAACTTTGCATCATTTTGTTTACTCTGAAAATTGACTATATGTTCTCTTTTTGAAAAATTAAGTTTGAAGCATCATAAATATATTTAAAAAAAACATAATGTTTTTTTTATTAATTATGATTAAGCCCACATTTTCGGCATAACTGTTTTTTTATTAAATGATGAAAATAATACATTTATGCTACCCTGTATAGACCAGTGATGCTCAACCTAAAGATTTTTGATCTTAAATACATTTTTTTATTAATTATCTCGTTAAATCGCTGTATTGTATTATACGATTACAATGAATTAAAGCAGAAAAAAGTTTTTTTCCTGTGTATGTAGAACAAATATCTTATTAAAAACAGTTTATATTTATGTTGAACTTTTAGTGTTGTTTACATCTTTTAAATATTGAATAGTCTTAAAGTCGCAAGATAAGACCATTTTATAAAAAAAATCAAATATTCCTGATATATTACATTAATCAAAATGCCACTAACGATTTTTTGTATATAAACAGGCAAGACTTTAATTGAGCTCCTATCTCATCTATGCTATTTGGCTGTGTTACAATACAAAATTAAAATAACTATGACAAGTCACAATTTTTTGAAAATACATGCACTTTTGTACCAAAAATAACTATAAAATTAAAAAACAATATCTTCGATGGATTTGGCGGCGGGATTTCGAAAATGAAGTGTTTTTCTCATATTTATTTCAATTGTCATATGTTAGACATATGGATTGTCATATGTTAGACACATACATTTTCTATTTACTTCGTGACTGATAAATACTTTCCACCGAATTGAAATTATAAGATTATTTGACATCTTAATAAGTGTATAAGTATATAATTCAAGAAAATAATTATCAGGATGTTCCAAGCAATCAAAGTCTTGCTACTAGTCTCTACTGCCAAGCGTTCGTAAGTTACCAGTTCGATATCACTGATATAGCCGACATATATTTTTTATAAATCCATGTTTTATTTTTAACAGTTATTATTATTAAATATCACATCATTAATTTGAAATATCTTTATTAAAAGATTTTCATTATGATTTTTATTATTCAGGATAACACAAAGTTGTTAATTATTATTATTTTATTGTGCTTTCAAATTGTTTATTTAATATACAATATTGAATTACTCAATTACTTTTTAATTATTTTTTGTTATTTATTGAGCTCTATAGTAAATATTTATGGATGATTTAGAAATATTACAAGCTTACTTAATATAAATTTAATAAAATAAGCAAAGCTTTTTTATATATTGTTTAATACTCACTTTTGGGCATTTTGTAACAGCTGTTCAATGGCATTCTCAGAGTAATCGTCGGGTTCGATTCCGTCTTCTAAAACAAAACAAATAATACATCATTTTTATAACAATTAAACAAAGAAATGAGATTTAAATCATTTGAATATTTAAAATAGAAGATCTTACGCCAAATAAACAGTTGAAAGAGCTTATGGCTTAATTTCGCCGATAGCGCAATGACGAAAGAGCTATAAATAATAATACATAAATTCTTATGGAAGTGTATACTTTGCATTTTTTACCATATTATAAGTAAATACCCATCTAATCATTACACCCTAAAGCTTTAACGTTTACAAGCTTGATTTATAGTGAAATAGACATTCAGTTGTTAGCTTTTATGAGGTGTGTTCTTTTTAACATGAATACGCTCTCTTCGATAAATCGTTACATTACTTTTAAAAGGTTCTAATCTAAATGACATTTTTTCCTAAAATTACATATTCGTCGGAAAAGCTTGCATTTACCGCATTCTATCATATATATGTATGTATTTCAGAATTATCTATGGCTGAATAACGGAGTTAGCAGAATTTCGGAATCTGTACACTTTTTTTACTAAATTTATTTGACAAAGTTCTAAGATTGTCATCATTATTTCCTTGATAAGATCGTTAAAATCATTATTTCAGCAAGAGTTGTGAAAAAATATGTTTAAAATAAGTAATTTGAAGCATTTTTACTTGCTCATTTATACAATTGAATTTTAATCAATCAAAACTTCAAACGCTCTTCTTTTAACTATTTTCAACATATTTTTGAAAAAGAAGCATCAAAACAGTTCTGTAGGCGAAAAGAAAATATTTTTTAAACGTTCGCCTTATTAGGTTTCGGTGACGATATGTTTGAATCTCAATCCAAACAATTTCATATATTTTTTTGGCTGTAATGTTTACATCCCTCTCACAAACTTCCGGTCCCAAAAACGAGGCGGAAGGTTTTTTAATTCTTTAGAGATTGAGCGAATGAACTTATTTTGAGCTTCTCTATCACAAGTTTCCACGTTCATTATGGATGAACTTGGATTATGACATTATGGAGGTTTACACTGGTAAGTATTAATCATTAAAAAGCTGGAAGATTATAAATGTTACCTGAATAATTATTGTGTGAAATTTAAGTCTATTTTTTACGGTCTAACGTTTAACAAAGGCGTGTATTATCATGGTACCTTTTAGATAATTCTCATTAAGTTTAGAAAGTTAAGGCATCTATAATAATGCGTCATTATTTTGATTTTACTATATATATAAATCAACAGAGCCCTAAAATTTATGTCAAAGGATTTTTCACACATTTCGTTTAACCGCATTTCTTTTATGCTTTCAACTGTCCATCCTATTGCCTACCTTTATTTTCTTTCGTTCGGCAGAGGATATTCTGTTTCAAAGCTGTGAAAAAATTTACGTAATAATGAGTTTCACAGACAGCTTCGTTCGGTTTGCGTAATCTATCTTTTTTTTTCTTTTGTCACAATGGTAGATATATTCTTTAAATTACAATGTTAAAAACATTAAACATCACTTAATCTCTATTATATATTATAATATTTAACTAAGCACATAATAAATATAAATAATATAAAGTTAACTAATTCTCGAATCAACCATTTTTTATTAATTCTAAATACTAAAACTTCAAAAAAAATAGTATGTCACTTTTCTCAATAGTTTGTCAAAGTCACTTGCCACTAGAGACTCCAATTATTCGATATCACTACTCCTCGAGTATCGAGTAGACAAATTCAAAAATACTCGAGTAGTTTCGGATCTACCAAAATATATATTATTAATTCAAATCTATGTATGTATATAAATCAATCAATATTTTGTCTCTTGTCGTCATAGACTCTCGTCATCATAAACTTGACATTGATAAGACAAGTCAGCCGGACCCAATTCAAAAGTAACAAAAGAGTCAACGGCAAAAACATTAAAAAAAATATATTACCTGATGTAAAATCCACGCGCAAGACGCAGTTAAACGCAACGGTTAAACATTATATGAATTTATTTTTCAAATATGTTAATAAAAGTGGTAAATAAATTTTCCTTTATAAATTACGAGAATTATTCAAGTATTTTTCAAAATACTCGAGTTTCGTGTACTTGAAAAATAGACGAGTATACTCGAGTATGGAGTATTCAATACTCAAATTTGAGTCTTTACTTGCCACTGAGCCTTCTTGCTTGAATCGGCAGTACATTAAATGTTATTTATTTGACTTCACAAAGTGTCACTATACATTTTCTGCAAAATCTTAAACTAATAATCTTATAAAATTTAACTTATTTAATAATTACAGCGCATATTTATGTAAATATCATTTACTTTTGAAGCTTATAAACTGTGTGCTAAAAAGCTGAATTTCAAATTTCAAACAACCTCCTACGCGTAGAGAATACGGAAATTAATGTTTACATAAACTCTTCCGTGTGACCTTTATCCATTCATGCATTCATATTAAGTAAGAAAAGCTTTGTACGTACCATAAGAAACCATTTCTTAACCGAATTTTCGGAAAGTCATATGAAAGTATCTGGATTATATAACGTATTAACTAATTTTGTTTATGAATCTTCAATGTGACTTTAAAAAATTTGAATATTATATCAGTGGTGTGGTCTGTTCAATAAGTTTTTTCAATGAAGTCAGTCGACCGAGAAAATCAATAAATTTGCTGTGCGTATCACGCCCTTTTTATTACTGATTTTATTCGGCGAATAGAAATTAAAACTGATGAGTTGACAAAAAGGTGTCGATAATTGATTAGACGGTATATAAATTAGAAAATCATCATAAATTGTTTTTAAAAAATGCTAAACAAAGTTTGTGATATATGAATATAGTAAATAACATTGTGTAACATTATTTATATAACAAAACAATTTAAATAATTTATTATTTGTGACACAATTTTCCTTAAAAAGATACCTAGATTTTAGTATAAAAATCTCTTGTAGAGTCAAACCGTCTTGATCTTATGAACATACATAAGTTAACGAATAGAAAATTGGGGTACGAAAAACTTACATCATCTACATCGTTAACTGTCGCTTTTTGATGGAAAGACATTATTTAAATAAATAAAATACATTAAATATAGCAGTTCTATTTTCACATATATCTACGATCGGTTTCGCTTATCACAAGCATTGTCAACAGATGCTCGTGATAAGCGATGATCTAATAATGTGTTTTATTATTCCATTTATAACATTTAGCTTTATCTTACAATTGATTAACAACACTAAAGATTCTTTTATTCATTCGAAAATAAAAGTGCATTTTTCACACATAATAACTCTGTGAACAGACTATGAAATATACATGTTCGAGAAAAATCGATGTAACTTTTTAAATCGATACGGAGCTTAAAGCTCTGTGCCTTCCAATACATACGTAAAGCAGCAAATGACGGCATACGGTCTGTTTACCGGTTGGGAGTAATCTAATATTCTGGCAATCACAGCGTAAATTTTCCGAACCACCGTAAAATTTTCCTTATAATTAAATCACACGCAGCTAAGCAATCTTCGTTAGATAAATATCTATTTATTAGCGTATGTGGCAAACCAATTTTTGTAATTAAAATTACACATAGTTAACGTTTGCGTTGTTTACAAGGCTAATTGATGTTGTCGAACAAACTAGTCATACTTATAAAAGCTTCTTGAAAGTGTATAATAAAAGCCCACTAACTAAATGTGTAACTTAATTTGAAACCATTTTTGATCTCTTACGTTATTAGTTAGACTAACGAAGACCATCTTCATTTAAATACTTTGATTTTTTTGCGATACTTAAATACAATAATATTTTCTATTGTAAAATTTTCATGTTACTTTATAGCCGAAATTGTTATACCATAAGATTCATATTACATACATATGTCAAGTTTTTATTAAAATTAGTTTTTTAAAATAAAAAAACATGTTTGTACTTATTCCACATTAGATTTATTAAGATTTTTGTATTTATTTTTAGTTGATAATTTTCGTGACGAGCTAACCCGGTCCTGATCCCAATAAATCTTATGAGAAATAAGGACACAAAATGTGTTATTATTTTCTGCTATAGGGGCATTCTACTACGTTTTGACAGTGAACACTTTCAAAATTGAAACTATTATTGGTATGAAAAACAATACGGAATTATATTATGGCTCGTGATAGTAGTCGTGTCGTTATGTTTGGCCAACTAGTGTCCCTCTGGGAGTTAAGGTTAAAGTTAACCCTTATAACCTTATAACAAACGTATCGACAATAATTGTGGCTGCACTAGACGTATGATTGGAATTGTTCAATCGGAAATGATAAAATGTCTCACGCTGAAATTCATAGCGTTCCATTGCAATTGAACCATATAATCTAACTGTCAAACTGAAATGATATATTTTGGTAGTGGCAATTGATATATGTATTTTTATAAATACTGGCAGGAAATCGATTAGTTAATGATAACTACTTTAAAAATGACAACTTGCTTGGAGTTTCATACTATTTATTATTTTTATTTGGGCTTGACGTCGAAGTTTTATTTATTTGCATCTTTAGCTGTCATGTGAATGTTAGTAAACCAACGTATTTGAATAAAATTACTGTTAGGAGAAAAATTTGTATTTTTCATACATAACGATAAAGATCTATGACCTCAGCTATATTGGAATTATGATAATCTACGCGTAATGAGTCTAATTAAAAAAAAATAATACCATGTTTTGTCGGGTATTCCATATTTGAAATTTTTGATGTTTAAAAAACATTTTTTTTTTATTATTTAAACGGCGATCGATGAAAATGTTTTTGGCCGGAAATGTCATAAAAAAAGATTTTTCTAGTTACTTATTTACCAATAATATAAATATTATAGGCAAAACAAATATAATCTGTAATGATTGTAAGATTAAAGCTCAAATCGTATTCCTTAGATATCATCTAACGAAAACCAAATATGCCAGTTGCATGACATGTGTCGAACGTAAACTATTATATCCGATTATATTATCAGTTAATTTGATGTAATGCTGATGAAAAGGAATAAATTGAAACTCTCTAATCAAACAAATATGGAGTGAATGTTTGCAGCCAATCGTATTATTCATTCGATTGGATTTCCTGCTGCGTGTTACATGATTGGTCAATTATCTGTCCCGGTGGGTAACTGGTCGAACGCTGTGCAAGGGAGGTAATTCATGAACATTTTGGATAAACTCTGTCGGATTATCACAAATTCGTTCACTTTGAGTTCCTATAATTATTTAGAATCAAATACAGCAAATAAGTTGCGTATAATCGTACATACTTTTGAAATGAAAAGTAAAAACATTTTAAATTCAGCATCATAGAAAAGATTTAAATAGACTGGAGACAGATGCAAATTTGAATTGTGTTACACGGAATTAAAATACATTGCTATTTTTCTTACCGTATTATAATGGAGTTCTACCAAGTAAATGCCTACTCAATCAATGAATTGTATTATAAATTAAAAAAGCGAGTTAAGTCAATTTTTTGCAAATAGAAATAGAAAAAAGCAAATTTTATTTGATTCGAAGATCATAATGACAAAAAAAAAAAAAAATTATAACGCAGATGGCTAAAACTGTAAGCATTGTTTTTTTTTTAAATCTATTTGATAGGGCTTCAAGTTCTAAGGCTCGTCAGCATCAAAGTTCTTCTAGTCGCCTTAGTCTTTGAGCTTAGTGTTTTTTTCCAAGTTGCATTCTCTACACATCGCTATTGACAAGAGGGCACGATTGCCATAGTTCAAGAAGTCAGCTTACTTCTTCGTCCCTACCTATGAAGTCATCAAGAAGAGTGGCTGTAGGTCTATAACGTTTCCCTGATGCCGTCTCGTCATAATTCTGCAGGCAAGGGTTCCGCTCACCAAAAACATCTGAAGACTATTCAGATTGTTCAGAATAAGTCATTGTGGAAAATATGTAATGCTCCATAGCCTGTGACAGTATGTTTATTCATCATACATTGAAGGTGAAAGCAATAAAGTAACTACGGTTAAAAATACATAATGTGTTTTTCAAATTTGAAAGTCGATCAATGCAAAGAGAGAGCAATAAAAGTTTGCGCTTTTATAGGCTTACTCATAAAAAATATATATGTAAAATGTATATTATGCATGTATACATAGGTATTGGATTCAAAAAAGATACAGTTAAACGTGTTAAAAAACTGTATAATAATCTTTTATAAAAAAATGAACATCCGCTAAATGATTTTTTTTAGCAAAAAACTGAAACTCTAGTTTATCTAGGATATTTTTCTCAAAAGTTTGTCAGTCACTTACTGTCTTCTTGCTTGGAATATCAGAATAAGGTAAATATAATAAGCCAATAAAATTTTCATCTCTATAAGATTTTTATAGAACAAAAAACTATCCATTTTTATATATTTCTTCTTTATTTACCCCATTTTTTTCATGGCCTTTCTGATGAGAGACTCTCCTTTGGGACACAGTATACTCCATATTTTTAGAAGAAATTGTAAATAAACACGTAAATCTATAATAGAATTTATATCTGACGTTATAAAAAAGTAATATTGTTCAATCATAATTAAATTTATGTAACGTATATAAAACTCTTTTTAAAAAATTTGTTTCTTGATAAAAAAATATTCAATTAAAATCCATCGTTATTTAATATCTTACACAAAGACCGTTTCATTTTATTAACTGTAGATGCAAATTTAATTACCTTAGTCGAAGGAGTGGGATTTACTTATCTAACTTTAGAGAACATTTACGAAAATTGAATAAATATTAAATAGAAAACTTATTCAAGAATAAGATTCATCCGATGTATATTTCTGCTTATGTCATGTGGAAGAAAATTACAGTCTTGTTTTCGATATAAAGGATTATCAGGATCAATGATTTAAATTATTCATGCATCGTAACAATGCTCAAAGAAAAGGGTCCCTTATGTGATTAGAAAATCCCACGCATGTGTATTTAGGGAGAAAAATACATTATATGTTTATTCAAGTAAATTCGTATTAATATAGATATATAAACCTACGTATAAAAATGCGAACAGATCCCAGAGAATATGATCACTTTGCTTAGATTTGTCATTCTTTAACAAATTCATTCAGCGCTCTTCGTTTGTTTTATTGCCGATAAAAATATTCACTTGTTTTGGTTTGCAATTTTTATCAATTGAGCAGGTGTTATATTTAAGGGTATTTTGCAGGTGTCTTGACTATAATAGCTCATTGAACATAAAACTATAAAACATAATTCATTTTTGATCTAACATAACCTGACTTAATAACGCAAAAATTCATTTGTTCTCCTCCTTGCCTCAATAGTGGAAATACTGCCAACTATATTTGTCGCACGAATCATGGTTAATATAATTTCAATGTATTATTACAGATTAATATCACAGATTTTGCGTATTTATTAGCACGGTTAAACGAAATACCATAAAATATACCACATTTTGACATAATACAAACTTTCATTAAGGCACACAATTCAATATATGTATACGGTTTTTGAAATAGGAATAATTAAAAATTAATTTTTCAACTAAGTTTTAGAATGTCAAGCAAGACTAAACATAAGTGTTGCGCGTTACCTGTACGATGTAAGGCTAGACTCGATATAGCAGTTGAAGAAGTTAAAGCCAGTATCATTATCACATAATCATTGTAAGTGTTTAAAAAGTAGCTATATTTCTATACATTTATATTGTCTTTGTTGGGTACTGAATAAAAAATAGAACAAACATTAATAATATTTTGGAATTAGCACCTTCAAATATACAAACAAAACCATTATAAATGTGTCAAAGTGACATATTTTAATGAATGAAATTAGCTGCCACGCGTGTGTGAATTAATTAACCTTTAAAGTTAGTGTTTGAGAATTTGTTTGCGGAATTAAACTAATTGGCCTGCTGCCTGGTTCACCCGAACTTTATCCGATTCGTTTAGGGATGGCTCATTTAGTTTTGAATAAAATATCAGTTTCCCTTCAGAGGCCTTACATTAAATATAATTACTATTATTATGGATATGCTTTTGATGAACTATTCATTTAAATCAATCAATTTTGAAAAATAATAAAATAATTCACTATCTAAAGACCTTAAAAAGTCAACATTTTCTAGTGCTCATTGTTTCAAAATCAGTTTTCTTTTGTAGTTGGCTAAATTATATGTAATCTTATCGGTGAAGAAAATATTATAATAATGAAATTGTATTGTTATACCTACTACATTCTTCATTTGATAATGTTCGCGATGTACGTAACCGGTCCTGATCTTAATAAATCTAATCTGATAAGGTGCGAACAATGTGTTATCATTTTTATTATAATGCCATTCTACCAAGTTTTGACAGCACATCACTAGCTAATAATTATTTTTAACCCATTTTAATTATTTGGCTATTCTATACATATCGCTTCCTCGATAAAATAAAGAAATTAGTTTGAATAATGTTGAAGCTTTTGCAAGTAACTGACAACATTGTTAATTAGTAGCAAAAAATCGTCAAAAATTGTAGTATTTTAAGATAAATGAATTTGAAAAATATTCTATTTCCCTACCTCTTTCAATTTGCAAGAAGCACCAGTGCATTTGCAATCATATTTACGATAGTTGCATTATTCCATGAAACTGATAACACTTCAGCATCGCTTTACTGAAGACGAGTATTGTCGACAAAACTTCATCTAAAACGAAATCGAGCGATAACAATTTCACATGCAATTAAGATATATAGAGCCGTAAAGACAATACGATATATCTTAACGATGTCAGCTGTCACATTACGTTAATACTTTGCCGACGCTGTTCCCAATGAGATCACCTGATATTAGAGGTCTTCACGGGCCGAAATTTCAGGGTTCATTTGCAAAAAACTTACCCGAACCCGACCCGAGCCTGATATTTTTCGACCTTGCTCGAAAAAAACCCGATTTTTTTTACAAATAAAAATTAAAAATTGACTCACCAACTATCGTGTGTATGCAGTTGTGCGAAATACATTTCTTCCTAATTAGAATTAGTTTTTGTTTGTTTTACAGGAATGACGACTCAAGTGAGAAGTTTTTGAACTAGAAAAGCTGAAAATGCATTTACATTTTATACACTCAACGTATCAAACTTTTTTGTTTGTAGCCACCTCTATGATTTCACTAAATGATTTCCACACTTCACTTTTCCCATGGCTTTTAACTGAAGAAATATATTCTCCACTCTTCAGTTATGTCTTAATATTTTCGAAGCCCATTTCTTGTCGGTAAATTAAAAAAAAAATCAATCTAACAAATCGAATTGCGACTGATCAAAATCACCATATAAGACATACTGATACCCTGGATCATATTATGAAATTCATTATGCGTATTGTACAAACGCCGATGAAGCAGACATCATTAAAAAATACTAAAATAATTGCGTCAAAAGTCATAAAGTTAAGAACAATCATCTTATTCTTTCGAATGGGTGTTCATGAGAAAATGTTTTTAAATAACGAACAAGACGTCGAAAATATGACTAATACGAGTACGTGAAGTTTATTATAGTATTAAATTTAGATTTAAGATAATGGTGACCTCATTCGGAAATGGCCCGATTTTTGTTATATTTTGTATGCTTGCGTCCGAGCCCGGCCCGGGCCCGAATCCAAGCCTTCGTTACCCGGCCCGACCCGATCCCGTGCAGACCTCTACCTGATATACAAGTGCCCACTTCTGATAATCGCATGCCCATATTCATGTAGCTCTATTTGTGTGCTTTATTCGTAAATTATTAATCAATGATATTGTCATACTCTATCCGGCTTAAATCTGAAGAGAAAATCGACTGACTATGACATCTGATTAGTGTCGGGCGATATCCTGTTCACTGTTCCACAGTTTATGTCATATATGTATTCTCTCATGAGCAGGTTATTTGCATGAATAGATTTTAAATAATTTGTCAAAGTTTCATAATAAATTATTATATTATGACGATATCAGCAGGTGATCTTCTTAAAATTAACCAAAAAAGACTCCATCTCACGTTGATCAGTTTTAACGAGTTTAGTATAAATATTTGTTGTTGGTAGGCATAGCAACGAAAGACATGGCAACCAAACTATAATTTAAATGTCACAAATATTAAATTTTAAAAAAATAGTCACTTCTAGTAAGATAAGAAGGAAATTATTCATATTTTTAAATTTATATAGAATAATCTTAAAACTGTCAATATCTCACAGAGTAAACGTCAAAAACATGCATCATGGATAGTAAATATATTTACTTTATCCTTATACCATGGAGAGGCCATTTTGATATGTATAAATAGAATTCATACTTTTCTACAGATAACGAACAATATTGCTTTCTTAATTAAAATATAATTTAATAAAAAATTTGAGAATCGAGAACCTTTATAATTATAATACATAACATAACATGTACTGAGTGTTGTCTTAGCTTTTAAGCAACGTATCTCTATTAAAACAAATATTTAGAAGGTAATTGCATATCTAACTCAGATTATAATTTAATTTAATTTGTATTATTTACTATCTTTTCTTTACATTTAATATGTTCTTGTAACTGATAAAATGTTTTTTTTCAATCGATAGACACATTAAAATTCAACCATTTTGAGATTCGATATCGGTTTTATTAAAAAAATGGAGTATACCCTAGAGACCAAATGCCTATTAATTTTATCGCAAAATGTACAAAACATTGTAAAAAAATCCTTCTCATAGGATTTAGTAAAAGCGCTTTCTAAGGAAAATATTTTCGTTGCGAACAATATGTTAGCGCCGTTTTTACGCATTATATCAAAGATATTTTCATATTTTTTTTCGATATTTTTTACGCAGGAAAATTGTTGTTAACAATTTTCCAAGTCGGTATTCACCTTATGTAAATCGAGCCGTGGAAACTCTATACAAACAAAATATTCGATTTTCATTTCACTGCTCTCTAGAGCTTAAAGAAAACCTACACACAAGTGATATTTAAATACAAAGTCGAACATGGTATTCAGGTAAAATTTATCCTTTAAGGTAATATTGGGTGTTTGTCGAATTTTTATGTTATCTCTATTGTTTGTTTATTTGTTTTCATCTCGTTGTGTATTGATTATGTTAGCACTTTCAAGGCTTATTTTGAGAGGAAAAATATTTCGAAACGGTGGCACAAGATTCAAAAATCAATTTGATTATTAGAAGGTTGTTATTAAGTCTATGCAGTAAACACCAAGTCTGTGTATACAATTGGTGAACGTTGTTGTAAATTTCATACCTTCAAAATTTGAATTTTGAATCGAGTCAATGAATTTATACCCAAAAGCATGAATGTCAGTGATGTTTGAACTCCTACAAAATCAGCTGACTTGTAAAACGTTGCGTAGTCATAGCGATTAGTTACCCACAAGTCTTATCCTCACCTTATTCTAATATCAATAGTCTCGAACGACTGGGTAGCATTTATTTCTCGATAAGCAACATCTATTAATATAGTCGGTCCCTGTGGTCTAGTGGCAAGAGCTTTGTCCTAGCGACCAGGGGACCCGAGTTCAATTCTCGGCAAGGTTAGATTTTTTCAATTGAAAAAAGAGATCTCGGACTGTGTGTATGTTATTTATCGTTGATTTTGTGCATAACTGATTTATTATTTATCATCGAGTTAATCTCGTATGACTTTCATAATTAATAATATTTGGCCCATTGGCGTAATCTGTAATGCCAAGTATTTTTTTATTTTCTTTAAAAAAATATTTAAAAAATATTAAGATCGGACTTAAATTAACTTCACAAATACTTATCGTATGTTATTATCATAAAGATTAAGTATGAATTGTCACGGACATTAAAAATGATTGATTGAATTGCCATTTACTTGTTAGAACTCCATTAAAACACGGTGAAAAATATCAATGAATTTTAGTTCTACAAAAATTATATAATGTTAAGTTAACCATGTTCATCACATAATTCTGACGAGGGCGTAAGCCGACATAGCTAACAGCTATATATATTTTTTAAATTACTAGCATACAAACATAAATACATAGCTGTGTTTTCGCCGTCGTATTAAGTAGAATAAATATGTATAAAAAAAACATAATTGAACCATTCAAGAAAAATCACAGTCAACACTGGTGTCTACGAACTATATATTTTGATGACGTTTATTCAATTTTATTTATGTTTGAATATACGGTATTACCTATAAAATAAAAGAAATACCGGTATTGATATATTCACTCTGTAATAAAGTGCTTGTAGCTAGCAAAAATACCTATGTATTTATTAAAAGTTTATGATATGAAAGTGCATGTGTTTTGACAAGACTTTTGACTCGGTAAAACATTTTCGTACTAAAACCAAGGATAGGAATCTCTGGAGAGCATTACAAGGCGAGGAGAACGCACGTTGTGAGAGGTTCTTCGAAAGGTCACCCAGTCTCTTGGGCAGCACTATCGCCCCCGAGTTTGTTTACTCTGGTATTGTATTTTGAATTTCCGCTGATTACGCTCCGGTAAATGAAATTACAATTTTCACGGTCCGGCGCGCAAGCATTTTATAAAGTCAACGTTTTCTAAAATATTATATCATCTACATAGAAATATTCAAGATAACTCACCAAAGCGAGCTTGAGAGAGAAATGTTTGGTCAGCGGAATAAAGCATGATGTGTTTGAACTTAATCTGTAAGTTTAAAGATTTGTGAATTTATTTAAAATTATTATAAAACTGTTTGTATACAAAGAGAACGCGCATTTTTCTTAATCATTTTATAATTATCATTCACAATAAAGCAGGGGTTCTTAACCCTATTCCCGAGGGCACATATGCGACCCGGAGCTATTTTCGTACGCCCACTTTACATTTTATTGGAATTGTGTTTTATTTATTTATTGTAATCGCAATTATAACTATTTATGTTATTTAACGAGGATTATTTCATAACGATTACATATTATAATTTAACGTTTTGATTCCAAAGTTATTATGTGCATGTAACTGTGTGATATTTTATAATTTCTTTGAAAGTGTAAATCCAGCCTGCGCCGGTTACTATTCTCCTCATATCATAAATGTGCCCGGAGTCACAATAAAGTTAAGAACCTCTGCAATAAACAGTATGGCAAGTTATTATTTGACAAAAATCTCTGAAAAGATTTTTCTCATTATATAGTTAATGTTTAAGCTTCGAGATTTCCATAAATGAAATTATTTTTTATCACGTAATAAAAAAGCATATTTCATTTTGTCCACCTCTGTGGTCTAGAAAAAAGAGCATTGCCCTAGCGATCAGTTGAATCTGGGGTCAAGTCCTGGCAAGGTCAATATCAAATATAGATTTTTCTTGGCATATACGAAATATTGTATTTAAAATATGAAAAATTATATAAACAATATATAGGGTAAGCTATTAGTTGATTTATCCAAAAGTAAAATAAACAAACATTTTTGAAGTAATATAACGGTATACAGTGAAACCCCGATTCTACGTTTATTCAAGAGTCCGTATAAAACAAACGATTAATGCGGGAAAGTTTTAAATATGAACTAAATACCGGGACTATAGAAAATGAACGCACCACGCGGGAAAACGTATAATGCGAGAACGTAATATCGGGGTTCCACTGGATATCCTAAGAGTCGGTCCCTGTGGTCTAGTGGCAAGAGCTTTGTCCTTGCGATCAGGGGACCCGGGCTCAATTCCCGGTAAGGTCAGATTTTTTCAATTGAAAAAAGTTATCTTGGGCTGGATGTATGTTATTTATCGTTGATTTTGTGCACAACTGATTCATTATTTATTATCGAGTTAATCTCGTATGACTTTCACGATTACGAATATTTGGCGCATTGGCGTAATCTGTAATGCAAAATTTATTTATTTTTATAAAAAATATCTTATCCGTGGTCGATTGTCAATATTGTTTACTTCGGTTGTAGACCGCAAGTGTTCGAAACACAGTCCGCGCATTTTATTTTTCAATCATATTATGGATTTCTGATCGAAGACATCGATGTTGTCTCAAGCTGCCTTTCACACCCTGTTAAACACTATTCTTGTACTAGCTCTAACAAAAACTGAATATATAATAAATAGCATTTTTCAAAGTCTAGCATGCATCTTATTAGCCAGCTACCACGTTTCGGTGAAAACAGCTTTAGACTAACTACTATCGTTTCAACATCTCTGTTTTCATCCCTTATATTGGGTTCAACCCATTAAAAAAGCCATCTTGGATTTCAAATTAAATGCTGAATATTTTTTAAACAAACCAATACTGTTTTAATAAAAAAAAACGGGTAGCAAACTTACATACTAATCGAAACGTTTTGTTGGTTAAATTTTTGTGTGAATTTTATTTTAAGATTTTTAGCCTGGAGCCAAACTCGAGACTTTTATCGTGTTATCATAGAATGTATAATGACATGACATAGTAAGGAACAATTATCATATTTACGACATACTTCCACAGCACTTAAGAAGAACGTCAATTGTATACCGATTTCTCAAGTAATGTTCGAATAATTAAGGATTTCGACTGAAGGTGCTTGATGGAATTAAATTAATTCAAAGACTTGAAATCAATCAACTCATTAATAAAAGGTCGGATAAAACCTAAGATTTATTTTAGATATTCCTTTGTTATTATTAAGTAATTAGTATCTTCAAAAATCCCCATAATTATAACAAACTTACTTAATTCATTGAAACTTGTGTACATTCAATTTTCGATAATTTACATTTTAATAGCAATTTAACTTAGTGTTCTACTTCTATTTTTGTATATAAACGATACAGACTGTTTACTACGCGTCAGTTAAAAGTACATCCGTGCACTTGAAATGTCTGAAGATGCCGAAAGGCGAAACCCGGGTCTATAGCGACAAAACTCTTGGAAAAGTAAAAAATTCAAACAATTCAAATGTTATGTTCGAATGTTAGAATTATTCGTTTTCTTCAACGTTTTTTTTAATTTACTTAAAAATATTGCAAAAGAACACTACAAAAATGTGTGTTTAAGTCTATTCCTATACCAGAAGCTTTACAACAGTAACATATAAACGTTCTTTTCAAATTGAATTTAATTACTTGTTAAATAAACAACGGTCTACACTCGAGTCTATCAGATATTACTGCCAAAGTATATGCAAATTAATTTATTTACGAACGACTTCCAAGAAGCGACCTGTACCTTAATTGAAACGACTTATTCAAATAGCTTATCTCATATTGGATCATAGCTACGAATGAATCATTTCATAATATTCACGGGATCGTACCTAATCCAAGGCTTAAGTATACGATCCTACTTTCTTCAATGTTAAATTATACAAAAAGTTGAATGTCACTGGGCTAATTACTCTCATTGGATTATGCCTGAGAAATTACTGCGACGCTGAATGAGAAGCTTACTTACTCTCTGTATTATATTTAAATCAGCGGCTCTCAATTCGGATCCATCGAGCGAAACCATTTCTACCACACGATGGTTTCTATACCACTACCCTTTATAATAAAAAATATTTTAAAAAAATAGTACTTATTCCACATACAATTTATTGGATCAGGACAGGTTTCGCTCATGGCGAGCATTATCAACTGTCTACCTTTTATGTTAAGCCGTTGAGCTTATCGTAAACTTTTTTGGAAACACGATTTGTTTGGTGTACAAAAACACGTGACTAAAATTTTAATCGTAATCTGGGAATAAACCATCCAGTACAACTTCAATATTCTTAATTATTTCGCTATATGTACTATTTTATTTTTTGTGATAGAACACTTTATGACGTGTATGAAGAATCGTATGTTTTTTTGTCATCTACTATCTTATTTAAATGTGGAATAAAAGATAGTATCAGCGTATGTATTTAAATGCACAAATCAAGGTTAAAAATTACCATCGATTACTGTCCATTGTCCCTAAATAGTCAGAACATTAAAAAAAAATAGCCTAACCAATTGAATTTGAGTCACTAGAGTTTATTTGGTATGAAAACATCTATGTATTATAAATGAAAATATGACATTCGAAGATATATGAATATGGAATAAAACAGCTGAATGACTTTCAAGAAAAAGTAGACCAAATAATAAAGAAACATTAAAGTAAGATTTTATGTACTACGTGACCGAATCGAGACTTTTAACTACAATAATAAAAGCTTTAACCAAAATAAACATTAAATATTAAAGAAAAGCAAACAAAATCGAATCAAAAGACTCATTAATGTTCTGCCATTAGAGACCACTGAGTCTGTAAAAAATCTTACTAAAAGTCATTTGATTTTCTAATCTACTGAATTGATTTTACTATCCACTGGTTGGAAATCTATTTTATAAACTCAAAATGAATCTACATATATTTAAAATGTACGTCAAAATGATTACACACTCCATTGATTGACGGTAAATTAATTGTTTTTAGTAATTTAAATAATTTTCCAAGCATCGAATCAGATTGACCTGCGGGTAGCTGTTTTAGAAGCATATTGATCAAACTGTATATTTATATTTTTAATTTCTATTTTCTAAACAATATTGACCGGCCAATTGTTATCAATTTAGCATATGAACATTTTTTGTAATGTTTCCGTTATAAATAACAAAATATTATATTATATAATACTCAATTCGTAAGTATGTCTAAGAACATATGTTTCTTATGTCATATTAAAAGGCATATGATAATTTGATTATTAAGGAGAAGAAGATAACAGTGTTCATTATACATCAAGTAATGGTTAAGTTTTGTTTATTGATAATAAGTGAACAGAGATAATTTTAGCATGTTTATTTATACGCATCATAACCGAAAAAAGTTTAAGCATATATTTACTTTTTCAATTCATGTTATAAAAAACTTTTAACACAAAATATAAAGAAAAGCTTTTGTTGCTATAAATAAATGATAGACAGTTGAAGGCTTAATGTATCATGCCCCCCAAGGCTTTTTTGGTCTTATAAATCAATCATTGTGAGCTGAAGAACAAAAAAGATGTAGTTTAATATTATGTGCTTTTTATACTATTTCATTCCATTCTTTCATAGAATATATTATGATTATATTTTCAATCAGTTACTTAATCTCTTTTTTTGAAGGAAAGATAAAAACCAAAGTGGTAGAACAGAGCTAGTGGTTAGCCTAATGTTCTCATTTTGCCTTGTTTTTAGGACTGGATTTGTATTAAAGGGAATTCTAGGCAACACAGACATTCGTTTATTCGATAAAAAATGTAAGCGCCTGTACTAGGATTTAAACCATTATAAAACGCACAATTTTCATTTATTCTATTAGAGCAGGGAGTTTCAACATTTTTGGTTCAGAATACAATATTTTCCCATCCTAAGATAGTAATACTTTTAATGTACATTCTAAATAATATGCATGTATGATTATTTAAAACAATATACTACTAGCAATCCAGCTTTTAACCCCATGGAACATTAAACTCTCTTTGGGATGAAATGGTGTATGAAAGACTTTTAAATTAAAAGCAATATCAATAAACTTACTGCTCTTCGGTTTGCTATACGATACTGATAATAATAATTTTTCTCGATTTATAAATGGTAATCTACACAATACAACTGTGTGATTAAAACAACCCGCAATGATAAGACGCTAATTAGGTAATTAGACTCATTAATTCACTCTGATGTTAAGCTTTCGTGGATTTCAAGCATTGTCTTAATCTATGGAATTAAGAGTAATCCAGTTAAAGAGAGTAATCTAGGATAATGATTATTTTCCTTTTGCTATCACCGCAGAAAGGCGGTTTTGTCATTCCCCGCATCGTTATCAAGTATTAAACCAGAATAAAAGTTTCTCCATTTTAAGAAATTTATACATTCTATACAAAAAAAATTTTTTTTTGAATAATAAAAGCTAGGATTATTATAAAGCATACATTATATATCATTACATGTAACACATAACAACTCATGAGAACCATGTGTTAAAATAGTTACA
This sequence comes from Himalopsyche kuldschensis, assembly GCA_028554975.1. Classification (NCBI taxonomy): domain Eukaryota; kingdom Metazoa; phylum Arthropoda; class Insecta; order Trichoptera; family Rhyacophilidae; genus Himalopsyche; species Himalopsyche kuldschensis. Next base: position 3,574,932 of record JAHFWI010000036.1, read on the forward strand.
TTAGTAATTTCCGAAGGCTCGTGGTATATGGTAGAAAAAAACTTTTGGAAAACTAAGTTAGGTCAACTGTAATTTTCTATAAACTTTTCCAATACAATACGTTCCTTGTCAATTAGCAAAGAAACAATAATAATTTTACAAATTTGTCAAACAAATTTTAACTCGATTTTGAGATAATAATGTTTCTTTATGTTGGTACATTAATTAAAAGTTTCAAACATAATTATTTAAAAAAAAATAATATAAGCAAGAGTGAGTTCATAAAAAAATTGTTCATGAAACTATCATGTACACATTTTAGCATATATGAATATAATTGCCTAGTTTTCCTTATAAAACAATCGCTCACTTTTATACCAATGTTAAAGTTCCCCTCTCAAGTAGTAAAAAACTTTTGTTTTGTATATTTTTTGTTGAAATTAAGGCCGATTTTGGTAACACTGTTTTTAATGGTGAATAACTCGGAAACACTGGCTATAAAAAAATAATCAACTTTAAAAGCACAGAAATAAGTGTTGAAACCATTTTCGAATGCTATAAAATCGTTTTTTTATCCTGTATTAAATTTGAATTCAACTAATAATACTATATGATCCGATTAAACTAAGGAATGGAATTAAAATCAATCGATGAACTTACATTATTAAGCCATAGAAAAATAAGGGGGAAAAGTGATTTCTTGTACAAATGCGTAGAGACCATGTTTGGTTTCGCTACTACGAAATGTAGTTGAAAATACATCAAGAGTCTTAACTAAACAATATATTTGTAGAAATTGTCTACTTATTTACTGAAATGAACCATAAATATAATATTTAACAATATATTGTATAGATAGTAATATAAAATATACGTACACACTGTATTGTATTTAGTCGCTCTAATTTCATATGGTGTTTGCCCAAAAACCTTTTAATGATACCGTCTCCACTCTGTTTTCCATACATTTTCATTTAGTTTAAAAGCTTTTTGGGTGTCTGTTGCAATAAAACTCTAATTCAGTAATGGTTCTCAAACTTTTACCGTCCAAAATCCATTAAGCGACCCAAACTTTGTTTGGCAAAGATACTTGAATCTTATTTGAGAATACGATATTACTAGATTTAGTAATCGAACATAATTTTGCTTTAACAAATCATTACTCTTATTATATTCAATATTTTTTGGAAAAATATTTTTAAGCGTAACGTAATTTTACTATGTATTTAATTTTATTCGCTTTCAAAATGATCTTGGTATCCAGGTATTTTTTTATTTTGCGTGTATTAAACTAAAACTAATAATCAACTATAAATATAAACAAACATAGCTAAGTTAAGCAAATTTGACTATAATATTTTCGATGGTTTCGGCGGTAACTTTGTGGAAGTTCATTTTAATATAAAATTTAAAATAACTTTGATTATTCCACGTATTGTGTAACTAACTGTGACACGTGTTTCGCCTCTTTCAGAGGCATCTTCAGACTTACTATCGCAAAGTTTGCTTAAGTAATGAAGAAAGATAAATTCTAACATTTTAACATTTTAAATTATGAAATTACAAAATGGATTTTTTTCCTTCTAAAAGAAACAAGGAATAATAAAAAAGATATATTATTAAATAATATTCTTAACAGGACAGGATGCTCGCCTTTATTAACATTATTCCCCATCAATAGAGTAATCACCCAACCTAACTGATTGATTAGTTTATAGTTTATTAGTTTGTAATGTTTAACGTCATTAGAAATATATTTGTTTGCTTTGTTTCGATTCTATAACCCTCTCTTGCGTCCCTTAAAAAGGAAAAATCCCAATCTAATTGATTGATTGATTGCACCTTATTAGTATCATTATGTTATTGCATTGTTTTGATTCTATCACCCCCTTCCTTGTTTCCTTTAGAAGGAAAAAAACCCGTATTCCATTTTGTAATTTCATAATTTAAAATGTTAAAATGTTAGAATTTATCTTTCTTCATTACTTAAGCAAACTTTGCGATAGTAAGTCTGAAGATGCCTCTGAAAGAGGCGAAACACGTGTCACAGTTAGTTACACAATACGTGGAATAATCAAAGTTATTTTAAATTTTATATTAAATTTGACTAACTTAGTGTAAATATTATTTGTGGTTCATTGTTTTATCAAAACTTGTAGACCCATTTCATCTGTCTATAAAACGTTAGGAAAATATAACTTAACACTATGTTTCAACATATTAATCCAAGCTTAAACACATATATAAACATTCACTCGACACTCTTTTTGTGCGATATCAAAGTTATGCGATTTTTTTTTTAAATATGTTTTGGAAACTATGTATATAAACGTACATATGTATTTACGTTATCAACAGCGCGTTGCTCACATACTGTACGTGCAAAATCCAGTGTCTCACCTGTTTATTACAATGTGACCTTGACACTTGCTTCCTTTAAAGTTTGGTTGTTTTGTGCGATTTTCATCGGAACGCATCTACCGCACAAAAAAAGGTTTGGGTGTAAATGGATGCAATTTTACTGATTCGTTTTTATTGTAATATATTTTTATTCAAAGCAATATTTATACCATTTGAAGTGTTTAATATGATAAATAATTCAATTCCATTCAATTAACGCAATACCTAAAATATACCAAATATGCCTTTCATTGTATTAATGTCAGTTGAACGGTGGCATATTGTGGCTTTAAACGGGTTGACGTTAGTTAGTAAGAAAATAATAATAAACAATTTAATTTGGAATAAGTACTAAAAATGTTTCCAAATGGCTTGCATTGCGAACAGGTCTTTATCATTTTAATTATAGTATATTTTTCTTGTATTTTGCTTTAATTTATTTATTTATAACCTGGAATCTATTACTTAACTTTTGTATAAATGTATCAGCTGACAATGCTCGCCATGAGCGAAACCGGTCCTGATCCAATAAAATTTATTTCGTGAATAAGTACTAAAAATGTTTTATTATTTTTATTATAACGTCATTCCACTAAGTATGGACAGTGAACACCTTAAAAGTAATAATTTTCAGTTACTACATAATCGTTATATCACAATCTTTTTAGTAACCAGCCTACGTTTTTTATTTCAAGTACAGAAAACATGTAATCTTCAACATTTAAACAACACTACAGTTACAGCATTCTATCCAAAGGTATTCTTTATCATGTTTCTTTTTAATCGGTATTTGATACCCCTGAGATTAACCATTTTTTTCAAAAAATCTTTCGCTGAAAATGTATTTTGGCGTTACAAGAATTTAATCAAAAAATCTATTATTGACTCATGGGTTTCTCTTAGGCAAAGAGTATTTTTCTTTTATTCGACCTAACTTTGGAATGACGCAGACCGAATGTTGACGTATATTGTTTTTTTTAATAAAAATAAAACGCTTGTATTTCGCGTGTCAAAGATTGCTCCCAACTATTGAATAAAGGCAGAATGTTAGCCACCCACCAATAATGAAATCTATGCTTGATTACAAAACTTAAGACTGAAATAGGCAGCGCTTATGAATTACCACCAATATTTTTTTTTAATTAATTTCTTGCCGCTGTACTACATATTGGAGTCCTCAACATTTCGAAGCTGAATTCATTTTCATCCGTCTACATCAGGCATGCCCGAAACATGGCCGGTGGGCCCAACTGAAGGTTTTGTGTGGCCATTTTAAATTTTTGTATTGATAAAATAAATGAAAAAAATATGTATAACTGTATTGATTGATGAAAATTTATCTAATCTACTGCGATGTGCGATGCCCAAATTACCGGTCGACATAAAAAATATTATATAAATAAGTGTAAAAAACTAAAAAATATTCAATTGTGAGCTGTATGTTTATTACATATAAAGATTATTTAGGTTAATAATATTTATGTGTTCCCCATTAGAGATATGCATTATTTTATTTGGCCTACAAAATGATTTCAGCCTGGCGTCCCTGATATACGTGAATGAATAAATTTGAAAGTGGAAAAAAAGTTACATACATTACAAAAATCCAAGTATGTGGAACTAATATTTATTAGAGACCGCATTTTTATCACTTATAAAGTCGCATTAATTAAATAAGCTTAAATTAAAGATATTTAAAAATATACGTAGAATGTTTTTTACTGAAGAAAAACAACGAAATGAAAAATATGTTATGACTATGAACACCACATTTGGAAAACTTAAATACCGCAGGTTACCCACCCTTGAGTTTGTAAAAATCTTTCGTCTTTATATTATGGATGTGTAATTTGCTTAAAGTGGAATAACGAAATATATATTAATCATGGATATCACATTAACTTGAATATAATATTCCTTTGATAGATGGATTTTATGTTTTAATTGTAATTTAAATTTAAATTTAAATGGGATAGAGAATGCATAAATATGTATAAAATACTTGCGTTGGCAGTATAAACTATCTCGCCCAATGTCAATTGTATGATAGCTATAATCTATACTCATTTTAGTTAAATTGAAAATGTTTTTTTTCATTCACTAAACGTTGTTGCATTTAGAATTTTTATTGAATATTCAACAAAGCTAATATGATTTATGGAAATAAGTGAGGCGTGCATATCAAAATGAAAACGTTTGACTAAAATTTCAGTATATTAAAACATGGTATATATTTTTATTTGACGCAGTGAAAATATTTTGAAAGACTCAACATTGTTTTATTTCAAAACTCAACGACAATTTTCGTGTAAGCATTGGTTGTAGATATAATATTTAAAAAATATATGTTTAAATATTCAACTACCTTGTTTTTATAAGTATACTAGTATTGCTACCCGGCGTCGCTCGCACTAAGCGACCAATAATTATTTAATGTTTTATCATTCGACATAATTATATCACAAAATCTAACATCCAAAATAGAGTTAAAATAAAATCACAAACTTTATTTAATTTGATAACAGCCCCGCCCCATTCTTGCCCATTAAAATGTCCAAATTCAAGGAAAAAATCTAATTTGCTGTCACAGAAATGTCAAATAATACCTTCACGTAAATAATAAACATTATTATATTGCAACTTGCAACAATAATGCAAAAGGGAATTACAGACCCACATACATACATACGCCGTTTCGGTTTTATATATAAGATTTTATGAATTTGTCTCGTCTCATATCCTAAAAAACTTCTAAATGAGAGTCATTCCTTGCCTTCTAAGACGGCAAGTCTTCGAATAGAGATGTATAGTAAAAGTAGAACTATTCACTTTCCGACTTTTCGAGAATATTACGAAAAACGTTTCGTTGGCTTTTTGAGTTTGATTTATATTTTTCAATTTTAAAAACAACCGATAAAAGCCTGAAACTTACAATTTGTATAAGCGGCCACATTGCAACATCAATTCTGTGATTGGTCGAAAGCATGATTCACCAAAATATTATACTTTAGTTTACAGTCATAAACCGTTCTGATTTTTGATACCAACCATCCTTTTCTTTTGCGTTTTTATACCACATGGACATGATTTTAATACAAATATTATATATTGCTAGCCATATTTTATAGCCAGAAGAATAATGTGACTGCATTAGTTCAGGTTCGGAAAATATGGGATAGTTCTACTTTTAATACGACAAAATTGAATAAATTTTAATAAGCTTCTTTAGAACGATTCTACTTAAGATTTTCCATTAGATGTTGATTTTATTTTCATTAGGAACCGATTTCAATGTATTATCTATTTAAATTTCATTTGGTTGAAATATTTTTTTTGAATTAAGAATAACCTATTCTTTCATTGATATTTATCTGCAATCAAAGTTTTTCACAATTACGTTATTTTTTAAGAGAATTACAACATTAAGCAATAAAAGCGAGTTATTACTGAATATAAAAAAAACCACTGAGCTATAAAATAGAATGATCTACAAAGTATTTGTTATGTTAGAAAATATTCCACCTCGAGTAATATGAGGAGAAAAATGTTACATTTATTGAGATCCATCTCCCTTTTAAAAAAGTGGAATGAGGTTAAGGTTCATAGGTCATCTCTGAACTTGCCATAGGTTTATTCCACTTCATATAACAATACTGAAATAAAGACCGAAAAGGGAGCATTATTTGGTCAATTTTATATTTTCATGTGGTCCAGTAAGTTTCGCCTGGTTTGGGTGTATTTTTCATTTCAGATGTTACTTATGCTTATATTCGTGAAAATTCTTTTGAAAATCATTTCCTGGTATGTTTATAAGAGTCATACTCAATCTTTTCTTTTCTCATTCAATGAGAATAATATGAGCAGAAGCTGGGCACAATTTTGTACAGTTTTTGTATCGATCGATTGCAACCTAATATTGAAAACAACACCAAAAAAAGTAAATGGTGACTTTACTTATTTTGGGCCGCATATAAGAACTGATTGGGTTGCATGCAATACACGACCCGCAGGCATAGTATGGCTGGTTTTACCATACTTTTGTTAGTGTATATTTTTAGTTAGCAAGATAGCAAGAGTATATTTTGATAATAAACAATTAAAATAAAAAGTGTAAAGCGAGAATATCTCTGAATAAAAAGTATGTCAACAAGTAAACAAAACTTGCTACAAAACTTTGATAGAAATAATCCTGTCCCATCGCAACACACACCCAGTTAAAACATTTCTTATTAAACTGTTTACTATACAATGAAAAAAAGCAGGGTTTCTTTGTTTTTTACATATAAATTCTTTAATTACGGTTTGGCCAGAAACTAATCCATAATTAAAAACGATTCTTTCGCAAAATATTTGTACGAATACTGAATATTTATATTCTTATATATGAACGAAAACTTCAACTAATATTTACAAATAATGGTTATTTATTTATCAATTATCATAAAAATTTACCGTACTCAAAATTAATAAGATTCTTATGGTCCGCATCCGAAAGTCGAGCTATAATACATTTAAGAGAGATGACAATATGTAATTTTTTAACAATAATCAATGACGTAACAATCAAATACATCTTATTTCAAGCATTAAAAGAGATATTTAAGAATATACACTCAAATAATTAACTAATAACGGATCAATAAAATGTATTCCAGAATTATTGTATATTAGGTGAATAACGTACTGAGAAATACTTTACAAATCTCAACAATTCGAATCACATTGTGTTTCGTCTTCTTGTGGAAGACGCTTTTATAAACAATCTATATATTCGAGTTGATTTGGAAACAATTAACTATGTTTTACAGCTGAATAGTGTTGATACAAGTATTTTCATTTGTATGTGGATAATGGTTCGGATAGGCTAAACCAAAAGACGGATTTGAGGCTTTCAAAGAGTAAAAAAAAACTCCGGCAGACACCGTGGTGAGGGCTTGCTTAAAAATGATGATAAAAGGTTTCATGTGTATTTCCTGAAGGTTACGACTTTTGACGACTAGCATATGTAATGCAACTGTTATTTTTAAAATTATTTTATTGAAAATATTAATTAAGATAAGGTGAAAAATAAGGGACAATGAAAAAGGAAATTTTGTTACTGAGTAACATTTTTATGAGAGCTTTTAAATAATTATATGGGGCCATTATTTTATTGATTGAATTGGCATCTATTTGGTGGAACTCTTGGTAGAACTTGCTATCGCTACATTTGAACAAAAATACATTGTATATTATAATGGCTAAAAGCGTTATTTTAATTTGATATTCGATATATTTAAACATATTTTATCAATATTAAATTTAATAAACACTATAATATATACGATTGAACATAGTTTTTGAGATGACTAAAATGAAAAAGATATTATTATCTTAAAAGTAGGTGGTTCATTCAATTATACATTAATTATGAAAGTATATCGGTAAAGCAAAATTTTCATATTTAACTTTTATCTTTAACGGTTTTAATGATAACTTCAGTTTAAAAAGTAATGCTTTATTGCAATAACAGCATTAAGAAGTTGTTTCAAAAACCAATTTCATTCAGTCGTTGTGCTATATAGTCACTTAACATGAAAATAAATTGTATTATGAGAGCTTTCAAGCGTTAAATACAGAATAAAGTTCATTATTTGGAATAATTCTGTAAAGCTAGACTGTTTTCTATAACAACCGAAGCTTCTGATAGCCACTGCAACTTTAAAAATATTTTTTAATGTTTCTCAAAGAAGAACACATATCATATATATTTTTTGAGCTTAATAGTTAGGTGGAAGCATAATTCAAATAAACATATAATATATTTAAGGATTTCGTCTGGAGGATACCCCTTTAAATAATTATCGTTTATTAATCAATCAATCAAACACTATCATTAATCATTAATTCAACACTTGAAATCAATCCTACATTTATTTAAGATATCCCAATGTAATCATCTGTTCATAAGTATTTGCGATACTACATTCAAAAATATAATAATTATAACAAACCTACTTAATTCATTGAAACTCGTTTACATAAAATTTTCGCAAACTTACATTTTAATAGAAATTTTACTTTGTGATTTTACTTTTGTATAAAATGATACAAACTGTTTACTGCGCGTCAGTTCAAGTACGTCCATGCTCTGAATGCTTGAAGATGCCGAAAGGCGAAACCTTGATCGCTGACGACAAAACTCATGGAAAAGTACAAAATTAAAATTCAAAATATAATATATTTATTTATTGTATATTAAATTTAAAATGAAGCATATCAGAGCAGGACCTAGCAATAACTTTTTCAGAATGTTAAATATCCTAATTTTAATATAAAATTTAAAAAAACTTTGATTATTCCACTTATTGTGCTACTAACTGTGACAGGTGATTCGCCTCTTTCAGAGGCATCTTTGGACATAATATCGCAAAGTTTTCTTAAGTAACTTCGTTATTTTAAATTTTATATTAAAATGAACTTCCACAAAGTTACCGCCGAAACCATCGCAAGAATCCTAATAAGAAACTATATTTTATTATGATTAGCTTTGTTTTAAATATAAATTTGAAAAAAATCGATCTTTCAAATCATATTCATATTTTTTTTATGGGTCAAAATGTGTACTAAATATAAATATGTTTTTTCATAACATTTAACATTTTAATAACAATATTTGGCTTACATAAAAATAGTGATTTAATCTTTTAATGAGTACAATTGCATTTTAAATGTTATTTGATAAAAATATGTCGCAATTTTTCTCAACGTTCAAAGTATTTCACATTGCCTTAATCCAATGTAAATAAAATCAAACATAACAGCGTCATAAAGATTCAGAGGCTTTCAACACAACCAATCCGCAGTCTTTCTTCCTTCTGCCGGAAAATCAGATTAGGTTTTCTTTCCTGTAACGGCCGCCGGAAGTACCTAACGCGCTGTTCAGGGCACTCCCGTTCCGTTTCAAGGATCCGTATGTCGTCACCATGGTTACGAAAGCAACGTAAATATGCGTTATTTGGAAACCAAGAGCTTATCTCGCTTCCTTTGAAATAGCCAGTAAGGAATATTTATTTCCCATATGTCGATCAACACTTATTGTTCGTAAACCACCAAAGGTGATAAATATAGTTCAATTGAAATATGTTATATTTGATATATTGGTTGGATGAAATATTATAAAAAAAAATGTAAAATATTATAAAATGACGCATCTATGTGATAGATTATATCCAACATTAATTGATTTATAACTCCAAAAGTTTCCCACATAAATATTTGAAAAAAAAGATATCTAAAGAGACAAAAATAATCTTGTATTGAAAATTCAATTATGCGTTCCAAAAAATTAACGATGATTTAATAGAATAAACAAAAATGACTGTTTGATTCTGTTATCTCTTTTATACTCTAGGGCTCAAAACTTTTGAACATTGTTAGTAAGTATAGATGGGAGAGTAGTTTGAAAAAGTTGACATTTATTATTAAGATTTTTGGACCATCTCTGTTGCTTTGTTACTTATGAAATAGTGAGGTTTAAAGATTAAGCTTTTTTATTTAAAAGTTTTTGTAATGAATTATTGATAACAATTGCCTTGGCTTGAAGTCGTCTAAAAAATAAATATGTGTATTGAGTTGCAGTAATGCTAAGTTTAAGGAAAATGACAGCAACATATACTAAATGTATAGTTATATTATTCCATCGTTATAGCATTGTCGATGAGATTTTTGTTTATGTTTTATTGCTCAGATATGGAATTTAGTTTATCTTTTACCAGGCTGAGGGTGAAACAGTCGACCACCACTGCTACTTTATCTTGAATATCTATCTTAATATTAGTGATACAGTGTGTTAACTTTTGATATTATTAAATCATTGTTCTTTACATCTTTTGCAGTAAAAAAATATGATTTTTATTTACTACTTTCGTCGCAATCAAATATAAAAGAAAATAAGTCGGATTATTACTGGCCGAAAACCATTTATATTGTCGCTACCAATTGACAGAGTTAAAATTTCACTGCCCATACGCGAGAAGATAACGTTATATTATCTCAAACTCGCCTTTCCATAAAAGGGTGTAGATAAGATGTCGCATTCACAGTTTTGATATCGCCAGTCTAGAATAATTAAGAACACGATCAGGTTGTCTCATTCATGCACGACTTGAAATATGAATAATTATAGGAAAATTATCGATTTTCATAGTTTTTTTTAAAGATATCAAAGCATAATCAATCATTTTCTTATTGCAGTCTATACATTTATATATAAGGCTATACCACTGGAGTCATTTTACCCCCCTTCAGCCTGCGAGTTATTTTTCAATGACAGTCTTTCGAAGGTTAAAATAATCCAATAGCTTATAAAATCAAGTAGTGCTAAAGACCCTTTGATAAAACAAAGATGTTTAAAAAAGGTCTAAGGTCTCTTACTGATAAACAAATAATTTGTTTCTTTCGATGGTTTCGGCGGTAACTTTGGTGGAAGTTCATTTTAATATAAAAATTAAAATAACTTTGATTATTTCACGTATTTTTCTACTAATTACTTACGCAATCTTTGCGATAGTAAGTCCGAAAATGCATCTGAAAGAGGCGATACACGTGTAAGTAAGTAGCACAATACGTGGAATAATCATAGTTATTTTTAATATTATATTTTAAGTAATTCGTTCATGATTTATTATCAAGTAAAAGCAAATTAATGGGATATGACTTGTTATGAATTTGCGATTTTAAATTCAAACAAAACTACATATTTTATTATTTTCGATGGTTTCGGCGGTAACTTTGTGGAAGTTCATTTTAATATAAAATTTAAAATAACTTTGATTATTCCACGTATTGTGTAACTAACTGTACTTTCAGAGGCATCTTTTACATCGCAAAGTATGCTTTGAAGATGCCTCTGAAAGAGGCGAAACACGTGTCACAGTTAGTTACACAATACGTGGAATAATCAAAGTTATTTTAAATTTTATATTATATATTTTATCTTCAAGTGTCAATATCTTAACCGTTTTCAGAATAGGAGGAAATCCAGAACTTTGCATTTATTGTTATAACCACTGATTTATAAAGGTAAGATTTATCAATCGCATTCACGAAAAAAGCCGTTGAAATATTCAATCTCAAAATGAACAATATTTTATCATAAAACTAGTTTATATTTTGATTTGAAAATATTGTCAATTTTCACGAAAGACTTTCGCGAATTTTTGAAAATTATTTATTATGAGCCGAATCTTTTTATTTTCCGCACGAACTAAACAAAAAAATCGAATACCAAAAAAAAACAGCCATAATTCACGTTTTATAAGCTCTCTAATAAAAACATGTTTCTTTTTCATGCGTGTAGGCATTTTAAAATTCCACCAGCGGAGTCATATTTGTAAACAAAGGCTACACAAACGCTTGCTTTGTTTGACACGTTTTTTTCTCCTGCGAAATATATAAAATAAAGCCATTCCGAAAAGAAACATGGAAAACGGTTAGTAAATATTAATAAAATCAAAAATAAAACAGTTCAACTACTTAATGGTTTAATTAAGGATTTCGACTGAGGGTGCTTGATGGAATTTGAATTTTATACCTTTCCATGAGTTTTGTCGCTAAAGACCCGGGTTTCGCCTTTCGGCATCTTCAGGCTTGCAAGTGTACGGATGTAATTGAACTGACAATGGCTTGGTGCTTGAACTTGACAATGGCTTGGTACTTGAACTGCCATTAACAATGGTTATATATGTCTCTTATAGACAATCTTTTATACAAAAAATGTATTAAGCTAGCAGAAAAAAACCTCACACAAGGGATTAATAACGAAAGACTCAGGTGATATTAGGTTTTGGCGTAGAATTAACTTAATGGTTCATTTGTTTTCAATTTAATAAAACTTATCACGAGCATTTTCAACTGATTAATTGAATTATCGTGATGCACAAAACTGGTACTGAAACACAAGTGCTTTTATATTAATACTTAAATTATATTTATCAAAGATATACTCATACTTGTATAGCTGCTTAACAATTCAATCGATTCTTGAGATGTTATTAGGTATGGCAATAGAAAGCAAATGTTACTAAGAAACTGTGTACATATACTACATAAAAGCTCTAAGGATTACGTCCAACGTCACATTTTAACACTCATTGTCATTATTGAAATCTGCTTTCGTACAAAAAACATTTTGAGTATGGAAATATTTTTCTTAACAACAACGTTTATATGAAAATTAACACTTGGTTCCGCAAATAGTTTCACATTTCATTTCGAATGTAATAAAATATTATGATACATATAGGACCATATATGTAATTTAATTTCGAGCTACGCTGAAATACTTTCACTTGTGTACCCTATCTGAGTTCCTTTCAATTATTCGTTGAATAAGGGAATGTCTACGCTAGAGCGGAAACGGGTATCTCATAAGAGTTTATTTCTGCAGAGATTTTCGGCAGTAAGGCATTACAACTATATATATTAAAAAATATAAGTACATCGCTAGGTACATAAACAACAACAGTGGTACATTAAAAGTCCCCTAGAGATCCAAATTTTATTACAGACATTTAACGGGTGTGTAATGTTACTCAGACCGCAAAATTGTTTACGTTGAGTGGCATACAGAAGGTTACAACAGATAATATGTATAAATATTTTAAGATAATTAATTTTTATAAATTATTTATAAGTCCATCACAAAGATCCTCACAACAAAATGCGGTAAAATTGTAGTATTCAGACACGTAGCTAATATCTTCTGACGCTACTTTTGATGGTAGTTTTGGATTCCTTGCTTCATTTTAGACCTATATAGCTTGGCGCATATGGATTTCGTTCGATTTTGTGGTCGTGGTGTAGTTTTGAAGTTTGCAGTTTTGTGCGTTTTTCACCAAATTTTCGGTACGCTTGCGGCAAAACTGTGGTTGTGCGGGGCAATAAGAAGGTTAGGTTAGGTTAGGTTAGGTTAGGTTAGTCAAAGTAAGGTTAATCAAAAGTAAGGTCAGAACAATATTAGCCACGTGTCTGTATACTGCAATTTTACCCAAAATCCACAATATGTTTATTTTACAATGAATAAAACTAATAATATTATTACGTAGTTGAGTCGATGAGTGATTTTTTTATTCATGATCAATAATGCTCCAAATGCGTAAAAACGGAACGTGGCGAGAGCGTTAACCACTTGACCTGCACCAGCTCTATCCCTATATCCCGACTCTTAAAAAAAAGAGACTAAGAAGAGGAGAGGTGACTCAATGAGAAGTCTCAATCAGGATTTACTGACTGATGAGGGCTCAACCAGGAGTCACAAGGCTCTACATTGGGACTGGAAATGTCCAATAAGCTTGATGTGTTCGCCATTTTCTCTAACCTCTCATACTTAAAATAGAGTTTGTACTAACATGCTGTAATAAATTTAATATAAATGTTATTTGAATATGAATATTACATAATAGCTTAATCATGAAGTAATGATAGTCAGATTAGATAATTAAATTAATTTAAAGCATATTTTTAAGCATCGCAATATTATTTTCATTATTGTTTTACATCTTAAATAGGCTTGATATCAATCCACAACTGTATAGTAATGCGGTGGCATGAAAGATTTCTAAAGATGGCTTTGTGTGGGTTAATAGTCATTGTTAATACAGCTATCTAAATCTTTATGTTTCAAAGATACTCAAGGTTGTACTAGTCATTTCTTCATATGTATTTAAAACCAATCGTAGTGTGCGTGAGTACAGAAATATACATTAACATAATTGAGTTATACTAACAATTGAACCTTAAAATTTTTGTACATTTATGAGCATTTGTTCACTAAAGGCTTCGTTTTATTCTTCTTCATGCATTCAAGTTTCTAAAATAATAGTTCACACTAAATCGTGTTTATAGCGATGATTATTTGAAGATTATGTTTCAATATGAAATTACTAGTCAATTCATTGTTGTAAAAAATTGTAACATGTATCATCGAATTGATTGCAGCATTCTAATCAAATAATAATTTAGCTTTGCACGTGTAAATCATTCTGCAGACGTAATTTTGCTTATCGAGTCATAGTTCTCAATTATTTTTAATAAATTGAATCAAGTCAATCTTTGCTGAAAAATTGCACCTTTCTAGTTACAACTTTTTGCAAATTGCTCAACTTTAATTTCTCTTTCAAGCACTGGCAACTGAACATAACCATAAAGAAAATTGGTCCAAGTGTCAGGGCTGAAGTGAATAACGTATTATAAATAATTAAATTTTTCATTGACCTATTTCTTAAATTAATAAATTTAATTCTTATGCTTATGAACTTTAGTCGGTGACACACAGATGGCAAGTTTGCGAGAATGTGCTGAAATCGTTCATTTTATGTTTTAGAAAAAATATTTTCAAAATCAGTTGTTCGTGGAGACATCACACAATGACGATTGATTACCAAGAAACAAACGTTAAGTATTCGTTGTTAATCTTTTCATTATGGAACCAAGTTCGTATTTATAGCATTGACATTAAAACTTTCCTTAAAAAATTCAATAATTTTTGTAAATTTATCAAAACAAAATACTCGATGTAAATGGATTAACCCTTTGCACAATTTTTTTTTTCCAGCAACTCCTCAGTACATTTGAGAAATTGATTGATATCACAGTGTTTGCGTATTTATTATCATAGTCATATCACATTATGACATGTTACAAACATTAACTTCGGTACACAACACACGAGTTGCGCGTTATCTATACGAATCGCGCTAGACTCGACATACGATTTGTAGGAGTTAAATGAGTTATTCTGATTCTATTCTTTTTTTAATTATTTAAACGGTACACATCTATAACGTCACACAAAAATACAAATCGATTGAAAACAATGCAACTGAATAAAACATATGTCATTTCATTCAATATTATTTATATACCGTCAGTTCTCGACTTACGGCGGGGTTCAAGGACGTTAGTCGAATTTCATACATTAAATTAATGAAATGGTAAGACATAAAAATTGCGTGGTACGTTAGTGGTATTTATTTCAGAATATATATAATATAATATTCATATTTATAATGATACCGCATGATGTTGTAGGGTATCAGAACTCTCTCGGACGATCTTATTATCACCTCAATCAATGATAATAAAACCTAAACGATTAATATAACGCGCATAAATTCACTAAAATGTTTTAAAATCTTGTAACCGACTTTTAGAAACGACGTCTTCGCGATTGGTTGAGCTCGTCGCGCACTAGAATCGTACTGTATAAATACGCCTGTTTAAAACCATTTTTTCTCAGTTATCCTTGCACAGTCTATCTTAACAGTCGCTCCTGCCCTCCGGACGGCAGAAATTCGCAATATAATCGTTTGGTCTTACGCTTTTAAAATGTGGTTGTAACTGCAATGTATTTGTGTTTGTAATCGACAATATAATCTGATTTGAAAAATAATTTAGCTCACTCTCAGATAGAGTGCGGTCAAGATAATACCGATTGAAATCTTTAAAAGAGATACCTTTCTTCCCATCCTGTCCCTAAGTTCCGTCATCGAACGCCTTGGAAGGACGCTGTCTGTTGCTGTCAGATTGAGGAAGAAACCCCGGTCGTCTCAGTAATAATTTTTTTATTATTATATATATAATAATAATTAATAATAATTACAATTTTTTTTTGTGGTATATTCATGTGAGCTCTTCAGCATTATTTTCTAAGAAAATTAATCATATATTCACTGTCAACTTCCACATAACGTTTTTGAGTAAATTGAACAATGATATTCGTTACGTCTCCTACTTAATTTTCTCTATTAAAATTCATATTATTATTACGATTAAATAGTTTGTTTCATACAAGACGTCGTTAAATTTGAGCATCCTTTTGAGATATTTTAAATTGCTTGAAAGTTGTTATAGTTTTTACAAAATTCTCACAACGTCAGATCATTGGACGCACAAATTACATGACGGCGCACGCATCAATATTTTATTCTATTTTTTTAGTCTCCGTCGTAAGTCAGAATGTTCGTAATTGGAGGTGGTCGTAAGTCAAGAACTGACTGTATTAAAATTTGTGTCCGTTTGATAAATATTTTATAAATACGGCCCCTGGTATTTGATAGCGACCCTAACTCGACCCCGTTCACTCCGTAAATATTGTGTGTCTTCATTTTGACGACGCTGGGTGATGACCTTTGTGAGAGCTGCTTTATGACTTTATATAGGGAAAGTTTATCGTTGCGGGCATCCCCCGCGAGATGGTGCCAATTTTTCTCATCCACCACGTCTTGTTCATAGTAAGCATTTTTTCGGGTGTAAGATTATTTTACTGGCCGCCGAAAAACAGCAAGCTTTTTTATTTTACATACAAATTATTCACATGTATTTTTTGAATAAAGTTGCGATGTTCTGGTTTGTATTTTTATATATTTTCTTACACTCTTACACATGTATTATTTCATGAGTAAATTTGGCAGTATTTAGCTGAAGGTCAAGTGTGACGTAGCCACTGCAAAATTTAAAAAAGGAATGCGCAAAGAATGCTTATAGGATCAGAAGAGGTTCAACGGAGGTTCGGGGACAAACATGAAAACAGTCAACGTCGTTGGTGTCCGTTGTGGTGCTCATGAGATGAATTAAATTATTGATTTACGCACGACGATATGGATGTCTGAGTTTTCTGATTTCCTCTCACGTTCATCCGATCCTTAAGACGAGACGGGACAAAATAGACTGACTAACCACTAGCCATATCTTTTCTTTGTCTACTCTCTACGGAAAAGGGAGTAACAATCATTTTTCGTTATAATTTTTGTAATAATTTGGTTTTTTCCCACCAAGTCGTAACCGATCAGTCCAACGGATGGTTGAATCGATTTGCGCATGTCTTCTCTTTCTTTGAAAACTAAAGGTCACTTCCATAGAACCTATTTTACATCATGTTTTGTATGCACCACATTTGCATATCGGTTTTATAAAATAACCAAATTTCTATATGATTCTAAGCCATACTAATCGAAACTACTATTGTATTATAGGCGCGAACTACAATTTAGAATTGATAGCCGTTTATGACTCTTCTTACCGCTATTTTCTTTTTCACAATAATTGCTGCTAGGACACAACAAGTTAACGAAAAGAACCTTAAAACCCTTACGCCGCTTGATACTGCCGAATAAAATTAACGGAAGGAAGGCTGTGTTGGGTAAACGAGAGCAAGTTATCCATTAGTATTTACCCGAGTAAGATGTGAACTTCAATTGTCAAATAAATAATTTGTTATGCTATGTTTTCCTTGAATTTGCGAGAAATCCTTTGACAATTTTGTCTTTCTGTACCTTCTGATGTTGTTGTAGTAGGCGTTATGGTTCTTTGTTATATTGTAGCTTATAATTTGGAATTTACCGTTATAGCCAATAGCAAATGTGAAGGTGGACGGATAGTGGATGTGCGCAATACCAGTATTACCTCTATAAATGAGTCAACAACCTTTTTATAAATACCTGAAAATTGACAATTTGTGATTGCGTATTTATATATTACCTTTAACGCCTTTATCAGCAAAAAGATCAAGGACCGGGTCCCAAATCAGACTGAAAGATATTTTTATAAGAATTTTCTCTCTTGATTCGAAAAAATACTTATTTTATCTTTTAAATAAATGAAAACAAAATACATGGAGTCACGGTGAGCTTGACCAATACAAAGTTAGTATCAAAGGCTTACAGATATCATTTTCCTTGTAACGTAAACAATTTTTTTACGAGCTGAGTCTTTTAAAATTTATTATTTTTACATTAGATGCTCAGATGATAAATACCTACTATAATATATTTACTTTCAGACCTTTACATTCTTTTTTTATGTGATATTCCTTTGAGTTAATCGTGACTAGGGCTTCTTTTTTTCTTTAATTGTTGACATTATCTCTATCTATTTTATATTAGTCATGTTAATTTATCATTAGATTGAATTTTTTTTAAATTTCACATTTTCATTTTTGTAAAACGCAACAAATAACGTTTTCACTGGTGACAAATCCATTACCATACAGGACGTTCGAAAAAATTTTAGAATTGTATGTATTTGACATTCATTTAAAGATTATTTATCACCAAAAATAAGCACTAGTTTTTTGACCTGATAGTTTTCGTTCTCTGAATTTATTTCAATACAATGATTTTTCCTATTCAATGCTGTCATCAATGCGTAACGCAGCACATAATTTACTATCCACGATCATATGGTGTTTCAAATATTACAATTTTGTTGATAATAATTCGTTTGTGCTTAATAAATAAATCAATCCGGAAAATATCGGGATCATCTTTTCTAATCCCGGGGTTTATCAGGTATTGAAAATCGTTCAAAATTTTGGGAACCCAACACAGTATTGAAACTCATATCCAAAATAATCAGTGCTAATAATATGTTATAACTGTTCCTATTATCAAAGTACACAAAAGGGTTATTATTTTTTTTAACCATATCCGCTCCCAACTTGTAGCATACGTATCCTCATGGATTTTATCTCAACATATTTTTTTTCTACGAGAACTGCTTGTTACTCAGTTGCTCAACCTCTCTTTTTTTCGAAGAGAGTAGGGATGGAAAGGATACGAGGACTAGGACAGGACTTGTGATTAGCTAATCGCTGTCACTATGCGTCGCTCTTTGGGATCGGAAAGGTGGGAAGAGATTTTCAACAGCACAAACATCCATGCCTTTGAACAGATTTATCAACTGAAAAAAATCCGCTCGTACCTAGAACCGAGCCCGGGCGGTCCGGCACGCAAGCCAACACCGTTGACACTGCGCCACGGTCCAGACTATTATTTTTACTGATTCAATTATAATAATAATAGGAATCATAGTATGCTCCATACAAGAAGCGAGTATGTTCCAACGAATAATAATAAAAACATTCGATATTTACTAAATTAATATCTTGGGGCCATATTTTTAATTATGAAAATAAGATAAACGCGTCTAGATTCAGTTATTTGATACAAAATTAAAGAAACCTTCAGAAAGATTTTATAAAGCTTCCATTTTTAAAAACATTTGTTTTATTTCATTCAAAATCTTGCTTGAGAAGCCAACAGTTGTATTACCAAAATATTTTTCATTAAAATGAAACAAAATTATTTAATAAAATACGTCATTAATTAATTAATATACCCGTATAAAATCGAATAAAAATTGCCTGTAAGCCATATTAGATTTATTATACTTTTAGCCGTTTCACGCCCCCGCTTGCGTTAACGATATATTTACGCGCACATCGTTTCGCATTTAGTAAATAAAAATATGCAATATAAAAATCAAAGTCTCAGTAAAACCTAGCGAGTTTATATTAAGGAAAATTTATAACATAGGTTTTGCTAAATTATGAATTTTCCGCAATCGCTTGCTTCATTCTACCTGCCAATGTGCATGGGTGGATTTTTATTCCTAACGTTGTCATACGCAGGTTTTGATATGTGTATGTACACTATTTTTTTCTATTCGTCCTTTAAGGTAACGGAGTATCAACTACGATTCTCTATCAAAAAGTTGCAAGCTCATTCCCTAACAAGTTATGTATAAAATGTTAGAAATGTTGTGTTTTTTTCTCCCGAAGTTATCGCATCGATCAAATTGAAAATCTTATTATGTTAATCTCAAGTAACATAGAAGCCCGGTCCGTGGCGGAGTGATCAACGTCGTTAGCTTCCGTGATACACCGCCCGCGTTCGATTCTCGGTAAACTTTAAACTGTAAACTGTAAGCTGGTAAATTTCATTGTTTATTATATTGTGTATTGATTATAAATATTTAAATGTACTAACCAAAAAATATCAGCGAATTCATCAACTATATGAATATTATATGTTTTGAACTATAAGACACTGAAAAATAAGACGAAATCTTTAAATAAACAACAAAACATTGAACCTTTGTTCACAAAGGGCTCCTCATATAAACATGATTTATTTTGTGTTTCGGTTATAAATACACGTCATCAATCTTACGGAAATGTGTTCAAAGTGTAAATATTTTATCTATCCATTCCAGGAATTATTTTCATAAGACAACAAATTTACAGATGAATATAGCTGTTTCAAGTTTACTATGTACTCGAGGCTTTCTTTATTGATATATAAAATCGTGTTTGGCTCGTCAACTTTAACGATAGTAGCAAGAAAATTCTACGTTATTGCTATTGAGTGGGTATTGCAACCAATCTGCTTTGATATATGTACGTCGCTTTTGGTATGAAAAATACTGTCCTTGCCATCAATTTGCTAATGGAGCTTTTTATTCGTGGAACATTTGTTTAGGCACTTTTTTCAGTAGGCATTAAAAATATCTTTGTTTTAAAATCTTTTGTCATCAATCATTTCCACGAAACGACTTGAAAGTTATATTTTTACACCACAGCCGATCAAATATCAAAGAATCTCTGAAACAAGAAATACTAAACTTTTATTGTTTTTCAACTCGTGTATTTTAAAAAAAAAATATAGACATTTTGGACAGAAGAAAAATAAAAACTTAATTTGTTATTTATATCTAACAGATGCTTGCGGTGAAAATTAGAGAGCGGTGGTTTGACTTCGTCATGTGCATGGTGGTAGGAATGCGAAAATACCAGCACCTTATTATATTTAAAATAAAAAGGTGACAATGGACCTGGCTTGGCATGTGCTGCAAATGCCCCAGGTGACCCTGGATCCTGTCAATCTCTTCTATCAACCTGATGCATTTCGTCGCCCCGGAAGGCCACTGATGACCATCCGTCGGATGTACACAGTGAAACTATGGGACGCAGGAATGTCCTGGGAGGAAGCAAGTATTTTTTTAATGTAAAGGGATTGAAAAACCAGAGGAAAGGAAGGTTCTCACTTTTGAATTATTTAGGTGATCTTGAACTGGTATCTCATTCAATCAAAGCATTTTTTTTTTTTTTGTAAAATAGCATTACAGAAAAGGTAAAAACTGCATCGAAACCAGAATTTTTTATTTCTATGAGATAAAAATATTCTAAAATAGTTATAATTGAAATTATGTACTTAATACAATAAAGTTTGAGTACAAAAAATATTTTATTTTCATTAAAAATACAACGAAATGACTCAACCTATATAACATGTATGTCAAAGATGTTATTAAACTGTTCACAGAGTCGAAATTTGCACAATAAATCTTTAAAAAAAAACCGCGAGTCAACAGTGTAAGGCAAACCAAATAATCGACGTCAACAACAAAAGGGGGAGAGGCGCTTTCTTCAAATCGGCTCCGTTGATACAAATTGACGGCAGTTTTATGAAAATTTAATAAAGTGAATGAAGCTTTTTGCTGCGTTACTTTATCATTTCTTTACAAAAAAATGTTGCCTTAAATTATCCGCGATTATGACTTGTCTTTATTTTTTGATGAAAATAAATGTCTTGTTTCACGTCAGTCAAAAATAAGGAGTTTATTTTTTGACTGAAGAAGGAAGAATTTAATATTAATTATATTAATATGGTTTACCAGTTAAGCCTCAATCAAAACATTTTGAACATTGAAATGCATTGTTAAATTAAATTAATAAAACTTAATGTTGAACTCTGAAGACATTAGGCTAATAATTTATTCATATACCTTTTGGTAACTTTGACTAAGATTGGGTGCTAGTATTTTCACAATTCTTAGTAATTTAAAGCAGCAAGTCACGATGGCTTTGAAATATCGTCTTTTTTCATAAAATATTAAATGTAAAGTATTCGTTTTTTGAATGCCTACTGACAAAGCTGGTAATTTCCAATAAAATCTGTAAATTTACTGACAAAAATATGAAACAATTTCATGGGCAAAATCAAACGAGAAATTTAAATGAAGTGAACTATTGATATATATGTAGCTTTTAAAATATATCCTAAAACGAAATATTTTTTTTTGTAATTGATTAAATTGTTTTAAGTTAGTTACCCATCGAAATATAGGTCGAGATATGACAATATCTACTTAAATTTTTTCAGGTGCTATTCTAGAGAAATTTTTTCAATAATGTAAGGAGAGTTAGCTTGAATGATTTACACTGCTACGTTTATAATTGAGTTATTTTTCTTCAATGATTTAAAGTTAGTATTTTTTGTTTGAACTCTCCCGTGCGTGAAAAATATCCAATACTTAGAAATCATAATTTAAATGTAAAAAAAAGATTTGTTTTAATATTTTAATTTATATTCTTACCTCAAACAAGATTACGCCATTTGAGTTCATTCAAACGAATTAACTATATTTTTTCTTGATGAATATTATTGTAAAACAGTACGAGATGTTCATAAATTTTCGGGAACTGAAAATTGACTTGGGCGGAAAAATACCGATATTTCAGAACCAATTTTTACTACAATCTGGATCCAAGGCACCGATATAATACTCTATTATAGAAGAAGCATAGCAATTTAATAACGTTATTTCCAGCTATTTTTAGACACGCCTGCCGTTGTCGTGTCATAAGGCAGTAATAGAATTTCACTCCGTCATCCAGTGTTGCCAATTTTCTGCACAAAACCATACGAGAAAAATTACTTCTCCACAAAAAGAGCTCCTTGTGGTGACAGACTATTAAATCATCCCTTATTATCAGTGAAGATAAACCATTAATGGCATTGGACACACTTAATTTATATTTTATCGTTACATATAAACTGAAACCGCTCTTCTTGGGTGTAATACATTTTGAATGACCCACCTTATATAGTAGAATTATATTTGTCACTAAATTTACACATACAATTTATTTATGTTCTCGATATCCACCTTTATTATTTTATAATTTCATGAGTTAGCATGTCTGAAAATGTGAGATATTTTCATTACATTTTCCTCGTAAATTTGTGTTTACTATCAATATTTTTAACATATGTTTAAATTAAGGAATTTAGGATAATGTGTAACAATTCAAACTTATCCATATGAATAAAAAAGGTACAAAAGTTTAATCTAAAACTGGCATTTGAAAAAAAGTATTTTGGAATTGTCCACTTTTGAATATTAGCTCCTCGTATGTCTTGCAACGTCTTTCCAATTTAAATTAAATCCACTAAACGATGAGTATTTCGTGGTTATGCGAAATGAAAACTAAATTCCGGTGAAAATTCTACTGTTTGATTGTTTTACTGTAATTATATTGTATTGGGATACCGCCTATTGAAATAACTATTTGATATTGACCGCAAACTTCAATTTAACTATCGTGTGAGCTTATCATTTATTTATTTAGGTTATGTACGTGTGGTTAATTCAATTAAATGTAAGCTTTTTCAGTATTCCTATAGGCGTTTTTTTCTGTTTTATTCAACATGAATTGATTTTTTAAAATATAGAACTCTAACATAGAATTTAGACAGCTTTTATCTGAAAGAAAATTTAGGAGACAAACTGAGAATAGCTAGTAACTCTCTCTATTCCACGTATTTTTATTAAATACATGCTATAGATTGTATTGATTGAGTAGGCATTTACTTGGTAGAACTCCATTATAATACGGTAAGAAAAATAACAATATATTTTAGTTCTACATAAATTATTTTATATATTTGTTGATAGCTATTTCGGCTTGCGCCTTCGTCAGAACTACTGAACGGAAGTTCTGACGAAGGCGTAAGCTGAAATAGCTATCAACAAATATATAAAATAATTTATGTAGAACTAAAATACATTGTTATTTTTCTTACCGTATAACATGCTATAGAGCTTAAAATATCTCAAACAATCAATGCATTGAAGTCTTTACTTAGAGTGTAAATATATAAAAGCCTAAAACCATTGACTGTTCGATTACAAGACCAACTAATAATTTATTAAATAGGTTCAACAGCTTTTTGTGAAGCATTATATAACATTTATTAGTAAAAAATATGTACTAGTAATTTAATTCCTTTTGCAAAATGTTTTATTTCTATATTACAATTATATAATACTTAAATAAGTTTTAATTAGAGAACGGTTTTTGCTTTGCCAATCTTTTTTTCACTTATGTGTTCACTGTCAATACAGTGAAGAGCACTTTTTCCACATTGTATTTTATACAGCATTATGTATACAAAAGCTTATCTAAAAGCGTATTGTATTTTATATCAGTTAATAGTGCAAGCGATGGATGAAACCGGTCCTGATCTTAATAAATCCACTGTGGAATAATTATTAAAAATGTGCTATTATTTACACTGTTTCTTACTTTACGAGCTCAACGGATCTTATGTTTTAATTTCAAATGAAATTAAAACCCTAAACTAGTTGTCGACAACTGTCTAGCGTTGTAAACATGTTACTTTTTTCTACGGTTTGCGTTGCGCGAATGGTTAACAGCGAATGTTGTGGGTGTATAGTGTGTATCAACCGGAGTACTGAATGAGAAGAAAAAATAAATGCTTTCACTGTGGGCGGAGTACTTTCTGCGTGGCACTATAATTTTTTTAACGACTTCGCAAGATATGCGTCCAATTTTCAACCACCCCCATTCTATTTCACCGTACAGCCTTATAGAATCCGTGAGTATTATTATATTAAGTTATTATTTTTATTACCCCTTTTTCGGTCACTTCTCGTTTCAATTTTCTAATAAAACATTGTTTTTAAACGTTAATACAATTGAAATAATAAAATATGTTTAGTTCTAATTCCACATTACATTTATTAGATCAGGACCGGTTTCGCTCATCGCGAGCATTATTAACTGAAGTATTGGCGGTGAACACCTCAAAAGTGCTTAAGAATTCACCATATTTTTGATTTCAGATAATCCAAACCGCCGAAATGGAGATCACCGCCAAGCGCCTTTTTTCAGAGGTCGCTTGGAACATCTTCTACAGGATCGGTGAACATTAATATTTTTACATGATTGACGCACTATTGTATTTTTGAAAGTAGGCTCTATTTGAATAACCATCACTTGTAATTGATAAATAAAAACTGTATCTATAAAAATTCATAAAAAAAATTTTGAGCCTTGCAACTGCGTATACCCCTTAATACAAATATTCTTTACAGGACAATTATTATTTCACTGTGAAAAAATAGCAATGTATTTTAGTTTAGTTTAGAAATTTACATTAGAACTCAAATACATTGCTATTTTTCAGCGTGCTTTAATGGAGTTCTACCAAGTAAATACCAATTCAAATATCGTAGATCAATTAATTCTAAATAATTGAGGATTTCGACTGAAAGTGCACGGTCGAATTTCAATATCAAATTTGATCGTTTGTTTTTGTAATTGTCCACGAGTTATAATGCTAACGACCCGGGTCAGTGCAAGTTCACTTGTCCGCTTAAAATGCCTAAATATGCCGAAATGCGAAACCCGAATTGTTAGCGACAAAACTCATGAAAAAGTACAAACTTCAAACGATTCAAAAATCATTCTACGAAAACTGTTTGCTAATCGTCAAATCTTTCTCATTGGCAGAGTGAAAAAATAGTACAATACGGTAAAGACGGTACTATTATAATGGTTAGTTTATCGCTATCAGAATACACCACTATCGGATAGAAAGCATGAGAGTGAACCAAGACAAAACATAAATTCATAATTTAGAGTGGAAATCTATAAATTGGTAGGTAAAGAATAATAAACTAAAAAATATATACATAAACCAAGCAAGTTTAAAATAAAAATCAAATTTCATATTGTTTTCGTTTTCACCAGCGAAAACTAACATTAGATTTTCATTTACAGTCAAAATACATAAAGACTTTATTTACGACATTTCAATGTTTATTGATTTATTGTTTAATCTAAAATATTATTTTATAAAGCTATGAATAAAGGAATAACAATAAAAAGTTTTTTATTTTGGTAAGAAAAAGAGCAAACAAAAAACTAGTAATGGGTAAATTAGCAAAAAAATGTGTAGTTATGTATTTAAGGCTTATATTTCTTTCATGTGACGTTTTCCACACAATTTTTTGTAAGAATCATTTACCAACACAAATCTTGCGGGGGTGTTAGAAGCCTTAAGAAAAATTTCTCAAGCAAAAATTTCCACTCGATTTTCCAATAATGTCTCGACAACTTGTCGGAGTTCATTGAATCAAAAAATCCGATCTAGTTCTGAAAAACTCCTACTTATAGAATATTTTTTTATTGTATTATATTTTTTTTGTGATTAAAATGGAAAATTCAAAGCCTATATTGCTTTCGCTTTTAATTAACAAAAAAGGATTGCCAATAAAATTTGACTTTCGAAATTTATTCTTGTGATAAAAAGTTTTAGTGGAAATACGACCTGAAGGACATCACGACACGGATTTTGCAAAGAAAACTTCAGTATTCCTTCATTTTTTTTACCTTGTAAACAAAAACCAACTGATGTTTTTTCGCTTTCGTGCTTAAAGAATTTTCTTGAAAGGTAAGCGAAACCTTTTTCATAAATCTTCTAACCACATACCGTGAAAATATCTTTCGCAATTATATTTTGATGTTTTTTGTAGAACGACGTGTCCGAGTGGTAGTACTCTAGGGCTGGTATGACAAGTATGAGTCAGATGTTTTCCTGCATTGTTCATATTACCATAAATAATATTTAAGCCACTTGGATATCTGCAATTTACTGAGAATCAGTACTCTTCTGATATTTTGACTTTGTCACAAACTTATTTAAGTGCATTAAATAAAGAAAAAAAGCAATAATTAAAGAAATTATGTTTTTTTTTAATTGGTTCAATTTATTATGAAGAATGAATTTATGGCAGAAAATATATGTATCTTGGTAAACATGTCTTATAATTATATCATTATGAAAAATGTCTGCTACTTATTTGGAGCATAAAGAATCTTTTTGGAGCATTTCAACAAAATTACTTCACAACACCTGGTTAAAATTTTGGTCTCTTAAACACTTTTTTCGGAGAATCTATGGATATAGCTGTCCGGCTATCAAAGAACTAGCAAATCGCTGTTATGCCTCGTTTATAGAATGGAATATAAAGAGGATAGGAATGAAATGATAACATCACACACATTTGTATTATCGGAAACCGAAATATAATTGACTAAAAATATATGTGTGAAAGTGCTTATTCTCTAAGTTTAATCCGTGGCTCTGCGACGTAATAGATCAAATGCCTAAAAGCTTTGACCACTTGACTAAAATTCCATTTTATCCGAGATTAAAAAAAGAGTAATGATTTCTTTTTACCACATTTTAAGCATATGAACTATTAGTGGAGTTTATCACAACGAAATATTGTCTACTAGAACTGTTTAAAATTTCTCTTCCAGCAGATAAAGAATACAAGAATGGTTCTAGGGCAAAACTAGTGCCTAACTAATCGCTCCTGTTGCATCCCGTTTTTAGTGTCCGATAATTGACAGAGAATTTTCAAAAATAATAATGAAAAAAAACAATTTATAAACCCGTGATCACCATCACTGAAACCAACAGGATTAACCACTCAGCTTAAAGTCCAACGATCTTACTAATCTACTAATCTTACTTATGTCTAAAACTGTAATGCTGCCATCTATCCATTTTAATTCTACGAACAGCTTAAAACAACTCAACCCGTGTTACGGTATGGTCCATTACTTAATGAGATACAACAACATGTATATGTTAACTGCCGTTTTACATATGTGCACTGTACATCCTGTTTATTTCCGGCTGTAAGTCATTAGTAGAGGCTGTCACGCCAATTAGTAAGAGAAGCCTTCTGCACTCCGAAGGGTGGTATGTGGTCGGTGTTTACAACGTGGGTGCAGCGTGTAGAATCAAATGTTTCACATGGGAATCGGATATGAAAATCTTACATTTAATTCAGCTCGGTTTGTAAGTATACGTAAAATGTACACTATCTATTTTGACGCTCTGCAATATGGTAGAGAAGCTTTAATCATTCATAAGAATGAAGTCTTGTATTTTTCATTTTAATAACTTTGTCTGTATGGTTGAGTTACGTCGATTTATTTAAAAGAGAACTTGCCTGAGACAGATTTTAAATGTTGCATTGCTTAATGTAGAATGTAACATTAGAATTTAGTTTATGGAAACATTTTGGACATATCGATATACGTATTTAAAAATTCTCGTTTTTAAGACGAAGAAATGTTTACACAAGTTATTATATTAATAATATACAAATCTGGAAACCTAATTGACAAGAAATTCATTTCCAACATGTATGCAATTTTATTAATAATAATTGAATAACTCTCCTTATTTTAGATGATTTATTTTAGAATTGAATTGAGAAGTTTTTTTCACTCGCTGATCATAAAAGTATGACACGAATAATATGCGAAACATATTCGTAATCGAATCGTTAGATTACTAGTAATTTGTAATGAAAACCTTGTCAATCAGTCAATTCAGTAATAATAGGTCGGATAAAACTCTTCATTTATTTTAGATATTCCTATGTTATTATCTGGTCATTGGTATTTTCGATTCTACATTTAAAAATCCCGATAATTATCACAAACCCACTAAATTCTTCGAAACTCGTTTACATAAAGTTTTCGTTAATTTTCAATTTAATACCTATTTAACTTAGTGATCTACTTCTATTTTTGTATATAAACAATACAAACTGTTTACTGCGCGTCAGTTCAAGTACGTCCATGCACTTGAAATGCCTGAAGATGCCGAAAGGCCAAGCCCGAGTCGTTAGCGACAAAACTCATCGAAAAGTACAAAATTCAAACCAATTAAATTCAATTTATCAGAGAAATCTATAAAAAAAAATCAAACGTTTAAAATACAGCTGAACACATCTTTCGTTGTTGACAGCAATGGATACAGTTTCAATGTTTTAACCTTTTACAGTTCCACAGTCGATAAGAAGACAGAAAGTTTTGCATTTGTGGTTCAAGTGGATATAAAATAGTTTTGTACTCTGTTCTGCCACTACACAACTTGAAATTTATTTTCAACTATTCAGTCTTTGTGCAAAGAACTCTCCATCCACTTTCAGTTTTCTTAGAAAGGACATTCTCCTATTTGCATATTCATGTAATTCAACCACGGTCATGTGGTATTACCATAAACTCCCCTCAACTTTCCTTGGACACTTCTTTCCTTGAAGAATACTTTACATATAGTTTAGGTAATATATCTCTAAAATAGCTCTCTGTTATAAAGTATATAGCTTTTATCAATAATGAACATAATTTGAAATAAACTTCTTTGTAAAAAGTAGTTTTATTGATGATTATTAAATGATTATAAAATTGAAAGTATTTTTATTGGTAGATACATAAATCGAAGCATACTACGTCAACCACTCTGCCACAAGCCCATGTCTCTATTCCAGTGGTTCTGAACCGGTGATAAAAGCAGAATTTTTTTTATTTTTAATGCCCACGAATGAACTAATGTGATTTCAACTAATGTGTCCGCTAAGTTTTGTTTCTTTTCCGACCGTTTGATTTTAGTGCTCTGCAATTTTTCTTATAATAGAAATTGCACCGTGACTAATAGGTTAAAAACCACTGATTTATTCAATAGAAATGTATAAGGTCGAATATATTGACATTTCTGATTTTTTTTTTTTAATCATTTGAATGGTGTGTTCACCTCTCGGCATCTTCTGGTATGTCAAGCGCGTGAATAAACTAACGCTGGGGTGTTAGACACAAAATGCATGGGAAAGTAGGAAAAATCGAACGATTCAAATTTCATATTGAAATTCAAACAACCTCCTTCAGTCATAATTCTCAAATATATGTGATTACACGTGGAGAAAAACCAGGCAACTATTATAAATATTATGATATCACTTAATATCTCAGATTTGAGCGTTTCTTCGTAAAACCAAAGTACTCTTGGTTCAGTAAGACACTCACCTGGAACGCTTGGCCAAATTACGAGGCTCAGGTGATATAGACACAACACAAATATCTAAAATTATACCGAAACACGTTAAACGGTCCGCTCTGGACTATTGTGTGACTTAAAATATGTTACATCGTTTTTATCTTTTACACTTCTACGTGAGTGACGCTTTCTATGGAATTTTTCGATTGGATTTTCTAACGCACCGTGTAAATGGCAGGAATGCCAATTTGTGAGACATTCTTTAATCATATATGGTGGTAAAAGCTTTTACTACTAAGACGTCAGACATCAATCACATGCGCGCTGCTTCGGGAGTTTATTACCGCACGCCACTGTCTCATCACTTCAATAAACTAAAAGCAGCGTACAGAAAAAAACTCGTAGCTTTAAACTCTCTTAAGACTACTTTATCATATGAATATATTAAAAAGCTTTATTTTGTACGTCTTGTCACATAATCGCTCCGATAATTTTAACTACAGTAAAACCATGATTCTACGTTTTTCAAGGGACTATAATGTATGTCCGGTCCGTGGCGCAGTGTCAACGTTGTTGGCTTGCGTGCCGGACCACCTGGGTCCGATTCCCAGTACGAGCAGATTTTTTCAGTCGATAAATCTGTTCAAAGGCATGGGTGTTTGTGTTGTTGAAAATCCCTTCCCACCTTCCAATCCCAAAGAGCGACGCATAGTGACAGCGATTAGCTAATCACTAGTCCTGTCCTAGTCTCATATCCTTTCCATCCCTACTCTCTTCGAAAAAAAAAGAGAGGTTGAAGAACTGAGTAACAAGCAGTTCTCGTAGAAAAACATATGTTGGGATAAACTCCATAAGGAGTCCATATGCTCCAAGTTGGGAGCGACATGGTTAAAAAAAAACAAACGATTAAGGTGGAAAACGAAACACAGATGCTCAGTAAGTGAGTCATCACCGGAAACATTATGACCATAAATCGTTAACAATTGCACACTTGCAGACTTTTTTCTACGTATCGGTTGGATGGGGTCAAATGTGCTTAGGAGAAATATTCAACAAAAAAGGTCAATCGAGATAATATTTGTGACGGGACCATAATTTTTAAACGTTAAATCTAGGAAATCGATAAGCCGGGAAACGATTAATGCGGAAATTTTTAACATTGTTCTTATGGGTGTTTTGCCGGGACTACAGAAAATGACCGAACCACGCGGTAAAACGATTAATGCAAGAACGTTAGATCGTGGTTCCACTTTATATCCAAAATATAAGTACATATGTATATATGTATATTATTAAACTATCAGTGTCGAAAAAGCTTTTACTTACTTATTCAGTGCATTGTTAAAAGATCAGTCTCGTGTAACTCTGTATTGGACCATTTACAAATTATAGAGTAAATTCAAAGTGAGCACTTCATCAGTAAAATTAATAATATATTATAATTTTGTGTACAATAATTTTGATGCAGGCATACTTTCAAAGTAATATGAAAGCTATTTCTTGATGTCATTTTTCCTTAACAATTTTTACTTTATAATTCCTTTCCGGAATATTTTCAACTTTCAACAAAAAGGAATAATATTAAAATAATTAAAATTAATTATAGCATTGTTTATGGGTATTTTATTATGAAAGAAACTCCACTGTCTTCGTTAAATACTGCTAGTCACGAAGGCGTTATTAAATGCATTAATGTAAAATGCCATCCAAAAATTTTGCAGTGCAAAGATAGAATAAACATGTAATTTTAAAAGAAAAATTATTTGCTGATATAATAAATATGTACCATTATCATATATAAAAAAAAAAATAAAAAACATTTTTAGTACTTATTCCACATAAAGTTTATTGGAACAGGACCGGTTTCGCTCATGGCGAGCATTGTCAACTGATAACGTCACTCAACGTCAGTTGACAATGCTCGCCATGAGTGAAGCCGGTCCTGATCCAATAAACTTTTTGTGGTCTAAAATTTATTTATTATTTTCATTATAATACCATTCAACCGAGTATTGCCAGTGAACACATTAAAAGTTATATCAAACGTATTTTTTTTGTATTTCAGTAAGGAAGGGAATGGCTGTGTTAACGGTAACCAATGCAAAAACTTTTTTATTTTTTCAGGTTAAGTTACTATTTCAATGATAAATTGCATTTACTTATTTTCATTTCTAAAATGAAAACGTACAAACCCTACTTTAATAATTAATTAATCCCTTAATATGTAAATACTCAAACGGTCTAGTGTTACTCTTCTTTTAAAGCATTTGAATTTTTCAAATGATATTCCGTTTGTCAGTAATTGTCGTCGAGTGGACTATACTTTTTTTCCCCATGTCTGCTCCTAACTTAAAGCATATAGACTGTAAACGGGGTTTATCTCAACATTTTTCTACGATAGCTGCTTGTTACTCTCTTTTTCGAAGAGAGTAGGGACTGCATACGAGGACTAGTGGTTTACTAATCGCTCTCACTACGCGCCGTTTTTTGGGATCGGAAAGGTGGAAAGGGTTTTTTAACAACACAAACTTTGCTTTCGAACAGAATCGACTTATAGACAGAAAAAAAATTGTTGTACCGGGACTCGAGCCCGGGTTGTCCGTCACGCAAGCCAACGAAGTTGACCACTGCACCACGGAGCAGGTGACTATATTCTTGAGTTTTCGTTTTATTTGGTTCTAGTGTCATTGATTTTGCAATTGATTCACGAGTTTATGCACAAATACATATATGTATGTATTTTACTTGCTTTGTGACCTATCAGACCTACCCCTGCAAGCAAGACACGTTGAGTGACTGAAAAACAATCAGCTGTCGTATAAACATCTTGTATTGATATTTTTCTCTAACGCTTGGAAAATATTTCAAGCGCACATAAAATTCTATCATCATTTATCAACATTTGCTGTCAACAGTGTCAACACTGTTTTGTTAAATATTCTACAAAACATGGCGAATATTTATTCATAGTTTCGTAAATTTGATATAAACCAACACATGGCCGTTTCAATAAACATCTGGTAGAACTTTGAGCGTTTTGATTTCCTGGTTCTGTAATACAAATTCACGAAATAAACAAGATGGAATAACGTATCGTATTTCGGTATTTTATGAAATCAATGATATCTATCGCGTTGGGAATGTAGAATTTAGATTTCTCCCGTAATAAACGGTGTGTTTTTCTTATTTATGTATATCAGTACAAACTATATGTGTCATTATATTCCGCATGAACTGTAATATTTTACTAAAGTGTAATTCAGATAACGGTTTTGAACGGGGAAAGCAATAAAAAAACATCCCTTGCGAATACTTACTGTGGGCTTTGGTCAAAAAAAGGTGTAATCTGGTTTTCAACTTGTTTTATGCTAACAGTGTTTATTTAAATTTACCAAGAGATTCCGGAATACTATTTTATGCCGTTCATTTGTTGTTTGAAAACGGTTTTGAATCGCTTTTTATTAGATTGTATAAACCTACATAGTTACCCAAACTTTAACTAATTTTTTTAAGCTCGTATTATTCGTACCGATAGCATGATCATATGAGTAAACTATTAGTTCAACAAAAACGCTGTGGAATTCTAAACTCTGTAATTGATTTAAATACTATCGCTTTTAAACTTTCTTCAAACTATAGCGTCTGTAACCAAGTCTTAAGAATTTTTTCCTATTAGGATCGTGGCAAAATTTTGTATCGCGATTAAGGTTATTATGCAACGGAATACAGCCTCCAAAAAGAGCGTTACACCGTGAGTAAGTGTAATATTGAGTTCCTGAGTGAATTTAAAAAGTATTATTTATTTTAAAAACGTATAATATTGTGTGAAACAAAATATGGACAGAAATGTGAAACAGAAACAGAGATGATACTACCGTTTAATTCAAGAGAGGTAGAGTTACACATATTCATTGTAGATTGATATTTCCAAGGCAATCATAATATCATTGAAAGGTGACGCGTGTCTTTGTCATTTAAAATTGAATGCGTTGTCATTTTCACAAAACAAATAGAAAGGATTTTTAATTAGCTTTGTTCCCGTAATTGAAATAAAGGAGATTTTTGAATCTGGAAATATATTAAATATTAAATTAAACGAATTTTCAAAAAACGTAACGCCGTTTGTAAAAAAGACACTTCCGCAAAAAAATATGACAAAAGATCACCCTGACGTAAAATGAATAAAAAATTACGACTTCAAAAGAAATATAGTCCCACGTTATTTATTCAACTAATTTGATTCTTTGTTAATCTGACACCTTATTTTTTTTCTCACAATCTCAGGAAAAGGTTTATTACAAAAGTACTTTCGTTCAATGAATAGTTTTTTGATATTTAATGTCTTTCTATGTAACATCTTTATATTAATCAAACAACGAGCTCCAAATAGCACGTCAATCCGTAGAAAAGTTGGAACCAATAGCTTCAAATCATCAAATAATCATTTATTTAAAATATGTACATATATAAAATCAATCAAAATTCAATTGAAAACAAATTTTACAGATTTTTTTACAAAACATACGTGACAGGAGTACAAAAAATTGTCGATTGAACATCTTATATGTGGTTGAAAACTCTTTTACTAGAACTCATTTACATCAGAATTTTCGTTAATTCATATACATACATATGTAGATTACGTTAATAGCAACTAAACTTAGTGATCCACTATTATTTTTGCAATTTTACAAACTGTTTACTACACGTCATTTCGAGTACATCCGTGCACTTAAATGCCTGAAGATACCGAAAGGCGAAACCCGGGTTGTTAGCGACGAAACTCGTGGAAATGTACAAAATTCAAACGATTCAAATTTGATATTGAAATTCCATCCAGCAATTTAAGTCGAAATTCTTACTTGTACAACTATTTCTCTTTCAGAGATTGCCGTTTTATGCGTTTGAAGAAAAGGTAATATCAATTCTAGGTGCGGTAGCATATTTTGTATTGAATAGAAAAGAACTTAATATAAAATTTATTAAAATTAACTTCGAAGTAGAAAATAACTTATTTGATTTGCGTGATTTGAAAAGAACATTGTACGAGCTTTCGTAACGATTTTGACTTTCAGTAGCGATACTTATACCAAAAGAAAAATTACATCACCTGTATCGATTAGTAAATTAAAATTTTATCAAATTACATATTCGTATACATCATTAACTACGAGAGTGGATATTATAGGGCTGATGGAGCACTTAACTGTCGAGGTGTGACATAATATTAATTTTGAGCAACGCCAAAGCTTTATAAATAGCTATATTTTACATTTCCGTTCACTTGTACGCCCTCTGCTCGATACGTAATCGTATATTGTCAATAGAGGAGGCGTCGCGGCGTCAGCAAACATCGTCGTGACGTCTGAAAGGTGTCGACGATGTAAATAGTCGCGTAACTCACTCCCTCTGTTGCCCAAGCAAAGTGCATCCAACGTTGCAATACAATACAAATCAGAAGTATATACTATTATTATGCACAATTCGATTTGCCGAATAATTTGAATTGGTAACTAGTTTGCATCACTCCACTATTTGAAGTATATAACAAATCAAATAAAATGGATATGATATTTTTAGTTGATGATATCACCATTAAAAGACTTCTTAAAGCTGATAATCAGAGCTAAAACTCATATTTTATTTACCTAGAGCTAAACAAAAGACTGCTTACATTCATAACTGGAAATAACCTATTGTTTTTTAACAAAAATTTAAATGTCAGTTAAAATTTTGACTGAAGCTTGATAAAATTTCAATGTAAAATTTTAATCGTTTGAATTTTGTAATTTTTCATGATTTTTGTTGCTATCGACCCGGGTTTCACGTTTCCGTAGCTTCAGGCATTTTAAGTGCATGAATGAATATGAATATTCGAACAGGAAAAGTACAAAATTCAAATTTAAATTACGATTATTTTTATTATTATTTAAATAAATCTATACAAATATTATATATAATATTATAACTGAAATGATTATAATTTATATTTAAAATTAAAACACACGTATTATATGATTCTTGTTGAACATAATTCTTTCTATATTTCAAGTAAAGTGAAGTAAGTAAATAAATAGTGATTTTTTTCAATGATATTACAATAATTAATGTAAATTAACCGAACATTATCAAAGATAGTATTTCCCATCGATATACATATGTATATAAAAATTCCATGCGCCATTAGAAGAAAAAACTTCTATGCATTTCCGGATTGCATTCATAAATTTCCAGCTTGAAGTACTTGCTCCTGATTGAATTGGCAGTTACTTGGTAGAACTCTATTATAATAGAGTGGAAAAATAACAATGTATTTTAATTCAACAAAAAATATTTATGAATTTGTTGATAGCTATTTTGGCTTACGCCATCGTCAGAACTATAGTTAAATTAATATAAATTGTTATTTTTTTCGCCGCATTGAAGTTTTTAATTCGTTCAATAGTTGGATTTCAAATAGTACATCTCAAACACTTTTTAAAATATAAA
Source organism: Himalopsyche kuldschensis (assembly GCA_028554975.1). NCBI lineage: Eukaryota > Metazoa > Arthropoda > Insecta > Trichoptera > Rhyacophilidae > Himalopsyche > Himalopsyche kuldschensis. The sequence goes on from JAHFWI010000036.1 coordinate 3,611,567, forward strand.
ATATTAATTTGCGTAATTTAACTATTAACCTTCTCTAAAATATCGCTTACAATATTACTTTTATACTATGAATTATATTAAGAACATGCTCGACTGATTGTAAGATCGTAACATTTTCATGGTAATTTCTTGTATCGAAAGGTTGTGTGTTAATTTTTCAGGTTTCACGCCCCCGCAGGCTTAATTCGAAACATTTTAAGCTTGCGGCGTCACTTTCCAGATGACCCAAAGGCTTAGCGTCACATCATTTCGGCTCGTGTATTCGCTTAACGGCCCTAAGGAATAAAAGATAACCCTTGCCACCGTACGATTTTTGCGGTTACTATTTATTGCCACAAAAGTTAAGCTCGGTGGCGTTTAAATCAAAAGAGAACATTTGACAATAGACCCATTGTCCGACTACATTTTTGTGTTTTTAAAAGGTCATGTATCTAACCATAGCATACAAACGTTGTTGGTTTCAATTTAATGTGTTTATATTATTATATTGAGCACATGTAACTCTGGAAATGTAATCAATTTCAAGCAAACTGAAATACAAATTGTATTCACTTATATGGTGGTCCGTGTCGATACTTGGTAAAATGGTAATATAATAAAGCATTTTAAGACCATTTTAACAGAAAAATTTATTAGACCAGGAGCAGTTTCACTCACAGTGAGCATTATTAACTGATAAGAAAAACAAAAATACACTGATATTCATACAAAAGCTAAGCAAGACTTACAGGGTATGAAAAACATTTAGTATTACAACTAAGCAAATAAATCAAAGTAAAATAAAACAATATTGCCAATAAAAACTAAAGTCGTATTTCTTGCGTAACGAAGGTTTTCAAATGCAGGTCTGAATACAGAACTTTTTTTAAATACTGTGCAGAAAATGCATTTTAATTGAAGTGAAAAATATATATCTAAAGAATGATTTAATTAAAAAAAGAACACTAATTAAACAATAGCGTTTTTTCCGGGCCCGTGCTCGAGTGCCAACGTCGCTTGCTTCAGTTGCAGAGCCCACGTGCTCGAATCCCAGTCCGTGCTGTTTCATTTTTAAATCGAACATTGATTTCTGCTTAAAGATACGCATATGTGTTTTGTCAGAAATTCCCTCCCACACACATGTAAACCTTAATTGAGACGTAGGAATAGCGATTTTTTCTATCTCTACTATCTTCGAAAAAGAGAGGCTGAGCACCTTAGTGAGAATCAGTTCTCGAAGAAAAAAATTGTTGAGATAATCTTCATTCAGAATATTTAAAGCGAACACAGTTAAGACAGGTACACCACTCACAAAATGAAATTATTCATTATATATATTAAACGAAATTATTATATAATTACTGCAAAGTAAAATAGTGGTATAAATAAAAGTTTCAGTCGAGAGATTTTCATTCCGCACTGTTGGCAAATAATTCACAAAATAAACTAACCACCGAACGGCCGTGTACCTGCTCGAATACGTGACATCCTGTCATGTAACCGGTTTCTGGCCTCCGCAGACAGTTTGAATGTCGTGCGCACGGATGCACTTTATGTGCAACAATGTCTGGCTTTGGATCACGCATTGTTTGCGTAACAGAGACATGTCATCTTCTATGACAAATTAAACATTGATTTATTAATCATTATTATGCTGATGTATATTAAATTATATCCGTGGAATGGAATTATGCTTTCAATAAAGATCTCATAACATAATCAGGTATTATATATTAAATTTTCTAGTAATGGAATATATAAATAAATAAAAAAAATATTGAATTACTTCCATACATATTGTGTTGAGGTCAGAACCGTTTTTGTTCATTACGAGCATTTTTAGCTACGATGAGTGAAACCGGTCCTGATTATTTCAAAATATATTTTTCCCCATAAATTTTGTGGAAGTTATCATAATCGAAAATAAGAAAGGGCGCCATTCCTTAGAAATATTGGTAACCGTGCCGTCAATGGTTACCACTCGGTTTCAGACATTTTTTATATAATCACTTTACATAGTCGATCAGCTAATACAGCGCGAATCGATCATTTTGATTAAATTGACTTCAAAGATTGGTTCCTAATCATTTATTCATTAAATTTGCATATCTCTGCATAAAGATACTAAATAATAATTGGATTCTCCGTAAGTCATTTATTATAACAGCCTTGTTAGAGTTGCAACCGAAGTAAATTGTGGTAAATCAATGTTGGAATGAAAAAACAAGTGGTTCGCGACGATCCTTATATGTCCATAGAAGTGAACGAATGACTCTTGTTTACCACGAAGATTAGGCTGTCACATATATGTATATACTATGTTCTAGTAAAAATACACAGGAATAAATATATGACTACGATGTCTTATAAAGGGTGTTTTTATAAGGACGCTTAGTTTTGAAATGTAAATAAAACAAGTCGTTTGTGAGATTTCGACTAAATTTTAATTTCATTTGTAAGTATATTTTACGGCATTAAATATGGAATATAGCATCAAATGTCTGCCAATATCCATTCATTATAAAATGGGCCATGTCGCTAAAGTTGACTTTTTTTACAAATTTGGGTAAACTTCCAACTGCTCCAGAACCCAATCAGGCGTTGTCTGCGGTCGTTTACCTGAAGTTCCTTGGTTAGTTGGATTTTATACGGGTGCAGACATAAGGCCCGATTCAAAATTCGCCAAGTTGAAGTCGCAGAAAAGCCAAGTTCTTGTGAACAACGAGAAATAAGCTGCCTTGGGTTTTCCTGTACACTTTCACACACAGCAGCAATGTTTTCACCAGATATTGTATTTTGATGACGTACAGGTAGGTGTTGGCCGATTATTTACCAAACTGGTTGACTCAAATTTGGCCACTAAACAATGAATAATCTACTCAGCAGGGCAAAGTAACATATTTTGAGTGTCCCTATTGAAATACCCTATATATACATTCTTTCTAATCTTTCATAAAATTCTATTATGTCTGAAACTAATACTTGCTCGATGTAATATAATTAAGTATCTTCAAAGAATAAAGTAGATTGATGATAGTTTTGCCAGCATAAAAGTTTATTCGCAGTTTTCTAGGATATTCCACTATTGGATACGAAGCCCTACTAGAAAGATAGAGTTATGCAAAAAGCTATATCGAGCATTGCGATCTCAGTTTTGCAATAGAAACACGCATCGATATAAAAAAACATTTTCCTTAACGGAAGTGTGGAATATTGCAAATATATCAAAGCAGTGAAAGAACATTGGAAAACAAAAAAATCAGGAAGGTTGGACACTCACACTATTATTGTGTTAGGCACTCTTTCTCTTTATGCATTATACCTACTGATAAATTCTTATTCAGTATTTAATTCAAATAATAGTCACAATTAAAATGGAATATTTTCCAGATTTTCAATATTTTAAATGGTGGATTAATGAAATTTTACGTATTGCTTTTTTAATACAGTGATAACAATAACAATGTATTTTAATTCTACAGAAATTATTTTACATATTTGTTGATGGCTATTTCGGCTTACGCCATCGTTATAACTATGTTTTAAACCTGTACTATTCACCCTTATATACAGTTGTAGACAGGTTACACAATACTAGCTTTCATTTCGAGCAATAGATCAAATCAATTTGTCACATTTAATAACATAATATTACCATATTAAACTAAATGGTGGAACAGAGAAGACGATGTATTGTGTACCCTGTCTACGACTGTGTATAAGGATGAGTTAATGCAGGCTTGAAACATAGTTATGACGATGGCGTAAGACGAAGTAGCTATCAACAAATATATAAGAAAATATATTTATAAAATAATTTTTGTAGAATTAAAATACATTGCTAGTAAATTCCAACTCAATCAAAATATAACTTTTTATAATATTTAGAATAATAAATCATTATAAATGCACGTCTTACGAATAGGAATAAATTACTTTTTCATAATAAAGAAAGCCTTTGATGCAGGTAATAAATATTTTATAAAATCATAGATAAAAAACAAAGACACTACATCGTTGAACATAAACAATATTTAATCATAAACAAATTAAAAACACACATATTTCAGTGAATTTATTTTTTAAGTTATCTTGGCATGTAAAAAATGCTTCCTTTTTACGATACGAAAATTTTGATGATATTCTTTGTAAACGATGATAAAGCGGTGAAATGTATGATTTATTCTCTGCAGAGTGTTTGTTTTGTAAAATAAACTATTATCCGATTATCTCCATTTTCCGCCCCGGGAGAAAAGATAAAAATACCATATTTTCTCGAGACATGTCAACACTGATGGGTGACAGGTTGTGGGCATATGGGATGCGTCATCATAAAAAGCCTAAGCAGTAAAGTAATTCGGTAAATAAATAGAAGCTCGTTATTTTTGACAGCTACTTTGTTGAATACAACTTAGGCACAGGGATATATAGAGAGAGCTTATATTACCTTAGTCATGTTACTGATAATTTATAGCCTAGACTGAAATGTTTTTATATGTTTTTCGATCCGTCATACCGGACAAAATTGTTAACCATGCTGTCATATCGACTATTTGAAGATTACATTTCTGATTGTTTATAATTTAAAACAGTTTTTTCTTTTAAATTAATTGATTGTTCGATTATCTATTAAGATTTATTCATTGCTCCACGGAATATCTGAATGAACAAAGATCACTGGAATATTATTTATTAATTACACTAATTAATTCAGCTGATAATAATCGCCTTAAAAAAGATATTTTTTTGTTGAAATGTAGTAATTTTATAGCTGATATTTCAAAGATGATTAATTCTCAGTGAGTCGGTAAATAATGAAAAATAAATTATTTCAGTAAATAGGACTCATTGCTAGTCAATCACACTGCACTTATCTTTGATCTTGTTTACAGATTCGCAAATAAGTCGATTGAAATATTTAACATTTTTTTGTCAATCTCTTATATATCAAATATACTCAGTTTTACAACGTTTTTCGTTTTGGTAGATAGTCATTTACATAAATACGCTTTAACTTTGTTGTACATATTAATTTAACTAGCAAAATTATTTGTATTCCAAAACTGTGCATAAAACTTGTTGTGGATGGTTTCTACGATCTTAATTGCTGTTTTCGCACAACGCCTTTTTTGGCTAATATTACGAAAATACGTGTTATGGGTATTTTAGAAGCAATAAGTAACAGTAATTAATATTGGGTGACCGCACAAATGGTTGACTTTCATTGATGAGCGTTAATTATGCGAAACGGACCGATATTTAATGAAGAAAAACAACGAAAAAATGCTGAAACTTGTTAAGAGGAATCGTTTTTCATTATGCGACATTCAAGAAACCCAATAATTGGAAAAAGAGTAATTTGTCTCAATCGTTTTGTAACCAGTAACTTTGTCGAGCTATTTTTCAGCCAGTAACATTTATTATCGTTGCAATTGCTATGAATTAATTATTCAGACAACAGAGTAATATTTAACACAAGATCGTAAAGATAACATTTTTTATTTTCGATTGAGATACATCATTATCGTCCATGTATAAAAATTGTCTGTGCTATGAATTAATTATAAATATATAGTCAATCTAGTGCAGGTATAAATTATTTACTTTATCATCGTACAGAACTCGTAACTTGAGTAATTTGATTTGAATCAACACAAGATCAATGGCGATAGCTTTGTGGAAATTCAAATTCAATATAAAAAATTCAGTCTGTCTGTTTTTACTTAAAATGGTCTATTACTTCTTTTACACTCCTTAGGCTAGCAAAATTAAATTAGCATGTTTTAACTGATTGTTGGCTTAAATTACTTCTTTTACACTCCTTAGGTCCAATGTGAAAATATAACAGGTTTAATATACGGTGGATGTTTCCAATGGTTACTGTTCTTAGAATAACATTCATTTAAAATCTATTCAATGGATTAATGGCATCTTATATATAAAACCGAAACGGCGTATGTATGTCTGTGGATCTGTAATTTCCTTTTGCATTGTTGGTCATTAAGTTGCCATACAAAACAAATATGGAAGAAAATATGTTTGAATTTTTATCGGCGAAGACATTTAGTCAAAATGTAACAAATTAGTCTTCTACTGAACTTTTCCCGGCTTTTATTTTTAATAATAATGTTTATTATTTACGTGAAGGTATTATTTGACATTTCTTTGACAGCAAATTAGATTTTTTCCTTGAATTTGGACATTTTAATGGGCGAGAATGGGGCTGTCATCAAATTAAATAAAGTTTGTGGTTTTATTTTAACTCTATTTTGGATGTTAGATTTTGTTATATAATTATGTCGAATGATAAAACATTAAATAATTATTGGTCGCTTAGTCCGAGCGACGCCGGGTAGCAATACTAGTATTATATAAATGAACGGATTCGTGATTTTATCATTTATTTTTATGAAAGGTATTCTTATCTAAAACGTTAATTTTTCAGTAGAATTAAACAAAGCGGTGAAATCGATAGTCAAAGCGCTTTTGTTTTTTGAATTATATTAAAAGCTACATAAATATTGCTCTAAATTTTATGATCTTAACTGAAGGTACTTGATGGAAACTCAATATTATGTTTGAACTTTGCACTATTCATTCGTCCACTTTAAAAGCCGAACGATGAACAGGTCGTTAGAGATATTTATACATATTTTTCCACGAGACATAACCAAAGTATCAGCATCCAAACTTCTAATGTGTCTACAGGTTTTCTGTGAAATTACATTGTCTTATTTACGACAGCAACAATATGTCGTATTTGTTATTGTATCACTTTTTTTTTTAATCAAAAAAGCAACGCTGGCTTTAAGTTAGCGTGTGCTACATAAGCACATTATAAATATATTCTTAAACCGTTGACATTTTGTAAACAGTGAGTTTTCCATCAACCTTTTGACTCGGGATGACACGCCAAAATATTTCCCTCGTAATTTTTCCCGCCAAAAGGGAAAAAATACAAAATGGCTTCAAAAGTCTGTTTTGCGTCGGTGTATTTTTTGAATGTTGAAGTATTTTTTCACACGCTTTGTTCGACAGTTTTGACATGAAAAATTGCACTTAACATTGTTTGCCATTGAAAAAACGTGAGCGGGGAAATTTATTGAGTGCTTAACACTTCGGGATTGAATAAAGCAAAAAAAACAATTTATCATCCGGAAAAATTCTTTGCACTTGAAATTTTAAGCTCTTTTTAAGATGAAAAATCATCCAACCTATGTAATTACTTCAGTTGATTAATAACATTTCAAAATAATTTGGTTTTCATAAATAACCCGTCGTCAACCTGGAATAATAATATATATCGCCCAAAAATGCTCTTTGGAACTGTCTCAACACCAATTAATACAGACTTAGTTACTATGCAATTAAAAGTGTAAAAATATACCTTAGAATAAAATGAATGGCCGGGTTTGCGTTCAAATCTATTACAGCATAGCTGAATGACTGATACACCAAATAGACATTAAATTCCTAGTCATTTACGTAATAAACAATATATTTTATAAAATAAACGGTTGAAGACGAATTTAGCATTATTGTCATACGTGTTTTTGGGTTCAAGTTTGTAAAATTACCAATGTGTTAATAGATCAAACAATGACCCCGCAGTTGACAATTGATCACTGATGAATGGTTGACATTCATAAGATTTAAATTGGTTTGTTAACTGTCGATAAGAGGTTGTAATTTTTTCAAATAAATACGTATCTAAGTATATAAGACTATCGCTGCAACAGAACTTATTTGAACAAACGTCTTTAAAGATGTATTAATTCCAATATTGAAAAGATAGTCTTATAAATGTCATATTGTAATTCAACGAAAGAATAAATTAAAGGTTGGTACTACTGAAAATCAGCATCTTTGAATGTGTGATATTATAAATTTTAAATTTGGGCAATATTGCAATCTATTTTGTATTTTATATTATTTTTAATAACCAGCTTTTTATTGTCTGAATCTAAAGTGGTTCTCACGTAAAATAGAACATCAGCAGTGAAATGTTATAAATTTTGATATTCTTGCCAAAAGACCTATACATGTATGTGCAAGTTATTTCTAACTAGCAATTCTTGATGCACAATGCAATGCATACAAAATATTTAATTTTCAGTGCCTTTGTTGACAAATTAACTTATAAAAACCCATCTTTATTAAATATCAATATGAACTATGAAGCTTCTGGTGGCCGCAGCAAAATCCTCATTGCATGCGGCCATTTGGGCACATGAGAACCACTGATCTAGACTTCAAAAAAACTAAATATTTATAAATAAATGAAAATGTATACGACTCAATAAAATATGTGTACGGTGAAATAAAGGAGTTACCTTACTACTTTAACTGACACACATGCATTAGAGTTATATATCAACTGTCATTGTATCTTTTGCGTCTTGCAACTAGGTGTCGTTTCGCCAGCCGCTGCGCGTCAAGTTTTCCCCGTCGACATCCGTTGCCACTCAAAACTCGGCCAATCCGAGAAACGTTGTGTCAGGGCTGTCACGTGACCGCCGCGTGACAGTCACATCCTCAGACGTGGGGCGACGCCTAGGGGGGTGGCTAATTGGAAAACAGTCGCCTTCAAGACGAGAAAACGCCCGATAATTTTCCCGCTGCTTTATTGTGACCATTTGAATACAGTCGAGGATTAACAAGCTGCAGATAAGTAAACAAATTGGCAACTGCTGCCATCTCATGGCTGTAATTTTCGTTTGACATTTCGCGTTGATTGAGGTCGTACATTTTGGCTAACGACCCTCGTTAGTTTATCCTTAGAATTTGTGTCATATCATATAACTTCTCTTGGGAATATCCAGACATAGACAACGAACGCGAAAAAACTTGGTTGCATCAAATGCAAAATACAAAGTAACCATACTTCAATGCGGTGAGAAAAATAACAATGTATTTTATTTCTACAGAAATGAATTTAATATATTTGTTGATAGTTATATTCCCACTTAGTAAAAACCCAGATTAGCTTTCACTTCAAGAATACATCAAATTAATTTGTCAAATTTAATAACTTATTATTATCATACAAAACAAAGATGGTGAAACAGAAAAGAAGATGTAGTGTGTACCCTGTCTAAACGGTATATATTGAGAAGACCTTTATTCCGGCTCCCTCGTTACCGAGAAGGAGCCTCCTATCCGACACTCAGGAAGAGGGATTTTGGGGACGGAGTAGGAGAAACATGGTACTCTTATAAAGAAAAGACCATCTCAAAGCGTTATGTGGGTGCAGTTAGCATCCATTATTTAATTGTTTAGGATTTACACAGACGTTATACAACACACAAATATTACGATAGCGAAGAAGATATCAGGAATTTGACTCGAATTTAATTCTTAGGGAGAGGATTAGGCGCGTGCATTCTCAATGCAGTCCAATCTCTCACTGCTGTATGAAAACAAACGGTTACTTTAGAAAGAAAAAACAATGGCCGTTTCAAAATCCTTAACACGTGCGCCCGCCGATAAGGGATTATTTATCGCCTTACGAACTTTTTATGAAGCACATGCATTGTCGGGCGTCAAGAGATAAGAGAAATTGAAATAACTCTACATTGCATCGCTATAGATTGCAATATAGATTATTATAAGAATAAATTTATTTCCTGATATCGACTTAAACTCATAGACTGAGGTAAAAAATAGATCGTTCGAGAGAGTTCTGATGACCCACCACATAAGGCGGTGTCAATATACATCATCTAATTCACGTTTAAAACATAATTCTGACGAGGGCATAAACCAAAACAAGTTCTATAGAATTAAAATACATTGTTATTTTTCTCTTATAATGGAGTTCTACCAAGTGAATGCCAACTCAATCAATAGACTTCACTGCGTTCTATGGATACCGAATAAATCGAAAGTTTTTTTACTCTATGCCCGCACGCTACTCTTTCAAGGTAGCAGGGAATATCTCGCAATTTTTTTTAAATTGAGTTATGAATGCTATTGAAATATTATTATTAACAGCTATATGTGGCGCTCACTTTAAAAGCAGTATAATAACTAAAATACATGTTTGTGAAAAAAATGGTCATCTGCAGTTTGAGAATTTCTTAGCACAAACGCAGCAACTTTAGCTTTTTTAAGCAATGAGGCAGTCAATGCAACTACTCACTGCATATTTACAAAGAAATTATTTAATTTTCGCATCAACCGCTTTTTATAAATTCGAAATACAAAAACTTCAAATAACACATTATGTCATCTTTGTCAAAAGATTGTCAGAGTTTCTTACTGCCTTCTTGTTTGCCATGGCAGAACAGTTACGGGTGACTTTTTCTGAAAAAGATTTCTCTCAATATTTCAGGCAATAATCTGAAACGTGAATAACGTTTTACGCTGCGGAATCCACCATGTAAGAATATTTTAACTCTGCTACGTGTTGTGTGTGTACTATTGAACAAAATTAAACTTACTATGGCAAGCTAGATTATTTAGCATATACTTTTTTTCTATCTATAAGCCTTATGCTATTATTTATTTTAAGTTGAGAAACTGAATAAAAAAACAATTATTGTATAAGATATTGAAAAAGATATGATTTGATAAACTCCGCAATGAGTACATATGTTCCACATTGGGAGCGAAAATGGTTAAAAAAAAAAAAGTATTCCGACATGATTACTTGACTATGTCCTAAAAATATAGTGTCAGTGAAAGTTTTGCGACACCAATGAACTATCCAATAAAAATGATATCGCACTTCTTTCAGTTCAATAGCTCTCTCTAATACTTCGCTTAACGTATTTTACTCGCTAAATAAATTCTTAGCCCAAAATGAAAAACCCTTGTCATCGCATCCACGCACAAAATGTCGCAAAAGCTCGCGTCAAACATGTTCTATAAATGTTAGTCTATTAAAGTACATTATGTCAGTCTTTAAATATAATTATTTGACTTTTTTTTACGCTACCTTTGTGAAATTTATGTATTTATAACAAATTTCTAAAGAAAACTTGCCAAAAGAAAATAAGTTTTCGTTCATAGTTGAAAGGGTTTTGCGTGGGATGCTATGAAATGGACAACTGGACGTATTTAAGATATATTATTATAGGAGTCTAATCATAAAAAAAAAAATCTTTATAAATAACATACATAGTTTGATACATATTTTCTGTATATAAGTTTTCTACAAATTCTTTAATTTTGGACTTAATCATAAAAAAATCTATTTATAATAATTTTAATCAGACTAGTAATGTAATATTACTCCACCGAGTAAATAAAAAAGGTTTAAAGATGAATAGTCTAGAATTTTTAGAAATAAATAAAACTCTTAATAAAAAAGATATATTATTAAATAATATTCTTAACAGGACAGGATGCTCGCCTTTATTAACATTATTCCCAATCAATAGAGTAATCACCCAACCTAACTGATTGATTGCAGCTCATTAGTTTATAGTTTATTAGTTTGTAATGTTTAACGTCATTAGAAATATATTTGTTGGCTTTGTTTCGATTCTATAACCCTCTCTTGCGTCCCTTAAAAGGAAAAATCCCAATCTAATTGATTGATTGATTGCATTTTATATTAGTATCATTTATATTTATTGCATTGTTTTGATTCTATAAACACCTTCCTTGTTTCCTTTGCAAACAAAAATATATTAAAAAATCTTCAAAATATATTAAAATATTTTTCAGCTAGTGATATCTATACACTGTCTCTATGAAAAAATGAGTCTTCTATCATCGTGGTTCATAATGGTTAAAATTATTTGGTGCGACCATTTTGCTCGGTACTGAAGCGGTACAGTACACATATAGATTTAGATTATAAAGGGTCTTTTAATAAGGACGCTTAGTTTTGAAATGTAAATAAAACAAGTTTTTTGTGAGATTTCGACTAAATTTTAATTTTATTTGTAAGTATATTTTGCGGCATTAATTTGGGTAAACTTCCAACTGCTCCAGAACCCAATCAGGCGTTGTCTGAGGTCGTTTACCTGAAGTTCCTTGGTAAGTTGGATTTTATACGGGTGCAGACATAAGGCCCGATTCAAAATTCGCCAAGTTGAAGTCGCAGAAAAGCCAAGTTCTTGTGAACAACGAGAAATAAGCTGCCTTGGGTTTTCCTGTACACTTTCACACACAGCAGCAATGTTTTCACCAGATCAATTGTATTTTGATGACGTACAGGTAGGTGTTGGCCGATTATTTACCAAACTGGTTGACTCAAATTTGGCCACTAAACAATGAATAATCTACTCAGCAGGAAAAAGTAACATATTTTGAGCGTCCCTATTGAAATACCCTTTATATACACTTTTTAATATATGTACTTAATAATTGAATTTATATTTTTTAACTTTTAACAATATATTACAATAGTTGATGACTAAAAATAGTTCATGATTTCGTAAAACTGGTAAATATTCTAATTATTTGATTGTTCAGTAATTTTTCGTCGTATTTATGATGACTTTTAATTAAATACTGACATTTTAAGTGTTGTTTATAATACAACTTTCTTTGCAAAATTTTTCCAATTAGCAAAAGTTTTCTGAGATGGTTTCGATTATTTTTTAGTGAAACGACGATAAAGAAACTTGGTGATTATGTGATGTCTGGTTTCTAGATGGGACGTTGTTCTTAAATATTCAAGTAAGTTAAGACATTTTACAAGTTTTTTAATTTCAGCGCGAGAATTTACTGTGCAAAGCTACATAAAAAAATTCGCAATTCATTCAGTGAAATCTCTGCTTAATATTTAAAAAAATATTTCATATTTTGAAAATTATTTAATATTTATTGTATCTGTAATTTCCAATATCCGATTCTTTATCAGTCATTGTTATTATCTCGAACACCTTAAGAACAGTGGAATTCGAAATTTAAATTATTTCTAGTAAATACATGTATGTTATACAATTACGTTATGTTTATAGTTCAACCTATACTCTTTTGCGATATGAGTTGTCGCAATATCTCATATTTTAAAAAGAGATTATATCAAGCTATTTAGAATTACCTGTTTGAAAATAATACAGAACAATTCATGTATGCGACAGATTGGTATCAGAAAAGTACGACTTCTTTAGAATAGTGGTTTTCTCATTTTGTTTGCGGATAAACCGAAACAGATTTAATGGAAACGACTACATGATGCAAGAGGTCAAATATTTATGTCTTTCATGTTTACCAATGTTTATTAAAACCGCATTTATTTCATGTGGGTGAAATGTACTTCTAAAAATCGTCGATTGAAAAAGCTCTTATATTTAAATACATAAATATTTTTTTTTGAACATTCAAGACCAGTTACGCTATACGCGTGCATTAGCAATTTTAGCTACAGTGAAACCCTGATACTACGTTTTTCAAGGGATCGTATAAAAAAACGTTGAATGCGGGAAACGATGAATGCGGGAAAGTTTTATATATTAACTAAATGCCAAGACTAAAGAAAATGAACGGACCACGCGGGAAAACGTATAATGCGAGAACGTAAGATCGGGGTTCCACTGTATATAAATACGAATAGGGTTACTTATATTGTCAAATTTAATAAGTCTTAAAACTAAATAAGTTAATCGAGTATTAGTTAAATAAAAATATAGTAAAAAGTTATATTAAAATAACACGACGTAACGTAAAAGAAACAAAAGCTTATGATTTTTTTTTAAATGATAGTACACCCTTTAAACGCAAAGCCATGGATTTTTGCCACAGGCCACCACTTTTAACCATCGATTTTTCCATGAAAATGCCACGTAACATATCCGGAAAATCATTTTATACCCGACTTACTTTTGGTTTTCAAAGAAAAGTGAAAAAAAATATCAAAAGTGTATGATTAAAAAAATGATTCCAGGAGATATTTACGATAATAAGGTGCAAGCCCTAGTGACATCTGTTAGCTCAAATAAAATATTTTAACAATCATATTGCCTTGAAAAAAAGTGTCTGAATTAGGTTTCATTTAAACATACGATATTTATTCATAAATAAACCGCCGTGGCGTATGAGCGGTTAATGTAGACTTACCAGTAATCATGAATTTATACCATAGTAAAAATACATAATGTAACAAAAAAACAACTTACCTAAAAAAGTTCGACAAAATTAATTGTTTTTTAAGTGGTTCTCATTTCTATTATGACGTTTTACCATTTGTTTATTTCATTTATGAACTTATGAGTTATTTCTCAATTACATATAAGACAAACAGCTCGTGAGTAATAAAATAGTGAACAAGCACCAACAAATACTATGTGAGAACGTTTGCTTAATAACATAACACAAAACATAATATATATCGAATACGAGATTGAACAAGAAATATATATTTCACAATATCTCAATGATCTCGACAGAGCTTGAAATATTTTTACCCGCAAGGCATTCAAGATTCATATCAAAACAAATTGGCCTACCCCAACAAGCTTTGCCTTTGGTGAGCTTTTCGATATCGCAGGGCAACTTTTGGTATCGCGTAGAGCGAGCTTTAAAAACCGACACTCTACGGTCTACGGCGTAGCATTAAATTTGCATAATTTATTTGCCGAAACAGTGTTCGTGACAGAAATCTTAATTAGTGTTTGAGCAAAGTTCCTTGTTTCGCACAAACAGACCGGAAATTTCGCAGCCAAAATGTAATTATTGCACAAAGAATATATTAAGACAATTTAGTTGCTTAGTGTCATACTCTCACTGTACACTGTGAGCAAATTTAGTAGACATGCAAATAATCATAAGCGTTATTTAGCAGTATGGTAAAGTTGAATTGTTTTATATATAAATTTACCGTCAACGGTACTTGTCAATAAAAGTAAGGGTAGTGTTTATTTTATTTGAATAAATATTTAAAAAAAAAAACTTTTAAGCATTAATCTCTCTGAAGTGGAAGGTTAGCTGCGCAGAAAATTCTAAGACTGCGCAGACTAATCTAAAGAATGCGTAACATAATTCAACTTCTGTCGAAATACTTCATTATGAAGCCATATGCTTTACATTACGAACGTGCATGGATTGAAAAATATTTTTTTATTAATTGTTGTATTAATTTTTATTTCTCTATTTTGTGTATATCAAAGAAATTTTAAGTAATATATATTAATCAGGTCATTTAATTTATCAACAATTAGGGTGCGCGCCAACCTAGAACGAGTGCGCGGGGTTTCACAGAGAGTTTTCTATATTGCTTTTATCTACAATTCTGTTGTCTCATTGTGTGTATGAATCCTACACGATAATATTTGAACCGTTTGAATTTTGTACTTTTCCATCCGTTTTGTCACTAGCGCTCGGGTTCCGTCTCTCAGCATCTCAGCATTTTCGTTGAAAGCACGGGTCGTGGGTGACAAAAGTGATGGAAAATTATAACACTAACGATTCAAATTTGATATCAAAATTCTAACAGGCAACTTCAGTCGTAATCCTAAATTATAAAGAAGCTTTACGCTTAGTGACGGAAATGATTTTCTGATTCAAATTCTTCAAAAACTCGATACAGAGCTGCACAAGATTGATATTTTAACCATACACTATCGAGTACTAAAAACACAATTCAACGTACACAGTCGCTTATATTTAGTGATATTAAGTATCCTGTGTATCTGTATACTGAGAACCTTTTGTAGACTAGAAGTTTATTTAGTTCGTGTAGAACCTAAAGAAGAATGATTACATTACCTAACAACACCCTTACCGATCATGGAAAACCAAGGCATACAGAATTCGATAAACTAACTACAATTATTTTCCAAACGTATATTCTCGCATTTTCTATCGTTCACTATTTTCTTGCTTCCATTTTATCTCTTCTTAAATATATCTAGTGATTACTCATTTACTGTGTAGTTAATAAATATGACAAAGATTGTAAGAAATAAACATGCTTATTGCTCAGTTTAACGTGAATCGTGTTAGATCCACACTCTATGAATATGAAAGAAAACGAAATAACGATCTCAATAATATGAGGTGGAAATAAAAACAAAATTGAAACCGCAAAACTTGCTTATTACGAATTCAGGAGATGATGGATGTATATTAAAAAATGAACATAGAGTCAGTCAATTTTTCGGTTACGTTTTTGGCTCACTGAATTTTTAATGAGAGTTAATTATTTTGTTTTGTTCTACTACAAACTCGCTTATTCATAATTCACTCAATCTAAAAATATATTTTCTGTTGTTTTGTGTAGTCAATATTTTTTAAATTATGATTTTTTAACATATGATATGTTTTCTCTACGCTGATATGAAACTTTATATATTTTTTGATTGCTGCAAAATAAATATATCATTCGATTCTGACATACAAACTTATATCACTCCAATCATACTAATGCACTTTTAAATATCTGATATATAAGGAAATCAAACTGAATTATGTATTAATTCTAAATTGCAAATGTATTTCTCTTCAAAAATTATTAATGAGGAACATTCTCTTACTCCTATTTAAAACAAAAATATATATTACTTGTTCTACTGATAGTAATACGTCAAATTACACTATACATATGACGTATAGACAGTTCTTGTTCAATGTATTTTTATAATGTAAAAAATTCTTGAAGCTTCACGCTTTTTATACCTTCAATAAAATAAACGATATATTTGAATAATTACTAAAATATTGTGCTATTTAATAGTTTATCAACGACCTGTAGGATTCATCGTCAAGAGCTATCGTCGTTGACTTCTATTATAGAGCTCACGGGCTCGATTCTCAGTCCGAGCAGTTTCATTGTTCAATGAAATGGCACTTCTATTCGTAATAATCTAGGTATGTCTGCGTTGGTTAAAAATTTTCCTCCAACTCCAAAAAAACGGCAATCGGACTACCACCACTATTTCCACTACACTATTTCAAAAAGAGTGATTGACCAGCTGAGTTACAATCAGCTCTCGTGTAAAATTCTGTCGAGATAGACTTAATTAAGAGACCGTATGCTAGACATTGGATTGGGAGTGAACATGGTTAAATAAAACATTTTTCACAAATTAAAGTATTCCTAAAGTTAACTGTTCAAATAATACCTAATTGTGCATACATTGTGGACCAAACTCGGTACAAAAAAATTCAAATGTACATTTCTTAACGGTAAAGACATTTTTTGAAATATATTTGCATAATTTACGCCCATCATTGTTGGTAGACTTTACTCTTATAATATGAGAAGCGTGGTCGAGTTTCTTTGCATTTGAAAAAAAATACTTTTAACGATGTGGAATGAGCTATAACTTAACCCAAGATAGCAGAGAATGAGCACATAATGGGAATAAGATAAGAACTTCAGTAAGAAACGACGACCTTAGTAATATGTTTTATAAATTGTGCAAATGGAAAATAAGTTATATTTTCAACCATTTTTCAACTGGTGAGCATTGAAAACTGAAAATTGCCATAAGATAAGTTATTCGATGATTACTTTTCATGTTCCAGTCAAAACAAAATAAAAAGATCCTTCTTAAAATTGCGTGTTGAACGGAAAATAATTGTAGAAAAATATCATGTTGAAATGGAATGAAAAATAAAACTGAAGACAAATTCCAACTAACTTTAACATTACCTTTATTATAGCTATTTTGCAAACAATAGTTTACTAGTCGATTTCATATCAGGAATCTTTTTCATCTCAATAAATTACCAAATACGATACTTATTACTACATGGAAAATGTATTTTTGTATTTTAAACATGCTAGTGAGTGAAGCCATGAAAAATAGCCATGGACGAATGGAGCAACATACAAAAAATTGTAATGGTTTATTGCTTGCTTTATGGAACATTTTCCATATTTTCCCACCGACAATTTTACTGTATATTTTATTTTCTTTCGCGAGACTTATATCCATATATTTTTAGTTTTATAAATTTATGTAGAAAATATTTTTTTTATTTTGTAATCATGTCACATCACATCTTATTTGCGTCACTTTGATATAAAATATATGTTGAAATTATAGACACATTTAAAACACCATCTGATTATACACAAAGATACGAGGCACTTGTTACGCTTGAAATAAATGATTGAATATGATTTTTCACCAAGTGACTTCTGAATTGATGGAAAAAAAATATATTTTTTGTCAATATGCAAGTCTATTGTATTTCAAACATTTCCAATTGAGACTTGAATAACGTTGTAACGTTTCGGAATCCTCCACTTAAGTGTATTTTAAAGCCGTAACTGATTGTGCTTTGTAATACTTTAAAAATTTTTATTTTTTTTAAATCAAATTACTGGAAAAATTTTTCAATAAATAAAAAACAAGACCTGAATTGGTTTCGCTTATCGTCAGTTATTTTAGGTGTTGCAGGTTGGTTTCCAATTAGATGTGGAAGTATTTCATTAATGCGTCTTATTAATTTGAAATAATGCTTTTCCACTAATAAATGATAAGTTAAAATGATAATTTATCTTTATTATGACTATAACATACAAAGTTGTGTATAAAAGAAGATGGAAATCATTTCAAAACACGTAATAAAAATCTTGCTTAAGAATATGTAGCAGTTTTACAAATCTAATTTTCTTTATTTTCAA
This sequence comes from Himalopsyche kuldschensis, assembly GCA_028554975.1. Classification (NCBI taxonomy): domain Eukaryota; kingdom Metazoa; phylum Arthropoda; class Insecta; order Trichoptera; family Rhyacophilidae; genus Himalopsyche; species Himalopsyche kuldschensis. The sequence continues at coordinate 3,630,078 of JAHFWI010000036.1, forward strand.
ATAAATCTCACTGATGATTTCCATTTTTGATCCTGCACAAATATTTTTTTAAATACCTCAAATATCAAAACGAGCAGCCTGTATTTCAATCTTTGAATAAGCGAGCGTCGTAAAAGTCAAACATATCGATATACTATCGCATGCGATATATAAGTGCGCAAACAGACTAAAGGAGCTTCATAAAAGCTCTGCGATGGATGTCTGTTTGCCAGAGCTTTCCATGAACTTAAAATCCCATTCGTAGCAAAGAGCATTTACGAGTTTACCTTCAAGAATGCTTTCTTTTGAGGACTTTGACGTTAACGTGCATTATAAAAATGATGAAGTTTAAGTGGAAGACTTTGCTGATATTTATAAAACCAAAGCAAATATATATATGTAACACTACGAATAAAATAATTATTTAATTCTAAACGTTTCACCGGGTAATTTAAAATTACTTATATAGTTATCTAAACCACTGAAACCACAGTCGGTCTGATCTTGGGAGGTTAAACATATTTAAAATTAAGATCCCGTCAAAGCTATTTCGGTCATCATCCGTGTTTCAGGATTTGAATTTCGAATATATATTTTCGGATATTGAATTACATTTGTCCACAAATGCATAGTATGTCTGGTTTTTCCTTCCAAGCTGATAATAGAAAGAGAAATAAATATTGGATCAGATAATCTAAGATAATCATACCATGTTTATTTTTTCAATGTGAAATTAATGCAAAGTAGATTTACGTTACTATTTCAGATATCATAGTATTTTTGTTAATTCTTAACACCTTTTCAACGAGAGTTTACAGAAAAATATTTGCACATATATTTTAACGGTTGAAGGATTTTTGTATATTTTTTATTTATAAAACACATGTACTGCTATTAAACTTGACATTTATTCACACTTTTCGGTGTTTTTTTAGTTTCGGTTGGAATCTGATGACATTTTTTTCATTTTGTTTCCCCCAAGCATTCAATATTATTTTCAATGACAATAATAATCAAAAATCCTGTCATTTCAAAAGTATTTTTTGAGCTTTTTCATTCAAAAATTGATCAATTGCGTAGATAATTCGTCACGTTTTGTATTGAATTTCTTTTGGAAAAAATAGACTTTATCAATTCATAATTTGGTGTGGGAAGTGCGTTTTGAATAGATTTTGAATATTACATTAAAAAAATCTGGCGATCAAATAATAAACATGGAGTAAAAGCAAACCTAGCTAAGAATTTTAATTTTATTTTCTGTGTATGTTTCATTAATTGTCACAAAAAGAATGAATGAATATTCTCCATTTTATTCATCTGTAAATTATTGCTAGCCATGCTTTATGACTTATTGGATTTACTGTACTGTACTTATTGGATTGTGTGCCTTAGTTAAAGTTTGTAACATGTCATAATGTGGTATATTTTACAGTATTTTGTTTTATCATGCTAATAAATAGTCAAACACTGTGATATCAATTTTTAAAACCTATAAAGGATTTTCTGGAAGAAAACAATTATATATATTGAAGAGTGCTAAAGGTTAATAATGACAAAATTGTTCTATTACTCATTTCAAGATTTGAGATTTTAGGTATGGTTGCTAATGATACCTTTATGGTTCAAAAAATTTGTGATCTGAATCTATATATATAAAAATGAATGTTTGTCTGTCTGTATTTCCGCTATGGACTACTAAACCGCTCGACCGATCGATGTGAAACTTTACAAATTTATTGAGTACACTCCCGCAATGGTTTCTGGCCTACCAACCTTTCCCCCCAACCACCCCGCAACCTCCAACACCCATTTTTTTTTAAACTTTACGAATTTTTCGAGTTCACTTCTTCGAAGGTTTCTGGCCTACCCTTCCATACGCCCCCCAAACCCCACCCCGCCAAACAACCCCCCTCCCCCCCAAAAACTGATATCGAATTTTTACAAATTTCTCGAGTATTGAATACATGTAAATTGAATTGAATATTTGTGTAATGTCTTTCCTTCAAATTTATTTTAGTTGGTGGCGTAGCAACGCGCGCAGGGTACACCTAGTAGATTTATAAAATGAAATGTTTACAATAATATTTTACATTGAATCAAAAAAAGTTTTTCGAAACAAAAGATTTAACTTTGCTTAAAAATGTTTTAATATGAATGTAATGAAATTTTAGGTATTTTAACTACTCAAATTTGCATGTTATAAAGAAAATTGGTGTCCGCTTCGAGATAGAATAATTTATGCAAAGGCGGTTTACAATAAAATAACTTTTTCAGAAGTCTGTAAGCGATAATATTCCACGTAAGAATTTTCTGATTTAAAAAATCACATTTTCAAGCTTTATTTGCGTTTTTACTTTATTTTGTTTACGTCGAAAATGAAAAAGTTTCTTCCCACTTAGTGACGCAACGAACAGCGCTTAAGTCACTGTTTCTTGTAACTCCGGCAAGAAGCCATTTCAGTCGATTTTTAAAAACATTTCATAATATCACAATCCGTAATAAGTTTGAAATTGAAAAGAAACTTTTGGAAATAAAAATATTTCAATCGTTAAATAAAAGTTTAATTACGTAGTGACAATCTTGTTAAGCTTAATTGAAAACATTAGATTTTCATTTTTGCTCAAATATTTGATCATTAAAGAAAGGTAGTCTCGAAGAACTTATTTTTTCAATCATTTTTCATTTTGCAAATTAAGGTACATATAATATAATATACGATTCCTAAATTTACAAAATTTAAAATCAATTAAAATATATATGTGTGTGTTATCTCTCCAATATTGCATAAATAAATGTAATTTATTGGTATCAAGTTAATTGTGGCTTATTGAATTTGTATACTCAATTCGTCATTCATCCAAAAATGTCTTTTGGACAAACAATGATTTGATGGTATCGTTTATTTCGGTATCGTAAATCATATTTGTATGGTAATTTGTTGATTTTATATGACAAGTGATTATTGTGTTTTCTTGAGAAACATTTATTGATTATTGGATAAATGTTTGGTATCTTCGATTCATATAATATGGGTTGTCATTGTGCTTTTTAAACATTTGCAAAGAATGAATTATTTTTACTCAATTTGTTTTTCGTTGTCAAAAAATAAATAATTTTCTTTCTTCTGTTTCAGATAATTCAATTTCCGACAACGTTTTATAATAATTGATTTTTTCGAATACATTTAATTTCAATCTGCTCAAAGAATAACACGTCTTTATTTGCCCTACTCTCACAACAAGATGGTTTGGACAGAATCGATTTATTTTCACAGGCGTTGCCAAAATAAACAAAAGATACTGTGAATACACTCAAAAACATTTGGAGATCAAAAAAAAATAGTAAGTTTACAATTAATATTAAAAAAAAATACTTTGTTTCGTCTATTGATATTATCAATATTATTTCAGCGTCTTTATCTGATATTGAAGATTTATTTATTTTTATACTGCTCTAACTTTTCTAGCCTGTAAACGAGTATTGAATTTCGTTGATTTCAGTCACAGTTTTCACAGACGTGAATGTATGTGAAGTATATTATTCTTCCAAGCAAAACGTTTCCAAAAACCGAATGTATAAAAAAGCAATAAGCTAACTAAAATTATATACCATCAGTTGATAATCCTCGCTAAGAGCGAAGCCTGACCTAATCCAATAAATTTAATGTGGAATAAGTCCATTATGAATACAAGAAATTCATATTTCACAAGTAAGCAATGAAAACTAAATGCTTTTTCAATAAAAAAAAAACAAAATGTTATTCACTTTAACGTGTTTATTACTTAGTGGAATGGCATTATAGTAAAAATAATTACACATTTTTGATAATACTCGCAATGAGCGAAACCGGTCCTGATCTAAGAAATTTAAAGTGGAATAAGTACTTAAACATGTTTTATTATTTTAATTTCCTAAAAGTAGCTGAAAAACGTATACTCTGTTCAAGAAAGAGAGATAGAGTGACTTAATAATAAACAGTTGTCGTATAACAACGTCTGTTGAAGTAAGCTCATAAGATTAAAAAAAAGGTAGATGTGAAATTTTTTAGACTCTCATTATTTTGAATATAGATTAATTTTAAGATCGGCGAAGCAATGTACTAAAACATTCATTGGGTATTTTAACCGTCTTAAGCCGCCGCTATTCCTGAGAGATTTCTATCAACGCAACCACTTCAAAGCGTATAGTATGGCTATACTGTTGAAAATGTCCTTTACAAAGGTGCAATACCATAATGAGGTGGTAGTAGATGTTACAACGTTGAACCTTAACCTTTAAGCGCCCAAGCATTTTTGGCGAAACATCCGCGCGACACGTAGCTTTTAATTATATCACTAAAACAAGTCAGCCTATGTGGGCAAAATAAAATATTGCTTATAATTTACGAACAAAGACCAGCGCCGCAACTTGTACGCTTTCTAATTCTCTATATAAAAAAATAAACGAATCAATTTTAGCTACAGCTATCTTGAAAAAAGAATCAGTCACCCCAAAGCATAAATTTATAGGTATGGAAAAAAAAATCTGTATCCGCATTGAAATATTATATATTATATGGTGTGAATAAAGCTGATTTATTACGGTCCGCCGGATATGACACAACGTATATCCCAAAAGTCAACCTTATAACGCAGATTTTTATTTTCCTCATTATTACGAAATTATTTAATGATGCCGAAAATAAAATCATGGATCGGTATCTCAAAGAATATTTTTATGAAAGCTCATATTGATATGTTGAAAACTAATTATCATAAATCAGTGTAATCTGATAGCGAAGTGCACCATAATTACTGATCCCATATGGGACCGTAGGGTTTGAAAAGATTAACGATTACAGAGACATTACATCCAAAGTCTGCGATTAAATAAATGAATTACATATGCAAACAGAATTTAAAGCTTTTTTCTTTGGCTTGAGCAAATGAATTGATTGAAACATAAGACAAGTAAACGAGTACATCAATCTATTTTGAACGTGATCTTCATTTTAAATTCAGTATCGCACGGCGCTGAGTGAAACAAATGAATTAACCTATTGAAGCCGATTTTGTTTGAATTCTGAAAGCTCTATTTATCTGAACGAAGATTGATTATTTATTCTTGCGTTTTGGTAAAGGTCAGATTCGTCTTTATTTGCTATTAAAGGCAATTATTCTGCAGGTTACATAGGATCCTTTAGAGCTATTAAGTGGTTTCAATAGTATAAAGAGGTTCTAAACTGTTTTAATTTAACATTTATACCCATAAGCTTGTAAGGATGAATGTTTCTGGGTTGCTTCAATTTAAACATATTTTAAATATATTATACTCTCGAACAACGAAGTCATACAGTTTCACGGTACGATTAAGAGCAAGGTGTTTTTGTATTAACCTATGTATTTAAAATCATTTCTTAACCTCACTGACATAAGAAAAGAAAATATTAACAAACCACCATACTTTTATCACTTTTAAGGTTTTCACTCTCAATACTTGGTGGAATGGCATTATAATAAAAATAATAACTCAACCTAACCTAACCTAACCTAACCTTTTATTGGATCATGACGAGCATTGAGCATGAGCATTTGATAATGCCCGTCATGAGTGAAACCGGTCCTGATCCAATAAATTTGATGTGGAATAAGTATTCAAAATGAGTTATTATTTTTAATATAGTATTGTATTTTACATTAAAAAATATTTTTTCTTCGAGCGCTAGAATCAAACACATTCTGTACAAATACTGTTTCGTTGAAATTAAAACCAAGTCCAGTTTTTGTCAGTTTGTAATAACTGAAACAACGGTGTTAACCAACAAATTTGGTTAATGTCAACAATTCGTATATTCTTCTAATTATATCTTTTCTATAATGTTACAATTAATATCCAAGTTGATAACCCTGACATCCTTGAAAATTTAAATTTGCATGCTCCCAGCTTTTACCTACGTGGTCGTAACAAAGACAAATCAATTTTCTTTGTCAAAACTTGTTTGTCACGTAGGTCTTTTGAATCTCCAGTTACAAGGGCTATTTGGCTGATAAATGCGCTGCCTGTTGATGTTGACATCTTCGGCAGTGAACTTGCCTAAATGTTTTCTTATGTAAATAATATGTTTCTGTTCTGTTTCTTATTTTTGTGTAATATTTTATGTAATCTTTATTAATTTCTCAAATGCATGGCGCATTGCTTGCTGTAATGCCGTATTTTTAGTTTTTGCCAATATATAAATAAATAAATAATTAATAAACAAAAAGCTTATATCAAAATTTCAATAATCATTATTTTTTATTTCCAAGATGTTGCTAACGTTTGTGAAATACATGTTTGAAGAGCTTTCTGCAAATCATGAGTGTGTTGGCAATAGCGTTTTCTACTCTATCATCGAATTTTATCTTGAATGGACTCAAAATTACACATTTGAAGTAATAGGAAAACTTTAACAGTCTGTGTGTTCGCATCGAAACCGCAACGTCAATGTTTGTTCATTTATTTCTCGAGGGTAGAACAAAAAGCATTTAAGCTGGATGATGCAGTTTTTCACAAGCATCGTAGTTTTTATATTACGTCATAATTTTAAAAAAATGTACGATATGAGCTTGTAGCAAATAACATTTTCTTCGCATTACTTTATTTGAAGACTTTAAAAATGCTAATAAAGTAAAAAATATCGATTACTAATAAATTATGAAATACCATAAAAAAAATCCCATCTGATAAAGTTGTTTTACTTTTTAGAAAAAAGGATCATATAAATATACATATGATACGGTGAGAAAAATAACAATGTATTTTAATTCTACAAAAACCATTTTATATATTTGTTCATAGCTATTTCGGCTTATGCCCTCGTCAGAATTAGTCAGATAGTTCTGACGAGGGCGTAATCCGAAATAGTTGTCAATAAATATATGAAATAATTTCTGTAGAATTAAAATACATTGTTATTTTTCTCACCGTATTATAATGGAGTTCTGCCAAGTAAATGCCAACTCAATGAATAATATACAAATGAGTGAATTGTATTTTGTAAATTTTTTCGTTGAAATACAGTCAGAACTTTATTTTAACACACCAATACCTATAATCGTTACTTTAAAGTTGGGTGTTATGTTTCTAGCTACACAATATTAACGCATGAGTGAATAAATGCATGAGTTCTTAATTAATAGATATCATGTTGCTTGGTGTTCTTTATCATGTTTAGATGAAGTGAATATAAATACATAAGCCTACGAGTTCGCTGTAGCAAGAACGTTAGAAAATAAGCTCTTTTAATAATATGAGCAACACGTTTTGTTCACTTTAACGTAATAAGTACATCAATATTTTCACCATTTTTAAAATTAGATGCCAATGAACGGATAAAAGCCCTTCATTTAAGATTCATTGTATCTTTTTTGCATCGCGGACACAAGCAAGACTTCACTTGTAAGAATGATGACTACGACTTTATCATTGTATATTTTGTTTGTAACTTTTATTTATTATAAACATATTTATAATTCGACGATAATCAAAGTGATAGCTACTCAAAAATGTTGACCATGGGCAACGAGTCTATTAGAGTGGGTTTGTAATGTTTAACGTTATATTTTTAATTGTACACAGAACAACACATATTACAAGTTAATTTAGTTTGGAAAAATACATTTTTAATAAGTCAGCATTGCTTACTTTATTGAGTATCATTATTTTTTTTCATTGTTTTATTACTATTCTGACAAATATGTATATCAACGGTTTGGCGGGTAAAACTAAAATCGACTATTCCATCTACAGCAGTGGTTCTTATGTACAATTTTGACTGTAGCCGCATTAGGAGCATCAGCGGTCATACTGATATGTCTAGTGGCCGCACCAAATTGTTGTGAAGCTTTTATGAAAAGCTATATATTATATATTGCAAATAGTAAGAGCTCATGGAAACTGAGAAAACAGCTTAAAATGGAAACTTTTAGAGAAGTTACAAATCGATTCAAATCAATAAAATTAGTGATTCCTTATACATTAGTAGCACGATGTATTGCTTTTTCGTCGCTGTCTCATTTTATCTTTATTTCTTTATGATTATTATTATCGATGGACGAAGCGATACATTAGATTTCCATTGTAAATTATATGCACTCTTTTTTAAACATTATCTACTTATAGAATGAATTATCAAAAGAAATTCATGTAATTTGTATTGCAATGGTATTTTCTATCTTGTATTGTTTAAAAACATAATACGTAATTCGCCGGTATATGATGTTTTTTTAAATGATAACACACTATTCAAATTTCGTTCAACTAAGTAGTATACTCTTTTAATATTGATTGATATAACCTAATTTATCTATCACGAAAATCCCTTCTTCCAAAGATAGTTTTCATTTGAAGTTCGTAATGATTCATGTTAATATTAATTGAGATTAAACACCTTGAATTCTATGGTTACTTTTCTCGCGATTAAATTATTTTTGAAAAATGATTTATAGGAATTGTTGATTCAATTATAAAATATGTATTTACGAATATTATCCCAGTGCTACGGTTTTGGCGTAGCAGGAAAGCCTCTGTTATGAATCGATACCTGATAATACACGAATTTAAGTAATATTAATATAAATCTATTTAGTCAGTTTAAACACTTGACGTGTGTTTAGTAAATTTCAAATAAAAAATCACAACGCTTTTAAATTGAAAATAAATTTAAGTTTTTCACTCAATATTCTTGATAGCTTAAAAGCCAGGTAATTAAAAATAATTTAATATCGTAGTTAAAAGTTTATCTTTCAAAACGATAAAGCATAACAATAATACTGTACAATAACTAAACATATTTTTGTAGTCATTGAGAGTAAGAGAATCCTTTTTTTCTAACTATTTGGCCATCACACCAGGTGAAATATATATTTAATATATAGCAATCAATGTTTGTTTGTTCGTATTTTTTGCGTTGCCATACCGTTCACCCGATTGCATTGATAAAACGTTCTCAACATTTGGCTTACACTTGCGCAAAGGTAAATAAAACAATATGTTTTTTCATATTTTATGCGCTGCCGTACCGTTCATTTTGACAACTTATTGTTGCACTTGCGTAAAGGTAATAGGCATAGTACAATTAATATTCAGAAGGTGGCGCGTGTTTCGACCCACAAACAATCGGCAAAGGACAAACATAAAACGTCAAACGGCAAATGCCATCGATACCGATCAATGTTAGAGAAATTAAATCAAAAATATTGTGCATCCGCAAGCACTTTAAAAAAAAAGTCAAAACTTTTCTTTTGGAACAAGTACTCAAATAATATACATCAAAAACATATTATCGAAGGTATTTTTAAAAATACAGCGCGTATTTTTAGCAGGTGCAAAATATCTTCTCGATCACCGTCATTTATTTCAATATGCCATCTTTTGATGTACACGTGGGAAACTATGTCCCGAGCGTGTCACAATTGATAAAACTTTTCTTATTTCCACTTGGCGCTAAGAATATCCTTGCGGGCGCATTTCAATATCTAAAAGGTTAAATCATTTTGGCTATGAAAACGAAAATAAACTGGACGACTTCATAAAATAGAGCTTTTGATACTTTAGCATTCCGGCACCTGGCTTAGATATATTCAAAGAGTATTATTTGTATATAGCTATGATTGATTTGAATATTACACACATTGCTATTTTTCCATATGATTTACTGATTTTAAAATGAATTAAAAAATTTTTTCATGCTTCATACCAAATTTACTTCTGTAAATAAGACAAAGATAATTTTCAGAAAACCAATTCTCTCATCTTATTTTATTTTCAATATCAAATGCAATTGCATGCTCTTGTATGCAATGTAAAATACAAGCTTTTAACACTATTAATTATACCAGTATTAGTATGTCTAATGTCTAAATATATTTAGACATTTAATATTTGAATGAAACTTCAATCATATGTTTGTTAATTTTCTAAGATGTCAGTTACACCGTGCGTTAGTCTATTGATTTTTATTTGTTTTATGAATTAAAAATATTTGACATCATCAATCAAAATATGCAAATAAATAAAGCATAAACGATTGAAATGCATTGTACTTTAATTTTAAATTTATTTATCCGGCTTAACCTAATACAGTTAATCAGTTTTATTTGTATTGTACTACACAGAACACAAAGCAGATGGTTTAAATATATGTTCAGTAGTACAGTTTTACGTTTCACGAATATATACGATGAGTAAACATTATTTAGCGGGCTTAACACAATATGCATATCATATTTACTAGTAAGGGTGGAAGAAACCTAAATTATGGCAAACATAAATTGCGTAATTTAATGCATATATTCTGCAGTAAAGTGAGTTTGAAATTTACGCCTTTGCCAACTATAGTATGCTTCATTTTAAAGTTAGAATGAGCGATTCGATTATAAAGTTTATTTCAACTAAAGGGGATACAAATTTCTAACGAGCTGCAAAATTTTGTCATGTGATTTTACCAGGGCTGAGAGTCGAAGTCGCGGAGTCGCGGTTTTTTGGCCGGAGTCGTCGCGGCGTTTTGGCCGAAGTCGTACTCGGAGTCGGAAATTTTGAAAAGCTAAAACATTTTAATTTGCATATAATATGTAAAATTTGTCGATTGGTCAGATTGGTTGGTTGATATTAAATTAGGAAAGAATAGTGACGAAATTAAACTTTTTTTAGTCGCAGTTGAAGTCGGAGTCATGATTTTGGTCAATGTTGAAGTCGGAGTCGAAGTGGTGTTTTTGGTAAATGCTGGAGTCGTAGTCCGAGTCGTACTTTTTTTTATCGACTCCACAGCCCTGGATTTTACTGATCTATAATATTTTTAAATGGAAAAAAATATTTATGATGTACCTAGTACTGTATCTAAAAATTGTAGCAATAGCTTTTGCTCAAGTTAACGTTTCATAATTATATTTTTTTTACCATGTTCGCTCCCAACATATGGAGCATATGCACTCTTCACGGAGTTTATCTCAACATGGTTTTTTTCTTCGAGAACTGCTTGTAAACCAGTTGCTAATCCTCTCTGTTTCGAAAAGTGTAGGGATTAAAAGGATACGAGGACTTTTGGTTAGATAATTGCTTTCGTTGCGTGCCCCGCTTTTTGGGATCAGAAAAGGTGCGAAGGGGCAGCAAAACACCCATTGCCTTCGAGCAGAATTGATTTATCGACTGGAAAAATCTGCTCGTATCGCGGCTTGAAACCGGGCAGTCCGTCACGAAAGCCAACTACGTTGATCACTGCACCACGAACCGGTCATTATTGAAAAATCAATTATTACCCAAAGGCATTTGTAAGTGTCAACTGAAGTCAATGATTTCAACATTTAAATAAAGTGAGTACATAAAGTTCATCGTTGAAAATAATTTATGCCATATGTATCCACCGTTTAATCAGTGACTGATACTCATTTTTTTTTTTGAATTTGTACCCAACCTCAAAGATATCTCTACCATATCCATAAAAAAAAAAATATTTGGTTTTCACAAGTCTTTTTTTCATCCTAAGTTTCCATCTACACCACGAAATATCAGTTGTTGATTGAGTGACTTACGAGAGTTCTCGTAACCTATTACATTCTGAAATACACTGGAAGCAGTTAATCTGTCCATGATTGGTTGACAACATGTTTTCGTTGTAAACTATCTCACGATAAAAAAGAACAAGACTAAAACACAGCTTCAATTTAAATAACAGAACGCTGTAACAAAAAAATCATACAATATATTTAACAAAAATTAGACGTATGTTGGCTTCCTTTTAAGGTGTTCACTGTCAATACTTGGTGGAACGGCATTGTAATAAAAATAATAACACATTTTTAGAACTTATACCACATAAAATGTATTGGATCAGGACTGGTTTCACTCATGACGAGCATTGAGCATGAGCATTTGATAATGCTTAATGTTTGCTTGTTATATTTTCTGAATACAAATTTATGAAATATTTCTAATTGCACATCACCTAGCAATCAATTAATCATTTATTTCGATGGCTTTTGTGGAAACAAAACTTAAAAATATATAAAGTACAAAATATTTATGGAAAAAGTCAACTTCAAAAACCAAATAACAAGAAACCACCACAAAATGCATAACTTAATTTATGAAACTAGATTACACGTTTCGTGGAAATCCCGTTTTAAGATGAAAATACGAAATGTGATCCTTATTTATTGCACGTGATATTCCCAAGGAAGAGATGCATTTTATAAATAAGCTCTTCGAGGTCATATTACATGTATAAACTAGAAGCTTTTACATTCGACTTGAATAAAGCTTGCGTTTAACCAAGAAATCTGGTAAGCTCGCATGCACATCTAGTCGTATTTTAAAAACGTATTATCTACATATGGAAAGCACTTTATTCAGAAAATCACATATTATTTCAAATACAAACATTTAATTAGGGTTACTCTTCCATGGAATAAATCCATGGAAATTGTATAAATCATGTGCACATCTTGTTTTAAAATTATCGAATAGAATTACAATAAAAATTATAATACAGTTTTAGTAGTCATTCAAAATATTATTTTTGGATCTGGAACGGTTTCGCTCATGGCAAGCATTATCAACTGATTATCGCTTGCCATGAGCGAACCCGGTCCCGATCCAATAAATTTTATGTGGAATAAGTACTAAAAATGTGTTATTATTTTTATTATAATGCCACCAAGTACTTCTTTAAAGGGAATAGAATTACGATAATTTTATTACGTTAATTTCAAAACCATTTTGAATATTGCAACTTAATTACACAATTGATTAATTACTGATATATATCTTACACAATTGCTTAGTTAATAATGCTTTGATTGTTATCATTTCAAAATAATCACTAATAGTATAGATATGTCAGATCAGTTTTCCTCTACAGATTAACAGACAAAAAATATAAAAATTTCAATATTTAAATAATACTAAATTTGTAATAAACAATTTTTTTTATGAAGACATATCCTGATTGTTATATTTTAGATCACCAAAATTGTCATGGCGTCATGACTAAATTTATTACGTTTTTTAAATAAATTTAACAACACAAATAGCGACGTGATCAGCGCAGATGAATAAAAATAAGTTAAAGTTAACATCCGCTCAAGCGAGAGTTGACAGTATTTATTATGTTAAGCAAAATATTTAATATTGAAATGAATAGTTTCGAGAATAAATTTTCCCTTACTTGAGTTGAATCTACAATTCATAATAACAAGCCCACTCACGTTATATTCTCAATATATTATCCATATATGAGAATGTCACGATTCAATATCCGGGAAAACACATATTATGTAATTCAACCAGTGTACCGTCTTTTAAATTGAAAAAGTCTCAAGGAAGGAACTGTCACTTTGCGAATAGTATGTGTCCAATTTCTTATCGTACTTGGAATATAAATAAATTTTATTTTAAAGCGTTTAATATGTAGCTTGAGTTTTTTTGTAGAATTAATGTACTAGCAATAAGAATTTATTTACATTTATTTATTTATTTATTCAAGAAAAATCAAATCATTGCATTACAGCTGACGCCAATGCGCCATGCATTTGACACATATAAATACATGTATTTATATGTATAAATACATACATGTAAATACATAATAAAAATCAAAAATTAATTAAAAACAAGATGAAAACATTGTAGTCATAAAAACAAAGAAAAAAAATGTATAAAATCATATTAGAAATTTTCAAAGATGTCAACTGAGTGAGTTCTGACAAAATCAACTTTTATTCATAAAATATAGTATTCGTCTGAACTCACTCACGTCAATATGAAATATGTCGACATCCGAAGCAATCCCGTTTAAAATTGTTAAAGCTCTTCCCAGTGGCATTCCCATTGGCAGACTGGTTCTACCCCTTGGAAGAACAAACAACACATGTTCACGATTTCTCAAAAAATTATCAGGGACATTCAATTTAACATTCTCAAGAATGGTGGAATTCTCATTTTGGCCTCGGATAACTCTTGAAAGAAATATGTGGCCAGGTACATTTCTCTTCGAGTATTCGAACTATTGGACATTAGCATGCCTAAAAGAAAATCGGTTGGATAAAGCCACTTCTTCTGAACCCTTTTTTATTTTTTTTTTTTTTTTTTTTTTTTTTTTTTCCTACCTTTACTTTCCTACTGAAATTATATGTGGAGTCCGCTAGGCGGGCTCCTAGTTTCCTGGCTATTTTTGTTGCTAGGGTGGATACAGACTAAGTCTTTGTTTCCCTTTCCCGCATGTAAGCTAGCTAAGTATTGACTTTCTAAAAGATTCTGTCAGCTGAGGGCTTTGTGTGGGGAAAACACTTAAGAAAAAACCCCCTTACGAGAATGATTGTCTTGGAATCATTAAAAATTTTCAATTCTTACTAGAATTGCTCGTAATGTTTACGTAAACTTGAGGAGTTTACTTGTTCTTATAGTAGACATGCCCAGTCCCTAACTGTTACTAAATCGACGAGCCTAGCTCGTAGCTTAAAATGTATCTCTTAGGGCGTTAGTATAGAAGCTGGCAGTGCTGCTGGCTTCTTCCACGCTTGCCTCCACTGTTGAAGAAATTGCTGTAGGAGAAAGGTGGGTGGAGCATAAGGTTTGAGACATCGTCCTGACGAGGTTCTTAGAGGCCTTTAGTTGGTTTTTAAAGTTGGATATTTTCACAGCTCGGAGAGTTGGAGCGAGGTGGGGACCCTGCTTCAAGCTTTCCACGAAACTGGCACGGTGGAGGCGTAGGGTCTCTTTAATGTCAGGGCCTTTATACCACGCCCGGAGGTATCGGGTGCTGGCGTTCTTCTTCAAGCCTGTGATTATGCGTAGGCATTTATTTTCGACCCTCTGAAGGAGAAGAAGTTTGCTGTCGGGGATGTCTACAGACCATATGGGAGAGGCGTACAGCATGGTTGGCTTAATTACCATGTTGTATAGTGCCTTCTTATTAGCCATGCTGAGGTAGCTTCTAGCATTGAATATTGGGTACAACGCGCCAATTGCAACGTGAGCTTTCCGCCTGGCTTCTGCAATGCGTAGACCAGGTGAGGGAGCAATCCAGAAATACCCCGAGGTATTTGACAGCTGGGCTGAAACAGCAAGGGATACCACAGACGGTGATTTTCCCGTTATAATTTTTGTTATTACGTTTACGCCCTCTCCAGCCTCCACCATAAGTACATATTTCGCACCTCCCGGGGCCCAAAAATCGATCCGCTCTCAAGCCGGCTTCGAACTAAAGATATGTATGGCTTTAAATCATATATGAATAAAAAACAATAGTTGAAATGTTTTCAGTATTTTATCATAGTTTTTCCGCATATTCAATAAAGACGCACATGAAAAATTGCAGCATTTAGATTTTCATTTTGAAATAGTTGTACTCCGCCAAATAAATAAGAGATTTACACGTCCATAATATTGAGCAGTATTTGGGACATATGATGGCTTAGGTTTCAAAAATCAAAGTGCGATATGCAAAATTTTGACATAATCCAATAAAAAATACTCGTATAAACGTAATACGTATAGCATCTTATACCGAAACGGCGTATGTATGTCTGTGGGTCTGTAATTCCCTTTTGCATTGTTGGTCATTAAATTGCCATAAAAACGAATATGAAAGAAAATATGTTTGAATTTTTATCGGCGAAGACATTTAGTCAAAATGTAATGAATTAGTCTTCTACTGAACTTTCCCCGGCTTTTATTATTAATAATAATGTTTATTATTTACGTGAAGGTATTATTTGACATTTCTTTGACAGCAAATTAGATTTTTTCCTTGAATTTGGACATTTTAATGGGCGAGAATGGGGCTGTCATCAAATTAAATAAAGTTTGTGTTTTTATTTTAACTCTATTTTGGATGTAAATTTTGTGATATAATTATGTCGAATGATATAACATTAAATAATTATTGGTCGCTTAGTCCAAGCGACGCCGGGTAGCAATACTAGTTATTTCATATAATATACTGTGATGATTTTAAGTCAAAACACGACAAGGCATACTAAAAAAAACATCGCACTATCAACTTCTTAAAGAGCGAAAACTTACAAAATACATATTCCTAAAATATCGGCATCTTATTGGTGTTTATGGTTTTAAAGGGGTGTTAAATAAAACTCTGCTGAGATACTTTATTACAAGTATTCGATTGAATGCGGGAAAAAAGAAAAAATCGTATCGATGAAAGAAATATTGTTATTAACTTTTTACGTTTTAATAATAGTCTTATTTTACTTGCTAGTTCTCATATATTATTTTATTTTTAATTAAGTATCGTGCCCAGCATGAATCTTTAAATCTTATACTATGTGGAAAAGTGTAAATTAAATTACCATTGAATCAACTTAGTTAAGTGTTTAATATTTGTAAGGGAATGGAATATTTTTTTACCGAAACGGATATGGCATTCATATGTACTTGAGGTCTGCACGGGCTCGGGTTTGGCCCGCGGGCCGGGTAACGAAGTCTTGGATTCCGGCCCGGGCCGGGCTCGGACGCAAGCATACAACAAAATATAACAAAAATCGGGCCATTTCCGAATGAGGTCACCATTATCGTAAATCTAAATTTAATACTATAAGAAACTTCACGTACTCGTATAAGTCATCTTTTCGACGTCTTGTTCGTTATTTAAAAACATTTTCTCATGAACACCCATTCGAAAGAATAAGATGATTGTTCTTAACTTTATGACTTTTGACGCAATTATTTTAGTATTTTTTAATGATGTATGCTTCATCGGCGTTTTTACAATACGCATAATGAATTTCATAATATGATCCAGGGTATCAGTATGTCTTATATGGTGATTTCGATCAGTCGCAATTCGATTTGTTAGGTTGATTTTTTTTTAAATTTACTGACAAGAAATGGGCTTCAAAAATATTAAGACAAAACTGAAGAGTGGAGAATATATTACTTCAGTTAAAACCCATGGGAAAAGTGAAGTGTGGAAATCATTTAGTGAAATCATAGAGGTGGCTACAAACAAAAAAGTTGGATACGTTGAGTGTATAAAATGTAAATGCATTTTCAGCTTTTCTAAAACAAACAAAAACTAATTCTAATTAGGAAGAAATGTATTTCGCACAACTGCATACACACGATAGTTGGTAAGTCAATTTTTAATTTTTATTTGAAAAAAAAATCGGGCTTTTTTCGGGAAAAGTCGAAAAATATCGGGCTCGGGTCGGGTTCGGGTAAGATTTTTGCAAATGAGCCTCGGGCCGGGCCGGGCTGGGTCGGAGGTGTTCGGGTTCGGGCCGAGTGAAATTTTAAAATTTCGGCCCGCGCAGACCTCTAATATGTACATATTTTGATATCATCATGTCAAAATAATATTCACAATTATTCCGTATAACGAATAAAATAATACGACATGAAAATAATGTTAAATAGAAACTGACGCGCTTATTAAAATCCATCAAAGGGGTAAACAATAATAATACCAAGGCCCATTGTCACGAGGCGCCCCTAAAACACATCATTAACGCAGAGGTGGCACGTGTTTTCAATCCAAACTAAATTTGATTTAAAACAAATCGCTGCAAACACATGTGAAAACAGTGTGTGTGTATTTTGTACAAACCAATTATTCTCTTCGTCTTAGCCCACTTTAACCGTTGCCAAATTGTATCACATTTTATTGTTTATTACACACGTTGAGCATATATAACGAATAATTCTTTTTTGTCAATCCCAATTTAAATGTAATTTCTGTAAGCTATGCTATATTAAATTGTGATGTCTGAATTTTTCCATGTTTTTTTACTAAAGGATTTACAGAATATCGAAATTACACGATAACATGACACCTCCGCATTTTACGATAAAGCAAGCACACACGAAAATACAATCCCACAACCTTCCCGGAGAAAAAAATAATAAAATCAAAATAAAGACAGAATTTACGACAGCACTTACCGCCCATAAACCATTTTAATAGATTCACAGGGGTGGATTTTTGTGACACCAGAATGTGTCAATTTGTTTTAGACGTATTCATGCAATACAATAGGTATTTTATTCAATCCCACGAGATAAGGGATGATAATATGATTTAGAGAAAACTCGTTTTTATTCAGACACATTTTCTCAGCACATCAGACTTAATATTTGAATCAAATTTGCATGAAACTTCTTTTTAAATTGGAGCCCACAGAGACACATCTATCTCGTTGTGATTTTTATTTCCAAATTGGTATGATATTATTTTTCTCCCTTGTATATTTCCATCACATATGTGGATTATGAAGCCACAATAGTACACTAAAAAACTATTTTGTCTTACTTATTATTTTTTATATCACTAGAAATGATCATCAGCAATTAACTTTAAACATCCCAAACAAGATGTCTTTACGAAATTTTTTAATGCTGAGAGTTTTTTTTTTAGCTTAATGGACTTTTTAGCGAATGATATAACAACAGCATATTGTAGATTTTTAATGTTTACATTGAATTTTATAACAGGGTAATAGTTTTCTTATTTACTTCCGAATACTTACAAACACATGCAGAAGACTTGCTAACAACTTATTACTCAACATAAGTGAGTCTATAATTAAATTTTAATAAAGGATATGTTTGTTATGATGTATTTATTATCTAACATCATTAATTATGATAATATTATAATTGACCTGAATAGTACTGAACTAGTTTGGCTCTGATAATTAGGCAATTAAAAATCTCAAAATACTATTAAGTGCCAATCGTTAGCCTCAGTTTCATTGCACATTTATAACGGCCATCAAAATTTTATCGTGAACATTATTGCCGAACTATAAACACGTATATTTTTATGGAGCGCTAAAATAAATATATTAATTATAAGAAGCGCAGGTGTGCTGCAAAACATCTTTGCCTGAATACTGAATAAAAGATAGTCTCTAACAATCATAAAAATAATCTTCGAGAAAAAATATAAACACGAAAAAGTTAAAAAAAAATATTCAAAACACTCATTCTCTATAGATTTGGTGGTTTCAAAAATTCAATAATTATTTACGATGTCAATATTCGAAACTTAAATATTTTGGCCGACGATAAAAACACGTAACTCATATGACAGTCAAAATAGCAAAAAGGTGACATAAAAGGATATTAGATAACAGTCAGGGTGACTGCCGTGGACAGGAGTCATCATGGATAGGATCAACCCGTTTACGGTCACGCCTTTTTGTCGAGTAACGATGAACAGAAAAAACACCCACTCGACAAGAAAATTTACAAGTAGCTTTTCAAAGCCAACGCACCAATACCAACCACTATATTTAAGTATATAAATTGAAAACATTGGGATATCATGTTCATTTTTTCTTAATAAATAAATACATCATTTATTCACATAATCTAAATCCATGAAAGCCTTTGATTTGATTTCAATCTTCATAGAAAATTACTACTGATATATAAAGGAGATATATCATTCAAAGTAAGCAGGGTAAAAGATAAGCAAACGACCTCAAATATAAATAATACAATATTAAGCCTGTCAATTCTACTTTGGGAAATCACATTCGAATTTATTTTTTTTTATCTCGAAGTCATCTATTTATATATCGAAGACAGTGTTTTCAAATACGTTGTTTACAGTTGTGTTATGGGAATAGAATATTGCTGTATTTTTTTAACACAACCTAAATATTTTTAACACAGCCCAAATATCACTCAAATGTGAAAAAAAACACATTGAGGAAAAGGTTTAATATACGGTGGATGTTTCAAGAAATTTTAATTGATATTGGAATGAAAATTTTTCTTTTATGTCATCTATTCAATGGATTATATTGTGGCATCTTATATATAAAACCGAAACGGCGTATGTATGTCTGTGGGTCTGTAATTCTCTTTTGCATTGTTGGTCATTAAGTTGCCATAAAAACGAATATGAAAGAAAATATGTTTGAATTTTTATCGGCGAAGACATTTAGTCAAAATGTAATAAATTAGTCTTCTACTGAACTTTTCCCGGCTTTAATTATTAATAATAATGTTTATTATTTACGTGAAGGTTTTGACATTTCTTTCACAGCAAATTAAATTTTTTCCTTGAATTTGGATAATTTAATGGGCGAGAATGGGACTGTCATCAAATTAAATAAAGTTTGTGATTTTATTTTAACTCTATTTTGGATATTAGATTTTGTGATATAATTATGTCAAATGATATAACATTAAATAATTATTGGTCGCTTAGTCCGAGCGACGCCGGGTAGCAATACTAGTAGTATATAAAACAAATTATATCAGACTTAAATATTTTCATTCGAAATAATTTTATGAAACCACATTCAAGATACATTAAGAAATAAATGTATTCCACTCTTACATGTTTTAAATGAAAAAAAGCTTTGAAATACACATTTTCATTCTAAAATTCGAACAAAGCGAAACAGAATATCAGTTCACCAATTTTTATTTTATTTTATTTATTTGTCTATACAGCGTATTAGAATATTTTAACTAAAGTTTTTACACGCTACAAAATGAAATGATCTAGTTTTTTTAATAAAATCTCATCACTATTACGCTCACATGTTTTTTAATCGTTTGTATATTAACTTACAAGCTTTCATAGACTGGGGATATTAAAAAAAAATGAAACGAAGTTTGACCACTTCTTTGCAATACTTCCATATACGATTTTATAAAAATCAAGATCGGTTTTTACATAACAGTAACAGTTCTATATATGTATGTGAAAATACTATAATAAAAGTGTTATATTTATTTTAAATAATGCTTTCATAAAAAAAAAAACAGTAACAAGGCTTTAATTGAAAAATACAGTAAAAGAGCATAAAGCTAGTGATAATGAACATTTTCTTTATTTTAAAATTGTAAAATTTTTATGAATACAATTTCTTTCCAAATAGCAACTAAAAGATTTAAATATTCTCTATTAATTGTAAACCGAGCAACATTCAGATTTTTTAGAATGACGACTTTGCAAAAGAGTTTGCTATCAAATATGGATATAGAAATCATTATTGAAATATTACTTTATTGTCTTTATCCGTCTCTATTAACCCCATGAATTACAATACATAAACTATTAGTATTATATGGTATAAGTCGTTGCCGAAGCACATTTATCCTGTCTGTGCATTAATTAATATCCCATTAATCAATCTAGAAGTCAACGCCTATTGTTGCCCGCCATGCTAAGAGCACGATGACAATAATTGAACTACACCCACGTATAATTCCAGTGTGGAAGGGTTAAAAGCACGAATATATTAAAATTAAGATACGAATATCTATATACTCAATTAGAGGTATGAAATTTCTTGAAATACCAAGTATAACTATTTTCAATTCACGTTTATAAATTAATCTTACATATTTTAAGAAACTAGATCATTAGTTAATATTTTGTAATTGCTAACTTTATTAGTAGTGTAATTATTTGTTTGCTTTGCTCTGATCCTATAGCCTCCTCCTTGTTTCCCGTAAAAAGGAAAAATCCCAAACTCCATTTTGTAATTTTATAATTTTAAAATATTATATTCAGCTTGCTTTATTGCGATAGTAAGTCCGAAGATGCCTCTGAAAGAGATGAAATACGTGTCACAATTAGTAACACAATACGTGGAATAATCAAAGTTATTTTAAATTGTTTTTTTTCTAGACATTCTTCAACATTTTAAATGTAAAAAGTGAAGATTCTGTGAAACAAAAAGTATGGTCGCTTGGTCATTGAAATGTAATTTTCATGGATATTTCTTCTTCTCTCTTAGTCTTAAATTCCGCACAATTGTCTTTTCAATTGTCATTTCAATTGGACATCCCTGCTGTGTAACTAATTGATAATTATTGTCATTGTGGTGTATAAGCCTACAAATTGAGTGGGTTAACCTTTAATGAGAAGATATTGTCTACTTACTCTAAAAGTAGAAGTTCCAATGACGTTGTTCCAATGATGTTGAACTGTGATGTAATTTCACAGAAATAAAATACTAAAAACCACATTTTTTGTTTAGTAAAATCTTGTAGCTTTTTCAAAAGAAAAATAGTTCTTGTGTATATATGGGTACCAGTGGCGGCTGGTGACGGGGTGTTGGGGGGTGCATAGGAAGATTCAACTATTTTTCCGTACTACGGAAGAGAAACAGTTGGTATTGCGAACATCTGAATTGAAAGTAAATGCTATAGAAGTGTTTTAAAATCCAATGAATAGGAAAGAACTTTTGCAAAAATGGTTGAATCTTCGTTTGCACCCCCCAACACCCCGTCACCAGCCGCCACTGTAAAAGTAATATTTACGGTTTTTGTTTTAAAATTGTTTACTTCTTTAAATCTGGTATTTGTATTACATAATTCTAGCAATCGAGCAGAATCCCTAGAGATATCATGACTTCAGTTTATAGTTATCCAACAGCTCTTCAATATGTTAGGTAGTACAATTTACGACAGATAGAATTTTTATTTAAAAAATCGTGTATTTTAAATTAAAAGCTTCTTTCTGTAATTAAGTTTTTTTTTCAAAAATACGTGGTTTTTGTATCGTATTATGACTATGCGAGAAAGTTTAGAGGTCTTTGATATTACACGTTGCTAAATAAAAATAATGAAATAATGAAAATATCAGCTTGCATGGGCTAGATGCAGTACCATATTCTTTAGGTCTGAAAGTATCCTGCGAGTAAAGTGAAATAAATAAAAACACACTTACATAAATAGTGTTTTTTTTGTCACAAAACAAAAATATGTTTGTACGGTCAAGTAATCTCACCTTTCAATCATTATTTCCCTCAATTACTTTTTTTCTGTTCATTTATGTAGTAAGCTACCACGTAATGTTAAAATATTAACATAATTCATCAATAAACGTGTTTGAACTTTTAAAAGTCTAATAGAAACGTTTCCCATTTTTTTACTTGGCTCACTTCATCTCTTAAGGGCTCATATATATTTAGTGCTTTGATAAAACAGTATTCTACCAAATAATTTCAAATGAACTTTTTTTAGACATCATTACATCACAATTTTATTTAAAAACAATAGAGATAATAGAATTATATCAATTAAATTTATTAGTAATGAGAATTATTTTGATTAGTAATATATCCTTATTTTTTAGGCACTACAACTGTATTGCATATCCAAATAGGCACGAGCTGCAGCCGCAAAAAATACATAGCGTAAAGAAGATTCATTATTTGATACATATAATGCAAACGCAGCGACCATTTTAATAAGCATGACGTCACTTCGGTCTCTGACGCACATCATGGTAAAAAAAAACGTATGTAATGAAACTAATGACATATTATTACTATTGAAAAGCTTTTCCTACTTTTCCGTAAAGACAACGTGGGTCAATTGGGTTGGATAAAAGATATTCGTGGCAAAGCAATTATTGGATCAAACATTTATCATGATAATATACAAACTTATTCTAATTTATAGTCATATTATATTATTTAACGTTTTCTTCGACAATTTTCTGAAGCAATGTGATCACATTCGTCAATGACATATAATTAACCACACATAAAAAAATGTTTGAGACAACTTTTGAAATAATAACATTACAAAGTTTTTTCAACAATTATACGTCAATCTATTTTTATCGCAATAAACAGTGAGTATAAATTCGTGGAATATTCTTAGAATTATGATTTGGTTAAATAACTTCGTTTCAGCTTTTTTTTTAATTCGTATATGAAAATTGTCAGCCAATGAAAACACATATTACAAGAAGATGGCAGTACCAAAAATTTTCAAATTCCTTTTCCATTCGATGTTGTTTTTTTTATCAAATGCGAGAAAAAAAACACTGTTTTTTCAATTATAAGTTTATTAATCTTCTCCTGAGATATTCGTTTATTAACTAAGACTGCAAAAATAATGACAGAAAGTAGTTAAATATTAAACCGTTGTAAAAACCATCAACAATGATTGTGTAAAGCGGTATTTTAGTATAGTTTTATCTATATAAGTATCAAAATAAGTATTAAAAATTCCAATGAATGGCCAATCACACTATTTCACACCCAACACTCAATTTTTGTGGCAGCAATTTGTAATTTTTAAATAAAACAAACCACTTTCAGATACTTTTACCTATAATTGACCCACCATTGCTTATTTTACTGAACACGTACCATTTGATACGGACGCGTATATGTCTGGCAGATTAAATATAAATATATTTGTACTTTCTCAGCGATTAACTAATCCAGCGTAAGTCCAATGAAACCATACAAAACATCGGTCACACAAAGCCAAGTTTGTCCTGTTCCGTTAATAGTTGAATGCTTAAGTCAACCCACATTTGACTTCTGGATAAATGTATATTTGTTCAGTCTGGCTGAATAGTTTAGTAAGAGAAAACTTACCACTAAACGAAGAACTTTCGGAGTGTTACGAGGGTATTGTTATTTTAAAAATTAACACGAAATGTTTCGGAATTTATACGAATGATTATTCAGCAAATATTTCAATGTGAAAAAAATGTATTGTCAACTTTTTTAGCTAAGGCTACGGTGCTCAAGAGTTCAAATGTAAACAGCACTAATTGCCAGTCTCTCAATCTCACATCGTTGCAAATGTAAGGGTTAGTTCATTACTTTAAGCTAACCAGCCGTTAATAATCTGCAATGCCGTATATCTTCATTATTGTATACTTTGAGTTAGCCAATAGTTATCATCGCATAATCAATCTAGCTAAGGAAAGGTAATTATTATTTTAGAATTTTTATATCACATTAACTATCATGTAATATTTACGACGATTAAAATTTGGTTTAAAAATCATGTTAAAAGATATATTGTATGGTGAAAACTGCTTTCTATAGTTTGATTTGTGTTACAAAGGCGAAAGATTTATACGTATTGGAGGGAAACCAGAAGTGAAGGCTTGATAGATAACCAAGTGATTCAATGGTATGAAAACACATTCAGCGTTCGAATGAGAGCTCGTTAAGGACTGATACGGCTAAAAACAACATTCTTCGAAAATCTCATAAAAACAGAATCGTGTAGCGAACTAAAATCACAAAGTCAAGGGACATTACACATTTTCTGAGAAATATAATACGTTTCACAGTCACCAATGTATACGAAATATCTGATTTCTTGGAAAATCAAGTGTAAATGATACTTTCTCTCTAATGAGTATACAAGCATATGCTTATGGAGATTCTGCTTCATAAAACTGTTTTATAATGTGATAAAAAATTATATATTTAATGACTAAACTTCATTGCGGAGCTATATGCGTGAAAAAATTTTACTACAATAAATGTCTAAAATAGATGTCAATTTTATCAACATGTTTATTATAAAAGACTGTTTAATGTTTTAGCATATTTTCACAAAACTGTACGTGGAGTTTCTTTAAAACAATAAAGTAATTACCATAGTTCCTCAATAATTATTAATTCAATTATTAAATACATAAAAAAATAACTAATTATTTTTCAAACGGTAGGTCCCCAAGATGGCCACCAATTTTGATTACATAAAGAAATAATTAATCTTGCACCCATTACTTTGGCTTAAAAACTCTACAGTGCGGCACGATGCAATACGTGATTCTAAAGATATATTAGCTTATCCCTTTATAGGGCAAATTATATATTTTCAATATCAAATTTAGACGATATTTTAAAATATTAATAAAGAACCATATAAAGAAAAGTTTAATAAAAATATTATTGCGTCTGAAATATCAATATTTTTTCATTGGTCAATCAATACATTGACCGATTCATATTTTTTTTAAATCAACTGTGCGACATTGAGATTTTTCCATTAAAACGTGACGATAAAATATTGCTTAGACTACAACAGCCTGGCAATTTATAGAGTTTTTTTCTAAGTGAATTTTTTATAAATATCTTTCAATTTGTATATTTAAAGATGTTCATAAAAAAATAATTTAAAAAAGTTCACTCACCGTCTTCCAAATACGGTCCTGCATTTGCTACTGGGAGAAGTTGAACCAGCGCCAGCATCGCGCAGAGAAGCACCAATGCCCAACCACCCTTCATGATGCACTGGATTCTGGAATACGGCGACGCAAAACCTGGAATAAATAGATATAAAATAATCAGTTATTTTGTTTTGGCTACTCATAATAATTACCAATTAAACTCATCATTATTAAACTAACAAGCAATGACGGAATCAAAAACAATCATAAGAAAACCAATTTAAATAGAAGTACAACTTGTAATTCTAAAATTAGTCACGTCTAACTATAGTGACTTAAATGGCGTATTATGCTAATTAAATAGACTTAGTAACTATAATATTAGTCTAAGTTTTTTAAAGTATCTTTTGTTGGATATTTAACTATAAAGATTTTTTTTTTTTGAATAAGCGCCATTTATATTTTTAATGTTATAGTCTAAATTACCATTTTTCAGGATTCACGTGAATAAATTTTGTTAGATACTGTAAGCCCGCGGGCAAGAAATCATTTTTATATGTGCTATTACGTACATTTTAAATGCTTAGAATCCCATTACCTGGTGATTTGAATGCAGAAGAACCAAAAGTAAAATCCATGAAAATAGAATTTGATGTTAAGTCATAATAATTAATTTACTCCCGATGCAATACGATAGCGACTAAAATTTTAAGTAATCACTGTCTTTATGATAGTACAACAATTTTATACGTAAATTATATCACTAGGGGGCACAAGATTGATGATAAACAATACGCAAATTTTTTGAATTGTGCAAATGTTGTATATTACATTCCTATCAAGGTTAAATAAGACTAAACTAATTTTAAGAATATTCATTTAATGGAGTGTTTTCAATGTGGTAATTCAGTAGGATTTTTAACGTAATTAGAATGCAGGGGCAACCGTTATATATAAATAAATATATTATGAATTCATAAAAATATTATTAAAGCTATTTTATTAATCAAAAAAATATTAGCCTTCCATGATATTCTACATTCAAAACTTGTGATGATTATTAATATCTGCGCTTAAGAATTTTGGTAATCATAATCATAATTTTAATTGTGTAAAACTAAAAGCGTGGGCCAACACCTAAGAAAACAGGTCTTTTGAGAATATTTCTGATAACTCACTACATTTTCAATAGTCTGCTATTCTTCTTAATCTTTTATCTAATTTCAATCGGGCTACTGTTGGAAAAGGTATACGCCTATAACAAGTTGTCGTATGCTGGCTTGATTGAATAATGTATTAACAATGTACCTATGTTACAAATCACTCATCGATCTGAATGAAAAGTAATTTAGATCATATATAAATATTCCATTTTTAATGGGGTTTTTGACCACCCCTCAAACGCATCCAACAAACCCTAAGAACAAGCGTTTAAAAAATCAACAACAACATCTAAAACAGTAAAATAGTTTACATACATCGTTTCAATATAAATTAACAGACATCAAGCATTCTTTTCAAGCCAGTATTTTTGTGGAACAAATATTTCTTCAATAAAGAATTTTTCAATCTCACTGACAAGTCAAACATTAATAATACGTTCAAAATTAAGTTCAAGTTGTTTTTGCAAAAGATTCTAATTATTAATGAAACAAAAGCGCGTGAACCCTTGGAATAACTTTCACATCAAAAGCAGGTAGAGCAAAAGTTTTAATTTTCAATTATAAAGTGTTCACGTCTTCGGAATTCCAAATTAATCACTGCCCGATAAATACTTCGAGTCGATATCAATTTTCGTATCGCATTTGCAAACTTGGTATTCAAAATGATAGCGGTGTTGACATTTTTTTATGTTATTTTTATTTGCACAATATATTGTTTTTCACGCAAAAAAAAAAAAAAGATTAATGTTAGTTTTTTTAGCTTTCCAACAAATTTGACTGTTGGCATATTTAATCTATTTTAATTAAAGATTCTTAGAAAGAAAACTGCAAAGCTTTTTGATTGCATTTATTTCTTCTGACGAAATGCACTTTTCAAAACCGTTATGCACAAAAACTTCATGAGCTGCATGCAAATTATTCGAAATAAAATCACCACAACCTTGATCTTGCCAGATAAGATAAGGACTAAAATATTAACGCTGAGGCCTATTGACAGTACAGCAATTTTCAATCACTGTCTAAGATAATAAACGGTAGAACAAAAATTATATAACATATATATTAGGAAACGAATATGTCATCACATTTATTTATTAATGTTATAAGACAAAGTACAAGGCTATCAAGGCCAGTTTTACATATAATATAAGATGATAAAACATAAAAAAATCTTTAAAATAACGGTGAAGTTATTGTTAAGCTTGTGTCTTTTTAAAATATAATATTAAAACCAAACTTTGACAATGTTTTCAGCAAACTTTTATGGATTTTTTTAACTTGATTTAAATATCATTTTCTCTTATAAGTGCGCATAAAAAACGGGCATAAAAGTTTCAATGTTTTCTATCAACAATATTATGCAGAAGCAGGTTCACATGTCATCATTTTATGACAAGCAATATACATTTTTACCTCATATAAAAGTTTATAAAGCCGGTAAATTTTGTATTCTTTTTTAAAGAAAAAATACGTTGCCTGAACCTGAGAGAGAGTTTTCCGGTCTAATGCACGGCAAGTAAACAATAATAATACTCAAAGCAAAAAAAAACATACAAAATGGATTGAAATAGGTTTATGTGTTATATCAGAGAATTTTGAAACCTGTGTTTATAATTATTGTATGTATACACTTTGTTTTATAAAGCCATTTTTTAATATAGTGAGCGTTACACAATGGTTCGGGCGTGGATCGCTGTTACTCACTATTCGCTAATTCGTTCGTGAAACCTCATAAGTCTCGTGAAAGTTTCATAAGGCTGTGGGCATTCACGATAACTCCAACAATCTCTTGATTGCAGAATTATGACGAGAAGGCATCAGAGAATCGATATAGGCCGAGAGTTATTCTTCTCGGTGACCCTCCCTAGATAGAGACGCAATAGTAAACTGACTTCTCAACTGTAGCGATCGTGCCCTCCTGTTGGCAGCGATGGGAAGGGAATGTCAACAAATAAAATACAAGAGCTTAAAGCATTTAGAGACGAAGGAGACTGGAAGAACTTTGGCGCTAACACGCCTTAGAACTTGATGCTCCGTCAAATTGAAATCCAAAAAAAAACACAATTAAGCTGCTTTAATGGGATTTTATTTAATTTAAATGACAAAGATGTTTAGAGAGGTACGCAATAAATATTTTTATTTATTCACAAATCTTGAGAATATCTCTTGAACTGAAAGCAATTCTGGGTTTATTTAGTGGTTATGATCGTCAATTACGATTTTTTATCTAAAATTGCATTGGCCTTCTGTAATAGTTTGAGCAACGGTGATGAATTAATATTTGTTTACGTATTAAGAATGTCAAAAGATTTATAATATCTTTTAATTCTTAATTTAAGAATATATAAAAAGATGTATTGTGTTCCTCTTCTACACCAGATAAGTAATTCTATGTTTAAACATAGTTCTGAAGAGGACGTAAGCCGAAATAGCTATCAACAATTAGTTACAAGTTCCGACAGTTAAATTTCAAGTGTATAAAGGCATACGTGATAAATAATACATAAGAAATATTAAAAACCATATATCAATGTGCGTCATAACGTGATTGATTTCATATGCTTAAACTTCGTTGATCCTTTGGAAATCCATATACGAAAATGAGTAATCGTACCTTAGAAATCTGGAATAGCTAATGAAAGAAGAAGTTGGTTTTTCCTGTTCAATTTCCTATAACTCGTTTCTACATCATTGTAGTGACTGTAGCGTTCAATAAACAGCACAAATATACTTAGCCTTTTCTTTTGAATATCATCTGTATTTGATGTATTATAACATTATATTGTAAGCCTAGAGTGCAAAGCTCGTTACACTCCGTTTAAGCCTACCAGAAAATAAAAAAAAGAGTTACTTTAAACAAGGATTACAGAAACGAATTCGCATCATAGCTTTGTATTTGTGTGTAATAGTGATGTAGTTTTATTGCCTTGTTTGTACAAACGGCGCTAACAATATGTACTTTGATTTTTCTATATTATGGAATTGCGATATTTGCATGATTAAAACACAGCATATGCAATAAAAACTATATTCCAAGTGATAACTTTACCATGGTGTAAAAATAGCAATGTATTTTAGTTGCACAAAAATTATAATATAAATGGTTGATAGATATTTCGGCTTACGCCATTGTCAGAACTATGTTTAAACAAACATTTGCTCAATGGAGTAGATAAGTTACACTAAACATTGCATTAAATTTCCGTTATGGTCGCAGTAGCGGTGATGAACTTATAATAGTTTGCTCATGAATTTATTATTTTTACATTGCTTAGGGCTTAGCTTTTTAGCTTGGTAAATATATCTTTATTTCGGTACGTTATATATGGTGCTCAGTTAATTCAAGATTGTAAAGTGATGTGAATTCATTTTATTTTATTAATAGTATAATATGTAACGTTAAATGTCTTAAAAAATACATTCCATCGTTCAGAAAATCCAAACAATTAGCTTACTAAATTCTTTTGACGACAGATGCGTAGAAACTGTTAAGCCTCTTTTATTTCGTAATTGTTAGTTAAATAGTAAGCTGTACGCTTACTGAAAAAGTTATTATCAGGTAGTCATATTTATAGCAAAGGAATTATTTTATTAGTTTATGATAGTATCAACTTAAGAAACTACACTTTAATGTTTTAAAGATGCCCTTAAGGCATATAAAAAATTTAAACTTGATATTATGTTAAATAGCAAATGAAAAAAAAAATATATTTACTCTTTCAAAACAACTAAAGATATTGAAATAATATCCAACCATAGTAGAATAGGACAATAGTATATTTGGGATGTTTTTCTGCAGAATATTTCACTTTGAAATAATATAATTAAATATAAATCTGAATTACAAAGTTATCATTCAAAAAGTTGAATTTTTTACCAAATTGCTTTTAAATTAGTAAAAAAATATTATTGTTATAAAAGTCATTTGTTTTTGATCATATCTATCAAAATAACTACCTGTATGTTTTATTACAATTATCATTACTGAAATACTTATAGTATTTTTAAAAACCTACTGATTACAAGGTATGAGTCTAAATGTTAGCAAAGGTGACATATTGTATTCTACATTTCAACGATCTACGATCAGTTAGACATAAAGAGCTTCGCCAGAATATATCCTTTCTTTCTCGGCCAAATTAAATAACAATTAAGTTGAAGTATCAAGCTGATAGTACTGCAAATGCTATCATAAATATTAATGTCAGCCATCAAAAGTTTACTGTCTTCATGATGTGTCAATAAAAATTAAAATATGATAAAACGTTATCTAAAATTTAATCGCAACTATGTATTTATGTAGAAGATCTCTTTAAGCGAGCGTGTAGTTGACATTTACAATACACATCATTTTCATACAAAATTATACCATTTGTCAATTATATATAGAGTCAAGGAATTAGCTTTTAATCAAGCGATCTCAGTTGAGAACTTCTTCAAAATTTCGAACTGTAAACAGTGCGAAGGAATCATTTGAATGGTGTGAGCTGTCAATTCATCGGTGGAAAGATATAATTCTTTCATAAGTTGAAAATTCTTCTTCATTGAACATATTATAATATAGTGGAATAAGTAGGTATCATGAATACATTGAAAATTGTAGCACAATATTTCTTTATTAAGGCCAGCGACCCCGGTCCGTGGTGCAGTGGTCAGCGTCGTTGGCTACCGTATCGGACCGCCAGGGCTCGATTCCCGGTACGAGCAGATTTTCAGTCGATAAATCGATTCTGCTCAGAGGCAATGGGTCCGATCCTAAAGAGCAACGCATAGTGACAGCAATTAGCTACCTAACCTAATCTAACCTAACCACTAGTCTTGCCCTAGTCCTCGTATCCTTTCCATCCCCACTCTCTTCGAAAAAGAGGGTCTGAGCAACCGAATAATAATCAGTTCTCGTAGAAAAAACATAAATTGAGATAAACTCAGAGAAGAGTCCACATGTTCCAAGTTGTGAGCGGACATGGTAAAAAAAAAGATCAGCGAAGCTGATATGTATGCAAAAACGGAAATTAACTTCAATTGGAAAAATATTTCGATCGAAATTTGTCTTATACTATTTGACGATTCTTAAGTATATAGCTGTAGTAAATATATGCTTTATTTAAAAACAACTCACGTCTCCTTGCTTACTTTGTAACTCAATAAAAGCTTTGGCCTTTGGTAGCTTCACTTTTAAAAAGCTGATCAAGTTTCCAGATTTTTTTCTCCCGGGAGCAAGCGTGTATTGCCCATTAGGTTCGAATGCGTAGTAGGTAATTCTGGTGACATGCGGGAGCTTTCAAAGTAAGACAGATTTTTATGATGATAATAAATCATATTTTACGATTTGACAAGCGTTAGATAAAAACTTTTCTTGCCACTTATATCGGGGGAAAAATTTGATCACCGTTTGCAT
The DNA here is from genome assembly GCA_028554975.1 of Himalopsyche kuldschensis. Lineage (NCBI taxonomy): Eukaryota > Metazoa > Arthropoda > Insecta > Trichoptera > Rhyacophilidae > Himalopsyche > Himalopsyche kuldschensis. The sequence goes on from JAHFWI010000036.1 coordinate 3,662,494, forward strand.
GATTGAAATTTTGATTGAGCAAGGCTATAGATTCTGCAATACCCTTTTTATTTTTTGCAATATAAGTGAAATTTAAGTACATTTTAACGATCTTTTATATTCGTTCAATGCAGAGTTTACTTGGATATATAATAAATATCCCGCAAATGTAAAAGACAGATTTCCAATCTACACTTCAAAAAAATCGCTAAAATCACAAAATTCGTATACACAAGTTTTTGTCGAACTAGATTTCGTTCAATGAATAAGCAATGTTTGATTATTTTTAAAAACTATATACTGTGCAAAAAATCATCGCTTTGGTCTAGAGGCCAAACGGTAACGCTTTTGTGTTTTCCTTTTAACTATTTTGCTATTGATTAAAGACCGGAATTAGACACGTGAATTTATAGCTCAAATCACGAATGACTTATTTTTTTCACACACTGTTAAATTCTAACAACGTGACATGGGGAAAAAAATAAGTAAAAAGATATTTTTTTCTTGGCTTCAAGCAATATTTCAACATTAAATAAGTTTTAAAAATATAGATACTTTCCAAAAAATGGTCAAATATTGTCGTAAAAAATGTATGCCAAAAATTCAAGGTTTTTCGCCAAGTTTGCTTGATTCAGCAAAACATCAATATCTTTGCATTATTATGTTTTTCAAAACATTAATATTTCAATATGTTTGAAAATTTGTATTTATTAGTTCGTAACCCTAACATAACCCATGACCGTCAACCATACAATTTTTCCTTTGTAAAAGCAAACGCTCTGTTAAGATACTAGATGTGATCTGATATGAGTTAGGCATTGTTTAAAATAAAACACGAAAACTCGCTATCTAAGCTCGCGACGCAAAAAAAAATATTTCCTCTTTTTCAGTTAAAAAGGCGTGGAAGTTAGGGTGACAAAGAACGAAACATGATAAAAATAGTAAATCTCTTATCCGAATGATTTAAAGTTTTCCCGAAAAAACCCACAACATAAAACGTGTTTAACCAACATTGATGCGAGCCGTTTAAATCACCTATATTATGCTCAATTTAACTATCAATATAATATCAATTGACAAATACAGCAAAACATTCGTAAGCATAAAAATTATTACTGCATTTAGAGTGCAAGCTAAGTTGATAATCTTTTCAATAGTTGATATATATGCTCTTTCATACCTTCTTACGCAAGGATACAATTATGAATCTCGAATAGGAACCATAAATTAACAAAAGATATAATAACGCTGTACCGCTTTTCGAAAAAAAATTAACTAAGTCAATTGCATTGTATAAAACTCTACTCGTATCCAAGGAACAACTTCATTCATAGATTTCCAATCATTAAAACAGGGTACAGAATGATCAACCTAGATTGTTTTTCTAAAATCATCTTTCCTTGTTACTAACCTTTTTTTAGTAAAGTAAGAAGAGTAGCTGGACAGGGCTAGTTGTAGTCTAATTATTACCAGTGCGCCTAGTTTTGATGAATGAAAACTAATTTTATTCATCCCGGGAATACATCCATTTGAACATCAATGGATAAATCGATAAAAACCCAATTTCTACTCTATAATTTGAGCCAGTGAGGTCCGTAGCCGTAGCAAACGATGTTGATCACTCGGCATTAGATACACGATTTTTGTCAATTGTGATACAAATATCATTCAGTTGTAATACAATAATTTTGAAATTCATCTTATAATTCCAACAGAGCTTGACAATATGCAATGTTTTCTTTATTCCATCAAAACAAATAATTCTGAGAAAATACACATCCAGAATGCAATTTAGAATTAGATAGATGCAATTTTCCACCACTACTAACTAATGACAAAAAATAAATGCTAAAAATAGAACTGTAATGTCCGTTCTATTGCGTTCAGGTCAGGAAATTGGTTTTCTCGTTTATGTTTTAAAGATTTTTATGAAGTTGAAAATATATCCATAGAATATAGGAAACAAATTCTTCTACTGTCGGATTTACCGTTATGTTTGTATGCTGACACGATGCACATCAAATCCGTCTTTCAAGAATATAAAGGTAAAATAAATTCAAAAAATGCCTTTTGAAACAATGTGTATGATGAAAGGCGAAGGTGAAATAGATATATTAAAATATTTAACACGTGACATCACAATACAACATATTAGTTCATTAGGTACGCTTAGAAATAATAATAAAAAAATCACAAAAAAAATATTCAATTATTTTACATTGGCTTAACTCAAAAAGAGGATAAAAGTTTTTGAAAATATGACAAATAGAGTAATTAAAAGATGACTTGAAGCGATAACAAAACATATGAATGCTGGCATAGTTTTTTTGTTTTCTATACCAGTGGTTCTCATGTGCAACCAGAAGATTTGGATGCGGCCACCAACAACTTCATTTTAAATATTGAAATTTAAAAAAAATAGATTTTACAAGTTAATTTATCAACTCTGAAAAATACTCTGAAAAAGTAAAAATCTGTGTCAAATTTGGCCCATTTGTCAAAGCTCAAACACAACAGATTCAAAACAAAAATTTGGTGCGGCCACCAGATATTTCCGTAGGACCACTTATGTGTACGATGCGGTCACAGGAGATTTTTACGCGAGAACCACTGTTCTATACCATGCATGATAATTATTATTATACCGAATAAAGGTTGTGCCTTATGATAATAATTTAAGTAATTTACTTCTCGACTTGTAGGTACCAAAAAAATATGTTTTGTTGTGCGTAATACAATACTTTTTACTGTGAAACTTAACGGGAAAAATTCCACGTGTTTAGATACCAGCCGCCCACTTGATGTTTGCCTTGGGCGAATACAAAATTTTCTCGCGCTCTAGTCGACTCGGCTAATTTCCATCACAAATACAACTTTTGTGGGCCAATTTATTTTGGTGTTGAACTTTTTAATTATACAGTTTTTTGAGAAAAGCCACTGTGTTTTGAGATATTGGGCCGCGGAAGAATTTATAAAAAAACATATTATAGATTCTTTTTAAAAATATTTATTTTATCCAATTTAACTCCACTCACTTTCAAGGTGTTAACTGTCACTTCTTAAAGGAAAAGCATTTTATAAATAAATAAAATAATATATATGATACTATTTCACATATATTCTAATAAAGATCAGTACCAGCTTCGCTCATCATTATCAATCGATACTTGCGATGAGCACACCAGGTCCTAGTCGCATTCTTCTGTTAAAATAAAATAATTGAAACATGAAAATTATATGAAAGAATCATATTATTTACCATGTTGTAAAGTTATGGAAAATCGTCAACAAAATGTTCTTGAAGATATATATTTTTGTTTATTGCAATTTATTTTGTACTAGTAGCAATAAAACATTAAGAAAAGGATACTGTTCAATGATAAAGAATAACACTTTATAAAACATTAGTGTGAGCGACATTTGTAGTTTTTTTTCTTAAATCTTGGCTTATTTAACTATCTCTTTGAATATTAATAAAGCAATGCATATATGTTGAGTATTAGGTATCGGATCTGCAAATCGCATATTATACAACCGTCTCTGAACCCATCTACAATATTATTGATTTCGTTATATATCCTAAAGAGCTAACATTTGTCAATGTGCACAAAAAAATCATGATTTTTAGATTTACGGAAACATCTAGCAAGATTCCCCGAATCAAAAAAATGGGACATATGACTGGAGCGTTTATCAAGCAGCGGATTAAAATCGGCTGATCAATAATCGAGATATTCTTTTTAGATTCTATGTATGTTGTAAATTCACATCACTTCATAATTTTCCAGATTTTTTTTACTGCATAATTCGACTGGAATCAAAACCTAGTTATTAGTAGAGATAATAAATACATTATTTTCTGGTAATATTCCGTGAATTATTTTATTACCATGTGGCGAATCATTACGAATCGTCTTGCTAGGCTACTGAATCTTATATATAAAACCGAAACGGCGTATGTATGTATGTAATTCCCTTTTGCATTGTTGTTGCAAGTTGCCATAAAAACGAATATGTAAGAAAATATGTTTGAATTTTTATCGGCGAAGACATTTAGTCAAAATGTAATAAATTAGTCTTCTACCAACTTTTTCCCGGCTTTTATTAATATAATAATGTTTATTATTTACGTGAAGGTATTATTTGACATTTCTTTGACAGCAAATTAGATTTTTCCTTGAATTTGGACATTTTAATGGGCGAGAATGGGGCTGTCATCAAATTAAATAAAGTTTTTGATTTTATTTTAACTCTATTTTGAATGTTAGATTTTGTGATGTAATTATGTCGAATGATATAACATTAAATAATTATTGGTCGCTTAGTCCGAGCGACGCCGGGTAGCAATACCAGTTATATATAAGGTGAATTTTTCATCTTTTTGAATAGTAAATTAAGAGGAGAAAAAAAATTAACTCGTTTTGACACCGTTAAAAAACAGTATACTCCTATTACTATCGTCTTAATTAACCTTTTTACACATTTGAGTAAGCGGCATCTTTAATCTTATTCGTTGTAGAAGTTGTTTAATATTACTACGGTCGATATAACTAGTCACGAGATTATAAAATCTAAAAAATCAATTAAACATTTGGACCATTTTTAAGCTGTTCACTGTTAATATCAACTTAGTGGAATGGCATTATAATAAAAATAATAAAACATTTTTAGTACTTATTCTTCATAAAATTTATTAGATCAGGACCGGTTTCGCTTATGGCTTTTACTTTATTAATGATAATTCATACTCAATTGATTTTTGATGTAATAGATTGCATTGCTAAAAGGTCTTCAATATTTTAATTATAGTCTATTTTTCTTGTATGTTGCTTCAATTTTTTATTATTTGTAATACCAATTGTTTGTCATACCTTGTATTTCTTACTTAACTTTTGTACAAATATCACTGTTTCGTTGTATCAGTTGACAATGCTCGCCATGAGCGTAACCGATCCTGATCCAATAAATAAACATATTGAATTGCTTAACTCGGAGATATACCTAGTAAAAATGTATTGAGAGTATTTTTAAACTATAAAAAACATTAATGCTATCCAAAATCATGAACGTTGCAACCTTAATCACAGCTGTCAATCATGAACCGTGATTGCAATAATTATATATAATTAACTTTAAATAATTATAGTGACACTTAAAAAATTCTGCTTATAACCATATAACTAACGATCAGGTCATGGCTCACTCGTTTAAACTGTCATTTGATAATGATAATAACATGGAGTTGTAAATGTATAAATGCTTATAAAAAATGTAAAATGTATTTTTGTTATTATTCCAAACCCTAGCTATACTAGATATTTATTGCTATTATCAAAATACAGCATCTCTAGAGAATACTAACTTGCTTTTCCATAATAATAACAAAAACGAAATAGTGTAGTATGAACTTCCTATGAAACATATTATTATTATTTTAATAAAATTAACATTATTTGGAAACAAATACAAAAATCATTTGTGTATTTATGTTATGCATGTTTTATTTTCAAATTATTTACTCTATTATAGATTGCAAGTATAAATCTGTATACAAAATGTATTTTCCTTTTTCACCTTATCATTAAAAAATATATGTAGCATAGTAGTAAATATATAATTTAAACGGTATTTGACCTGGAAATACCCATATCTATCAAACGCTGTTTAAGTATGCAGTAGGATAAATAACTAGATATACGGTAATATGAAAACTTTTATCGACAAATTGGTATTAATATTATATTCATAATTTCTTTGATAAAAGAAATTTGATTTCACGTCTTGTTTTTTCTCACGCTTATGAAATATTCGTATAAAGCAGTCTGCTTATTAGGAAATTTCTTTATAAAAACTTTCGAGATATTATTTAGTAGTTAATTATTTTTTTTTTACGAATAGGTAATCCATAATTTTACATCACAGTAAAATAAAATACTTATATACCAAGAGTATTACGTTATGATTTCCCATTGTTGAGATGTCTTTATCCAATTTAACGATTTTAATAATAAGGCAGTAAGTCTTAATAAGTCTTAGTCCGTCTTAGGTCTTAGTCCGTTATAAAAAGCAAGATTAATTTTGATTCGTTTGTTACCTTCTTTTACAATCTGTTAGCGTGATATTAAGCCGTGACCTACTCTGATTGAATTTTATCCTAAGATCATGCCGAAATAGTTTCATTTATTTGTAATATGAGATATTTTTTTGTTTCAAACTTTAACATAAAGCAATGAAAAACAGTTTTATATCATGGTTTTTAATTTTCATAATTATGAGTTCTCATCGTATCTAACTTGTAAATTTTCGTAACAATATGTTACGTTCACTTCACTGCAAAAATGCACTCTGATGACTTCTTTAATACGCTTTTTAATAAATATACTTTTTCTTCGTTAGTAAAATAATTGGCGAAGTTATTATTTGGATAGATAAACAAAATACAAATAAGAAAATAATATCTGATATCTTTTTAATAAAATAATTTTTCTTACCTTAAGCTCAACAGCTGTCGAACACTTTATTTTTTAAAAGCTCCGAAACAAAAAGCACCGGACGTCGCTTCGACTTCGAAAACTTTTGAACGGAACCGGATGAGCTTAAAGCCTTTTCTAATGGTCTCGTGACTGTGCGGAGAATTCCGCGTCGACGTGATGGCAAACAACGAAAACTAATCGAAAAAAAAAAACGGTAAAGGGCGCAGCAGGTTGGTTTGGACTCTGGTCCCGGCGGGGTCGCTCCTCTGTGTTCAGGCTCTATTTCTCGCTGGTTGAGGCTTCGAGGGTAGGTTTGCAAGTGAGGGAGGAACCGTCCGACAGTCGTTTATACAGACAGGATAAGGGCTGCGCGCGCAAGCCGCCACTGCCCACGCAAAACTGTTGCATCACATATTGTCGCTTTTTCATTTATGTATATGTTTTTTGTTTGATATTTCTACCGTATGGTCAGTTTTTCAAAAAAGTAATACTGCACCTCAAACAGAATCTTAAAAATTGTGAAAAAGTAGATTTTCATCTAAATACTTTTAACTCATTACAACATATTTGCTTTAATTTTAAATATTGTAGAATAGTGATCACGCCTTTTTTAATGATTCAACGCAAGCTTTACTTGGTAGGGTTGCATTAGCAAGTTGATTGATTGTATTTAATGATTTCATTTCATTATATAATACCAAATATTACAATACTAAAATTATAAATGGACACCTTATAAATATTAGGTCAACGGTCACCAAATTACGGCCCGCAAAATATTTTCATCAGACCCTCCAAACATTCTCGATTTTGGAAAATAAATTATTCAAAATAGATTTTTTTTTTCCTTTAATTTCATGATTTGGTTGTGAACTCACAACTTTTTATTTAAATTATCAATTGGTACCTAGAAGATACGACAATATATGATCCCATAAAATATAATAAATATTTTATATTTTATATTTCAATAGAAATGACATTTGTTTATATTATATATAATACATATATTAGAACATATAAATTTATATTCTTATTGGATTCCAACACAAATTTATGTGTCATCCGGCCTGCCAAGTTTTGAAAAAATTCAATCCAGCTCGTTTCTCAGAAAATCTGGTGATCCCTGTTTTTAGGTTATCATAAATAACAAAAAAAAACATCATCGGGTGTCATATCTCACAAATGAAACTATAACTAAGTCATACGAGAACATACAAATCAGTCAAAATCGTCAAGAAGAAAGCAACTTTTTTATTTTAATTGGTCGTGTAGCATAAAATAAAATTGACAATAGCACAGAAAACTTTAAGGCTTACAGTATGATCGTTTTTGTAAATAAAATAAAAAAACATTTTTATTTCAGGAATAAAGAATGAAATTTAAAGAAAATTTTGAAAGCTTAGCTAAAGATTTCTTTTCATAACAAAAATTAAAAATAAATATATAACTTCAAAAGTTTTTGTAATGGTTGGCTCGACGAATAAAAACGAGCAGTAAAATTGTATGTAAAAGAAGTAAATAGACACTCCCACACAACAAGATAGCAATCAATAAGAGAATTTCCAATTTTGTGAATATTTAAAATGTTAAATAAACCATTTGATGTGGTGGATACATAAACAACCAATTTGTATATATAATATATATAGCTATGTCTTTTTCTGATGTGGACCATATGGAATCCGAATACATCAACACAATAGACATTGTTTTGCGAAAACTGACTATCGTACAAGCTATTGGTTTTTCTTTTTTTTAATATGCAAGTATAACAATACGAACACGACGTTTTTTTTAGTTTTGTATCTGATGATTCACATAAAATCACTCAAATATTCCTTTTGTGATCACACCTTTTTATCAATGTGATTAAATTGCCTATGTTTACATACATTCGAAAGAAATAAACCATTTCATTTCTAATTTTGGAATGTAGAGAAATATTATAATTTTAAAACTTATTGACAATAAATTTCAAATGATTGGTTGAGGAGATCAATATGGTGATGGTTATTGGAAAAAATATAAGGAATTAACTATTGACAACTTTGGTATGTGACTGCGGTCGAGTATCAACGTCATCGGGTTCGGTTGCGAATAGCACGTGCAGTCATTCGAGTTATTGTTTTTTTTTTATCTTGGAGACGTGAATGTTTGTGCTCTCTAAAATAACATCTCTCTCATGCGCCCCTAAAACGGGACGTAGTTATAGCAATTAGCTTACCACTAGTCATGCTCTTGTCTTTTACTTTCTACCCCTACTGTCTTTTAAGAAAAAAAGTTGATGAATTTAGTAACAAGCAGTTGTCTTGAAAATGTATGTTAATACTTATTCCATTATGAATACATATGCTTACTACTAATTTAATTTATATAAATTTAAAACAGAATATTTTACAGACGTAAGTGATAAATTTTCGTTTGTCTACATATGTTTTTCAGGTGGCCAATTTTACTTGAGTTGGTAAGAACTGGCAGTTTAATCATCACTGATCATATTTATCTTTTCAATGCTAGTTTTATATAAGACCAACAAAAACATCCAGCTTGAAATCATAGTTTTGGTGATAATGGCGTAATATCAAAATAGACTTTCGTAATACTCTTCATGCACGATTACATGTTCAAATCAACTGATGGAGTCGGTAATAAACTGTTTATTCAATAGATTTATGGAAGATTTTCAGAAGCATTGATTGAAGTAGCTTTTTCATCCTTACCCGCCCACTTCATCTGACACTAAAGAAGGAAAAAAAGAGCAACACCGTCTCTTGGAATATTCCATTAAAAACAACATACTACGTCCAAATAATCGTGAAAAAAAATGCTAAAAATCACAGAGAATTTCCAAATCAATAATATAGTAATTTATCTCAAATGCATAGAAAAATATACAACTACTTTAAAATACTTGATTGAAAATGCTGAAATTATTTAATCAAAATAGTAGATTTATATGAAATAAATCATACGCTTTTTTATTCATTACGATTTCTCAGGTATAATTTTCCTTTAAGTATTATTAGGCTGCGAAAATTTATTCATTTTCATAAAAGTTAAAAATAATAGGTCGCAAAAGTAAAGACCAAGTTACTTGGGATGTTTCGCTCGCACAAAGCTTTAATACATCTGCAGTATTCCTCCTACATCATTTTTAACTTTCTTTATTCGATTATGTTTATAAATAATCAAGAACAATCTTCGAAGATCGTGGGAAAAATAATATTCCATGTTCAATTCACAACAGATTCAGTAATACTGAATTTTTAATAACATTTATTTCAACACACTAAAGAACATAAATATATAATCAATGCGGACAGTTTTATAACAGTATTAAAAAATAATAACACATTTTTTTACTTAAGAATTTCGACTGAGGGTGCTTAATGGAATTTCAATATCAAATTTGAATCACTTAAATTTTTTACTTGTTTCTAAGTTTTTTGGCTAACGACTCGAGTTTCGCTTTTCGGCATCTGCAGGCATTTCAGGTGCACGAACATACTCAGTTAGTTCAAGTACGATTTAATGTTGTCATTTTTTTTACTAATTCCACATTAGATTTATTAGGATCAGGACCGGTTTTACTCATCGCGAACATTATCAACTGATATGAAATAATACTGTATTTATATATTTCTTATCATTTGTTAATGCTCGTGATGAGCGTAACCGGTCCTGATCTTAATAAATCTAATTTGGAATAAATACATTTTTTTTATTATTTTATAATATAACGCCATTCCACCAATTATTGACAGTGAAAAACTTTAACGGTTTTAAAATTATGATAAGCTTATACAATGTTGATGACTGTTATCTGTGTAATAATATTTTAATACTTTCGATGGATTGGGCGGTAAGTTTGTGTGGATGTAAGTTCATTTTAATATACAATTTAATATACTGGAAACATATTACTTGAGCAAACGTTTTTCATTTTTGTCAGAAGATGCCTCTGAAAGAGTCAAAACACGTGTCACAATTAGTAACACAATACGTGGAATAATCAAAATGAATTTTAATATTTGAATGTGTGTGCTTTTTAGTGTGTCATAGTATGAAAGATATGTATTTGATTGTTTAGTAACAATGCAGGCCTTAGTAAGAGGTAGCAATATTTTAATAAATAATTAATGGATCAAGAATGTAAATTCAATTAATGTCTATTCATAACTAACAAACCTATCTCTAAACAAATAAATTTACAACCCTGAAAACAATACAAGAAAATAATGAATAAGTCAGTGACACCCTTGGTCGATTCGGTTTTATGTTTCCTAATCGAAAAAACAGATGCCTCTGGGGCGAGTAATTTTATCAATTTATCACATTGCTTCGTAATAGATAATCACACTGTTTACGCGGGGTTTTATTTCCCGTACAAAAATACATCTTCTATCGTGTCTCTTTACTGGGCGTATACACCTAACAACGTATGCGTATAGTATACACATCCCACCGTCATTGTTACATGATTTTGAAATCTCAATCTTATATATAAAACTGAAGCGGCGTATGTCTGTGGGTCTGTAATTCCCTTTTGCATTGTTGGTCATTAAGTTGCCATAAAAACGAATATGAAAGAAAATATGATTAAATTTTTATGGGCAAAGACATTTAGCCAAAATGTAATAAATTAGTCTTCAACTGAACTTTTCCCGGCTTTTATTAATATAATAATGTTTATTATTTACGTGAAGGTATTATTTGACATTTCTTTGACAGCAAATTAGATTTTTTCCTTGGATTTGGACATTTTAATGGGCGAGAATGGGGCTGTCATCAAATTAAATAAATTTTGTGATTTTATTTTAACTCTATTTTGGATGTTAGATTTTGTGATATAATTATGTCAAATGATATAACATTAAATAATTATTGGTCGCTTAGTCCGAGCGACGCCGGGTAGCAATACTAGTTCAATATAAAGATCATTAAAATCACCAAGTGACAATGCGCATATTGATCTTGTATATGCTTTTTTTACAACAATTCTTTTAGGTCACTTTACTAGCTTGAATTTTGTAATAGAGCTCATAGAGCGAGTCGTTCGTAAAAATTCTCAAAAGTTTAACAAGACAGTGGGCTATCATTGTAACCCAACGATATCTCACCTTCATAGTTATGCATCTGAGTATCGCTTTGGATTTTAAACTGAGAACCATTCTACTCGATGTCCTTCTATGGGCTGAAAATTGACTAACACAATAAACAAACAAACCAACAATAAGACATGAAATTTGATTTACTTGTTAATGTGCATGTATAGGCGCGTGTATATGTGTCTAATATGGTAAACGGAAAAGAGACATGATCAATAAATATGTACATAAAGATGCATAAGCTAACCTCTTAAACCAGCTTCACCATGGATTTCTCACCACTATAGCGATTGCGCCCTCCTGTCAGCAACGATGAAAAGGGAATTCAAATTGAATACAAAAACTTAACTCAGAAACAAAGGAGACGGGGAAAACTTCAGCGCAAACGCATCTCAGAACTTAAAGATCCATCAAATAGATATCCAAAAAAAACAAATGGAAACTGAAGAATTTTTAAGAAGTCAATAATTTGTAACTTATTAGGTGCAAGATCGACCGTATGTTTTATATCAAAAAAATATACGAATACGAATTTATTTATAAATATGGCTTAGTTTATATATTAATGGAAAAAAGTGTCGTCCATTTGTACAGTGTGTTTATCTCGTCAGTGGCTTCTTTATTCACTTCTTCATAGTTTGCAGTTGTGTGCCACGCTCCGTACAAACAAATATGAACGCAACACACAATAATTGCAAAATATCACTTTATATTTAACATTTATGTTCGAATTTATTATAACTAACTCTGTAGTTTTTGCGTTAATTATAAGTTAAACTTCAATTTGATATTAAGATCGTATTCATTTAAATTTACTCGAAGTAAGTTCTAATTTTTATACAGCAAAGCAACGAAACACACAACATATAGTCAAATTTTGTGAGACGTATAAAACTTAAGCGTTTGACAATATGTATTTACACTTCAAAAATTGAATTGATTAAAAGTTTTAATTTTGTAACGGTAAGCATTGGTAGAATGCATAATTATTACGAAATGATTACATTATTGCATAGAGGTCAACTAGAAAACTTAAGTACACAAAGCTTGCAGTATTTGGAAAATGGCAAATTTCCTTTAATTAAAAAAAAATCTTCTAGTGGAGTCGTTAAAAAAAAACGACTCCGACTCCAGCATTTTCCAAAAACACGACTCCAACTCCGAATAAAAAAGTTTAATATCGTCATTTTTTTCCCTACCTTTCCCATTTATGTGTATTCAATTACATATCAACCAACCAATCTGGCCAATAACCAAATTTTACATATTATACGCAAAAACAAAAAGTTCATACTATTAAAAATTTCCAACTCCGAATACGACTCAGGCCAAAACCCCGCGAGGACTCCGACTCTGGTCAAAAAACTCCGACTCCACGACTCCGACTCCGACTCCGACTCCACAGCGTTGAATTTATCACAAGAATAGGCTTTGAAAAGTTTGATACAAGATGAAATGTTTCAAGTTGTAGTGGCATCTTTATTATTATTCCTAGCTTGCAAGTTCAGCCTCCTAAGACGTTTATTGATTTCGAAATTAATTTTACTACATACTTTGATGGCTTTTTTTTCATATCTTATATTAGTGAAAAGATTGGGAATCACTACATTGTTTACTATCTGTAGATTCCTTGTCATTCCATGTCAACTGAGAAATATCAAAATAATCCCACGCCAGGGCTTTCTGCAGTTCTATGCAAACATTACGTGACTGGAATCCCTAAAGGGGAAATCCTTTTTTGATTTGCTGCCACATTTACAGCTCACTAGCTTCTTACAGCCTCTAAATCATATAATCTATTGCTATACTTAGTAACAAAGATAAATTACCAATGTCGAACAAAGCGAGTAATGTATATTCATTATATTCCTTGATATATTCAGACCTAATATAACGAATACAATTTTTATATGAGGTGAATTGTTCTTCTTACATAATGTAAGAAAAAATAGTAATCGCAATAAATTATTTACAATTTGGCTTCGCTCACAATGCGAGGAGGAGTGAAGACAGTACTCATTAATATTAAAAATTTAACATATGTAGTAATAAAATCAGCTGTCAATTTCTCATTATTTTATCACGAAAAATTGATAACACATCCAAATTATTAAATATTGCATGGAATGTAGTGTTGTCTCTAAGATTGTACGATATGTACATATTAATATTATTTTTTGTTTATACCACGTATCGATTGGTATCCCATTTTGACGACCTCTGGGTAAAGACATGTTAATAACTTACCACGTATTGATTATATCGTAAATTGTACTAGAAAGTTAGATTGTTTGATTCTCTGGTGAATTGATGATGTAATATAACTTAGGAGAAATTGCACCGTATTCCAAAACTTTCAAGGATAACTGTCTAAGATATACTTTTATAAAATAAAATATGAAAGATAGAAAGTCAACTTACTGATCTTTGCAAAACTTTCATTACTATAATAAAGAATTGTTCATTAACTGCTTTTCCTTTATTATCCACCATTTTAATTATTTTATTTATTGAAGTCAATGGTGGATTTAATTCAAAATGTACCATCAGTCATCTTTCGCTTATATTACCACTTTTTTAATTGTTATACGTATTTATTTTTCACAAAAATTGATTACTTAATCATTTTTTTAAGTCAAGCCCATCAGCTTAGTTTAGGATATGAAAAATTCTTACCCATATTAAAATTATAATTAAGTTTGGTATTTATCGATTCTAACTAAATTTCACAATAAAAAATGTCTCCGAAAGGCATTTTAATGAAGTAAATATATTGAGCTACATTTTTTCATGCAGAGATAAAAATTATTATAAAAAAAACGTAGAAGAAGCAATTGGTTTACAACTAGTTCTACTCTGAAATGAAATTTGATCTTCCTACGTACTTTAGGTTCTTATGAAAACGCATTTTATTTAAATGATCCACATTGATAGCATAATTTTTAATTATATTTCAAAAAGTGTGTTGCTTTAATAATAAGAAACTGCATTTGTTTATTTGTTTTCACTTTAAACTAAAAAAATAAACATGCTATCACTTTTGTTAGATGAAGCAGTTTTCTCATGCATACAATTGAATTGCTTTACTGACACCATAAACAGTTTTAAAGTAACTAATCCCACTTAAAACTTTATTCAAATCAAAATAAACACTGATATGAACATGCAGATAAATTTTCCGTATTTTCTATAATATATACTGGGAGAATAATAAATTGGAAAAGTTGAAGCTATGCTATGCGTGCGTGCTTTGAGAAAAACACCGCGCGACACCTGTTGCTTGGAGTTTGAGATAACTTAGATTGCAGTTGCAATATTGACTTAAGAACAGGAATACGATGCCAATCTATCTTTTCAAACTTTCGAGGGTGAATGATTTTCTTAGAAATACTATTTATCGGTACATATTACCCATCATAAGTTCCGAGAATCAAAACACTTTGATTTCACTTCGTGGAAATTCTATGATCATTCATTCTTCATGCATTATTAATTGCAAATAAAATGGATACCCGGACAGTCTTCGCCTTGTATGCAAACTCTCAATTCAACTACGATCAATTGCTTTGAGATCTGCGAAGACCTTAGTGCGTTGTTTTGTGTTTCTTCGAGGATTTGTAAAACTATTTATTAAATTATTAGATAATCAAATCGAATCGGACAGTTTGGATTCATTCGTAAATCCGAATTCCGGAAAGCGAAACCCGGGTCGTTAATAACAAAACGCATGCAAGTATACAACATTTTAACAATACGAATATGATATACAATCTTTTTCGAACGCATCGTCATTCAGCGTTTGGTATTTTAACATACATTTGTGTTATGATATATTGAAAAGGGGCGGATTACTTATAAGACACAAAAACCATATCCAGTTACCAACTTTTGGGAAGAGATTTAATTTCTTGGTTTTTCGTTTCATATACTATCGCGCTGAGTGAAAACGGGACAAGTCATACTCCTAAATACTGTGGAGGAAATATGTTATATTATGTTAAGTTCCATATACAATATACCTAAATACTTAATTTTTTTAAATACTGAATTTAATGATGCGTAAATCAGTAGTGAAAATAAATATCTCAATTTATTACAATAGGATGATTTTTTGATTTAAGAATCAAAAAATTTTAAACATTTATTTCATAGCTTATATATGGTTAGTTAATAACTATTTTGACCCAATTGGGAATCAGAATTGGCTGGGCCATTAAAAATCATCACATTAGGATAATTGATAACATCACTAAAAAAACAGAATGGCATAACTTTTTTTTCAAATCGCAATATGAACAAAAGCCATGTGCTCAATGGCATATATGCTATCCACAACCATTTCCTGGTATTTTGAATTTCAAAATATTATATTTTTATCTTCATTTTAATTGGAATTTTCAGGTACATTGATTATTTCAACCATAGATAATCTCCACATTACACGGTGGATGATTTAACCAAATGAGCCGGATGCAAGCCATTAAACATTCTGTATCCATTTGAGATAAAAATCTTATCAATTAAATAGCATTATGTTGATTACCCCCAAAATAACGATTTATTGGTGATCATGACGTTAAAGAGCGTCTATAAATACATTGTTTCCAATATAAACATGTCATTTATTGTTTGTATTTTACATTTAAATGACGAATTCTTTTTTCAAAATAATGTCTCCATAAAACCTCTCAGTTGAAAACCACCGTATTATTTTATATGTGATGTCGTCTATATGTTTATAAACAAAATTATTTGAACGTGGAACAGTTTTAAAATTGAATTGAATTATTAAGATGGCCGCACTAGGAACTGTCATTTTCTTCGTTATATTTCTGTGGTCGTTTGCAGTTGTTTTTTCTGATGATGCCACCACTGAAGTACCAGAAAACGCGGAAATGGAAGAAGATAATTCCGACGTTGCATGTTCTATATGGTGCTGGATACAAAAGGCTTTAATATGGGTTGTCACAAATGTATTATCAAAGTTCTTTTAAATACATTAATTGTACCATATCTTGCATGGTGAGCTTATGAATTCACCCATTATATAATATAAATGTCTTCTTATATATATAATAAATTGTATTAATTCAAATATAGGTGATTATCATGTATTATGTAATTAAAAGTACATTGAGAAAGCTATGTACTACCTACTCTTGATATTTCAATCCGATTCAAATAATCATATTTTTAAGATCCTGCTGAAATAAACGTTATGTATGAAATATTGTTTTGTTTTTATTTCTATTAGGTCATCTTTTTACAAATAATGTCTGGCCATTTATTTTTTGAGTTTATCTATTGCTGTTAGTTAGTATGTAGATTAATTTACTTGGATTTAACACTGGTAAAAATAATTTTAAAAAAACAACGTCGTATTCTATATATAATTATTCAATATATTTGGAATTTCAAATTGACAGGATTTTTTAGTGTTATAATAAATATTGTTCGTTTTCAAGCGAGAAGTCATTAACCCCCCCGTGTGATATTTTGAATAAATATTTTGACTTACTGTTAAAATGTCAATAAACATTTTGTAAAAATTTCAAACTTCTTCAATATAAATACGCTAAAAAACCAGCCGTCACACAGGGGGGCCCTTTAATAAAGGTGCATATGTATATTTATAGAGAAAAGGTTGAGAAAAGACAATGTAGAAATATAGTCATCAATTCAAAAACATGATGTAACTCTGGCAATGACGAATACCTTCTTCGATTATCAAAGGATTTTAGATACAAAATATTTTTTGTATGCTGCTCTTAAGCTATTATACCCTATATTTAAATCAAAACTTGAGCCGTCCAGTTACCTATTTTTAGTATCTATTGATTTATGCTATTAACTTATCGCAACAAAAGGTATTTATATTCATATTGGTAGATATGAGTCTTGGTGGATTCTCTTTAGAATATCCAGTGAAAATAGCTTTATAATACAGCCCCCGCAAGAAGACGTTGTCGAAAATACGTAGCTTGAGCTGATGGGTACAGCATCAGACACACTTAGCGTATTGTTTTATTTTTACAACAGAAAATCTTCCTATAGTTTCTCAGTCGATAAATCGATTCTGTTGGAATGCAATGGGTGTCTGTGTTGTTAAAAATCCCATCCCACCATTCCGATCCCAAAAAAGTGGCAAGTAGCGAGATTGATTAGCTAACCACTAGTCCAGTCCTTATCCTTGTATCCTTTCAATCCCTACTATATTCGAAAAAGAGAGGGTGAGCAACTGTGTAAAATTTAGTTCTTTTAGAAATAACATGTGAGATAAACTCCGTGAGGATAAACATGGTATATTTACTACGATCTCGTTATTTAGCATGTCAATAATATTGATACACAGAAAACTAACTGTCATTTTTATAAATTATTTATGCTATTTTAAGCAAAAGGTTGCAGACATTGTTTACGCCAATGTTTTCACAGAGGTGAAGTCGATATTATTGTTTCTTCAAAGCAATGGAATTAAATCATTTCTCATTGTATCGTCTTTTAAAATGTAACGCAATACAAAATCAACACACGTGTACCAAAATAGCACTAAAATATAACGCCTTACCGAGCTGCGGAACTATGGCTTTTCCTTTTGATATGTATTTATTGTTTCACTTTTCTTCTGTAATTTCTATTTCTGTAACACAGTGATTCTCCGTCAAAATCAAAGTAAATTCGATTGGTATTTTCAGTGGGTCGCTAAATATTTTCAGCAAAACAATATTGTCCATTTAATTACATACCAAACGTCTGACTAGTACCAAATTAAACATTCCTCTTGTTCATTTGTTTGGAAGATCTTATACTAGACACTAGATAGTGTTATTAAATTATATTTATATACATATATATTATCCGACAGTTAACCGCATTTTGGATACGATTTTGCCGAATTTCATATAAATACAACCGATCCACCTTTTGCACGGCTTTTGGTTTAAAGAGTACCGATTATGTAACGATTGTATGTACATATTTTTGACGACAGCAAGAATCATACAAGAAACTAACAAAAATTAAATCACAAAGAATAATAACCGAATTCTTATCCGAAACCATTGAAACAATACAAACATAAGATCTAAATATTATCCAAGATACTTCAGAAGATGTCTCTCCATTAACTATTTCCAGCGATGAGATTACTTGTTAACCTGCCAACAATAGCAGTAAACATGCACGTTTATTTTGAAATAGTGCAACTACTGATGCCACCAAAGAAGGATTAGGAAATATATTAATTTGAACATCACAGAAGAAAAATCAATTTATGAAATTGTACTTAAAGGTATTCGAGACATTGAACACGCAAGTCAAATAATCCACGCATTCGAGACGATTTGGCCCTCGTATCGGCAATTTTGTTTTATTTAACATGTATTTAATATATATAAATCAAATTCATTACCGTCACGCATTAGTGTGCATCGAGACAATTTTATATAACATCGACCTGAAAAGTGCCTCGGATAATATACTAAAGATTATGGAAAGATAAATTTGGACTCATCGTGAATTTAAGTTTACCTAAGTATATAAATGCAAACAGCGTATTAAATTTATCATTTTAATCACATGCACAAATATCTCTTTATTTATTATAGCAAAACATATTTAAACGACATACATGTTTTATTACTTGGTGTTTGCCATAACAATGACATCGAATGAGTCGACCAATTAAACGTTCAGTTTGATTGCATATATGTATATAATTCAAATATTATACTTTTAATGACTAATTATTAAAATAACTGGAGCACAGCATATTTTGTTTCAATAAAAACATAATTATTAGAAATACTCAAAGTTCTCGAATGAATTTAATGTCGGCTCGTAAGTTTAATAATAAAGCTGTCGACAGTTCCTTGGAAGAACGAGCCCTTCATCAAAAACTTAATACTCTTCGTTCTTCGTTACAAATATGTGGCAATTTGTTACAGACCAGTATATTAAACATTCTTCAATTACATATATAAGGTTACATATCAAAATAATACAATTATTAAAAATATTTAATGTATTTTTGATTTTTTTTTAATTAAAAAAAATATTTGGCATTACAGCTTACGCCAATGCGCCAAATATTCTTAATTGTGAAAGTCATACGAGATTAACTCGATGATAAGTAATAAATCAGTTGTGCACAAAATCAACGATAAATAACATACACCCAGCCCAAGATCTCTTTTTTTTCAATTGAAAAAATCTGACCTTGCCGGGAATTGAACCCGGGTCTCCAGATCGCTAGGACAAAGCTCTTGCCACTACACCACAGGGACCGACTTATGAGTATTAACATATATCTCCTAGAAATGTGAGCTTAAAATTATTATTTTTGCAGACTGACTTTAACAGTTACCACCTTGAAATCATAACCTTGTCATAAATTATCAAATATTGATACTTTCGATGAATTTGGCAGTAACTATGTGGATCTGATTGCATCTCATTAGTTGATAAATTTGTAATTTTAGCGTCATTAGTAGTATGACTATTTTTTGTTTTGTTTCTATCCTCCCCTCCTTGCTTCCCGTAAAAAAGAAAAATACCAATCTCCATTTTTGTAAATTATCATTTTATAATATTAGAATAAATCTGTTTTCTTAAGCAACTTTTGCGATTGTAAGTCTAAAGATGCATCTGAAAGATGCGAAATACGTTTTATAATTAGAAACACAATACGTGGGATAATCAAAGTTAATTTATATTATCAAATATTGATTTTTCGATTGAATTACTTTTGTAGAAAATATTTAGGTTAACAATTGATTACCATTTTCTGTAAGCGAATAAAGTATTAAAAAAGTAGTTGGTAATTCTTATTTTCTTAGTGAAACTATCGTATATACAGGTTCTCCTTCTAAATATCGCCATACATATTTTACCAATTAGTAATATTATATAATTTCAAATATATTCTAAATATTTGATATTCGATACATGTATCAAAAACCTTCTTTATAATAACTCAGTATTGTTATGATGTTTACGTTATTACACAATGGAATTTTTTTGATATTTTATATCTTTAAGTGCATAACTAGGTACGTAAGTTTAATGAAAAGCTCGGGGTTGGTATACGTAACGTTGTATATCAAACCTTTTGCAAAACGAACGACAGAAAAGTTTCGATTGAGACATTAGTGAGCAATGTACTGAAAGCTCAATACGCGTGAGAGCTTTTCTTGCATCTTCATTTAAGAATGCATTATTGAACTAATAAAAACAATGCAACAAAAATGGATATTTATTTTCACTCAAATATTTTTTGCCTTTAAAATTATTACTATGCTAACGTATACATCTTTACATACAAGCCGTTCAAACACAAGTTGGTTTATCAATTTAACTTCTATGTCGACTTCAGTTGGACATCGCATAGGTAACGCGCAACTTCTGTGTCGAGTACTGCTCGACTTTGTTATACTTGTTAGGATTTTTTTTAATTTTTTTTATTATCCTTTCAATGGATTCGGCGGTAACTTTGTGGAAGTTCATTTAAATATAAAATTCAAAATAACTTTGAATGTTCCACGTATTCTGTAACTTATTGTGACACGTGCTTCAATAAGTCTAATTAATTTTGACAAGAGGCGAAACACGTGTCACAATTAGTTACACAATACGTGGAATAATCAAAGTTATTTTGAATTTTATATTTAATAATCCTTATTTCAAAAACCGTATTTATTGGAATGTGTACTTTAGTGTTTGTAACATATCATAATGTGGTATATTTCTCGGTATTTCGTATTACCATGCCAATAAATAAGCAAACCTTGTGATATAAATCAATTTCTTAAATCTATTGAGGAGTGCAAGGGGCTAAGATGTTCATGTTGGTGGAATGGCATCATCTTATTTCACATTAGATTTATTAGGATCAGGATTGGTTTCGCTCAACGTGAGCATTATCAACTAATGAATAGTGTTATCAGATATGATCAGTAGATAATTCTAAAACCGGTCCTGATACTAATAAATCTAATGAGGAAAAAGTAAAAAAATGTGTTATTATTTTTGAATACAGGCTGATTTTTCTATTTGAAGTGGGTTCTCAATATATTTATGCATACATACAAAATTAGCACTTAAATTGATAGTTGCTTTTTACGAAAGCATTTTATTGAATTTTAAAATTAATATATAGAAATAGAAAATCTTTTTCGTTTTAAAATAAAAACTAAATAGTATAACAGACATTTGTTATTTCTTAGCGCTCATTGCAAGCAAACCCTGTCATAGTATAGACCACCCACGCAGTATAGGTAATTGTAATACTATATGATCACAGTAAATTTCCACACAATTCGTACGCGCTCCATGAAGTTTTTCTCTTATAAGATATTTCTCTGTAAACTGCTCACAAATACTTGGATCAATTACGGTAACGGACTAACACCGAGTTTGAATACAAATATTATTAATAATTCTACGTATTTTGAAATACTAAAACCGTAAACATTAACTTTTATTTAAAATCATTGTTTAAATACACTTTTTCTATTATTTCTTTAAACAAAATTTAATTGAAAATTATGCTATATTTGGGAAACGTTTTCGAAATACACTATGGACTTAATTATATTTGCCAAAAATTGACTGTCTGTGAAATAAAAAGAGTAGGCATTACAATCATTACAGCTGATAAAATCAAATCTGAAAATTCGACAAAAAATCATTTATCTTGCACTTGTTTTAACTATTTTTAATCGTTGTATTCAACACTAAGGTAACCTTTTAAGGTGTTCACTGTCAATACTTGTTGGTAATAAAAATAATAAAACCTTTTTCGTACTTTTTCCACATAAAATATATTGGATCAGGACCGGCTTCGCTCATGGCGAGCATTGTCAACTGATAAGAAATACAACAAAACAGTTTTATTACTAAGGTAACCAGTTACTACGATGAACCGAATTCAAATATATAACGCTTCAAAAATTCTCAAGATATGATGAACGGAAAATATCATTGACTTATACTCGATTTACCGATCATATAAAACTCAATAGCTTGCAGAATGAATACATTTTTACAGGCTTTTATTTTCATCCTTAAAATATAAAAATCTTTCATCAAACTCCAATTATGAACGTGAATTATCTGTTTCCTCAAATAATATTGTTTTTGGGATATTTACGCAACTTTTTAACTAAACTCTCATAATTTTATCATTCGTTATACTAAGAATTTTGATAATCATTCCCATTCTTTCACTTTCTCAGAATTTCAATTCTTCAAAGTTTTCAAGGTATGACACTGATGATATTATACTTATTGAAAATTCCTTTTCATTTCAAGATTGAAAGAATAATACTTCATTCAAGATCTAGGTAAATTCGCAGAATATTTCGCTTTTTATTGATTGCTACTAAAAAGTTTATTAGCCTTCCCGAAGGGTATCTTTAATTACTCAGCTCAATTACCTGCAACCCTCCACCATAAATGAATCGCTTTAAACTTTCCTTCGAATTTCATTACGTAATTAAATATTATAAATATATACTTAGTCATTCATTTCGACCCTTATCAATAGCCAATACAAAACGAAACTCTTTAGATCTTCATTTCCGTAAAATATCTTCGTTATTGATGAGCAAATTATCAATGTTGCATTTCCTTTCATCTCTTTATTCATGTAAGATTAATTTGCAATACTCACTTACAATATGGAGCATATATATTGCAAGTTAGTATCACATCTTATCAAATTACTGTAGTCACCTTTTGTATAACTAAGGAAGTTTTCAGTGTCTGTGAAATCGTATACGTCGATATCTTCGCTAACACTTATGCCAACAGAAATACATTCATTAAAAAGTGTTTTGCGTAAATTTAAGCGCGAATATCCAAGCTTCAAATTTCCAGGGTAAAATTAAATAAAAACGTTATTTACTTAAATTCAATTGTTTCGTTCAATCCACACCTGGAAAACTCCTCTGAATGGTTTTTACCACACTGCCAGCTTTATTATCCATTCATCTCAACGAGTGGGTGAAAATGTCGGAAAAATTGACAGCTCTCATGATCCGTGGGATGCAATTATTTATTTGACATTTGAAAAAGATTTTGACACTTCTTTTCGATTTTTTTAATTTTCACCCAAACTGCAACAGAGAAATGGTTTCATTCTGCGCATTGTTTAGTATTATTCTTCCATCGATCAACGACCCCATGAGCCATGGTCTTGTGGCGACTTGCAGTAATATCATAAAACGGTACAAAACTAATTAGCTTACTATTTGCTTTGAATGAATTATATTGCACTTTTTATACTGACATATAAGGGTATTATTTGCAAACACGGCTCGTTCCAAAACAATTGAAAAACTAACCTTGACTGTCAATTTGTAAAGAAAAATTCATTTAATTTTATTAAGAATATGTAATAGACAAAAATGGTTATCTTTCTTTTTACTTCGTGGCATTCTTACTTGAATGATGATTTGTGGTTGTTTCTATTTTTAAAACATGTTTTCTTATCTTTGTCATCATATCAATCATGTGTTAATTAATAAAAATAATGCATTTGGAATGAAAATGGCCAACGAAAGTTTTCTCGTTTAACAAATTGTTACGTAGTTGAATAACTCATATATTCATTAAAATTTTGTAGAAACCTCGAATTAGTCCAACAGTCTTCTGCAATGAATTGAAATAGACTACGACCGTAACAAATAAGTTTCAAGGTAAATTAGTATAATTTTGGCAAGCAATAATTTTAGACACTTTTCTGAAACCTTTCAGTAAACATAAAATATGCAGGGTTAGTATGTAGTTTTTTTTTTAAGACGTAAATTTAACTGGACTACGTATTTCAAACCTTGAAACCATATCAGTATGTATAAGGTAATATTGCAAGCTTAAACATTCTCCATCGCAATTATTCATTATTGACTGAAATACATCAAATTTCCAATAGATTTTTTTCTCGCTGCATATAATATAACTTAGTTTATTAAAATGCGAATATGGTAAGGGCAGACTAACTATTGGTTAATTAATATCTTTTTCTACGCCATGCCTTGACGAATAGGTGGAAGGGAAGTATTGGCAAACATGCTTTTAAACAGAAATTCGCATCAAATTTAGCTAAAGTCCGAACTAGGAATCGAGCCCGTAAGCACCACATACAAAACCAACGACATTGATCAACTAGCGTCTTTTATAAAAAAAACTTCTGCTCGCATCAAAGAGTTTATACGATCAACATTTAGAGAGGGCACGGTTAAAAAGAATAAGAGTGTGTAACGTCATATGATGTATTGAACTGCGTCTATTTATATCTATATCGTCACAAATTCACTATTTTATTTAAGACCCCTTACCACCCGTTATGACGTCAAATATGGACGACCTCTAACTTGCAAAATATGTATCTTTTTTTGTGAAAAATGTCTAAGTTATAAATGACCCTCGATAAAGTGGGCTCTTATAAATTACAGAGTATGCAACTTGAATCATTGGGAAATAACGGTTTTCTTAACTTTTATTTACCTCTTAAATATGTTCTCAAACATAAAAACATTTTTAGAAATGAGCCAAAATTTAAGTTTTTTGAAATATTTTTTGATCCTCTTAACAAGTAATTCCGTATTATGACGACGGTTCAAATATTCATACTGAAATAAATACATGACGATAATAATGCAAAAGCTAGGCGCCTAATTTTTGAGCTATTTTCTCACTTTTTTGACGAGTGCCAACTGCATTAGCAAGAACTCCATTATATGTATTATATGTCGATCAATATCATTAAGCATTAATATAAATATTTGTCAACTAACTCTGGTTACAATCTAGATACAAGTGAACGCTTTGCAATAAGTAGGGTACGAATTAATAAAAAAAAATAGACATCCCAGACTTGAGCTTCAAATTCTAAAAATGAAATATGTGAAAATTATAGCTTTACTAACATTAAAAATAATCACATAATATATCGAAATATTTGATGATTTTCTTCGTGTCAAAATTTATAATATATTTGACAAACTTGAATCGCTTGAATTGTATACTTTTGCATGAGTTTGGTTGCTAACGATCCGGGTTTCACCTTTCGGCATCTTCAGGGACACAACACAAATGTACTTGAACTGACAACAGTTCAAAATTGAATCGATTCAATTTAGATAATAAAATTACATCAAGCACCTTCAGTCGAAATTCTTAATAACATATGATTATTTCGGAGACTTAATGACTTTTACTGTACTGTATAATTAAATTGCTGCTTGAATTTTATTTTAAAGCCCAGATAACTACGTTTCATTTTTAAAAATAATTTTATCGTGACGTCGTACATTATCTCTTTCCTCTCATTTTTGCTGAATATTTTTATTTCATGTGATTATCATAAAGAAAGTCTCAAGTAAAGTAAATAAGATGTATTATATCGCTTACGCTTTGGGGAATTTCAAAGTCGTAAATTTTAGAGTCGTTTTACAACGAGGTTCATGAGGAAAGTAATTATTCTCCTGTCAGGATATACTTTATTTACTACTGCTATCGTTTTTAAATGCGATAATATGATTAAATTACTATTTAGTTCACTGTCTTTCTGATATTGATAAGATCGAAAATAAATTTGCTTTCTTTTTTATTCTTCGGTTTACTCTGTTAACTGGTTGGGTGCCGGCGAGTTTCTGACAAGAAATAAAACCTAATAAATATATACTTTTTGAACATATTTTAATAGTACATCACAAACACTTACCATATTAATACACGATATGTCATTTACGTCATCATTTATTCAAAAACCAAACTTACAAACGTTTCACAAACCTTCAGGGTAGTCACAACACTCACCCAGAAAATACGTGAACGTGACTTTAAATCGGAACTGATTTATAGTAAATTTAATCTTAAATGTAAATAAAAAATACGTTCAAAATTCTTAAAGCCAATTTATAGTCTTCTACTGAGTGGAATGTCTCAAAACAAGGTTCTACGCATACCCTGCTAGCGACACATTTTAACACAACGAAACAGCTCTTTTTAAAATCGATATATTATAGATTACTATACAATATCTATAAAGTTCAAGTATTACATTACGATTCCAAGAGATGTCACTATAAGCAAGATATTTTAAAATTGTTATAAACGTTGCTCGTGGCTTTTAAACCACGTCTCAATTACTGCGTGTAAAAACTCGCATTTTGTATAGCCGGCCCTACGAGCACGGAATTGTTTGGCGTGTAAACACGGCCGCGGCATCGAAGAGATTAAAACTAAAAACCATTTGCATTCTATCAATGCTGGAGTTCCAGTACTGGAGTATTAAAACTAGTGTAGATTCCTTAAAGCTTTATACTGAACTTCTTGAGGAGTTTAAAAGTCAGGGAACGTACCAGGCATTGCCCTTATTCGTCAGATGTCATAAAGTGACGTTGGAATTGATTAGATCGCGTGCTGCGGATGTTTCTTATTCTGACCGCTAGGACTCTAGTATTCTGGATGACAACTTTGTTTTATTTATATCAGGGTGGGGCAAAGTGCGGCCCGCCGAGCGTTTTCTGCGGCCGCCATCGTATTTCTAAATAAGAATATATTTTTTTTTTAAATATTGAAAATCGAATGAAATTTGAAGAATTTGTTATTTCGTTAATATATCATCTAAGACAGGCATACTCAAACCTTGGTCCGCGGGCCACATGTGGCCCAATTGAAAGTTTTGTGCAGCCCTTTTGAAGTTTTCAACAGTTGTCGGCAGGAAAAATGAAAAAAAACTATGACTAAATTTCAGACGAATTATAATATACATAAGACGATAATTTTATCAAAATATATAAAAATAAAAATAAATTTCCGAAATTAAGACAATTAGCAATGTGCATCATACCTGAATTTGGTGCAACATATCGATGCGAGTAATTTTTCTAATAATTAAAAATCGTGAAGTTTCGAGACAGGTTGAATGATGAAAATTTAACAAATCTACTGCGATGCGCTGCGCCCAAATTACCGGTCGAGATTAAAAAATCTCATACATTACAAATATATACAAAAAAGATTTAAAACAATATTTTATTTGTGATTTATTTTATTTATCGTAAAAAATATCTTTTTATAATTCAGTCTTAAAATGTTTATGTGTGACCCATCATAGGCATGAATTATTTTATTTGGCCCACCAAGTGATTTTAGTTGGGCATCCCTGGAGTAAACAGATGATCACGCGTTTCTTTAATAATGATAATATAAAGAAAATAAATAAAATTGTATTAATCATTTAACTTTGTGATCAAATAATTACCATCAATATTATGACGTGTTAGTTGAAAGTTGGTGTTAGTAACCTTTATTTTTCTAGTTTCCTTTGTGTACGTTTAAATGCGAACATCACAAACGCAATTCAATATAAACAGAATGCATTTTATCGCATTCATAAAATACAAGGGAAATAAATTTCATCTTCAGTTCAGGAAATTCACACGTCATAAACTTGCAGAGCTACATTGAAACTCAAAGATTTACTTGAATCGCGTTCCGAAGAAATATCAATACAATTATATATTTACGACTAGTTCTAAAGTACACATGGAATAAAATATTGCCCATGTTTATTTACAACTTCTCTTTTTAGTATTGGAAATAAGACAACTCTTCAGTTCATTTTGATTTATTGGTATTCGCCAAATTTTAATCCATAATAAGTTATTTGCTCGCTTCTGGAGAAGAAAATCTCATGGGAAATAAATTTGAATGCGGCGAACCAGCCGTAGTGATCCGTTCTATTTTGAATATTATAAAAAACTAGTATTCGAACCCGGCTTCGCTCGGACCAGTTTGAGGTTATGTTCACCTCGGCGCGTAAATTCAGACGGGCCAAGTTGAAACAACTGGCAACTTAATGACCAACAATGCAAAAGGGAATAACAGACCCACAGACATACATACGCCGTTTCGGTTTTATATATAAGATATTTTGGTTCGTATGAAACTACTCGAGTACTCGAGTAATTGGAGTCTCTACACACACATTGATAACGAAACAAATTTACGGTCGAAACTTTCGCGAGCGAAATCAATTCGTTTGTTTGAACTTGCAACAACAATGCAAAAGGGAATTACAGACCCACATACATACATACGCCGTTTCGGTTTTATATATAAGATATCTATGTCATAAATATTCACCTTTAGCTTGTTCGGTTAGTGGATAGGCCAACATGAAAATGTGGCATCATAAAGCTAGATGCTGAAAACATTATATGTGAGTGTCATTTAAATGCACGACGGAAATGAAGACCTGCGCAAATCGATCTAACCGTACACCGGACCGATTGGTCAAGTTGACTTAGTGGCTAATGAAACAAATAAAAAAAAAATCATACAAATTTTCATACGGAGAGCGAGTACATCTCAACTCATTGAAGCTTTTCTTTCGTCTAGAACATATGTTCCACACCTTTTCGGGTGGCGAACCCTTTTTATAAAATCCATTCGACCCGCGACTGCCAAAGCAATTTAAAAAGGCATTTTTTATAAAGTTATTAAAAACAAAACAAAAGTGTATTAAATTGAATATTTGTCTTATATTTACAGTTTACTATAAATATGTTGCGGCTCACGCAGATGAGCAAAAATCGGAATGCGGCCCGGAGGAAAAAAAGGCTGAGTATGACTGATCTAGAGGGATTGTTATTAAGTGCGCGTCAAAAAAATTTGGGGGTTGCTCCTAATACACTCCTAGTTAAGAAAAATCGTAGATACGCTTAATGTTTTCTATGTCACTGGATAGGAAAGGAGTTCGTCTGAAGATGCTTCTCATAGTATAACACACCCACCAGCCGAATAAAAAGTTTTCAATAATATGCTAAGTCATATAAATATGAATAAATCATAAGAACGAAAAGAAAAAAATAATGTGTAATCAACGTCAACTTGTTTCGATGCTTTACATTTTTAGTAGTAAACAGTAATCCCCGACGGCGCGTAAAAAAATACTAAAAAAATACTAAAAAAATACTAAAAAAATACTATGAGAAAATATGTATAGCGTTAAAAAGATCGAGACATTTTAAAAGTAGAAGAATATACTTAAAAGTATATAAAACTTTTATTTAATTAGAAATTTCTAAAATCTAATTGATTTCAGCATGAAAACCGTCTCCATCATTCAACAGTGGTTTTTAATGATATCAAAAAATAATGGTTTCGTTAATCAAAACAAACATTTTTATAACTAGATGTTGTAAGCATGTAAGCAAATCGAGCGGAACAATATAAGTTCTTCACGTTTTCAAATATTAATGCATTTTCTTCACCCCCATGAACATAGCCTTCGATGGGCATTTCAATGGCATGATCCTGCATCTTAGTACTAGCGTGCACCATCAATTTTTTCAGGTTCATCGTGTTAAATTTGGGATGACGGTATAAATAAACCATTGGTTTTTCTTCTCACTATCTTTCGGGTGGGACTAAGAAAGGTTCTTTTATATTTCTTGACGTCACTGTAGTATATTTAAATTCACCATTAGTCTTTTCTTTAGGATTATCTAATATATAAAAATCAATGTTTGTTTGTTTGATTGTTCGTATTTTATGCGTTGCCATACACTTCATCCGATTGCGATAAAACGTTGTCAACTTATTGCTTGCACTTGCGCGAAGGTTATAGGTATAGTAAAATCAAATAGTCTTACAGTAGGTATTTTGTATAAAAATCTTTTTTTTTTTTTTCATATTGTATGCGCTGCCATTCATTCATCGTTCATTTTGACAACTTATTGTTATAGGCATAGGACAATTTACTTTCAGTAGGTTGCGCGTGTGTAGTACCATAGACAATCGTTAAAAGACAAACAGCAAACGTCAAACGGCAAATGTCATCGATACCGATCAATTTTAGTGTAATTAGATCGAAATTATCTATCTAAAATATTGTATTATCTATATAATAATCCGAAAGCTCTTCAATAAACACAAACTTGATTTCTTTCTTTGGGTGGCATTGCTACGCTTGCCAGGTACCGGCTGGTATAATATAAAAATAAGTTTAAAATAGTGATATTATGATATGCCTTGTTATGCACGGTGTCCTTCCTTTGAACTTTTATACATAATGAATATTTATATCAAATGATTGAATTATTTGATTGCAATTATTCATATTCATTACCCAATAATGATTGTTTTTTCAAGAATCCTTTCGCCACCGAAACTATGAGAATCCTACATAGCAGATTTTTACTTTTCTGTCTTATCTGTTATTGTGAATTTACACGATATCAATATGAGGATACATTCAAGTTTAGAACGAATAAAAGCTCACAAGAGCTGATTTCGTTCATTATATAATATACGTAGAAGAAGTATCAACATATTTTTTTATTTATTAAAAAAATGCATCATCAATGTTTAAGTGTTACCAAATTATTAATATTTTGCAATCTCAATCGTTTCCGTTAGTTACCAAAATAAACGTTTTGATAATCGCATATATTATGTTATTATTTTGGTCATTTCAGACAAAGCACGCAATGATTATAAATATATTAAAAATTAATCATAAAAAATCATTTTTTGTACAAATCATTACATTCATCATAACATATCACTCTTGTCTAAATGATTTCCTGTTGTTATATGTATAAAAACATCATTAAATGGTATTTTATTATATTTTCATGGACAAAATTTTAGTATAAATAAGAACACTTTGTATTTCATACTATTGTTAACCAAATATCCCTAGTAGAGCTCTTGTGTCTTTATTATATTGATAGATATATTTGTGTATATTGAATTGAAAATGTATAGTAAAATATTTTTTACAGTTGCGCTATGCTTATTGCTCAGTGATAGAGCAAATGCACTTTTCGACATGGCTGAAATCATCCTGAAGCATTCACAAGATTTCATGAAGAATGGATCAGACTGCAAAGTGAGGACCGGAGCAACTGACGAAGACATTGCCGTATTCTTCAGGAAGAAGCTCCCTGATACCCAAACAGGCGACTGCATGATCGCTTGCATGATGGAGAAGATGGAAGTCCTGAAAGACGGAAAGTATATGAATGACGCCGCTCATGCGATCGCCCGAAATATTCTAGGTCATGAGGATATGGTCGCTGATCTCATCGGTGACGTTGGCCAGAACTGTGCCAAGAAAGTTCCTGCAGGAGAATTGTGCGACTATGCCAAAGGTATTGCCCAGTGCGGGTTCGACCATGTCAAAAAGTTCAGAGAAATGGTAAAAAGTGATTAACAAGATAAAAAACAGACTTCTCACCGAGTATTTGAAGATAAAGAACGGCGATTGATCATTATACGATAAACAAACCAAAATGTTTATATTTTTTATTGTCTTTATTAAACAATTTAAGTGTGATGAAATTTGTGTCATTTAATATTTTCTACCATTTCAATGCATCATATCTTATGACTTTCTTACCTAGTATGACACCGTTCGTTCATGTGTGTCTTGTGTCAACTTTTCTCAGCTCTAATCTATTCTGAAACGTACGCTTATATTGAGAATTTTACGATGCCACATTCAGAAACACAGGTCCCGTAATTAAAAGGAGAAAAGGGACAATTACAATTCATATATGAAACTAATTTTACATATTTCTACTTCTACATGAATTCTGTTGCTAACAATCAAGGTTTCGCCTTTTGGCATCTTCGGGCATTTCAAGTTCACGAATAAGCTTGATCTGTTTTTAGCCAGAAAACTCATGTTAAATTTCAAAATTCAAACGATTCAAATGTGATATTGAAATTCCATCAAAGACCTTCAGTCGAAATCCTAAATTAAATGGAGAATTTTTTTTTTGGTATTCAATAATAAGCAAAATAAAAACGTAAATGTAGTTCACATTTGAATAAGCACAACTCGAGTAGCGCATGGCTTATGAGGCCCAAGTTTCCATCACGATTCAATAATGTATTCAAAGGCAGGTAGATTCATACACAGGTCGTTTACCACAACGACGCACTTTTTTTTGTTTTTGTTTCAGTCGTGCGTTGGTCTTTGCAGAGTTGTGCAAATTCTTGAACACATTCATATATTTGCATTCTTTGAATATTTCAATTATTCGGTTTACTTTGTACATTTTCAGTCTTATCTTTTGTTTGTTGGTCATATTTTCTATGCCGCTATTTTATACAAAAAACCGAATATACGCACACAGTTGAAATAACTATTTGCAAGTACCAATCACAATAATATATTATGTTCTACGTTTGGCTTTATGACAGTTCTGACGAGGGTGTAAGCTGACTATATACAAAATAATATTTCTAGATATAATAAAATCTTCACCATTATAATAGAGTTCTACCAAATACGCCCTTTTTCTTTACCTCAGAATTATTTTGCGTGCTACTTTATCTTGAGAAATTTCTTTGTAAATTCATAGAAATAATTGAAGCATATCGAAAGCATGTGTTTTTGTAGAAAACACTTTTTAAGAATTCTGTGCCTAAGAATTTATCGGGTGATATTTTCTACCATTTTGATTACAATTTTTTATGGTCATTTCAATTGCAATTTTTCATTTCATCACGAGCCTGAAAAAAATTCAATTTATGACGCTAAAAGACCCATCTCAGCTCACAATACACCTACTATTACGGACTATGCGACTTTAGCATTATTTTGTTTTGACCTTACAGGACTTTTTGCCCATCCACCACCCGCCACGGCCATACGTCTGGTTTTAGCAGACATTTCCCGTGGCGTAACAACGTGAGGCGTTATACAGTTTTAGTTATGGAATTGTCCTGGGAGCAGTTGACCTTACAGGACTATCAAATATATATTATAGATAATAGATATGGTATTTTTTTAGTTGTTTATTAGGAAAAAATACTATACGCGGCATTACAGCTGAAGCGCGCATTCGCTTCACTGCATTTGAAAAATACAATATAGACAGAATCTTATATATAAAACCGAAACGGCGTATGTATGTCTGTGGGTCTGTAATTCCCTTTTGCATTGTTGGTCATTAAGTTTCCATAAAAACGAATATGAAAGAAAATATTTTTGAATTTTTATCGGCGAAGACATTTAGTCAAAATGTAATAAATTAGTCTTCTACTGAAATTTTCCCGGCTTTTATTATTAATAATAATGTTTATTATTTACGTGAAGGTATTATTTGACATTTCTTTGACAGCAAATTAGATTTTTTCCTTGAATTTGGACATTTTAATGGGCGAGAATGGGTCTGTCAACAAATTAAATAAAGTTTGTGATTTTATTTTAACTCTATTTTGGATGTTATATTTTGTGATATAATTATGTCGAATGATGTAAAATTAAATAATTATTGGTCGCTTAGTCCGAGCGACGCCGGGTAGCAATACTAGTATAACATAAAACAAAACGAGCATTCAATTGAGAATGGCAAAAAACACGATGTAGACATTAAAAGATCAACAACAAAAAACACCAAGTGCACTGCTGAAAATTTCCATCGCAATAGGCAGTGCATTGATCAGCTGAACAGTTCTTGTGGCTGGTGACTCAAATGAACAACGCTAGGATCACGTAGGTAAAAACTAGGGGCATACCAGTTTATAATATGCAATGTAAAAATACAAAACAGGAAATAAAGACTTGCCTGTAGGCTTTGAATTTTTTTTACAATCGTATCCATAGGTACTAGTTATACTGTCACATTCTTTCATATAATCCTTTTCGCATTCAATTTGGACCATATGGACACTTTAAAACTGCTTGTTCAGATGTTGCGTAGCCTCTATTTTTCGAAGAGAGTACGGATAGGACTGGTTAGATAATTGGATTCGTTACGTCACTAGCAAAATGTCACATGGGTGTTGGAGGAGGTTTTAGATGATACAGATATACATATCTTCGAACAAAAATAAATAACTTCACTATAATTAATATAATAACACATTGTTTGTACTTTTTACTGATGAAGATCAGTTAAATAATGTCCGCGATGAGCAGAATCGGTCCTGATCTTAATAAATATAATGTGGAATAAGCACTAAAAGTGTGTTTTTATTTTTATTAGAAATATTAAAATCAATTGAAAAATTAAATTGAACAGACAGGGCTTTAAATCCGTAAGCTTCGCAACCGAAGCCGACGACGATGACAATCGACTACGTACCTCGACTATGTTGTATGCAAAATCTATCTTGAAGCTTAGTCGGCCAAGTAAATATAATTTAAAAGAATCCAAAAAAGGTAACAAAATAAATTGTACGTAATAGATTTAAAAACAGTTTCCTTATTATTCGTGAGCACCCTAAAAATAAATAAATATATTTACATTCATAACAGCCATTCAATAAATCTAAAGTTTCGACAATTACGCTAAACTTCCAAGGCACAAAAAATACTTAGTTTAACATGTTGTCGCCATTTTGTATGTATGTATGTATGTATGGAAAAGTTTCAATTAATTTCAGCTCCGTTGAACCGTGACAACGTTTTCCGAAAAGTTTTATTGCGTACTTGAAAAACACGTTTTGCAACCATGCGATGATTTTCACGAACCCGTAAACAATATGTCAAATAAGAGCAATGTAATGACTGTTCAAAAAATAGTAAAGATCTATAATTTGACGATATTTATTTATTAGAATACAATGTTTGAAATGAATCGAGCACTTTTTTTAACTACTTCCACAGATATTTTATAAATATCTTAGCCGGTTTCGCTCATCGCCAGCATTTCAAGTTATCATTTTTATCATCAAGTTACACGTTTTAAATCGTATACCTTTCTACTAATAATTGATATACAACACATTAAAAGTGAGAATACGTCTTGAAATCTTTGAAATTAAAAATCTGATATTGATGTTTTAAATTGAACATTAAGGCATTCAGTTTCTTTTGTTTCTGCCTTTACTTCCCTGCTAAAGCTACCTACATACATAAATATATATGAAGTAAGCAAAGCGGGCTCTTAGTTTCTTGACCATGTTTCGTGCTAGGTGGGTACGGACTCTTTATTTCTCTTTGCCACATTTAAGCTAGCTAAGTACTGATGTTTTAAAAGATTTTGTCAGCTGAATGCCTTGTGTGGGGAAAACACTTAGGAAACCCCTTACGAGAATGATTGTATTGGAATCATTATTATAGTAATATTGGTGTAAACTTGAAGAGTCTACTCTTCTTATAAAAGACATGCCCAGTCTCTGACTGAATAGGCAGGTTCTAGTTGTAGGCTATGTGTTTTATACTTCAGATGGTTTCTAGTATAAAACGCATTCGTTATTTATCTTTTAAGTTTAAAGATAAATATGAAGTCATTAAATTTATCTTATTTTTAATAAGTTTTTCACATCTCTTGACGATTGAGAGAGGTTTATAAGTTTTCACCGTCGCAATATGTTAGAATTCACTTACCCACTCAAATTTCAAAAGCTCCTTCAAATGCAAATAAATGAAAGCCCCCATTTAGAATCACTGGTTTATTATCATTGCAATAAAGGTCAAATATTTCGACGGAAAAATACCAGTGTACCGTTTTTTACTAATTCAAATTATACCTTATTCGATAAAGCTTAATCTGATACGCTATATTTCCGGCGTTACTGATAACTGAGCTTTGACTTTGCATAAGCAATTTAAGATTTCCTAAATAAATTATCAGCTATCAATATTTCGAAGCAGAATTTATTTCTTCCAGACAAATAAACAAATATTTTGTTTGACTGTTTATTTTTGATTCAATCAAATTTAAATTAAGTACAAGCATTTAAATCGACTTTCATTTCATCTCTCAACATGTTTATGAACTTTCCAATAAAGGCAACAATGTCTTATATTATTAATACTAGAACTATTTCACTAATTGAGAAAATAATCAAACATGTGTTACAGATATTTGATACGTCAATTCTATTATGAAACATAAAAATCAATATAATGAAACGTGTCACATCTATGTCTCAGATATCCGAACCATATTCGATGCTAAATTATTCTATAGCATATACCTACCTCACAAAATATTTATTTGGTACAATTATTACACTAAAGTTATTGTTTTAATAAAAATTTACATTAGATTTATAGTTGCTTGCAGAAAGAAATCTAGGACTTTTGTACTTTTCCATGAGTTTTGTTGCTTACGATACGGGTTTCACCTTTCAGCATCTTCATACATTTCAAGTGCACAAATAAACTTGAACTGACGTGAAATAAATCGTTTGTAACACTTATGTATAGAAATAAAATTAAGTGACTCATTTCAATTACTATCATTGCAATCTAGATGAATTAGCAAATGTGATGAGTTTGATGAGTTTTAATGAATTGGACAAGTAGTTGTATGGATATTTTAAAATATGAAAATATGAAAGCAAACTTGGTAAAAATATATCAAAAATAAATAAAGCAGTAAAACCTCGACATAACGGACTAATTGGGGGGAGGGGGTATACAAATAGGTTTAAAATAAATCAAAAACTTTTTTTTTGAAAATGCACTATATTTAGACATAACAAAAAAACAATCTATTTAATCGTCTTCGGACACTCGAGAAGTGAAGTTTCTGTTTGATATCGACGCGCTTGCTTTCGGTAATCCTACTTTGATTATGATGGCCGCTAAAAATTGGTTACATGCGGTGATACTTGAATTTAGGCATGTATAATATTAACAGGACGTTTTTAATTTTTTTACATTTGACCGGATCTTTTGTCCGTTATATCCAAAGTCTGGTAAATTGAGGTCCGAGGTATCGAGGTTTTACTATACTGCGCAATGGCGTCATAGATAAAATGTATGAACAGGCAAGTAGTAAAGGTAATACATTGCGATATGCTTCGGTAAAGATCGGATTTGAATGAATAAGTTCTAATCTCATGGTACTTAAGAAACACAGGCACAAAGAGTGTAAACAAGGGAAGTAATTTCCTAGGAGAATTTTCTGCTGTTGACATAATAAAACACCAAAACGAGATGACGAAAAGTAAACACGACCTAAACATTGACTTTTGACTCGTAGTAATTTAATTACTCTTTATTCTGCTATGAAATATTCATACTCCCTTTCATAATCCTAAGAGTCATCCACTGCTTAAAATATGTATTTATTACTAAGGATACGAGGATTAGGACTAGACTAGTGATAAGCTAATCGCTGTCACTATACGTCGCACTTTGTGATCGGACAGGTTGTAAAGGATTTAACAACATAAACATCCGTATCGTTGATGACAAAACTCATAGAAAAGAAAAAGAAATCGAATGATTTAAATTTTTTGTTAAATTGTCGTATATTTCCCTTGAGAGACCAACACCCTAAATCAAGGAAAATTTTAATATTGTCCCAACGAGTCATATGGGGTACCCGTATTATTAAAAAAATTGTAGACGAGTGAACTGTATTACGTAGTGATTTGTTATTAATGATATATTTTTATGGATATCTACTAAATACATGCTGATTCAGTCTAGAAACTTTTTCAAAAATAAAACAATCATAAATTTTTCATTGCTTTTGTTAATACTTTATTTCCTTTATCGTATTTTTTATTGGACAATTAACATTCATTTAATATATATCTTTTGAGAGTAACACTATATTGTAAATTTTCACATGGTTTTAAAATGAAAATGATTCTCATTTTTCATACTCTTACATCTATGGGTACTATATTCAGACAGATCAGATTGATAGCGAATCAATATTCAATTCGGAGAAAATCACAACTTAAAAATATTGTAAATTCATTTTATTTCACAAGGGAAGATATCTCATAGGGATATAAGCACAACCGATTAACATATACACCGCTTTAAACTTAATAAATATATTTAATTAACACCATTGATGAAAAGTTGATAATGTGAAATTTTAAATGATGTGCATCTTAGGTAATAGATAGATAAGATAAGTGGAAAATCCTATTGCATATAAGTGAATATTTCGTTCCTGATATGAATTTTCTACCATTTAGAGTATTAACTTAATATTTATGTCTAAAACTACTGCTTCAGAAAACTTGAATAGTTTTGTTTAATACACATCAAATATTTTATTGTAATTCTGTTCTAGTTTAATTTGAAATATACCGTATTACATCGAATTTAAAATGCACTTAAATAGCAATCATAAAAATATCATGAATATTTCAGTATGATAAACGAAGTCATAAAAGATAATAAAAAAACATTAAATGCAAGCATATTTCGTATATCAATTCTTTGACAGTATCCTATTATTTTGAAACATTTATTTATTCGGAGTCATTGTTATCTGTTGTTTCATGCAAAATATCTTTTTCTGTACCATCAAAGATATATGAGATGTTGCATTTCTTAGTGTATTATCCTACACATTTTCTTTCTTTTTTTTTCTCACATCTCAAGGGTCATCTAAGCTGGTGCATTTTTGACAGCGATTGTAAAATCACCATCTATTATAAATTGTACAAGAAAGTAGTAAAAGAACATCTTATATTCGAGGAAATACGGTATTATAAATTTAAATCGGAAGAAGACAATTGATTATCATATTTTATAAAGAAAGAATCATTCAAACTTTATTATTTAAACACTGTAAGATGATAGAACTAAATATTATAATATTAGAACAAACTTAATTAGAAGATGTGTGCTATTATTACCGAATCAAGAAAATTCAACACGTTATTTATATTTTACTGATTATCAAAATACTTAACAACAATCAGTTGCAATCCTCTTACTAAAAACAATGAAATTATGACTTTGGATTATAAAATACATTTTTTAATATAAAATTTTAATATTTTGAATACCAAAAATTGTTAAATTGCCGATTAAAGGTGAAACGAATTAAATTATTAAGACATCCGTAGATAAAAAAAAACATTTAAGTCGACAAAATTTAACACACTGGAATGTTGAAAACGTCTCCATTGATTAAATCAATTTTAATACATTGAGTGCTAATTACTTAACATGGAAAATAGGTGGTACTATTTTTTTGCATTGAGCTTTTCGACTTTACCATTTAAGCACGCTTTTTCCACTTGATACAGTAAACGGATATTAAAATAGTGTATTAATAAATCCTAAGTCAAGTGAGTATTTTTAATATTTCAGTAGCTACATTTTATCAATTTATTGTTTAGATGTAATAAAAAAATCATTTGGCAATTTATTTCGTTTACGTTAATAATTAAAAAATTTCACCATTAAACGTTATTAAATATTGACAGATCAATTCCATAGATTTTAAATATATTATACGAATAAATAATGTATGGTTATAGGAAAGAGATGTCAGTAGATTATAATTATCCATGAATAAGTATTTATTATAAATAAATTAATACAACATCGCACTATTCTTAAAACATATATGAACATCAAATATATATTAGTATATTAACAATATTCTGTGACATCGCATTTAACCTACTTTCTGTTTCTCATTCCCATTCAATATTTGAGTCTTCTATCGGAAGCCCTTCCCTTGTCTATGATAAAGTATTATCTTCGCCCATAAAGCATCGCACAACCATGAAAAATAATGTTTTTTTTCTACAGTACGACCAGCTTAACTTTCCGCAGCATTTCCTTAACAATACAAAATGCTGTTTTTTGCCGGGTTTACCACATGATACATGTAAGCTTGTCACATTTTATTAAAATAAATAAGAAAAATATCTGACAAACTTTTTTATTTAAATAAGTTGGGTTCAATTTTTTTTTCTTAACTGCTTGATTACTCTTCGAGTCATTTATCACCATATAAAATTTAAAATAACTTTAATTGTGCTACTAACTGTGACACGTGTTTCGCTTCTTTCAGAGGCATTTGCAGCTCATTAGTTTAATAGTTTGTAATGTTAACGTCATTAGTAGCATAATTATTTTTTTGCTTTTTCGATTATATAACTCCCTCCTTTTTTCCCGTAAAAGAGAAAAATCCCAAACTTCATTTTGTAATTTTATCATTCTAAAATGTTAGAATCAATCTTGCTTCATTACTTAAGCAAACTTTGCGATAGTAAGCCCGAAGATGCCTCTGAAAGAGGCGAAACACGTGTCACAATTAGTAGCACAATACGTGGATTAATCAAAGTTATTTTAAATTTTATATTAAAATGAACTTCCACAAAGTTACCGCCGAAACCAT
This sequence comes from Himalopsyche kuldschensis, assembly GCA_028554975.1. Lineage (NCBI taxonomy): Eukaryota > Metazoa > Arthropoda > Insecta > Trichoptera > Rhyacophilidae > Himalopsyche > Himalopsyche kuldschensis. The sequence goes on from JAHFWI010000036.1 coordinate 3,703,147, forward strand.
CGAAAGTATTTATCACCATATTCAAAACAGTAAACCCTTTTTTTATTGGCAAATTTTTACTAAATAATTTTTTTTTTTCAATATTTACTGTATATTACTTTCGGTTTCACATTTCGGCATCTTAATGCATTTCAATAGCACGTATGTACTTGAACTGACCCGGAGGCCCAGGTCGTTAGCTACAAAACTCATGGAAAAGTACAAAATTCAAACGATTAAAATTTGATATTAGCAATTGTTTTTATAAATATATGAATTGAAGTGGATATGGTATCATATTTAAATTCCATCAAGCACCTTCAGTCTAAATTCTAAATTATACACCCAACTCGTTTACGCGATCATTGGTAAAAATTTCTCACTGGATACTTTCATCAATTTCCTTTGTAATCAAATTTTGATTTTTGCTTCGTCCACACTCGTATCCTTAAGATGCATGGAAGTATTATTTTGTTTTGACTGGAAATCAAAATTATTAGCCGGCTTAAGCTGGTCGTACTATAGATACACACAATATGAATAATCTATGAATAAGTACATTTTCAATAATTGGACGTCACTTTTCATTCTATACAGATTTATCAAACAGCTACAATCTTATTTGCAATAACTTCAACCTCGAATATGAAATTGATTTCTACGTAACATATATTTCACAGTATTTTTTTTATCTATGGTTAACAATATAGAAAACCGATCAACGGTTTATACAATAAAATAAAATTTCACATTTACAGCAGTACACCTTTAAACTAAATACCATTGTAATACCATTAAGAATGTCCATGCTTATAAATACAATATTCATTCAAACTTGAGTGATGTGATGATGTCAGTATAATATTTCTTGCAAAATTAAAATTGATTATATTCCAGAATAAAAAATCATATACAGATTCTTTATTAAGATTCTTGATATTTACTTCATGAAGGTAGGCCGATCGTATGTCTGAAATTGTCTTACAAAATATAAACATTAATTAGTGTCTCTATAACTCACATTCAAAAAAAACGTTGACTTTAGGCATCTATTTTATTTTAGAATTTTTGGGTTAATTAAGTTGCTGAAAATATTTCGAAGTGGTGAATTTTAGTTCGTTATATTTAGCCTTTTAAAATAAGCAGCCAAATTGTATATTAATCGAATTATTTCAAGATGGACCGTTGCACTGAAAGACCAATAAATCAACGTAAAAAAATGTTGATTTCTTAATTGTGAACAACAAATTATAAATGCTTTTGTTTTTACTAAACTACTTGAAATAAATAATAAATCATGATGCCATATTAAATTCCACGAAAATTACGTTTTTTGTCATTTGAAGTATAAAATATATAAGTGTGGGATTTTTATTAAAACATAAACTATAACAACGATCAAGATTATTGACGACTGGAAGAGAATCTTGAAAAATAATCGACTCATATTTATGTGCTCAAAACAAATGGACCAAAATCAGGAAGTCGATTATTATATGTAAAAACAGAAGTATAAAAATATTCGCCAGATCATTACCTGACAAGACCAAATTTAATCATGTCAATAAAATATTTTAACGTAGAAAAATATGTTATACTTGAGGAAGAAGTATAAAAGACTTATAACAATATTTCCATTGAGCTTTGGGTGAGTTTAAATATTGGTTTTTAATATTATGTATAAGTCAAAGACAGATGTGTGTAATTGGTTTCTAATTGGCAAGCAAAGCTGATTGGAACCACTAGTACTGACTGAACGATTTTAAATGAAAATGAACGTGGAAGAATATTCATTCATTTCATACAAGTATTAGTTTTCTTACCATCATTTGGAACATATCATCTATAATTTTTATAATGCAAAAGAACGGATAGTAAAATTATAGCATTTTTTACTTGTTTTATCAGATGATCAGTACATTTATAACTAGCAATTTCAACTGAATCGGTATAGTGTTTTTACAGTATAAATTAAGAATTGACATCATAAAAGTGATTGAGATTTAATACATAAAATTATTCATCGTAATCAAATAAATACACCGACCTAATTTCAAGATGAGAGATACTTATCAGAACAAAATAATGCAAATTTAATATCATCTGACGACACCACCGTTGAATGATTGCTATCATTAGTCGACTCATTCGTATCTTTAAAATCAGCCACCAATTATGATAGTTAATGATCAACAAATTTAATTTTTTTACCACTGTCGACATGCTTCTGACATTCAGTAACAATAATTAGTATTACCTTCAAAACTGTACGCCTAAAACCATTTACTGATATAGACATTAAAATATTGATAGCATTTTGCAAATAACAAATCTCAGTTATTTTATGTTTTACACATTCAATACTAAAGGCTTTTTAGCATACGCCACTTCGGTCGCATTCATTTTTATCTCATCAGTCGACACGTCTATTTGATTGTTATAAACCACTTCTTTTACAGATGATTTTTGCATAGGATCATCATCTTCATCCACCTGTGTAACGAAACCCAACATTTCTACTTCAAACGGCTGCTCAGTTGAGGAAGACGATTTGTCATTCAAATCAATCTCGGTCATCAAAACATTTTTATGTTCTGCCTCTTCAAATTTGCTATCAACAAACTCTTTGATTGATGTGCTATTATTGCTATCTTCAACAGATGACATTACTTTCCGGAGCGAAATTTTGTCTGTATTATAAAGGTTATCATGTTTTACAGAGTTATCTTTACTAACTGTTGAAAATTCAATATTATCTTTTTTGTTTATTTTTTGAATGCTTTTATCAACATTTGAATCTTCATCTATTGTTGATTTTACTGAAGAAGACATCAGACCATATAACAACGATTGATCAAGATTATACATTGTTGTATTTTTATCATCCATTTTATTAACCTTTCTCCATTTTAGCCAAGCATCATCCATCAGCTTGTTGAGTTGTTCAGCAGTCCATTTTTTCGGTACCTTGCCAACATATAAATCATCTGTAGATACCGTTACTTGAGGATCTCTAGTATCTTTAACTTTTGGAGGTTTTTTCATCGAATCAAACAGATCACCGCTCAGCCATATTTCAGTTATTGGTCTATTTTTACGTTCATGTGTGTTTTCGTAAATTACGTCTGGATTTTCATCGTCTTCAAAAACTATTAATTTGACAGAAGTTCTCATAATTTTGTTCAATGAAGCTATGTCATGCTCTCCTGTAATGACCACATTGTCATTTTGGTCTTCCAAATTTTGTATTGTAAGTGATTTTTGAATCTCCATTGGAATTACGCTCTGAGGCCAAATTTTAGGCAATGGATCAATTTGGAGATCGTTAATTTCTTGCGATGTATCAGTTGCAACCGTCGATTCTTCTTGATTCAAATTATCCTTATGCTTCGTATCGGAAAGTACCCCCTGCCATGGGTTCTCTTGATTGTCATCATCCAAAGATTGACTTCGAATTTTTGATGTTTTCCAACCCATCTCATCTTTACGATGGAGGGCGCCTGGGGCGTGACATCACTCGAGCCTACATTTTGGATTCGACGGATATCGCTCGGCCAATCCTTTGACGATGAGGTCGTACTGCTTAGTGTTCACAAGCTCGTGTCTGTATCTCCAGGATCGTCGCTTGGATTTGGTTTTTATTCCAGGAGAATGGCACAAAAATGCGCCATTTACAACTACAAAATCATACGACTTCAAGCACATCTCCAACATCTGTAAAAATATCTTCTTTTTAGTTTTCTCATTCAATCAATATCTATATTTTATTCAAATATTCTCATAAATTATTTTTCATTTTACCATGCAATATCTTAATAATTAAATGAATACGATGTACAGATTGTGAAAAAAATGATCTTAAATTAAAACATAACATTAACTAATTCACTAGATTGAGTAATAAATAATCAATGTATATACGATTCCCGTGGAAAAATATTTTATAGCACAAATAATTTTAAGATTAGTAAGATTTCGGAATATCGCTATGTGATGACCTTATGATGTTTCCTTATTTTTATATCAATTCAATAGGTTCAACAAATATCATTTTAAAATAACTCTTCGTAAAATTTAGAATACTCTAAGCTTTCATAGAAGTTTATCCCGTCTTTAGGCACAGTAGTCCAGAGCATAAAGCTTAAAGTTGTTTAATTTTGATTTTAAATTTATGAGCTTTGTCACCTGTGTCATTTTATCCTGTCGCCCCTCCCAGGAGAGCGTCTCACTGTACCAAGGAGTGTGCTTTGTTGCTATGAAGATAGGCTCCCATCTGTGGTATGGATACTGACGTTTGGTGATGGCAAAGGGCTAAGAGAAAATGGAAATATGTTACAATAATTTTATTTTAATCATCTTCTTATTTTTAAATAAAACGCGTCATTTAGTACTATTTCGAGTATCGCAAACATTATCAACTAATCAGCAAAACCAGTCCTGATCTTAATCAGATTTTTTTATTTATTTTAATAATGCCTTTTCACCAAGAAGTGACAATCAACACCTTAACTGTGCATATTGGATATAATAATATATCAATACTATGTATATTTAGAATCGCTATAAAGTTTCCCAGCATTTTTCAAAAGCTTTAACTAAAAAACAATCCCTGATATCTATCTAATAATGAAAAACCCTTCAACAACTCAAACCAGTTATTCTATGCTATGAAAGCTTTCTCAGTTGACATAAAATTTTAAAAAATCTTGCAGGAACCTCTTAAATTCATTATTATTGTCTGTGCAACTTTTTTCTAATTATGATTGGTAGTTGAAATCAAAACATAAGTAAAATGAATTAAGATCTACGCTAATATATAATACATAGTTCTGGATTGTCTTATTTGTTATATGAACGATCCAAACCGTTTACTGACTGATCCGTGCATCTGAATGCCTGAAGATGCAGAAAGGCGAAACATGGTCGTAAGGAAGGAAATTTGATCTTCATTAAAACATAATGTGTTGTATTGCTTAGAATTGTCAGGAATAGATCATTAAATTTACGTTTTACAATACGATTGTTTATCGCCGAAAATAAATATTAATTTATATGTTTGTAAAATCTTATATATAAAACCGAAACGGGGGATGTATGTCTGTAATTCCCTTTTGCATTGTTGTTGCAAGTTCAAACAAACGAATTGGTTTCGCTCGCGAAAGTTTCGACGGTAAATTTGTTTCGTTATCAATGTGTGTGTAGAGACTCCAATTACTCGAGTATCGAGTAGTATATATATAAAACCGAAACGGCGTATGTATGTCTGTGGGCAGTGACGGTGGCGACGGGGTGTTGGGGGGTGCAAAGGAAGATTCAACAGTTTTTGCAAGAGTTCTTTCCTATTTATTGGATTTAAAAACACTTCTATAGCACGGACTTTCAATTCAGATGTTAGCAATACCAACTGTTTCTCTTCCGTAGTACGTAAAAATAGTTGAATCTTCCTTTTGCACCCCCCAACACCCCGTCACCAGCCGTCACTGTCTGTGGGTCTATAATTCCCTTTTGCATTGTTGGTCATTAAGTTGCCATAAAAACGAATATGAAAGAAAATATGTTTGATTTTTTTATCGGCGAAGACATTTAGTCAAAATGTAATAAATTAGTCTTCTACTGAACTTTTCCCGGCTTTTATTAATATAATAATGTTTTTATTTACGTGAAGGTATTATTTGACATTTCTTTGACAGCATATTAGATTTTTTCCTTGAATTTGGACATTTTAATGGGCGAGAATGGGGCCGTCAATATATGAAAGGGGCTGTGAAATGTCAATGCCAGTCTGAAATGTTCATTTTAATTCCATTTTAATTGACCTAGACTTTTTAATTTTGAAGAAATTCTAAGCGATAATTTTTTTTCCTGACTTTCTATTTCAAGCTTTACGCCATTCTTGACCTAAAAATTAACTTAAATACAAATTAATAAAAGTGGTTTCATTGCCAATGATTCTCGGTTACTAAATTATCCCACAGCTTATAAGTGGTTAATTGAATTGCTAAGAGCTTAGGAGGTTTCTTCGATTTAATTGCGCGTGCTTAACTTGTAAATTTTAATAGGGGCTTAAGCCTAGAATTAATAGGCGCTTGGTGGCACGTGGGATGATTACTTCAGTGCGCGGTGGCGGTTCTTCTACCAACAATAATTATCGGCGAAACACTTGACGCTTCGAAAACCTTCACATTTCGCCGAAGAACATCCGGATCAAAATAATAGGTTCACGCAATATCGAATTGAAATTGATTTTGAATTGCGAATTGGGTTTATCAAAACCATATTTCTACCGGTAAAAATATGCTACAATTTTTTTTTTAACCATGACCATTTTTAACCATTTTTTAAATATTGGCGTAAACAATGTCGGCAAACTTTTGTTTAAAATACCATAAACAATTTATAAAAATGCAAATCAATTTCCAATGTAACAATATTTTGGACATGTTGAATAACGAGATTGTAGTAAATATACCAAGGCTATATTTTAGGCTGACAATATTTTCAAACTGTCATTTATTCGTATCACTTGAATGCTGAAGTATATATTCGTACCGTATAATAGTTTGTACCTAGCATATCAGATTTCGAAAACATAATAAGAGATTATTTTTTTGCCATGTCCGCTCCGAACTTGGAGCTTATGGACTCCTCGCGGAGTTTATCTCAACATTGTTTTTGTCTACGAGAACTGGTTGTTAGTCAGTTGTTCAACCTCTTTTTTTCAAAGAGAGTAGAGATGGAAAGAAAAAGAGGACTAGGACAGGACTAGTGATTAGCTAATCGCTGCCACTATGCGTCACTCTTTGGGATCGGAAAGGTGGGAAGGTAAGAAGAGATTGCCTCTGAGCAGAATCGATTTATCGACTGAAAAAAAGCTGCTCGTACCGGGAATCGAACCCGGGTGGTCCAACACGGTAGCCAACGGCGTTGACCACTTCACTACGGACCGGGCATGTTACAATTAATGAAAATAAAATGTAACCATTACGGGGTCTTGCAGTTTATTGCTTTAATTGAAATTTACTTGGTAGAACTCCATTGTAACACGGCGGAAAAACAGCAGCGTGTTTTGGTTCTAAAAAATATAAACTCAATGGTAATGCCAATTCAATCAATGAATTGAACGTAGCTGATGAGGCTACTCGGGCAATTTATTTTTATATATAGTTCCGACGACGTAAGCTGATATAGCTGTCAAATCTATATGTGTATATTTTTTGTTGAACTAAAATAAAATGTTATTTGTTCATCGTTTTATAATGGAGTTCTACCAAGTAGCTTCCAATTTAATCAAATATGAAATAAATTTAAACTTCAGACAGTGAATCATTTGACCATGGTCACTCAAAAAATTAATTGTACCACGTGTCATTTCTCGTGTTGATAATTTCGTCATTTTATAAAGAAATACTCAAAACTTGTCATACAAAAGTTGTAATAATAAATGTTTCGTAAACTTTAACATTAGGCAAAACACAAAATGTCATTGATAAAAAAAAAAACCTTTTTATTGAAACTCTAACTGAAATGAATCCCGCAGTATGATTTTCAATACACTTGTTCCTATTATACGATATTTGAATTCCACACATTTGATGGTAAAAATTGACAGTGCAAATTTTTGTTTTAAAATGTCAGGGGCTATATTCGATAAGCTTTTAGACACAAATCATATCAAAATAATTGCCTCGAAACCTTCAAAATATGTACGTCATCTATCGGCAAATATTTTTTTTAAAAAACCGGGAAATGTTAATGTAATATAGTAAAGGCCCATATCCAATATCATACATAATTAAGAAAGATAATATAAGGTATCTCATTACCAAGTATTTTTCACGTCTCAGACAAAAATAAATATGTAAATGCCACTCATTTCAATAATCTCTCAATGTACAGTATACAGTTACATGAATCCTTACCTTTACAACCTTGCCAGGATCTTCTTTCAGCCACGCTTGGAGGTCAGGTATTCTTTGGCAATGACCGCACACCCATCGGTGAAAATAAACAGCTTTTCCTTCAGCGTACAGCTGTTGAAGACTGAAAAAATCATATAAGTTATATGTTTTTGTTGAATAATAAATTCGAATACGTGGTTTTCGTTGAAATTATTCTGTTATGTACTTCATGGGTTTTCAAAAAACCAAGAATGCCTGACATTATAAAACTGACGTCATCAGGGGAATAACAGCGTTTGTTAATAAAATAAAAAGAAACAAGTAATCTTCCATAACAATATATTTTGCAAATAAAAATACTGTACGTGAGATTAATCGATCATAGCAATATTTTAAAAAATATATATAGTGATTTATGATATTAGACGACTTTCCTTGCCAAGCGAGAAAAACTTTACCCTTGCAATCAACTGGGACTAGTTTAAATTCCCGCCAAGATAAAAATAAATGTTTTCAATTGAAATTTGAATTCTTGGACATTGTTTATGTGATGCATTTTCTCTTCGAGCTTGTTTTGAATTACTTTTTGTATGAGTTGATTTCATGGTGCCTTGGCAATTCGACATATAATATGATTAAATAAGATAAAATTTAAAAAAACTGACCTAGATTTATTTCTTGGAACATCTTCACCTGCTTCAACTTCAAAAACCGGTATCACAAACGCCAGCCTCCACTTGGGAATCACTCCATAATGACCGTTAATCTTGTGTCTCTTCATCATGACAGAAAACCTCGTTGCTAAACCTTCACTTGGAATCATTTCAACATCTGACACCAAGTTATACTGAGTATTCGAAGCATTCCGAGCTACGTTTCTTGCAACGTTTACCGGGTAAATCATTCCATGTCTTGACCTAAAGGTCCTCGTTTCTCCCATATCTGGAATGGAGCAATCTTTGAACCGAATATTCAGGTAATTTTCCCGTTTTCTTTTTTCCATTTCCAAAAACAGTTTGCTATCAAATTTAGGAGACTTGGAACGCAATGTGGAATTTGGTGTCCCATATGAAAAAACTGCGCTGTTCCGTGGTGTGCCAACGCGAGTTCTTGAAGTCCTTTCTTGACCTGTAGTAGTATTATATGTTCCGTTATTGAAGTTGATTGTTTTATTGAAAGACACATCGAAGATAGATGTTTTGTTTATTTCAATTTCTCTTTTGTATTTGTTGTTCGTGTGGCGACTATTTCCGTGGTCCAAAAATCTTGGGATATCATTTTCCGGATACATGAAATGCAAAGAAACTTTTGCCATCCCGTCGAAGCATCTGCATAATTGTGTGAACAACTTCATTGTTATGTCCAAATCGTAATCGGGAACAAACGCTGTGACACTTATTGGACCGTCCCAAAATCTTGCTATCTCAACGATGTGATAAAGGAACTCTGGTGTCACGTGGGTCGCATACGTGACTTGTCCCATTGCATATGATTTATCGTGCATTGTTCTTTCGATAGCGTTGTATATAACCCGATAAGGACTCTTTTTCCCCAATTGTGGAGACCCAGTAACAGTCACTTCATCCCAATTCAGTTTTTCTGGTAAACCGTAATTGTATCGGCAAAATGTTCCGTTTTCAGCTGGTAAAACACCACTCATAAAAAAGCCCGGCAAATCTTTGGCATTCTTCTTCCCGTTGACTGCGATCATTTCGCTGGACATGGAGTCCATAGAGCTTTCAAGGTTGTTTGGTGATGCCTTATGGCACAGCATTTGAAGGGTCATGATAAAGCATAGCACCAAAACAGCTATGATTACAATGCGCTGAAGCTTGAATACTTTAAATATAAGACACAAAATGACCGAGCGCTCCATCATTTTGATTTTTTTTTGATTATTTTTCGTTCTGAATCCGAATATTTATGTTTTTCTGTGAACTTTATTGGATTATTCTTCCAGACACTCTCTGAAATCGCTCCATATTTTTTTCTGAAAAAAAATATTTTTTTCTAATATCAATATTTGGTGAAATCTCCGAAATGAAAAAATCATCATTCAGCATAGTCAAGGTCTTATTTTTGTAACGAAATAAAGGCATTTGATAATATATACACATTTATGAATCAAATTTTTTTATAGTTTTAAAAGTAAAAAGCGTTATTTTTGTACAAAGACTATTCTATAAGAACTTAAAAATGCCGATAAAGTTGTTTTGGCTTATGCATGTTATATATATATGTATGTATGTGGATTTAAACAAGCCATCCTTTTTCATATGCATACGGGTTTATACATATTTTTTCGTTCATTATTTTACTATGTTAAAAAAAATATCATTGAAATAATTATTGACATCATAATATCTTCAGTATTTTGTGAATGAAGAGCATTTCACGAAGCTTGCAATAAGAATTATCAGAACTTTTTTTTAATTTTAGCGGATCTAGAAAAAGATTTACATTATATTGAATATGAATGTGCTGTACAAGATTTAAATGATTTAAAAATAAAATAGTTTTAAATAATCGTTATTCTTTTTTTTATGCATAATTTACATTTTTGAAACATATTGGTAATTTACATAATTGGTTTTGCAAAAGGAAGAAAAGCGTGAGTGAGGCAGGTAAACACAATTTTCTTATTTCTTTCCCATGGCGAAGGATGCTTTCCGAATGTAATCATTGGCTAGGTATGAAAATGAAAATGGAAAATCTAGTATAAATATCCTGAATCTGTATCCGCAATTATAATTATAGGCAAATATTTCCAGTGTTCATAAAAAAGAATTAACTTATTACGAATTACGAAAGTTAAATGAAATATCTGCTACTGTATTACTATGTATCTCATAGATTCAATATAATCGCAGACCTCGAAAGGGTAAATCTTGTAAAATGATCAGCGTCAAAACTAATCCTGAATAAATCCGTTCATGTCAGCTGAAAGCACGACCAAAATTAATATCAGCTTCAAACTTAGAACGACATTAACATAACCTCACTTTTCGAGTCGGTTTGACATTTCAGACAATATGGCGATTCACTTTGACAATTTTGCAGAATACACCTACATACATCACAGTAAAGCTAAAAAAGCATGCTCTATAAGCTTATGCAATGGATTGTTTACTTACATGATTGTTTTTATCACTAAAACATATGCCTATCCAAGGTTTATGGTCAAAACAACGATTGGTATTTACTAGATACAAAAAGCTCCGGGCGGCTTTTACGCCATCTATGAACGAATTAATAGAGATGGGTGGAAAATCAATACAGTCTGTTTTGTTGAGCTTTCCCTAGATATTTTCAAACAGCTGTTTTCGTAGAAATGCAATTTTAGGAGCATTCGTCAAAACCTTACCTATCGTATGAGAACTGGAATACTATAGACGCAACTACATAATTGTACGACGTTTTCGATAAAAATAATAATTTTTTTTTTTTTTTATTGAATTGGTTTTTATATATATTTATGTACACCATAAAAATAATATTCAAAATACAATACCTTCGTATTTATAGATTTAACATTCTCAAAAGATTTTTTTTTATCCTTCTTTTAACTAATTGAAAATGAATTTTATCATATAAAATAATTTCTTGACAACGTACCATAAAGTATGTTTTATTACAGTTCATGAGTATGTTTTACTATATATCGTCCACTTTCAAATTTAAACAAATGGAATATATACAACCTTTTAACAAGTTTTTGTTAGGGTTTTTTTATAGAGAAATTAAAATGGCTTTGACTTATTGTTAGCCAATCGGCTTGGCTCTTTTTTGTCTTGGAGCGATTTGATTTTCTTTTCTGATTAGCCAACCACCATTTTTAGAAACTATCATAAAATCTTCCCGTAATTTTGATCATTCATTCAGATAGACCACAGTAAAATTTATATTTCAAAATTAAATTGAATAAAAATAAATAATCACCACCGACTTTATAAATGAGCTAAACCGATCCTGATCTTAATAATTCTAACGTGGGATAAGTACTAAAAATATGTTATTATTTTTATTATAATGGCATTTCACCAAGTATCGACACCTTAAAAGTGATAATTGAAGTTTCTAAAGCGCGAATTTAGTCGATTTAAGTTTAATAAATACGACCTTCTGGTGTGAAAAGGTTCCTTATTCCTGCACTAATCCAAAGAAAATATTGCTACAAAAGCTTGAATGGCGATATGACAAGGTCAAAAAACTTTGAATGCTTTATTGTTTGTTCTATGGCGGGGTGCTTCAGACGTGATGTGTCTCCTATTTTAATGCTCGAGCAGAATTACTCCTACGTTGTTTCATTAATCTTTTAAATCACTGCTGAGGGGTGGATTAGGCATTATCCGTTAGTTGATTAAGTCATCATAACATTGCAGAAAAAAATAATTGTGTGGGCAGTATACTTAAACGCAGCATTCTGTTTTTTTTATAGTAAATAAAAATAGAATGAGAACGTCATAAAATATTGCTGACTTTACATTAAATGTAAGAGTGGCTGAGCATCTATCCACTTTCAGATGATATAAAGACACGAAAACTTTTGCTAATCATTTTTTATTTGAGAATCACTCGTTCGACACGGATGAAAAGGCCGATCACAACACGGGTGATCATTAATTATTTTACCAGGAAATATTAGAAATAAATAGGGTTCAGCTGAATAGTTTATCAATTTTAAATGAACAACTTAATCTTCCTAACTCATTCTTGTTATATCCTTTTAAAAAATATCATAAAATGTAAATTCAAACAATTGAAATAAATCTATTCTTTAATAATACGTCGGATTTAACCCACCTTATAAATTAGTAAGCATTTCCATACTCAATTAACTTGTATTAAAATTTATGACTGTATTGAAAAAGGTATTATTAAAAAATGATAAGAAATGAAACGATTCACCTTCTGTAGCGAATAAATGTGTTGATGTTCAAGTAAAAAGTCATGAACTCATATTTGTATCAATATTTGATCCTTAACATTTTGGAGAACAATAAGTCTTTTTGTTATTAGCGTATCTTAAAAAGGCGGTATGGAACTGATTTATTTGTCAGTCAGTCAGTCAGTGATTTATTTAGAATTCATTTCTGAACTGTAGATGTTATTTGTATGCCGCCTCGGTCCGTGGTGCAGTGGTCAACATCGTTGGTTACCGTGTCGGACCACCCGAGTTCGATTTCTGGTACGACCAGATTTTTCAGACAAAAAATCTTTTCTGCTCAGAGGCAATGGGTGTTTGTGTTATTAAAAATCCCATCCCACTTTTCCGATACCAAAGAGCGACGTATAGTGATAGCGATTAGCTAACCACTAGTCTTGTCCTAGTCCCCGTATCCTTTCCATCCCTACTCTCTACGTATAAGAGAGGTTGAGCAACTAATTAACAAAAAACATATGTTGAGATAAACTCCGTGAGAAGTCCATATGCTCCAAGTTGGGAGCAGACATGGTAAAAAAAATAGTATCAAAATTCGCCTTGAAACCTTTGAATTTTTAGCATTTAGTCAACTGGTTTCTTTTTTTCTATTTTTACTTTCTTGATGAAGCTATGTGGAAAAGGCGAAGCGGGCTCTTAGTTTTCTGACCATGTGTCTTGGGAAGGGTGGGTATAGAATAAGTCTTCATTTCCCTTTCCCATATGTATGTATACTAGCTAAGTATTGACGAGCCAAAAGATTTTGTCGGCTGAAAGCTTTGTGTGAGGAAAACACTTTCAACTTTTAAAAAAGTTCAATTCTTACCGTAATATTTCTCGTAATATTGGCGTAATCTTAAAGAGTTTACTATTCTTTTAATATATAATACATCTAAGTCTCTGACTGAATAGAACTAGTTGTGGGTTATGTGTTTTATACTTAAGATGGTGTCGAGTATAAAATGCATGTTTTTATTTAAGTTATTTTGTATTCATTTTTCTTTTAATTTTAAAGATAAACACGAATTCATTCGGATTATCTAAGTTAGAGTGAAGTTCTTCACTATTATTGATGATTGAGGGAGATACATGATTGCATGTTTGCAATATGTAATGATTTACTCACCCGCTAAAAGTAAAAAAAAAAAAAAAATGTGACATAATCGCTCTTTTAACTACTATGCTTTCAAGAGCGGAAATTGGTTGAAAGGGGAGTGAAAAGGCCGACGAAAGCCTCGAAGACATCTTAGTATTAAGATACAAATTGATGTATAAAAGTTTCCGTTCGAGAAAATCATATACATAGTTGTGCGTAGGATGGGATGCCAAAAGCATTCCCTATCAGCTACAAGACATGGAAATATAGTTACTTGTGTATATATATATACAACATCGGTGTATCATGGTAAAATAGGAAATATTGTTCATGCTACAGCTTGCAAACTTTGAAACAAATTGTTTTAGAGTTATAATTATTGGCCAATTTCACTTAAAGTTGGGAACTATCGTCATGAAATAGGCAAATAGACAAACATCGACTGTTCTAGAAACGAGATAGGGAAGTTTACAATTTGGTTTATTATTGATAAGGGATCGATCTGGAAGGCTTCATGCAATTTCAAACTACACTGTAGCAGCATATTGTAATACTATGATCCTACTTATTGCATTTAATACATGGCTTAGTACTGCCCAGCGGGGATGAAGTCTCCATTTACATTTACATCTTCATTTTTAAGGTGTTCACTGTCAATACTTGGTGGAAAGGCATTATAATAAAAATAATAACAAATTTTTAGTACTTTTTCCACATGAGATTTATTTCATCAGGACCGGTTTCGCTCATGGCGAGCATTATCAACTAATAAGGAATACAATAAAACAGTGGTATTTATGCAAAAGTTAAGTATGAAAACAAGGTATGACAAACAATTGGTAAATCAACTAAGCAAATTACAAGAAAAATAGACTAAAAATAAAATGTTCAAGACCTCTTAGCAATGCAAAACTAACACTCATACTTAATTGATTTTTGATGTGTTAGTTTTGCATTGCTAAGAGGTCTTGAACATTTTATTTTTAGTCTATTTTTCTTGTAATTTGCTTTAATTTTTTTGCTTAGTTGATTTACCAATTGTTTGTCATACTTTGTTTTCATACTTAACTTTTGCATAAATACCACTGTTTTATTGTATTCCTTATCAGTTGATAACGCTCGCCATGAGCGAAACCGGTCCTGATGAAATAAATCTCATGTGAAAAAAGTACTAAAAATGTGTTATTATTTGTATTTACATCTTCATTGTATAAGTAAGTAAGTAATTGTATAATAGAGTAAAAATGTGTTTTTAATGCTATCATTCATAATCAGTGAAGTTTTACAAACAATGAATTAAAACAGTCTTGGTCATATTATAAAATTGCCGAATGCGTAAAATATATTTGCTTTTAATTACAAATTTCGACTGAAGGTGCTTGATGTAATTTCAATATAAAATTTAAATCGTTTGAATTTTGTACTTTTCCATGAGTTCTGTCGCTAACGACCCAGGTTTCGCCTTTTGGCATCTTCAGCCATTTCAAGTGCACGAATTCACTTGAACTGACAAGTATGTCTGACAAACTGTCCGTTCAAGTACATTAGTGCACTCAAAATGCCTGAAGATGCCGAAAGGTGAAACCTGGGTCGTTAGTGAGAAAACTCATAGAAATGTATAAAATTCAAACGATTCAAATTTGATATTTGCTTTTGTTTTTGTTTTTATAAATATATGAATCGAAGTGGATATGTTATCCAACAGCGATAAACCTTCCCATTTCATTTAGTTTTTTTGAAACCATGTTCTTACAGAATATAAAACCTTTCCTTAAAGAATCACCGAACTAAATCAAAAAATTACCAAAACATATAAATGTTTTTTTAATAGTAAGCGATCAACAACGATTTTTGGATGAGCAAAATTAAAAATTTCAAAACATGTATAACTTTATTATTCAGTGATTTTTAAATGAGGTACTAGGAATACATAATTGAGTAAATAATTTTTTTGCAACATGGTAAGTATAATAAAGTATTTAATAACTGGGACGTATTAAAAAGTTAAACGATAAAATCCCAATATCAAATATAAACAGAGACTTGATAGCTAATTATGACTCATTAACTGCCTACCGAGGTAATTTTTTTTTATTATGTACTAATATTTAATTTGTTTTACTATTTTTGATTATAATGTTAAAACAGAAAAACACTTTATCATCGACTTAATCAAAACAATGGTCTTGAATATATCGTTTTATCATGGTATCTTCTTTCTTTGGGCAAAGAATGTTCGCTCCGTATTTGGAGCATAAGACCACCATGCCACGACGCTTTACGATTTTCTGGCATTTCAGTTATTTGGCTTCCTCCTATCATATGCCAGCATCTTTCAGTTCTGATATTAAGACGCCAGAAGTCCCACCAATCAAAAGAAAACGCAAGCAAGGTTGAGGAAATACGTAGCTCGTCATCTCGCCAGTTTCGACGTAACAGTTCGCTGCCTAGATTGTTCCGTAATCTTCTACATAGTTCCTCACATAATAAAAAAAACTTCAGATACGACATCTATCGCAGAAGCTCAGTAATCTTTTTCTTCTTCGGGGTCATGTTTCAATACTGAAATGCAGAATTAGATGATTGCATGCATTAAATAAATAACATCTGGTGTTAATCTTGTACAGCTTTGTGACAAAAACAAAATATATTTTCATTACTATTTGAAAAATCAATCAAGTACGTTTCTTTGTTAAATAAAAACTTGGTTAAACAAGATTGCAGAACAGAACAGCTCATTGCAAAACTACAGATTTTTTCTTTTACCGCCATGCATTTAAATCATGATTTCAATAGTCATCTTTTACAAATACATAAAAAATAATTACAGCTAGTAAAAATACTTCAAGTATTCTGTAGCTAAATGAAGTTGAAAGCACATTACCTACACTCATGCAAAAGTTCTCAAACATGCAAAAGGTAGTATTTGAAATTAAGCTTTAAGTCTTCTGATTCTATGTGGCCAGTGTTTGATTGTTTGATTACGAATATAATAGTTTACATTATAAAATACCATGCCACATTTTCACCGAACTGAAATGAAAATATAATAAAATAATTTTACAAAATCGCATCCCGAATAGGTTTAAGCCGATTAGCGTAGCTTGCTAGGAATGAGGCTTTATCCGGGCATTACGATCGAATAATCAACCCCCTTTTATTCCCGGTAATAAACATACAGAGTCTTTGTTTTTTTCGTTTTGCGAAACATCGGGGCAAAAAATACCTATGTATCGTAATTTAATATTTTCTACTCCTACGCATTGGCCAGCTGTATTATGATCATAAAGTAAATACCTTACATTGAGTCGTAGCATATTGCTTGAGATGTATATAATAAAAAAACTAACATCACATTTTTTTTAATCATCATTAAAAACATATCCACTCTTTATGTATGTGTAGCACATGAGCACTATGAAGATGCCGGATAAAATGTAATCTGTTGAATACTTTGATAACAATTTGTTTTCAGTAGTATTTCAGGACTACTCTACTGACGTATGTATTTTAACACAAAATATTTTAACTTCCACCTTTTCCAGCTACAAATCTACGACAAATACAGTTCATATTTACACGCTTTTTTCGTTTCACATTCTATATACGTAGAAATGATCTTTGAAAAGACGATGTTTTTTCGGTAGTGATTACTCGATTTTTTTAATCCTTTGCTGATGTTATTCCCAATAATAAGATTGCTTATATACTGAATCGTTTTTCAAGTCACATTTCTTTCATATTAAATTACTCGACGAACCATTTCTTTATATTTATACGTTACCTCATATAACCCTTATTGAAGAAGTTGTGGGTCAAAAATAAAACACCCTCTTAAATTTAAGTTTCAATCAGATCTTTTTAAGCTGCTCGACAACGCTATATAGTCAAATATTATCGGTTAAATCTTCTTTTACACAATTTAATATTTGAATTAACGACAATATTTTTAGTATGTCCGTATACCTCCTTTACCGTTTTTATTGTCATTTATGTATATATAAAATTATACTTAGTCCTCACAGCATATAGTAGGATATTTCAATAGGGACGCTCAAAATATGTTACTTTGTCCTGCTGAGTAGATTATTCATTGTTTAGTGGCCAAATTTGAGTCAACCAGTTTGGTAAATAATCGGCCAACACTTACCTGTACGTCATAAAAATACAATATCTGGTGAAAACATTGCTGCTGTGTGTGAAAGTGTACAGGAAAACCCAAGGCAGCTTATTTCTCGTTGTTCACAAGAACTTGGCTTTTCTGCGACTTCAACTTGGCGAATTTTGAATCGGGCCTTATGTCTGCACCCGTATAAAATCCAACTAACCAAGGAACTTCAGGTAAACGACCGCAGACAACGCCTGATTGGGTTCTGGAGCAGTTGGAAGTTTACCCAAATTTGTCAAAAAAGTCAACTTTAGCAACATGGCCCATTTTATAATGAATGGATATTGGCAGACATTTGATGCTATATTCCATATTTAATGCCGTAAAATATACTTACAAATGAAATTTAAATTTAGTCGAAATCTCACAAACAACTTGTTTTATTTACATTTCAAAACTAAGCGTCCTTATAAAAAGACCCTTATATATATTTTTAAATCCAAGCCCGCTTCCAAATTGGAGTATATGGACCTCTTACAGAATTTATCCCAACACATATATTTTTTTCTACCTTCACTAGTTTTTACTCAGTTGGTCAACCTCGAGAGAGTAGGAATTTAAAGGATACGGAAAACTATGTATAACAGGACGAGTGGTTAGCTAATCGCTCTCGCTCACACACATCATATGATATATGTATTTATGGATAAACATACATAGATTTTCATACAGATATATACTTTTTATATATGACTGCTGACGACTTCTCTACAGTCCGCAAACATTTATAATCGAACCCACCCAAATACACACAAAATAAATTGAGAAACTTTTAAAATTTTCCAGAAATGTCTTAGTTAAAACAACAAAGCGCACAAAGTTCGCTAAAAGAAAGTATCATTTCAATAATAACGCCATTTTAGAATCGATAATGTTTCCAACGAAGCGAAGCCATGAATAGATCGAACTAGTAACTACAAGAATAAACAATATTTTCTCCGTATTTTCACAATTTGCAAGTCGCAATATTTCATTTTATAAACTTCGCGTACATATTTTGCAACAGTGATTTTCTTTTCTCGTTGAAAAGATTTAACAGTTTTTTCTTAGTATAGAAATAGCAAACAATGTTAAATAATAAAATTATTTTCTTTGGAAAATTAAACATTTCCATTGCTTATTTTTTAAATAATTGCGATATCTGAATAGCATGATTCTTTTCTAAAACTTTTGTTTATTACAAAGCTTTTTAATCTATGTTCACTCCCAATGTAGAGTAAATGGCTTTCTAATCAATGTTATCTATGCATATTGTTGTTGCTTGTATGTATCTCTGTCGCTCAATCTCTCTTTAGTTAGATGCGAGTAGGGATATAAAGAATAAGTCTAGTACAGAGCTAGTGGTTAGCCAGTCACCCTCGCGATGCCCTGCTTCTAAGATCGGATGAGTTGGAAAGAGTTTTTAGACAACGCAAACACCCATGACTTAAAAACTTTGCTCGCAATGGGACTTAACCCTACAAAACAGTATTACAATTATATTTTCATTGGATTCAATTTAAATTGACCACTTAGTTATTCCACTGGTTGTGTTACTATTTGTGTCACAAAAATAGCCACTTTGGGAAAGACTTCTTATTATACAAATACTGCTGTCGTATTTTAAATCATTCGAATGAAACATTTTAACCAAATTGGGTGCAAATAAAGTTGCATTTAAGTATTAAAAAAAGAATATACTTCCCAATAAGTAGCAGCCCGTTTACTGTCGGTGAGTAGTAGGGACTCCAATTACTCGACATCTCAACTACTCGAGTATCGAGTAGTAAATTTTTAAAATACTCGAGTACTCGATTATACTCGAGTAGTTTCAGATGTACCAAAATATATGTTATTTATTCAAATGTATATACATATATCAATAGATAATAAAAAATTAATAAGTTTACTTTATTTCATTTATAGATTTATTTCAATTTATGAAACCTATATTTCAAAAATAATAGATACATATATAATTAAACGTCTTCAATTTTGATTAGGTTTGAAGTTTGGTTTTTTTATTCCCGCAGTAGAAAAAACTCTGTTGTTGTGGACGTCAGTTTAAAATTTAACAATCAATTAACTAGTTCTTTCTAGTTTTTCTGTCTGCTGTTTAAAAAAAATAAAATTTGGAAATAAACCTTCATTTGTAAATTACGAGTATTACTCGAGTATTTTTTAAATTACTCGAGTATCGAGTACTTCAAAAATGGACGAGTATACTCGAGTATCGAGTACTCGATACTCGAATTGGAGTCTCTAGTGAGTAGAGTATTGGATACGTCAGTTGTTTTAACGCTGCTATTTGTGTGACCGTATGAGATTTATGTGTACATCATAATAGTGATCCAATCTAGTGACGTAACTAGCAGATCTGTGGGCACGTAACACTGGCGAGCATTGTATGTCTCGGTAAAAACACGTTCATTGTATATATTGCACTACATATTTCTTTCTAAAATTGAAATAAATATGCTATATAAGGTGACGGATACAATGAAAAATAAATTTCAAGACGAAAATTGTGTTACTACATACATTGGTCAAAATACCAGTTAACGTATACTTGATTCTGTTGAAACATATAATTATAATATTGTCGTTAAGTTGATTTATTTGATAACATTATAACATGTTACTTGGTAGAACTCCAGTATGACAAGGTAAAAATAATATTAATTTATTTTATGTCTACAAAAAATATATTTTAGAAATTACGGCTTACGCTTAACTATTTTTAAACTAATCGAAAAAATATAATGTACTTTTTTTATGAATAAAGCACATTGCTATTTTTCACCGTATATAATCTGTTTTTAAAATATATATTTTACTTTCAAAAAACTGTTATTTTTCTCCCATGAAACATGTTTATAGTAAAAAGCGATAACAGTCGATTGCCATAAATATTTGAATCACCTTGTCGCTCCTAGAAAAAAAAATTGGACGCCCCTGCTATAGACTCCAATGTTCTCTTTCGTGTCATTTTCCCAATATTTATTTGATATCACATGAACATTCTTGCCTAGCAACGATACATTCAGCGATCACATGGCATACAGCTAAAGTTTTTGACTAAATTTATCGATAAAATGTTTCACGTTCATCTCTCTATACGAGGCATGCCCAACCTTGGCCTGCGGTCCACATGTGGCATTATTGCTGGTTTTTTATAGCTCTTTGAGGTTTTCAGCAAAAAAATCATTTTGTTATAGTTAAAATGTATTTCTAAATATGTGACGTATTTTTTGATTTTTTCTTGCGTGTTGCACTCCATGGCCAGACATTCATTTGTAGTTATGCCAATTTTTAAAGACGCCCTAAAAAAGGTAGCTAATAAAAAATTTTAACAATATAGGCAACAAATGATGTGCAATATAGCGCCATTTGGCACCACATATCATGATTTTACAAATCTACTGCGATGCGTGACGTCCATATAACCGGTTGAAACCAAAAAATATCATGTAATAAAAATAAATGTCAAATTTGAATTTTTTGAATTTTGTACTTTTCCATGAGTTTTGACGCTAACGACCCGGGTTTTCGGGCAAATTAGATATTGAAATTTCATCAAGCACACTCAGTCGAAATACTTAAAAATAAATGTGCTTGGGATTTTAAAAACTCATTCAATTATTTTAACTGTGAATTTTTTGATGGTTCGTGGCGCAGTTTCAACGATTCCCGGTACGAGCGGAATTTTTCAGTCGATAAATCTGTCCAAAGGCATGAGTGTTTGTGTTGTTGAAAATCCCTTCCCACCTTTCCGATTCTAAAGAGCGACGCATAGTGACAGCGATAAGTTAATCACTAGCCCTGTCCAAGTCTTCGTATTCTTTCCATCCCTACTCTCTTCGAAAGATAGTGCTTGTGCAAATGAGTAACAATAAGTTCTCGTAGAAAAACATATGTTGAGATAAACTCTGTGAGGATCCCATATGCTGCAAGCTGGGAGCGGACATGGATTAAAAAATAATAGTGAAATGATTTTGCATGAAAAAACAAAAATATCTTTTTTTTCAGGCTAAAAATATTTATATGTGGCCCATTAGAGACATGCATTATTTTTTTGGCCCAACAAGTGATTTTAGTTTGGCATCCCTGCTTAATACAGATACTATTAAAAGACTGTGTCATTGATTATTCAAAACCATACAAATAGAAAAGTACCCTCTGCCCCTTTATTCAGTTAAATTCTAAGTGCTTCCGGCATCACTTATCACACAACACAACTTAAACTTCTTCGGTAAATTTCTCAAGCATGACGTTGAAATCCTACCCTAAGCATACATTCCACATTATATAGAACTTTTGAAGTAAGTGGCGCAAACATCCATCAATGTTTAATAAACAAATAATCGATTGAAGTTAATGAGAAGAAACAATCAAACATGTACATTTGAATATCTCCCAGTCTTTCTCTTTGTCCTTCATTGCAGTGAATCTCAAAATGTGCATCGGAGAAATAATATTGAAATAATTTGCAGTAATTTGTCTCAAAGCATTATATTAGGTCAGGGGTTCTTAATCTTATTGTGACTCCGGGCGCATTTAAGATTTTGGAGAAGAATGACGGGCGCAGGCCGGATTATTTGATATACAAATCTTAAGTAGGGTAAATGTACCAGTAGCTGACCGTTTAAGAGAAAATTTCTACAAAAATAAAGATTAAGGCTTATCATTATACTGAATGAAGGCAAAGCAAGTATACTCATATTGGATCATATGTCTTTATTAATATTATGTAACAAAAACTACGAAAGTTGTGTTAAATTATTTGAAGTCATGTTTTTGTTTCAGTAGTTGACCATCTCACAAATTGTAAAAATCTAGTAATTGACCATGTCTAAACAGGGGGCTTTATAGGGAACTTTCTGTCAGAGTTGCCTCAGGGCTTTCTGTCACACCACTCTTGGTTGAATTAAGTAGCAATGGGTGGTTCAGGAACAAGGTATACACCGTTTCTAGATTGATCACTTAAGAAATTTGAAATAATACACTTTCCTCACTAGGTGTTGTTTTCAAATGGTCACCCTGGCACTCCATTGGCTATATGGTGATGTGTTAGTGGCGCACTCCGACCACAGATGCCTTAATTTTGTCTTAACTTTACAATTTAGAGCAATCCCGCATCAGCATTTATTATTTTGGACCATTTTATTCTCAAAAGGTCAACTACTGGTACATGGTCAACGACTGGTACATTTACCTGAGTTCATATTTGAAAATTGTTTGGTGTTTCCTGGATAACCTTATAATTGTGGAACATTCATTTACCTACTAATTTTTCATTTAAGTAGAAAAGGAAACAGTGTAACCCTATTTATGTCAATATAATCTTTTTTCGATGATCAAAGTGTACACAACATAAAACATGTTATATCATATGGTGTCAGCAACAAACGCCGAATTGTTATCTTATTTAGCTCTTAGCTAAAACGGGAGGGTCCGTGAAATTTGCGCAGAGAAAAAAGGACCAACACCACATCAATAATATAATTTATTGTGAGTAGGTTACGGCATTTTGACTTTATACAGTCGATATTTGATTGTAATTTCTGATCAGGGAACAAATATTATACGTAATGATAATCAGAATCATCATTAAGTTTGTGTTCAAAATTCTTATCGTACCAATCGATTTTTAAAATGTTTTTGATACCAAATAACCACTCAACCTAGTTTCAAAACATAACGACAATGCAATATTACTACTAACTAAAAATAAGTTGTTTAGCATCAATAATCTAACGGTTAAAAACTAAAAATCTTTATATTTCAAATAAGGAATAGAATTGCTTCATGTTTGATCATATTCGGTCCATATACTCAAAAATGGCCACCGCGCGACCCTACTTCTTCCTTCTTGCATCGTATAGTTTCACCAATACACTCTACGGATAAAACCCGACGGTTATTTCTGTTCTTTACAAGAGATGAGCAGGATTGAATCATTTTGCAGACAGATGGCTCCACGTGTTATGAAATGAAGATTGAATGAGGACAATATGAAATATTTTAGCATGTATGTTAACACAAAAACCAGTGCTAAAGTTGTAAATTTCGCAGAGGGTATACGGTAGCAAGCTCGTCTGACGACATCTTATACTCTATAAAATATTACCGTATTGTTCTTTACCTTACCATGGATAACAAAAATCATGTTATACTCTTTTGCCTATTATATATTATTTTCATTTTCCCAGGGGTTTTATCCATTTTTTACGAATATAGCTTATGGAATATGGCGTGCTGCAGCGACCTTAGCGCGAAAGACATAAGCGGGTAATTTTTAAAAAATCTTATCAAATTGGATAAACGCTCTTATATAATATGATTTTTAAATAAAATTTGAAAATTTCACATGCTGGAATTTCCTTATCTTATAATTTATTTCCAATCGATAAAATTTTCTTGGATATGTTAAGTTTGTAAATTTCTTCAAATGAACAGTGAACAATACCAAATGTTCTTATATTGTGCGCTAATGTCTCACGCGTTTATGTCGCTGCGATAGCGCCGGGGTGCCAAATGACGTATACCCTCTACTACAGCACTGCACAAATAGATTGTGCTTGTAATAAATGAACAAAGTTCTTCGAAAGTCTTTCTTGAATTGTATCAGTAATTGAGCTGTGCATACTTCCACTTCTGATACTATACAACTCATAAACTAACAATGGCAGAATGACAGGAAATCGTCACGCCAGCTGCACACAAAATGATTATTCCGCACAATATGGAATAATAACATAATGATTTTATTTTATAAATACAACCAATTGGCATAGTATATGGAAACATTGCTAATATTTGCCATTGTGAAATGATATATCTCATTTATATCCATATTTCAATAATAATATTATTTTATAATAATCCACCTATTATAATACTATCATTTCAGCAAAATTATATATACAAAGTATAATTTTCCAGTCGGTCTTTATTCTGCCTTTTCTCGCTTCCTGCATAGCACCTGTTTCAAATACTCTTCGTAGAATTTAACATTAATATATTTCTTTCAGAGCAAAGATTTTCTAGCAATAATAATTCAATCGTTGCCTGTCAATATTCTGCCAGTATAAATATTTGAAAACTATTACACGAGACATCTATCGGTGAAAATGTAAAACAATTATAATTAAGGTTTGCGTCTTTGCTAGTTTTTCCGAAGACAACATATTTCAAAGTGTGTATTTGCTTTTTAAATTTCGTACAGCTAAACGTTTAATACTTTTATACATAGCCGCAAACACTGTTTGTGTACTTCATTTGAATTTATATATTAATTTGTATGTATTCAATATTACAAACAAAAAATGTTTATATTGACACCTTCATAAATATCCATTTAACTTTTTAAAATCATAAATTGGTAAAACAGGCGACGATTTTATAAAACCGTATTTTATACTATGTCCCGTTAGTAGCTGTTTCATCGAATGGGCAAAAATAGGCGGCAATGCAACATGATGGTCTCATAATATTCCATATTCAAATTACAAATAGTGGATTTTCGATGCTCGGCGCGGAGCGTGTACAAGTTTTTTGTTCCTATTTCAACTTAAAATTTTAATGTTCCGTCGCTTCACGTGACATTTTTAATTATTTAACTAATAATAATTATGAATTAAAGTAAATTAATAATAATATCTAACTACGCGTGACCATAATAAATAATGATAGTCAACTTTTCATAAATGAAACTTTAGTCAAATTATTTTGTTCCCATGTGTCAAATGGACTGTCAAAATCTTAAATATTTTTATATTATTTAAAAAGTGTTCTATTCTGCTTTAATCTCTCGACAAAAAAATAATGAACTATTATAACATAAATAAAGTGCCTTTTTTAAAAAAGTTATAAATTGAAAAAAAGTTTTGTGAAGTATTAAAATAATGTATCAATTTTTTTTGAT
Source organism: Himalopsyche kuldschensis (assembly GCA_028554975.1). Lineage (NCBI taxonomy): Eukaryota > Metazoa > Arthropoda > Insecta > Trichoptera > Rhyacophilidae > Himalopsyche > Himalopsyche kuldschensis. Next base: position 3,729,115 of record JAHFWI010000036.1, read on the forward strand.
CAAATAATAAACGAAATCGAAAATGCGTGGATCTCCAAGATTAAGTAATCATAGTAATGATGATGCTGAAGTAAAAGTAAGTAGAAATTATGATAATCCAAAAAGAATATATATATTATTGTGCTTAATAAATACGAATACATGAGAGTATTTTCAGTGGTCTACATACATCCTCTTCGAGTTATTGGTCGGAGAACATAAAATCGCTGATGTATAAAACAATATAAACTTTTTAATTACAATTTAAGCAATTATTAATTAAACAGTTTAAATCTTTATCTGTGATTGGAAAATAGTGCAAACTCAATATTTACACCATAAATTTAAAATTTGTTATTATTAATGCTTGATAGGCTGATATTGTATAATGTTTAATAATATAAATAATATAATTAAACAAAATCACACAAACTATGGCAGAGAAAATGTTTTCACTTGGTATGTAGACTAAAGTGATGCAAAAAGTCCTACTGCATAAATAAAACGTGGATTAAATATCGAACATGTTTTTTTCGGCTTATCCAATTAATAATCTTTGATTTAACGATTTTAATCAAATACATATAGAATTAAATTTTAATTTGTTCGAAATCTAGACAAGTATATTTTATTATAGATCTGTACTATCCTAGGTATTTTATATATATTATATGGAGTATTGTAATCTCATCAGTGCTTTGAATGTTACGCACTTCCTCACAAATCTGGACATAGACTAAGTACTACAAATTATTTTTATCACTTTTCAATCAAGAAACCTTTATGATTAAGATGATAAAAATTGCATAAGAGTTCAATCTAAAAAATGTAAGTAAATGTTTTCTGCCTTTTTTTAATTTTTCTGGTACACAATAATAGTGCTTTATTGGTTGAGAAAGAGATGTTATATTTCGAAATCGATGAGGCTTCTTCATTTCAAAATAAATCCTTATTTGGTCTTTTAAATTTGGCGTAGTGGAGAATTTTAAGAACACTTTTACCAAAAACATAGCAACGTTACATATCTACTGTTGAAATTCTCCATTGTATTTATGCTGATTTAAATAACATAGATAAACGGATAGAGTATATCAATATCATAAAATCAAATTACATAATAAACCTGAAACATACATAATATAAATAATTTGTTCATCAAAAAAAGTCGTCACGCTTAATTAATGCATTTTCATCAAACCATTGATCCAAAAGAGCAAAATTTGAGACGAGACAATTTTTTTTTTTCAATTATATAAATAATACCGATTTCAGTAAATTGAGTACAAATTGTAAAGGTTTCATTTAAAAAATTAAACTAAATATTTTAAAAAAGTAGCTCTCTGGCATTCAGAACTTCCAATATAATTATAAAGAAAATAATGGAGACTGAACCATATGATCATTTTTTTAAGCGGTGTAAGCAAACATCTTGCATTTAATTATTCATACCTGAAAAACGATTTTGACTTTTGATCTTTTTAAAAATTAATATAATTCAACAATCTCTTGCGCGTGCTCTCATAACCGCAGCTTAGCAACCCCTGTCCTTGCGTCATATATAAATAGTCATGACTAAAAAAATCATGACTAATTTAAAATATCCTTATCCGCAAGACCAAATGTGTAGGACCTTTCTCTTTCCCAAAAATGTTAGCAAAAATCGTGAGTGTAACGTTAACATTCTTTTGACTACTGTACATATCTCAGTTAACAATTTGGTTTCAGTAATTTTGATAGAACCAACAAATTATTCAGTCTTGAATATTTTCCAGTTGAATGAGCATAAATGATATTATGAAATTTTTCTCGCAATTAATTATAAAATGATTCATTTGCATATATAAAAATAAGTTTGCTTAAAATAGCCTATTTCGTTCGTATGAATGAATATCTAAATAGAAAGATATCTAGAATCAAGTTTATTTATTCATCACATTGCAGCAAACAAAATCTGAAAGTTTTTTTTACCTGTAAATTACATGGTGTTTACAGTGAATTCTTGGTGGAATGGAAATAAATATGTATCAAAATATAATATCTACAAATAAAATAAACTATACATTATTACCAGGTGGTAGTGCATACGTTTTATGTAGCATCCACACACACAAACACGCTTTCTCTCTGCCAGCGTATACTGAGAGAATGTGTGTAATTGCCTGTTCATGTGCTTTTATTAAAAATCCAATGACCTGTGAATCTCAAAACTAATGCTCACACACATTCTCTCTCTGAGCATTCGCTGACAGGGAGAGAGTGTGTGTATGTCAATGTGCTACGTAACAGATAACGCAGGGCTTGTTTACATTGTTTGAACAAAACATCTGGACTTTGAAGAAGGACTCTGGACTAAGTACATGAAAGCAGTTCAAAAGCATTGAAAAGAAAATTAATTCAGTAGCTTCTTTTTGTAATATCATATATGGACATCCCCTTAAACTAGAAACTGCAAATGCAATGGTATGATGAGACTTGGAAGGTAAACGAGTATGTTTTTTTACATTGTAAATGTTTCTTTTAGTTATTGTTTGATGCGGAATATAATATGTATGTATTACCTCTATTATTAAAAAGACTTAATAAGTAACTTCCTTAAGATACGTATGCTAGAAAGTTTTACACCTAAATGTGCCACCATACATAACATAATATTTGAAAATAGAAATCTATATTTCTAAAACATTTTATTCTTATATAAAAAATTCATTCCATTTTTGAAACTTCAAAAACGCAATGACTTCGTTACCTATTTATGGCAATAGACAATATTACAATATTTTGAAATATAGTGTTTCGCTACGGTGACTGAGCGCGGTGCATTTGCACATAGAGAATGGTAGATTAACTGATTATTTCAAAAATAATTTGCAAATTTTAAATTGGTGCAACCGATCCGTCTCTTAAAGGCGGCCATTTTCTTTTCGACACCTGTGCAATTGCTAATTTTCCAGATGTGCAATAAAGTCAGGCTAATCACCAAGAACAATGAACAATTTGATTCAATATTTAGCCTACCTTTTGAGTTATTTACTTCATTAAAACTTTTGTCATTTTAATAAAGAAGTATCATTTATAACTTTATTCGAATTAGACCTTTAGAAAAAAGTATACCTGCGTTTTTGCCACGGGCCGTCATATTCGTAAGAGTATACCTATGATTCACGCCAATTCTTTAGCGTCGAAGATTCTCTCAATGCATCGAATGAATGAATAGAGAATAATTCTTCTTGTTTGCTAAAATGCAGCAATTCCAATCTATAGGAGAAGCATTATTTACTTTAAATACTGATCGAAAAGAATCTTAAGCAACTTTTTTTGTTAGTGGTTACTTATAAATCTGTTAAGTCAAAATAATAGTAGTACCGTAAAACGAGGTCAATAGAGACACTTTTTACCCTTCACGACTATGTATCTTCATACCTGCGCCACATAATTCAAATATGAATGACTAGAAACTTGTTTGACAATATATTTCAAATTCAATGTTCGATGTCTCTATTCACATTGAATCGGGGTGAATAGAGACGAGAGAGGGTAAATCGAGACTTGGCAGGTGAATAGAGACAAAAATACAGATTGTAATTATTGGAATATATGAACCTCTATTCTATACGAGTCTCTATTCATTCCGTTTTACGGTAGTTATTAACCAAAAAAAACATGATTGATTTTAATTTTCGTGCAATAAAAGAGAAGTTTATAAGGGCTCAAAAAGTAAGGATGCACAATCATCGAACTTAACACGTTTGTTTCAATTTTGGCCAATCATTTAGTTGGTTTGGTTTTTCATTCGAGAGATAGTATTATAGTCAATGTAAAGAAATATATACACATGGTAAAAAATACATTGGATACTAAGTAAAGTTGTGCTGAATTGCAATCCTTGTTTTTGTCTCTATTAACCCCGTTTTACTGGTATACTAAAAATATACATTTATTATAATGCCATTCCACCAAGTATTGACAGTGAACACCTTAAAAATGAAATGCACTTTTGTAGAATAGTTTTAAATTTTGTCATTTTTTAAGAGATATTGGAAAACTATGAAACATTTACGAAGAATGCTTTTTTCTATCCTAACTTTATTCGATAAATTTAATATATAAGCAAAAAATAGCTATCCGAAATTTCCCAAGTCATTCATGATATTTATTTCAATATGTTTTTCCACGGCATTGAGTTTTTATTAGAAAATACTTTGGTCTTATTTTTACATTTCTGAAGAATACATAATGTTGTTCTTAGATTTCAATCGTTCTTCGAACATGATTCCGTAGAATTCTAAAATCATTGTTTAGATATCTGTGCTAAAAAAATATTCGCCATGCATTCTTTATTTATTTTTTATTTCTAAGAAAAGAACTTACTTAATTGTTCCACGATTGTGTGAATCGTAAAGCTGAGATTTTCGCCAAGATTAGTACAGTAATGCAATGTGATATCGCTACCACCATAGTAAGTTTTCAATATGCACATTGCATATAAACGTCAATGAGTCAATTGCACTCAAAATTTTATGTGAAAACATATCGCTTCTCATGTCGGTACAGTGGAACCCCGATCTTACGTTCCCGCATTAATCGTTTTCCTGCGTTGTTCGTACATGTTCTATAGTCCCGGCCAAACACCCATAAAAACAATGTTAAAAAATCCCGCATTATCCGTTCCTCGATTTAACGATTTCCTCGATTTAACGTCGAAATATTATGGTCCCATCACAAATATTAGCCCAATTTACCGTTTTGTTGAATTTTTCTTCGAAACACATTCGACTCCATCCCATCTTTAATACGTATGTGCAGTGTGACAGTGAGCTAGACACATGTGGCGTCGAAACAATCGAGTCATTATGTGATGATACTAATGACAACAGCAAAGAATGCAATGATTAACCTGTCATTTCATTTGAAGAAGCGTTATTGGCCTTCGCAAAAATAAAAATATTTGTCTACTCGAAGGACATAGATGAATCTGCAATCAGGAAATTATGCTAATTCAAAGGATCACTGTTAATGTTGAAGTGCAAAACTGCAAAAAAGCAACTAATTATTGAGGATTTTTTTTTTAAAAAGTATGTAAATAAGTTTTTAAATGTTTTACTTTTTTATTTCATATTTTAAGCTTTCCCGCAATGACCGTTTCCCGCATTTATCGAATTTTTTTCACGGTCCCTTGAAAAACGTAGAATCGAGGTTTTACTGTACTTAAAATTAGTCAGTAAAAATGTAGAACTGAAACGGTATCAAGTGTGATAATGATAAGATTCATAAACACGTATTAGCGATTTTATTTTTGTAACCATGTCCGTCTACAATATGAAACATTTTGGAATCCTTTTTCGTGGAGCTTATCTCATTCAGAAATGATTCTAAAACAACGACTTTCATTTTCTTATATTTACATATATTAACCTTTTGCACTCCAAAATTTATATATTTATTTTTCCTTCTAGAAACTCCTCAATAGATTTGTTAAATAGCATGGTAAAACAAAATACCGAACAATATAATACATAATGACATATTACATACATTCACTAAAACACCGTCTTAGGTGGACGTTTTATGACGAAGCGGCACGTTCCGGTCATGGCGCCATAGATAACAACTTCATCAAATAATTGTAAGTGGCCTCGAACTGCCTGAGTCATGGCGGTAGTTATGTTTTTATTGCGGCTGGCTCGATGGCACATAAGACCTTTAGTCCGCGACGATTTAAATTAATTGTTATTTGGTTGCGGTGAAACCGCAAATAATCGTCTACGTAAGACGCCCTGTAAGACTCATAACCCAATAAATACGTTTTATGAAAAAAGGAAAAAAATAAGTTTTACAATATCAAGCAAGAATCGACATAGGAGTTGCGCGTTACCTATTCAATGTCGAGCAAGACTTGACATAGGACTTTTAGGAGTTAAGAATTGCAGGACAGTGCTAAGACGGTACTAATGGTAATTCAACCTCACTCGCTACACCCCGTAACTGTTATACAATGGCGCAACAATAATCTCCGGCGTCTTCTAGAAACTTTTAGACTTAATTATATTATATAATATATCTCTACCAGTTTATCTTAATTACTAAACACTTTACAGTGTCATGATATATAAACCGGTTTAAGGCATTAAAATAATTATACTGCCAAATTTACAGTATATTTTATGAAGCCATTTCACGAACCAAATCAAAGTCATCATTTTACTCTAAGATTCAATAACCATACCGAAACTTGTTATGCACTACCACCTTCTACAACAGGGGTCACCAGACTTTTTGAGAAACGGGCCGGATTGAAATTTTTAAAAACTTGGCGGGCCGGATGACAAATCAATTCGGGTTGGAATCCTATTAAAATAACATAATCTAAAGAAATGTAATTTCTATTGGAATTTATAATAGAAAATATTTATTATATTTTATGGCTCATATGTTGTCGTATCTTATAGGTTTAATTGGTGAATTGAAATAAATAGTTGTGAATTTACAACCAAATACATAGCTACATAAAATTTTAAAAAATATATTTATCTTATTTGAAAAAAATATTTTCAAAAATCGAGAATTTTTGTAGGGCCGGATGAAAATCTTTGGCGGGCCGTAGTATGGTGACCGTTGTTCTACGAAGTCAAAATTATCCTGATAGTTTTTATTTTATTTTCTATTTTCAAGCACACTTGAAAATAGAGAAATCTACGCGGTTCTGCACGGTTCAAAATCAGACCCGTGCAGATCTGCTCGAGCCATGAATGTGAGGGGTAAATTCCTTTTTTTTAATCGATAGCATTGTGAAAGGTGGCCATGAAACATTGGCTGCATATACACAACGGTTGGTGGTGGGAATAACCAACTTGTGTTACTAATGTTAATGTTACCGATTTCATCTTATGCCATTGTTTATGTACATTACATAGATTCGCGCTAAAAACTCGACCACCGCAAGATGGCAATCTGAAATTCTGAAACGTAAGATAATTATTATTAATTTTCCTCAACAGAGGCCATGGTAATTAAATATTTGTTTTCGCTAAATATGAACATTTGTTTTAGGATATCCGCCGTGATAGCGCTATGCAATGTAAATAATGAACTTTATCGCTGTTTGATCAGCATTTAGATGCTATGCCAAATTTTTGTTTTGGTGACAAAATCTTTACGTAACATCCCAGCATGTTTTATATGGCTTCCAAACATTCCTAATGCTAACCTCAGTCGCCAAATACTGTATTTATTCGACTGAATCACAAAACATCTTAACTACCGAGATCGTCGTCAGTGATTGTCGAGTTGTATGGATATTATTTGATCAAAATTTTTGCACACTTTAAAATATTTTTTAGAATCTATTTACATATGTATATATCGATGGCTTAAAGAGTTATTTTGCTAACTCCACTTTTGGCTGAAAATGACTTAATAATGCCATCTTGCTGTATCATGCAATGTGCATATCCCGTAAATTTGCTTAAAACTTATTTCAGTGCATCGGAAAAACGTTTTAGGAAAATTTGATAAATCCATTGTTGTTCTAAAACCTACACTGCTAATTATTCAACTCCGTCATTTTCTTTATCAACCTGTCATTTATTCGTTGTTTTTCACCAGTGGTACAAATAAATCGTTTGAAAGGGGTTTTTTTTGTTTATAACACAAAATTTTACATTCTCAAAATAAATGGTTTTTACCCTCTCCTGCTCAATTAACAAAAGGGGAGATAGCAAATTTACTCATTAATCCATCGATATGATATATTTTCAACGATGAGCTTGTATAAGCAGTGATACGCTAAGCACAGTGGCGAATTAAACACTTGGGAGATCCTTTTTTCGATTTGTGAAAAAAGCGTCGCAAAATTTATTCGAGATAAGACTAGCCACACATACATATTATATTATCAATGGTGAGTTATTCCTACAAATTGTAATTTAAGCAATACATGGTATTCCGCACAGTTCACTAGAAACAATTTATGATGATCACCTAGCTCACTTGAACATCGTACTACATGATTTATGAACTATCTGTCATTCGATTTGATTGCCATTAAAATCATTTTTTCGTTGTGGCATCATGATATTCATCTTATATACTTTGCCAAATACACGTGTAAAAAATATTTTCCGTTATTTTTGTTGTCCTCAAGATTTCAAGGCCCCAATCGCGCGCCTCTTGTGCTTATGGGCTAATCCGCCATTGGGTAAACAGCATTGTGTAACATGCAAAAACAATTGAAAAAGAGATGTTGATATTCTGTATTTTTGTGGTTGGTAAAATACGTCATCTTAAACAAAACATAGATATACCAACACACTTATGAAATAACATAAAAACCTTTGGTAACTTGACCGCAGTAAAACGGAAATGTTCGTTCATCGTAAAAACTGTGTTTATGCATTACGGAAGTTATCGCACTGTTTAAAAACAAAAGAAATCCAATAATAACCAGATTTCTTAAAAAACAAAACGAATGAAGCATATTGTCTTTTGCTAAATAGAATTTATCAAACTGTTCCATTGAAATTAACACACAGGTTACAGCAGGAATATAAGTACGTGTCGATTTAAAAAAATATAATAAATGAACAACGTTGTAATAGAATGTAAAAGAAACTGAAATTTTTGGCAATGGCAACACACAATTTACTTTATTTTACAAAAAGATTAAAACGTTGGAAAGAAATCAATTTGATGATTGTGAGCCTTCATTTTAATTTTCCAAATCTTATATATAAAACCGAAACTGCGTATGTATGCATGTGGGTCTGTAATTCCCTTTTGAATTGTTGTTGCAAGTTGCAATATAATAATGTTTATTATTTACGTGAAGGTATTATTTGACATTTCTTTGACAGCAAATTAGATTTTTTCCTTGAATTTGGACATTTTAATGGGCGAGAATGGGGCGGGGCTGTCATCAAATTAAATTGTGTGATTTTATTTTAACTCTATTTTGGATGTTAGATTTTGTGATATAATTATGTCGAATGATATAACATTAAATAATTATTGGTCGCTTAGTCCGAGCGACGCCGGGTAGCAATACTAGTATCTTATAAAAACCTGCAATGGTTTCGTGAGGTCAGGTGGTTTCAACTAACCAATAAAAATAATACAATTAATTACTACAATGAATGCTTAAAAGCGGTAAATAACTAACACATCAAAATGGTGTGTGTGTTCAAATCTTCACAAAAATATCTTAAATCAAACATTCAAAATATTTAAGCTTTATTATTATATAGTAGCATTTAACTTCATTAAAAAAACAACGGGGAATCCTTTATTTCGCCAACGAAGCAGACTACTACTTGTATCTTAATATTTATTTTGTTTTGTATGCAAACAGTTTCGCGCTGTACATAAAGAATACAAAACAAATGATGACGTCAAAAGCTATTCATCATACCTTTTATGATTTCGCATAACATAACATGGCTACCAAAATAACAGAAATAATATTTATTACAATTCGTGCTATCAATACAATTATTGTTCAATCATTCGACTGAGTATTAAAACTGTATCTCTAACAAACTGTGACGTAGGAATATTTAAGTTTAAGGATGTACAAACAGTAATAAAAAAGAATTTTCACACTTACCATTTCGTAAATTTACACACATGATAGAATTTTTTTTTTAAAACCAACTAAAGAAATAATAACTGATATAAAGTTATGTAAATACATGCAGAGTGGAAACATCAAAGTATATTATTTTATTATCAATAAGCCATACTCGTAACAATTTATTTATTAGAACTTGTTTACGTAATTCGCATTAAAAGATCGGCCTGATATTTTGAATGCTAAATTAAAAGCAGTGTTTTAATGGTTTGAGTTACGAAGTTACGATACAAAATTAATTAGTCTGAATGTAATATGCAAAAGATGCAAGAAAAAGTAATGCTTAATTAATTGTAGGTATCTAAATCGGATGATTATTTTTTTTTTTTTATTTAAGGATAAAAATAACATTTCACACAATATATACATATGTATTGTGTTTATTTTCAACAAGTGTACGACATTTCAAATTCATGTATTATATCAATATTTTCCGAAAAAAGCTGCAAGAAACTAGGCTGTAAACAATGTATATGTTACAGTGAAACTGTATTCTCAGTGAAAATGTATTCTTCTTCAAGCTGTCATTGAAATTAAGTTTGACCGCCTTCCTATCTTTGGCCCTATGTTTGTCTGTGTTTTTCTTTAGATCTCTTTTTATGAAAGGGACTTCTTGCTGATTTTGTTTCATTGAAGCAAACCGAAATTTTAGACCCGCAAATCATCGACTTGGGCCAATAATTTCAATGATCGTCACCAGTGAAATCATGTTGTCATACAAATCTATTACTTGATACATTTTCACTGAGAATACAGTTTCACTGTAACATCTATATATATTAACTGAATCCTTTAAAATAATCGTTAATTTCGACTAAAAATATGTTGCAGGATATTTATCAAAGCGGGATTATCAATGGTGTGTAGTGTAGGGTGTAGGTTTGAAGCTTAAATTACATGAAGAATAATACTGTACAATAAATTAAAGAAAATTCACAAATCATAGTCAAATAGCAGTAAAAGTAAGGATGGCAGGAAATATTTTAATGTATCAACTGTCAATTCTTGGTGGATTTGAAAAAATAAAATCAATTTTGTGGTACTAATTCTACATATAAATAAAGAATCGGCTTCGCTCATCGCGAGAATCTTCAACTAATGAAATATAAATAGAAGAAAGCTATTTATATCAATTTGAGAAAAACGAGGCGAGGTCTTACATACAATCGTTAATTATTCGCTGTCTTCTTTAAAAGCTATCGGTTTTAAATGATCCTTAGGAATACAGTTTTAATATGTGGACGTAGTACAAAAAATGGGTTTACTTATTCAAATATAATGGCTTTGTGTGGAAAATTAGTGCTTAAATTATATGTGGAAGTGGTAGCAAAAAAATGTGTTTAATTTGTTTAAAAATAATAACATGTGTACGTATAGTCGTGAGTAGAGACTCCAATTCGAGTATCGAGTACTCGATACTCGAGTATACTCGTCCATTTTTCAAGTACTCGATACTCGAGTATTTTGAAAAATACTCGAGTAATACTCGTTTTAGTAATAATCGTCGAAGTTTTTTCTACTGCGAGAATTATAAAGAAAAACATCAAACCAATTTAAAATTTGGGTCGCTTAATTCTCTATTATTGTTGAAATATATGTTGCATAAATGGAAATAAATGTATTAGTAATATTCAATAAGTTACTTTAATTATTTGTCATTTATAAATATACTCAAATTCGAATTAAAAATATATATTTTCGTACATTTGAAACTACTCGAGTATACTCGAGTACTCGAGTATTTTGAAATTTTACTACTCGATACTCGAGTAGTTGAAAAGTCGAGTAATTGGAGTCTCTAGTCGTGAGTCGTTAAAATCACTTAAAAATCGGTTGCTAAGTGCTTTCTATGGCCAATTCAATCATTTGGAGCATATAAGTAACTGAATTGGAAGTCCTAAAAGTTCATTGTAATGATAACATACGTACTAAACCACTATAATTATTATATATAGAAATCGATTGTCGCGAGAAGGTCAATGTACAGTTTTGTGAACCAAGAGTTCACTGAATTCATCAAAGTACTGTTTTCCACAGATAACATATAGACTGTAAATCAATCAATTCTCTATGAAAAAAAGACGTGACGCTAAGATAACCGTATTCTAATTAATATCAATCACAGCTTTGAAACTTATTTGTTATGTTATATTCTTTTTTGAAAGTTACAATCGGAATCAAGAAGTCGATGCCCCGTTAATTTATTTTGATTTTTATTAGCTGTTATCATTATATTATTATTATAATAAGGTCATAAATAATTCTTACATCTCACTATTACGAAATTCTTAAGTACAACAGTCTCGACAGGAACAGTACACTCACAGAGATTCCATATTGCAGTCATAATTATCAAACAGATTCGCAGTAACAATACAAACTGTAATTTCAACCTTGGTAAAAACACGTTTTTTGAGACACGATATAATCGCGAATGAAAGCAAAGAGCAGTGTTCTTTTTTTAGCATTTCAACCTACTCAATTTAAAAACAAAACCAATATAAAAATCAAATAAATCTCATTTCATATTTATAAAGACAAATGACGTAAAGTCAGAGGCATTACATGTAAAGGCAGACGCTTGCAAAACGAGGATTTTTTTATATTCATTTATTTACAAGATGTTATTAAATTAGATTTAGAACAACGAAGAATTCTACGGCAAATTTGATTCTGTAATGGTGATATTTCATAATATAATTTATTTTTTATATATATATATTTACCACATAGCTTTATCGAGTTTTTCGGTTACTTGAAAGAATTTCTTGGAAACCAACTTATTACATAGGGTACGGACATGGTTGCAAAAATTCTGGTTTATTACATTTCCGACTATATCCTCGCCCCATCAAGATCAGACGGATTCATGATGAAGCATGTCGATAGAAGCTATTTTGCGAGAACTGGTTGTTTTAAGAATGCCGTACATATGCCTTGTTTATAATATCGAATACGTGGGAAGTGATAAACACAAATTTAAAGTTCAATATAAAAAACAATTAATCGTTTAGTATTTATTTAATTTAGTAAGTAATTAATAGTAAGCTCAAGTACATCTGGGCACTTAAAATGCATGAAAATGCCGAAAGGTGAAACCCGGGTCTATAGCGAGAAAACTCATGGGAAAGTACAAAATTCAAACGATTCAAAAAAAAATGTTTACTTTTTTTCACTCCAAATAATTGTTTAGCACCACATAAAAATACGATTTTAATATATGAAAATTACTAATGGCTGCAAAAAAATCATTCACTTTAATATCGAATGTCTGAAAAGTTTTTATTGAATGTGTTGTCACGGAATTGATGACATGAATGTGATGTGGTTTTTTTAAAGTTACTACAAATGAACTGATGGAAGTTCAAAATTATTGATTATTTCAATATGTAGATAACTTATTACTTATTTATACCGTGATTTGACGCAACATGTGAATGATTTTATGGAAAACTATCATTCTATGTTATACAATCACAATGGTATGTAAATAATCAAGACCTTCATACTATGTACATTGTAACAGAAATGTACTGTGCTAGACATTTTTTTTCCACCTCTATCATTAAACATACTTATAAATCACTTGGAAAGTATTTCAGTGATATGTTTAACATATGATATAATGTAACTCTGTAATGAAATGTTTTTTATATAAAAAAAGTTACGATTTCAACCAAATCTATGTATTATCTCAAAAATGTGTATGCGATGTATACCGTATAATATAATACATGACAGAAATAAATTCTGCCCTGTTAGGCATAGATACTATTTCCGAGAATGTTTTGTACGTTGGAACCTCTGTTGTTCTTTTCTTTTATCCATGGCTGTGGATTCGGAGTCGGAGTCGTCGCGGCGTTTTGGCCGGAGTCGTACTCGGAGTCGGAAATTTTGAAAAGTTTGAACTTTTTATTTTTGCATTTAATATGCCAAATTTTACTTTTGGCCGCATTGATAGTGTTGATATTTAATTGAATACACATAAATAGGAAAATTAGGAAAAAAAGTGACGATATTAATCTTTTTTTAGTCGGAGTCGTATTTTTGGTCAATGTCGGAGTCGGAGTTGGAATCGGAGTTGGAGTCGGAGTTGGAGCCGGAGTTGGAGTTGGAGTCGGAGTTGGAGTCGGAGATGGAGTCGGAGTTGGAGTCGGAGTTGGAGTCGGAGTTGGAGTCGGAGTTGGAGTCGGAGTCGTGGTTTTGGTAAATGCTGTAGTTGGAGTCGGAGTCTAACTTTTTTAGACCGACTCCACAGCCCTGATTTTATCTCACTAATCTTCATTTAGTAATGTTCCGAAAAATGCTAATTGCAAACTGATAATTGAGTCATAAAATTTGTCATATAACTCGTGTGTTTTATTGATTAGTCGAACATGCCTTGAATGCAAATACGGTATAATTATAATAACTGTTAAGCTCAAAAGCTCGTGACCACCTTCACCTTTGTGTTTACTTTTGCGGAACTTAGTGAGCCACTCAAACCACTGTAACTACATACTTTCATAAAAGTATAAATAAAAGCTCTACACATTAAGCAAATACAGGCGGACCTCTTGTTTCGCACATAATTGGTTTACTGCAAATATGTGCGAGTTGAAGTTGAATGTTCGGAATAAGAGAGATGTAAAAAAACACCGAAAATTGTCCTTTAAAGTTTTTGACGATTTTTTTCTCGTTCTTCTTCCCTCTTCATATTGTATTTAATTCTCGCACACCTGTACATCGATTGGATATTCTTTTGTTAAGGGTTGTGAGTGAGATTCAATCATCTAATTAACATTTTCACAGTTAACATCGAAATTTAATTCATTCATTAGGCGAACTAGTACTACTGCATTGAATATTTGACATGGGGAATATTCTCCATCTCTATCTGCATTAGCCGATTCTCCAGTGAATTTAATATTATATGAAGAATACCTCGTTTAAAATTTTGCAAACCAACCGTTACTTGCATGAAACATCGTGTTTTCTAACGTCTTCTTTTAGTCTTACTTTCATATCTACATGCAAACTTAGAGCTTTAGCTAGAATAATCGAAGTTCTTAGTGGGCTATTTTTTTGATATTAGTGACTAATCTAGTATCATATATATAATGTTTTTTTATATATCATCCATCACCGTGTCGTGTCTTTTAGAAACAATTTTTGAAGATATAATTCCACAGCTTTGAATCTATTCTTTATATGCATTTGAAAGTGCAACAGGGAGCGCAAGAGAAGGGAACAACTGCATGGATACAAAAAAAAATGCATTATCGCCAAATAATCTAAAAATAACGAATTTATGAAAATATGTGAAATAGCGAAATGTGCAAAAGTAGAGGTCCGCCAATGTTGTATTATTCTTGAATTTTTACTTCACTCTTGCATGTGTCTTATAAATATAAAATATCATTAAATTAAAGGCAAACGACCTTTGTAGAAATCAACAAAAAAAAGCGTTAGATCATCTTTGAATTGAAAGTAAAGGCCAATATGGCCCTGGTGATCGCACCGATCGCAGACTTTGGCAAATGTTAACGTCATCTTTTGCCATATTTGGTTAATTATTACAGCAACTGAAATATTAGAAATTCAATGGTTCCTTCCGATTTCAACGACTGATGTGCAAATTCATATCGTTATTTTTTATTGTATTTCGATAATATTCGAATATGCGGTGAAGGATTGTTGCGATTGCGATATTTTTCTTTAGAATAATGCAGATACTTTTTTGGTGTACAACAATATACTATACACATATGGAGCAAATGTTAATTCAACTTGATAATACTCGGTATCTTATACATATAATCTTTTAGAGATGATATTTTTTTTTCACTACTCTTCGTTGTACTTTATAATGGACGCTTTATGTCATTAACATATGTCGATAATATACGTTATATTCTTACAGTTGTTAAATGTTTATAATATATGGTTCAACTAGTATATCATTAGGCGTTTTGCAATGCTGAAGACATCTTATTTCGCTTTATAATCGAGGAAGTTGAACGGTAAATTCTGTTTTCATGCTGTTGTGTATTATAATTATATTATACCTTCCTCCGTAGTCCGCGGATTATTCTGTTTGACGATAACTAACTGCTTTGTCAGTCAACACACAGAGCGGGCAGGCATTTTAAACTTTTTTATTTATTTCACTCAAGTATATATTATCACATTAAAAAAAATCGCTGGCGTATCTTCTACTGTGTTAAACATATCTCCAATACACTGCTGCCATTAGTAACAAGAAAGCTTAGGAAACATATCATTTTTGTAAGTCAAAATAAGATAACTTTTACGGTGTTAGTTGTCACTTCTTTGAGTGTAATGTTTCGTATCTTGTCATGTAATATCATGAAGGTAGCTAGTGTCAAGACTAGTTTTGCTCATTTGCGAAATTGGTCCTGGTTTTAGTAAAATTATACGAGGTACAAAATAAATGAGTTTTATTTGCTTAAATTAAAATAATATATCGACAGGAGAATATTTGCTGCACAGAAATTGATTGATTGAATATCTTTGTCGAAATATTGTGAAACAAGTCAAGCAATTTAATCAATAAAGAAAATTCTCAAATTTTACAGTTTTTTCTTTGGTAAATAGAGTATTCTATTCGTCGCCTTTTTTCTTTCCCATTTGTTATAAAACCGCAAAAATATTTTCATACACACGCTTCCAAATATTTTATTTTTTGTTCAATTATAATAAAATAAATAAAAAATAATGTTGAGTTACTTTAACAGAATTATATAATTGTAATGTTTCATTATCATCAACGTTCTGGGGGGATATTACAATATGAAACCAATTTTTTTGTTTGTGATTTGTTTTCATAAAAAGCAAATAGAATTATTTAATAAAAATTATACACGTACGACATGTTGCTTTTAGAATTCATTGGCATGTGATAATCCATGTTCTGTCTTAGCAGGAATGAATAATCAAATAAGGGTAAGAAAGCTGGTATAACCGAAACCTGGATTCCGGTATTATCGAAAAACCGGTTTCGAATAGAAAAAAATGGTATTTCTGAAAAGCAACATATCACGGAATAATAAGTATTCAACGACGGTTCGCCCAGCAAGCTTTGGATATGACAGTGCTTTTTCAGAAAGATACAATAAAGTTATAAAAATTAACCTTACACTAAGGTTTTTCTATCTTTTGATTTTTTATTTTTATATTTTTACCGGTATTGATATTTGCGAAACCGGTTATTAATATAAAATACCGGTATTGGTACATCCGGTGTTGCGACCCGATGATTGGAAGGCTCTAGCCCTCTAGCGCATCATACAAGCGGGCATCCAACAGACCGCATCGCGAACGACGACGCTTCGTTCCGCTATCTATTCAACAGACAACATACAAGTACAAACAACGGTATACGAAATAATACGAATGTACATAGTTATAATAATACGTACTTCTATACAAAGATATGAGAGACGCACGATGCTGGCATCGTTTACTTACTAACAGGTACAAAAAAATATGGTCCGATGATTTGACGTCATTGAGATTAAATTTAAAAACGCTTTTTATTGATCCCTCCTGGAAAGACACTGTAATATATTTTATAATGAAAAAAAAAACTCTTTTCGGTAACTATTTATTGAGTAATCCGCTAAAAATCATAAACCGTACGTAAATAATTGTTTTTGTCAGTCTTGGTTGGATTTTGTTATTAATTTATTTGAATTGCTGACTATTGAATTGAAATACTGTTAATTGTTACTTTCCGTATACAAACTTACGCAGCCAATGTGTTTATAAAATTTATACCATTGAATGATTTCACGATAATTAACCAAAAAAAATTTTCAAAAATATATTACGTCTCTCTTGTAGTGTATTGTTTCTTTCTTTATTTACCACAACAAATTTCCTGTAAATTTCTGATACCTCTGATTGGTATCTAATTAACGGTAGACATGAATTGTTTCTTATCCTGAAGTTGTCTAACAAGCCTGCCAATAGTGATACCACCGTGAAGGGCTTCAAACATTGCTCAACAATATTGCTTCGGCTACTTGCATATACCACGTAAACGTAAGTACAGACGGGAAATGTATTGTAATTAATTTTAAATACATTTTGTCCGAACCTTATCAGACAACTTCTTTACCTACGAAATTTTTATAATTTATTTTTCGATGTAAACAAAATGATTTGCTGTCCATCCCAACGTTTTATGACAGTAGATGAATACATCATCATATGATTATGACACCATTGTCCAGTTAGCGGTGGAAGCATTTGAGTATATTATAGAACGTCAATGGTTGAATTTACAAGGTGAAATCCAACTTACCTTTTACAATACTGTGTTGCTGTAAATTTTTATTCGTGTACGGATCGTTTAGCGGCATTTACGCCTGAATCATTCATTTAAGTATAATATGTCAGACAAGACTGCCAGAAAATGGGTAAAAACATTCATTATTTTAATAGAAACACATTATTTTAATACATAGTTAGCTATATTTCCTTTCCATCGTGAAGAATAATATTGTCCTCGTGGAGTAATGAGTTTTTAACAGATTGGCCACGCTATTCACAAAATTATATTAAAAGCTCTTGTAGGTGTCGTTGAACTCGCTTCTTTTTAATCATATAACACACATATTTATAATTTTGTTTGTGTTAATCGTGAAAGTAACTCGATTTTAGTTGACTATACATCATACTGCCGTTCCAAGCAAGAAGGTACAAAGTTACTTTTAACAAAAATTTCATTTCATGTGTTTTTTGAAGTTTTAGAATTTATAAAAAGCGGTTGATGTGAAAATGAACTAATTTAGTCGTACATACGCAGTTAGCAGTAACATTCACTGCCGCTTTGCTAATAAATCTAGAGTTGTTGCTTTTTAGCTAAGAAATTTGTATACTTTAGTAGATGTCCATTTTTTTACAATGCATTTTTAGTTCTTTAGTTATTTTTCAGCTATAAAAGACAGCACATATAAAGCTTTCAAAAATATTTAGCAAATGACATCCATTGCTCAATTTCAGAAGTTTCTTCTTTGGAACGGCAGTATAGACTATTGCATACAAATAGCTTACTGCTTATTTCGAGTGAATTAAATTTGAAGATGACCCAATCCGAAGCTTTTTTTATTGTAACATCTAATGGGGCTTAGATTTTTTTCACACACTTGTATTCAATTTATAAAACATAGCTTGCTCTTGCTTACTTTTAACGTCATGTTCCATTTAAAAAATGAACTAAATAACATCGGGTGGTAAGCAAGTTCGCTCCATCTTGGAAATGAAAGTGGTTGAAACAAAAAATAATTATGCTGTTTGCATTTGATATGGAAATGTGAATGCTATATTAAAAATAAATGCGCGAGCTTCGGCTCAAGAAACCACCTGTTAACATATAGAAGATTTTTTGAATTTGAATCATTATTTTTTTACTCTCGACAATCTTACTTGCCACTGTAATGACTAGGGTTTCCAATCCCGGAATTTTAGGACTGCAATTAGTCAATCCCAGGATCAGGACTGGTCCCGGGTTTGGGATAATTCTTAATGGTAATGATCGATATTTTTTTAATTTAATTAAATACAAGCCATGTCAATTTATTTTTAAAATAAGTAATATCACTTACTTTTTATGAATATTATAAAAATATATACGGTTGTTTATCCATTATTGAAGGGCGAAAATATTTTATTGAAATTAAAAATACACCTGGTTACAGACGTAGCATTAAGATAAAATTGCTCTTCTTAGGAAGAGCAATTTTTATGTTTTTTTTTTAATTTACCTCTATGTAGGACACCTGCAAGTACACGAAATATTAAGATTTTTTTTTTACCATGTCCGCTCCCAACTTGCAGCATATGGACTCCTCACAGGGTTTATCTCAACATATGCTTTTCTACGAGAACTCTCTTTTTCGAAGAGAGTAAGGATGGACAGGATATGAGGACTAGTGGCTAGCTAATCGCTGTCACCATGCGTCGCTCTTTGGGGTAGGAAAGGTGGGAAGGGATTTATAACCACACAGACACCCATTGCCTCTGAGAAGAATCGATTTATCGATTGTAAACATCTGCTCGTACAGGGAATCGAACCCGGACGATCTGGCACGGTAGGCAACAAATTTGGCCACTGCACCACGGACCGGGCCACGATTACGATTTTGTTAATAATAATTCGTTTGTGCTTAATAAATAAATCAATTCCAAATATTTCGGGACTTTGTTTTCTAATCTTGAGACTCATCAAGTATTGAAAATCTTCAGGATCCCGGGATTGGAAACCCTAGTCTTATTCGGAGACTTAAACTTATTCACAAACCATCTTTAAGCTATGTATTCAAGTACACAATTGCAAAGAGAATATGTTTCCATCTTTTTTTCTATATATTAGATTGAATGGAATATTGTATGCGAAAATAAACAGTTTCTTCTGTCCATTTGATCCGATCAAAAAATTTTGTGTGTCAATCTACAGATAAAATTTTCTTCAAGCACTCAAAACCTGTTACTTGTAGCTATTATTTATACAAATCAAATCTTCAAGCATTAATTTCGGCACAGTTAAATAAATTAAGCCACATCACTTTGCTAATTTAGATTTATTTATCCTTCTGGTAAAACCTGTTTATAAAAAAGACACTGCGGGTCAAGATATCATATTGGATCTTTTTTATTGTAATTTGATTTGACCTTAATGGCCAGTTCCGGAAGTTGCACATAGTTACTTTCTCGTGTCTGTGTTTTTTTTTTTGTTCATCTACAAGTAAAAGTTTGTTTTTTGTTGGTCACGCAAAATTGACGCATCCTTGACATTGAGATAAATTAACACTGTTAACACGAAAAATAAGAACGCATTTTAACTATTTTCATAGACCATGACTAACCGATCAAAAAATATTTTTATTTTTCGTAATATCTTTTCTTTTTTTTGCTATGTCTGCTGCCAACTTGTAGCTGATCCTTCGTGGAATCTATCTCGACATATTGTTTTCTACGAGAACTAATTGTTACTCAGTTTTTTAACCATTCGAAAATAGCAGGGATTGAATGGATACAAGAACAAGAAAAGGACTAGTGGTAGTCACGCCGCTTTTTTGAGGTCGGAATGTGGGAAGGCATTTTTAACAACACAAACACCCATTGCCTTTGAACGGGATCGATTTATCGACTGAAAAAATGACCAGCCAGGCCGTCACGGAAGCCAACAACGTTGTCCACTTCACAACGGACCGCGCAATATTTCTTCTAGGTAACCTGCAAATGATCAACACAATACGTCTTGCAATCAAATAAATATTCTTATGTTATCAATCACATATCAATCAGATGCTAAACATAAATTAGAATTGTTTAGAAGTGTAATCTTAGTAACTTGTTCAAGCATATTACTGTCAGTTAACAAGAAAGTCTTTAGCGGACGGTAGTTTAAAAACGCTGCTCTTTAACCCATTGTTTACGGTGTGCACAAATTTGTGCGTAATTAGTATGGTAATTAAAGTCCATAAACAAAGTGTTAATATAGTTGAAAAACGCATTTTTCATTGGCGTCAACTGCAATGTCATGATTGTGTGATTCCTTTTTCCAAAAAAAAATAACCAAACATGTCGAAAAAATTTTGCTGATTTTCAATAAAATGGCAACACTGTCTTTTATTTGTTAATGCCACCTCATTTCAATCTTCGTGTATCCGTTTGGAAATAAAACTGTATTTTATTGCTTGCTATATTAATATATTACCGTATGGTACAGAATTTTTATAACGATTATAAATAATAAACTAACTGTCTGTTGCATGTAACAAACAGATTGTGTGAATTCTGTAATGAACTGTTAAGATAAAGATAATATGTATGAATTAATAAGGAATGATTTTACTTTTAGTTACCTTGTCTATCTTTAAAGATTTTTCACCTATAGTTCAAATTTACAGATTTGAATCGTTTGAATTGTGTTTTTTACCATGAGCTTTATCGCCAACGAGCCAGGTTTCGTCTTTCGGCATCTTCAGGCATTTCAAGTGCACAAATGAACTTGAACTGACGCGTCGTAAATAGTTTGTATCGCTTGTATAAAATTAAAGTAAATTACTAAGTTTAAACGTTATTATCGCAGCCTAGATGAATCCCATTTAGAGACTCCAATTACTCGATATCTCAACTACTCGAGTATCGAGTAGTATAATTTCAAAATACTCGAGTATACTCGAGTAGTTTCAGATGTACCAAAATATGTATTTTTATTTCGAATTTGTGTATATAAATAGATGATAGGTAAATAAAGAAATATATTAATTAAAACATTTATTCAATTTATACCACATATATTTCAACAAATTTTTAATTAATTTTAAGTTTTGTTTTTATATTTCTCGCAGAAGAAAAAACTGTCGACGATTATTACTAAAACGAGTATTACTCGAGTATTTTTCAAATTACTCGAGTATCGAGTACTTGGAAAATGGACGAGTATACTCGAGTATCGAGTACTCGATAATCGAATTGGAGTCTCTAGTCCCATTCGTAAGCAATAAAACACATTCAAGCGATTGAAATTCAAAATTATTTCAGATAAAGATTTATAATTTTTCAATAAAATTTGAATATGTTATCATGCTTTTGACTGTTTTTACTTTATCGAAATTAGCTCAATAAGTAAATCCTTTATTCATTCAAAACAAAGTATTCTGAACAAACAAAATTTTACATAGTCAAGGAACCATGTCAGTTAAGCATAAATGTTTCTCACAACAGTACGATAAGCTGTAAAGGTGAGAAAAAACACACATTTTAAACAATTGCTATTTTGAGTCAACACAATCGAGAAAGTTTTGTTGTAATATAAATATATTTAAACCAACGATTTCACGGTATGTTTTTGAATCAACAAATAATATGTAACTCTTTAGACGTGTGCTTTGAATCAGTAGTTTTTCAGTCCCTTGAAATTCTTTTGTTTTGACAAATGCGTGTAATTTTGACATGTGACATATTACCAGTTGTCAAAAACAGCTGTCGGTGATGTTTTTTCCAAAAGGTTGTGTTAGTGAATAAATTTTGGTAGGTAAATTAGTAGACAGGTGGAATAACGAACGATACTTGAGTATTTCTTATGTGGCTTATTGAAATTTTAACATATCTGTAGGCTTAATTCTTAAAACTCAGTGTGCTTTATGATTGAGAAAGCATCGATATTGCTAATAGTTAGTCCATAAAAAAAGCTATGTAATGATTTATTGCTTAATGAATATCAAATCTTAATTTTTGGCTCTCATTAAATTATGCTTGTCTCCTTGTTCAAATTTAATAAATTAGATACTGCTAGATTATACAAACATCATTAAATACAAAAACCCGTATTTCATATTAAAAACGATTATTTTAAATATCAATACCGTTATTATTTAAGATATCGACCGAGGGTATCTGTATTTTTATAAAGAGAGTTAATCATAATTATTTTTTTTGGTTTTAATGAGAAACTGACTTTTTTAAACATAAATATTGGTGGAAATTGTGTATAATATGTTCAAAATGAGTGGCACTCAACTGGCAAAACAACGACCCAAGTGAAGATCGTATTATTCTTCAGGAATTCCCAACGTCCCGTTGAAAATATTAGAAATGAACAATGACACATATTTCCCTCTAGTGGAAAATGTTGTATTTACAATGATGTCAAAGTTGCAAGGGTAAATTTAACCTCTTCGGTTCTTTATCATAGTAACCTAAAAGGTCTCAAAATCTAATCTTGCGTCATTGCTATGCTGGAGAAGCTATGTTATAATACTTAAATACTGATATGTTTTAGTTAGGCTATATCGAATCATATTGCATCATTTTCATTAGGTATTTGTCTATTGTATTGAGGACTTGGGCGTTAGCCTAATCCTCTTCACCTGGATGTTCATTTAGATTTTGATCATGGTACACGGAGCTGATTAGCGTTCCGTGCGCCAATCTGTCATGTCGTGTATCTCGTCTTCTTCTTCAGCTTGGAGTCGTGAAGTCATCTTCTTCATATTCCTCACAGCTTGGAGTCGAGATTTCGTCTTCTTCTACTGCATCATTCCGCATCATCCTCCGGGGTCCTTTACCAAGCAGGTGTGAAGGAGGGGAGGATTTGGGGAGCTAGGGTGGATCATGTAGTAGTACGTCTCTAGGTCGCGGGAAGTCGGCGTGTGCGTATTTAACGTATACGCCTTGAAGGGCTTTGATAGATAGGTTCGGGTGATTTTCAATATCGTCAAAGAAAGAAACAATGAGTTTACGGACGTGTTTGCGCAACGGGTCTATCTTAAGACCGCGTTCGATCGTGGTGTTGCGCACGTACCACGGCGCGTTGACGATACTGCGTAATGTTTTGGTTTGTACTACTTCAAGCCTTTTTACGTGCTTTTTGTTTGCGTTCCCCAGATTTGGCACCCGTACGTCATTATCGGACGGGTGATCGCAGTGAATAGGAGCAGTTTGCTTTTTGCAGGCAACTTGCTCCTCCTCCCAATCATAGGCCCGAGCCTGCCTGTGACTTGGGTGGCTTGACGAAGTTTAAGCTCAATATGCTCGTTGAAGTTAAATCATATTGCAATCTTTAGATATTGTGCTTTTGGCCTTGGAACACACTATAATGAAAAAAAATGATATCCAATAAAAGGCGTCAGTTACTAGTTACTCTTTTATATTCCATACAAAATCAGAGTATGGAAGGATACAAAAGTTCTGTAAATTACAATAAGATTATCAATTTTGTTGTGTTTACGATACTACACGCTCTGTCAACTGCCTTCATCTTCAATAAAATCATAAGCTGGCCATGATTTTGACCTCAGTATATTAAATATAGCTATTTTTCATTGGTTAAGTAATATTTGATGGACTTACTCCAAACTAGCATATCAATTCTTACCAGTTGATAATTAACTGGAACTACAACACAATATTGTCTTTTAACATGGATTATAGAGCCAACATAACAAATATTGTAACTAAGTTGTATTATTCACGTTATATTCCAAAGCGTTAAATTAAATCAATATTGCTACACTATATTTGAATGGTGTATCCGATCCATCTAAATATAGAGAAATCCTACATGATTTAATTTCCGGTTATAAAACCTACGCGTTTAGAATAATTATCCGTAATGAAAACAATTTCTTCCATCAGTTCATCAACACTTTTGTTGCTGTCTCTTACAATAAATTATAATACATCCAGCATATTAAAAATTAATCCACCTTATATATATCCCTGGTTTTATTAAGGTATTCTTAAATCTCCAGATTTATTCAGTTTCTATACTAAGTAATATTTTTTTATTTGTAATAACCGAAGCTTTTTTTATCAAGTCCGCTCTCAACGTGGAACATTTCGTCGGCTTAACTTCCAAAGCTCCAAACTTTTTTGACTGAAAACGAGTTTAACATTTTGCATTTTGTGTTATGTATCACGCATCAAAATTGTTTAATTTAAAAAATATGTGGCATTACAGTTAATGCCAATGCGCCAAATAATTTAAATTGTCATACAAGATAAACTCGATGATAAATAATGAATCAGTGGTGAACAACTCAACGGTAAATTACTTACACCTAGCATAAGATTTCTTTTTAAATCGAAAAAATCTGACCTTGCCGGGAATATATCCTGATCGCTAGGACAAAGCTCTTGCCACTATACTACAGGGACTGACATATTGTATTTATATCAAGGCTAGAACTGCATACATAATATAAGTATAAACATATAGCTCATATTTTCTATGGTTTATTGAATGTGAACTTCTGTCTTGAATTGTTTGATCCTTCATATCATAATATCTGTCAAATAGTGTGTATAGCTGAATTTGACGATATAACATTATATGCAATTGAACACGATTTTTTAAAATATATATTTTGATGTTTTTATTGTAATAATCTTTTTTGAATTTCCAATGTGGAGAATATATGACCTCCTAATGAAGTTTACCTCGCTAGTCGCGTACTCAGTCGATTGACTTCTCTATTTGGAGAGAGTACAAATGAGACTGGTGGTTAGTTTATCGCTATAAAAAGTATAAAGATATTTGTTTCAATTATTCAACGATTCTCTTGAATCAAAGTACAATTTGTATTTATTGCAAACAGGTTATTTTCTTTTCATAAAAATACAGCACATATAACGGACATATTCCACAATTTCATTTTAGAAGAAGTAGTAATAGCGCTCATTGCTAGCATTTATATGTGTACACAAACTAAATCGATCAATGTTATATTCAAATCAAATTATGAATGACTAATTGTAAGGCGTACATAACCATCGGTGTGTGATTATGAAGGGAATTTACCTGTTTTGTAGCATACGAATTATATAGAGACGGACATAGACTATTTATAGATTTATAGACTGTGAGCACCATGGCGTTGCATGCACAGTGTAAAGACATCGAAATGTATTCTAGAATATTTAATGAGACCATCTATGGACAGATGCTGTTCATTCAAGGAATGTATTCTGCTAGTGCTGTTGAACAGTAGCGAGTCATGGCACCTTGCGATTGTTCCGTACTATGAGCTTCGAAAATAGATGCTTGTTTTTTTTTTAATAAACGGTCTCGTTTAAGGACCCGGTGACTTAAGCGACTGACGAGTACCATCCGTATGATGTACTAAAACCTCTTTTTGTGCGATTTTAAAGTTATGCGGTTTTTTCAAATATTTTTTTAATTTTTTTTTATATATATTTGTGGGACTATATAAACGTACATAAGTAATAACGCAATTAACAGCGCCAATAATACTGTACGTGCCAAATTCAGGGTTTCGCCTGTTTATTACAATGTGACCTTGACACATGCGTTCTTGTACGTGTCATGTTCCCATATTAACTCATGGCTGTTTTTGTGCGATTTTGTTTTATGCGATTTTTCGCGAAATGCATATACTGCACAAAAGAAAATGGTTCATTTGATGCAATAGAAATTTCTAGTCGGAAGGATAAAAGCCTTGTAAATACTACGTCACAATGGAACCATCTACTAAAAAAACTTGTTATATATCCTCATAAAATATTTTGGTTCAGAAAAAATAAATTTATACTCCATACTAGAACCCTCGACACTCTTCGTCACGAATTGAAATCATCTAAAAAATCATGACGTCACATGCAATTGTATCATAGTTAAGACAATGCATATCCGGCATATCTTTATAGTGAAATCATCAGCTAATGATCTGCCAGAATGCATGGTGTTCATTAATAAAAGTGTAATCATATTTACGTGCAGTTTCTTCGTGGAATCAATACGGCCATTTTAAATGCTAAATTTATTCTGACGCATATGAGCAATCGAAATAATTGCTCTCAGTGGGCAATATTAAAACAAAGATTCCATTTTTAAATATAAGTCTGATGCCAATATACAACTTTTAACGATTATTAATTAATGTCACTTTTAAGGTTATCACTGTCAATACTTGGTGGAATTACTTATTAATTACTAAACATTTTTTGTATTTATTCCACATTAAATTAATTAGGATCAGACCGGTTTCCCTAATCACGAGAATTTTCTACTGACAAGACATGTTAATTGTCAATTTTTGGTGAAATGGCAAACTATTTAAATAAAAACACACTTTTTTTTACCTATTCACATCTCGATCATTATCATTTGAAGCCGGATTTGTTTATAAAAATTGTAAAAGAGTTGCAAAAAATCTATTTCATTGTTTTAAATATAAGTTTTTGCTGGTTTTTTTTTCAACAACATTAAACCTTTTTTTCTCTGTAGAAAAGAAGTCTTCTTGATATTCTAATTACCAAAATTATATTTTGTTTGTTATCAGAAGGACTCTCAATAAAAAAAATAGTATGGTAGTATGCAAGTGAATAATTTAACAAAATGTAAATGTTAGTTAATGTTTTGTTTTTCATATATGTGAAGAACAAGTCTTTCATAATTTTATACCTAAATCAGCCACGACGTTTGCAAAATTAAGGCGTGACAGATTTCATCAATTATTACTGGATTATCTGTATTGTGAGATTAGACTAGATTAGACGATGGTTTCGGCAGTAACTTTGTGAAAGTTCATTTTAATATAAAATTTAAAATAACTTTGATTATTCCACGTATTGTGTAGCAGCGTGTTTCGCCTCTTTCAGAGCATCTTCGAACTTACTATCGCAAAGTTTGCTTAAGTAAACTTTGCGATCCTAAAAGAAAAAAACATTATCGGTTTTGGAATAATCAAAGTTATTTTAAATTTTATATTAAAATGAACTTACACAAAGTTACCGCCGAAACTATCGAAAATAGAGAAGAATTAGTTGAATAAATTTTTCGGTTTTTTTTTAATCAATCTAAAAAACATTATCATCATTCTTAATTATGCAAAAATAATCAAACAAATAGTCCTGCCATGATGATTTTAACAGAATATATTCACAAATAAATTCGTGTGAATCCTCTACTCTATGTGAGATACATTAAATCAGAATTTGATTTGAATTACAAATTTTAATAGTGCAGACAAACATCTTTTTTGCAGTCATTGTAAGCGGTGACATGAATGCGATGAAATAAATATACTTAGAAGTTAGATATGTATCGACACTGTTCTACGAACTACATTCGACAGAATAAGTAAGCCGCTCAATTAATTGTGTGGCACAATAGCTTCACTTTATTGTTATAGAACGGGCAGATCTTTTCATATTCACAATTCTTGCAAATACTGCGCTGGTCATCAAAGTATTATGTTATTATTTTTTACAATTTTTTAAAACTAATTTGAGTTATAGGGTCGTTTTTAATGCATTTTTACCTTAAATTTATGCGGATGTGAACAATTGTGCTACTTATTTAAACGAATTCGTGTATGTTTTTAAAATAATGTGTAATTCTTTAAATTTGATGGCGAATTTATTTAAATTACTTAACATTACAATCCTAGTAAATTGAGCAATATTCAAAGTCGAGACTCGTCATTATACTCTTGGTAGGAAGTAATAATACATGCCTCATACGTATTTTGTCAGTTTCCATTTACATGATAGAAAATAATATACATACATTTAAAAATATTCTAGTGCAGTATATTAATTTATTTTATAACTGTTTTTTACAGTTGTTTGACATGACTACATGAGCATGAAAGAGAAATTTGCCAGTCGTGTATTATTGATTGATTTTTTTTAATTGATTGGCTATCTATGATTATTTTTTCGATCTTCTTCAAAATTTCGCTACATCATTTATGTTCAATGAAATAAAATAAATAATCCATGTAATCGAACACTCGAAAATTATATTTATTTCAGTACCCGGATATTTAAGATGTCATCTCCACATGGAATCATACTGACGTAATATTACATATATATGACGAGCCCTCACATATTTTACAATCATAATATTTTTATTTTATAACTAATAAAGGTGGTATTAATTAGATTATAATTAAAATACGACATTGGGCTATAAAAATAAATTTAACAGTGACTGATTTCTGTCAAAAGGCAAAAAAAAATCGTGTTTGCCACGTGTTTCCTTTAATGATAAATTATTTAATATTAATGATACATGTTACATGTTAGAGTTTGTGGTAATTTCAATTACATTAGTCACGAGGCTCTTTTTGTTTCACAATTATTTCCGTCTTGCATTAAGAAGAGTCATTTCAAATAAGTGGTCGACAGCTAGTCACGACAAAATATACGATTATTAAAGTAATATCACAACTATACGCTTCATCATAATACTTGGTAAAAACTATTCATCTGAAATCTAATTAATAATATGAAAAAATTACTTAATATAGCGTATTCGTTTATCTATACCAGGGGTCTTCAACCTTTTTGTGCCAACCGCCTACTTTTGCTTGTTTTTCATGGTAAAATTTCCTTACTGCCCACTAGGGACTCCAATTACTCGACATCTCAACTACTCGAGTATCGAGTAGCAAAATTAAAAATTTCGAATACCAGCATTTTTTTTAATACCATGTTTTTTACGAGAATTGATTGTTAATCCGTTGCTCAACCTCTCTTTTTCGAAGAAAGGGGAATGGAAAGGATACGAAGACTAGGATAGGACTAGTGGTTAGCTAATCGCTGTCACTAAGGTGGGAAGGTATTTTAAACAACACATACACCCATTGCCTCAGCAAACGATTTATCTCGTACCGGCAATCGATCCCGGGCTAGATATATATTTATTATTCTATAGCTAAATATATATTAATAATTGAAATGTATGTATATAAAAAAATAAAGAAGGTTACTAAATTGCATTAATACATTTATTTCAATTTATAAAACATATATTTCAAAAAATAATAGAGGGTTAAACATCTCAAATTTTAAATTGGTTCGAAGTTTTGTTTTTATAATTCCACGGAAGAAAAACTCTCAGTTGAACGTCGGCTTTTCAATGAATTAAAATAGGGCATCTGGTGCTTGACTTTGTGAAACCTTTTTTTTATTTTGCTACAATATTTTTCAGGGATTAAGATTTTGGTTTATGACTGATACTTAATGACTTTAACAAAATAAAAGGTGAAACGAAAGATTTTTTCAATATTTTATTTTGTGTCGTATCATAAATCTGTTATTCTTAAGGAATATATCAGGAGTTATAAAGAAATTTTCGCATAGCATACATAGTCAACGGCAAAACCATTCAAAAATATATATTACCTGACAGTAAAATTCACGCGTAAGACTCCAATATTTATATTTTAAAGTAAATAAAATATTGAAAATAAATCTTCATTTATAAATTACGAGTATTACTCGAGTATTTTTCTAAATACTGAGTTTGTAAAATCGAGTACTCGATACTCGAATTGGAGTCTCTACTGCCCACCAACATCACCATATTTCAATCCAGTGAAACAATATCCAGAACGAATTTTTTTTTTCACAAACATTTTATTGCAACAAAAAAGAGTCCGATACATGCATATAATAAAAAAATATAGGAAAATAAAATTGAATAATTCATGAGAACCTTGAGCCTGATGCTGTCGAGGTGAAACATTTTGTGTCTGGTTAAATTTTCGTTAAAAACAAACGGGAGTCTCCCTGTCAGTGGTTTTCAGACAACATCATTGTTTTGTCATGATTGTGAAGATTTTGAAGTAAACGCAAAAATCGCCAACCACGGAAGCTTTTACCACCCTCTAGTGGGCGATACGGACCAGGTTAACGACCCGTGATCTATACAATGATGCTCATCTGAATCACTTGGTTCGCCAAACAAAACAATTCATCTCTCGGGCCACACATAAATATTTTAAACGTAAATTTGAATCGTTGGAGTCTTGTACTTTTTCATGATTTTTTTCGGCAAATCCCGGGTTTCGTAACTGCAGGCGTTTCAATTGCACGAATAAACATGAACTGACGCGTAGTAAATAGTTTTTATCCGACGTATCAATAAAGAATTTTACCTTTGAGAAAAATGACTCACATCGATACATGATGAAAAATGCATCTATAATGCACATTGCTAATTGCCTTAATTTAAAAATTTGTCTTCAAGGATATATTTTGATGAATAATAGATTTTTGAATGTATTTTACCAATAAAAAAATGCAAAATGTATTGATCTTGAAAATCTCGAAAAGGCGACCCAAAACTTTCAATAGGGCCAACATGTAACTCGCGAGCAAGGGTTTGGGCATAACTGATCTACATATACTAGCAATATTTAATAAAATATTCTCTTAATTAATATTAATATTGTATTTGAAACGTTTTCTTGAGATCAACAAAATGTGAGATTACTTTCAGTAAAACTTATTTGTTCACTTATTCTTCATTAAAATAAATACTCATTATATTTTCGGAAATGGTTGTCAAGTTCTTTCATTAGCACATGAATAAACAAAGGAAGTTTCGAATTCACTTAAATTATCATATCCGTTTGTTCATTAAACGAACGACATTTCTTATTATAACATACTTATTCTCAATCATATAGTCACTTTCACGTAAAAAACCTATTAAAAAAAGATTTCACATAATGTTTATGGCAACACTACTTTTATTTATTTTCGAAAAGTATCGCATGATTGTTAATCATTTGAACAAATACAGGTATAATTTATAAAAGCCAAAACTTAATTCAAAATATATGTAGCTCGATTTTTGTAACTAGATTTATGTTCATAAATTTTTGAACTTTAGGGGGATTTCTTTATCCTTTTCAACACAGCAAAATTATATATAATTCATATTAATTTTCAAAGATATTATTTAATTGAATCGTTTGTATTAGAATAGTTTTGTCGCTAACGTCTCTGGTTTTTCCTTTCGGCACTTTCAGTCACTTCAAGTGCGAGGATGAACTCGAACTCTTGGTCCTATTCTGAGATATGAGCGATTGAATCGTGTTTTGATCATACTTTTTAATTCAAAAGATATAATTCACTTGTAACAATGAGCAAGTAAAAAAGTTTCGAAGTTCTTATTTTAAGCACTTTTTTTCACAACTCATACCATTCTTCTGAGAAATAATGACCTTAATGATCTAATGGTGGAAATAGTGATGATAATCTTATAAATTTAGTAAAAAAGGGTGTGCAGATGAACTCCGGAATTCAACTAGCTCCGTAATTCATATAATTTATGCTTCTGGAGTTATCACTTTTCCGACTAAAATGTATTTTTTTGCCAAAATATCAGTTAGAACCCTTTCAAAGTAATAATAACTAATTACCAAAATATTGATGAAATTTTTTCTGCTTATTTTTCAGTCAAGGCGCTCTTTCACATCGTCGCCATTGCCATATTCAGGAGGAGTAGACAACCGAGCATACACAGATGGACACACACCAATACATCCGAACACCACAAACAGCCCAGCAAATTTGCCATCTCCTATGCGCCAAGAAATCTCCGAAATAAGTTCGACAGTTCCCCTCGAAAATGGTCTGAGGCCACATTCAGGGGAATATGGCGGCAGCGGGCCAAGAGTTCCTCCCAGGAGACGATCCAAAGAGCGAGCATCAGCGTTAGATAAGGTTGTTGTTCCTGTCGAAGGAGATGAATTGTGCCAACCACACACTATGCAGGAGACGTATGTTAAATCATATCTTTTTTTTTTCGTTTATATGATAAGCTAGCTGACCCGGTGAACTTCGTACCGCCTCAGAATCAAAAGATGTCGTGTGAACTAATTAGCTGAATTGAATTCAGTTTTTTACTAAGCATACAAAATGTATGATAAAGTGAATTTCCTTCATTAATTTTGTGATACTTTGAAATGTTTTAATACTTATTCTGCTCTTTGGGACGATGACAGAGCCTGAAAATCAAAGATCATCAAAATCGGTCCAGCCGTTCGCGACTTGGACTCAAAGTGGTGTAACTAACACGACTTTTATTTTATATATATATGCTCTTCACTTACACCGCATCAAATAACCTTATTGCATTAATTTTGTCTGATATA
Organism: Himalopsyche kuldschensis; assembly: GCA_028554975.1. Lineage (NCBI taxonomy): Eukaryota > Metazoa > Arthropoda > Insecta > Trichoptera > Rhyacophilidae > Himalopsyche > Himalopsyche kuldschensis. Next base: position 3,762,148 of record JAHFWI010000036.1, read on the forward strand.
AACAAACAAATTAAGTAAACCTTGCTAGTGATTAACAAACCATGGTCCGTGACACAAGATTGTTGTGATATTTTACTCGCACATTACACTTTTAAGGTGCTCACTATAAATTCTTAGTGGAATGGCATTATATTACAACATAATAAGACATTTTTTTGTACATCAATTCTACAAGATATTTACTAGGATTATGATCGGTTTGAGTGATATACTTTTTAACATTTCCGCAAGCTTAGATTATTTGTGTTGACCAGGAAAACATTTAAAAACCATGTACGTGTAAATCGCACATACGTGTTCGGTTTTGGACAAAGCGTATATACTTAATTTAGTACATGTGCAATCAAAAATAACAAATAGTCTTATATAAAAATGCTTGAAAGAAAGTGCTTTACCATGTTTTCATCAGGTTTCAAAGGGGCGACTCCGTAAGACTTTCAAGGGCCAGTGATGTCAGGATATATCCTAAGCAGCAGTACGCTATTCAGAAACAGGATACGGGAGTTGAGCAAAAACGGACAAAGGCAGTACAAGTATGGCCAACTCCTCCATATAGGTAACTATTAAACTTAATACTGTAAGATTTACCATTCATATCTACATTTCATAATATTATAAAAACAACCTAATGAAACTTGTTATTGAAATGACTAACAAAAACTGTAAATTGATTGTGATGTTAATCAAGTAAAAATATGCTTTTTATTTACTTCACCTATCGACTCTTTCAATCACATGAATCAACCTAAAATCTACATATTATAAACCGGTTATCTAAGCTAAATATTATACTTTCAAAAAAATCCATAGAGCAACGAAAGAACGCATACTTAAACGATGGATGGAAATCATAAAATTTTTGTAAAATTTAATTAATTTATAGTACATAAAGTTGTACTTAAATGATATGAGACTGCCGAAACCAAAAACATATTTCCGGGATTTTAATATTTGAGTTTTACTGCATTCATGTTGAGATCTACATATATGGATTGACTGACAGAAAATTACATTTTATTCCTGCATTGCAGATTTCTCTATAATACTGGACATAACATATACGAGCATAATTTAAATGTTCATTTTTAAAATACCTAACACAAAATACCGATCTATTGTTTCGTTTTAGGTTAAGATTCCTTCCAAAGAGTTGTGACCGTAGAAGAATAGGATTCGGAGTATTGGGTCGGTGGATGTTCAGCCAATTAGGTCTAGGATGTCTTCTAGTCCTGTGGGCGCTTGCGGGTGCAGCAGCCTTCAGACATACAGAAGGTAAGGTGTTTTTCTCATACATCATTAATTCATTTGGTTGGCTGAGTTTTTGTTTACTAAATCTTTTTTGAGTGTTATTTTGAGAAGTGAGGTGTTAACAACACCATATGTTTGGTGGTTATAATTCGACGTTTTGATACTAAAACAGGTTTCATTCTCAAGGGTTATTATGAAAATAAATAGACCCCTTTGGAATTTTGGTAAGTGGTTCACTCTAGCTATCCAATTTGGGTTGCGCTACTGGCAAGGTTAATATGAAATTAAGATATTTTTTTCAATTTAATATTTAACAACTTGGGCACGATTAAACATTTGTTTTTTTTATTCTTGAGTTGAACTCGAAGTACATTTAATATTTTTGAGAAAAATCTAACAAATTCGTCGTTATCTTGTGGCAGTTATCTTCATCTTAAAGCCATGCTTGAATTGCATTTTTTAAGCCGCACTAATGTAATATACATACATACATACATATGCAGCATGTGAGCTAGTAGTAAAGAGTCCAATTACTCGACATATCAACTACTCGAGTATCGAATAGTAAAATTTTAAAATACCCGAATAGTTTCAGATGTATCAAAATACATTTTATTAATTCAAATTAGTGTATATAAATATATAAGCTTATTTAATTTTATTCATACATTTATATTTATAAAACATACATTTCAAAAAACAATAGAGATTTAAACGTCTCAAATTGGTTCGACATTTTGATTTTATAATTCCACTAGTAGAAAAAATTCTCTCTGTTGCTGTGGTTGTTGGTTTTAGGGTTAACAATGAATGACATTGTGTATATATTTTTTTAAATAAGTATAATATATAAAATTTTGAAATAAATCTTCATTTATAAATTATGAGTATTACTCGAGTATTTTTCAAAATACTCGAGTATCGAGTACTTGAATTGGGTCTCTAGCTAGTAGTCGGTGCCAGATAAGAAGGAGTGAAATCATCTCAGACTACACGCCTTTGTATACAAATATTTAAGACGACCGAAAAACACAATGTGTTTAAGTGCGGGTACGGTTGAAACTCTGTTCTACTCAGTTGCGCGGTCAAGAGTTCAAATCCGAGAATGGAAACAATGCAATCGCATCGAAAGTATAACGGTTGATGAAAACGTTTCTTCTGAACTGCTCTTATTCATAATAACTCAAAAATCAATCGAGTATTGAAACAATGAACGCAATTTAATGATTCGAGATCTTTTTTATTTGTAAATTGTTTTTTGACGACTTAAAGTTCAAAATTCCGTACCAATTGTACATACTATTAATGATAGAGATTATCATTTTGACCCCACCCAATTACACGACAGTCAATTTCCTACTTCACTATCATAAAGGTCAAGAAAGATAAAAAGTCATTTTAGCTCACATAAAAATAATGAAAACGTACATAACAATTGATACGAACCTTCAACCCTCGGTTCAACTATGAATTGAGTTTAAAGTTTGTAAATATCTTATAATTGACTAAAAATTTATCAGTTACTTTTTATCGTTAATTATTGTTTTGTTTACGGTTTTGTATTATTGAATTGACACTTATAACTTATATTGATGTTCGTTGACATGTCATGTCAAGACATGAGTAATTGATAGATCTCTTTTCTCGTAATAAATAATTTTCGTAACATATATGATCCTTAAAGCAATCGCCATGATCAATAATGAATAATTTTTACTTGGATTAGGCATATATTTTTTTTTCTCCATATATCTCATTTTTGACAACAAACTCCTATCTGAACATATCTTAACGAATAGTTGTCGTTGTTGAACGAAATTGTGTCATTTGAACGCTGCGTGTGATCTTTAATAAATTGCAGTGGCTAAAAAAAAATTTTGCCAATCCAATTATATTGATTATATTATTTTTTGTGAAACAATTTTCGAGACGATGGAGCGAAAAAAACTGACTGTAAATTTCCAACTTCAAAATAATTATGAAATTGGTGATATTTTTTTTAATTGAAACATTATTTTTTCAATTAATTTCAGCGGGCCGCATTTTAAACATTGTACCGCCGTTTAAAGTTGTGTGTTGAACAAACAAGTTGAAGTTGTTTTGCTAGAATCAATTAATAATCTATATCTATTATATACCGCCAAATAGATCCATAAGAAAAATAGATCAATTAGTGAAACGCTGAGGAGGTCTTAATCCAGCAGCGGTTCTACGATGACTGATTGTGATGATATGGAATTAAGTCCCGGAAGCTCTTATAAGACAGCGGAGTACTTTGACCGCGAAGTTGACACCAATAAAAAAGAAATCGTAAAGCTATTTTTCTCAATACCGGAACAAAATCAATGAAATTTTTCAATCGTCAATGCCAAAACTTCTGGCAAAGCCGATTGCGTTACCATTCTTTTGTTTCAAATTGCATTCGCACATGCAGTGGAGTACTGTTACAGATGTTGTTATAAAATATGGGCTATTTTTTTATATTTTACCGCTAGATAATGTAAGTAGAGGCAACCCTCCTCCAATCCGTCCTAAAACGAAATTTTCTACAAAACGGTTAATTATCGTGGATACTCAATTACGTCACTTTTAAGGTGTTCACTGTCAACACTTGGTGGAATGGCATTATAATAAAAATAAAAAACATTTTTAGTACTTTTTCCACATAAAATTTATTGGATCGGGACCGGTTTCGCTCATGGCAAGCATTGTCAACTGATAATAAATGCAACGAAACAGTGATATTTAGTTTGTCATACCTTGCAATTATTACTTAAACTTTGTATAAATATCACTGTTTCGTTGTATTTCTTATCAGTTGACAATGATCTCCATGAGCGAAACCGGTCCTGATCCAATAAATTTTATGTGGAAAAAGTACTGAGAATGTTTTATTATTTTTACTCAATTACGTAATTATTTAAATAATATGTAATATCATAGACAAAATTTTTAGAAAAATATAGCACGTGCAATTGCAAAAATTAACACATGAATAAATTAATGATAAAATGATTTAGAGCAGTTTATAAAAAGAACTCGTAAAATACCTAACCTCAAATTTTGTATGGGTGCCGAGACTACCGAGTCTTCTTTAGCGCGGATTACAATAGCACGGTCCCTATCCTGGCGTTATATGAGGGCTAACTGTCATTAAAAACAAGGTTAAACTTTGTGACATCGGTAGAGTACCAGCTCGCCAGAACATTTAAAAGTCTTAGGCAATTAAAATTATTATGCTCTTTTTTGACGAAGCTGTTTTCGATAAATTATTTCTTCCTAACAAACAAGATATTCTTGATTAATAAAAATAATAACACATTTTTTAGTACTTTTTCCACATCTGATTTATTACATCAGGACCGGTTTCGCTCATGGCATTATCAACTGATAAGAAATTTTTAAATTGATTTATGCAAAAAGTTATGGATGAAAACAATATGACAAACAATTGGTAATGCAACTAAGCAAATAAATTAGTGGATATAAATAGTCAAAATAAAAGTTCAAGACCTCTTAGCAATGCAAAACTAAAACATCAAAATCAATTAAGTATGAATTTAACATTAACAAAGTAAAAGCCCAAATATTAAGATGTGTTAGTTAATGTTAAATTCATACTTAATTGATTTTTGATGTATTAGTTTTGCATTGCTAAGAGGTCTTGAACATTTTATTTTTAGTCTATTTGTCTTGTAATTTACTTAATTTATTTGCTTAGTTGCATTACCAATTGTTTGTCATACCTTGTTTTCATCCTTAACTTTTGCATAAATACCACTGTCTTATTGTATTTCTTATCAGTTGATAATGCTCGCCATGAGCGAAACCGGTCCTGATGTAATAAATCAGATGTGGAAAAAGTACTAAAAAATGTGTTATTATTTTTATTATAATGCCTTTCCACCAAGTATTGACAGTGAACACCTTAAAAGTGATATTCTTGATTACTAAAACTATTTCAAAATTTACGATAATAAATATTTAATTTTTTCGTGGATTAAAAAAAGCATATGGTATTTTGCAAATTTTGTTTTTACATTTCAACAAAGTTACTAATAATAAATTATTATAAATACGCCACTGGGTTCCATTCACTTTGTATAGCTGACTCTTAGAGAAATAGTGCATGCTATGTATAAGCAACATTTTAATTATATAAGCACATTATAATAGTTTACGATATTTTTAAGAATAGTTTTCAGGGCTGTGGAGTCGGTAAAAAAAGTCCGACTCCAGCATTTATCAAAACCACGACTCCGACTCCGGCATTGACCAAAAACACGACTCCCTAAATTTCCTATTTATGTGTATTCAATTAAATATCAACCCTATCAATGCGGCCAAAAGCCAAATTTGACATATTAAATGCAAAAATAAAAAGTTCACACTTTTCAAAATTCCGACTCCGACTCCGACTCCAAAGCCCTGATAGTTTTCCATTCAGTGTATGTCGTCATCACATTATATTCATCGTTGCTTTTACCCTTAACATAAATTCTTGGACGATACTGCGCTATGACTAAAAATACACCTTCAGTAAATTACAAGTTAATAAGCGAGTCCTGACTAGAGACTTCAATTACTCTACTACTACTCGAGTATCGAGTAGTAATTTTTTAAATACTCGATTAGTTTTAGATGAACCAAAATTAATATTATTATCCAAATTTGTGGATATAAATAGTCAATAAGTTAATAAATAAGCTTCTTCAAAATCAGAATCAGAATCAATCTTGCTTCTTTACTTAAGCAAACTTTTCGATAGTAAGTCTGAAGATGCCTCTGAAAGAGGCGAAACACGTGTCACAGTTAGTAGCACAATACGTGGAATAATCAAAGTTATTTTAAATTTTATATTAAAATGAACTTTCACAAAGTTACTGCCGAAACCATCGAAAGTATTAAGCTTCTTCAATTTCATTTACACATTTATTTCAATTTGTAAACACATATTTAAAAAGAATAGAGGATTAAACGTTTAAAGTTTTAAAATGGTTCGATGTTGTGTTTTTTTAATTCCCAGAGTAAAAAAAACTACTTGATTAAAACCCTAAAATTACCTGATGTTAAATACACGCGTAAGACTCAGTTAAGCGCAACGGTTAAACATTATATATATTTTTAAAATTAGTTTATAAAATTCGGAAATAAATCTTCATTTATAAAATATTTATAATGTATTTTTCAAAATACTCGAGTATCGAGTAGTTGAAAAATGTACGTGTATTCTCGAGTATCGAGAACTCGATAATCGAATCGGAGTCTCTAGTCCTGACACAACTGCGACCTCGTAACTTTCGTTGAGTACAATCTTTTTGATAAATGAAGTCACAGTGTAGCAAAAAAATCCTACAATTTAATATAATAATAGATACAATCTCACTGAATTCATTGCGAAACCACGTAGTATATAGATCATTAAAATCGTGTTTCAGTAATTGAGCGCATTCGGTAGAATGAAAAGGTTATTATGCAATTTGTAAACCAACATCGGAACTTTTTGTAAAAGAATCCTGGTTCATGGTACATGATGTGATTCATAATGTTAAAAAGTAAAGATGTAACAATGAAAGAATAATCTCGTTTTTTATCATAGAAATATTTGAACCTAATATCTATTTTTATTGAGTATTATTAATATTTTATTAACTTAAGATCGTATTATTGAGTAGATTTAAAATGGCAACTAATTAACTAGAAAGTTGAGTAAATATGAAATAAATGATCAGTAATAGATACATCAAACAGTCAGTAAATAATTTAATTTGGCCAGTATATTATTGAAAATGGTCAGTATTTTTGTAAAAGGTATAGTATATATCTATAAACGGTCTGTAATTAGTAGTGGTTGGAGGGATTTGTTAGATTCGGTTAGTCTTGGGTTAGGTAATAGTCGAAAAATTCTAAAAAAATCCTAAAAAGACTAGACATAGATGTGCTTCTAACGACCATATTTTATCAATTTCACAAGCTGTCAATCTAAAATTAGCTATATAATTTAAAATGACTGGCCATTTCATTCAAATACTTACCGTTTCACATAAATTACTGGCCGTTTCATTTACTAACTGACCACATGCATACTGACCGTTTATAATAGTTACCGACCATTGTGACATATTAATGACCATTTATTCAATTTACTGACCAAAGCTCGAATTAGATACTGATCCATTAAATGCACGCCATTTAAAATACACTTGTGAAGATTAGAAAGAATAGTGTGATACTGTCAAAATGTGAAAGGAAATGCTGCCATTATTACGAACATTAACTCTGCTATGACCAATGTTATATAATATCATTAAATAAAACAAGTTTTTGTGTTTTCTGAATAAATTCCGCTCGGCGAAAAACTATAAATTACAGAAACTACAATATTATACAAATGGCTTATAAAGTCTTAAATCAATTTTGATCATGCGGATCTACATATTTAATGAGATTTGAAGTATGTTATAATCAGTTTTTCAAAAATATGTTACTTACAAAAAACTCATTGGTAACGATCACTGACGTTATGTTAAGGGCTGAAATAATATAATATAAATATGTTTTAAGTATTCATTTCTAGTTTATATCCTATTGACATCCTATGAATATAAACGGATATCAAGTATCATACAAGTCATCTGGTAGTAAGAAATATATTACGGGATTCTGGTTATTTTTGAGGTTATGGTCGATTTTAAATCGTGGCGCTTAAGGGAAATACAAATTCAAACCACTTTCCCGTTTTTTGTTTTCCATGCATGCGACTAACATGAGTATTTTTAAAGTGCCATGAGTTGCAACCGTTCAGTAACACCGTCATTGCTCATGCTTTATATCAGTGATGCACAAATGCGGCCCGAAATGGATTTTTTTGCGGTCCAAAATGACAAATACTTCATCAACAAATTTTTCATTAAATATGATATAAAATTGTATTCGATATGAGAACAAATTATGCAGTAGCAACGGTATATAAAAAAAATAAACCCCTTCTCAGTATCCATCAATGAGGCCGATTCATCATTGCAACTAGAGTTGCATCGATTTGCAGAACAACGATCAATTGAGATCGAAATATCAGGAAGGCGATCTGCAGAGTTTTTACAAATATCTCCCCAGAAGACCAGTTTCCTACCTACGTAAAAAGGCTGCGCTTTGTGCAAGTCTTTTTGCAAGCACCTACATTTGCGAGCAAGCATTTTCCATATTAAAACTAAATAAGTCTCAACACAGAAACCGCTTGAACAATGAACCCGACATCAAAATGCTTGCTGCCAGTATACAGTGTCAGAAATCTCTCTACGTTCCATCGTGAAAATCTGCACGTAATGTCGAACGGAGAAGGATCGAATTTGCTGATAAAATTATTTAATTATTAAATTAAAAAATAAAATATAAAATTTATATCTCATCTAGTATAATATATCAATATTTTTCTTCACTTTAACCCTTTGCGGCCCGCGGAAAATTTTAAATGGATAAATTGGCCCTTCTCTCAAAAAGCTTGTACACCACTGCTTTAGATAAATAGCATATGATAAAATATGAATCGTTTGATTTGTGTACTATTCCATGAGTTTTATCGCTTACGACCGCGGTTTCGCATTTCGGCATCTTCAGGCATTTCAAGTGTACGTATGAGCTTGACTTGAAATGCCTGAAGATGCCGAAAAGTGAAACCTGGGTTGTTGGTGACAAAACTCATGGAAAAGTACGAAATTCAAACGATTCCAATTTGAAATCGAGATTCCATCAAGCACCTTCAGTCGAAATCATAAATTAAAGCATAAGTTTATAATATCATCTGCATGAAATAAAAGAGAATTATTATTTTAACGATATTTTACGTACAAAATTAATGCCGACGATATTATAATCGCACATGTTTTTCTTTACGGTAACAGCTGGTGAATAAAAATAATGTAAATATTTACATTGGAAAATTCTGACGTACTTCAAACCGACCATTTAAAAACATTGCTTATACAATTTCGCCGAACCATAACAATCTGTTACACATTCGAATTCTTTTCATTAAATATTTACATATTAAAAAATAAATAAATATTGATATAAGAAAACATCGTCGAGAATTACTTTTTTCATGAATAGAAGTTATCTGTTTTGAATGTAAACAAATCAGCACGAGAGGTGTCACTGAGTATATTCATTGCTGTTCCAAATTTAAGAGTATGCTTACGGATTTAATTGTTCAGCACGGCTTTGACCGCGGCGGCCATCTTTGAAAAGAGTAGGTGAATCATGGATGAAATACCAAGCGGTAGATGTATGGATCCTGCGAATACATCATATATCTATTACTTTTGATCCGACGGTTTTCCAAGCGGAAGTGTTCTAGCTTACCATAACCTCAAATTTTAATTAGAATCATTTTACTCGTCTACAACGATAGGCTTTCATCATACAGACCATACACAGGATACTTCCTTTCAAATTGATTGAGGTGACTTCTGTCAATTTTGAAGATACTTCTCAATGAGACGAAACGCGTATTAAATCTCCTCCTAAAAAAAATCCGATCCATTGTCACGTTTTTAGTTTTGGTTTCATATCTAGTTTTTCAAGCACAGTTAAAAATCATTCCCGTGCAGCTCTATACGGGAAAGTTGGGGGAGTGTTAGGGGAAGGTTCATTTTTTCAGTAAAGTCAAACTTTCAGCCATAATTGATAGGCAAAACTTAATACTATAGTTGTACCACTTGACCGCCGTTCAAATTCGGAACTAAAATTGTTTTTTCAGAGTTTCTACACTTCTGGGCATAACTAAGAATGTGATTTTTTATAAGATATGAGTAGTCGATTACCACAACCTCGAGCATAGCATTGAGCAGTTTTTCTAAGCCGGAAATATTGAAAATAATTATTACCTCATATAAATATTGGAGTTCATAGTTGAAAGCAATGCAATAAAAGATGAATTAAATAATTACCAAGTATTAAAGTTTTCGGGCCATATACCATTAATATATGCGACCGCAAATATTTCAATATTAGGCAATGGCATAACTAACAGTTTCATGAGCAGCCAATGTCTTTAACCTCGAACAAGAGTGAATTTAATCATTAATTACTATCCGTATTCTGTAACTTTTTACAATACAAGTTGTTTTCTTTTTCTGATATCACTTGAAAATTCTTGCGAATAACTAAACAGATTCTTATCATTTTATCATATGATAGATACTAATGCTGATGCCACTGGGAAAAGCTTCAACACTGTTCAACGATTTTGTTTTGGATATCGTCATTTTCTGCGTGGACGTGAGTGAGTTAAGGTTCACGCAAACATGCACTTTTAAAGAAGTTTTGGTTTAAACTTCCTCGGTAGACTTCAGTGATTTTTTTTTTAACATGGGTAGAATTTAAAAATAAAAAACCTAACAATAGTTATTAAAATTAGTTGTTAAGTTCTGTCGACTGTCGAAGCTTTAAAAAAAGAACAAAAAATAATAATCCCTTTTTAGCAGAACAATTGAGAGACATACTGTAATAAAACCTCTAAAAACTTCAAATAAGATTAATTACAGTGTATTTAGACAACTTCTCTTGAGGTATATTCGTTATAAATGTGAAGTGGGTGGAATTCCAATGGAGTTCATTTATCTCAACAGTTTTTTCTACAATAATCGCTTGTTTTTCAATTGTTTTTTTTAAAGAGAAACAATTTAAGCATCAATATTGCAACGTTCCGTTATTATGATCGGATAAGTGGGAGGCAATTTAAGACTTCAATGACATCCATGCCTTCAAACACAAATCCATAGATCGATTGAATCATCGATGGAAACATTTAAAACGACCGTTCGATAGTTTAAATGTGCTTACATATTTTTTGACAGTCGTAGAAGTATGAAGTTGGTAACAAATCTATTTTCAAACACTCAATGAGTCATACAGATTTTGTATCGTATCAGCTGTTTGCTGACACATCCGCCATCTTAAAAACATTTAAAAGTTAAACTACCTAGGTACTTATATTGAATCAGTAAAACAAGATTGATCTATTTACTTCTTTACAAATTGTTTTCTTCTCCGATACAATACTAAAAAGTTACAAATGAATGATAATATTATTGATTACCGGATTCTTTGATCTTTTGGAAATGCATCGTAATTTGTTGACACACTACCCACACATTTTTTTAATATTGGAGCTAATGGAAACCGGTTTGTCGTTAAAATAAAATACTAAGCTATATTTGGCGGACAATCAAATTGGGCAAAATGGTTGCATACGTAACATAATAAAAATAATACGTTCCAACCAGGGGCTCTTAACTTTATGCCCGCGGGCTCTGTTGCGCCTGCTACAAGCTTAAACTTAAACTCAAATCTTATCCGAATTGCATTATTTATATCATTTATGAGAATCGAAATAATATAGCCATTTATGTTTTTATCGAAAAAGTTTTTGCTTTATAATTGTCTACTTTGCAGTCTTTGCACATTTCTTTTATTTGACGTGTATGATAATTTTTAAATTCTTTTGTGTAAGTAAATTAAAACATAATCTCTATCGGTTTACTGTTTTATAATATGTCAGTCATACTCTCATGAATGTAACGCATATGCCATGAATTCAAACAATGATAAAACAAAAACATGTATTTCTTTAGCTTTGTATTTAAAAAAAATCCGGCCTGAGCCCAACACTAATCTAAAATGCGCCCAACGCCGAAAAAAGTTGAGAACGCCTGGTGTAAAAGATCTTTCGTTTGTACTGTACGGTATGTTAACTGTCTAATCATTTTTAAAATATTTATCATCTTGAAGAATCTGTTAAAAATGACCTTAAAGTTGAGTGCTTTGACGATTGAAGCCTCCTTAACAATATTCGAGTATTTTTTTGGTGCGTAATTTTTCAAAGACAATACAATTATTCGAATTTCGAAAACCCAATAAGTGCTTACGTAAAAATAGCCTATACAGTCAACCCTTCTGTAGCCTTGAAATGGGGACAGCGATATATAAACGCGCCTTATAGAAAACTGGGCACCCATACAAAATTTGGGGTTAAGTTTTATTTATCTTTTTTTGTTGCATTCAATCAATAAATGTATGTTTAAGATTTCTGCATATTATTAGACACCTATTTCAAATGACTAACTCTGTTTGACAAACAGCTACTAACAAATATTCTTCTATGCAGAGATTTATGTATATCTTATTTAAGCGAAGATAATTCATTTGACCTTAAAAATTTTGCGTTTTGCTCACTCGCTATAGAAAACAGGTATATCGCGTCATATTAACGAAAGTTTACTGTATTGTGAATTGCGTCGAAACACGTGTCACCTTAAACACACTACGTGGAATAATCTAGGTTATTTTGATATAAAATAACTTTGAATATTCCACGTTTTGTGTTACTAATTGTGACACGTGTTTCGCCTTTTTCAGAGACATCTTCGGACTTACTATCGCAAAGTTTGCTTAAGTGATAAAGCAATATTGATTCTAATATTTTTAAATGATAAATTACAAAATGGAGTTTGGGATTTTTTCTTTTTACGGGAAGCAAGGAGTGGGTTATAGAAACAAATAATTATGCTACTAATGACGTTAACATTAAAACATGTTAACGAATGAGATGCAATCAAGGTTACTATAAATTAACTTCTACAAAGTTACCGCCGAATCAATCGAAATTATTATAAACATTTTAGTTTAGTTTTAGTTTTAGTTCGTCAAACTAATTTAATTTTGTACAATTAAAATAATTTAAAAAATAAATCTTATTGACGTGTTTTGTCTTGACTGTGTGAACAAATTAATCGGATATATTACTCACGGATAATTGTTTCTGAAAATACTATAATATATATTCAATGGTAATTAAATATTATATTTATAAAACGTTTTTTTGTCCCATTCGTTGATACGTCACACGTCACGTGCAGTGCCAATATTAATTAGCCGTCGACCTATTTTTACTGCAATTCCGCTATTATTTTTAGACTAGCGGTAAAAGCTTCGATAGCCGACAAGAAATTCCGTTATCGCTCACTGACAGGGTCAATTATTTGATAGGTAATTGCACAATTAAAACGCCAATACATGGCCTAACAGCTGACGCAAATGCGCCAAACGTATTCATAAATATAAACATACTATTTATGGCTTGACTCCTCAAATTAGTTTAAAGTGAATTATGCAAAGCATCTCGCAAAAACTCATTTTTATCCAGTATCCCAACCTCTCTTTTTCGTAAAGACTGGCCGTTCTCACTTAGTCCCGTTTTTAGAGATCGGATGGGTGGAAGAGGATATTTAATTAATATAACAGACATCCACGCCTTTGAATAAAAATTTACATTTTTTTACCGTGTAACATATGGACTCCTCACGGAGTTTATCTCAACATATGTTTTTTTCAGCGAGAACTGCCTTTTACTCAGTTGCTCAACCTCTCTTGTTTGAAAAGAGAAGGAATGGAAATGATACGAAGACTAGGACAAGACTAGTTATTAGCTAATCGTTGTCACTATGCGTCGCTCTTTGGGATCGGAAAGGTGGGAAGGAATTTAACAACACAAACACCCATTGCCTCTGAGCAGAATCGATATATGGACTGAAAAAATCTGCTCGTACCGGGAATCGAACCCGGGCGGTGCGACATGGTTGCCAACGACGGTCACCACTGCACCACGGACCGGACATATTTATTGAAAAAAACAATGTTCATATTCAGGTTCAAGCCGATACTTTCTGACCCAATCGGAATCCGCACAATAGCTTTGCCCAGTTGACATCAGAATCTACTTTTTCATATCCTTTTTTTTTTTTTTTTTTCTTTTTTTTTTTTCCTACCTTTACTTTCCTACTGAAACTATATGTGGAGTCCGCTAGGCGGGCTCCTAGTTTCCTGGCTATTTTTGTTGCTAGGGTGGATACAGACTAAGTCTTTGTTTCCCTTTCCCGCATGTAAGCTAGCTAAGTATTGACTTTCTAAAAGATTCTGTCAGCTGAGGGCTTTGTGTGGGGAAAACACTTAAGAAAAACCCCTTACGAGAATGATTGTCTTGGAATCATTAAAAATTTTCAATTCTTACTAGGAATTGCTCGTAATGTTTACGTAAACTTGAGGAGTTTACTTGTTCTTATAGTAGACATGCCCAGTCCCTAACTGTTACTAAATCGACGAGCCTAGCTCGTAGCTTAAAATGTATCTCTTAGGGCGTTAGTATAGAAGCTGGCAGTGCTGCTGGCTTCTTCCACGCTTGCCTCCACTGTTGAAGAAATTGCTGTAGGAGAAAGGTGGGTGGAGCATAAGGTTTGAGACATCGTCCTGACGAGGTTCTTAGAGGCCTTTAGTTGGTTTTAAAGTTGGATATTTTCACAGCTCGGAGAGTTGGAGCGAGGTGGGGACCCTGCTTCAAGCTTTCCACGAAACTGGCACGGTGGAGGCGTAGGGTCTCTTTAATGTCAGGGCCTTTATACCACGCCCGGAGGTATCGGGTGCTGGCGTTCTTCTTCAAGCCTGTGATTATGCGTAGGCATTTATTTTCGACCCTCTGAAGGAGAAGAAGTTTGCTGTCGGGGATGTCTACAGACCATATGGGAGAGGCGTACAGCATGGTTGGCTTAATTACCATGTTGTATAGTGCCTTCTTATTAGCCATGCTGAGGTAGCTTCTAGCATTGAATATTGGGTACAACGCGCCAATTGCAACGTGAGCTTTCCGCCTGGCTTCTGCAATGTGCGTAGACCAGGTGAGGGAGCAATCCAGAAATACCCCGAGGTATTTGACAGCTGGGCTGAAACAGCAAGGGATACCACAGACGGTGATTTTCCCGTTATAATTTTTGTTATTACGTTTACGCGTGAAGAGGATCGCCTCTGTTTTCGCGCCGTTTACTTTGAGTCTCCAGCGACTGAAATAGTCAGTCAGCTGGGCTGTGCTAGACTCAAGGCGACGTATAGCTACGTCCCGGTCCCTGTGCGTGGAGGTGATGGCCGTGTCGTCCGCATAAAGAGCGACAGAGCAGTTTTTGGGATTTGGGAGGTCGTAAATGAAGTGGTTAAATAGCCTAGGTCCCAGGAGACTACCCTGGGGTACCCCAGCGGAGGCTGAGCGGAGAGAAGATTTTTCCTTCTTAACCGCTGCATAGAGGGATCGGTCATTCAGATAATTTTGGATGATTTTAATAATGTATGGGGGAGTGTTTGTCTCAACGAGCTTGTGAACAAGTCCGTCGTGCCAAACTGTATCAAATGCCTTTTCCAGATCAAGCAGTACCATTCCGGTGGTTCTTCCCCTGTAAAAGTCTTCGGTGATCTGACCCGTGATGCGGGATAGCTGAAGGGTGGTGGAGAGGCCTTTTCTGAAACCGTATTGAGATTCAGGTAGAATAGGGTTATGAACGGGGAGAAAGCGTTCTAGGATCACTTTCTCGAGCAGTTTGCTGAGGCAATCAAGTAAACTGATTGGTCTGTAGTTGACAGCTAATGAGTGGTCTTTTTTAGGTTTTGGAATCGCGACGACGTGTGCCGTTTTCCACGTTACTGGAAAGTAGCCACGTAGAAAACACGCAGTATATATTTTTGCTAAGAAAATGATACCTTTTTGCGGGAGGCGTTTCAAGATAGTGTTGTTGATGTTATCTCTACCGGGCGCTTTTTTAACGACGAGTGTTTTGATAAGTTTCTCAATCTCAACCGGCTCAACGATTTTAACATCTCCGCTGCCTTTTCGGAGTATATGGCCGCCACGCGGTACCTCTAAGATTCTCTGACACCCGCCAACCTCCTCGCTTCTTCCTAGGTCATCCCGGCGTCCTGTAGTTCAGCTGAGTACATCCTATGGATGGATATCGGCGGCTTTCCGCGGCGACGGAATCCATTAGACTGATGGAAGAGACATGCAGGACTCAGGCTCCCCTGGGACATCTGCAACACATGTCCAAGCTAGGTCCATCGTCGCCTTTTTATTTTTGACGTAGAATAGAACAAATGAAAACCTATGTGGTTAAAAATTTTAGAAATATAGCTAACTAGTATTGCTACCCGGCGTCGCTCGGACTAAGCGACCAATAATTATTTAATGTTATATCATTCGACATAATTATATCACAAAATCTAACATCCAAAATAGAGTTAAAATTAAATCACAAACTTTATTTAATTTGTTGACAGCCCCATTCTCGCCTATTAAAATGTCCAAATTCAAGGAAAAAATCTAATTTGCTGTCAAAGAAATGTCAAATAATATCTTCACGTAAATAATAAACATTATTATATTAATAAAAGCCGGGAAAAAGTTGGTAGAAGACTAATTTATTACATTTTGACTAAATGTCTTCGCCGATAAAAATTCAAACATATTTTCTTTCATATTCGTTTTTATGGCAACTTGCAACAACAATGCAAAAGGGAATTACAGACCCACATACATACATACGCCGTTTCGGTTTTTTATAGGAAATGCATTCTAAGGTTATCTAATTTCATTTAATATTATGAAAACGGTATTTTTACTGCTTCAAGAGTGTTCAATAATTATACTACTATTCTCTTAATAATAACTGTCTTAAAACAAATACCATATAATACGTTTGATTTACTTTACACGTATAAAGATAACTTCTAAATTGTCTTTTATTTGTAAAGAAAAAGATAATACACATTTATTATGTGACATAAAATCGGTCACGGCTGCTTTTTAGCATTGAATATTTTACGCTTAGTCGCAAAAAATCGATTAACATCCATGCGGTACGTTTTTCTTGAGAGAATTGTTTGGAATAAATTGATCGAGACATATCATCGCGTTATATTCGTACATTGTAATATGCTCTTCGATAAATAATCAATGGTTAAAAAAATATATATAGATGTATTTTTGATAATGCAACGATGAATTACCACTAACTGATTTCGGATTTCAAAATTGAGACCTCGTCATAAATCCAGCCTTACCTATGAAGTCTAATTAAAAGTTGCTTAAGTATGAATTTTATATTTATTGCTTTTGACTTATCAAATAAGAGTTTATAAAAAACACTTTACTTCGGCATCTTCCTGATCATCTTATGTTTTCATAATAAAATTATATTTCATTGCATATTTTAGTATACAAAATCTCACTGGAAAATCATTGAGATGGAAAGTGTTATTGTGTGCTTTTAAAAGGCTGTCATTAATTCATCTACCTGAATCAGATAATCCTGTTGTTCTTCCTTGCATGTTTTTCCCCGTATGTAGTTTCCATCTTGTACATTTTCTTTTGGTCGTCTTCAATGCCCTTCAAACAACGACTTAAAGGTTACCTGTAAACTTTTTCTTAGTCGAGTTTTAAATAGATGAACCTGAAAAGAAGCTGACTCCCTCGATGCCTGCATACAAACACCCTTTCAACGCCTGCTCTATAGTATAAGATAAAATCCCAAAAGAATTTTCACTCTGAAAACTGAAATATAAAAAATACAGCATTTAATGTTGGTGACTCAGACAATTTTCTTGGGGCATTGTCTTTATTCTTGCAAAACGACTTGCCAATAGGAAGGTGTGTAAACGTTTTTTTATTTACTTTTTCTGTGTACTTAAAAGATTGATAACTGCTATACCAGAAGCGGTCAAACCGAGGTTCCCGAAACATATTCAATTTTCCCGTCACAAATATTGGTTATTTATAATTCCTATTCTACGACTTTTAAAATTATAAAAATACTGTATAATTGTGAAAAATTTCCAGTGTTATATATATAATAGATCGAGAAATACAATGCTGATCATAAATCGGTTGATTAGTGCACTCATGGTAGTATATCGATGGCTTAAAGAGTAATGTTGTTAACTCCACTTTTGGCTGAAAATGACTTAATCTTGTCTTAAGTCTTGTTGTATCATGCAATGTGCATGTCCCGTAATTTTTTTATAACCAAAACTTATTTGAATGCTTAAGTATTTCGACTGAGGGTGCTTGATGGAATTTCAATATCAAATTTGAATTTTTTGAATTTGGTACTTTTCCATGAGTTTTGTCGCTAACGACCCGTGTTTCGCCTTTCGGCATCTACAGCATCACAATGAATTTCTTTCACAATAAATGCATCAGAAAAGCGTTTTAGGAAAATTTGATAACTCCATTCTCGTTCTGAAACCTACACTGCTAATTATCCAAATCCGCCATTTTCTATGGTCACCAGTCATTCATTCGTTACTTTTCAGCGGTGGTACAAATAAATTGTTTGAAAGTCCTATTTGAAATTTTCCCGATCGGTTTGAAAATACCAAAATAATCACGTTTTTACCCTCTCCATCACAATAGACAAACACGGAGATAGCAAATTTACTCTTTAAGCCATCGTTACGAGATTTGAATGTGTTTAAATACTAAAGGTGTGTTCCGGATTACATTAAACCTCCAAGTCACTTATCAGGCCAATTTAAATTATCGTTGCGGGTAAACCTTTCGATATGACCGTCTTAGTGAAACAGGTTACCGAACACTGCATTACATAGATAAAAATAAATAAAGAGTGCATTACGCTCAGAATTATTTTCTACCGCCAGCCAGACTTCGGGGGATTTCGGGTGCTAAACGAAGATTTAATTTCACGCAACACAAAATAAGTAAACCGCCATTTTACAGGCGGGCGGCCACACTGCAATTGCTAAAATGTGAAAGTGACTTTACTTTTACCATTATCACATTTTAGATAGTCATCGTTTTGATTTAAATACTAATGACAACAAATAAAACAACAGCGGCATTGTTATGTTATTCCAATGAGTAATAATTTAATATCGGTGGCGAACTTTTTAGCGCCTGGGGAAATAAATCATGTGTCACTTTTTTGTCATATTAGTTTACGATCATAATAGTTCAATGTGCCTTAGTTTAGATAGCAAGGCCCGCGAGCAGTGCTGTTAATCTAAATTTTTAATATAATTATTATTCCTTTTGAATTTTATTACAACTATTCAATTTAGACTGCAATGTTTTTTGCGCCCGATCATATTGTTAATTTTTAATAAGTGCTTTTCAAAAAATACATTTATGACGATTTATATTGAAGATTCGTCTTTCGATATTTCCCGTGGAAAATTTTTCCAAATTGTGTTTTCTCGCGCGCGAGGTAAGTAGTTCGAAAATCTCTAAATAAAAAACGGATGTATTTGTTATCAATGAACTGAATTCGCAAAATAATTGTGTTGTACAAAAAATCTATTCACTATTTTAAATAATAGTATTAAAATTATTAGTATCTTACATGAATTTTCTTTGACGAACCATTTTTCGCCTTGCGTTATGATCATACGGTTATATGGCAGGGCTATTCAGTTTTATTCCAAAATTGGGAAATATGAAAAAAAACATATTTATTCGCCCTTACAAAATTTATAAAAAAAATACTCTCATAAGATAAGTCACCCAAATATAATATACTACAGCTTCAAAAGACAACAATATTAATAAAAAAAACTGTTTAGTTTTGATTGTATGATTGAGTTTCACTGCAAAAGTGTGTAAAATAATTTATTGAACACAAATGAAAAACCTGCTTATTTTAATTCATAATTTTATGACTATATCGAAATGATGTTACAAAATGACATCTTCCATAATATGAAATCACTTCATTTGAGCGTATGTTATCTGTAATTTTTTTTCATAATTTTTACAATAAAGAGCCCAGTTTTTATTTATTTTTGATCACTTCATAAAATTCATGATGAGCGAAACCCGCCCTGAACTATGCAGATTTAGATCAAAAAGATATGCGCATGTAATTTAGTGGACCAGCTAAAGTGTGTGTATTTCGTGTTTTATTTCTCAAGTTTAAAGTTTCCTTCTATCTTATTATTTAATGCAGATCACTTTTCACGGCTTTGCCATTGAATAGTGTTATCATCTACGTGCAATAAAACTTGATAACGTGCTGTGTTGACATTTGAAAAAAATAAGTGTAATGGAAAGACGTGATATCTTTAACATTTATTTGATTTCATTTTTATAGAACGATACAACCTTGCATTTCTCAAACATTTCACAATCAATGTTGCCTACTTCAATTTTTAGTTTTCCACCATTTTCGCAACGATAATTGATTGCTTGAATACATTTCTTATTTGAACTTGAATGTTAGCAGACTGATGTATTTTTATAGCCTTATTCTTTTACCACGTCCGCACCTAATTTTAAGCAGAATATATTATATTGACTCCGTTCTTGGATTCGAGCACGTGAACATCGTAACCCAAGCCAGAATTTTTGACATTAGACTGAAGGCCCTGTAAACTTATTCATCTATATACAATTAAACAAAGGAAATCTTTTAATGAATAGAAGCAGTTTTCTGTATGAAAGTATTGATAAACACCAAAATAATACTAATACTTTTTAACGATTCTGCGGTAACTTTTTGGAAGTTAATTTATGCTGCTCTAATAACAAGCAGGTGAAAAATGGCAATGTATTTTTGTTCTACGAAACTTATAAAATATATGGTTGATAACTATTTCGGCATACGCCATCGTCAGAACTATGTTTAAACATACATTAAACGTAGAAAAGGTACACAATACAAGATTTATCTCTTATGTTCTAGCATCTTAATTTTATATTGTAATAATAAATTATTAAACGTGACAAATTGATTTTATGTATTTCTCGAAGTTGAAGCTAATCTGGGTTTTTTTCTTGAGTGGGAATAAGTTATTGTTTTAAGTTGATTTAGTTAAAATTGCATTAACTTTCCGTAATGGTCTGAGTAGCGGTGATGGATTAATATTATATTTTATCGGTGCTCTATTATAATTATAACATTATTACTAATACAAAAGTGCGATAGTAGATCAGATAATGTATATTAAAGAGGCGAAAAACGAGGCTTTATTTGTAGCCCAATGCGTGGAATAAACTAAGTTATATATAATTTTATATATTACTATATTCCTCGGCAGTGACGGCTGGTGACGGGATGCTGGGGGGTGCAAAGGGAAGATTCAACTATTTTTCCGTACTACGGAAGAGAAACAGTTGGTATTGCGAACATCTGAATTGAAAGTCCATGCTATAGAAGTGTTTTAAAATCCAATGAATAGGAAAGAACTCTTGCAAAAATGGTTGAATCTTCCGTTGCACCCCCCAACACCCCGTCACCAGCCGTCACTGTTCCTCGGTAAAATTAAGTACACACATCAAAGTTTGAGATTATTTGAATCAGGATTTATAATACCTTTTTTACTTCTAGAATTTATTTGGAATATTTAAACACTCTTCATGTATGTAGGTGTCTAGCATTTTCCATAGAATCATTATCACATTGAAGACATGTGAACAGATAAAGTGCTAGAAGCGGTTTGGCTGACTAAGAATAGCTTCGCCTTAAATTTCCTACTGTATATATTAATTCAATAAGCTTTTACTATAAAAATAAAAATAAAAAAATCAGTTACATAACTTTGTTTGTCATCGACTGATTTCAAATATGTTCTATCTCTTTGAAAGAAACGTTCGGTATTCGCAATTTGTAGTTTATATCTCAAGGATTTATCATTGAAACTTTTTCAAAACCTTCGGTTAAATATAGTGCACGAGAGTCGAGTAATTTCAATAAACGATTCTATACTGCGACAAATGTTTCTTCCACAAAAGTTTCCGAATGAATTATTTGACGAAAAACGATATCATCTATATACACGTATGTAAAACGTGTGAGTAAATCACATCCACTCGGAACCGCATCGCATATCTCCTATATTGTCATGTCGCGAACTATCCGGTAAAGAAAATTTCTTTTCACGCCAGATTGCAGAAAACTTTACCGCTATCTGGTAATTTAGTAAATCAAGTATCAAAAATAATATTTATATACAATTAGTTGGTTGAAACCATAAACATAAGATATTGCAGACATTTTGAGACAACACCTCAATTCTATAATGTTCTGATCACACGTTTAAGGTGTTAAATGTCCATTTTTTGTGGAAAGGCATAATACATATTTGGACAAATAAAACACATACTTATGTGGGAGCAGTACAAAAAAGTTATTTAAATATTCTGTTCTGTTCCATTGATAGCTTTGAGATTTTTTCCAGTTTTCTTTATTTAAATATTTTAAGACTTGTTTACATCTTACAGGACCCCTAGAAGAAACGGCTGCTGAACAGCTGGTCGTCGAACAAGGGCATCTCATTTCAAACTTGGCTGCAGAACTTAAAGAGGTAACGATAATGATAAAAAAACATGTTTGTTCCATAAAAAGAAGGAAGGCTTATTTGGGGTGCGAAAGCATCATGGCTGATTTCTGTCACTGTACACTACTTCCTTCATTAAATTTTTCATGAGCTGTTGGTTTACAGCCAGGCCTCTTGAATAATTTATTTGGACGCTTCTATTATACTTATTTTCTCAAAAGTCTGGAAAAAGATGTAAACATCATTGAAAATTGGATTAGATATCTTTAACGAGGAGTCAATTAGGAGGAACGATCTAGGACCAACAATTTTAAATCGAAATGTATCAAATATCCAGTAATCAATCTCTTTCAAATTGTAGCATATCATAACATGTTGATGTTCTTTTTAACTTGAATAACTACCTACTTTTCCCCACAAAGAAAACATTAAAAAATAATATTGTTCTTTAAAAGACAATTGAATCGATCATTGGACAGACGTAAAATATTGTTCAAAAAATTTAAATACGATTGAGACTTTTCGATGCTTTTGTTTGAAACGATTCCATTTTCAAACAGTTTTTTAAATTTTTCTTCTCACACAATAAAAACAAAATCGATATTTTTATGGATTGGCTTAATTTCAAATGTAAGGCGAGTTAACATTGTCTGTTTGTAGTATGATTCGTAAACAATGACCACCCTTTTAATATTATCATCAGTTGAACGAAAATAGACTTTAGAAAGGGTAAAACCTTTTCATTATCAAAGATAATTACCAGGAGGAAACTATGGGGGGTGCTCATTCTACCGAAACGGTCGTTCTTTATTTTACCTTTAGGAAGCTATTTTTATTCAGCAATTATTTATCTTTGTAGAAAGCAAGTATGAAATACTGCGGGTGTAATTATTCATTCAACACCACCCAGTCGTGACTGGCGAATTACGACATCACTAGGTTCAAATTCTGTCCCGAAGATTTAGATAAATTATTTTTTAAACAATTTATCTAGTATTCCCATCCCCTTGAAGAGTCATAACATTGTTATATGTCAAGTTACTTTTTACTAAAAGACTGTTTTAAGTAAACAATTATATAATAATTCGAGATATACTTGATTATTTACATCAGCTAGAAACATGAATAACTTTGCGTCACTATCCTACGCCACACGGTCATAAATTACAAAACATGCAATTATTATAGGTCAGTCAATCAAACTTTGAAAAAAAAATATTTTTTTGACTTGAGTTGATGTACTTTATATGCAGTTATTAACAAATATCTAATTCGTATTTGTCTATGATAATGTTGAACTAGATGGATATATTTAGCACGATTGGTCGTTAGCTCATACTTCATACTATGGGATGGTGGAAAAGTATTCAATGCATGAAATTCTCTCAACACGTAATTTACACTTTTAATGACAAACTAATTCATTGGCAATGTAGACCGTATTATCACTGTTATTCAGTAGTTTTTGAGTAAATGTTACCTAACAATACATGTAGTACTGATATTTGTTTATTTCGCTAATTTCAACCCACCTTTAATAAATGAATATTTACTACTTTCGATGGATTCGGCGGTAACTTTGTGGAAGTTCATTTTAATATAAAATTCAAAATAACTTTGATTATTCCACGTATTGTGCTACTAACTGTGACACGTGTTTTGCCTCTTTCAGAGGCATCTTCGGACTTACTATCGCAAAGTTTGCTTAAGTAATGAATGTTTACTAAATTAAATATGTATATCTTACCACTGTGTCAAAATGGTTGCTTTCCATTTGTTTAGTTTGACAAAAAAATGTTATTTCGATGCTTGAGTATTCGTTAGAATAAAATGTCTCACGCCTATTTCGTCAGCCGATGCGAAAGGCAAACTCTAAAAATATTTCAAAGAAGGTTGTCGAAGGTCGCATCCGAGTGCTGGTGCTATTTCCTTTGGGAATATATAACTGGCACTCCCTGCCAGGGGGGGCTGTTGGACGCACCCTTTCTGGGGAGTGGTTGATAATAGTCGGGTGATTCGATGGACCTTCGGAATTTCGACAATTTGTATTCGTTCAATCTAAGTGATATCAGCAATGTTTTGCCGAGACTGCAATCACGTCACCCACCTGAAAACTGGAACAGTGTTAACTCAACTTTTTTAATGTTATTTAATTGATACTTAGAACCATAAAGATATTGCACTGACATACAGGCAACCCATAGTCAAATGTCAATTTAGCTTTACATATAATATATCCGATATCCATGTATCCAAATCGTGGAGACGTTATTATCCTCAACCAGGTACAACCAGAAGGTGACAGAAAGAGCTGTCGGCTCAGGCAGTCATAAAATTTGAACATTTCTGTAACTATTTCAAAAAAGAAAAGGATGCAACAAATCGAGCATTTCCATATACATATGTAACATTAAAGAATGCTTGGAAATACATAATCGATAATCGAAAAAGATCTATCAAATGAACTACCAACGCCGAATATAAATTATCAGATTTTTCAAGAATTATATTATTCAATAATTATAAATGAAAAAACTAGTGCTAAGCCGTGAACAGTTTAATTAATATCAAGTTTCCGTCATCTGCACTTTGCGTTGAATCTAAAGATGAATCAAGAATATCGCATACCCCTTATAATTTTTAAAATGTATCGAATGCTTCAAAGCTGACCTTGGTAATTAATATATCTTGTTAGTTGCACCTTAACGGGGCAATTTTGAAGTGAAAAAGTTTTTTTTTTAAATTGGCGGGACATATCGTGAGCCAAATATGTAGGTGTTTGCTTTCAAAGTTGAACCACGAAAAAAAAACAATATTTTTTAGTTTGATTTAGTATCCAGTTCTGTCATGCCTATTTTGTGGCACTCCAGTGTATTTTGATTGCCGACTACTGGTCTAGATATACAATGGTAGATATGCACATAGAGACAGACATCTTTTTGTATATCTTATGCCAAGATCAAATTGAACTGATCTGACATTTGACGTAACTTTTACACCAATTCCGTAAAATTCTGAAGTTTAACATATCTCTACATAATCATACTCCACTACTCTTCTGTTCGTTATTTTGTATTGTTTACGTGTATGTATTAAGATTTCATTATTACTCATGGAAAGACATGATTTTTTATATTTCTCCAACATAGAAATTAGTATTGTGTCGCTTATCATGTCAGCAATGTCTGTCACGAACGTTGGTGACAGTTTTAGACGCATTGCGGCCTGGTGTTGTTATGCAAATCATACACCTCGTAAATTTAGAATATTCACTAAAATACCAACTTAGTTTAAAAAAGTTGTTTCAAAACTAAATGTAGTTTTTAAACACCTACCGTATTTATAATAATGTGCAGCACGCGAAAACTTCCCACTGTAATTTATATCGTCTTTTTATCTTATATGGGCGACATTGGATAGTTTAATTTTGATCAAGAATAACTTTAAAGTTTACATAACATTTCTCGTCTGACCTTTCGGCTCGAATGGTTTCACTTCAAATTAACATTTTAAACAACTATACATCCATATTCATTCTTTTTCTCGCCAAAAATAAACGTATAAAATATACTTTGAAAACATATTTTTTCAGATATACCGACCAGTTCAGAGACAAAATTAAATTGCAGACGAAAGAATTTGAATTTAGAATTAACATTGGAATAAAAAATAAACAGTGCGTGATTAAAAGAACCAACTCATAATTAGCTTTAGTATAAAGTTAGATAATCATGCATATTCAGCGGTAAAAGAATGAAGTGGTTTCGTTATCAAGATAAATACAGTAAAACCTCGATATAACGACCTACTGCGGGCGAGAAGATGTTTTCCAAATACGCTTATTTAATTTTCACAATTTATGTCACAATACATTTAATGTCAATAAATTTTTGAAATACAACTTATGAAAATTGCACAAACGGATACGTCTTTCACAGTTTTCTTTTTATGTCATATTGTTAACATATGCGAAAAAATTCGACTTTTGTGTGAACAGTAACTTGTTGTGGAATATTAAAGTGAGTTGTATTAAAATGCACCCGACTGAATGTGGCTAACACGACTTAATCATCGGCCGTAACGTGCTAAAACTTCCGCAGTTAGCCACACACGTGTGTTTGGACATTGTCTAAAGGTGACATTCACAAGACATAACTAGGCTTAAAATACACTATATGAAAAAGAATTGAATAAATCGTAAATGCTGTGACAAAATTTATTCCAGGAACAATATTTAAAAAATGTATTTACAAAATCAATATTTTTACAGATTCTCCCTAACGATCCAGTATGGTACACGACAATCGAGAAGTACATGTCACAGCACGAAGGGGTGCTGGCGTCAGCAGGTGTCGTCGGAAGAAGTCAACAGGCGGGAACTCCCGGACTCGTGTGGACATTTCCTGGATGTGTACTGTTTGCGATTTCTCTCATGACAACACTTGGTAAGTATTTTTTGTCATATTCTATTTTCAAAAATATGGACTGTCAATGGAATACAAAAATTTACAAAATAGTTGACCGAATAAAATGATGTATTTCTTCTAGTATATTTTATAATATGAAAATAATATTATAATATAATATTTAAGTGATGCTAGTGAAAAAATGTAAACTAAAAACTCAATCAACGAATCTAGGCTCAAATCACAGCCCTACCATGCAACTCTTACCAGATAGATTAGGGGTTGTGTGACAGGAAGTCATAGTGATATGATGAATAGTTTAAGGGGTTTATATATTAATTAAAAACACTGATCTCTTTAATTTCATAATAAAATATTATTGTAATTAATGTCAATATAGGGTAGTTTTATCAAAGATTTTGAGGTCACAACCTCATGGGGACGATGGGTCAAAACCAGGGCTGTGGAGTCGGGGTTTTTTGACCGGAGTCGTACTCAAGAGTCGGAAATTTTAAATTTTTATTTTTCCATATAAAATGTAAAATTTGGCTATTCCTCGCATTAGCTGGTTGATATTTAATTGAATACACATAAATAGGAAAGGTAGGAAAAAGACGTGACGAAGTTAAACATTTTTAGTCGGAGTCGTGTTTCTTGTCAATGTTGGAGTCGGGGTCGTGTTTTTGGGAAATGCTGGAATCGTAGTCGTGTTTTTTTATCCCTAGGCAAAACATCAAAAAATGTGTAACGTCATTTATGGAAGATCCCTGAAACCATTCCTAATACCTCGTTAACCACATTCGCTGCGCTCTCTAATCAAGTAGTCCTTGAACTGTCACTTCTTGATTTGTGGTTAAAAAAAACTCTGCTGTCGATGAAAGATTCAGTCGACATTAAAGGTTTTTTTTATGAATTATTTTCATGATTTCCACGTTATTTTTTGTGCGAAAGAATTCGATTTAAGTATACGAAAGGCGTCAGACGTTCGGTAAGCCAAATCTCAAGTCAGTCACGTTTTTTGTGAGGCTTCTATAAAATTGGCTTAAAAACACAAATAATAATGAACGACCTGTGTGGACTTTCCTAGCTACAGTTGAAAACAACAGAGTGGAATTCTCTTCAAGTTTGTAAAAAAACATTTAATACATCCGATTAGATGGTGCATTATCAAAATAGTTTTATAGTAGTCTGGCACATATCGAGCCTTCACGTTAAAAATCATTTAGTCTGAATGGAAATATTTTATTCCGAAACGTAATGAAAAGACTGTTCTTCTTTCACAGTCTTTAGCCTAGTGCAGTGGTCGATAAACCAAATATTAAATTTTTGCGTTATGACGTGCAAAATTAACTCATGACGCGTCAGTTCAAGTAAACTTGTGCACTTTGAATATCTGAAGATGCCGAATAGCGAAACCCGGGTCGTTACCGACCAATATCATGAAGAAGTACACAATTCTAACGATTCAGATTTGATATTGAACTTCCATCAAGCACCTTCAGTCGAAATCTTCAATTCATACATTAAGTATTGTTTAAATTAAGCTAGGTGTGGACTTACGGCCAAAGAAATGATGTTTAATGCGAACACCCCCTGTATCACTCTGCCAGATTTATTAACGTCTTAATCGGGATGCTTATGTCAACCCCTTCACAATCTAAAATCGTATTTGATAGCTTCCAAAACAATAAATAAACGAAAAGAAATTTAGCCATCTAACAAGATAGCTTTAGGTCGCCGGGACATGATGCAAGGATCCGCAACAATCCTGAAATACCGGGTTGCTTGGCAATCTTACATGTATGTATGTATATCGAATCATTTTACTAAAGTATAATTATTCGTGTAAAAAAATACTGAAAGTATACATGCGGGTTTTTTCTCGGTATGCTCTTTCTAATAAATAATAATTCTTCGCAACGTAAAATGGCGTCGTTTTCTTAACAACGGGCTTACAATACACTTAATAGCAACCCTTTAACAATGTGATTAGATGGAAACTTCACCTTTATATCTGAGCGAAAGGTTAATCTTTAGAAAACATACATATGTATGCTTACAGTATCACATAATATTATATATACATTTCACGTTATACGGCACGAAAGTGTGCTTACTTGTTTACGACATGATTTTCTTTAAAATGGACTATCCTCAAAACGTGACAACTTTACTAAACTTGCGCAAAATTTCGATTATAGTATTGTTTTGAAGTTCATGGATGTAAATAAGTATTTTGCTTGCAAGATATGGATGAACAACAAAATATTGCCACGTGTTTTTATGAATGATGTTTTTTTACTTTTGTTATTCATTTGGCACTATGCTTTGATTATAATTATTTCTGAGAATTACTCCAAACGTGACTTTACTTACACTATGCTGTATTAAAAATTTGTTATTGAGTAATTATTTTGACAGAGACGGCGCGAAAGAAACTATGTAATATGTTTCTACGATCTGCGATTTTAGTGAGGATTGAAAATTTTATTTTTTAATGATTGGTATTGTGTGAAAAAAAGTGACGCGTGTTTCGTCGCTTTCAGAAGCATCATCAGACCTACTTTCGCATGGTTGCTTTATTAATGTATGCAATTTTGTGACAGTAGTACAATACGTTATTTTAAATGGTATTTTAAAATGAACTTCCACAAAACCACCGAATCTATCGAAGTAGGATTGAATATACTGGTCTTTAATTTTGTATCATAAAAGCGGTGTCATTCAGTGGCGGATTACCCCATTATTGCAAGAGGCACAGGATTGACGCTAGTCAGCGGTGATTAAGTTAAGGATTCCCCTGATGACCACCTTTAGGGCCGTTTCTACTGGGAGCGTTTATGAGTGGAAGGCTCACAAGGGACTCCAAGAAGAATACTGCTTTTCGGTAGGCGGCCCCCGTAGTGAGTTAAACTCGAATTCTTTAAAACTTTCGCGTTGTCGATTATAATTTCAGCAATTTTTAAAGCCGTATATAGTGAGAGAGACGAATTTTTTTTTGTCGTGGAAGTCGATTGGCGGGATTCTTTACCTAGTGCATGGGTGGTTACGGTTGTCGAAGTTTTAAGTTTTTCTGCCGCCGGAGACCTCTGCTCTAGGTCGGCGGAGGTTAGGAGCAGGAGGGGTCTCGCTGGCGTTTTTCCCTTTTTTGTACGTGAAAACTTCTTCTTTCCCTCTGAATACCTTGCTGAATACCTATATCGCTGTTGGGGTTGCCAGTAACTTCAAAACGGGCGTCAGGAGGGTGCACTTGTCGGCAATCATCTTCGTTGTGCCGGGCTCTTTGTTTGGCAAGCTCCTAAGCTATGTTTCTTGCAATAACTTTTAGAATGCATCCTTGAATTGACTTAATATTTCACCTTCTTGTCATCATCATCATTGAGCAATTTACACTCCATCTAGGTAGCAAATAGAATGAAATTTTACAATATTCATTTCATATTTTTGTGACATCATTTTTATCTTGTTTTACAGGATTCGGTGCACCCGTTCCCAAGACTTCCGGAGGTCGAGCCGTTGCAGTTGGATTTTCAGCAGTCGGCATACCTCTTCATCTCATTCTAGTCCTCAATTTCGGCATGTTCATTGCCGTCAAACTGCAGTCTTGGGCGACCAGAAAACGGCGCCGACAGTTCAAAGCGAACTTAAAACAGTCGACGAACGAAGAATCAATCGAAAACGAATCATCAAAACCTCAAGATAACAGCATGGATACCGCAAGAGGAATCTTTACGGGAAGCGGTCACAGAAGAACAGGTAGTGAACCGATCGGAAAGCAAGCAATCAACAACATATCCAGTAGAGCTGGCTTATTCTTAATCGATGACCCAAAAGTTTCAAAATACTTACACATAACTGAATCAGGTGTAAATTTAACTGCTGGTGAAACAGAAAAACCATTAGACGATTTACAGTTCAGACCCAGAAGAGAAGATAACCGATACAGTGTAGGAAGTTTCAAGCGACTCGATGTCGGTGGCATTTCAAATGACACCATATCAAGACCGCAGTGCTATGATGAAGAAATGGAAGCGGCCGGTGTAACCTGGTTGAAATGGATACCTTTCGTTTGCATAGCTTTATATTACGTCATCGGAGTTTTAGTGTTTGGTGTAGTGAGACAAAGACCTTTTGCTGATGGCTTAATGTTTCCTTTGGATTTTACAGTAGCCGGTGGGGTTGCCCAAACTGATGGGTATATGCGAGTTTTGTATGGAGTATATTTAGAAGGTGCCGTTGTCTTAGCAGCGACGACAGTCTCCATATTGCAGGCGTCTGCGAGTCGAGGGTTAACAGATTTCGGGCTTAAATATGGCCTTTTGACTAACTCACGTTGAGTGGGCTCTGGTCACAGTGATTTAGTACTGTAATAAATATTTAGACTGTCACATTAAAGTCGAGATTCTTTGAGAAAGAAACAAAATCAACTGGACCGACCAGTTATTACTTAACTAAGAACCAATTACAGAGAATGAAAAACTAACCGGTGACGATATTAATTCATTGTCCCTTATTTCTCTCTGCCTACACGCATATCATTTTTTTACAAGAAATATGGTCCAAAATTTTATATCCATAGGTCTCTTGCATGTTGTACACAAATTTAGTACCTAAATAATGAAATAATTTTCATATACTTAATTCTTCCGTTCTATTAATTAAATCAAAGCTTAATTTTTTTTAACAAGATTAAAAATGAAAAAAAGCATCCATTAAATAAATTTAAATCAACATTTCCTTCGATTACAAAATGGTGATGGTATAAGTTTGACTGGAAGGTATTGGAAAATCATCAAATTTATGCCGAACTACACCATTGATTACACGTAATCATTGAATTAAATATTCTCAGCTTTATTTTATTATCATTTAATAATAATTTCATTTAACTTTAATGAATGTTTTAATCCAATCAACACTCGTTTGTAAACAAATTTTATTATATACAAATGTAATAATACAAAAAGTGATACATAATTGAGAATACATACCTACCTCATGCAGATGGCATTTATTACATCTAATTTTGGGTCGATGATGCAATTTTGATATTTTTTTAAATAACTCTTTCCCACCTGAATATCAGCCAAATTATTCCTTTAGCATGAAATGACACTTGTGAATTAGTTTTCATAATCAGGTTTTGAAAAAAGGACTGATGTTCAAAACATATTATTTGGCTTCAAGAACATACATCTAACAATATGTTCCATAGAATCAGCATACATAAAACTGTAGTGTGTAGGAAACCATTTCAACTTTTCTATACTCATTCTCTTCGTGATAAAATTTTGTTTGTACCTATAAAACAACATGTAAGATTTTGCATCAACCCTTGTAAACTTCAGATAATTTTTTCATTAACTTGTGTATTGGTATTTTGTTTTTTAAGTGAAAATTTATGTTTTATGATTGAGTCATTTATTGCTGCCAGCAAGTGTCTATATACGATTTGTTAAATTAGTCCATTTTGGTTAAAAGATTATTTTTTAAACAAACAAAATGTTTTTGAAAAATTAGGTCGACAATGTGTTATGTGTTAAATCAAAACTGGTTATGAATTTAGTGAGCTTTATAAGTTAGATCATGAAGTTTTATGATAAATAAAGTTTCTTTAAGAATATAAATATTTTAAGAATATGTGTGAAGAAGTGGTGCATAGTAATAGTTAAAAATGTGGAATGTGTACTAAATATATTGTGCGTCCATTTTATTAAAACAATGGCATTCCAATGATGGTAAATTAACATTCAACAACTGCAAAATTATTATATTTTTTTTTGATAGTGTAAAATGTTATATTTACAATGGATCCGAAAGAATTAATCTGACAAAAGCATGGGATTATAATCAAAGTATTATAGATTTATATAAAACCGAAACAGCGTATGTATGTCTGTGGGTCTGTAATTCCCTTTTGCATTTTGGTCATTAAGTTGCCATAAAAACGAATATGAAAGAAAATATGTTTGAATTTTTATCGGCGAAGACATTTAATCAAAATGTAATAAATTAGTCTTCTACTGAACTTTTCCCGGCTTTTATTAATATAATAATGTTTATTATTTACGTGAAGGTATTATTTGACATTTCTTTGACAGCAAATTAGATTTTTTCCTTGAATTTGGACATTTTAATGGGCGAGAATGGGGCGTCATCAAATTAAATAAAGTTTGTGATTTTATTTTAACTCTATTTTGGATGGTAGATTTAGTGATATAATTATGTCGAATGATACAACATTAAATAATTATTGGTCGCTTAGTCCGAGCGACACCGGGTAGCAATACTAGTAGATTTATAAAATATATTTATTTAATGATAAACACATTAGAATCTCACAGAACTAAGTGTAAAAATAATCTTTAGAGCAGTAAAACCTCAAAATAGCCACCACGTAACAGACTTCAGAATGGAGAAAATGTTCGGTCAATTGAGTATGTATATTGTTTAAATTCAAGAGTCATCACTGTAATAATTAACAGTATTTTGCGTCTAAGCCTGTGGCCATAGCTACAGCAGTTTCAGCGTGTGACGGCTAATGATTTCATTTGCGTTTCACATCCTATCATAACATCATACATCCCTCATAATGTTAATAACATAATTTTATTCATATTTTTAATCGATATATGACAAATTCACTGGCCTTATTTATATAGAAATGGATTGCGTCATTTTCTTTAAACTCACCAAAACGCATTTAGAAAAACTACTATATTATGTAACGCACACCCCCTCATCCGCATTAATCTGATATATCAAGGTTTTACTGTATCGATTTTTTTCATAATTTCATTTTATATAAGCACAAATGAAATTTACATATTGATAAATTAGCATTTAAATTTAATGACAGATGAGTCACAATGAAACAAAATTTAAATACTTGAAAAACGTAGAAGCGGAGTTTCACTGTACTTTATATAGTTAATTTCAAATGAATATCTTTCCCCATTATTATATCATTAATATTTGTGCCTTGTATTAAAATATTTGCTGATGACAATAAATGACGTAAATCAATATTATTATCTTCATTCCCACTATAAAAAATATTGTGTGTTTTGAAAAGTGTGATACTGTCTTTATATAAATATTTATCTTTAATCATGTGATACATTAATTTAGAATGTAAAATAAACATTTGTAATAAAAAAAACAACCTGGCGACTTTTCATTTTATTTTTAATTCATGTTGAAAACAAGGAATACTAGTTGTGTGATTTGATTTCCCCCGTAGCCAATGTGTTGATAGAATGACATCTAAATTGTCAACATAGATTATATCAAAATTATAAATTCCAATTCCAAATATTTGTTCAAACATTGATCAAAGAACAACAAATAAAATTCGGTGAAAGTAAACAAATAAAACAAGCATGTTTTAAAAAAACTT
This sequence comes from Himalopsyche kuldschensis, assembly GCA_028554975.1. Lineage (NCBI taxonomy): Eukaryota > Metazoa > Arthropoda > Insecta > Trichoptera > Rhyacophilidae > Himalopsyche > Himalopsyche kuldschensis. The sequence goes on from JAHFWI010000036.1 coordinate 3,796,366, forward strand.
TTATTTTTTCAAAATATAATCTGAAAAAGTATATAATATTATAAAATAGTCTTATATCATAAAACAGTGTAATATTTCTTCACATAATAATTGCAGATGGCCATGGCTCTCACATTAAAATTCATAATTATATATTGAATTATAACCCTTAAATTCAAATTAACAGTACAGAGGGCGTGTGACTTTTCCACAATCACTGATCAACCAATTTGCTATGAACACTCCATAAATTCTGAAATAAAGTAAAATACACTAGCATGTAATTGATATATAAATTTCTACAATCTAACAACATCATCTATAAAGTATACTAAGAAGCTACACTTTTTAAGAAATGCATATTATTATATTAAAGGAAAACCATGCTCACACAATAAGGCGTATAAAATAAAAAAGAAATGCGAGGCAATATAAAAACACAAAAGAAAATACCATGCTATCCGATGGACAGGAAAAGAAAAATAGATTGACCAAATGAATTGAGCTGAAGTATCCTACAGTACTATAGACATCAAATGACTGTTAATGGCATGGCCATGTCTTACCTGTATGGCTTTTGTCAACATTATATACGACACTCCTATAAACTGTAGACTTAACAATTCAACACAAAAAATGTGCCAATATAGAATGAGACAATAAAAGGACAAGCAGTATAGATGGTTTTAAACACTATTCAAAATATTGGACAAGATAATAAAAACTCATCTAATTATTTTGATTAATATATTGTTGGTGATCTTGTTGCTTATTTTATTAATCAATTCAGATTATCAATTATCATATGTGGTGTATCCACATCAATATAATGATACGGTAAGAAAAATAAAAAATAACAAAATACATTGTAGTACAATGGAGTTCTACCAAGTAAATGCCTACTCAATCAATATAATGAGCTTTTCACAATATTCACTTGCTGGGCTAACTGTAATAATAATCAAACAAACTTATGATTGATGCTATAAATCTTGTTCTATGGAAGGTGAACAAAAACAATTCAAAATAGTGACAATTTAATAATAATAAATGCAGTTTAAATCATCACATGGCTGATCTTGACTTATTTGTTTTTTATTTATGGTGGTAATATTAATTAGTCAATGATACAAAATATTGAAATCATTTAAAGAAATTAAAATACTGGAATGTTTACTTTTAAAGTGTTCACTGTCAATACTTGGTGGAATGGCATTATAATAAAAATAATAACACATTTTTAGTACTTATTCCACATAAAATTGAATGGATCACGACCGGTTCGCTCATGGCGAGCATTATCTTTTTACTGGAATGTTTCTTGTCTTTTGTGATGAAATTAACAAGTGTAATATATTCAACTCTTCTTGGCTTAAAAGCTTTTTTCTTTTACAAGAATGACATTTCTAAAAGAAGTTATACAGTTAAAATTATGTGATACTGCTAGAAAATCATTAAAAACCATAAGATAAAGAAATATCAACTCGATACAGAAAAAGGGAATCTTTTTTATATTTTTGATGTCAGTAATAGACTAGTAAACTAGTTATATGACAAAAGTATTTCTAAGCGAGATATTCACGTAAAAATAAATGGTATTCTTATAATAATAAGTAGTGTAACGGTATCCCTGAATATATAAAATATTTATTATGTAACGGATACCCTGATTATATAAAATATTTATTAAAAAAACAAAGATGACACGAATTTTTTAGGCATTCATCTTGGAATGAAATTTCAAAAATCCACCCTTTACCGACCTTACAAATAATTAATATTAATATCTGCATACATCTCAGTTTTGATAGTATAAAAGTCCAAATTCGATAGAATCTTAAGTGACAAATTGAGCGTTAAATTGCAACGGACAATTTTAATGGATGGAGCGCTGCTGGTCCAGAGGCATTCCCCCGTCTTCGATCAACTTCTGATGGACACCGCTCAATGCCTACCGACCAATAAGTAACAAAAAATATAATATTATGTACAAACAAATATAAAATAATATTAGAGACAAATAAGTAACTACCCGAAAGGACACAAAATTACGTTGCAGCCTGGTACATTAACTAATAATATGGATGACAAGTGCACAAAAAGATTATTAAATCAGTTTAACAATGAAACGGCAACTCACTTTATCAGTAAGAATTATACATTAATGTAGATTTATATCAAGGTAATTTTCACTGTCTATTTAATCCCTAACTTTATCTATGTCAGAAGCGCACAAATCTTTGAAAATCTTTCTATAATTATCTAATATATAATATTGAAACTAGAGTTTTTTATTTAAGTCAAAATTGTAATTCCGCATTTACCGATACTAACAATTAGCTACCTACAAACTTCTGACAGTATTGGTGGCAGTATATATTATGCAATTCAGAAAAGTATTAAATTCTCTCGGAGCATTAATAAAATCTGCAGCGTTTTTCCAGTGTTTTACTTGATAAGACTGTATAAATTATTTATTAAACAAACAAACATTATTGAATGAACAAATCTTTTTTTAAGCTTGAATCAGAGTAAACATTTTATATTATACTAAACATATTGTATTATATCTCTAATATGTTAGTAGGCATTATAAGCAAGCAAGAATCTGTTTAAGCATAATATTTCATTCAGATGATGCCATAGTTTTTTAACAATTCTTGTAAAACTTAATTCATCGCTGTTTTTTTACCCCAGTAAGAGTTTATTAGCGTTACAAAAGCAAAAGATGGCATGCAACAGATACAAAAAAATGGAAGCAAAGATAAAGAGAAAGCAAAAAACAACAGTAAGAAACTCTCGAAATTTTAGTTGGCAAATTTGGTTAAAACAAGTAAAGAATATTGTAAAAAATTATATAATTATATGAATGGAACAACTTAAACATGAATAAAAAAAAGACAACTGCAATTTAATTAGTAATATATTGGTAACAGGTGTGGTCAACCTGATGATTTTTAAAGTGGCAGTGAATTTATCCATGTGATTTCAAATAAAAACACAATACCGACAACAATTTTCAGCACTGAAAACCTGTAAGTATGCTGTTACATAAACTATCTCTAAAATCAAAATTTTTCAGGGAAGCATAAATACAGTTCAAAAAACAACTATATTCTTATGAAACAAGAATGAATTTTGCAGACATACAATTTTGCAAAGGAAACCAAAATATTAATATGACAATTTTAGCACGCTGTAGCATGGTAATAATTTAAATAAAAGGTCAAAGCAGCCGTTGGCAATGTACATGGTTACAGTGATCAGAATGACTTAAGAGAATGATCACAAATAACAAAATCATCCACAGGAAATTAATTGTGTAAAACAGGACTACATATATTAATCCTTTAAACAAAACAGTTAAATAGAATTAAGTTAATGCTTTGAAAATTTAATCCATGAAGAGCAGTCATTTTTAAAAATAATTGTTTATGGTTTAAGTGTGAGGATTGGGAGACCACGGTTTCCCATGGCTAGCCTTAATCTAAAACAACTCAATAATGTGGCTACCAATAAAAACTACTCTACATTTCTACCATATTTAATAACATACATAGTTGTACTAAAATGTACTGAAGAGAAGCCAAACAATCATGCATCAAGATTATTTTATCAAAAAAAACAAGAGGTCAACAAAAAGTAAAAGTTACGAGTGCGTCAGGTCATAAGAATAATAGGAAATATTCCATAGCAACCAGATAACGTAAAATATCATTATCAAAATATTCAAGGCGTAAAACAAATGAAAATGAAATGTTTTATATATTCGAAAAATGTTTAAAACAATAACACAAAACTGCTTATGAATTTATTTACTTTTTACGGACAAGATCATCCCTTCATGATTGACATTACGGAACTTTATATACATAGTTACAGCCACGGGAAATACAAAGATTAATTCAAAAACATTTGACAGATTTCATTCTGAAGACAAATAATTTACCGCCAGAGAACAAAAACAAAAGAAATCGATCATCATAATATTCAACTCAGATCAAGAATCTAGGAAAAGCTGTATTTCATCTAACGAGTCAGGAAAGTACTGATGAATAAATTTTGCCAACAGTGAAAGTATTGAATGACTGCAATATGAAAGTGAATAGAGTTTTATCCATTTTTCAATGGTACTTTACGTAATGGTACACAGGCATACAGCAACAATAATCACAAGAAATGCACCAATATGTATAGCCAAAGTATAGCCCGACTATTAGTAGCACGATTAACCATAAAGTCTATATGTTATTTGATTCAATGAAATATTTATTTTTTATTAATTCCAAGTATAAAACAAGTTACCTTGAAATATTTGACGGTTTTGACTCTGAGTTCGAGGGTGGCGTCCTCATCGCAAATCATGAGAGTGTGAGGGTGTTGCTGGAAAGCAGACACAGTCCACATGTGGTTCACTCCTTCTTCGATGGCCTTGTAGAGCGCAAACGCTTTGTGTGTGCCAGTTATGAGAATCATTACCTGCAGAGAGGATATTTACAAATCATTTTATTTCCCTGCAGTGACAAGTTTAACAATTCCAGAAATTCAATATTTTACAATTCGGTAAACATACCTCTTTGGCGTCCATGACGGTTCCAACACCGACGGTGAGAGCTTGTTTAGGAACCTTGTTGATATCGTTGCCAAAAAAGCGTGCATTAGCTTCTAAGGTGTCTTGAGCAAGGGTTTTGACACGAGTCCGTGATACCAAACTTGATCCGGGCTCGTTGAAAGCAATGTGGCCATCGGGACCGATACCTGTATTCATAAATAGTTATGTTCATTACACAATGTAAAAAAAATAAAACAAATAAAAATTAAAAAAAACTGTTCTGTATCAATGTAAAATAGGAATGGAATTATTAATATAAAAAGTAAATTAGAACAGCTGTATTGCAGATGTTTTGGTAAAGAAATAATCAGAGTTGAAAAACAAATATGAAGCAAATTCATTATTTCAGTATGTATGTTCGTCGAGAATTAAGCAAAAAGCAGTTCAGTGATATTTTGAGGCACAGGGATTAGGAAAATTTCTGGTTTTTAGACATGGTGTGATTCAATTCAATCATTCAGAAAAAAACAAATTCAATAAACAACACATGAAGCCCAAATTTTGACATTGATAAGCTAAATACTCGACATAATTTCAATACTCAAACTGGACAAAATTCATATTTTCGAAACAAAACAATAGACAACAAGCTGCAGATGAGGGAGTTTGCAAGTGAAAAATATGTCCCCACAAGCAATGACATAAATTATTTGTTTTGTGCCAAAATTGTAATTTTTCCTTAACGCTTTCAATGCTGAACTTGTTTTTTAGTATGAAAATGGACACGCTAGGCGTGTTCTCAGCATTCAATGTGTTAACCATTAAAACTACTGTTGTATCTCAAATTGTTGCCTAGTACCTAAATTTTTATTTATTTATGTAGTGATGTTGTGTATATGTGAGGAGTATTCAACCTAGACTGTATTGTATCATTGCAAAATATAAATACTAAGCTATGAGGAATTTATCAATTTAAAATATGTAAAAGTGTTAACCTCCAATGAAAAGTTCAATGCCCCCAGCCTCTTTGATTTTCCCTTCAAAGCTATCGCACTCGGCCACCAGGTCAGGTGCATTTCCATCCAGCACGTGAACATTGCTAGGGTCAATATCAACATGTTTAAAGAAGTTATTCCACATGTAGAAGTGGTAGCTCTCGGGGTGATTTCTAGGCAGGTCTGAAAAAGTTATATGGAAAGTCAGTTTTACATTTAAGGACTCTGCTATGTGCAAAGAAGTTTCTTTTTAAGAACTTCCCCGTGAAGAACCCGTGAGTTCATAGCTAAATTGTATTTCATTTTGATTGAGCCTAAAAACATAGAAAATCTAATGCTGTATATTTTGATAAGAGCAGATTAGATTATAGATAAAATTTCCTGTCAGAAATATGAAATAAAAGTTACGCTTGATAATATAATATATCAATACTCACCAACATATTCATCCATGTTGAATGTTTTGACATATTTAAAGGAAACTTTTCCAGCTTTATAAAATTCAATGAGTTTCTTGTACATGCCGAGGGGAGTTCCCCCGGTGGGTAATCCTAGAACAAAGAATTTGTCGGGCCCTGCCCCGAATTCCTTAATTCTCTTCATCACATACTTGGCAGACCATTCTGCTACGACATCAGAAGTGTCTAAGATCACAAGACGCATCTTGGAAGAATTTGATTATGGAAGTATATCTGAAACAAAGAAACTTGAACCATCAAATACTAGCAAAATTACCATCAATACTTTGCTAGTTATATTGCTACCAATGCAGAGCAAATGGATCCCTAACAGAGCTCATCTTTATAAGAGTTGCATGCTACTCAACCTTTCTTTTAAGAATAGAATAGGTAAAGACGGATATGGCTTAGACAGGATTAGTAGTTAGCTAATCGCTACGCAAAATTTTTCGGATCAGGAAAGGTTGGGAGGGAATTTTAGATATCACAGGCATGCCAACTAACAGACATTGATAAATTGATGGAAAAATCAATTTACAATTTGATCAAACCTGCGAGCAACGTAACGGGAGTCAATAAAGTCAACCACTTGACCACAGACTAGAAAATATTATTTGGCCAAGATTTATTCTGGGAAGTATTGAGTTTGTGGTTGAACTGTTTTTTTAATATTCATATGATGATAATGATGTATGTATATAAGGCCTATATACATGATTTGATGACAGACCTGGTGCGCCTTCCACATGCATAAAAATAAAACAACACAAAATTTTATACATTGATAATATATATCGAACAGAGTTATCTAATTTATTTTTGATCAGTTGAAAATGCTCACAATTAGATGAAATCTGTCATTGTGGAACAAAAATAATGTTTCTTATTTATATAATTATAATATATACCATTCCACCAGTTGACAATCAACACCTAAAAGTAGCTGCTTAACAACATTCAAACATAAAACCATTGCTTAATTAATAAATACTTTCAGCTAGTAATACCTACTAAAAAACTATGTGGCAGTCCCACCTAAAAAAAATCTCATAGCAAATAATATATGTATATATTTTAATATGTGATTTTATTGTCTGACAATTTTAAACTCAGAACTACAAAACTGTATTACAATATTTGAATAAAAAAAAAATCGTATTTCACAGTTTCATACTTAAAATATAAACGCATTACATACAGATAATTCAGACATTGTAATTGAAAAAATAGTCATTAACACACTTATGGAGTGCACAAAATTGTTCCGTTGCTAATTGGCCATGTGAAATAAGATGCTAATTACTGAATTCAATAATAGAAATATGCATTGCAATTTTTTTTTATCAATATCAAAAAATAATTTCAAAGACTTCTTACAATATGAAAATTTGATAGTTTTGACAAGTAAATAATGTAGTATCAACCAAACTGTTTTTCAACATTTTTTTTATCACTACACCGCATGAATCAGTTTACAATATAAATTGTAGATTACAGCGTGCATTACTCTTCACTAGGGTTTGATGTAAAACAAATATAATTAATAAACTCATTGGAGATAACAACACGGTTATCTGGAAAGATAAAAATGGTACATCTATTGGATTATTCAAGTTTATTCAGCATATGGGGCAAAAAAACGAGATTGGACAATAAATCCTCGAGCCATTTGAGGGACAAATTCTCACCTTTAACACATTCACTGCGAAATAATCTGGGTATATGTCAAGAAGTAAATGAAATAATTAATTATGACATACATTTGTGTTTCTCTATTATCATTGACTCCAGAAATGAGTCAAACTTTTACACTCAATATTATATCGCTACATATTTGTCTCCTAACTTTTTTCAAATTTTTTTCAATTGAAAAGGAGATCTTGGATATACAGGTGTATTTAATTTTTTGTACAATTTATCTCGTATGACTTTCATATATAAAAATATTTGGCTCTTTCATATTTTCTTTAACCGCTCGAGACCCAAGCGGACATGGGTATCCGGATCATGTGCCGACCACCAATCCCAACCGGACACGGGTGTCCAAAATACTTTGAGATAAATAATACTTGGTATTTCAATAGAATATACGCAATATATTTTTGAATATGTGTAGTCCCATCTATCTAGAATCGATATAATTTTTAAAACTATCGAATTTCATTGTATTTTAGGTGAAAAAAAAAAAATCCCCAAAAGATGTCACACGCGCGGGCCAAGGGCTGCCACATGCGCAGTACATAGGCAACCACATGGCACACATTATCACCATGATTTATGACCACCCCACAGTCTCAAATTCATTGTTCTGTTCATTGGGTATTCGAATTCAATGTCTCTACAAAAAATCAGTGTTTCTAAAGGTTCAGTGTATTATTTTATTTTTTATTTATGTTTTCAATACATAAATTAATAACATTTCTACCAGCATATGACTACTAAAGAAATTCATTATTTTTTTATGTATTGGTTATGAAGATAAAACAGGAAGTCCTTTGTTATACACATGTTTTTTTTCCCAATTTATATTACATACATATTACGTAAGAATATATTTTATAACAAGTGATTTATAACAAAAAGTTTACAAAAATAAGTTTTGGTTTATGATTTAAAAATTTTTATACAAAAATTACTCGTTTGCTTTTTGTCCGCCGTGAACTAGAAATTTGGAATGTACAAAGATTTTTAGCATATATATAAATTATTTTAAGTGTTTGATGTAATTTGGTAATTAAATGAAAAAAAAATCAATATTTTTATGTTGTGTCAACCCTGACATTTTTTACGAAATGTTACAATTTTCGAATTGAAAAATGGAAAAATTATAAAACAATCCATTAGGGCAAAACCTACAATTGTCGGCCACTTAAGGATTTTTTCAACTTAAGTGATTTTTTGTGGACACTTATCATAGAAGAGGCAAAAATAAAAAAATACTGTGTGCTAGAGTGATGATTTTTTTATAATAATCAATTTTTAAAATACGTAATAAAAAAAAAATTCATAGTAAAAGAAATGTTTAAAAAAAAAATGGTACAAAACTACAATTATGGGCCACTTGCAATTGTTGGCCACTAAAAGATTTAATTATTGGCCACCCCAAAAGTTGTAATAATTTTTTTTTTTTTTAAACAGAAACTAGATGTATAATTAGATGACCCCAAATCATTATTGAGTGTAAAATCAAGTGGTTTATTGTATTCCGACATCATTTGCTAAGCTGCAGTCATTGGCCAAAAAGTCAATATTTTTCTAGAAATATCTGAGAAATGTAATAAATACATAGGTGATTAGTAATATTATTAAAACATTATTCATGCAATAAAAAATTATATTTTAGAATTTTTTTATAAGAATTTATAGGATTAGCTTGGCCGGCCAGTAATAGAAATTGTATGTGTTTTTGGAATCAGTTAATGGCCACCATCATAATAACCTTGTACAAAAATATATTCAATGCATAAAAATAATTATTTTATAATTTCACTAAAGACAAATAATTCTGTTAAATTTAAATTTAAATTAATTAACTTACAAACGTGTATGGTGCTTTTAGACTGAAGTCCAATCCTTATGATATATACAAGAGATCTCACTTGCTTCATGGTAACACTCCGGCTGTCTGATAAAAATGATCTTTTGGAGTTGTTTGGAAATTCATAAAATGACAATTTTACGTTTAAACTATATTAATAAACCAAAAGTTGGAAATGTTGTTTGGGTTCATAAGAAAACTAGATTTTATATGTAAGTGGCCAATAATTGTAGCTGGCCCACAATAGGAGGTTTTACCCTAATATGTGTAAAAAATATTTAAAAATTATAATTAATTTTACTTATTTTTTTATTGGCCTACAAAAACACGTGGTCCTGGTGGCACAATAATCATTTTCTTGCGCGGTACTCAAGCGGTTAATTAAAATCCATTAATTCATTGATTACCTACATAAAAATACCATTTTATATTTTTGTAATGATTCATTCGCCTTCTAAATTGAAATCCTTATTTATAATCCATGCTAATTCAGATAAAAAAAATATTGAAATAATCAATAAGTCAATGAATATCATCAATTTTCAATATTCATGATAGGTGTAATATATAAATTTATAACAATTTGTGTTGTTGAAATTTCACTGTGAGAGCAAGTTTATCAAACAAAATTGATGTTAATATTAATATCAGGTCATTCAACTAATGAAGACTCTAATAAACAACGCAATTATTAAAAACGAATGGTATAATTATTAGAAAATTTGTTTTAAAATTGATTGAGAAAGGAATGTGCATGACGCATTTGCGATGTGTCTCAGAACAAAGACAAATAGAGATATCTATAAAAAATTATTACATAGGATGACAAATTTAATCGTTTGTTGTTGCTTCGAGCAGAAATTTTTAAACGTGTTTTATAATTTATGATTCTGAATACTAATTTGCACTAATTTATGTACTTTTTCCACATAAAATTTATTTGATCAGGACCGGTTTCGCTCATGGCGAGCATTGTCAACTGATAAGAAATACAATACAACAGTGAAATTTATACAAAAGTTAAGTAAGGTATGACAAACAATTGGTAGAAAAACTATGCAAATAAATGAAGCAAATAACAAGAAAAATAGACTAAAAATAAAAGGTTGAAGACCTCTTAGCAATGCAAACTAATACATAATAAATCAATTAAATATGACTTATCATTAACAAAGTAAAAGCCCAAAAATAAGTACATAATAATATATAATACGTACAGAAATGCAACGAAACAGTGATATTAAGTTTGTCATACCTTGCAATTATTACTTAAACTTTGTATAAATATCACTGTTTCGTTGTATTTCTTATCAGTTGACAATGCTCGCCATGAGCGAAACCGGTCCTGATCAAATAAATTTTATGTGGGAAAAAGTACTAAAAATGTATTATTATTTTTATTATACGGAAAGAAAAATAACAATGTATTTTAATTCTACATAAATTATTTTATATATTTGTCGATAGTTCTGACGAAGGCGTAAGCCGAAATAGCTATCAACAAATATATAAAATAATTTATGTAGAATTAAAATACATTGTTATTTTTCTTTCCGTATTATAATGGAGTTCTACCAAGTAAATGCCTACTCAATCAATTATTTTTATTATAATGCCTTCCACCAAGTATTGACAGTGAACACCCTAAAAGTGATTAATTTATGTGTTTTTTTTAATTTAACAATAAACAATAACCAAAAAATAAAGACAGTTATAGAAGATCACATTCAAGGTGTTATATTTTCTGAAGATTAATTTAAAATGCTTGCAATATGCAAAATGGGTTAAATTTATCTCAAAAATAAAGTTACAGAAGAATTACTGTCATTTTTGGTAGTGACGTGTGCTTCCCATTTCAAGTATAACTCATAACGAGTTACATCGCTAGATATTATAGCAAGGACTGGTATCTAAGTATACAAGCACACAGCAGTTATAGTGACTGTTAGAAAAATTGCTGCTGTTTAGAACAATTTTACTCGAAAATAAAGTCATATTAGTTTTGCCTGTATAGACAGATTTAAAGTAAAACCAAAGTAATTGCTATGACAATTTTATCGTAAAAATTAATAAATATTGGAAATTTCAAACTATATGCATAGAAGATTTCATAGTTTTGCCCTGAGATAAAATTATGAATATGTAGATATCATAATTTAACATCTTTCTAAGTATATTATCCTAAACACATTTGAGTAGATAAAAATAAAATATCTTCAGGAGATATGATTTTCAAATGTATGACGATAAATAACAATGAATTCTTTATCAATATTTAAGTTTCTCTAATTAATAATAATGGTTGTCTAACAGCAAACGAAAACGAACTTTGATTTGAGTTGAATAACCCACTTAAAATGAATCAAGTGAAAAACAAATTTAAAAATGATAGTAAAACTATCATCTATCATGAAAGTAAAGTGATTGAACCTTGCTTCCAGGTTTGTCTGTAATCAATCAATATTTTACTATCCATGTCTGAATTTTCAAAGTACCTTTTCACAACTTGGTATGCATTGAATGGAACATTTGTGTACACCAGTGCTTTTCATAGCGGAACTCTTTCCACTTCATAAAATATTTTATTATTAAAAGATATCAAATATCTAATCAACAATGACTTACAAATTTAATATAGTTTAGAAAAAGAATTGATTTCACTAAATAAACAAAATAACAATCCGACATAACCAATATTGAATGGTCAGTTGATTTACACACAGCTATAAACTTGAAGCATTATGAATTATCTTTATAATGATGGCCAAAATTAATAAGGAGTTACTATTTGAGTCATCAAATTAATGTGAAGACAGCTTATTGTCTCATATTGATTACCAAGATTTTTTTTTACACTAATAGATAATTAGTCAGAAACAGTCAAGACTGACAAGGTGAGCAATATATTTGCTAATTAATTGCAAAATATAAACCATGCTAGTCAATAAGAATTTCCATTGAATATAATTATTAAAAGATAGGGGTTGTTCAATATTTGTTTTTTAATAAATATAACACATTTTTTAGTGAATGACAAAAAAATATCGCGAATAAAATTTTAGATTCGGGAAACTTTTTCACTTCCTACCATGTATCCAACATTCCTATAGATCACTTTTAAGGTGTTCACTGTCAATACTTGGTGGAATGGCATTATAATAAAAAAATAACACATTTTTAGTACTTATACCACATAAAATTTTTGTTAACATTATCAACTGATGATTTCAATTAATAATGCTCGCCATAAGCGAAACTCGTCCTGATCCAATAAATTGTATGTGGAATAAGTATTATACTAAAAATGTGTTATTATTTTTATTCCTACAGATATACGGAATGCAAATCAGCAAATTATTCGTTTTAGGAAAAATAATCGACTCTATTTAAATGTGCCATGTATCGGATGCAATCATTCTAATAAAAATAAAAATTATAATTTGGTCACTAATAAGTCCTACAAAAAAAAATTGGTATTGGATCGCGGCATGAAAGAGTTAGAAAGCCGAAAGTAAATGGCATTTCAATTAGTGATATCTGTAAGATTGAAATCATTAGATTAGATGTAGATATTTAAGTATACGGTTCAGATATTTAAGTGGTTTATTAAAATAGGAAGCCTAATTACGTAAAATAAAATTCGTTACATTTACAACACCATCGTACTACAGAAATTGACGGGATACTTTAGTGCAATATTAATACATACGGCAAATAGTTTACGTATCTTCTAAATTCCCTGATTAATATAGATCAATGCCATGCAAAAAATTGTTCTACTTACAAGCACGTCATTTTGCCCTGAAACCAAGAAAATCATCAAAATGTCGAAAACAAAAAAAAATACTCACAATTATTTTTTTAACCGGCGGCTCTCTGCAGAGGATGCAAACGTCGAACTTCAAGAAAAGTATGTCTCTAAACAATCATATGCACACGCGGTTAAACGATTTTTTTGTTCATTATCTATGTTATCTTTTATTTATGACAAAATAAACAGGCATGAAACTGACTCTACTTAAGCGACTGTCAAAAAGTGTACATAAAATAATACGTAAAACATCAACGGTCACATGACGTGCCGGTACCATAAGCTAAGTTCAGTATTTTCAAGTATAATAAGTCTATGGTATTTCCTCTATGTCTATGCTGACATCTTGTCTATGGCTGACATAAAACTATCAACAATACGTAGATATTTTTGTACAGGTAACAGCGTCATAATTATGAAGGTAGATATAATATTTTAGAAATCAGTAATTTTGCATATACCTAGATGTACATAAAAAAATATTCATCGGTTGCTGATATAAGGCAAGCGTCGACTAATAATATTTATCTTGCAAGAAAGTTATGTTTTTCCATTTTTTTTTTATAATTTACTTTATTTGCTCCTAAAAGAATTGCTTGTTTGCCTATTGTAGGTTGTATTTGTTGCATATTGCATCATCAATCAATATAGGATTAAAAATAATTGATTTCCTTGATCAAATTAAATAGAGTATTTCTTTTTGCTATTTTATATATCGGGATTGAAGCAGGTTTCTATGCTTGGTATCCATCTCAGAAGTGTGTCAAATTGATGTTTATTTTGTAAAACAAACATCAAACCAAATTCACTTTTGTTGTACCCTCTTAAATAATTGTCATTTATTAATAATTCAAGCACTTGCTATCATTAAATATTAATTCAAAGACTTAAAATCAATCAACTCATTAATAATAGATCGGATAAAACCCTAGATTTATTTTAGATATTCCTATGTTAGTATCTGGTCATTAATATTTTCAATAATTCCCATAATTATAACAAACCCACTTAATTCATTGAAACTTTTATACATTCAATTTTCGCTATTTACATTTTAATAGCCATTTAACTTAGTGATCTACTTATATTTTTGTATATAAACGATACAAACTGTTTACTTCACGCCAATCATAGATAACGTCAATCCAAGTACATCCGTGCACTTGAAATGCCGAAAGGCGAAACCCGGGTCGTTAGCGACAAAACTCATGGAAAAGTACAAAATTCAAACAATGCAATTTGATATTGAAATTCCATCAAGCACCCTCAGTCGAAATCCTTAATTATTCATGATATTAAACCATTTTCCCTCAGATATTGAAGAAGTGGCAAATAGCATTTAATGTGAGCGTTGAATACAATGTATGAGGTTATCCTGGACATTGTTACAAGGTGAATATTGAGCTCCTTTCAAATACAGCCATCTTCCTGTCTATTATTCATTAGATGTCCCCCCATTTACTCGAGAATGCGATTCACGTCTATCAAATGAAAACTTTCAACAGCAATGGTCATATGGAGTTTTTTCATAATAAAATCCCAAATACTCTTCTTGAATCATATTTATAGTTTACCGCTAAAAATTTACAGTTAAAATAGTTAACAGTATATTACAATAAATTATATACACATATGAATATCAATAATGTCATTACGTCATTGGAAGAATCAGATTTTCTTATGTAGGTACTCTAATACTTAAGTATAATGTAATATAGATCTAGAACAGTGGTTCTCATGTCAAATTTGGCTGTGGCCGCATTTGGAACATTAGCGGTCCTACGGAAATGTCCAGTGGCCGCACCAAGTTTTTGTGTCGAGTCTTTTTTGTCGAAAAGACGTGAACATGTATGTGTTTCAGTTTTTGGTAATTAACAATTTCGTGATTCACAAAACCAATACATACGAAATATGTAATTTTCAGTAAATATTTTTGACAAAATTAAGCTGTTGGTGGCCACAGTAATATCCTCTGGTGGCCGCACATGAGAACCACGGATCTAGAAGGTCTAACTCACAGATGTATAAATGTGCATCAAATATATTTTATACAATACTATCTAATCTTTAACTACTTAATGATTTCATTTAAGTATAGCGTACCTGTCATACAAAAAGCGTTTTGCATGAAATGTAAACACTTTAGTTTTTTTAATATTGAGTAAGATCAAATTGTTTTAAAAAACTATCAATTTTTAAGTTAACATACTATGTGTTCTCATAAACTTAGTTTTACCTCTCACTAAATACTATTGCTTTTTTTGGTTTGCTTCGGACACATGAGAAACTACAACTAAAAACCAAAGTGCTGACCAAAAAATGTGAAAACAGGTATAAAGTTAAAATAGTTGTTCGGGTTGTTCAGTATCAGCAAAAAGCAATTTGTAAATAAATTGGAAATTTTTAGAGCAAGAAGATGGGAATAGGCATAGGAATATGATATATTATAAAATGGGTTGCCATTTGACCCGATTTACTCAATATTTGCGTAGCACTACGTAATTAGTATGTAGTGTGTACAGCACTACATACTTACCTTCTTCTTAACCCTCTTGGTGAATATTTCCAGTTAGACATTCAATTACTTTTCCTTTAGTAATATTTAATTATTATTGATTTTAGGCATCTTAATGTGGCACTCCACCATTGTATTATTAAGAAAAAAAAATCTTTACATAATCGAAAGTAAAATGTAAAAGAATAAAAAAAAATAATTGTTGTCAACATTTACTTCATCCACTAAAACAATTGTATAAAATTGTATCATCGATCTCATAAATTCATTCAAAATACTTTTAGCCAGAATAACATATATAATATAGCATATGAAAAAAAAAGCATAATCACGCTACATTTTTACAATAACAAATACAAGAAGACTGGCAAGTTTGGGGATTGAGATTTCTCATTACCAGTTTAGGAAATGACAGTAATTAAGAAAAGCGTCAATATCACCTAAGGACCAATTTCAAAAAGCAAGTCAGGGCAAAGTAAGAATTGAACAGAATGAAGAATATGAGACTACGCCAGTGATGCAAAACCTTTTTTGGAGAAGGGCAAGATAATCAATTCTCAGGTGGTTCAAGGGCCGCATGGCTAAAACTGATTAAATTAAAAGTTTTTAGTGTTAATAAAAATGAAAATTTTATATTGTTCTTCCATTGTCCACAAAAGTTCTGAAGAAGAAAAGTGATTGATATTTGTCATTGCGGACCGCATGAAATGGAGGGCTGCGGTTTGTGCATCACTGATCTACGCCCTCCAGAAATTAGAAAATGACCACATTTAAACAAATCATCTATGAATTATTAATACTGATTAGGGAATAATATCCTTATTTAAATTTTTATTGTAATATCGGGAATACAAAATTTGTACCATTGCTTTTCAACAAAGTTTTTCAGTTCCACATAAGTACTAATATTTTTATTCAATCATATAGATTTTTTTCAAAATCATATTTGTTATTTTCTCACATAGAATATATATTCATATTTTTTACATTAAAATGATAATTAAATTAATTTCAATAATTATAAAAAGTAAACTTAATAATAATTTATTAAATGCCTAAAGAATCTTTTCAAGTGATCAAATAACCTACATAACAATCTATATCACATAATTTACAAATTAAAGAATTATAATATTCATCCAATAACAGTATTTCAAAATAATTATTAAGCAAGATCCTTTTCGATTTGAATAGATTTATACGTTTGAATTTAGGGCTCATCGGTTTTTAATGCTATCATTGGAAGTTATTCATTTCCATTGGTATATTGGGCATTCTTCACAAGTTTTCTAAAAGCCAGAGCATTTTTTTTATGCGTGATACGATATCTAATATAGTTCATCTGTAATGATATGTTTTTATTATTTGTACATTTTCAGGGTTACATAAATCAAATGAAATATAATATAAATGCCCCAAGATATATCTACATACAACCCGGAAACAGTTGAAAAAACAAAACTAATGTAAACTATCAGGACAATCCTTTTTTGTTCTCTAAATAAATAATGAATTCTTTATATTTTATAAAATCGTAGGGCATAAATGAACTGAATCATAATTTATCTTCCATCCTAAAAACAATGTAGAAAAGCTATTATAGTTTCAGACACATGGTCATATGTATTGTTATTGTCGTGAAACATATTCAATTAGATGGTGTTGCACAAGGTAATTTTTGAAAAAAAGGTCGAGTATATTTGGACACAGGCAACTTTTGGATCATTGAAATGAATTAATAAATAAACTCAAGTTTTCATAAAAGCCATGTGACCCGTGACCCCCATGCAATTCAAAAAAGTATTTTGAATAAGGTAATTTTTTTATTTTAGTATTTTGAAAAAAACAACGAAAATGAATTATATTTTTTTTTTACTTGACTGTAAAATTTGGCGACCCATGGGTTGGGAACCCATGCCTTATGCAATTGTGCAGGAGTCATTTATAAATTTGACTATTTAATATTTTATTTAGTTGAAAAAAATATATGATTTTAAGAAAATTTTACTTAATTTTCCAACATTTAAATGTTTTAGTATAATAGCGAAAATCAGTTGAAATATTAAAATCATAATAAACCCTTTTGGCACATCATAAATCACCACCTAAGCTTGACACGTTTTAGTAAACCAAGGGACATAAACCAGTTCTCGTAGACGCCAACATTCAGTTGACACTATGAATTATCTATTTTTTTTTGTTCTTTTATATTTCATGCATCAGAGAAATATTCCACATATTTCAAGATTAAAGTAGCTTAATTTTGGAGTATTTTTCATAATACACCAGGTTTTCATATTTCAAAATGATTAATTTGTGATTCATGAGTTGCACGTCGACGAGAGATTCAGTGGTTAATTGTAATGTTTTTCCACCAAACCTTTTTGGTCCCTAGTATATGTGTACAAACTATATTGTACATAACATTAACAAGGTTCATTTAAAATATTTGCCCAAAAGTTTGAGTGAATTGTGAAATGAAATCATATCATGTATTGTAAAATATTTAAACAATGCAATAAAAATTATAAGCAGTTACAATTTACTATTTTTGCTCAATGGAAAGATTTTGAAGAAACAAATTTCCAAATTACCATCCATGTTTATGTCGGATTAAATATGTAGTATGCAATCCGTTATTGTCTCAAATAATTTTATTTACATAATCGGAATGAATCTACTCAAGTGAGTTATTAAATATTATTTTTGAATGATTTTCACCATAAATGTGTTGACTGCACACATCAATTGATGTCATAATTTATCTTGAAAGCTATGCATACAGCCCTAGCTACAAATTAGTAATAAATCTTTTTCACATGAAATAACTAATATTTACATACTAACGTAATACAAAAATTGTGGTGTTAAAAAATTTCATTGGTCCATTGAACACTTAAAACTAATTAATGTTACATAATATTTATTATATTTACAAACAGTTCATAAATAATTAATAATACAATAACTTATGATGAAATAAATAATTTGGGTCAAGCGTGACAGTCGACTGAGTCCTTCTATCCGTTCTCATTTACTCGTCTCGGCAGTAACTTGCGCTGCCATATCTTCAAACTTAGCCATGTAATCGATGCTGGCTTCGCTCATTAAGCATTGCAGTTGCGTATCCACCTAAAATAAAAGTACAGAATTATATGTCTTTAAATGTCTCGTGTTTTGAGTGTAATGCATGTTTTGAATCATCGCATGTTGATACGCTGCGAACTTTATAAAAAATTGAATACAATGCAGAACATTCCGAATGAATTTTTATTTTAAGAACATCACTATCTGTAGTATTTATTTTTTATGAATAAAATTTATCAATACACTAATTACTGCAAGAATGCGGTAAATTTCGATTTGGAAAGCGATATGAGAAAAAGAGCAATTGCTCTAAATATATATTTTTCATAAATGAAAATAAAACATAGCGACAAGTCTTCCACTGACCCTTTCGTCAGCAGTCCTGGAAGACGAAGCAGATTCTGCTCCGTTGGAGTTGCTTCGGCCTGCAGGTACACCGTTTGATTCCAAATGACCGAGGAAAGAACTGAGTGAGAAATTGTGAACCTCAGACTCGAGCCATCCTTGGTCATTCAGCAGGCGCGATGGACTCATGGAAGGAATCGACATGGAGTCCGGCGGCAGAAGTCCTGGAATTAATTTAAAAAATATATTTTTTTGCAATTCAAGGATATAACTTTACAAAACCAGATAAAACGCTAACAACAGAACCATGCAAATAAAACAAATAAGTTATTATTTCCATTAAAAATATCACCTGCAAATGTTTCATGTTTACTGAGAATACCGTCTTTTTCTTTTCCCGCAGAACTGTCTTCACCGATATTAGATGGCATGGATATGTCCATGAGGTTCGCCAGACTCGGAGTGGTGTCCGGGATTATAAATTCAGTATGTTTCACATCTGTTATCTTCTCCCATCCGGTATCGGTCTCGTCAGGGGCAGCATGCAGTGTTACCTAACAGTGTAACAAAATATCAGCTTACGAAGAACACTCACTTTTACTTTTAATGTTCTCTAGATAAAAGTTTTAAACCTATTCTCTTACAAGTCTTACAGCACATCCCGAGTCCTAAATATTTAAATCATATTTAAAAAAAGAAAACTGCAGCAGCATTTTCCTATTTAACCTTTGTCCGCCCGGCGTCCCAGCAGATTACATTGATTTATAATAACAGTATCATATTAAAAGTGTTTTCGACCCCAATAAATCAGTTGTTTTTTTTCATACCGTATACATATTAGACAGTGGGTATACCGATACTTTTCATCCTCCAGATGACTCTTTCGTTGGTCAATATAGCTGTGATTGAAATGATTTTTGCTTTTAGGGCTTAGTTTAGAGAATGTGAAAGCGTGCATTTGCGCAAGAAGATTGATTGATTGATTTTTACAACTTTTTTGAGCTTCATACTTACGAGACCGAGTGGATCACTATTATTGTTTACATTCAAATCCTCTTCAGATTTTACAGCCACAACATTGGTGTTATTGTTTACTTGGGATCCTTCAGGGAAATACTGGTCATAGTTAGCGCGACCGGAAGCGGGACTATCATTTGCAGATGGTGAGGAAGATGAATTTCTGAAAAATTTTAGGAAAGCTTTATTTAAGAATTTGACCTATGATTTCCTTAATATGATATGAATGTAGTTCAAGACATTCAGAATTAAAAACACCCCAGGCACTTTACTACTACAATATTCACGATGTGAATATATCTCATCGATTGCAATTGCTGCATCATTTGGTGGTCGAGCATCTATTCCTCGCGTCTTTAGATCTAAGCACAAAATTAGTCCATCTTGATCGGTATATTAGTGCACTCTTGTGCACATCAACCCACAGCTAGATTATATATGGAATTATCCGTAAATTCACGCAAGTGGGAGGTTAGAAAGATATTTTAATAAAATTGATGGCTTAAATACAGGGCTGTGGAGTTGGAGTCAGAGTCATGGAGTCGGGCGTTTTTGGCCGGAGTCGTACTCGGAGTCGGAAATTTTGAAAAGTTTGAACTTTTTATCTTTGCATATAATATGTCAAATTTGGCTATTGGCCAGATTGTTAGGATTGATATTTAATTGAATACACATAAATAGGAAAATTAGGCAAAAAAAAGTGACAATATTAAACTTTTTTAGTCGGGTGTATTTGGTCAATGTTGGAGTCGGAGTCGTGGTTTCGGTAAATGCTGGAGTCGGAGTCAGGGTCGAACTTTTTTTTACCGACTCCACAGCCCTGCTTTAATACAGTGATAATTTGATTCCAGATGCTCATACATTCAATTGATTTAGCCGTCAATTCTTAGTCAAAATATATTGTAGAAAAGATAAAAACTAATTTTCAGCATACCTATCATTGGTCAGTTTTCGAATAAACACCCTAACAACGGGTTTGGGCCGTAAGGCGGGCAACACTCTTAAGACTGGAGAAGGCGCCACATTGCTAGGATTGGGATGCACAGGTAAAGTCACTCTCGGAGGACAACTCGTCAACTTTGGGAGGATTTTGAGATTTTCAATTGAGGTTGCAGGTTGATCGACCTTCGGTCGACGGACACGTCCTCTTCTAGTCCACTTGGGCAGGTTGCTCAGCTGCAAAAGACACGTTTCATGATAGACAAAAAATTGATTGTAAGCCATTTCTCTCACACAAAAACTCAATTTATAATTCCCCCATTCCTCCATTCCCAAGACAGTCTAACTCAAAAAGTGCACTCAAAACAATATGCAAATATAATTATTGAAAACCTTCAACATATGTCAGCAATTCAACAAGGAATGGGTTGAGCCCTGAGAGCAGTACTATTTGGCTTCTAGACTGGCCAACAATGCACAAATAAATAATTCTCACAATGCACATATTATTATTATGTTATTACACAGATATCAATAATATTACTTACGCCATAAGGATCATGAGGTCGTAGCGGATCTTCGACATTAGTTTTCGGTAGAAGCTGTCCTCTAGCCAACGGTACCCTGAAAATTTCTCTGGGTTGAATCGAAATCTGGCCTTTGCTGTCCATCGTAGCCGCCGAAGGTTTCGTAGTCAACTGAGATTTCGTAGTTAACAGAGGTCTCGTAGTTAACAGAGGTTTCGTAGTTGACAGAGGTTTCGTGGTTGATAGAGGTTTCGTAATTAACGGAGGTTTCGTAATTAATGGAGGTTTTGTAGATGCCACTCGTAAGTGGGGTGGTATTTCAACTGGTGTTGTTTTTTCCGAACCGCTCTAAAAAAAATGCAGTCATGTAAAAACAAATATTTAAATAATTAATTCCAGTTTTCATTCTTTTATTTATTGGATCTTTCAGGGTTAAATTAATAAAGGTTTTTAAGCTGTATAGACATAAATATAAATATCAGCTTACTTCATTAATATTATTTAAAAAACTTCTCTTGCACCGAGAGCTGTCACAGATGTGACCACAGGGGCAGGTCGTCTGCCCCAGCTTGCTGTACATTTGTGAGACATAAAGCAATTTGCGCAGTCTATCTGCCACAGTGACAATGCAATCCCTGTCGGCCACGGACAGCGGCAATTGCAATTCTTTCTTTGCAGCAGCTTGACTGAGGATGATTGACGACGGATCATTTACCATCTTGGATACCAAATGGAATGCCGTTTCAGTGGTGGGGTCATCAGATACGTGGGAAATTTGTTTAGGCACAGGTGACGATACTTCTAAAAAATATAACCATTTAACAAACAACAAACTCAAATATCAATTCGATCTCTAATTAATTCCTTTCATTTGAAACTCCTTTACCTGTTTCACTTGATTCTTGACTAGTTTGTCCGGTAGGCGATAAAAGAAGACAATCCATTTGAAGTTTATCTTTCTCTTTTTCCTTGCTCACAGTATCGATTGAGCCAGAAACGCATTGTTCCTCAGGCGATTCCGGGTAATGTTCAGTGGCCTGTTTCAGAATTTGAATGGTCGACGTTGAAAGAGGGGGAGTCGCCCTTGACCACCAATAATTCAATTCCAGTTTTGACTCACTGCCAAACTGAGGAAAAAAAATATTGGAAACAGATTCAGCGATATATTTATAGAAATTCTTTTCTATTTAAGATTCAAGCTTTCTTATTGCTTGTTTCATACAACCTGCAGAATAACAGAGCCAACAATTCTAATTCAATATTACTGCCTAACAAATGTCACACAAGACAATCGTTGATGAGCAATTAAATTTGAACGAATCCAGAAAGAGTTCACAACAGTGGAAACGATAAATTGGTTATCTTACCATCAAATACAAATCCCCGATTGTCAAGTCGCCAGCGTCATAAACGCTCCATCCTTTTTTTACTTGTTGCATTATGAGTTCTCTGTTCCAAGTTTTTTTTAAAAAATGTGAAGTACCGTTACATATTCTACCGCTTTGATCTTCAGGACTATCGAGAATATTTTTCGAAATAAACGGAGATCTCTCTCTCATGTCAGAAGCATTGCTTTCCTTCTTATTTTTTGGTTTCATTGCCTGAAAAATTATATGTGATAATTCATTTTGTAACAATAGAGCGCTGATAGATCAAGAATATCTGAGAAACAATAAAAAATACCTTCAGTTTGGGAGAACTAACTGATTGTAGATCTTTCTTAGCATCCTCAACGATAGGTAAAACAGCTGCATCACTTTCACCGTCAGTTTCCAAATTGTACTTATCGTCATCAGAAAATATATCTTTGTCTTTATCTCTAAAATCGACTTCTTCATTTGATTTCTCCTCAAATTGCATTAAGCGCCCTTCAACATTGGCGTCATTATTCTTAGCGTTTGCAAATGTCACCATACCCATTCCGTCATTGGCAGTTTCGTCAATACCAAATATGTCATTTTTATCAAAGCTCTCTTGCTCAGTCTTAGTCTTTTTGATGGCCGTAGGTTCATTGTCCCCGCTGTCCTTTCTTTGTCGTTTATGGTTCTTGAAGCGAGGCCCTCCACCTTTGAAGCCGACATCGTCTAATATAAAACAAACAGAATAAACCTCATTATTGGACAAAATATTATATCCAATAGAATAATAAGAAAATCAGTAACATAGGTTCGTCACATTGTATTTAAAATAAATATAGCACAATTTTCTTGTCATGTTCAGGAACAGTTTCACTCATCGCGAGCATTTTTAACTAATGATCTTCAACAAAATATATACAATAGTAAAAATATGTGTGTAGTTTTATGTTCATATATTTTAGTATAAAAAAATCTGACTGTTTAGAATGTGTACGTGTCAAACATACATAGAAAATAGAATAGCAAAGTATGTATATCTTTTTTAATTACAAGTTAATTTTCACTTTATATAAAACACTCACTTTGCTGGCCAGTATGTGTTCCCGTTTCTTTGGCACCCATTCTTTCGAGATAAGCATTGAGACAGATGCTTTGGCACGAGGCGTGCTCGCTCACGTTCACAGTGGGAAGGTACAAATCGACTCCTGGTTTCGGTCCCATGTGCAGAATTAATTCCCGTGAACCGTATTGTACGAGCCAACTTCTCAAATTCTCATCGGATTCCGACTTCTTTTTCAAGTCTGCAACGCTTCTACCGTTAACAACGCTTTCACTATTGGTAGAGGTGTTCAAGCTGTCTTCAGACTTTGAACTCTCTGATTTGATCACTACACTTTTTGAAATTACTTCAGTGCCATCTTCTAATGTAAAATCTTTGATCCCGATTGTTGCTTCAGTTTTAGGGGTGGTTTTTTGTGAAATCTTATTTGATAAAAGGCAATCGTCAGTTTTTTGAGTTGAACAGTTCACTTTCAAATCTTTTCTAGACTGAAATATTTCAGTATTTTTTCTACTCCATTGCTAATAATTTTAGCCAGTTTCGCTATTTCTTGAGAACCAGTGGCGGCCGACGCTCCAAGAGTGGGAAGCTTGTCAATTTTTAAAGTAAGATTTGTTTGCAAGTTAGGATTCAGGAGGTAGTTAATTTGCTGATTCAGCAAATTAAATTCACGCAGGGAATTTTTCCCGTGGTGCGAAGTCGATAGGCTTTCCTTCTGTGTTTCAATGGTCAAGGAAAAAGATTGATGTGATCACACAAATGATTGATTCATTTCATTTTTTAAAAAGAGGTGATTAATATATGGATTTCAATAAATTAAAATTAATTCACTAATACACTCAAATCCTAAAGAATATATATTTAAAGGATACAGCATCATCAACAGAGGACTGCCATCTCCTTTGCAGCAAGGCCAATATGGTGGAAAATCTGCATGAAGGTGCAGTCGGAGCTAAAACTCGAGGATTGTGTGCAGCCGATTGCACTCGAGCCCAGGCTTCTTCGTCCCGAGGTATACCCACTATACAAATTTTGGTAGGGAGTCGAAGTTGGGAGTCCCATTCTGAAATAATCATAACATTTTTATTCTCGAGACAAATCTCAAATTTAGTAGCTCAATTATTTTTTCTACCCTAATTTAAAATGTATTCTTATTCGGGTCAGTGACTTAATAATTGAAATTGTGAATATCACACAATATATATTAATTTATATATGTATATTGTTAACCCACATATTATAGTTTAGGAGCGTTTTAACAAATCAAAGAATCTGTGGCGCTGACAGATGTTTATCGGCTACATATCCTATATATCCCCCTTGATATTTTTGACAGTTTGATGCACTTTGAGTTTATGAATACTTTGAGGCAACAAAGTTACCATTTTTATGTCTGGAAATTTTAATTTTTGCCCAAAAATAATTTGATTCGAACAAAGTGATGTATGATAAGATATTTAAGAGTGATGAGAAAAAAATAATAACCATCAAGCTTATTCAACTTCCTCAGTGCTCGGCAGACAGGTGTCCGCACCCTCAATGTTTTTCCACCTTTTCTGCATGCTACCATGCCCCGCCTCACAAGTTCAGAGAGGCGATTGGCGATGCGAGGTCCAGTTATAAGACGTTTTCTCATTTCTCCATAGTTTATCAAGCTGTATAACTCCTGGACTACCTTCTTCACATCTGAAAGAAAAAAACACTGCATTTCGTATCTAGTCACATGGAGAAATGACAAGAGATACCACAAAAATGTAACAGAGGCAGATTAGGAGAGGTAATATTGTTTGTTTTGAATTATAAATTCGGAACGAATTCTGTAAATAAACAAGTCAATCTTATCTAATGATTCATACTCACTGTCACTGAACTTGACATGTTTGGAGATCTTCTGCCATGTTCTGTAGTAGAAATGACTGACCTGATGCTTAGCTTTAGCGGCCGGGGCATCCGATCCCGTCTTCCTCTTCATTTTACTGCATATGTATGCAGTGATGGCATCAAAGTCTTTACCAAACTCATTCAGAGCCTCAAAGAATAAATTTTTGTCATGAGTGGACCACGGCGCTTTTGGCATACGTGATTTGGTTTTTCCGATAGGATATTCCTTTTCTTCAAATAAAGATGGATTTGTTGGAATCAAAGCTGCAATACCGGATTCATTTTCTGGTTTCTCTATTTCTGAAGATATCGTCTCTGAAAAAATTACGACCATACAGTTTTGTTTTACGATGATCAGAATACTGATTCAATTACACCTAATATATCTATTAATATAATGTTCTCGGTGATCAATTTTTATAAATAAATCGTTTTCAAACTCCTTTCCCCCGTTAATGGAGCATCTCAACAAAAGTTATTCAAGAGAACTGGTAGGTTCAAAGTATCTCCCAAAATATTCAATACATTTTTTTTTTACTTGGCTATATTAAAATAATGCAAAATTGAACACATTTATTGAAGGTCATTTCAGAATGGTACCTTTATCAGTAGTTTCGCCTGTCGATAGTGCTGGCACCACCGAAGGACCTGATGAAGGAGACAAAGCTGCAGCTCCAGGCGTTGAATCTAGTCTCATTTTTTTGATAACCCTGGCACTCGTCCGAAGCGTAAGGCCGGCTGACTCACCCCCGCCGGTTCCATTGTACGTTGTCAGAGATCCGAGCAGTTCCTCCACAGGCATCTCTGAAGGTTCATCGACTTTTGGACAAATCTGTAAGAATGAAAAGTAGCAAATTATACATCAACATGAAATAGTGTAAAAAACTAAGAAACCCCAGATTACCAATCTTATCCGAACAGCAGTTGTTCTAAGAAGAGAAATGCTTATAACCCAGTTGCTCAACATCTTCTTCATAGAATAAGGATGGAACTAGAAATGGAGCAGTGGTTAGCTTATTGCTCTCGCTACGACCTGTTTTTGTGAATCACACGGTTGGGAGAGAATTTTAGAATTCATGGGCATTCATGCCTTCTAACATAAATCCGTTTCAGCATATCAACAAATATCAAGTTGAAAATAATAATTGTTTCAAAATAATCTGCAAGAACTGAATAATTTATTTTAACGAAAAATACTGAAAAGTTACACTTTTCTTTTAAAATGTTTTAGTTATTTTTCATCACTAAATAAGTTAATGAAGACATCCATTGATATTAATGACGTTAATAAGAAAATAGATAACACTAGATTGGTATTTTAACCCAGTTAGGGCAAAGAAATATGTAGATCATGATATGCAATCTTTGCCATAAATATAATACCCATCATCATTTTTGAACTTCGATTTTTACTTTGTACTCATTCTTTTACTCAACTTTCCACAATTCACAAATATTGAAAATTAAAAAATCTTTGCGTTTAGTGAAATTTAAACTCACATAACTTCCTTAATTTTTAAGACTGTCTATATATATTCTCTTGCTGATATCTGATATATTAAATGATAAAAACAAATATTTGTACAAACAAATATTTGTACAAACAAATGAGAGGAGCTGAATT
Source organism: Himalopsyche kuldschensis (assembly GCA_028554975.1). Classification (NCBI taxonomy): domain Eukaryota; kingdom Metazoa; phylum Arthropoda; class Insecta; order Trichoptera; family Rhyacophilidae; genus Himalopsyche; species Himalopsyche kuldschensis. The sequence continues at coordinate 3,824,052 of JAHFWI010000036.1, forward strand.
TTATTTATTTTTTTTGCTATATTTTTGTGAAGTATGTTTTATTTGTATTTTGTAAATACATGTAAACTAATGAAGGTTTCTTCCAATATCATATAAACAATACATAAACCATTATGAGCCCTTGCCAACTATGAGTTTCATGAGATTGTATGTATAACACACCGGTGGGGTGTGGTGAGCGGGTGGAATGGTGAAAAACAATATAATCGATGCGATATGTATCTGCCAAATATTCGTTATATTATTGATTTTAAAATAATGTTCCATCAGTTACTCGCCACTAGGGAGGGGTAGAAAAATTGACAAACAAGTTGAGTGTCATAATAAAAATCAGTGGCTCACATGCACAATTAAGTGATGTTTGCATAGTATTGCCTAAATACAAAATTTTAAATTGTGAATTGTTATGTAAATATGTCTAGCAGTGACCTTCCAAAAAAGAAGAGAAGAGCACATACATATCACTCATAAGTACAAAATAATTTTCTCAATATAAAGACTAGGCCAGAGTTCTTTAACCCCTGGCCTGCGGACCATTATGAGCACGGTTGTGAATAAAGACAACACTATACTAAGCTATCAACTGATGTCATCCAATGCTCACAATGAGTGAAACCGGTCCTGATCCAATAAATTTAATATGAAATAAGTACTAAAAATGTGTTATTATTTTTAGTATAATGCCATATCACCAAGTATTGACAGTGAACAACACTATACATAATTGTTATTATATGCCTGTGTGATATTTTCCTAAGATTGTCGAAACTTTTCCGAGCGTGGGTCTATAAAATAGATTTGCTTGATACATCACACGAGCGATCAGTGCAATAAAAATACATATTTACAATGTACATATTCACACAATTTCACCATTGCTGTGACCGCTCTACCGTGACAATATGTCTTAAATCAGACCCTGAGCATTTTGCTGTTATTGTATGTATGTTCTTATATGTACTATGCCTGTGAGTCTTATTTGTTAATACTATTATGTGGAGTTGTGTGTATAGCAAAATCATGAATCTACTAAACTAAATAATGTGATGAATTCAAAAGGTTCAAAGGGTGAAAATAAAATTCCTTGTCAAGCCATGAACTAAGAAGCTGTCTTTTTGGGATAGTCTCATTCAAGGGCAACATGTAGAAATGTTTGCACTGACATATTCAACAATCATAACCAATCGTCATTTAAGAGTTTAAAAATATAGCCACCATTAACCTTAAAATGAGGACCCTTCCCTGTATGTAATTTTAGGATTGGCAATCCCTTCATTGCAAACATTGACTCGTGCCCAATTAATCCTTGACATAAAGAAAAGCTGATTGAGTTGTCTACTGGTATCACTGTAGTGTTGAAACACAAAAATACAATCATTCCACAATTTTGAGTATCATTAGGAAAAAATCATTAGGTTACAAAGCTATTCAATTTTGGTCATACTTAGTACTTATTTGTCTGAAAAGACCTTTTCGTCTATGACAATGATAAAAAATACCAACAAAACCTAATGGATGTTAATGTGGCGCTTCGGCTTTTTGAATCAGCACTGGCCATGATTATCTAATATCACCTCAAAGAAACAGCACTTGATTCACAAGTATATTTTTTAAACAAATATTGCTGAATTCATAAAATTTTCATGATATTTTCAATATTTTTGGCATTCATAATATTATCATCATTTTTCTGCTCATGTAATTTGTATTAGTATTGTCAATTAAATATAAATAATCCCGTTTGTATTCCGTTTGTTCCCCGAAACCGGTCCTGATCTTTACTAAATACAGCACCAAAAAAATGAGTTGTATTTACTTATATATAATATAATGCCTTCAAAGAAGAATTGATAGTTTAGTTAATAATTAGCTGTGTAAATAACTTTTCTTTTCATTTTCTAAGATTTGCTTTGAGCAAAACCGGTCTGGATCTTTACATAACATGCAGGTCTGTGGAGTCGGTAAAAAAATTAATATATTTATGTGTATTCAATTTAATATCAACCAACCAATCCTGCCAATAGCCAAATTTGACATATTATATGCAAAAATAAAAAGTTCCGACTCTTCAAAATTTCCGACTCCAACCAAAACGCCTCGATAAATCCGACTCCGGCCAAAAAACCCCGACTCCACAGCCCTGATAACATGTGGAAGAATATAAAAATAAATATTATATAAGCATTATTTTCTTTCAAATCTAAGATCCCCAAAGCTGAGGGTGAAAACACGTTAAACAGGTTTAAATGGTGATAATTATATAGCATTACTTGAAAACTCAAAAACTTGAAAAAGTATAAAAATTTATCATTTTTTTAACTTTTAAAATCCTCAAAAGAATAATACTAATTAACAAAAATCCTCCTGGGAATCACTGATCGAGATCGATATTTTTTATTTCTTATCACTGCATTCGGTCGTATGCAGTATGTATAAATACAGCGCCGTGTATCGACACACGTCATTATTTAATGTCGAGCGTTAGATCTGTGCCCAAACGTCGGAAAATTTCAACTCGCGTTTAATTTTGTTTGAATTGAAAACAACCCGGAAAATGTTTGCGATTGTTTTTTGCCAAATTAAGGGTCAGTAATTTGGCGAAACGGAAAGATAATCAAACAGTTTAAGGTGAATTTCTGTGATAAGTATTTTTTTGTAATCACCAACCCCGGCTAAAAACTAATTATATAGATTGTTAAATCAATGCTGTTTAATTTAAACAATCTTGATGTGTAACTCAAAAAGGTTCGGAAACACTGATTTAAAGATCCACTCCTCGTCGAGGCGATATATCGTAAGAAATTCTACTAATTCAATCCACAGTAAGAGATCTTAGATATCTATTCTTTCCCAATATTTCTGATAATAAAATCGTCCAGAATTGTACCTAAATAGGTTCACTGCAGCCTTTCGTCCTGAATAGCATCAAAATGCACCAAAAAGGCTTCGAAGTTATTACGTCGGAAATATAAGCCACACAACTATCAGAAATTCTTTGAGTCACGAAATCGCCTGGTTATTTAAATTAATGAAATTCAAATTCTAATGAATTAAAAATGTGTAAATATAATACAAATATATATGTATTATGATTCTCTATGTATGCTACCTCTTCGTCCCTTTTTCTCACTGGATATTTTTGGAATCATAGTGGAATGTTCAGATCTACCATATAATATCGGGATTCTGTATGAGTTTCCTGAATTACAATGATATTTTTCGACAATGACAAATACCATTTATGACCCAGTTTGAAAATTCATAAATGTTAAGATTTATCTATAACGTTGAAAAAATGAAGCGGAAATTTAATATGCTTCAACGCAGGACATGCGCGCTAGTTTACAATACGCCAGAGTACGCCGTACAGAGGTAATTGTATAATTTATTATAATCCGCAACACACAAAAACGAAAATTTAAAAAAAAAATACTTTCATCTAAAATACCAGCGTTTACTTGCATAAAAATATGTACAATATTGACAAACATTACGTGAGAGCATTTCAAATTAGCATACAAGAGTTCTCTGCATTTTAAAATATAACTATTACGACGTCCTTCAAAACAAAAAGAGTACGAAAACAAACAGCTGCAAATAGTAACATACAATATTTCATAATAGACAAACAATAAATGACAAGAATCAGAAATATAAATAAAAATTATGAAATATGTTCTTGGATTTTTTTTTAGTCCGACATCTTATTTCTCGCAATTCAGTTTTTTTTACATACGACACAAGTTACTTATGGTAAGTACACATTGCATTTACTAGGAAGCTATCGATGTTTACTAAATTTCATCATAAATTTATATTTACTAAGCGATTTATTTTAACATCTGTCAAAAAAATACTTTTTGAAATTTCGCATTGCTTAACTGTTTCCAAATATCACATTTAATGTTTGTAACTATTGTAAAATATGATGGTAGCAAGGAGAAGGACGTTTTCTGCGTGGGCTTTTGCTTTCCGAGAGGATCGAGGTATCCACAGAAGGTCACCAATAATTATCACTATAAATTATATGTCTATACAATTATTTTAATCGGATTGAATATAAGTATGATCGATACGTTTGGTGTGAATTTGCTTTTCTATAGATGGTTTTTTCTCACTAAGCCCAAGTATTAAAGTATAGTAGAAATCACTTATCGTTCTCGGAAAAAATCAAACCCGATAATCCGCCGGAAGCTTTTTACAAAATAAATAATTATCCTCTGTGAAAACTAATAATAATGGTACGTTTTTAATATCAGTCAATTCGTTGGTTACAATACTTAAGTAAATTTTTGAATACTAATATTTTACTAATACACAGTGCGCCGCGGTACAAAAAATACCATCTTTGGAAAATAGTGTTCCGCGAAACACGGGTTGCGGAACATTTCTCCGAGGTATGCAACCATTAAGTTACGATTTAGTTCATTATGAAATGCATGTTTTAACGTGGATATAATGACTATTGACGCGATTTTCTTTATCTTGCAGCAAAAATACACTATTTCGTATTAATAGATGCTATTTTTTATCTGTTTCCATTGACGCAGTTTTTCACGGAACGTATCTACCGTATACATATGAGGTAGGTGAATTCTGATGATGGCAACGTTATTGAAAACATTTCATTTCGCACTCGATCAACTCTGCAAGGTCACACTACTGTCATCATTGTCTTATTTGAATAAAAACTGCTACTTCTGTCGAAAAATTTTCTTTACAAAATGTATATAGAAATAGTAAAAAATGTTTATTTTTATAAATTTATAAACTTTTTTAAAATTCAATTATCTTCGAGGTAACATATTATTTATCTACGTACGCAGGTTGTCATTGGCGGAGAAATTAAATTGCCATGTTAGTAAGCCCGTTAAATATTAACCTTGACATTCCAAAAGGATGAGTGATAGAAAGGTTTTCCAAAATGTCTCCCATAATGGTGAAAGTGGTCAATGATCAAATAATAACATCATAACATCACGTTCGGCATTTTTTTAATAAATCAATCAGCCGGGTGACCTTTTGTAAAATCGACATCGAGCTCACCTCTTTTGGTGTGGCTAGGTCGTCGATTCTGTCGAAATCATAATTATTGTGAACGAGACGGAACCTTGACAGTGAGAATTGCGGCAATTCAATAAAGCAGCACTCGAGAGTAGTTTTGAATAACATTACGTCTCTATGTCAAGAGCCACCTTATACGTCATGTTCCTTTTTTCAGTGTCGTTTTTTGCCACTTTCACGATCGCATTGCGTAATCAATATGGTCATGGAAAGATAATTTCGAAGAAATTACTGACAAAATAGTTATATCATTGCAAAACTATTTGCATGAACAATGTTTTCTCGTATTCGTAGAATCATAATTAAGTAAAAACGACGGAAATGTGTAAATAATATAGCATTCTGTAAAAAAATGAATGGCAAAAATTTAAGGTGCTTATTTTATTTCAATAATAGCTACACCATATTTTATATGTTTCCGTTTAATGTAACACTGGATCATGGCACCCGAAGATATACAACAGAGCATTACATAAATATACATATTCGATTTTTACTAGACGGACTCTAATTTTGTTGTCTCTTTAAGTTTCAGTGTTTCAATTATGGAGAAAAACAACACAAAAAAAAACATCGAAAAAGTATACAAAAAAAATGTAAATGTTTTTTTATGTATCTAAACATTCTAAACATATCCCCTAATTTACACAAGTTTACGACTTATATTTAAACGTAATGTCACATAAATAAATAGGATAGAAATAATTCAAATTTCGCATAAATTATAGTCTTTAGTGAATATTAGATTATGCAACTTTTTTGAGGGGCCGTGCAAATAGAAGGACACGAATATGAATTAAAAATAACGCGTGGGTTTAATTCACTTCAAAAAAATGAGCAACTTAGTGTTTTTATAAAACACTCGATACGACTCCGATTATAGTAATATTTCTTAAGAAAATAAACTAATGAGCCTTGCATAGTTAATCAGTAATAACCGCTGTATTGCTATCCTTACCTGTAAGCCCATTTTCTTTCAACGTTCTAGTTAGAGTTAGGAAAATAACAGCCGATATTACATGCATAATTTCGAGATCGAGCATTGCAGAGATAGTTGAGTGAAATACCTCTTACTTGCATAATCCATTTGACGGCGAGTGCAATAATCTTGCTGCACAAAATGAATAAACAGGTTTCTATGAGCATAAACCCATAACATATCCTTCATATTAGATCGGAGGCGTCAAATATTTTATTTTTTACCGAATAATAGCAAATAAGTTAGTATTCCTTTCCCGAATTGTTTTTTTATTCAAAACAGATGCAATCAATGAATTTTAGTATATTGTAAATAGCCCAATCCTTATTATTGTTTTAAAGGTGTTAACTGTCTTGGTGGCCACCAAGACATTGTATTTTTTAAAAAAATACATTTTTGTACTAATTCTATTTTTTATAAATACCGGTTTCGCATTTAGAGCGCAATATCAACTCATGAGCGAACTCAAGTCTGTCTTGATTTTGATAAAAAATATTTAAACTGTTTAAAAACTTAACGTCCACGTTTGAATCGACGAAGAACGAACGGGGCCACGGTTGATCTGAACGAATTCATATCACCGCCGGAAACAGGACTAAGTACATATCCCAAAATGAAAACCTAAGTGTAGATACTTAGCATTCGAGTTGCCACTCAGTTTAAGATGGGGACCGTGCCTACATTTTTTCAAGATATACGAAAGGCCTTCAAATTCTACGAAAATATTAATAACCAAGGTCACAGAATACAAATCTACCAAGGCCACAACCTTCGCTGATAAATGATAATATATTCAAATAATCTAACGTTTAGTGATAGTATAGCTCAACCCTTTAATTATAAAAATCATTACTCAACATGACAGTTTATTTCAACTCAATATCCGTGTCAACATAATAACGTGTTGAGCCCGTTGCGGATGCGTAGGAGGCATTTGTGTCCCCGAGTCCAGAGGCCCCAAATCCGAAAAAATAGTATCGTTACATACATTTGAAGCACACACATAACGAAACACGATCACAGTGTTAAAGCTGTCCTGCACGCATACTTTTATATTCTCAATAACTACACCATTTATCTAGTGTTTGTTTTTTATGACACAAAAGAAGTCGAAGATCAGATCTCCTCAATTAAACAAATCGAATAGCGCGATAGTTAAAAAGAAACCTAATTTCATATACCCCTTCCGTTTGAACAAAAGTCTGTATACCCCCACACAATAACGTGAACCGGCTCAAATGTGTAATTCAGAGAGTTTTGGATTATTATTATCTGTCAAACGGCGGAACATTTCACTCGTCTCCGGCGACATGTTTCTGTATAAAGGATGCAGGAGAAAATGTCGGTGTAAAAACGCACACAAGATATATATAAAAGTTTTTTCTCATCAAAATATTTAAAAAAAGGATCTAAATCACAGGATGTTACAAGTGATTTTTTTGCGGAGATAGTAATGTAAAAATCGGTCGGTTATTTATATTAATAAGTGACTATTACGAGTGTTTAGTGAAAATATACAAATGGAATAATAATAATAAAACAAATAATTTTGTCTCAGTGCAGTTTACATTGTGAAAAGTATTGATAATCGACAATAATTCGCCAAGATAATAATAAAAATCTAAAATTGCATGTTTGCAATCGGTCATAAATGTACACATAATGTAAGTATAAATTTTTATGATCTTAATTGAAAGTGTAACACCAAAATGGCTATCGACAAGTTTTAAATTTGAATTAACAATCAATGCAGTATAAATAAATAAGCTCTTATATTGGCTAGTTCTTATGATTTTCCATTTGATCGAACACTGTTTTCATTTCAGTTTTTCATTTCGGCATTTTCAATGCTAATAGTTTCTAGCACGGTTCGTTCGGTCATTTGTATTATTAAATGTTGTGGGTTTTTTATTTGTGGCATTTTCAATGAATATATTGTTTTCCAAGGCATTTATTTGGTAGAAAAAGAATAGCGGTTAATTCTACATAAATTATTTTAAATATTTGTTGAAGCTATAGTTCTGACGAAGGCGTGGGCTTATATTATTTAATGTGAAGTTATAGTTTTCACATTTTTTACACGAGTTTCTTCATTTTAAACAAATAGAATAAAAATATTCCGTAGAATTTTATTTTTCATCAATTTTCTGATAACAATGAAAATTGGGTATTATTTTTTTTTGCTTAAATTTCCATGAGTTTTGTCATTTTAGGGGTTCGATTTAAATATACATATTACAACATATACATATATAAGTATATACGATCGTCAATTTGCAAAATAAATTAAATTGATTTCTTGAGTAGAGATCTGCACTGAATTGATTAGACATCGGTTAAAACAAATTAAATCCCGATTAATGACCAATTATCTCCCACAAACAGCTGATGAAAATATCGATTGTACTATGATTAAGCGATAGCTTTCTTCTACATTTTTATAATGATCGAAGATAACGACGAAGCTGTGCGCGTTATATGCTAGCGCATCCACTGAGGATTATTCTAAATAATTTTCTATGACAATCTACTAATTTCTTCTGACATACTTAAATATTGTTCAGCTCTGATATTATGAAATCGCTCACACTGCGAACAGGATATTAAGTTGACATATTCTGATCCCTAGAAGGTCGTATAATATGACAGATGACAATCAATTACAAAAAATATACGTAGTTGTTCAATCATATTATTACGATGATCGGTTTTTATTTAATTTGAGTGTCGTTTATTTTAAACAATAAAAACGTACGTTAACAGTGAGTAATTTATTAATTACGGATTAACGAAACGCTCTTTCCGGCATGCGATTTGTCGCAAGAGAAAATGATGATAATTAAGAAATGGCGACATGTCCTGGGTGCGATGTTCGAAAAATATTTTGCGAGCCGAATACAATAGCGAGTGAAAAATATGATTCATCAGTGGTATTGCGGTTTTATTTTTAAGTGAATATCATTGTACTGCAAGGGGGCGCGAGCGGTGTCAACCGGATATGTGAATCTTCTATACACACTTCTAAATAATTACGAAATATAAAGTTTATCGGTTTTACAAGTATGAAACAAATGTTTGTTTGATGAACATTAACTTATACGAAGCACCATTGTCACCTCAATTTATTGAGTTAAAAATGAATATATCGGACAATGAGACCACATTTTTGAATGTAGAGGATATAGTATAAGTCGTTGACATCAATATTGGTTTAATATGCACAGTAACCTTGTCTCAATTTAAAAGAGCAAATGCTAGAAGACGTCGCTAATTGCTGGGGAAATGCTCTTCGCAGGTCACGCCCATGAATTATAATATGAATATTTTAGAAGTAGTTAATACCTGTTTCGAATTGTATAAAGAACTGTAATAGCTATATCAGTTGTATTATTTTGATAAAAATATAGTACATATATCCATTTTTTCGGAAAATAATCGATATACTAACGCAGGGTTGGTGAGCCAAGGCCACATGTGCCAGAGATGGCACGAATGGAAATTTAGCTGGAAAATGAGCGATGTATAGTTTCATTTTTTCAGTGTAATTCAAATAATAAAATTTAGTTTCGCGTGTAAAAGTGACAATAGGTATATTAAGATCATATAAAGCAGGGCTGGCCAAACTTTTAACCACTACAGGCGACTTATTTTGAAATTATTGGCACGCTCGGATAAAAATATTCAGCATCACTGTTCTATATAGATAATATATAGAATCTTTCAAAATATCCTCAAGCAGTGGAGTGTTAACACAAAAAAATCTATTCATGAATCCGGCACATGGAAACTAGTTCATTCGATAAACGACAATAACGTTAATAATAAAACAATGATTAGATGAATTCGTTTTCAAATTTATTAATCGATGTACAAATATAAATGCCTTTCGATCCATTCTTCGTAATCACTATTCCTCAAAATCGATAGACACGTGACTCGTTACTAAAACTATTACAAAAACCTCCTATTGTACATATATTTAAAACGCTTAATCGTTGAAAAATAGTCTGTCCTGGTCATACTATATTTTTTTTGGCGCAAGCTAGTCATAGTCTTTTTGATATTTATATGTTGAGAAAACGTCTATCCACCAAAAATTGACAGTCAAAGAATTCAAGTGATGATTAAGATTGGGCTACACCGATCCCATCAAACGTTAGTAGAACATGTACCGAAAGAAAGTAAGACTTGATAAAATAAATATATTTAAATATGAGGAAATTCCACACATAAAAGAGTACACAGTGCGACGACAAAATTCACCAGCCTACGATACACTCGTTTCGAGTGGAATGTCAAATATTCACATAACACACTTGAACTTGATGTCAACGCTCGTCTTAATTTGTATAATCGGTGCTGCAATACACGCAAATGAATAAAAATCATAGTTTAGAAATTAAAACAGCTGCAGATTTACAATCTCTCGCTTGATTTTTTTTTCTCAATTAATATGTAAATTGTACAGCTACGCCTATTGGACGTATTATCTGATCACAGTCCCGATGAACGTAGTTAAAATCTCACATATAAGAATACGATGAGAGTTCGATAAAAGTGAATACAAAAGTTTGAACGAATTAACTACTATACATAAAAGTATTTTTGTACTAATTTTAATAAGATATATGATTAAAGTGACATTTGCGTGGTACATTTTCACCTGAATAGTTAAAAGCTTTTTTTAACATTTGTTTAATATTAATAGTTTTATATTTACCTTAATTTCTACAAGGATCGCTTTCATATGAGAATGTTCCAAGATTAACTGACAAGCCGTAATAAAAGCATACTCAAAAATGAAGGCTTAGATACAAGACAAGCATTTTGCATTATCATCTTTTATCGTCCGAGGAATTTATCTAGCCCAAATTCGACAGAGGCATGTGGTAGTTGTAACCTACAAATAGGTAGATACCTGCATTCGACGGTCAACACAATTATTAATAAAATCAGCTGATAACGACTTATTCGATCATTAATATAAAGAAAATTTATTCCGCTGATGTGAAACAAGAAAAAATCGTATTCAATTGACGTTTGTATCGATTTTAAAGCCAGTCATCGTAATGTTACAGATCGACGTGGATTTGTATTAAAACCGGCCGATATTTTACAAACCGCAATATTTACTAACATAATTGACCGAAACCCTTCGCAATTCACGTTGCTATCCAAAAATAAGCCTAATCATATGTACGCGCATTGTATGAATTCAATCTACATCGATTTCTTATTGCCGGATTTAGCGGTGTTTTGGTTTTAATGTCATAGAAAATATGAAACTCTGTGCCATATATCAGGTTTTTTTTACTTCGACGTTAGTTATCACGAAAGAAGATATTTCGCCTAGCCATAGTTTGCACTGTAATTAATACATAAATAACACAGCGATACAAGTTTGACTGAATCATTTATTCCATTTATCTTCTTTAATACAATGCTATTATCACTTAGGTGGAAAGGCATAATATTAAAAATTATAAAACATTTTTTGTACTTATCCCACAATGAATTCATTAATATTATATATTGATGTATTTTCTTATCAGTTGAAAGTGCTCGCGATGAGCGAAACCGGTCAAGATCTAAACACATTTACTGTTGAAAATTGTAATTATTACAAAAAAATCTGAGAGCATTAATTATTGTCCTATTCTTCGTTGAGGAAACAATTATTCATAGGACATAAAGCTATATCAATTTTATAAAAGATCTATAGACACGTTGCGTCAAATACACCTCAGCCACACCGGCGTTAGTGAGAAATGTGTGTCGACATAAAATAAGACAGAAGCGCTCGCACGGTGGAGTGAGTGAGAGATAAATGTGTAGTTGACGTGACATGTCTGCGAAGTGAATCCTCATATACTACACGGTTTTTAAACTCCATGCATACATATTGAAAAAATGCTCATGATTATATTGCATGCGAATGAAGGTAGCCAATAATTAATAGTAATAAAAAAAATATATGGTTGTGGAGAACTTGACTGCGTGTAACGTAAAAAAACGTGAAAACTTTTATCGTACATTTTCCTTGTAACGATTCTGACGGATGCCAATATACCTTGAGTAGTTTCGCGGACTGCACCCGTCACTTTGTAGAAATCGTTGATCAATTAAATTTGATAAATATGTGATCGATTGGAGTCAAGTTAATTCTTGATAAAACTGGGTATGAATTTGTTTATAGGTGTAAAAACTGACGCGGTCACGCATAGCATAACAGTGATATAGCATTCGAAGTTTGGGGGAAATTGGTGGGCATTTATGGTTCATTAAATATTTCGCATAATATCACTTCCTTGACCGAGATTTGGAACAGTCTCAGAAAAACTGTTTAAACAAACGGACAAGGCTTAATCCCACGCTACAGATGAAATTGCATATGACGAAGATAACTTACAAAATTTCTAGAAAAGAATAATTTATTCGTCCAAATCAAAACATGTAACAAAACCTTCGAATTCCTTATAAGCACAGGAAAAACTTACGTATAATAATAGGTCAAATTGAAATCGATACATATAACAAAACACTAAGGCAAAAATTCCAATGGCAGCCGATCTTTTTCGATCAGGGATTATGGATCATGATTGCTATATGATTATGAATAAAATTTATATTATAATACAAAAGTGCCACAAGCAAAATTAGAAAATAAAAGTCATTGTTGATACACGAGTAATGATGATGCAAAAAAAATGTTTCTAATGACATATTCTCTACGCTTACCTAAAAAAAACCAATGAAAATGAACAAGTCAGATAAAATAACTGACTGCAGTTGTCCTGATGCTTCTAAATAATATACAATTCAACTTTAATTCGATGAGTAAAACCAATGAAAACTTCGAGAGGCTTTATTTTTAATTTTAAAAAGTGCATATTTTTTCAATTACTAAACAATCAAAAAAAAAAATCTTAATCAAAGTTGCAGCAAAAACTTTCATTCCAGGACTTCTAACTGAATTTTGATACAATCAAATTAAAGTCCAGAAAAATGTACAATAATGCGAAATACATTTGAATTAAAAAAGCACAATGTAAAGTTTTAAATAATTCTACCAAGTATCCGAATACATCGAAATTAAATAAAACACAATATTTCTATCGGAAAGATCGGAACCGGTTTTGCTCGTCGTGAGCCTTTTCAGCTGGAAACAAGTTTAAAATATAAACCTATACTTTATGTGGAAGTACTTTTTACAAAAAATGTCTTCTATTTAATTCAGCGATACTCAAACCGCGGCCCGCGGGCCACATGCGGCCCAAATAGCTCTAATGTGCGGCCCAAAATAATTATAGTCAACAAATATTTTTTCGGTGTTGTTTTCAACATGCTTTCAATATTGAGTTGCAATCGGTCGGTTAGCAACAGTCCTTAGCAAGTGGGTATGAGCGGTGCTGTACTTCAACACAAATGGGAAGAAGAATATTTTGTTGTGCCGAATAAACAGAACTCAGTAACTTGTTTAATTTGTCGTGATAAAGTTGTATTGAAAAAATATAATATTTTTCGTCATTATGCCACGAAACACAAATCATTTGATGACGCTTTTCCTCGTGGGCCTTTAAGATTGAAAAAGTTAGCTTTCTTTAAGAATTCCTTACAACAACAGCAAAGTTTTATGTCAGTGGCAATATCACAAGATGCAGCGGTGAATCGGTAAACATATGAAACCATTTGCAGACGTTGAGGTTGTGAAGGAATGTTTTATCAACGCGTCCAAGATATTATTTGATAAATTTAGCAATAAAAATCAAATATTATCAGAAATAAAAAAACTGAAGCTTTCAAATTCTACCTGCGTACGACGCATTGAAGTTATTGCAAAATATATTTCTGACCACATCATAGAAGATTTGCAAAATTGAAAATATTTTAGTTTGACTTTGGATTCAAGCACTGACATTTCAGCAACATCACAGTGTTCAATTTTCGTTAGATATTGTACTGAACAGAACTCAATTCATGAAGATTTTTTGAAATTCCTTCCAATGAAGAAACAAACCAGAGGCACAGACTATCTCGATAATGTTAATATTTTTCTAGAGAAGAATAATATTAATATAAAAAAATTGGTTTGTGTGTGCACTGATGGATGTCCTTCTATGACGGGATCTGAAAAGGGATTTATTGCTTTATTAAAGAATAAATACAAATTAACAAACCTATTATCTTTTCACTGCATTATACATCAAGAAAACTTGGCAGCGCGTATCTCCGTGGAGGAAGTTAATGCTGTGATGAAAACCGTCATAAGTATAGTAAATTATATCCGAGCAAACTAACTGATTCACAGAAAATTTAAAAGTTTTTTGGAAAAAATGGACAGTAATTATAGCGACGTTATTTTACATACTTCAGTGCGATGGCTAAGTAGGGGTAAACATTTGGAACGATTTTTTTCTTTGCAGCAAGAAATTATTTTGTTTCTACAAAATACCAACAAAGTTTACAGAGAAATAGAAAATGATGGATGGTGGTGTATTTTAGCCTTTCTGTGCGATATCACAGCAAAACTTACTGAACATAATCTGAAAAACTGTACTATCATCGCAAATTATTTAGATGTTTTACCAATGAATTTACTAGCCTATTTCAGAATTTAAGAAAAATTAAAAAATGTCTATTACTTATAGAAAATCCCTGGTACATGGAAACAGAAATAATTTAACAACTAGCTGCATTGGGATTTGATTATGCAAAGTTATTTGATGAATTTATCGAGCTCAAAAACGATACAAATCTGGAAATTATTTTTAAAGAAAAATGGCAAGAAGGGTGGGTTATGAAGAATTTTGAAGAATTTTGGAAACTAGTACCCGAAAAATACAAAACTTTACAAAAATGTGCCCAGCTTCTGCTCACATTATTCTCATCTACGTATCTCTGCGAATCGTCATATTCTAAAATGAAATATGCGAAGAGCGTGTATAGAATTCGGCTTACTGATTCTCACCTTGATTAAGAGTAGCAATTAGTAGTAATTAGGAACCTGATTTGACGAAGATAGTTCAAAGTTTGACTCAATATCATAATTCACATTAATTTTTATTTTATTTTTTCCTTTCATCTTAAACTTAAAGCTGTATCTAGAAGACTACTTTTAGCAGTAAATTTTACTTTTTTTGCCAATTTTTTTTATATTTTGTTATTTATGCTGTTCTTTAATAAATAAATATCAACAAAAAATAAAAAAGTTTTATGTTGATATCATAATACATACATAATCATAATACATAAATAAAATAAATTAATTAATTAATATGTTGCGGCCCACGTAGAACAACAAAAATCGGAATCTGGCCCAGAGGAAAAAAAGTATGAGTATGGCTGATTTAATTCAATAGAATGCCTATCCATAAAAAATGACATTTAAAAGTGACACGTTAATAACTACTCATTACATAAGACAACTTAGATAAATATTGAAAACCTTGAAAATGTAAAGTAAAATTCAATGTCTATATAAATAAGTTGAATGCTTTAAGCGGCACAGTCGCAGATGTGACGCGAATAAAATAAAATTGTCAGTAACGTTACGTTGGTAAGAGAGATAATAAAATCGAAGCTCGCCTTGCGCCTTGAGAGCTTTCGGTCATTTGTTATTTTGAATAGTTTGCATTTGTTTACTTATATTATATGGTGTTTATCGGTCAAAATAAAACAAAATTAAATCTGTCATTAATATTAAACAATATTTCTTTTGTGTACGAATTGGTATACCTAATATTTTAAATGATTATTACAACACGAGACAAATAATCACAAGATCCTAAAATACAGTATTAAAGCTTTTTGTTTTCAATTTGCAGTAATTTTAACATTTTTTATGACGGTTTAGGAGTATATTTACATCTTGAGAAGATATCGCCTGAAAACATGTAAATTACATATGTGTTATTCAATTGTATTACAGCACAGATGACGGTTAATACCTCAAAAATGTTCCTACACAAAAAAATATAATTTTGATTGTATTTTTTGTATTTTCCAGAACGAACAACCATAAAATAGTGAAGCTGGCTTGACAAAGAACGGGAGAAAAATATACGGAACAAGAAGAAAGCTCATGTTTTTTTAATTTACACATAAAACAAAGTGAAAAGTATTTAAATAATTATAATTTTTTTTTCAATCGAAAAAATAAGTTAACCGACGTTCTCTGAATGAAAGTATAGTGGACATACAAATTAAATGGGTAAAAATTCCTAACGAAACTTTTTGAAATAAATAAGTGATAAAAATGAAAGTGTCTGTGAAATGTTCGGTATTATTGTTTATGCTAACGATGCGCAGTGCTGAAGTTACATCTCGAGAGCTTCCAGTATCTGCAACTGCAAATACGGTAAGTCAATGAAGTTTCGCATATTTTTCTATTAAAATCTAAACAGGGTGAAAATACCTTTTTCGATAAAAAAAATAATATAGAAAGTAATGTTGAAATATATTTCAATTTTCGAACAAACTTCGTGGGCCCGAACCATTATCTTATAATTGCGGGATAAATCGAATAAAGATAATGATCACTTTTAAGGTGTTCACTGTCAATACTTGGTGGAAAGGCATTATAATAAAAATAATAACACATTTTTTAGTACTTTTTCCACATCTGATTTATTACATCAGGACCGGTTTCGGACATTATCAACTGATTACAATAAGACAGTGGTATTTATGCAAAAGTTAAGGATGAAAACAAGGTATGACAAACAATTGGTAATGCAATAAGCAAATACTGATTAAGTAAATTACAAGACAAATAGACTAAAAATAAAATGTTCAAGACCTCTTAGCAATGCAAAACTAAAACATCAAAAATCAATTAAGTATGAATTTAACATTAACTAACACATCAAAAATCAATTAAGTATGAATTTAGCATTAACAAAGTAAAGCCCAAATATTAAGTGAATTGTAAAAATAAATAAAGCTAATGTCTGTCATCCATAATTAGATCCCGTAATGAGTTCAAATGAGTCAGTGCCTGTAACAGAATAAAAGCCATATCAATTCTTACAAATTAAAATCAAAGGAAAATAAAAATTAGAAATAAGTGAAAAAATACAATAAGAATTGGTTTAGTGAATTGGGTATAGTAAAGGCGAGGAAACGAAGACTAATTGATCATTTAAAAGATTACAATTATTCATAAATTTATGTCGGTTTATTTCAGGATTTCTAACTTATCTATGCAGATTTATTAATAATATGCAGGATTTTAAAGTTTTAGATATCAAAAGTATGCTTATTTAGGAACAGATGGTTACCAAATGAAGATACTTCATTCCCTTTAATTGAACAAGCTAGATGTTCTTTAAATCTAGTATTGAAAGTTCTTCCCGTTTGACCAATATACTATTCCACAGGATTCGCAATCAAGTAGGTAGATCCCACTTTGGTTGAGAATATTAATTTTATCTTTGGAATTTACTAAAACATTTCTGAGATTGAAAGGATTGTGTTACATTAAAAAGATTTTTCAATTTTCCTTGAAATAAACTCTACCTAAGTAACATAATTTCACCCACTGTTTATTAACAGCAGGATCATTAGTCACCAAACTACATTTAACAGAGCTAATTTTTTTATTTTTTTTAAATTATAACCATTATTCATTGCGGGATCTATCGGAATCAAAAGGAGACGATGTATAAAGCAATGAAAGGTGGATAATTTATTTTTTTTTTATTTTAAAGATAATGATGTTTCTAGAATGCCGCACTTTCACTCAAAAATTTTCTAAGATTTGCCTGACTGCTTTGGCCGGGCAAGATATTGAATTATAATTGTTAATCAGCTTACGTGATTTCTTCTCTAATCATTAATTTATAGTTGAATCAAAATACATTATAAAGCTTCATTTACAAAATATATTCGTAGATTGTAGTGCGGTATTTTGAAATCGGAATATTAGGCCTCGTTGTTTATCACACTCGAATAATTGCCACAAGCGATTCAATTAACTTTTTTTTTATATATTCACGAGTTAGGTGGGTAAACCCCCATCCCTCATAACATATTATTACTATGAGCGGATATTATTTATCGTTTCACAAGGTAAGCAGGCGGTAGTCAGCAGACTATTCATTAAGTTTTTATTCGCCGATAAAAAAAAAATGGTTTTGAATTATCAAGTCAGACAGACGAAATTTTTATATTTAGAAGAGAAAAAATTAACCAGGAACGGGTTAATTAGTCCATTTTTTTATAGTCAAAGTGTAATCTCACAGCTACAGAAGTATTGCCGCGTGTTGGCTGATGTTCCCACCTGCGTTAATCCAATTAGGACGAATTCATATCAACGTATTTATCGGAAACCCGCATTGCCGCATTGCTTCGTTAAATCGAGATTTCATCGTATTACTAAAATTCCTATACGTATTAATTATTTACTAACTATATAGTTACAGACGCTAATCATATAGAAGGAGAATATATATATATGTATATAAAAGTAAATACTATTGCCACATAAAGAAAAGAACAAGCGAACTGTAATAGAAATATAGCGAATGGCATTTCAAGTTTGTATCAAATCGCCCTCGACATACAAATAACTCATTACGGTTGCAGTTAACTGCATTATCAGCGTCTTTCATGTTTTTTGTCCTAATAAATAACAAAAAATCTTGCGTACCAATAATTGCGATATGTCAAGGTCTACTGCACTTCGACTAGGAATCTTTGATTTAACAACTGATTAGAACCTATTCCAAGTTGTCATCTCAGTCGCGGCATAGATGCATATATTATGTGAATCTATCTCTGTTTTGTAATACGGTAATGACCCTTAAGTTATTAGTTACAAAGCTAACTTATTCGTTTAGTTTAGAATATAGATGATTGTGAAATAACTTAAAAGACGACTAATCTGTATTCGAGAAATTAACCCTGCAAAATCGAAAACGCTGTATTTCATCCAAATATAAGTCACAGTTTCACGTAGCCACATATTCGCTCTGTACTAGAGACTCCAATTACTCGACATCTCAACTACTCGAGTATCGAGTAGTAATTTTTTTAAATACTCGAGTAGTGTCAGTTGTACCAAAAAATATATATTATTAATTCAAATTTGCATATATAAATAGACGATAAATAAATAAATAAGCTTTTTTAATTGCATTAATACATTTAATTCAATTTATGAAACATACATTTCGAAAATAATAGAGAAATAAACGTTTCAAATTTTTTACTTGGTTCGAAGCTTTGTTTTTTTATTCCCGCAGTAGAAAAAACTCTATCTGTAGCTGTGGACGTCGGCTTAAAAGTAAACAATGATTTCCATAGTTCTATCAAGTTTGTCTATCCGCAGTTAAAAAAAAAATTTGGAAATTAAACTTCATTTATAAATATCGAGTATTACTCGCGTATTTTTTAAATTACTCGAGTATCGAGTACTTGAAAAATGGACGAGTATACTCCAGTGCCGAGTACTCGATACTCGAATTGGAGTCTCTACTCTGTACAGAAGAAGTTTAGAGGTATTTTTAATACTATAATCAAATGAGAAGTTTGCAATATTCATAATAAAATTTTAATTTTCATAACAAAAAAATAAATAATGAATCGGTAATTGAAATAATTTCCATTCTTTTGATTCCTTTTTGGAGCATAAAGATAGTTTATGAATATGAGGGTTACTATTTTTTCGATTTATTTGTAATGTTTACACTTAACAGAAATCTCGCAGGGGAACCACAGTTAATGTAAAAATAATAAAGCATTCTTAGTACTTATTCCACATAAAATATATTGGATCAGGACTGGTTTCGCTCACGGCGAGCATTGTCAACTGAAAATGTCTGTTATCTGAAATCTTAATGTCTGTTACAGAGATTAAGATTTATTTATTAAATGCACTTATTTTGGTTTTTACTTTGCTAATGATTATTCATACTTATTTGATTTTTGATGTAATAGCTTGCATTGTAATTCTAACTTAAACTTGGTATAAATATCACTGTTTCGTTGTATTTCTCAACAGTTGACAACGCTCGCCATGAGCGAAACCGGTCCTGATCCAATAAATTTATGTGGAATAAGTACTAAAAATGTTTTATTATTTTTATTATAATGCCATTCCACCAAGTATTGACAGTGAACACCTTAACAGTTAGATGTATTCAGGCGGTGTCAAATCACAGAAGTATTTGATTTTAATGATTATGATACAGTATTTAATTGCCAATATCACAGATTACAATATCATTAATTAAGTTTCTAGGCGATCTACATACGCTGGCCTCGATTTGTTATGTCATTCTTGGGATGTTGAGAAAGTGGAAATAGTAAAAACATTTTCAATTTACATACATTATGAAAAGAATTCACGAGATTGAATAACAATATTTTCTATAATAGTAACAGATTTATTTTTTATAATCAAAATAATAATCATGCCGGTCATTAAAAAAGTGATGGCTTGCCAATTAAGTGCCGTTTTATATGTAATATAATTATTTGAATTATTAACCAAATCAATACATGGTTTTTCATGCATAAAATGAGTACAATTAAATAACCGAATGAACAAACATCCGCATTGTGTTTGGATTTTAATTAATATCATATCGAGGCAGAAAATTCCACTTGTAAAAAAATCATAAGCAAAGGTTCTTTCGTGACGCGATTTTCGTGTGTTAAGTCTTTAGGTGCGCTTCATTGAATGTTACTTTTAAAAATAGCCTGATAAATATTTGACTTTATTTTTATAATTTTCGATTGTTTTCCTGCTTTCGTTCAACAAATAGGAACATAATTTTTTCAAAATCAATTAAGACATTTTTAATTAAAATTGAAAAATATTTTTGTTTAACGGAACACTGTGACCTAATGACCTAACGGAATTTAAAAAAATCAACACAAACCATACAATGTTTGACTTTGCCCTACTGAAAATTTGAGAATTTTAAGGAAAAAAAATAGAATTTCCAGCAATGACATAGCGGCATACATTATTACGCTCTCAACTCTCTTTTGTGAATGCAAAATCTGAGAATGCCACTTTCCTAGTTGAGAAAATGATATTTTTGTTTGGTATTTATTGATGGATTTCAGTCATTATTTTTTTTTTAAATTTCAGATGCAGTTAGCAAATCAGGCTGGTTTCTCAATCGAAGAGTATCCAGTTACGACGAGCGACGGATACATACTTAAGATGTACAGACTTCCAGCGAAAAGACGGGAATTTTCGTCAAAACCTCTCCCCCCAGTCATTATAATACATGGTCTATTGGGAACATCGAGTGACTTCATGTTACTCGGGCCTAAAAAAAGTCTAGGTACGGTTCACAAAATATACTTTCACTTCGCTATAAGGCTCTTAAGCTTTTTCTGTAAGAATTTTACACTGGCTGATAGATTTATCCTATCTTCTAATATGGTAATTCGACCAAAATTCTTTGTAAAATTTCTGTTTTTTACTATGTGGTAACGAAATGAAGCATTTTTGGTTAATTTATAAGATAATACAAAATATTTATTTTTTAAACGATAAAATAACATGTTTCGTATTTATTCTAGCGTATTTACTGGTAAATGCAGGGTATGAAGTATTCTTGGGAAATTTAAGATTCAATGAATACTCTTCACACAAAACCTTGAACAAGACTGATCCAGCTTACTGGGATTTCAGGTAATACACAAATTATAGCACTCGGTGCTATGTGAAAACTTAACTAAACAAATATCTTAAAAAGAAATAAAACATTTTTGTACTTATGCCGCAATACATTTATTTTGATAAATATTCAATCGTTAATACAATTGTGTTAACATTATTATGATTAATTGTTTACTTGACTCGCAACACAATAACTAACGATGTTCCTTGATAATTGTGTACTCGGGTAAATGAAGCCAATGCAATTGGTGTAACATGCATGTTCAAATATTGAATGAATAAAATAAGTTAGTGATTGAGTAGGCATTTAGGCATTAAAATAAGTAGCATAACATAACTAATACGGAAAGAAAAATAACAATGTATTTTAATTCTACATAAATTATTTTATATATTTGTTGATAGGTATTTCGGCTTACGCCTTCGTCAGATAGTTCTGACGAAGGCGTAAGCCGAAATAGCTATCAACAAATATATAAAATAATTTATGTAGAATTAAAATACATTGTTATTTTTCTTTCCGTATTATAATGGAGTTCTACCAAGTAAATGCCTAATCAATCAATACATAACATAACTGATGAAATCCATCGAGAATGTTCACATTCACAAGACTCAAAATAGTGTGCATGCCAGTTCGAGTAAATGAGGATTCATTTAATTGCATCCATACAGACAACGGCTGTGACAGACTCGTTCTATCACTAACTTACTATTTCGTTCGGTCAGATGTGAACGCGCGCATGGATATGTTTGGTATAAAGTGTAATGTTGTGTATTCTACATTTCTTTGCATTCTGGTATATTAGAGAATCGCTTATCACATTGTATCTTGGTGTACCATCCAGCTTAGACGAACATGGTTTGATGGATGTACCAGCCCAAGTTGACGAAATGCTGAAAATCACAAATGCGACGAATATCCACTTCATCGGTTGCTCTTTGGGCACGACAGCATACGTAATGATGTGTGACAGAAGACCGGACATTGCCAAAAGAGTTTTGTCGTTTGTGGACCTTGCACCCGCGGTCCACATGAAGGGGCTAGCATTTTTTTCGCGGGTTCTTCTAGATCTTCCTATATTAGTAAGACTTTTTCTTACAACTGTTTTTCGTTTTTTGCTATTCTGTTCATTCTAAAGACTGTGTTGCTTTCAAGTGTGTTCTTATTAAATTGATATTTTTACTGAATGATGCCTCTACTACATAGCAATTTATTCCTGACTATAATTCTTCACTTCTCACTGTAGAGCATTTTTTTTTAATAATTGCTTATATTTGAATGAAAATATGTGTGGAATATTATTTGGCTTACTGGTCACTTCTAGCCGCGGTATAAAGAACACATTCCTTTTCTAAGCCACTTTCACTAGAGTTTTAGCACGATTTCGATATTTCAGAAACGATTCTTCTTAAATTTAAACTATCTGAGGTTTCATGGCAGAAGTCTTGCCGTTTTAGTATCCTTATAAAAAAACTATCTGGCACGGTTCAATCTAGTGATCAATAAAAACGGGTTTTTTCAATGGTGTCATATGTTTACTCCTCAGAGGTCAAATTTAAACCGATAGAAGTACACACCAAACCAAAATAATAACAGATACACACCGCTTCAATTTTCAAATCGGAATTTTCGCATACACTACATTGATTATACATCTTTAACATAAAATTCAAGTGGATTCGTTTTTTTACCACTAACTGTTCATTCAATTTTAAAGAATTTAAAGTGAGAAGAGATAAGCTGTCATTGATATTGAAGACATTATCAATGCCAGTTTCAATTCTATTAATTTATAGGAATCCGAGCTATTTATTTTCAAGCCTTTATATACTCCATCGAATTTTCCTACAAATCATGATTGCATGTTTCTTTTAAAACATATAATGGTAATTAACTGATATAGAAAATTCTAACTGATTGGCGGAAATGGACCATCTTCAAAGACCGAATAGTTTGCAAATTCCCTTAGTATTATTATTTCTTCAATACTATTTATTATATATATACATATGTATATATGATATACATACTCAAATTAGAATTTTTTGAATTTTGTACTTTTCCATGAGTTTTGTCGCTAACGACCCGGGTTTCGCCTTTCGGCATCTTCAGGCATTCCAAGTGCACGGATGTACTTGAACTGACGCGTAGTAAACAGTTTGTATTGTTTATAGTAGGTCACTAAGTTTAAAGGTTATTACAACTATTATTAAACCATAAATTTTGGCTGAAACTTCAACACTAATTTACTGTAGAGTTCAGTCAATCTTTACTAGCAATGTTGATATAATTAAGTATTTCGACTGAGGGTGCTTGATGGAATTTCAATATCCTTTTCCATGAGTTTTGTCGCTAACGACCCGGGTTTCGCCTTTCGGCATCTTCCAGGCATTCTGGGGTGCACGGATGTACTTAGACGCGTGATAAACAGTTTGTATTGTTTATATACAAAAAAAAAACTATCTGGCTATTAAACCATAAATTTTTCAATCTAGTGATATCAATATCAAATTAGAAAAATTTTGTACTTTTCCATGGGACCAGGGTTTTTTCGGCATCTTCAATGGTACTTGTCATATGTATTGTTTTACCAGGTCACTAAGTCAGAGGTAAACCAAATTTAAACTTCAACACTAATTTACTGATAGAGTTCAGTACACACCAAACCAAAAATAATAACAGAATTTCAATATCAAATTAGAATTTTGAATTTTGTACTTTTCCATGAGTTTTGGTCGCTAACGACCCGGGTTTCGCCTTTTCGGCATCTTCAGGCATTCCAGTTGCACGGATGTTTTGAACATAAAACAGTTTGTATTGTTTATATTATAGGTCACTATTATTAAACCATAAATTTTGGCTAACAACACGGAAACTTCCAACACTAATTTTCAGAGTTCAGTCAATCTTGCCGTACTAGCAATGTTGATATAATTGGATTTTGATTTTTAACATTTAACTTTTTCCATGAGTTTTTGTCGCTAACCAACTGACGCGTAGTAAACAGTTTGTATTGTTTTCATTCACTAAGTTAAATTTTAAAGATTTTTAAATTTACTGTAGAGTTCAGTCAATCTTTACTAGCAATGTTGATATAATTAAGCTGTCATTGATATTGAAGACATTATTCAATGCCAATAAACAGTTTGTTTGTTTATATACAAAAATTTAAGTAGGTCACTAAAAAAGGTTATTGATTATTAAACCATAAATTTTATTAAAATTTTAAAGTCGTTATTCAAAATTCTAATTTGATATTGAAATTCCATCAAGCACCCTCAGTCGAAATACTTTATATATATCGAAGCTACATCCGTGCACTTGGAATGCCTGAAACCAAGAAAATAGCGACAAAATGATTGCATCAAAAATTTAATTTGATATTGAAACATATAATGGTAATTAATCAACATTGATATAGCAAGATTGACTGAAACAGTAAATTGAAGTTTCAAAAGTTATTAGCCAAAATGGACCATCCTTTTAAAAGACCGAATACAAAGTTTGCAAATTCCCTTAGTATTATTATTTCTTCAAAAAATACTATTTATTTATATATACATATGTATAATGATATATATACACTACATAAGCATTGTTTAAATAAATACAATGCCATTTATCATAATATAATGAATTTTAAGCCAGTTTTAGATAATATTGTTAGTATGGTATTTTTCCGAATAAATATATACATATATAATATTATATTTGGAAGTTATACAGTTCCACATTTTCGTGTGTTTTTCTGTATTGGCATTCAGCCACTTTTTAAATACGATATTAATCCATAACTATTTAATGATATTTACAAAGTTGTCAATTTTTATTTCAAATTTAATAATATATCAATTTCCGCTGGGTAACCGTCGAATCAATCGAAAACTTGGGAATTTTGGTTGTGACGACAATCCACACTTCACTCATATTTAAAATAATATTGTAACGATGACTAACAGCAGTAAATCAAAAAATAATGACGTATAACGTAAGCAATAACATCATTTTTTTCAAAGGACATGCTGACATCTTTCGGAATAAACAAGGTAAACTTAGGACCTTACCAAAAGGAAATTGCTTCGTTCTTCTGCAGACCTCGCATGCAAAGCGAGGACCTATGCTACGCTCTAGTGTTTCTATTTGTCGGTGAAGACTACGACCAGGTGGATTATGTGAGTGACGAACGTTTATATAATAGTATTGTGGTGGATATTTAATATATATATATTGAAATGTTATAATAATTATGTTTGGGTAGAGATTGCTTTCATAAAAGCTACGTATCTGGTGTACAGTTTCATCGATATTCTGATAATTTTTCATTGATGTAGGCATTTCATTTTTAATTGTTATTTTCAGGAAATGGTACCAAGCGTCATTGCCAGAATGCAGCCTGTATCCGTAAATGCATTGAAACACTTTCTACAAATAGCGAAGAAGGGTATGTTCCAATAATGACCACACCAAAAAACGTAGTTGTAAATAAAAAGCAGAAATCTTATATATAAAACCGAAACGGCGTATGTATGTATGTTTGTGGGTCTGTAATTCCCTTTTGCATTGTTGGTCATTAAGTTGCCATAAAAACGAATATGAAAGAAAATATGTTTGAATTTTTATCGGCGAAGACATTTAGTCAAAATGTAATAAATTAGTCTCCTACTGAACTTTTCCAGGCTTTTATTAATATAATAATGTTTATTATTTACGTTACGTTATTTAGTGACATTTCTTTGACAGTAAATTAGATTTTTTCCTTGAATTTGGACATTTTAATGGGCGAGAATGGGGCTGTCATCAAATTAAATAAAGTTTGTGATTTTATTTTAACTCTATTTTGGATGTTAGATTTTGTGATATAATTATGTCGAATGATATAACATTAAATAATTATTGGTCGCTTAGTCCGAGCGACGCCGGGTAGCAATACTAGTTAATCATTGTTTAAAATTAAATCAATTTATTTTACTTTTAATTTGAATAATTGCTAATAATTTTTCAGATGGCCTGAGACAATTCGACTTCGGGTCTCCGGAGCGTAATATAATGAAGTACGGGAAGCCGGAACCGCCAGAGTTCAACACTGCAGCAAATTCGGCAGCCGTGGTACTTTTCTATGCCAAGAACGATCGCGTCACACCTGCAGAAGTAAGTAGTCGTCAATATCCAAAGATTCGGCGTGGCCCCTCATTTAACGATGTTATCATATAGATCATAAATATAAAGTGGTGGCAATATATATAAAATATGGCAATAGTGTCGAACCATTTTTTTTTGGCATTTTCTGTGGAAAGAGAAAAAACGATTTCTCACTATTATCAAATGTTAAACAATGCGAAAGTTGCAAATAGTAATTTTGAATAATTTCGACAACACGGCGGGATTATTTTTTTTAATAATATTTTATTATCAAAAGTGGTACGAGGGAAACATTGCCACATAAATCATAAAAGAAGAAATTATATTGGAATCGGGTTCGATTCGGTGCATATTAACAAATAAATATGTCGTCACTTTTAAATAACTTTTAATTTTTTTATTTCTTTAAGAAAGGCTTTATATGAAAATAAAAAAAAACTATTTTTACTAATAACACACATTTGAATATCAGAACCGGTTTTGTAATTTTTTCGTAATTCTCAATTGAATGTTCGCGATTAGCGAAAACGGTTTCGATCTTTATACAATATGTAATAGTAGTACAAAAATGTGTCTCGTGTCAATAATGTGCGTGTGCAGACAGATAAATACTAATTTATGTTGGTGTATGTATAGATTTAGAGCTTTTATTCGTTAAGAATAATGTCGTAATGCATGAAGAAACTGAAAACGCTATATTAAAGCTAGTATAGTTTCGAGATTTATGTGTGCGTTTTATGATCGTCCACTCCCGTGCATATGATGATGACTGATTTGAAAAAATATATGCATCAAAGTTGCAGCAATTCAATTTCAGATTCAGACTGTTTGTGGCTTGAACTCGAAGTACAATCTATAAAGAATAAAAAGGATTTGGCCACGATGGTTGTGTGTATTTCACTATTTACCCATAGCAACATATTTCTTGCATAAACCCTTAAATGAAATGGAAAAACCGAATGTTACATCAAAAATAGATTAACGTAAATAATTAAAAGCCGAAAATATCAAGCAAGATCATTTTTTTAATATTCCACGTAAGTAGATTCAAGATAATAGTATTTTGTAGCGAAAAAAAAGACGAATTTACGTAGAATGTATAATAACAATAGGATATTGCAAAAGAAAATTTGTCAGTGAAAAGTCAACAATTTTCAATGACAAACAAGCTCATTTCAATGTAAAATCGTATTTTTTCACTGGAAAAATTGGGTATTTTCGAAGTGTGCACTAACATTATTTTATATTACAGGAGGTCACCAAGCTAGCCAACGAATACAGAAGCGCGAAAACATTGATGTGGGAAAAATCGATCGATTGGATCAAATTCAACCATTATGATTTCTTATACGCAAAGGACCTAGGACAATTGGTCAACCACGACGTAGTGAAAATATTGAACAATATAACTAGGTCGATAATTTAAACAATAAGTGGGGGTGACAAATAAACAGCACGAAGATTGTCGGAATTGTGTTCCTTTAGCGGGAATAGTTTAATAGGATGCCAAAACGTTGCCAGATCATATATCTATGCATATAAAATTCCCATGTGATTTAGATTATTTTAATATATAGATGATACTGTAAATATTCAATTTTGAAAGTTTTATCGATGTATGTTTTTTAGAGATAGAGATATTGCCTTAGCTCTATTTAAATCAACAAAATTTTATACTACAATGAATGGACGAAAAATCGAGGAAAAATAATAATACCAATGTTTTATTTAAAATGTGTTCTTAGATAAAATAATATTTTTCCAAACCTTAAACAAAACATCAGAGAATAATTAACATCTTACAAAATAAAATAATACAGCAGGATTCAAAAAGCGGCTGAGCTATTTAGTATTATAGTGATTATGAGAATGTTTAATTTTAACATATTCATAGTCATATTTTTAGCGATGAAATAAGAATAATCAGTATTTTATGTCTAGTAATACCACACTAGTATGTTGATGTATTGTGATATCACAAAAAATATATAAGATAATCAAACAAAAACCATTCTCGTGTACCTGTCGCGCGTTTAATGCGTTTTTATCTGATTATGAAATTATGACAAAGAAAACATGTATCATCTAAAAAATCTTAACACATTTTCCACATGGAACCCGGAATATGCGACAATACTTTGTATAGATTTCCCTTGTAGACAATGAGTTAATATAATATAGCATACAGGTTTATTTTTATTTAAGGAGTGTAGCTACATCTTTAATAATAATAAGTATGGCACTTATATCAAATATGTTTTTTTTACTCTAATCGTATTTTTTAATATTATAAGAATACCTCACAAATAGGCATTGTTTTTTTTTATGGTATTTTATTTGAAAAGCATAAAATACAATTAGTTAACTAAAACTGTACTAACAATATTACGGCAAAGAACGTTCAATGACGACGAACGACGACATATCATAATCATTGCTATTTGTTTCTTCCTTGCAAAAAAAGTTAAGCCGGATTCAAAATCTAAGTTTGAAAAAAAAACGAAACTGAATATGTGGGTGTGTCAATCGCATACAATTGAGAGCCAATCTATTCGCAAGATTCATATCAACCGTTTATGTTTCGTTTCAAATATGTTGGTCACGCATATTTATTTCATCATCAGCGAATCTGTGTTTAATCAGACGATATGATTTGAAAATGTTGCATTTGATGCATAATAAGAGCATAAATCTTATTCTCAACTGTTATTTCTGCGAAAATTGAGAAACGGCACAAAAAATCAAATTAAATTATTTCAACAAAGTAACCTTGTACGGAAAGAAAAATAACAATGTATTTTAGTTCGAATTGTTTTTTTATATTATTTCGGCTTTACGCTTCGTCCCGACGAAGGCGTGTCGAAATAGCTATATCAACAAATATATAAAATAATTTATGTAGAACTAAAATATATTGTTATTTTTCTTTCCGTATTATAATGGAGTTCTACCAAGTAAATGCCTACTCAATCAATAAAAGTAACCTGTTTAAAAAGCAATAAAATTATGTATGTTACTGACCTCTTCCTGACAGGAAAATCTGGCAGTTATTAGATTGATTGAAATCTTGTAAAATAAATATGTTTAAAGAATTAGCAAACTGGTCGTTAACCTACATTCTATAGCATTATGTATGGATATTATAATACAACGCGGCTCCAATATTTGGAAATAAGTATATAATTTATGCAAAGAAATACAGTTATAGCACCAAGGCGTTGGTTAAAAACTCACATCTCTCGAAAAATAACGATATACCGATAAGAAAAACCAATCTTACATTTCCTCTGTCCATATTTTTAAACCATGTCCGCTACCAAATTGGAAACATTATTATATACTGCCTAGAACTATTGACAGCCAATTCAAAAGGAATGTTTAACCCTATGTGTCTCAATTTTTAAAAACGCGGCAATGATAAGTAAAGGTTGTCAATATACCAAAAATAGTTTTCCTTTTTTTCGTAATTAAGTTTTTAAACCGATTTCAGATCGTGTTTCGTGCTTTGATGTTTAATACTTTTTCTTTGTTCAAATCAAGTATTTCTTACTGAAAGCTTAATATGAATATAAGTATTTTTTATGGAATAAATATGCTGGCTAAATAGAGATATTAAAATAAAAATAATATTCTCGAAGAAATATCAATGATTTCAATGATAGTATAAATATGTAAAAATAAATGTTTCTTGACTGTATACTTGTATTATATAATCCATATTTAGTATCGAAAATCTAACAATACATAGACAATAGAAAAGAACGATTGATAAAATAAAAAAATAACAAAAATGCATACAAATAACTATTTATAAAATGGACATTCGTATACCTCTCACGCATTAAAAAACAACAGCGACCAAATTTACATAAACAATATTTACTAAAGAAAATAACAATGTGCTAACAATGGTAAAGTTATAAGTATTAACAATAAAATCTGAATTACACCATGATTCGGACTTCAAAAGGCGAAACTACTGCCGCAAAAAACATAACACACCAAGCCAAATGCATGATTTCAACCGAAAATCAATGGAAGTCACCTAAGATTCCACAGATATAATTTCTACAGGCATGACCAGGTAGTATTTTGTACTGATTTTCACATGTTCACTTTTTTTTATTTTAAACAAGATATATAGTACTAGTCACTCAATATCGATGTATTTTTTGTAAATCAAAAATATGAATTATTTTCAGCAATTCGATGAACTCAATGCGTAAAATAATTTTCTCATAATATGAACAGTGAATAACTTCGGTGAGATTCGCCATAATTATTAAGGAACATCTAACATGTTTGAGGCATCAACGCAGAGATATCGTGCACAATTTATATTTTTTCAACCACTGAATATTAGTCTAAAGATTTGTATTTTTTCAGGATGTACTGCAATTTCAACGCACTCTTCGCGGCACGAACGAAATAGTAGAAGCAAAAATGGTTCCGTGGGAAAGGTTCACCCACACAGACTATATTTACGCAAAGGATATTAAAACGTTAGTAAATGATGAGATCATTAATCAACTAAAACGATTTTCCAATTTCTAAGTAAGAAAGCTCCGAGAAATGTATTGAAATGCATTCAAATAAAATACTTGTATAATATTATTGGTTTTTTATTTCATACATCAAGTAGGTATTCAACTTAAATAAATATTTATACATACAGACGACACAACAATACAGAAATGTGCATTTATGGCCGGGATGGTTAATAAGTGGCACGCGAGAATGGCACCTAAATGTTTTTTTTGTGTACTACTTCCACATATAATTGAAGAAAAATCAGAAACGGTTTCGCTCATCATGAGAATTTTCAACTGATGACGGGTTTTTTCATAGTTTTTTGTTGGAATATTTGAAAATAAAAAACAAAAACATGCACTGATTTCAATACCACCATGAATAAAAAAATGCGAAAAATGCCTAATAATTCGAAAAACTGCATGTCAGTTTATAAAGTATATTGATGGAGCGAAAATCGCCAATTTATTTTTGGGGAGATTATCAACATTGTATCAGTTTTTTAAACCCATAAAATGTTCGTGTATGGATGACAACACAACACATTCATGCATGCAAATTAAAACCTAAATAAATCGATAAGTATCGATATAAAATTTCCAAACAGAGACATCTGTCGAGCAACGTAAAGTTGAGCAAGCTTACTCAGTTAAATAAAAATATTAACGGCAGATACCGCTATATTATCAAATATTTTCTTTTCGAGTGACTTCTTACGGAAAAATACATAATGTGATAAATGTCCAACATTAAAAGTTTTGTTTTTATTTACAACCAATAAAGCTATGAAACCAAACCAATCCAATCGAATATGTTTGACATACATATGGTTTATGGGAAAACTATTTTGACGTACTAGAACTCGCACTAATGATTATTTCTTGAATAGGAATCTTACTGTCGTTTGGTGATAAAGATACAGTACCGATAATTCAAGTAAAGCAGGAAGATGTTATAATAGAAACCCCACAACGATTGTGACGAATAAGATGAAAATATAAATAAACTTATATCACTAGCTGTGAAGGGTATGATTTTCCTGCTCTATGAACGATCTTGTTCATTATAATCTAGATTCTCGGTCAAAATTTTTGAAGAACCTGGTGAATCAAAACAATGAAACAGATTAAAAAATCTAAATTATAGATTGTTACTTATTTCGCGCACAGAAATTGGTAAATAACGTGACGGCGATCCTATCCATTACTAAAACCAGGGTTGTGGAGTCGGAGTCGGAGTCGTAACGACGATTTGAGTCGTACTCGGAGTCGGCATATTATATGTAAAATTTGGCTATTGGCCGGATTAGTAGGGTTGATATTTAATTGAATGCACCTAATTATGGAATTTAGGCAAAATAAAAAGTAACGATATTGCACTTTTTTAGTCGGAGTCGGAGTCGTGTTTTTGATCAATGTTGGAGTCAGAGTCGGAGTCGTGGTTTTGGTAAATGCTGGAGTCGGAGTCAAACGTGTTTTCACCAACTCCACAGCCCTGACTAAAACTATCAAATGTGAATTGTGTACTTTCGATGAGTTTTTGCGATAAGGACCCGAGTTTCGCCTGTCGGAAACTGACAGTTCAAGTTCAAAATTTGATCTTATATATCGAAATAAACCATTTCTTTAATAATACGTCGGATAAAACCCACCTATTAAATTAGTAGGCATTTCGATATCACACTTAAAATACCGTAATATTAGGATATGCCCATACAATTACTTGTTAACATGAGCTTCGATACCACACTTAAAATGCCTTAATATTAGGGTTTACCCATACAATAACTTGTAAACATGAGCTAATGCATGCAAATTGCGATAACAATTAATCTCAGTGACTTAATTTTGCTTGAAATGCATGAAGATGACAAATGTCAAAACCCGGAACGATAGCAACGAAACTCATGGAAAAGTATAAAATTCAAACAATTCTAATTTGAAATTGAAATACCATCAAGTACCTTCAGTCGAAATCTTCAATTCAACTAATTTCATATAAAAAGGGAAATAAACAATGATTATATACAACACTTAAGTAAAATAGGGATTAAGATTTTTACGGTCTGGAACACGTGGAATTAGTAGAAACAATATGTCATTGTTACCTAGAAAGAATTAAATAGGATAATCGAATTATTTACAATTTCGTTTAGTTCTACTTCAGACTGAAATCTAAATGAAAGGCATATACATACATAGAAAACATTTGAAATATGACATCGACTCGCGTATACTTGAATAATGCATACTAATAACAATAATAAATTAAAATTATGAATGTATGTTAAATAGATGAATTATCTTGTATTATATAATAAAAGGGGTGTAACAGATATGCATTTATACAGTTCAAGAGAATCCACTGTTTAATGAGAAATGGAATTCAGTCAAGTAGAACCACCTCAGCGTTAGTCGATCATAAAAGTGACCCTGCGATTACCTATTACAGGCAAGTCCAGTATAAATATGTATACAGAGTTCAGTCAGTATTTCTCAGACTTCTCGAACTCGTATTGTTTGCGATGTCACAAGTTCGAATCCCGAATTGGAACATTAAAATATGGAATGTGTACCTGGAAATTCATGATTGAGTGATATATTAAAATATGGACCACGCAGTGAACAATCTACATAGAAAAGATTGCAATCGAGTAAATTGCTGAAGCTCGTAGAGTTACAACAATTTTAATCTGACATCACATCAATATACAATTGCAAATATATCAAAAAATTGTAATTTAGCAGAAGAGCAAAATACAAACGTAAAATAGTATCTATTAATAATATTTATATTTAATTTAATTTAGCTTAGAATCACATAAATATCATAAGTGAATTATCCGTAAACAAAAATGCACTGTACTGCACAAATAAGTCACTCAAGCTTTGATCGGCGTGGGTTTCGATTGAGAGCTCACTGGGTATGTGTATGTCATAGCAATAAAACAGCAAGCTAAGCGAGATTGCGGGGTTGAAGGAGCGTAGAGGTTCGCACGGGCCCGGACCATACCAATTAATCAAGATTTGGATTCGGTCCCGGGCTTGGGCCTGTGTACACAAATAATAAAATCATATATCCAGTTATTCCGGGTGTATTCGAAACTATCGTAAATCTAAATTACAGTGAACCAATATTAAATTATGTATTCTAAATTTTCTTAAGAAGATAAAATGTTAGATATCGTTCGGGCCTATTTAAGGTAACATGTGAATGAACCTCGGGTTCGAGCCGGAAAATATCGGAGGTTTTCGAGCTCGAGTCGGGTATAATTTTAATTTTCGGTCCGTGCAGACCTCTTAATGAGCGTACGAATTTTGAGTTCACAGTTTAAAAATGCTGTAAAAAATTTCACGTTATTGTGCAAAAAAATTGTTTTACAAAGATTTTTGTTAATTTCAAACATGTGCATATCAAATTAAAGACCGCAAATAAATCATATTGAAATTGAAAACACATTAAGCAAGAAAAAACACTAATATTTTTCTTTAGGAACTTTTTGCTTAGAACTTAAATATAATTAATTTTCACCGAAATACTTCCTGCTTGATTGATACGAGTATATTAAGTTTGTATCCACATTGCACTGGGTACGATGATTATTCATACACATATTTTTTAAGGCAATAAAACATTCACGCGGAAATGACCTTAAATTATTACAAATTAAAGTATCCCGTATAACTGAACTCATATTATCGATGCCAAGTGGAATCGCGCAGTAAGCTAAGTAGTTTCTTTTGTTTTTCACTGAACAGGGAACTATCAATAATTGTGAATAAACATTGTAGGCAAATAAACGGGATCGGTAAACATAGTATACATTGCATCAACATTTTGTCGATATATCTTAACTGGATTCCCTAAAAAGCTAAAAACTGCTTTTTTTCACACGTAGGTCTACTTTTGATACTATACAGCAAATTTATTTTTTGAATATCAAACATTTAAAAAATCTAGTCTAATGATTGTGTTTCGCCCCTTTGAGAAGCATCCTCAGACTTATTTTAGTAAATTAAAATTGATAACTTTCTTTTTCGACTGGCGTTGTTTTCGTTTGTGACACATGCTTCGCCTTCTTCGAGAGCATCTTTAAACTAGGATAATATTGGTTAAAAATGTACATACATATAAGAACATGCTGTTCGATAAAAATTAGAAATGAACTTGATAACATTGGAAATAGTCTGGCATTCAGCATTATATTGAAATATGTATATACAACACATTTTTTTTTAACACTTTCACATATATTTTGAAAAGATCAGTACCGGTTTCGGTCATAACGAGCGTCCGTTGAAAATGCTCGGGATGACCTAAACTGGTTCTGATCTTTACAAAATATATTAGGGAGCAGTACGAAAAGGTTGAGTTTTATTTATTTCACTACAAAACTGAGAACAAATTTAAAGCCTTCAGCTGCTGCTTATTGAACATGTATTTTCAAATATAAAATAAATGTGCTGTTTCTCTATTGCACTTGTATTTTGATAGATTATTTGTTGTCC
This sequence comes from Himalopsyche kuldschensis, assembly GCA_028554975.1. Classification (NCBI taxonomy): domain Eukaryota; kingdom Metazoa; phylum Arthropoda; class Insecta; order Trichoptera; family Rhyacophilidae; genus Himalopsyche; species Himalopsyche kuldschensis. Next base: position 3,859,916 of record JAHFWI010000036.1, read on the forward strand.
AGCTCTGCTCTCAACGAGATTACGGGATATGAGTACATACGGCTGACCATCGCGAGCTGATAGTTGTGTTGGTGTATTGTTGAGCATTCTCAATTGTTATTTACCAATCAAAATAAAACTTGGAACTGAACTAAGCGATCACTGTCAGAAGGCCAAAGGCTAAATCATGTATAAAAACCCTAGTCCAAAGAAGGATATAACTCAAATTCATTCGTTTAAAAATCAGTTGTACTAATAACAATGCAAACTTTATATTAAAAAATAATAAGGAATTTTTTGTGCTTATTTCTTATTTAATTTGATTGGGTGAGGACCGATTTTGCACATCACGAGCATTTTCAACTAATGAAGGTTGCCCTGCCATAATTCCATCTAATTAAAATATGTCTCGGCTCAAAAGATAAAGCGGAAAACGGCCAAAACAGCACAGATCAGAAAAGATGCAGGACGTTACAGACTGACCACGCTACTTATGCACTCCAAAGAGTGGCTGTGAGAATGTCCTGAATGAAAAAGTCCTACAAAAAAAAGATTGCCAGAGTTTTGTAATTCCCTAATTTGATATAGACTGAACGCGTGAGTTAAGTGCGGTAGGTGGATTCTTATGTCAGAGGAGAGAAAAATTATTTAGTATGAACGGCTGCCGCACACTCAAGTGAACTGTTAAAGAAGTCAGAGTGTACATTTGTTATGATACGAATATTGAGTTAGGACATTTAGAATTTCGATTATTAAAATTATAGAATTTGATAAAGTTGTATTGTTTTTACTGTTATTGAAAAAATGTATTTACTATGACAGTAATAATTGCAATTGAAAATTAAATTAAATAAACAACATAATATTAAATGTGTAATTGAATATAAAAAAGGACTTAAAAACGATCTTTACAAGTATATTCCTATATTGAAGCCCAATTAACGTTTTTTCGGTAATCATTCAATATTTAGCATAATAAATGATATTCGAATGAATCGTGACCAATTAAACATTGCTCACCATTTGCTTTGAATACTTGATGAAACGGTGAACAAGAAATTAAATGGAATGATTGTAATTATTTTATTTATATGTATGATGGGCTGACATGGTATACGGTATTTTTCAAGAAAAGCTTTTTTGGTGACAAAAAAGCACTTTTTGTACAAGCACGCCCGCTTACTGTATATATAAAAAAAATCCGGAAGCCAAAACTACACAAAACCATGGCGTCAGATATTTTGAAAAGATTTTAAATCCCATGACATAAATTGAACAGTTTATAGAGTCATTCTTACATCAATTAAGGGATAAAAAGGAAATCAAAAACATCCTAATTTCACATGCCGGTACTTGAACTCAGTCACGTCTGAGATCAAATACAGAAAATTAATAAATAAGTAGTAAATTTGATACATTTAAAATATTTGAATTTTGTACCCGGGTCCCAAGTCTGTTCAAGTTCATCAGTGCACTGGAAATGCCTGAAGATACCAAAAGGAAAAAACCTGGTCATTAGTGACAAAATTCATACAGAAGTACAAAATTCAAACGATTCTTGTCAATATTGAAATGCCATTAAGGACGTTCATTTCAAATCATAAATAACATTTCATATATTTTTTTTTTATTAAATTATAAAAAAACTAAGTTTTGCCTGCTCCAAGTACACCAGCCGAAACACAACAAAGTTATTAAATATTAAATTCGTATTAATTAATCGGCAAACATTTATTACCGTACCGATTCGTTATTATGTAAGTAAATAATATGTCCAAATTATACAATCTCTTGATATTAATTAGCCTTGAATATTTTGAAGATCTTATTTAGCGATATGTTAAATAATTCCTCAATTGAAATCACGGTGTAAATCTCAATATATTTTTTTTGGGAATAATAAAATATTGACTGTCAAAAAATATAGCAAAACCACCTCGCACAATCCTCTGTATCCGAAAAATAGTACATAAAAAATGTGTAATGTTCTGTGTTTGATCCTGGTCCTGATAAGTCATACAAAATGCTGTCCATCCTTCCGTCCCAATATCTTGTGACGTTCAGAAGATCGAATTCTGTGATTAACAAACCATGTATACACCAAAATACATCGATGCATATAATTTTCATCGCTTCCGACCAGACTCAAAACAGGACGTTAAATCGTAGGCAAATGATATATTTTAAAGTACTACTCTAATCCGGGACGCACATAGCAAATCTGCAAAAGCTGCAAAGGTTTCGTGAAAGGGGACACGGATGGAGGCAAAATCGGTGTTCTGGCACACCAGTTATGAATCAACCTAAAATTTACTAACAGGGAAAATGATTTGAATTGGGGTGGAGTCAAGTCTGCGATTGTGATAAAATATGTAAATGATAAATAAATCTGACGAGGAAGTAATTTGTATGCAGAAATTCCACTCGATTATGTAAACTTCGTTCAACTCCGCCCACACGAAATTCTTTATATATGTTATCATATATTTTTTATTTGAAAAATAGTACATACATTTATGTTATATTTTATTTATACCGAGAAAATTCTATCTTTAATTAAAGTATTGATTGAGTAGGCATTTACTTGGTAGAACTCCATTATAATACGGAAAGAAAAATAACAATGTATTTTAATTCTACATAAATTATTTTTAAATATTTGTTGATAGCTATTTCGGCTTACGCCTTCGTCAGAACTAGTTCTGACGAAGGCGTAAGCCGAAATAGCTATCAACAAATATTTAAAAATAATTTATGTAGAATTAAAATACATTGTTATTTTTCTTTCCGTATTTTAATTAAAGTTATCTCGTTTATTCTCCAGGGATATAATGTTGTTTGTAAAAATAATTTCGGAAGCCATAAATGTATACGACATAAAAAAAAATACTGATAAATAAACGGATATAACTTGTAGCATTTAAGCTAGTTAAACAATCAAATATTATTATTTAATCTATCAAATTATAGTGAAGGTTAATAATGTGCTTTAAAAGCTTTTTATCGGTGGCGATACAAGATCGACAGTCACGTAAATTCGGTTTTAAAAAATGAAAGTCATGATCTTTTATAAATAAAACATCTCAATATATAATGAAGTTTAAAGCACTCTTAACGGCATTCATTGTATGCGTAAACAAACCAATGCGGCACGTAGCACTTCCTTGATTTATTTTTATTTAGTTTTAGACAAAACATACACGGATATATGGTCAACAAACAGGTTATTCTCGGATTATTATCACATGCTCCATCATCAAAATTAGTGACATAATGTTAAAGAGAACAAAGGAGGCTGCGATTCGAAAAATGAGTGAGTTGAAAAAGAGTTGAAAAATCGTGAAAAATACTTTTCAAAAAAATTATGTTGATAATGCTCGCGAGGAGCGAAACTTATCCTGATCATTATAATTAATATGAATTAGTTAAAAATGCCGTTTCACCAAGAATTGACATATAATTTATGATGATAAGTATATAAATATACAGAAAATTTATAGCGTAACTATTTAAAAAAAAAAATATATGGTCATTCAATGTAACTAAGCCACGTTGAATAGAAAAATCTTAATGCTTATATGCATTTATAGCATTTAATGATAATTCGATTAAATCCACGAAGAAAAATCGCATCGAGATACATGTAAGATAAGATTTACATAACATAATTCAAGGTTTTAAATTATTGTCTATGCGAATAATGCAATAGGGCTGTATAATAGTCCAATTATCCGTCAGTTCTCATCAAGTCGGGCGCATCCATGCTATGAAAATATATATTTATACCAAATTCACAATTCTGTTTTTTTTAGATGAGAGGGTGATATTATAACATACGTTAGTTTGAGAGAATGGTGATCACAATAAGTAAAATTTTCCAATAAGAAACTTTTGGTAATGAAACTTATTTCCGATGCTTTGGATATTTTTTAATTTTCAAATTTGACCTAACTTAAAATTGAACTCAGTATTTTATGATAGCAAAGCCGACAACCGGTTTAATCAGTTGATTACAAAATTGTATTAATTCGAAGGTAAAAATGCGTTCGATCGACAGAATAAATACAAAAACATGTATTTTCGTTTTTCCTATTGAATAAACATATTATTGATTGAGCTGGAATTTACTTGGTAGAACTCCATTATAATACAGAAAAATAACAATGTATTTTAATTATAATGTATTTCTGACATAGCTATCAACAAATATATGTATAATATAAAATAATTTCTATAGAATCTTCTCACTGTATAATAACCATATTGATAGATAAATCATCAGGCCAAAAATATTATATTGTGTGTTGGAAAATATAATTTATTAATGGACAACAATAAATACAAACATTAGGAATTTAATAAAAAATAATATAATTATAAGTTATTTTATGTTTCCAATATTATTATTATTTTATTCAGAAAAAATCAGCATATAGACGTTGTTTTTTTATATCCGTATTTTTAAACGGGTATTAGCATAATGATAATAATAAATAACTTTTTGGCTATATAAGCCAATCAATAAATAATGAATGCACTTACAAACAGTATTATTTCCCGATGCACATTATATGCACTAAATAATTGAATGGAATAAAGCGCCATTCACAGTAAACAACACATCTACAACCCCAGTTATAATATCTAGGCAAATGTTTTGTAAAAAATATGATCATATTTCAACAGTCGTAGACATGTTGCAAGCTCCATATTTTTTGCGGTAAATATCGCCTTGTAAGTTAAGTCAGAATAATTCTTGTTGTTTATATTGCAATCCTGTGTTCTCTATATGTGCCTGCTATAAAGGTTAGATGAGATAATTGATTAATTAAAAATCATAAAATACGTTTCTTATAAATAGTCATTACGTGGGCAATTATACACATAGTAATTAACACTGCAAAAATGTATTATCTCTTCCTATAATAGTTTCTATGGACGACAAAAACAATTTTATTTATTATTTTACGAAAAAAAGACTATTACGGTCGGAACTAGGAAGAAATTTGTTTTATTTAGAAAACCTATCTTTCACGAATCACGCTCGCTCTAGGATCTTATGTTTTTTAAGGGGGTCCTCCCATGTGATATTTTGAAAAATCTTTTTTTGCTTAGAATGATTCTTAAACACGTGTAGAATATGCTGGAAAAGTGATTTTACAATATTTGAAGTCGTTGGAAAGTTATTGCAGTTAGACTACACCTGTTTCGAGGCGGGACATCGGTCACATTTTGATGCTTCGGCTTGTTACATGAGAACTTTCAATACACATGTAATTTCAATTCATGGAACAAACCAAAATTTAAGCAAGAGCAAAGCAACCAGCTTCAAAAGAAAAAACTCTTCTTAAAACAGGAAGAAGAAAGAATTATCTATGGACCAGGCATAGCAGATTAATGGAGAGTAAAGATTTCATAATTTAAATCGAATATGAACTGTCAAACGCGTTTTTCTCAAAACTGTGTTTTCTTAACTGGCATCCACGATATCTCAGGAACGGGTTAACCGGTTGCTTTGAAATTTTAATGGTAGATTAAAATCATGCTTTGTCATCGTTTGAACTAAGATAGTGAAAAAAATCCCAGCCGTTTTGTTTTTACGTAACCAAATAGTCGAAAAAAATCATGAAATTTCAACTTTTTTTTCAAAAACTTGTCAATTGTTCAATTTTCCACATTTTCCAAAGATCCTAGTTCAAACGATTTTTAAAGTTTTATAGATTAAAACGCCGTTAGAATTTTTTATTTCCGATAAGCCAATCAGCCGGTCGGATGGAGGCCGTTTACCACCTTTTTTTCGACATGGGCGCGTTTGGAGTGGTGCACCACACATTGTGGTGCACCACTCCAAACATCGGTCCCTGTGGTCTAGTGGCAAGAGATTTGTCCTAGCGATTGGGGGACCCGAGTTCAATTCTCGGCAAGGTTAGATTTTTTCAATTGAAAAAAGAAATCTTGGGCTGGGTGTATGTTATTTATCGTTGATTTTGTGCACAACTGATTCATTATTTATCATCGAGTTAATCTCGTATTACTTTCACAATTAAGAATATTTGGCGTATTGGCGCAAGCTGTAATGCCAAATATTTTTTTTATTTTAAAATATATCAATAAAATTGTGATGAAGATTTTAGTCTGAAAATATTTTGACTTACTGTTAAAATGTCAATAAACATATGGTAAATTTTCATACTTTTACGTTAATAAGGTTCGTTCAAAAATTCCAAAAAAAGCTAAAATAACCGACCATCACATGGGGACACCCCCTTCATGTTTTCAAGCTGGATAGTGAAACTTTTCAATGAAACCGAAAAAGACAATCAATCCCGACAATCTGGTGATTTTTCAGAACTTTTAAGAGGATTTGTTAAGATAATTTGATTTAAAAAGTCTCATCGAATTTGACTGAGAAAATGTTCGGCGCTTCCCCTATTTGTGTAAGCCTGTGCGTCGCGTCACATTGGTCCTATGATTTACTCCTAGTACATATGGATAAGTGTATGGTGATACATAAATATAACAACGCAGCCTTGATTTATAAAAAAAAATACTATAACGATCTATCTCGAGATAATTATTGTAAACAATATGTAAAACATCTCCGCGTCGAAATTGTCACTTGAGTTACGTGCAATCACTAGCGTGAAGGTAAGGCAACGCCACATTGAAAAAACAATAATATGATTTATTAATACATAGGTGTCGACGATGATAATGCTATAATCAAATTTATAACTAAATATTCATACATATTTTACACTTGACTACTATAAGTTGTCCGATGCGTCATAACCTAAGCGGACATAATGACCCATCGGCCGCCTTACAGAAGTCTTTTTAATTCTACTTAATGGTAAATAAATAAGCTCCCAGTCCTCAGTTTTTGAAATATCCGAATGAGACTTTTTTTTCATTTTGAATGAAAATTCGTATTTTTTTATATTTTCTGTTTGTTACCTCAATGTAACAAAATAATTTGAAAGCTCGGTATCGTACAAACCTTTAAAACTTATGAAATTTTAAAAAGTTTACTAGGTATTTATTATGGATGAATTTAAAACATAATATCGTCGCTCCCACTATAAAATTGCATTTCTAAAAAGTTTAATAACAGTTTAAAAATTAACAAAAAAAAAAAGTAATCAATATTTGTCGTAATATGTGTGTGCGAAATAGGCGCGAGTGCGATTTTTGCAGGTCTATTTATACAAGATGTCGAAAACACATATTTATCATATATACAATTTTTCAATGGAAACTACAATATAATTATGAAAAATTTTTGCACGCGGAACTAATTAAATAAGTAACGGTAATAATTAAAATAAAGGATCAACTCAGCCGTACACATGGCATCAAAAAAGTCTGAAAAGCATATTTTGCAGATATCCAATTTAGCAAAAGAAACGACGATATGTAGGATGTAAATGCGTATATGTCTTTTATTCATCCATTCGTATAGTTTAGCGTAGTTTGGTGACCGCTGGTATAGTTGATGGAAGATACAGACAATCCTTAGCGATCACTAACAATTTGTTAGGTAAACAAGACAATGATTACTCGGGGTTTTAGCCGATATACACCCGATCCTCTTTTTGCACGGTTTCAAATAAACACGGTTTTTAAAGTACTGATTATTTTTATAACTTTTTTACCCTGAATTTTTTATCACTTTTAAAGTGTTCGCTGTTAATACTTGGTGGAATGGTTCGCGATGAGCGAATCAACTATTATATCATTTTCGTAAAACTAAAATACATTGTTATTTTTTCACCGTGTTATAGGGGAGTAAATGGCAAATCAACCAATGAAAAAAATAAATTACTGGCTTAACTCAAATATCAAAACGATCGATTACATGAAATAGATAACTAGCCTTCAATTTAGGATAATGATCGCATTAAAAACTTGTTTTTTTATGTATTGAATTACACAAAATTATTGTTTGTTTTGAAAAACTTGAATAACCACGCTTTTCGATCAGCCGTACGATGAGAACAGTCATGCAAAAGCGTGCGACGGCACCAGCGGCCTCAGTGTGATCTTGAAAAGCGAGAGCCGGTTACCTAGTTTATCCACATGGGTTGACCGCGAAACTCCAGCTGATGAAGTCCGAGCGACAAAATCGCGAGTGATCCCCGGCGCCGACTATATCAGCGGCAGCTTTGCGTTTTCCGACCGAATTGAAGACGTCGCGGCGTCCGATGCGCAACATTGGAAAGTGAAAACTGATCACAGAATCCGTCTAACAGTTCCAGGTGATCGTAGTGAAAAGTGATTATTTTATGCATCTCGGTTTTATTAGTGCTCGATAAACTTGAAAACCCTGAAAGATAATCAAAACTGTTGTGATAAAATAAAAAGCAATGTTTGCGAAACGAATAACAAATTTAAATATCAACCGTTTGGTGAAAAAAAATCTGCCACAATATACAAATAAAATAATTCGTAACGGGTAAATAAAATTAGTCCGATTTCATACACAAAAATGAACAGATTATTCATCAAAAACATTTATTAGTATTCTGAAATATTTTAAAATAAAGTCGATAAAGGTAATTATCGTAAATATAAAACTATTTTAATTCCACATAATGAAAACCGATTGAAATATTTAAAATGTAAAGGAGAACAAAATAAACATCGAAATAAAAAGAACGCTCTTTAAGTTTTCTACTATTTGAATTATTTTTAATCTAACTTTAACTGGTATACCAAAGCAATGCTTGTCACTATTTTCAAAAAGCTACATACAGAATCACATTAAATATTTCAATCTTGATATTTTTTATTAGATCACATTATTCAGCATAAGTTTATTTTTTCAAGATCATGAAGTTTTGTATTAATGTTACTATTTGCGATATAGCCATTTATCAATGTCAAGGAAAAGCACTTCCAATGACTTCTTAAGTGCAACTTGAACATTTCAGTTGCATAAGTTCACAAATAAAAAATATGCGTTGAATGGAAGTAATGTTCACTTTTAAGATGTTCACAGTCAATACTTGGTGGAATGGTCAACTGATACTGATATTTTTTTTTGACAGGGGATACGTACATAATAGGAGGCGTGAAAAAAAGATTCAGTGTACGTATTTTAATTTAAATCGTTATTTTATTTTTTTGTCAATATCCTTAATTTTTGACACTAACGACATGGGTTTCGCCTTTCGATATATTCGGGTATTAAAAAGCAGGGGAGAACTCGATTTGAGAAAATTAAATTTGATATTGAAAAACCGCCAAGCACGTCAATAACTTGAATAAACACAACGCATACGGAGTGCCCCAAATTGTTGCTAATTGGCCATCAAATACAAGACAACATGCGTATTACTAATGTAATTATAAGGGCCCGTGAACAAATTGTTCTGGTTTTAGTTTTTTTTATTGAAAAAATTAGTGTTTAATTACTGAAAATACTTTATATGTTACATATATTCAACGTGCCTCATGTTAATAAATGATGACCAAATATCTTTCTTTCTAAGTGAGAACCGTGTTTCATCAGAAAAATCGATGCACAGTATCAGGATATCTAATCTTATATATAAAACCGAAACGGCGTATGTATGTATGTGGGTCTGTAATTCCCTTTTGCATTGTTGTTGCAAGTTCAAACAAACGAATTGATTTCGCTCGCGAAAGTTTTGACGGTAAATTTGTTTCGTTATCAATGTGTGTGTAGAGACTCCAATTACTCAAGTATCGAGTAGTACATTTTACAAAATACTTGAGTACTCGAGTAGTTTCATATGAACCAAAATATCTTATATATAAAACCGAAACGGCGTATGTATGTCTGTGGGTCTGTAATTCCCTTTTGCATTGTTGGTCATTAATTGCCAGTTGTTTCAACTTGGCCCGTCTGAATTTACGCGCCGAGGTGAACATAACCCCAAACTGGTCAGGGCGAAGCCGGGTTCGAATCCTAGTATGTATATAAATATACGTTTGTTCGTATTTTATACGTTGCCATACCGTTGATCCGATTGCGATAAAACTTTGTCAACTGATTGCTTGCATTTGCGCGAAGATTAAAGGCATAGTAAAATCAACTTACAGTAGGTCTTTTATATAAAAATCAATGTTTATTCATATTTTATGCGCTGCCGTACCGTTCATTTTGACAACTTATTGTTGCACTTGCGCAAAGGTTAGACATAATACAATTAAATTTCAGTAGGCGGGGCGTGTGTCGTACCATAGACATTCGGCAAAAGACAAACAGAAAACTTCAAACGGAAAATGTCATCGATACTGATCAATGTTAGTGAAATTAGGCCGAAATTATTTATCTAAAATATTGGTCGTCCGAAAGCACTTCAATAAACACAAACACTTGTATTTTTGTATATAATCGATACAAACTGTTTACTACGCGTCAGTTCAAGTACATCCGTGCACTTGGAATGCCTGAAGATGCCGAAAGGCGAAACCCGAAAAGTAAAAAATTCAACAAATTCAAATTTGATATTGAAATTCCATCAAGCACCCTCAGTCGAAATACTTAATTACATAAATTGTCTTGTGAAAATCTTTTACGGTAATATATTTTCCAACTTCAATATGAAACATTATCGCGATATGTAAGTGATCAGATGTTTTTGGAATCTTTCTCGATCATGAATATGTCAGAAACCAGATTGTTACAGATGTCCAAATCTAAATCCACACAAGTTCACCTCCTTGTACCACTGAAACCATGTATTGAATACGTAATGTGGGATAACAGAGCTTTTTTAAGTGGCAAAATTATACTTTAAACATGTGACCACCATTTTTTATGTGTGGCATTAAGGACACGATATTTTTGTACGTTATCATTTGTCTACGCTATATTGCACAAACGTTATGGCAATTAAATATTTAAAATAAAACAGCAAAGTGTACAAACGTGGGTTTGTGACAAAGTGTACAAATGTACATTGATATAAAATATAAATGTGAAGCGATTAGAGTAAAAGAATTTTTACAGCAAATTTATGCAGAAAATCAAAATGGTTCATTTATTTAAACATACTACATGCCACGGGTAAACTTGTTTCGCGATTTAAACAATATGAACGCATCTTAATGCCTGTTGTTGTGTAGACCATGGAAAAATTTAATATGCAAATGAGAAAAAATATACGCATTATTTGTTTATAAAGAGACGATGCTAGTGAAATGTTTCAAGGACTATCACTTATGTAATATTCAAATTCAAACATTTATCGATAAAAGCTCGATGCGACGAAAAGCGTTATTGATACATTATGTTTATATATCGCACATCATGATATATAATATAAAAATATACCTAGATAGGAAAAAAGGTTTTTTTACGAAACCATGCCGCTTCTAGTAGGCACGTGGTTACCACCATAGAAGAGTATAGAAAAATAGAGCAAGTAAAGGACTAGTTATTAGTTTCTCGCCATGCACCGTTTTTAGGGATCGGATAAGTGAGGGGAATGAGGGCATCATACACATCCATGACTTTTTACCACATTCCATATATCTTTGCAATATTAAATTTATGAAAGTACCATATCTGGCATTCGAACTCATGAAAATCGTGAGCGTCGACCACTCGACTACAGAACCGTAAAACGCAACAATTTGCAACCAAGGTTTAACCACCAACCGTTTTATTTCAGTCGCCTGTTTAGATTTTAAAATATAAATTTCACACCAATTTGCTAACTCTGGCATTGGTAAATATGTATATAAACTTAAAATTTAGCTTCCGTAAAACATTAAAAAAAGTGTGAAAGCAAATATACTCAGTTTATTAAAGTAAGTTAAATAAATCACAATTTTTGCTGTAATAATTTCAAATATTTTTTCAAAATATTTAATTCCACATACTTAAATATGTGGAAAATGCTTGCGTCCCTATTTAAACGAATAACAGCTTAATGTTTTAGATCCTTTTTTTATCACATGCTAAATATGTCATTTGAAAATGTATACTGGAATTAATTGGAATTTCAATATAAAATTCGTATCGTCTGAATTGTGTACACGACCGCAGTTAATTAGAATGCGGTATCTTCGAAAAGTTATATTTAATAAGACGTACCCGTTATCTGTATAAAATTAGAATACCTACCAATACCATGATTCGATTATGACATCTAATTAACACTACAAATTTTAGTATTTTTAGTAATAAACAAAATCAAAACTATTTATCTTGACATATCAATATTGTGAAGTAAAATGACCTCTAAATTAGTTCAGGAACTGGTTTTATATTATTAGTAATTACATCTTACGAACATACAAAATGTGTAAAAAAAAAAATTATTTCGAAATAAAATTATATGTTTAACACTGAAAAAAAATCTTCGTCGATAACCACTTAGGGAACATACAGTTAAATTGATTGGTTGAAAATATGCCAAAAAATATTTTTCACAGTACCCGACAAGTGCAAAACCACGGACAAGTTCAATATGGCTCCGAAGCAACTGATATTAGATTTTCGTTCAGGAGAATTCTGACAACGATCAGAAGGATCCTGAGAATAAAAAGGTGAATTAAAAAATATAGCAAAAATAATCCAACATAAAAAATACTATGAAAACGCATTTCTCAGGACTAGGGACTCCAATTACTCGACATCTCAACTACTCGAGTACTCGAGTATACTCGAGTAGTTTCAGATGTACCAAAATATATTTTATTTATTCAAATTTGTGTCTATAAATAAATGATACATAAATAAATAAGCTTATTTTATTTTATTACTATATTTATTTCAATTTATGAATCATATAATTCAAAAATAATAAAGAATTATACGTCACAAATTTTATTTAATTTGGTTCGAAGTTTTGTTTTTTATTCCAGCAGTAGAAAAAACTTTCTCTGCTGCTGTGGGCTTCGGTTTAAAAGTTAACAATCAATTCAATTGTGCTATCTAGTTTTTCTGTCCGCTGCTTAAAACAAAATAAAATTTTGAATTAAATCTTCATTTATATATTACGGGTATTACTTGAATATTTTTCAAATTACTCGAGTATCGAGTACTTGAAAAATGGACGAGTATACTCCAGTAGAAGGAATTGGAGTCTCTACTCAGGGCTTTAGTATCGTAACAATACATATACTAATAACCACTGTATGTCTTTTGCCAAGGAATAAAAAATAGACTTCTTTAACGTCGAAATTTTAATAAAATACAATTCCAATACGCCTAGCAATAAATGGATTGATTATGTGATAATTAGAGTCATCCCAGGACTTCATAAAAGTAGCCTCAAAGACAAATAAAAAGTGTGTGTATAGCAAGCTTTAAGTTTGAATGATATGCGATACCAAATTGATGTAAAAATATTAGTACGTTTTTGTGAATCTGAACAAACATAAATACAGGGAAAATGGCAACAGAGAGTATAATTTTTGCACTGCTGGTTATGTTGGCGATATGTGATGGACATTTGCACATACCGGAAGAAACACGTATGAGAATGGTAAGAATATTAACAAGATACTTAATAACAAATAAGTCTGTGTATAAAGCATTATTGTGTAATTAAATAAGTGATTTGGTCAACAAAAACCCGAACTGCCACTAATATCTAAAAGTATTTATATTTACTCTTACCATATCTGATGTTAAAATATGACCGTTCAATAAAGCAAAATATCAAAAAAAAATAGAATACTAAAAACAGCAATGGCGATCTTATAGCCAGCGTGACGAATTTAGGATTTGCTGAATTCAAAACATTCCATATGTCATTTAAAGGGTTATTTTAGAATTATATTACATATATAAGAAATATTATTTTGCTTTATTATACAATTGAAATAATAAAAACGTACCAATTGATTGCAGTGATCGAATGAGATTAATACATTTTGATCAGAAAAACGAAGAGAATACAAAACCAAAAAAAGAGAGCTTATGTAATTACACAACTCGTAAATAATCATTTACGAGTATAAGTTGCTAATGTATCGTTATTGCAAGAATAGAATCCTTGGCCAAGCACATTTAATTCACTTTAAAAACGATTATTTATACGATACGACTAAGGATTGAATTCTTATGCATTGTTATTTGTAGAAAAAAATATTGAATTAACATCGTTAAGTCGATTTTTTCCTTGCCTTTATTATTTTACTGTTTTAGTTAACTTTTTAAAGTTAACTAGAAGTTTAAGCATTTCAGTCCATTTTACGATCGGACCAAATCTGAAAACCATTTAGACCCGTCTGCGAAAAACATTTGACACATCACTGCAACATCAATTAGGTTATTTTGAAAATTATAGGTCTCAGATTACAATATAGTATAGAAGTATAGAATAATAATGTGATCTGTAAGAAAATATGCTGCCCCGCTCGATAGGTCATAAATAGTTAGTCATATGAGCGGACAAGGTGGAAACTCGCACGGCGTGGCATGTTCACTTTGCCTCTACTGTACCCATTGCATTTTATGAATAAAATAAATTTACAAACCTTGGCCTTCTCGGAGGGCAAAATATGGATAACCTTTTTCCTCCCTTGCTCACCTTGGGCCGGTACATTGCCATAGCAAGTGCATTCTTTATAGACAGATGCAATGATAAAAATAAACAAAGCCTATAGACTGCCACATTATATCTATAGCATGGCAGTCGATAAAAGTGGGCTTCTCCTACCTTTATCTCCCACCCTTTATCGTAAAGGTACACTATCACTATGTTTCATCGTCATGATATTTTTTAGGGGCGCAGTTTTTAGATTTTTTTTATATGGCAGCTGCAATATTATCTCTATAAAAGTAAATATCGCATTAATTTAATATTGTAAATTTATTTTTCGAACGATTTGATTTATTGATTTGTGTGCAATGCCATGTTTGTGATATCTTTGATTCCCTCACATCCATACGATCCTAAACGCTGGACGTAGCGAAAGTAAAAGGCTAGCCACTATCCTGGCCTATCCATACCCCTTCTTTCTTCGAAGACGTTGAGTAACTGAGTAACAAGTAATTCTCGTAGTAAAAATTATGATCAGACAAGGTCCATTAGGAGTCAATATGATACACATCGGGAGCGGACATTGTAAAAAGTGTTTTTTTTTTTTAAATAGACGCAAGCAAATACTTTCCAAATAATATTATGGAAAAATCAATTCTATGCGACGATCGGTGGAATTGGCGGAGAACGATTTTTGCCAAGAGGTTTATTACCATGATGGTTTTATCTGCGATTCCTTTTTAATATCAGTCACAAACTAAAACTACATGTATGTCTAACAATATCTTTAGTAGAAACGGATAACATTAACCTCATACACGTAACTATCTCTAAATAAAACATTATCCAAACCAAATTAAATGTATTATATTTGTCCTAACATTATATTACATGAATAAATAAAAAATATGAATTTCAGCCGGAGATTCTGACCAGGGCCGGCGGTGAAAAATTTTCTGTACAGGAGTACATGGCCCTCACGACTGACGGATATATCCTTGGAACATATCGCGTGCGAGCTCGCGGCAAACGAGAAACAGCGCGTTTTCCAGTGCTGGTGATTCACGGAATCGTTGGATCATCCGAGGACTATGTGAGGATGGGTCAGAATAAAAGCCTCGGTAACTATATCAACTGGCAATTTCTATTAAAACACGATTCTTAAGTTGCACGATGCCTATATCACAAGTACATTCCCGCAAGTCCCACGGGATTTTTATTTTCGATGGAAGCTCAAGACTTAACAATTTTTATCCTTTCAATGGATTCGACGGTAACTCTGTTTAAGCTAATTTAATTACATCTTTAGACTGGAGACTTTGTTATACAATATGTGGAATAACCAAAGCATTTTTTTATTTTATTTTATATTAGATTTGGTAAGGTTATCAGTTATTATTTAGAGAGGAGAAAGGTTTTTATTGAAACAGATAATCAGATAGATAATAATTATTTTTAAATTTAATTTAAAAAAAAATATTTGGCATTACAGCTTACGCCAATTGTATTGTATTTCTTATCAGTAGAAAAAGCTTGCGATGAGCGAAACCGGTTCGGATCCTTATAAATCTTATGTGAAATAAGGACCAAAAACGTTTTATAATTTTTTAATCTATTCGTAAATATAAAAACAACATTATTTTATAGATCCTCGATAAACAGCCATGATTTTAATATGCTTACACATTGACTGATCTCAAAAATTGAATTATACAAACTTGGAAAAAGTGCTTCGAAGAGTTCGGGATATAAAAAATATTATAATTTTATTTTTGGAAATGAAGAATGTTACGAACTTTCCAGATACTGATGATTATGGATTTGTGATTTTGCATTTACTCTGGACATCGTGCCACACTTAAATACTATTAACTCCGTGTTATGAACGCTCTGAATGATGATTTTTCACAAAGATTTGGTGACTTCCGAAAAATTGAGACAAGTTTGCCGCTAGTGGGTGATCCATTTTCAAAAGATATTAAAACTGTATTGAAAGAGCTACAACTTGGGATTATTTATCTGCAATGTAACACAGATTGTGACGAAATCTGCAAATTTTACAATGATCTTAATTCAGACAAATTCGACCAATTTAAAGATTTTGCACGAAAAATGAGAACAGACATTTTTGATCATGAACCTCAGCTTAATTCTGATTCCATCTTCTTCTATGACCATTCACAAGCAGTTTTAAAAATATCAACTACAAAATGAGCACGTTGAAAAAATTCAATCTTTGAAACAGTTTCATTCTTCTCATATTTTTTTGAAAATAAATATTTTTCGTGATAATAAACAGAGTACACTCAGTCCTCTTTTTAAACGATTTTTTACAGTGATTTCGATTTTACGTGATTTTTTGGACGGCACCGTGATTTATTCGTAGGTACGCGATTTTCCTTTTTACAGACAAAATGGTGAGCAAACTCATGCGATATTATTGGTGACTCTGCTCTGAAACTTATTTAAGCACCATGCATTTATAAAATTCGTTAAATAGCACATTAACCGGTCTTAAATTTTATCAAAGACAGTTACTATGTCAAATAAATGCACTTCAGACGTCTAAATATTTAAAATGCACAATAATTGAAACAGAATATAGAAATATTATTTTTGAATGAAAATGGGAATGGGATGTTTAAGGTATATTTTTATGCTAAAAAAAATTTTAGGTCGAATTTGAAAAACATTTTTGTTTTTTCTTGTATTTTGGATACTTTTTTCCGCGATTTTTTTAGGTGCGCCACTTTTTGAAACCAATTTATCACGTAAAAACGATCGGGTGTATATCTAAAAATGGTATTTTACTTGCGGCCCGCTGCTCATTTTGAATTCTTGGAATTGGCCCTCCATCCGAAAACTTTGCCCCCCCTTGAACTACATGGTTACGAAAAATAATTAGACATAACGATTTCCGAGAGAGACCTTTTGACAATATTGAATCAATACGGTGTCAATTATTAGTCACTTTTAGGGTGTTAACTGTCAATACTTGGTCAACGCCATTAGGCATATTTAAATAGTTCAAAGCAAAACTTTAGTCATACTTCCACATATGTTCTATTATCATGAAGAATTAACAAATCATTCAAATAAATTATATCGAATTATAAGTCTATACTTAAAAGATTAATGACGTAAATGGACACTCGTCAGGAAGAATAAATTATGGCACATTAAAAATATATGAAGTAAGCAAAATGATGATGAGTAGAGACACGTATTTTAAGCATCTATTTTTGCTAATTTTACTATCTTCATTTTGCATTTTAGCATTTTAATGCATTAAAAATGTTTAAGTTCTACGTCATTGTAGTTTCTATTTTTAAAAGACTTAAATTTCAAATAATAATAAATGAATCATGAGTATAAAAATACAATATTAAATTAAAATTCATTAAAACTATACATGGAACACGTTTCCATAGATGCATCTTTAATATTGCAATGATTAAATCAGTAACAATTAAATGATATTTACTGAAATACCAGTTAAATATTGTAAGCATGGTGAAAAGATAGCAATGCATTTTAGTTCCAAAAAAAATTGTAGATTGCTATTATAATGGAGTTATACCAAGTTGATGCCGATTCAATCAATAATTATTATACCTCTCAGTCGCAAACACTAATGGAAAAGACAGTGTCAGGTGGAAACAATTGAAGTTTTTGACAACCATATAATGGTGTTGTTCCCAGCATGCTAATCTGGCCATATTGATAAAGAGAATAACTATAGACAAAAGCAATCGTTTCATATAATCATGAATTACATTTTTGGAATCTATAATCACAAATTTAAAGAGTTTTGCATTTTAGCATCTCGTGCAAAATCTCTATACATCATCCATACTCATACATTTGATATAACTAGGTAATTCGAAATCAAAGATATTTGTTTTTTTAATAAATCTTGGTGCATAAAACTAAAAATAAATTTTAATTTAAAATCAAATTAATTATTCCAATTGCCTGGTGTTGATTTCAAGTTGATATATAAATCCCATTATTGCTGGTGAATTGAATTTCATTTACATAAATACATAAGATTTTTTTATTTTATTTCAATTCTGGGTGGTTTTATCCTACATTATGCATCTTCTGTAAATTTATTTAGTCATTCTGTTGTAAATGACGTTTTAAAATAAATTGACGTTTTTTGACCAATTTAAACATACTGATTTCAGTCCACAATACCTTTTTTCCTACAGCATTCTGTAGTCAATGAAATCTGCAGTATTTAATTCCCGACACCTATAAAGTTGATAGGCATGTAATTGGGACTCATTGCCCTGGTATGAATGTATGTATGTATGTATACTAATATGGATCTGCTTCTCCAAATTACTTTTTTTTTCTCTCTTTCAATGCATGCATGGCGTCACTTTCATTCTGGGTATGGCCTATAAATGTCTTCTATGCCATCTTTTGAATTGGCTGCTTGCATTAATAGAGAAGTAACAAATATTTTTTTTTGACCTGCACAATTATGTGAATATAATAATACTTTTAATTTGCTGATTTAATACTAAAATGACATTTCGAGATGACATCAACGCTTTATTACAAAAAATTTTCATGTTGCTAAAAGCATAAAACGTTATTTGGAGTTGTGTGTTTATGGAACTTAAAGATTGTTTAAGGTTGTTTATTTCCATATGCAAACATTTGTTTACCGAAAAAATGTTTTACAAATTGCACTTCAGTGGAATGTTAGGATAACGGTTTTTGAATATAATGGGTAATATAGCTCAACGCATCAAATTTTATGACTTATCATTCTATCAAACTGAGCCATCTGTATGTAGAGTGGTCAATTACCTGTTGTAGTTAGAATAATTTGTACAAATATAATAAATATATACAACTAGTATTGCTACCCGGCTTCGCTCGGACCAGTTTGGGATTATGTTCACCTCGGCGCGTAAATTTAGACGGGCCAAGTTGAAACAACTTTTTTCAAAATTCAAAAGTCTAGGTCAATTAAAATGGAATTAAAATGAACATTTCAGACTGGCATTGACATTTCACAGCCCCTTTCATATATTGACAGCCCCATTCTCGCCCATTAAAATCTTCAAATTTAAGGAAAAAATCTAATTTGCTGTCAAAGAAATGTCAAATAATACCTTCACGTAAATAATAAACATTATTATATTATACGATATATATCAATAAATTATTATATTAATAAAAGCCGGGAAAAGTTCAGTAGACGACTAATTTATTACATTTTGACTAAATGTCTTCGCCGATAAAAATTCAAACATATTTTCTTTCATATTCGTTTTTATGGCAACTTAATGACCAACGATGCAAAAGAGAATTACAGACCCACAGACATACATACGCCGTTTCGGTTTTATATATAAGATAAGATACTGTTTCCTATTAATTTTTGTCCTATACAAAAGGTTAAATTCGCATAAGTCTGCAGCCACTCATTTAAATCATATATATTTTGTTAAATTTGCAGCACTGTCGTTAGCTGAGGCCGGATATGATGTATGGTTGGGAAATCTTAGAGGAAACCTCTACACACACCATCTTACAATATCTAAAACAGACCCAGAATTTTGGAACTTTAGGTGGGTTGAAATAATCATTTTCTCTTTATTGATTATTTTCATTAATATCAATTACTTATGTACTTTTTATCAATTTCAAAAATTTTTAATGCTTTATCATTAAATACACGAGTCTTTAATACACTTGCAGTACCCAATAATCATTATTGAAACGTATTTAAATTGTTGTTTCTACTAGTATCGACCATCACGGTAGCTTCGATCTGCCAGCCATAATTGAAATGGTGCTCTCCGAGACCGGGGCCCAGCGCCTACACTACGTCGGTTACTCTTTAGGTTGCACCAGTTTCCTGGTGGCTTGCAACGAGAGACCTGATATTGCAGCTAAGATTGCATCGTTTGTGGCTATGGCTCCTGCAATAAGCATAACGAAGAAGCTGAGGCCGTTGGCGAAATTCGTTTTCGATATAGAAGTGCCGGTAATAGTGAATAACTTACATGTTTTGTAAAAGTATATTTGTTTCATTTCAAAACCAGTAGTAAAAAAACGACTTCTACTATTTCATGCAATACTGAATGCAAAATTCTATGATTTGAGTTATACCTGCTCAGAGCAGTGTCCAAATTTTGAATTTACCTTGGTTTGCAATATCCTCCAGAACATTGTCAATAATATTAATTCATGGAATATTTTTATCATCAAACGTTTGAATTGTAAAAGTCTCAATAGTTCAAACATAATAAGATGTTTCCAGTTCAATCAGTGTTATATATGTATGCTATACAAGCTTTAATTGAACAACATTAAATATTTCAGAGGCTTTTGCATGATGTAGGCTTTGACCGATTCGCTATTGAGGTAAATCTACAGATGTTACTGGCCTCATCGCTTTGCGCCCCAAGGGATTTTTCTAGAAATTTCTGCCATCAAATATTACATCCGCTAGTAGGGGAAGATTCTTCTCAGGTTGATTGGGTAAATATCACATATTCACTATTGACAAATAATATACATGTAGGTGAATCAAACTTCTCAGTTATAACGAAATAAAAGCTTTGCATATCTAAAATTGAAATATCTAATGACTGCATATCTAAAGAATAAGTGTAATTTTTTTCGTTCAAGGAAAAATATTTGGTTATCTTCGCAAGGTTTCAGCCGACTAGTCTAAGAACTGTTGTCCAATTTATACAGTCTTTACTATCAGGTATACATATATTAAATTTAATAAGTATGCTTTCGTATAAACACGCCCAAGTTAAACTATATTTTGGACAATATTAACCCTTTGAGGAGTATCGCTGCACGTAGGCGGCGGTAATAGTCATCAATTATCTGTTGCCATTCTCATATTTTTCATTGAAATGTTATTATTTTTTCATATATTGAAACTAGACATCAATCATTGATTTTTGGCTGTCAAATTATTTTTAATATATGTTTCAAATAAAGAAACGAATTTTATAAAAAGGTTACTATTTGGGAACAAATCTGTGGCCATATATTATTGAGCATAAAAAATCATTTCGGTTTGATACGCTCTCTGGTATTAACACCAATAGGGTAAACTACACTCTAGAGATGAATGCAATAAAGATCCAGGCTCGAATTGGAAGTAAAAGCTTCTCGATAATTATTTGAAAGTTATAACGAATTATTTCAATTAAAATTTTAAATTTGCGTTTTAAAATTCCGAAAAAATAATTACACCACTCAAAGGGTTAAGTTCAATGAAGAATTAATTTTAAAAAAAGAAAGACATAAAATTTTATACAATGGTAAATTATGAATATTATGATATGGTATTTAACTATTTTCAGTCCAACTGAGAAAATATGACTGGGGAAAACAAGGAAACATGAAAATGTACGGCCGACCAACTCCAGAAGCATACAACAATTCAGCCATCATTGCTCCAACACATATATTCTATGGATTAAACGACATGCTCATTCCTCCTGATGTAAGGAAGTAACGCTTATTTTATCATAATCAATATCAGGATTGATTAACTTTTGTTTCACAGTTGACTTGGCCTAAAGGATTGAAAATGCAACTTTCAATTGAATATGGTAAAAAATAATCGATAAGGATGCCACATATATTTTTTTTTATTTGCTTGTGTTTTATCTAATTAGGTAAACTTTTAAGAGTCAATCAACTGTTTATTTGTAAAATTTCTTTTTTGCTACTTTTATTCTATCTCAGCTATTTTTATAATTGAAAAAACTGACTAATTATTTTTCTTCGAAAAAGAATCAAAATTTACAATTTAAAAATGAAACGTTTACATTTTACAATATTCTTGTATTATTTCCAGGGGGTGTTGAGGTTTGCCAAGAATTTACAGAAGACAAATCCTGCAGTGACAATGAAGCCAATCAAATACCCCACCTTCAACCACTTGGACTTTATGTTTGCTAAAGACGTTCAGAATCTAGTCAATACCAATGTCGTGGAAATGGTGAACCATTTCTCCGATATGGAAAATTCTTAATTTATTTTTAGCTTGATGGATTTATTTCCAGTGATAAGAAAACAAATGCCACCAGCTCAATTGTTTTTATAAATATAACAGCTTTCCACTAATAATTGATTTGAACACCTTAAAAGTGGTACATATATGTAATAAGTTAAAAATACATTTTTACTCGTAACGATGATACTTGTTAACTAATGGCAAAACTAATCAAATTGAGGTGTCTAATAACAGCATCAACAGCAGATTGCAATGAAAATAAGTAAAATAAAGTTGGACAGTTTCTTCTTCTTGATTTGAGGAATCTGTTGCATGTGGGCTGACTGACTTCTGTGGAGTTAGTGGAAAAAAATTGCTTCTTATGCTGGATCAAATCTTATCAAAATCATCAAGACTTAAAATAATAGATGCACAAACTTAATCATCTTCTGCATACTATTGAGAGTTTAATCATTGTTTTTTAATAGGTTTTTGTTGAAGCTTTTCAAGTTACACATTGCTACATACTGTTTGAAATGAATTATACATGTAAATATTTTTTATTTGATTTTGACAAAATGTGGTCGAAATTTTATAGTGAACAAATAATATTCATGTTTTTCCCATTTCAGTCAAATTTATATGAAGTCTTTTGAAGAATTTGATTATCAAAACACTATCAGGGAAGTAGATAAGAATCAATTTATAAATAATTGGAAAGTAGTTGTAAAATTATTAAAATATATAGAAGCTTGTCTGCATACCAAATTTAAATGATAAAATAGATTGTAATTGTTGACACTTTTTGAGTGGGGTTTAATTAATCGATTGCATGATCCAGCTTCAATCAGATAACGCAAATTGTTTATTTTTTATTATATCATATTTTTATTTTGTTTGTATATTTTTGCATAGCAAATATGTATCGAGAATGTTTCCAGTATTCAATGAATATTAATGCTGACAAACTTAGGAAAAAAAGTATCATTCAAAATTGTGTGCGTACACTCAGCTTCTCGGCGACCGCAAAGGAAATAAGCCAAGGCCGTGCCAAAGAGCTTGTCCTATTATATGTTGGAAACAAAAGCACTAATTGCCATGCTTTATCGGATTATTTAATAATAAAAGAAATGCACGATTTTACATTTAAGATTTAGATCAGGGATCTCAACATTTTTAGGCTCACGTAGGATCCATTTTACTCCTGAAAGGATTTTTGCTGCGTGTTCGTTTGATTAATAACCAACTACAAAAAAGAAACTTAATGATAATACAAACTGTGTTTATCATAGATAAATTTAAAAAAACACCGCAAACATCCTTGTGACAGAAGTTGCAAATTATTTTTCTATCTTCTCTTAATGGTTTCTTTGATAAATTAGCAGAAAATACTTTGAAATTAAAATTAAAGCATAAAATAATACTGTGTCTTCAATCTTAAATCTAGAACTTGATTAAAGGTTTGAAGAATTCAATTTTTTAAACTGTTTCCATTTTTGTCTTCCATTTTTCAGGTGGATGAATGAATTTTCTATAAAATGAAATTGAACAAAAAGTTACACAGTAGAGTAAATAATTATATACCATACTGTATAAACAATTTTGAAAGATTTCATTTCTATTCCATAATTTATAAATATTTCATAGTTTGCAGAAACATGTCACTACGGCGGCCATCATTAAATATTTGTTTGGTGGAATATTACTATGATTACAAATAAAACTGTATCATCAACTGTTTGTTGACAAAACTAAGTCATAAATAAACATTGAGACAAAAATAAAAATGCATATCAAATCAAATGCATAAATGCTAAAATTGCAACATATTTGTTTAAATGATTTTATGGAAATGGAAAGTCATAGACAATGTGTTTTATTATTTTTTCTGACAGTTTTCTTTTTTAAAAATATATTTACAAAACATCGAGAATAAAATTTTAATTTTCCCTCAGTATAACATGAAGGAAGTGCTGAATACTACTCATCACAAGCACTACAACTAGCTGTAAAAATATTGCTCAGAATATAACTATAGTCAGCGAGGGTGGAATTGACCGTGCATAATACGTTCACCTCAATGTTGGCAACAAATTCAACCACAGCTAGACCATGGTATTTGACAAGTTTTTGGTCACATTAATCGTTGGCACAAAATCAGTAGACAAAAATTTGTCATGATGGGGAAAAAGCTGGGAGAAACCTAGAGAAGCAGAATAAGTCGCTCATTTGCATTATAATTTCATCCATAATTTTTAAATTAGAGACGAGAGAGGTGTGATCAAAATTGCAAATAAATCGTTTTCATTGAGTAAACATAACAGCAGACTTTCTGCTCTATTTTTTCTGGATATCGAATGATCAATGGAAAATTTTAATGCCGGCGAATTAATCAATGGTATGAGATGGCTTTGCTGTCATTTAATAACAAGATGGTGATTTTTTTAAATACAAAAAAAATATTAATATAAATAATTTTTCAATTGAAACTGACCTTGCCAGGACTTGGAACCTGGGCCCACCTGATCGATATGGCAAACTCTTGCCACTAGACCACAGGGACTGACAATGACGACGGTGTTATATTAATAGTTGATAGATTTTGACTCATAGCTTTCTAATATATAAATTCAAAAATTTGAATCCTTTAAATTCATATTAATTTGGTGAGGCTATTGATGTCTGCGATTAGGATAATTATTGATAAAAATATGTTTTGACAAATGATTATACAAAGCATGTAGTATATATTAAGTACTTTCATTTACATTTGTATTGCATTTTTTTACATACCTCCGATTTAAAAAAAATCATTTGTCAGAATATTTGAAATAGGAGAGGTTGCTCACCACTATTTCATTTGTTTCCTATAGGTTTAAGCTTCCCAAACTCATGCATTGATAATTGTTTTGCAGTGTTATTAATAGTATGAAGTTTTTTTGTACCTAACATTACCTAGATGAGATATTCTTACGAAGTTAACATGTTAAGGTAAACTTTATCCAGATATTCTTTTACAATTCAAATGCATGTTTTTAATTTAGATTATGTTTCAAATTATATACAGCAGAACCTCGATTATCCGGACTAATTGGGGATGAAGATGGTCCGGATAAGGACAAATCCGGATAATCGAAAAAATCATAATTGGCAGGAAAAGGCAATTATATTCATAATAAATCATTTTTATTTCTTTAGATTAATACATAGCTTTACTAATAAATTTATTTTTATTGAAAAAATCAATTATCGATTTCTGCTTAAAGCTAGCTTTTCTTTTCGATGCTGCCAAATCACGAATACTTTTAAGACACATAAGTTGTCTTGAATAGCACTCTTCTTGACTCTCGAGCCAGTTCATGGCGACATATAAACACTGAAAAGCTTCAGAATGTGTAGGACCACCTATATCTCCCTCCTCACAAATCTTTTCTACGTCTTCTTGAACTTGTTCCTCTGAGGTTGATATTTCTTTAATTATTTCGTCATCATTCAAAATTTGGAATCCAGGATCGTTTGCATCGCAATTTAACCACTCGGTTATATCTTCTTCGTCGCATTCAGCACATATTGAAAGTTGTGTCATTGCTTCCGCAAAGTCTCCTCTATCATTTTCTACTTCGTTATTGGAACTTACAAATGGTCTTTTCAAAATTTTGTTCCATGATTTTTTCAAAGTTGACACATCTAAAGAATTCCAACATTCTACTGCCATGTAGCAACAATCTTTCAAATTTATTTTCTTGTGAAAGCTGATAACTGTTACTTCATTATTTTCATCTGCTAGCAATAATCGTCGATTATATCCAATTTGTCTTTTAATGAAACTACGACACGTTTTCTTTTCGTTGACATATCGGTAATATTAAAAATAAATATTTAAATCGTGATCAATTTTTCAAGAAACAAACGTTCAATGCGTATCGAATTTGGACGATGACTGACCCATATTTTACTCAGGACTTATTGTTAGAACAAATGCAATGATTAAAATATTAAGACTGCATTCCATCACGTACGTAAACAGCGGACGCAATTTGCCACGTACATATCACAAATTTTTTGAAATATTTTTGTTTATTTTGACCAATCCGGATTTTCGATTATCCGGATAATCGAGGTTCTACTGTAGTAATGAATGAAATACATTGTTTTGCACTTTATCTAATGAAATAATATAGTGAAACCTTACAATAAATTTTGATACAGATTTAAATAAAAAATCATACCTTTGCGGCAATCACAACCACCTTATTGGTAGCAGTAGATATAGGTTTTCCTGGAACAACAGTCCGACCACAGGGTACAGATCCTTCTTTAATTATGCCTTTATAGGGTTGTACCAACACAGATTGAATATATGGAGATTTGGCTCCATCTGGAAAAAAAATATAAACACTTGGTATCGATATTATGAATAATATAT
This sequence comes from Himalopsyche kuldschensis, assembly GCA_028554975.1. Lineage (NCBI taxonomy): Eukaryota > Metazoa > Arthropoda > Insecta > Trichoptera > Rhyacophilidae > Himalopsyche > Himalopsyche kuldschensis. Next base: position 3,886,779 of record JAHFWI010000036.1, read on the forward strand.
TGTTTGTTGAATTGACATTTAATTGTAAGATCTCCTCCTTATGATTAGATAGAAATATTGTACACAAAATATATAGATTTATTCGCCGGAGAAGTTAAAGGTTACACCATAAATACTCACAAAATCTATTGTCAGATTTCTCTTGATTTTGAGAAATGCCATGTTTGTTTTGACAAAAAATGACAATCAACTGAAAATTTATGATTGGTTGACCTGAGCTAAAATTAATGTATAAGTAATTACTACATAATATAAAATGATTGAATATTTATTTGAATAGATGGAAACAAACTCAAAAATAGAAACAAAAAAATCATAAAACAACTGAACATATGAAAACAAATGAATGTTAGATTTAGTATAAAATAATTATTTTTTATTTGAAAATGGAAATTGTTGCTTGAATTATCAATAAAAATAATTATTACTTAACAGCTTGCCAAAAATCCCAAATATATTTATTGTTATTCATTATATTTTAGAAGTAAAACAAGTGTACTTCGCATATTACATTGATTTTAATAGTTCATTTAATTAACAATATAGCAGTGTAATAGAATATTTGCATAATGAAAATGGCTTGTCTGCTATACTCTAATGGTAAGGTGAATGCCCTGTCTTAACACACATTTGATTGTTTTAAAATATAACAAAACAACTGTGTTGACAAATATTTTTTCGTTAGAAGCCAATTTCATTTATTTTCTCCATAACTTCAAGGGTGAATATCATTTTGTGGCAATACATGCGAAATATTTTCCTTAACGATGGTCCCGAATAAACCATAAAGTTGTCAGGACGTAAGTTTGCACTTGCATGCGAATAAAATTTGCACAACTGAACAGATGATGCCAGCAATAAATTGCAGGAGTTAACAAGAATAATGTTCTGTAATACATTTCGGAAATCACGCCACAGTTAAGCAATTTTGTAACATTTAAAATATTTTTTAAATAGATGATTAATTTACAAAAATGGCGTTCCATTGTAAGGGAAACACAAAATTCAGACTAAATAAAAACCATGATACCTTTGTTTGCCATACTTCCAATTGATTATGAGCATCAAAAATGAACCCCCCGATCATTTAAAAGCATTCCCTGGGTGAATTATTCCATAAGTTTTAAAATTTTGCAATACAAAATTTGTATACAATCGACACTTATAAAAATTTACACTTGAGAAAAAACATAACCTACTGGTGTTGAATTGCCAACTTCACATGAGATCGCTTGTCAGATTTATTTTTGTTTGGGAATTTGTATTTTATATTATCATGTTGCTTTTCTGGGTATCGTTGCCTGAAGCAAACTAGACATCTTCTCTATTCACATTTTTATTACGTAAATAATAAAAATAATTTATTGGCGTGAGGAGAAATCCCTAACAAAAGAAAAGTGCTATGAAGATAAAAAACCACGCCAAGTAACTTATAAAACAACTTCAAATATGAGAAGATTAATATTTTAAATCAACTTCCACAAAATATTTATTTTTTAACCACATCCACTCCTAACTTGGAGCATATGGACTCCTTACGGTATTTATCTCGAAGGATAATATGAGGACGATGACAGGACTAGTGATGAGCTAATCGCTCTCGCTATGCGCCGCTTTGAGGGATCGAAATCGTTTTTACCTGCCTTTCCTATAATTTTTAATTAAATTAAATATTAACCAACCAATCCAGCCAAATGCCAAATATAACATTTTATATGCATAATTAAAAAAACATATTTCAAAAGTTTTTCATGACTGACTCCAGTCAAAACACCGCGACGACTCCAACTTCACGCCTTGTATTAATTCCAAATATTTGTATCTTAAAAATTTTAGAATTCTCTTCGTTTTTCATTTAAATAATTTAATTAATATCTCAATTTAGTATTGATTTATCATGTTACTAATTTGAATAATATAAACCAAATCAATGTTTTAGGTTGTATTAATATACTATGATGCATGTTTATAAATCGGCTTAGCGTCTTAATTCATTAAATTTTCATCAAACTATAATTATTAGTTCTCTTACATTGGAAATTAGTAATATTTGAATGGCTTAATATATTTTAGTTTAATCATTCTTACACGTCTAATCTTCTAATCATTATAGAATTTTATTTACCTCACTAATTTTACCTTGATTTTGGCATGTTAAAATTAATATGACATTTAAAATTTTGGTTGTAAATTTTTCTCTAAAATATTGAAAAATTATTATAATATAATTATGTAAGTAAAACAGTGCCTTATTACAATTTTTAGAAGATAATTAATTTGAAATTCGAATCAGTTCAAACATCTAACTTGCGCAATAATATTTGCTCACGGAAGAAAATTGTATATTCAGTAATTTTTGCACTATTTTTGTTTTTCTTATATTTATTGTCTATTTAGTTTTAATAATTTGGGCATTCTAATAATTTACACGCAGCCAGGCATTGTGTCAGTTATTTTCTAAAACCAGTAAAAGCTTTTAAATCTTATAAACAAATACCGCTCTATTACTTACACTAACACGTTGAGACAAACTCTTTTTTTAAGCTTTTATAGCTTATACCAAAACGCATAATGTTACTTTAGCTTCTTATTTACAATCTGTGCAGTTGTCTATGGAATACACACGGTAAAAAGCGCTGTGACAAATGTATAAAGATGATGAAGGAAGACGCCGTTCTTAAGTGGAAAAAAGTGTATAATCCGACGGGTCCCCAGCCGAGACCCCGCCACGGTCATCGGGCTGTCGCCATAAAGGATCTTATGATAGTGTTCGGTGGCGGAAATGAAGGTATCGTTCATGAACTGCACGTATTCAACACGACCACAAACCAGTGGTTCGTCCCAGTCACGAAAGGAGACGTCCCGCCGGGATGCGCTGCATACGGCTTCGTGGTTGACGGGACGCGGCTGCTCGTCTTCGGTGGAATGGTCGAATACGGGAAGTATTCGAACGACCTATACGAGCTGCAGGCGTCTCGCTGGGAGTGGAAGCGGCTGAAGCCTCGGCCCCCGAAACTTGAACCGCCGCCTTGCCCGCGGCTCGGTCACAGCTTTACGCTCCTCAACGGGAAGGTTTATCTTTTCGGGGGCCTAGCTAACGAAAGTGACGACCCCAAAAACAACATCCCGAGGTATTTGAATGACCTCTACACCCTGGAGCTGTTTCCCAACTCTCCTCAAGTGACGTGGCACGTCCCCGCTACGCGCGGGCAGGCACCACCTCCGAGGGAGTCTCACAGTGGCGTCGCATACGTCGATAAAAATACAGGCCGCTCCTCTCTCATAATCTACGGTGGAATGAGCGGCTCTAGGCTCGGTGACCTTTGGATCCTGGATGGCGAGTCCCTAAGCTGGTCCCGACCAGAGCTAGGAGGGCCTGTACCTTTACCGAGGTCCCTGCATACTGCAACTGTAATCGGCAACTACATGTACGTGTACGGCGGCTGGGTACCTCTCGTGTCGGATGAATCCAAAATATCCGCCCACGAGAAGGAATGGAAGTGCACCAACACTCTCGCCTCTCTCAACTTAGATACGCTCAGTTGGGATGGAATGTCCACTGAGAAATATGAGGACTGCGTGCCTCGGGCGCGCGCTGGACACAGTGCGGTGGCTATTCAGACACGTCTCTACGTATGGTCGGGCAGAGATGGATACCGCAAGACATGGAATAACCAAATATGTTGCAAAGATCTCTGGTATTTGGAGGTAAGCCACCCTGCTCCCGCTGGAAGAGTACAACTGGTGCGAGCTGGCACACAAAATTTGGAAGTGAGCTGGCCACCTGCCAGCACTGTCACCGCCTATCTACTACAGATTCAGCGGTGCGGTCGCGTGCCCGTCAAGCCTGCTGCTCCGGAGCCCCCTCCTCCGTTAGTTGCTCCGCCACCTCCCGTGACTCCGACGCCTGTCGCGGTTTCCCCGGTCCGAGCGGAACCCATTCGGCCGGCTCCTATTTCACCCGCTCCAGAACCAATGATAACTTATCAGACAAACCTTGCCAAGGCAGGAGTGCGATCGCCGGTAGGCATCAGTCAACAACCCAAACCGACAGCTATCGCTCGTCAGCAAGGACCGACGCGAGTTTCTGTGACTGCTGCCTCTGTTGCTGGAGGAGTCCAGAGAATAGTCAGTGCGCAGCCAATGATTGCCCAGCGAACAGTCGCTCAGGTTTCTCCTGCTGGCGTTCCCCGCTATGTACAAGTCAAAACGGGAGGTGGTCCCGCAGGAACACCTGTCAAAGCGACCGCCGGAGGGGTACCCCTCAAACTTGGTACAGCTCCGGTGCCTCTAAAACTTAGTGCGGCTGGCATTCAAGGCAAGATGACTACTGGAGCGACTATATCTGGCAGAGTGACCACTGCCAATGTCCCGATTAGATTGGGAACCGGAGCAGTCCCCTTAAAAATGACTACAACCGTTGGCGGAGTTCCGATAAAGGGTACAGTCGGCGGTGTCACTGTTCAAGGGGGCGCAGTCACCCTGCAAGGAAAGACGACAGCGGGCGGCGTACCTGTCAAAATAAGTCCGAGCGGAATGCCTGTCGTCGGGGGTGCGGGTGGCATTCGCCTCGCAACAGGGCAACCCGGTATGCACATGAAGACGCCTGTCTACAAAATTGTCACCGCACCTAACAAAGGAACGCAGATGATCAGCGTAGACGGCAGCCAGTTGCAAGCGACTCAGGCTTCCCCTGTCGTTACTTCAGGAGGTACCACAGTCCTGCGGCAAGGAGCCGGCGGAGCTTCATTCCCAGTCATCATAAAAAAGTCTCCTGGAATGGGAGGGCAGTCGACAGGGCAACCGCAGTACGTGACCTTGGTGAAGACCTCCACCGGAATGACCGTGGCCACCGTCCCCAAGGTTGGCATGGTCCAGAACAGGTTGCCGGTCGCCGTATCTGCTGCGGGTCTACAAGGGCAAGGGGTATCCCCGGGAGCGACACTCGTCAAGCTGGTAGGCTCTGCGGGCGGAAACAGAATCATCACTCTCCCTTCGAACGTATTGCAGCTGAGCAAACCTGGACAGGCAGCCGTCAAGCAAACCATCGTCATATCAAAGTCGGCGAATCAGCCTGCTCCCGGGGACGGGTCCCAGCAGTGAAACGCTCCATCTCTCCGCCCGTGACGGACTTGTTCAAATGTTTATTGTTCTGTCGAGCCTCGTAACCGGACGGCTCTGTTCAATTTCGTCAGCTGGTGAACGGTCGATATATATGGCTAAATGCCGTATGCCGAAAACAGTGAGACTTTCGACTTTTCAACTTTAGTGTATATTGTAAATGAATGTATTCAAATAAGCTTATCCAATATTTTTTGGTTTCTGTTCTCTCTTACGGTGGGTGATGTTATTTTTGTGTTTTCCTGGTGTACAGAAACTTTTGTATCCTAAGATGAAAACTAGCCATGCAAATATTCTTCGACTGTCTGATATTGGACAAATTGCCTCAGATCTATTTGTGTTCAATTTTTATCTAGACTATAGACCCTATGTCATTTTAATGTATTTATTGCACATCCAAGCGGCTGACTATTGTCGTAACACATTCTGAATAAGAAATAATTTCCTAATGTGAAAACAATGCATAAAAAACTCAATAATATTTAATATGCCATCTTATTTGGCTTTATATTATTCTTGTGACAGCTGATGTCAGTATGTGTTGAAATAAACTCTAAAATGCTAAAATATATATATATATATAGTTCCGCTGCGTAGCCATGAAGCTAAACAGATGAATCATTGAAATATCAATTTATAGGTCCACTGAATTTAATATAAATGTCGTATGAGTCGCAGAGATATGCTGTACTGTTTCGGACGGTAAGATGCCCCTATGAAATATTCTTACATATGTTTAATGTGATTGAAAAGATTTAAAATTCTTATATTCTTAATATTTCTCAGTTCATTTTCTTTTTCAGATATTAGTCAATAGAAAAAAACAACCCTGTTCTGATTAATATTTTGGTCTAATGTTATCAATCAATACGCTTGAAGTGTAAGAAATTTTATATCTATGATCCCTGAATAACTGGGGGTGTAGGTTATCAAAAATCGTGTGGTTGTTAAATTTGCTGTCATTGAGACTGGCATTTTGTATAATAAAAAAAAGAGGCAATATAAAGAAAGTATTTATTTTAAACTGTCACTAAACACTAACGTATTCTTTTTTTGAAAACACACTTCTATCATCTAGAAAATATTGTGAAGAGATATTTTCGGAAAGAGAATGACATTGAATCATTCTACCGTGAGAGAAATTATTAGATACAGTGAAAGCAACTATGTTTAGTAAGTAATCTCAATTGTTAAAGAACACACCTGATTTTTCCGAGACAGCAAACTCTTTGATAGAATCAAAATTCAACCAAACGATAGTTTCATCTGTTTTTTGTATCAGTCAAACATACTCACTATTGGAATAAAAGCACTAAAGACAGTTGTTTTCATTATATCATACAGACATGCATCTCGTGAGATAATTATCAAAAGTGTACTTTGCATAAAGAAAGAGCAACAATATGAATCATGATGTTACATAGTTCTATTACCTTTTATTAAAGCTCGTATTGCTTTGAGATGGCTTCGTCCGTAGAGTGTCAGAACAACATGTTGCAGATGTTAGCGCTGTAATGCGGTGACCGTTAATTAGATTCATTTTTCTTCACTTTCAAGGTTTTAGTTAACTGTGGAAAGGCATATATTTTAATAAATAAAACACAATGTCTTTGTACTTATTCCACATAGTTTATAAAGGTACCGGTTTTGCTCATCGCGAGAATTTCTCAATTGAATGCCCATGATGGGTAAAACTGATCCTCATCTTTACAAAATATGTTGTTTGATACAAAAATGTGGTTGTATTTATTTGAATACATTCCTCTTGTTGAATATTTTTAGTAGTATATTTTTTTTTTACTAATAACAACTTTCTCGTCATATATGAGTGAAATAATTATTTTTGGCTAAATTACCTGATAATTACTACCTTGAAATACTTAAATGATTATCAATAGCTCATGTTGCACTCGCTGTATGAGACGTGCCATAGATTCAAGGGAGATAATTCCTAACGTAAACCATTTCTAGGAAAGCAAAACATTATCCGTTGATATATTTCAAACAATGCTAATTTTTTACCTTTTTCATAGACAACTTAACAGCATAGATTCGTCTGGTATCAATTTTCATCTATTTGTGAGACATGGTTTAATTTCTTTCATAGACCCAACGATTGCTGGAATCTTGTTCAAATTTGTATTTCATTCATCATTTTCACTGCAATCCTTGCACTGCTTGAAAATAATCTTCTCAACAAGGAAGAATATGATAATCCATTTTCCAGTTATCAAAACATGAAAGACATTATAGGGTTAAAGAGAATACACTTTTATTCAATCAACTTGCAATATACCCCATTTCTTACTCTGATGCTAATATTATTGTGACTTTTTCTTAATCTGGGCTTACTTGACTTCACTCCGTATAAATCTACGATGAAAGGCCTTCTCTTTATATATAAAGAGATATTTATAATAAACTAATGACATATTGTACAAGAAAATAATGCCTAAATTATAATTAAATAGTAGTTTAAGGAAGAAAACACCAAACTTCATGTCGTAATCGTTGTTTTATGTTACAAATGGTAAATTTATCAGTTTCATTAATTGGTTGATTCTCAATAATTTCTTGTAGATATTTATAAAATCATTGAAATTTATTATTTTTATTATATCACAACATATTATTTGAAGTCGCTCTTCAAAGTAATAGGACAAACTTTTGCAATCAAGTATAACAGTTGTCTTTCACCATAATCTGAATGTTAGTTTACTCAAAAAAGAGTACCTTTTTATTGAATTCTTTAAACATTTTATCTTCATGCAAATCCAATAAATCAATTTTCTCCCCTTTGATATCATTTTTCAACAAATATTATGGATTGGCTGAAAACAAATATCAATAAATATTTCCGTTCCATACAATTTGTGTATCAGTGAACAAATCTCTCATTGTTTCTTTGAATTCAAGCTTACATCCTTTTCCCTGAGATGAGAACGAGGAGCTATGACGATCAACACAAGTTGCAGGTTTTACAATAAAACCTTAACTCTTGATATTCAAAATTATTCTGCATATTTTATTTGAAAGAACATTAGTTTAATCCATAGGAATTAAATAAGTTTGAGCCACCTATTTAGAGATATAACTTGTTAAGTTTAGTTAGGTATTGATAAAAAAAATATTAAAACATTTTTTTTTAAATTTTATTTCACTTGTGCATTTCTGTCACAAAATTTGAATGTAAATTTTCCAAAAAAAAATTATCATGTAGATTTACAGATTTATCTATAATTGAGATGCCTCATCTTAAAAGCAATAATATGTATCTAATTTGACAGTAAATAAGAAATTGGATTTTATAAATTTTTTATACCTTTACAAAAATTGCTGCAGAACATGCCTCTTGAAAATAGTTTTTAACAATTCGCTCCAATTTTTCAGAAGTGGTTTGTGTATTTGTGCATTATAAGGTTATCTGTTCATGGGTATTCTGTTATCCACGGAAAGCAAAAAAAATGATCCTACATTGAGTGAACAGTTCTGAATCCGTAGCAAAACATATTTATTTGAATCATGCTCTTCCAATATTGACAGTAAAAAATGATTGGAATTAAATATCTTGAGGGTGATTTCTAAAAATGACTTCTGGATTCATTTTCAAATAATCGATTCGGACATCATATTTAGCATTCTGCTAATTAATGTATCTCATTAGTGTAAGTATTTTATATCTATGAAACCAAATAAACACAAAGTTTCATGATACAAATAATAATACATTTTTAGTACTTCTTCCTCATAAAATTTATTTGATCAGGACTGGGAACCAGTCCTGATCAAATAAATTTTATGTGGAAAAAGTACTAAAAATGTATTATTATTTTTATTATAATTCTTTTCCACCAAGTAATGACAGTGAACACCTTAAAAGTGAACAAAGTTTCATGATAATTTCTGAAAACAATAATGTTTACTGTTAACTGCAATAATTTGGTTTCATGGAGATGAAATATTTGGTCGTTGATGTCCTCGAGGCCCACTGAAAAATATTGACAAATTGTTTATTTGTGCTGTGTTACTTTTAATGTTTTCTTTGCTGTGAACTCTTCCTTAAATTGATTTAGATTTTAATATTACTGCATACATAGTCTATTTAGAGCAGCTTTTCCTGTTTGATTTGGAATCCTTTGTATTTCGTGAAGTAAAATGGAACCATGTTTTTGACGTAGCACTGAATAAAAATGTAGCCTGAGTGAGAAACACCTTCCTTTCGAGATTAAATATCTTTGATCTTCCGCAACCATCTATTATATGGAACAGCATTAGGGAAACGCTGCTTTAGAGTAAATTCTCAGAACGGTATTCATCAGACGTGTGTAATAAGGAATATCATTGATTTGCTTTTACTAATTATCAATATGAAAGATTATTTAGTATAATATTCTATTTTTCAATATAATACACAAGTATTGACACAAATATCTCCTTGTTTAGTATATTTTAATTTGACATCAGGATTCAGGGGTGGAATCGTATAATGTTTATTCCTCTATTAATTTTTTTAATTAGTTTGTACATATGTATTGTAATCTTTTATATTATTTTTTTTTATTATGCCACAAACTTGTTGGCAAACTGTTTTTGTGTGAATATAACAAATAAAAGTTATCGTAGGAATGTATTAATTATGTATAATATATTACTGGGGAATGATTTTTTTTTTGTTTTTAGTCTAAGTCAATTTAGTTGAAATATTGATATTTGACTGACTGTCAATAAATAATTCAAAATTTGAGAATTCCTTCCCATATTTTTTTGTTCCTCCAACGAATGTCAAACCCTCCAGTCGGACATATTGACAGCATATAAAGAAATGTAATTGACTGTTTCACTATTTTATAACATTAAATTAGATGGAAAATGTATATACTATTTAGAAATTACTTACATTTAGAATTTAGTTTATATTTTTAATAGAAAACTACATATTTCAAAAGAAAACATAAAGCTTCATATGAATGTTATCGTTAAGAATTTTTCATTTGAATAAATAGCTTTATTAACAACATGTTTTCTTTCAAATTAACCTGCATATGAAAATGACCATCAATTCTATGGACTGGAAACAAATCTGTGGCAAGAAAAAGCGCAAATCGGCCAAAACATTTCCAGTACTGTGAAGAGTGGTAACTCTGTCGCATGGTCAAGGTTTAATCCTTGAACAGACACTTCCCCTTTCCATCCAACTAACTTTATCCTCAACCTAAACGGGCGCTGAGAGAACAACCTCTGGACTATAATTTTCAACTGATGATTCTGCGCCAATCTTAAAAATTGGGATAAAGTAAATTTCTGATTTCATAACGAGATAAAATATACAGGATAACGGATTCTTGACTTTATATAAAAGCAAATCAAGTATCTAATACAATATTCATTTATTTGTTGGTGATGTACTGCACTAAATTCATTAACAGTGAATGCAACTGTCAAGCGAATTTTGACAGGTGGCACTAGCACTTGGCACACAGTGGATTTAGCCAAAATACTACTACAACCTTTAAAAATCTGAGTGGTGTCTTCCCCATCACAATATTTTTAAATGAAAACTTATGCTTACAAGATATTGCGGGTAGAAAATGAAAAACGTTTTATGGGAATATAATGAATATATTTTTCAATACTTGATCTTAGAATTAAAATATATCGAGACTTACTCGCTAGACAATAAAACAATCATCTTTGCTTACTTAACAATGATAGGTATACTTACGTTATTTAGAGTTGTGATGTCTATATTTATATATTAATATAACAATAAATTGAAAAGGAAACACCCGGTCGATGAAAATAAGTAGATATGAAAGTTGTCTGTAAAAATATTGTTAAACTTACAAAATTTTCGTTTGAATCATAAAGTAATATTTATGATTAAAATGTTAACTCATTGATTTTGAAACATCTTCAGTTGAGAGTCTTAGGATTTATTTTGAACTTATATTTTAAGAATGAATAATAAGGAATTTGATTTCTTTTGACAATATAAATTAAATATTTTTGTGTTTAAATCGAAGAGGCGAGAATCGGTGGATAAAAAAATACCGTTCACTAATAACTAATCGACCTTTCAAATTTCCTTACGGTTCACTAAAAACTAATAAGTTGTGGAAATAGCCACTTCGTCACATTCAAAACCAGAAAATTAATACTTCCCTTGTTCGCTATATTTCATGTGGTCAACCTTATTTAAACGATTGTAACTGATACAATGTTAAATATTTGTAAATTATGGAAGAGTAGAATAGGTATTATTCTGTTCACCGCAGATCTTTGTGTATAATTGACATTACAGGATTGGTTAAACACCAATCCATCTATTGACAGGAGTTTTAAATAATGAATTAGGCGTTGTAATAAACCATTTAAATCTTACGTGTACGTATAGAATTTCTACTCTTCCAAAGTAGTTATACACAAGCGAAATGCTTTTATCAACTGAGCCACAATCTCTCAAATATATTATATGAAAGGAAACCACTACGAGGGATATTTTACACAGCCATATTTATTTCCGATATGGACATTGAACAATAATTCGGTATTCGGATGACAGAAGAATCAATCAGCATTTCCACTATTAAGTTTTCTTCCACAAAATTATTAAATTACTTTCATCTTCAATGTGGTAACAGAATTCAAGTCAGTGCACTACAAAACGTTTAAAATGAGACACGATTGCCGAAATATTTTGATGCCAATAGTCCATTTGCATTAAATTATCTTTAATCTTTATGCTGAATATGATTTTTTTTCTCACACAACATTCAAACTGCTGAAACAATACAAAAATATTGTATATGTATCTCAAACATTTTGCGAGTTAGTTCAATTTTAAGATGGCCCTCTGCCATCTGTATACCGAATTAATTGTTATTAATCTTTATTTGACGAGACAAATCAAATCCTTTCTTTGATTTATTAACCAACAATAACTTAAATATAGTTAAATCATAACGTTAATTTAATATTATTTACTGTGATGGTAAAGAATTATTGGATGTGATGAAAAAAATCATTCTATAACATATATTCCACATTAAGTCAAACAAAAGGAAGATCGATCCTGATATATACACAATATATTTTCAAACCTGATGTTTAACTCAGTATATTTTCATTTTATCTCATAATATTCGAGTCAATTTTGGCACTAAGATAGAGGTGAACTTTGATTTGGAAATTTTCGACAGAAGTTGAACTTTTGATTAATATAAAAAATAACTAATAATTATCGACTGAAGGAGTCTTGTGGAACTTCAGCTCACAAAATTCTTCATATCACATTTCAGCTGTTAAAATTTTGTAACTCTAAAGAAAGTGTTGGGTAAAACCCAGGTCAAATGTGACAGAACGCATCAAAATTGAAATCAGGATAATTAAACCAATTACCAGAACTATTCAAAATCAAGAGTTTCCTGCAGTCTGTTTCTAAAAATAACTGAAACAAATTTTTGAAAAAAAAACCCCTGCCAAATATTTATCATACCTACTTCATCAATTTTTCCATGCGATCGAGTACCCTCATTTACATCAAATTAAAGTAATGGAACCTATCTAACATGTTTGTATGGGCACCTTATCTTTTTTTACATGGTAGTCTTTGGGACGTATCCCCCATGCAAAAAGAGGATCAGGTGCATATATGAAATGTAAAATGAACAAAATATTGTATCATTTTATGTTGTGTGGCTTGTCAGTCGAAATAATATAAAGATTTTGTACATTAACAATTTTTCGAGTTGAAAATAATAGTTGGTTTCTTCCTGCATACTTAAAATATATTCGTTTAACACACTGGGAATCTTTTACTTACACTTTCTTGTAGATGATTTTTAAATTTGAATCAAGCAACAAGATGAAATTAATTCACAATTAAATATGCGCATTCATCAACAGGTATACTTTAAAGCGGTGACTTTTGATATTCTATTTTAAAACATAAGTAATATGTATATAAAAACAAATGGAGAACAACCTACATATACAAAATGATTTTTTATAATGATAATTGATAACATAATACCAAAAAGTAAAATTAAAACTGATATCTCATATTCTATTTTGGCCGATGATAATATTATTTTGGACTTATCTCAGGATTGGGAAAAGTAAACCCTTCAAAGATATATCAACAATTATTGTAGTTTAAAGAATTACTCACTCAAACAGACCTTATATTCTAAAACATAAATTTAAAACAACAGACTATTTTTTGATAAAAGTAGTAACATAATATATAACAAATTTTATATTGTTGAATATGTTACCAAATATCACCAATTGGAAAATAAATATGCAAAGAAGGTTTTGGTGACAGTTTGGTTGTTCTTTACATATAACCATTAAAGAAGCCCCTCAAATTTATTTCCCATCAAAAACTACCCGAAGAACATTATACCAGTGGCACTTCTTTTCACCTCGTCTATATGTAGTTGATAGTTCGCACATTAATGTCACCCAATTAATTTAACTGTCTTTTTTCATATATACAAAGAGGATTGTCTACTTTATGCTTTTCATTTCGCATTAAATTTTTCACAACAATTTGTTATAACCACACAGCAGTGAGAAGGGCTGAAGAAAAAAATGTCAACATTTGACCTTGGAAACTACCGTGTAAAAAAATGACATCCTTAAATCCACGTTATATCGAAAGTAGATGGTAAACTAAATTGTATAATATAAATCAAAGCCGTCTTGATAATTCTAACATTGATATATCTAGCTAGTTTTTCGAGTATTTTTCATTAAATTTCAAGGCAAATTGATTGAAAGATTTATGTAATTTTTCCTTATATTTGAAATAAATGAACAGTGTGATGTTACTAAAGAAAAAACATAAAAATATGGTTGATATGTCTCAAAGAACAATTGTATATGTACTCTCATGACAAATCTTGCCGCTGCCAAGGTTATAGTTAAATATAATTTGAATCTTGTCTATGATTTTACGATTTGGTAATTATATTAAAGGGTCAACTCACAAATTATTCCATAAAATGGATGTGAAATGAAGTGTCATTTCAATACGATTGTTCTAAACGAATGTTATCGTGCTATTCTGTGCTACCATTTCAAATAAATAATTTACCCTTTCCATATTGTGCTATGTGCTCTTAGACAACTTCTTAATGCCATTAAAATATATGTGAGTTGACACATTAGCACAGCTTTAATTTTTTTAATGGTATATTAAATATTGTATTATTTTATTGTGATAAAATAAAATCTAGAAATATCAATGTACAACAGCGAAGATATTGTGTTTTGAATAAGTAAACGAATGATGTAATATATATAATTAGAATCAAATAAATTGATAAATATCGCTTCGATAGAAATACTGTAACATTAAATACATTATGCAATATTTGATTAAGACAAAACATTGAATACATATTTCTATACTAACATAATTTGTAATTTTTAACAAAGTACGACCTTATATCAATTTTGAGAAATATCATTGAAGGCATCTCAAACATTAAAAACAATCATCTTTTACAGTAGTAATTCTACCCAGTAAGAAAGAACGAGTGATTCATTTAATGTTCACTAGTAAATTTTTATAACATTTTGAATATTTACAGACCGAGAATAAAAATATTGTATTTTTTTTACAGAAAAATATTGTTGGTTTTTGTAAAAAAATATTAAAATAGCTTCTAAATTACGTTGTTGCTTACAAATTTATCTTTTATTATATGCTATTGAAATATCTAAAAAACAACATTTATATTTTTAAAGATAATGTTTTTATTAGCAGTTACTTACTTTTCGATTGATTTATGAAAGTTATCTGTAAAGATTACAAAAACTAAAAATATGCTGCATGCTATATGATTGATTTTTCTAAAATTGAATTGCTAAAAAAAGAATCTTTACTAAACTACATATTCTTTCAGATAGAATTCGTTTACTCATAAGTATAGTAATCATTTTAAAAGATTTATAAGTGTATACTATTCTTCAAAATAAAATGAATTTAAGTATGCCTAACAATAAACAAGTCTAGCTTCAAAACAATAACAACAGATGGTTATGATAGTGCAGCAAATAATTGATGAATTAATAAAACTATAGTGTAACTTTCAAAATATTTTAATATTTTTGTAGGTTGGTTAAGAATGAAGAGTTAAATGGATTAGTAGACTTGAAAAAAAAAATGTTGTGCAAGTCTGAACATATTTTTGAATTCAAACCAGCACATAACAAGCACACAGTGGACTATATGTTTGTAAAGTGCATTATTATATTGAATTTCCAATTTCAAATATTGTGTTCGGTTCGTAGTGTTTTCAATACTGAACCTTATTGTGAACAAAAAAATGTCTTTTACAAGCATTGCCAGTTATCTCTATAATATTGCATATTACACAACAATAAAAGTATCACAATTATACTAAAAATGGATAAGTTTTTATTTATTTAAGTATTTCCCACCGAGTACAATTTAACTCGACGAAACATGAGATACAAAACATTCCATAAATCAATTTAAACATTGAACATTTGCAGTCATGGTCACGCAACTATTTAATAATAAACATTCTTTTGATTGTTCAAACTATAAAATTCTACTTTCAGAGTTAATAAAATATAACAATAGTTTAAATGTGTCTCAGACGAAGCTTCCATAAATTGTTACTCTTTATTCACTTCGAAGCGTTCGGACAAGACAGAGACATCTGCAATTAGTTTTTCTCACCCAGCCATACCTAACACAACCTTTAACATTATTCCTACAATTCAAAATAGTCTATAGATTAATTGCAGATCTTTCAATTCTTCCCCAGTCAATTGATCAATACAACATCTTCTATTATATGCATAATTTAAGGTTTATCATAAAATTTTCTATAGAATGTTTCATCAAATTATTGCATGAATATCAAATACAAAATTTGTACAACATCTGAGAATGAACCGGCATATCAAAGCCCTTTCTTCAATCAATGATTACGGTCCGACAGAAACGTGCCAAGGATAGCCGACATAATTGATGGCGCACCTATCATAGACTCGACTGCGGTCTGTCTGGGACGGGAAGCAGGCGCTCGACTGAGCTGTCAAGTGGAGAGATTGACTCCCTTGCTCTCGGCCGTATGTCATTCTATCATAGCGGTGGGCGATTGCATTATGAGAGACTGCTGAGTCGGTGCGCTCGTTTTGCTTCTCTTGGAGGCGTGTTGGTCGGCAGGTGATATTGAAGGATTGCAGTACGCGTACTCCGGTAGCCACTTTTCCAATTGCTGGTCGAAAAATTCTTCAAGACGTTTAGCATTTTTGTAGATTTCTGAATCAACCTGTACCGATTGAATAAACATTTATTAATAAATTCAGAATGCAACTAATCAGAATCCTAGCATTATTTGTATTTTAAGGCTATTTATTTATTTTGGTGAAGCCTTAACGTAAAATATGACAATATAAGCTTTTGCCAATTGCAGTGATATATATGCTCTATACTTTGCCTGCAAGCAAGAAGGCAGTAAGTGACTGTTAACATTGAGAAAAATATTAGGATCTTACCGGGTTATAAGAGTATGCATTCCTGAACATGAGTCTGCAGTCTGCAATAAGATAGGTGACATCGGTATATTGATTACCACTACCCGGCTGGAGTTTTAACCGAATGGTGTCCAGCGCCATTGGCTGACGAATTTTTGAATGGTAATCAGTATTCTGAAAATATAAGAATTAATCAATTACTATGGATGCTAGCTGACATCTGACCAAGGTTTATTGATGGGTAGTAACAGTGGATAGTCTTTCATGGCGAGAGCAAATAGTTTACAACTAGTCCTGTCAATCATTTCTATATCTACTCTCACCAAAGATGAGGGCATCGATTAATAATCCAGTTGAGATAAACTACATTGAGTGTTCATAAGCTCCACATTAGTTACAAAAAAAATGCATGAAAAGGAATGCAATATGAATATCGCTAGTATTCATGATAAAAGCACTGATAAAAAAGATTAAAAGTAGTATATTATGTTGAATTTACTGTATGTTGCAATGGCATGTTTTTGAGCAACCAAGCTTGAAAAGCCGATGTGATAAATAGCATCAAACAAATTCAAAAAGACTAATTAGTGAATATGCAAAATGTTTATTTACCTCTAATGAGACAGGCTCTCTAAATGCAAGACTGATTTCATATTGACAGTACAATTCCAAAACTATTCTCTCGATAACTTTCTGCTGTCGGGCCGTCAGACCTGCCGTTCTCTTCTCTCCCTGACCGATTTCGGGAATGTCTGCAAAGTTTACGCACAGTAAACATTGCCAGCTCTCTGATAAACTGAAAACGAAAGAAATAAATATGTTAACTCTTCAAAAATCGTATGATATCTACACAATATGAGCAATGATATTACAAACAGACCTCAGTCAAAATTTCACCACATTACCATTAGCTTCTGGTTGATAGATTATCTCAATATTTATCAACACATTGTGACAAAATGCTCTACTTGAAAACCTAAACAACTCTTCTATAAAACTGACTGAGGTATCATTAGAAAGAATTTAGATATAGCAGAGATGATATCAAAAAATAAAAAGATTTCTGTCCATAATCAAGGGATGCTTATTTTTAAGTTTTCTTGCAGGATATTAACTAATGCTACCATTTAGATTTGAGTGGTATGTTTCTACACAGAAATACTTACTCTGGCAATTTGTCAATAGTGGGGATATGGCAGTATTGATGAAATACTTTGGGACATTTGTCGCAACACATCAGTTCTCCTCCATCCATGCAGACCGCGCACCAGTCGTCATTTGGGTCGGCAACGCTAGCATCTGTTACTGCCGCCGCTGCATTATTCGATTGCTTACCTAAGAAGCAAAATCAGATTATATTTTTAACACAAAGCCAAATATTTCAACATGTTTGGGTGACAACCATATGGTAGCAAAATCATTATTATTTAATCTTTATTTATACTTTTTACCCACATCAGGCAAACATTTAAAAGGATGCATACCTCCTACTAGTCCAGCGTGCGCCAAATGAGAAGCAAGTGGAGGGGGCGTAACAATATCAGTACTGCTGTGGACGTGAGGAGATGTCCCCGCTCCGCAAGTTCCTCCTCCTCCTCCTCCTCCTCCAGGACCACTTGTACCACTCTCCGCTAGGACCTAAAACAACGTTCACAATCACTTAAGACATTTACACTATCTAAAATGAACTATATTTTTTACAGCGTACAGAAAATCAATAAAGACCTATTGCTCTATCAGAAAAGTATAAGCTTCCATTATTTTGAGCATATTTTTGACAAAAACTGGCCATGGTTATTTAGTGCTTCCTAAGCTGCTTTTCGATTTATTAAAAGCTTAAAGCAATTTTACAATAAATTAGCAAAATTTTGAATATTTTGGTTTATAACTTTTTTAGTAAATGAAATAGAAATGTCAGTTATGTAATAAAAAATTCTAATATTTTTTTTAGCTCTGGCAATAAGAACCAGACGTTTTACTTAAGAATTTTCAAGCAATTTTTCTCATGACAAAAAATATGAACGAAGTACAACACGACTCTAATGAGAAAACTTTTGGGAGGGCAAATTCCTTCCATGGCTCAGTAATCTTCTACTCAACGCCCCAACCAACCATTGCATTAAAATTAAAAACATGTATAGACAGGCAGCATTGATTGAACTGGGCTTATTTATGAAAAAGATTTGACGATTGAAAGGAATGAGAAGAGTGGAAAGGCCTCGGTGCTCAAGATTGTTCTTTTGCTAATTAGCCATCAGATACAAAACAACATGTTAATTAAAAAAGTAATTAAAAGGGCCTGTAAACAAATTGTTAAAGTTCCCATTCATAACAGTATTTCAAAAAAAAATGTGTTTTATAAATCACCTGTACCCCGTTGCTATCAAGCTTGGCAATGGTGGCCATTAAATCATTCACGGACTCTTGACACAGCTTGTCTAAACTGTGAGACGCAGCATCTGTTGCGTTCATACCCTGAAGAAGAAAGCAAATAATTCATATCATCGGAATACTTTTTATACTAGGCCAACAGAAACAAGAACATTGAGGTGACTATGAAGTTTAATATTAATCAAATAGCAAGTCGTATTTCTCAGGTTTCAAACAGATGAATACGAAAATGAATCAATTAATTAGCAGTTATCAAAGACACATTTTTGTATAAATTGAGTTATTAGTTCCATAACTACTAACACATTTTTTTCAGCTAGCAAAAACTGCAAAAAAAAATCAACTTCATATTGAAGGTTGTAAAGAATGGAATGATTTTCAAAACGAGACATGTCCATCATTGTTCACATTCACAATGAAACCCAGGATGTTGCCATTCAATCGGACTTAACCCATTGTTTACGGTGTGCACAAATTTGTGCGTAATTACCATAGTAATTAACAAAGTGTTAATTGTAACTTATTAAATCCCTATTTACGTTAACAATCTGTAGATCATTCATATTATTTATTTTTTTATCATCAATGAGGACAAATCCAGCTATGGAAAAGTTCATTTATCAATGAAGAGTGAAACGTGGACACGTTCTGTTTTGATTGTGAACAACAACTACTGAGAAAGACTACTAATTATTTGGTTAGTTTCTAATTCGATAAATGGTCAGTTATAAATACTTATAACGGTCAGTTAAAAATAATAAATGGTCAGTTAAAATAAAAAGAACATGTCATAAATTTGCCTATTACGACCATATTTGATAAAATTCACAAGTTGTCAAACTAAAACTTATCATTTTTTAAAAATAACTGACCATTTAAATATATTACTGACTGTTTTATTTAATAACTGACCACATTCACACTGATACAATGACAGCTGACCGTTTATAATATTAACTGACCATTTTGATTTTTTACTGACCATTTATTTATTTAACCGACAAAAACTAGAATTATTTACCCATTAAATACATGCCCTACTGAAATGCTAAAGCATGTTAACATGGGAAGGATGGTGGCTTGCAATTAAGTAATTGGTCAGGTATAGAAAATCTTGAAATTTAAAAATAGTATCTGATAAACAAATCACTGTAACTAAGCTGCCAGGGAAAACTTGTGTAAGATTTTTTTGTCTGTGTAAAACTTGGTGACCTTTTCAGACTTATAGACAGACATATATAGGAAAGTACACAATATCAGTAATTGATTAAAGATTATATAAAAAGATCGCCCACTGCGCTATAGAAGAGAGATATTACTTATGAAGTGAAACATACATGGGTGTTGGGGCTAGGAGTCTTTGGGTTGGTGGAAGTCACCGTGGCCGCTGGAGGCTGTCTTCCACCCCCACTGATCGGCTGCCTGATGGTTATCTTGAAGGAAGAGTCTTGAGAGTTGGCCCCGCTGAGTGACTGCTGTTGCTGGTGGGCTCCGTATCCTGGCGGGTCCCCCGGGCCATTATAAAGACCTATAATGTGTAACAATATTATATTTGACAATGGATATTGTAAAAATATGAGGCAATTTTTAGCCTTAGAGAGAATCATGTATGGAGAGACATGTCAAAACAGCATTTGCGACATCACAGGAAGAAAAGGTCTGGGCCAGTGGCTTATCTACTATAAAAACTAAACATTGATACATGAAGGTTTCTTGGGCAGTCTCTTAGCTGGATCGAATTTCATTTTGACCTAGATATTACTGCCAACTGAGGATAACAATACCAGTATTAAAGAAACTGGGATTCCAGTATTTCAGCTGCTTTTTCAAATCTTGAAATATTAGTTTTAAAAGAAAAAAGCGACAATTGAAAATGAAGCTTAATTGAAGCATAATGATCTTTGGATAATCTCGTGTTTAGAAGTGCAGCGCTAGACGACGGAGACGGCTCTGAAGACACGTGTAATTGACACACGGGTCATTTGTTAGACACATTGCTTTGTGTTGTCCAGTTACACGTTAAAACTTAGTTCAACCTATTATTGAATTTGTAATTATATTGAAAAATTTTATGTTTTGTAATACTAGTATTAATATATTCATACATTATTGTAATCCCTTTGGCAGAATAATTTAGGTGTAAATTAATGTTGCTCCCAAGTGCAAGCATTTGGATACCGACCAAGATGAAATGACAGTGTGAGTAAATTTTGTGTAGAGGGATGAGGACAGGATGAAACAATGCTCAATATTAAATGAAACAGAAATTTAGTGGATGAGATAACAAGAGGATTCAGAGATGTGTACATCAATACGCCAGACAGGCGGACGACATGGAATAGCTATGCAATCGACGCTTTGGCCACTCCTGACTTATACTAACAGCCATTCAATGAAAATTGAATTTTAGTTAGAACAATATTATTTGAAAAGAGCTAACAAATTTTGGGGTCTTGGGATCTGGTGGTCTTAAAATCAATCAAACTAAAATTCTACTTACTGCCACTTCAAGCTCAATATTAAAAAGTAATAGGCAACTTCTCATTACAACAATTCACTTGGCACTAATGCATTATATTTGAATAAATAAAACAATTTTTTTTTCTAGCCTTTTCGCTCATTGCAAGCACTTTCAACTTTCAATATAAGTTTTTACCAAATAGTGTTTTACTTATTTAAATATCATGTGTGTCATTATTTTATTGTGAAGGAGAATGTAGGCAACATTGATCATCATTATTATTTTACACAATATTTGCACGAAAGGACTTACCTTAAAAAATTCTAGCATTTACTTAACTGGCATATCAGATTTTCAAAGTGGGACAAGATGGAAGCTTTTATTATTATAGCATTAAAAAAATATCAAAGGTTGAATAGCAAATATGTTCAATAGATTTGCCGGTTAATTTGTGGTAATTCATTTTTACCACATAATACACGAGAAAGGTGTTTATACCTGGTGGTTGTATACGGTATAGTATTTTTATTGTGCACTTTTTTTTTTAGTCAAATATTGGTTTTAATTTATTTATTTTCCACAGTAAAAACTTACTGAAGGTAAACATTTCTGGAAAGAAATGAGTTTAACATAATTGAAGAAGATTCCTACAAATATTAAAATTTGCAGCATAACAACCTGTGCTGCTTTGAAATACTATCACGGACCATATAAATAAGTTACTTTATTTTTTCATCCAGTTTAATTATTGTTTTTATTAATTTTTGTGCTTGAATAACAGAATAACAATGTGCTAATCAGTTATGATTTCATGCTAGGTTTTTACTGCCAATCCAAATTTATCCCAATATCAGATTAGTTGATACATACTAGAGTAGGATAAAAATGTCTCCCGATATCAACTCAAGGAGAAAGGACATTCTACAACATATACCCAAGAAACCAAATCAAATATATTGAAATGAAAAAATCAACATTTCATGCATGGTGTCGTCAGGCATTGAACCTGGAACCTATCTGAATAGGAGTGCTCAAAAACTACAGGGACCAATTTGAATTAGTAATTTTGCAAAAGCATACCTTTTTATTCAAATTATGATGAAAATGAGGAGTTGATGGATTGAATAACATGACACATAAAGACACGGTAACTATTGTGAAAAATGATATACACCCAATCTTTTTTTCCACAAAAATAATCTTTACTTTTAAAAAAAGTAAAGATTATTTTTTTTTGTTTTAGCACGGTTTAAAAATACTAAGAAAAATACATACGTACCAACATATTTATTTAAAAAAAAAAGCTGCACTATCACCTATTTATTCTTGATATAATATTATTCAAAATGTCCCGAAAACTAGCAGTAAATGTTCATATTTTTGAGTTCAAGAATTTCGTATTTTGAGTAATGGAACTTGTTTGTATTGGCACCTTATCTTTTTTTACACAGTAGTCTTTGGAATGTATTCCACGTGCAAAAATCAGGTGTATAATAATTTAGTTTAATATTTGTTTTCGTTTGAATTTTCTACATTAATAGAAATGAAGATAGCACTTAGAATATAAACAATATTTTTTAGACACCATAGACAAAAATGAATGTGCTCTCATTATTCAATAAATTACAAACGCCGCCGTGCCGATATATTCATATTTAAGGAATTTGGAATGAAGAGGTATATAAAACAAAAGATGGTATAAAAATAAACAAAACATATATTTAAAACAAAAATACAAATATTTACACAAGTATAACCTCGGACTTGAAATGAATCTTTCAAGGATCTTACAGATATTTTGAAACAAATCAAGCAATAGATAATTACTTCGGGTGAAGTATTTTAAAGCTTAGTGATAAACTTATGTATAATAATAATGAAAATAAAAAACAATTTTAAGTATTTGTGTTGGAGAAATAAATATATGTTTTAATAATACTTTGTTAAAGAAGTCACAGGCCTATGATAACAATGAGAATGCTGTTAGGCCATTCCGCAGTGTGAACTGAATTTCAAGAGACACGTTAGAATCAAAAAGTGGATTTAGAGTAGTTTATTACTTTTATTTACCTCAAGTAATATGAGCATTAGGGGGTAAATGTGATCATGTACCATGTGACATTATTGTCTACAATATTTATTAGTTCTTCTTAGATAATTTGATGTTTATCGAACCTCTGTTGCTATGTAGCAACCCAATCTTTCATTCGAACGGGTAAGGATAAGATTAGGAATGAGCTAGTGGTTAGCTTAAAGCTCTTCTGACGCCTCGTCTTAGGGATTTAGTGGGTAGGTCTAGGAATGACAGACCCTCAGACATTCAAGCCTTTAAATGCCAATTCATTGAAAAATTTATGAATAATAGTATACGTTAGGAGACAAATACGATCAAAGGCCGAGTGTGAAATAAGGGTTATTTTCAATCTAGTACACGTGTTTACAAGAATATGTTACTTTTAATCACTTATCACCCCAAAGTGGCAGTAATTGAAATGGGTTCAAAAGCAGGTCTCTTAAAATCACAGTGACACGGCTGACAGCCAAACAGCTTTCCACCATAAATTTCTACATCATATAACTTTTCACAAAAGATAATTTAATAATTAATTTTTAATTAAAATTTATAATATTGGATGAAAATCATTCTGTAGCGATGGAATTCTGATGAAAATGAGTCGGATGAGTTTTAAGGTTTAAATAATTCCCTTGTAAATTTAATGTTTTCTCAATTAGTCAAAGCACCATTTGAAGTCTTTTAATCAATGACTTTGAAAGAATTTTAATGCTTGTTATCACATAGCTAAAAAAACTGGTATTAGATTGCATACTTGAATGTTCAGGAAATCTCAAAACATATTTGGAATTGATACTTCTGTTCTTCTTCTATCTGTTACGATGACAGGCTGCTTCCTTTACATTTAAAAGTATTTTTAAAATATGAATCTTAATTTATATATAATTACTAAGATAATAAAATTAACTGGTTGATTAGAGAGTTGGATAATACGTTGAATCTCTTAGAGGCAATGCAAATAAAATAGAATCACTGTCTATAGAATTATCATAAATCAAAAACTACCAAGATTCAAAAAAATCTGTATATTAAAGCATCTATATACAAAGATATAGCTCAAATTATTAAGTACTATTTCCATTTGTATTCTGATGGAGATCAGGACCAGATTTAGTCATCCCGAGCATTGTCAATCAGAATACGGTGCTATAAAATGTGTTTTACTTATTCAAATAATGCTTTTCCACCAAGAAGTGACAGTCAACAGTAATAGTAACTTAAAAGTAGTTATCACTCAGCCTTACCTTTACATTATAATTCTTAAAACAGAATTATCGATACATTTTTATAAAACATAAATTATCAGGATGGTTGTTAATAATTAGTGAATTGTGAAGTCAAATAATTCGTCTGTAACAATGTGTGCTACAAAACAGGGTGAAAGATCCACGGAAAATTGGTTGCAGAAAGTTTGATTGCAGATAATCCATCGAACTAATTGAATTTGAAATCGATTGTGATGTTATTAAATTCCATGATGTGTTCAATATTATAATTTACCATCCTCCAATATATATTGTTAATTTACACTTAATTTTATTATAAATATGATGGCTGGTTTCTCTCTTAATTTTATATTATTTTCCAGGCGTTCTGATTACTATTCTCAATAGCATATCGATACATTTTTTAATAAATTGACACAATGCTTACTGAGTGCACAAATTGTTGGTCTCTGTGGCAAGAGTTTTGTCTTAGCGATCAGGTCCTTGTTCCGGCATGGTCAGATCTTGGATATGGGTGAATATAATTTTTAATCGATTTGTTCTCGACTGACTCATATAATTTCTCACTGAGTTTATCTCATATGATCAATTAAAAAATTAAGTGTGTTTTTGTTGATGCAAACAGTGTTAATTCAGAGGTAAACTGAGTTTGTGTTGTCAAAGATTATGGTAAAGATAAAAAAGTATTAGATAGATTCCCTTTGCATGTCGCCATTCCAGTTTGTCCATGATTAATTATCTACAGCCAATTTTCCTATAGAATGTTGTTGCGGATTGAGAGGATTATTATGGCTGTGAGTTCAAGCAAATGTTCTGGTCATTTTAGCAGAATAAGGTAAGCATAGAAAATTTACAAAAATTGGTGATGGTAATTTAATTCATGCGATGGTGGTGTAGGGCTGGGCAAATGCAGGTTTTTATTAGTCCAAAATGCCAAGCGGTTTAAATGTATTCTTTTCAATTATGGCAAAGAGTGAAAATTTTAGATGCATGTGAGTATTAGGCAACAACAAGATATTAAAATGTCAATATGCCTCTGTACTAAGTATAAATATGGAAAGTTTTAAAAAAATTATTTCTAAAATATTCATTTACATATCAAGATGAGTATTCAAGGAAAAATTTGTCCAAGATATAACCGCCAAGAAAATATATAGATATAATATTTCAGCAGATGTATATTTTTTGCTTATAACTATGTGGAATTTTCTTTATTACTCATGTAGTAAATACAGAACTAGTTTTCAATTGATTTAAATTTTAACATATAGTGTGATTGTTGCTGGCTTAAGTTGCTATGCTCTCAGGTTTGAACCTCAGAACAGATGAAGGCATGGATGTTTGTGATCTTTAAATTCACTTCAACCCATCCGATCCTAAAAATGAGGCGTAATGACAGCGATTAACTAAACTAGTCCTGCCCTAGTCCAAATCCTTACTTGCTCCAAAAAACTGTGGTCGAGCGAGAAGCGGTTTTCGCAGAACGACTTCCGCTGTGTTAAACTCCTATCAGGAGTCAATATTTGGAGCAGACATGGTCACTCAAAAAAAACTATGGTTACATGTGATCTACATACGAAAAACCAATTGGCAACGCTAATATTTTCTTTTTGATGTTTATTACGTTAAATAATCAAAATTATATGTATGTTAAAGTTTTATGAATTATTAAGGATTTTAGAGTTAGTCCATATTTAAAAATACCATTAATATTTGATACAACCCTTACAGTTTCTACCACCTTGCAATAGCAACTAATACAAAACCTTGCCTTATTATTTGGATCACCATAGCACTATCCCCCACCCAGGATTGTAAGCAAAACATGCACAAACAACAGTCGGAAGGTGTCTGACGGATGGACAGTATATTATAACATGGGTTCATCACCATTGACGGCGTGTTGCGGGATGTGCCATTTAGCCGCCGCAGCTGCGTGTTGCTGCTGCTGCTGCTGTTGTAGCTGTTGCTGCTGCAGCTGATACATCTGCTGCTGTTGTAACTGCTGCTGCTGTTGCTGCTGTTGTTGCTGCTGCTGTTGCTGCTGCTGGTGATGGATGGTGTGCGGGCTAGCGGCGGGTGCGGGAGGGGGTCTGGCAGCGCCCACTCTCTGACCGTACACACCTTGTGTCGGTGATTGAGTGTAAGGAGAGGCTCCTGCAGAAACACAATCGCAATGGCATTGTAGTATAATAAAAACGATTGATTTATTTTCAAATTCAGCAACAACACAAATGTATTTATGTAAGTATTACAATGCGCAACACTAAGATTTTACACATTGATCAATTCAATTTTTGCGACAACATAATCAGTCATCAAATTTGAATTGTTTGAATTTTGTACTTTTAATTCAATTCAATCATTTATTATTTGAGAATCACGCGTTCGATCCAGATAAAGAAGTTAAATGTTACATAAAAACAAGGGCGAGCATAAATTATTTTATCAAGAAATATTAGAAATAAACAGGGGAGGGGCTTGGCTTAATAGTTTGCCAGTTTTAAATGAACAATTTAATATTCCAAACTCAATATACGAATACGTTAATCGCTCTAACAATATTTGTAACTATAGGATCTTTTTTTATAAGTTGAAAATCAGTCTGAAAATAAGCCAGAAAATTGGTCTGACCTTGGTATGTCTGCATAGCCTGCAGCGCCTGTCGGCTGAACTGATTAGCTGACTGCTGTTGCTGCTGCGAGGTTCTTTGCTGCTGGACCTGTTGCTGGACCTGCTGCTGGACCTGTTGCTGAACTTGCTGCTGCTGCTGCTGTTGGATGGCTGTAGTGTACGAAGGCGACTGACTGAGAAGACCCCGGAGGTTCAGCTCGGCCGCTTGAAACCCTGAAAGGTAGTTCACTCCGTCCACTGGAGTGAGCGTCAAATAAGTATTGAAGTCACTAATAACCATTTATGAAAGCAATATAACAAACAATGAAAAATGATTTGGGGCTTTCTGAATATGCGACTTTTTTTACAAATTTTTAATATACAGCCATTTTCCATGTCAATAACTATAATACACTAACGGTAATTTATGAATTATGTAGCCAAGTGGTAAAGGTTTGCGGGGGTTTCGCAAGGAGTTTATGAGGAGGCAATTACAACAACGATTCTGGTCCGGATAGAATTAATTTTTGTGAAAAATAGTTTATTTTCACCAGATCAAGATGTACATAAGTGACAATGAGCTTTCAGACTTGGCTCAGGTTAAGAAAAAAAAAGTGAAAGCAATTTACTTAGCAAACCTCATCTTACTTTTATCCTCTTCCACAACAGTGGCTAAGCAAGGGCTATCAGGTACTTGGGTGTATATTGAATGTTTTGATTGAATAAATATTTTTGATTAAGCTTTAAATCGTTTCTAAAATGAGGTAAGTAACTTCATACTATTTTTTTGGCTAAGGGGTTACCAACCATTGATCAATCAAATAAAAGGTCGAGCAACTGAATGACATTCAGTTGCTCATAATAGTTTTATCATAATTTCTGATGCTACACATTTGCAGCAAACAAAAAAAACCTACAAGATCTGCCGATGCACTAGTATTTTTTTTAACCATGTCCACTCCTAATTTGGAGCATACTATTGTTGTTACTCAGTTGCTCAACATCTCTTTTTCGAAATGAGTAGGGATGGAAAGGATACGAGGACTAGGACAGGACTAGCTAATCGCTGTTGCTATGCGTGGCTCTTTTGGGATAAAGGTGGGAAGGGAACACAAACACACTTGCCTTTGAACAGATTTATCAACTGAAAAAATCCACTTGTACCAGGAATCGAACCCGGGCGGTCCGCCACGCAAGCCAACAACGTTGACACTGCGCCACGGACCGGACAAACACTAACAAGCACTAATATAGGAAAAAATACTGACGGGAGTTTAAGCTATATATAAATGAATAACATGAAGAGGAAGTGATGCGTTACCGGCAGTAGCCATGTGATGTGGATGCGTGGAAGATGTGACGAGAGGATGTCTAATGGCAGCGCCTCCACCCGCTCGGGCGATTGCCACCGGGTGAGGGTGGACAGCGCCCAGAGGGCCCATCATGTTGCCTGCAATTGTACAAAGCACATAAATAATGGGTCGACAGGTCTACATGGCTAACTTTAGCATATCATAATCCGACTGTCGGTTTTTTTTTGTCTCAGTTTTTTCTAATCCAACAATTCACTCACAACACCTCCAAAAACCCATATCACGTGACAACATTCAGTATCAGTAAGAAAAGCCAGAAGATGACTTTTAGCCGGGTGGGAAACGTTGTTGGCTTTTGTTGAAATGTTCGCAATTGATTTATTAATATCTGCATTTATGTCTGGAATTCTTTCCCGCCCATCCAATACCAACAGGGCATAACGAGAGTGGTTATCTAATCACTGGTTTTGTACTAACATTATCCTTATATCCATACACTATTTAAAAAAGAAAGTTTCAGCAACAAGTTACATATACATTAAATTACAAGAGTAAATGTTAAACTGACCCATAGACCCAAAGGGTTAAAATCAAATATGATGAAATATATTCACACTTTTTGTTTGACACTTTTAATTACTTTGGTAATTAACTTATTTATTAAACTAAGTCCTACGTATGTAATTCAATCCCGATTGGCTATCGTGTCCCGGCGGATTCATCTCTTATCGACTGGTTGGATATTCTTTTTTCGTATGATTGAAATAAATTTACTAAAACAAAAACAAATTTAGTTGATGTGCATTACGATAGAATAATTTTGAATTCATTGTCGATTGTTTTTGAATTTGTTCTAGTAGAACTGTGATTATATCAATACATTACATTACCAGGTGTGACCATTAATTATTTACAAACATTATAATTGGTAGAGACCAGAACCTATTTTAATTCGTGAGAAAACATGCACTCAACACTTTGTTTACGGGCTTTTTTATTTACCATAGTAAATACGCACAAATTTGGATTAAGAACTGGACATTGCAAGCTTAGTATATGTGTCATGTACATACCTCCACTGCTCTGTCTCTGTAGGTGGGCGGACATTTGTGAGAGGTGCGTCAGCTGGGAGGCGGCAGGCAGTGAGACTTGCTGTTGGTATTGCTGCTGCTGTTGCTGCTGATGCGAGGGGGCGGGAGATGGCTGCTGGGGCCTCTGTTGTTGCTGCTGTTGCTGCTGATGCTGCTGCTGTTGTTGCTGTGATGTTGATGCGAACGCTTGCAGTGCCTACAATCATACAGACCAATTGTATGTTAAATGTAAAAAGAGGTGAATATGTTTGAGGTTCTAAATGAAAAAAATGTGCTAAAAAAAAAAGAAAAACACTTTTTAGCCGTGGCTCGCAAGCGTCTCAACGTATGAAACATCAACTTTCAACTGACGATAAAACAATAAATCTCTTACGTATAGGAGTGATTATTGTTTTAAAATGAAGCCTAATTTATCTTGCTACTACTAATTTCTTGATATTGTCAAAAATAATAGATTTAATTTATTTTAGATTATTAAATAACATCCTAAATAGGACAGGTTGCTAGCCACTGCTTACATTATTTCCAATGATAGGTTTAACCCTTTCCAATTGATTGTATCTCATTAGTTATATTTTGTTGAGTTTTTGTGCTTTGAAGTTTATTTATTTATTTATTTATTTAAGAAAAAGCAAATCATGGCATTACAGCTGACGCCAATGCGCCATGGATTTGACAAATATAAATACATGCATATATATATATACATACATACATGTAAATATATAATAAAAATCACAAATTAATTAAAAATTAAAAATAAGATGAAAATTACAATAGTCATAAAAAACAGAGGAAAAAATATTATTAATATCACATTAGAAATTTTCAAGGCAGTCAACCGAATGAGTTCTGACAAAATCAACTTTTATTCATAAAATATAGTATTCGTCTGAACTCACTCACGTCAATATGAAATATGTCGACATCCGAAGCAATGCCGTTTAAAATTGTTAAAGCTCTTCCCAGTGACATTCCCATTGGCAGACTGGTTCTACCCCTTGGAAGAACAAACAACTCATGTTCACGATTCCTCAAAAATTATCAGGGACATTCAATTTAACATTCTCAAGAATGGTGGAATTCTCATTTTGGCCTCGGATAAGTCGAAAGAAATATGTTGTCAGGTACATTTCTCTTCGAGTATTCAAACTATTGAACGTGAGCATGCCTAAAAGAAAATCGGTTGGATAAAGCCATGGGTAGTATCCGTATGTCCTCAAATAGAGAATTCTCAAAACTTCTTCTGAACCCTCTCCACCATAAGAACATATTTCACACCTCTTGGGGCCCAAACAATCGATCCACTCTCAAGCCGGCTTCGAACTAAAAGAATTATACATTAGTATCAAAATTTTTACTCCTGGAAAGTCCTTGGTAGTACGGAGGATAAAGCCCAACATTTTCAATGCTTTATTACAAGTAGTCTTAATGTGATTATTGAATGTAAGTTTGCTCTCAAATTGTACGCCAAGATCTTTAACTGATGAAATCCGCGAGAGAATTCGGCCATTCATTGAATACCGACAAAATAATAATCGTGATCCCCTTGTAAACGATAAAAGATTACATTTATCAATATTAACCCGGCGCACGCGTTGACATATTCACTCAATAAAAAACCGTGCTGGCCACCTTTCTTCGAATTATGAAAGGATGTTATTCTTCGTTATATCGTAATAAATAGAGGGATTAAAAATAATTGAATTGATATTGATTATGGACAAACACATTAAGAATATGTGGGAACACTAAAAACCCGAAAGAAATACCACATGAAGCCACAATTCATTAAACAAACAAATCTCTAACAAAAAAGCAATGCTTGTCGACATGACGTATTTATTATCTTTAATTACGAACGTGTCAAATTAAGAGCCCTGCGACGAACTCATTCGATGGTCGTTGTCACTTCGAAACATACATATATTACTCGCTTAATTACGGGGAAACACATAAATAATTTAATATCGAGACAATATATAGTTCCGTCATATGCGCAGCCGCGAATGAAATTATATGTGAACTGCGCAGAGCGAGAGTTCACAAAGGAACTCAAACGAATAAGCGCACTGACGGGTAAAATCGAAAATTGTAGCTGTTCGAGAAATCGATGTTTTTATATTTAAATCTATTATTTCTGACAATCTCAAGGAGTTTGTGGTAGCAAGATAGATAAGGCAATATTTTAAAACAATAATCACCCCTGTGTGCAAGAGATTTATCGTTTAATCATCAGTTGAAAGTTCCCGTCACACAAGTCGTGACAGACGCGTACGGGCCTTGTCTTTTCCCGACACAACATCTGTGGCGTTCGTCCGCCACGGGTTAAAATCGAGTTTGTTACATCTTCCCCATTCTATTATATTGTCTATATCAGACTGGAGACGGTGACAATCATCCAAGGTGACAACCCTTAAAAAAAGCTTCAAATCATCAGCGAATAATAAGAACTTTGAATTTTTTGATGACTTTTACGATATCATTTATAAATATAGTGAACAGCATTGGCCCCAAGTTCGAGCCTTGTGGAACACCAGAATACGTGGAGAACGGTGGCGATTCAAAGAGCCCATACGTTACGTATTGTTTCCTGTTCCGAAAATAACTCGCAAAAAGCCTAACAAAGCCGTCAGACAAACCGATTAGTTGGAGTTTGTCCAAAAGTATGTCATGATCGACCCTGTCAAACGCCTTCGCGAAGTCATTGTAAGAACAGTCAAGTTGTATTCCTTTATCTAATGCCGTCGCCACGTAATCCGTGAACACCATCAAGTTTGTATCGGTTGATCTCCCGGCTCTAAATCCATGCTGTTCACCTATTATAAATGGTTCAATTCTTTTAAGTATCATGTGATGCATGATCATCTCTAAAACCTTTGCTGGCGCTGAGAGAACAGCCACTCGTCTATAATTTTCGAGTGATGATTCTGCACCACTCTTAAAAATTGGCGTAATCTTAGATATATTCCATTTTTCGGGAAAAATTCCTGATTTCATTACAAGGTTAACAAGGAAATAACTCTCATCCAATTCCTATAATACGTGGATGTTTTTAAAGCAAGCTTTTAATGAGTCAACACAACATTTTATTATTGGTGGAAAGACATTACATTGAAAAAATAAAACAATGTTTCCCTACTGATTCCACATATTTCATGAAGATCATGATCAAATTTTTCATTGAGTTGAAAATGCTTGCAATGGACAAAACTGGTCCTGATCATAATAAATTATACAGAATTAGTATTAGTTACTAAGTGTTTACTTTATTGATGATTTATGAATGGTCTCCCACTCAACATCCTCTCGGAAGAATTTGGGGATGAGGTAAAGGGACAATTTGAAATCATGTCTATCACCACAAGATCAAGAGAAAAATATGAAATGGCTACCTGTTGATGCATGGCGGCAAGTGCTGTTGTGTTGGTGTTGGGGGGAGGTTGAGGCGGGTGGTACGGTCCCTGTGATGCAGGAGGAGGTCCGACGGAGGCCGGCCGACTTCCGCTGCCTTTGGGTGGGTACACTTTTCCGTCGACTACTATAGCGCCCATCGTCGAAACCACTGCAAGATGAAAATACAAGATCGATTATGATCTATGATACATAACATCCACGACAATGGACAGATTAGTAGGGTTGATATTTAATTGAATACACATAAATAGGAAAATTAGAAAAAAGTGACAATGTTAAACTTTTTTAAGTCGGAGTCGTGGTTTTGGTAAATGCTGGAGTCAGAGTCAAACTTTTTTTACTGACTCCACAGGCCATCCTTTTTTTATTCTCGTTCTGCCCTGCTGTTACCACATTTCAAATACTTTTTTCGTCTGGTCATATTGTTGCCAATCAATGATTTAATGTAAACACAACTTCGGCAAATTAGCACTGAAACCATTTTAATTCAAACCATTCACTCATAACTAATAGTTGCATAGTTATAAATTTCATAATTATCTTACCTTTTATTAAATCGGGCACCTTTTCTAAGCCAAGATGAATTCTGACAGGTATCTCAGGATTTGGTATGTCAGCTCTCCGACTTTTAATCCGTTGTAGATGTGAAGTCACTTGCTTTTTACTGTACAATACAGCAATGTCGCTTCCCTGAAAATAGACACATTTTATAATGACAAAATAATCCGATGGTCATTTGATAATATTACTTTAGATTCATTGGGGTATTTCCTACATCTTGGTAAATGGGACCGTAGAGAGATCAATCCTACAGTCGTTTTGTGTGTGCAAAATAATGGATATTTTGGCAAAGATAAATTGTATTCTTATAATACATACAATTTTAAATAAAAGCTTTATTAGTCCATTGGTTGTAACATCTGGCAACATTACAAGTAGAAAAACCAATGTATAGTAATCTAATGTTTGAAAATTTTTCAATGTGAATGTATGATAAATAGGTGATGACTTTATGAGAAATGCGAATGATCTTCAAAGCTTTTTCTGCTTAATATTTGTATAACAACATTAGACAGCTAATGAAACAAACACCCATCCTGCCAATTAAAGTAAATTTCATCTGTCAGACGATTCATATGATTAAGTGTCTTTACACTATACCTGTTCAAGGGCAGTATTGACAAACGCAATACAATGGTCAGTGATGGCGGACAGCTGTTCCAGAGCGATCTTCTTCTCGTTGAGGGTTTTCTGTTTTGCATCACATACTTCGTTCAGTGTCAACACGAGCTGTTTACCGCGCGTATTTATCGTGTTGGTCAATCTGAAATGGTTTTATTAATGTGAGCAACATTTGTAGTGGTGATTGCCTTCTAAGATAAATATTGAAGTAATTTTCACTCATCACTCAACCTCTCTATTTTTAAAAAAAAAGTAAAGATAGAAGCTTATTGCTTCGAATACAACCTCAATTTCATTAGTATCAGATGGGTAGAAGGAAATTTTGGATACCACAGACAATCATGTATTTAAGCACAATGAATTTATGAAACTGTACGTACTGGGTTTCAACCGAAAGCCAATAACCTTCAACACTTGCCCAAGGGCTAACTATACATAAACAATCTCTTAGGTTGTGTTAATTATTATCTATTGCAGTTAGGATTTTTTGATGAGTCACTTTTTATGGTATGTTTTGATCCATAATAATGATTTCACTTTAGTACCATAGAGACACAATTCACTACACTATGGTGACATTTTTCATAAAGCAATATAAAAATTTGTACAACATAGTCTCTTTCCAGTTGCTAAATAACATGGAAACATCTTCAATAGATAATAATAATTTGAAAACGAAAGTTATTCGCAATGCTCACTTGACCACAAACTGCGTGATTTCATGAACGAGCGCCTTCTTTTTGTCGGCGATCAGAGTTTGCCGATCCTGTATAACCTTCATAGCGCTTCCCAGCAAGACTCTCTTGTAACCGACTTCAGCCAGCAAGGAGGCAATCGAGTTACGTGCGGTTGCCGCCATTTCTCTACTGAACTGGTACTGGTGGTCCCTGTGATGCAGGAGTTGACAATCGCGGCAGGTGAGTCGGTCACAAGTTACGCAGAACAATGATAACCGTTCCTGAAATCAAAACTCATCCAATCAAAATCCTTGAAGGTTATATTTTTTTCCTCTGACATATTTGCTATGGGCTTATTATTTCCAAATTATTTTTGTTACACTTTTTGAATACGACATAAGGTTTAGCAATAAACGATTATACTAGATAATTATAATTGTCATATTAACCATTTTAAGCCCACGTGGCCCCCGCAAATATATGCGAAGAATCTTTTTCACATTTTTAGCACATTTTAACGGCATTTGTTTTTTTTCCACATTTAAATGCTTTTACAACCCATATTAATATAATTTCTGTTCCATCATAAATTAACAATACATAAATATAACACTGATAAGTTAGTAAATGATAGAATAAAGACTACCGTTTTTTGAGAAAAAATGCCTTGGGTTTTTTGCTTGCACTTTCCAAAATGGTCTCGGATCCAAAAGGTTAATATAATAAGCAGAAATATAATGAATCCACAAGTTCAAAAAGGTTAAAACATATTCGATGTGAACTGCCATGCCCTATAATCAGACAGGATGAGGTTAACTACGAATATATGGAAATGTAGCCCAGTGCTGATAAAACAGTATTATGTCTAATAAAAATATTTTCTACCATGTAATGATTTATTATATTTCAATCTGGAGAAAAGCTTCAATATTTGTGAGGCACAACACATAGAAAATATTGTTATTTTGGCTGTTTTACGGCCTACTATTATTCGAGATTGTTTCTGTAAACTTACCTGAGTGTGTTCTTTGCAAAACATATCAGGGACCGTGTTAGAGGAACTATTCGAGGCCGACTGGATTTCAATGAGGGCTTCTTCTTTTGATTTTATCGTGTGATCTTTTGTGATTTTTAATCTGTTAAAAATATTCATTGATTAAATTTTACAAGCATAACACGCAATCAAAAAGGGAGAGCTGCGACTCCCACACCATATTTAAAGTTTCACCAGATTAATCATAACATATTATATAGTGAATAATTCAAAACAGATATCTCTGCACAATATTGAACATTCGGTCTCGTTGATTATAATAGATTAAGTATTGTTGACCTAAACAATACCATGTTACTAGATAAATAAATACAACACTCGCAGTTAAAATGCCTCCGTTATACAGAGAAAGGTTACCTGTGTAGCAAATCCATGTTTGGTTGGTGGAACTTCATTACAGTATGGTCAAAATTTAGTTCCGACAATTGAGGATGCCGAAATAGCGATCAAATTTACTTCATAATGTGTGGCAAACTAAAATTCGGTCGGCTAATTGTTCTCTTATCGTATGAATCTTTAACGAGTAAGAAGGTGGAGGGTGTCTAGCAAATAACTTTTTGGTGTGAATAACAACTTTTGCACACCAAAAAGTATTTGATTAAGATGTATGAGAAAAGCATCAGATTAATCATATTTCATTTCATTATAGTTGACAATTTAATTTGGAGAATCTTTTTTTGAAATGTCCTCTACATTCAACAGCTTTTAATTGATACAATACAATATTTACCTTTGATGTGCCTGCACGCATACATCACAAATGAATTCAGAGCATTCACAGCACCAGGCTGTCGCTGCATTGTCATCGGAGCAGCTGTTGCATCGTTGGTCAGACGACGCGTCTCCATTACCGCCAGCAGCGGGCGTGGATCCGCCACCACTACCTACGCCGGCCATCGCCCCGCCTTCACGCCTCTCCACCACAAACTGCTGGTCGATCATACCGGATACCGGGCAACCCACCTTGCACGATGGGCATAGAACCTCCAAGCTTTCAGGTGTCCCTGTCAAATAAATATAAATCTTAGTCCAGGTTACCCACCATGAAAACAAAATATATAAAACCGTAAAATCCAGAGTGGTCATGATCTTGATTCAAATAAGATTAACACAGCTTTCTAAAATAAGGTTTGTTCTACCAAAACAAAAATATTTAACCAATCTAGTGCTTCATACGCATCGGTAAGTGAATAGAGTACTGAACATGGCACAAGTTTATCCTAAACATACATATAAATCTTTGCAATAAATATATATGATAACGATTTTAGCGGGCATTATTGAATTTGTAAAAATCTCACCGCTGCTTATTCATAGCAATATTTTTTTATAGTTTAACATGCTTAGGATCTTATTCCATAGTTTTTTTTTTTTTTCCGACATACATACATGTGTATATTTATTTATTTATTTATTTATTGTAAAAATTAAACAGAATACATGGTATTACAGCTGACGCCAATGCGCCATGCATTTGAAAATTAATAAAAATAACACAAAAAGTATAACACAAAATTGAAAAAAAAATAAATAAATATAGAATTAACAAATGTATGGAACAGAACAGAAACATATTAATTACATAAAAAGAAAAAATATAAAAACAAAGAACCAAGTTCACTACCGAAGATGTCCACATCAACAGGCAGTGCATTCATCAGCCGAACAGCCCTTGTGACTGGCGACTCAAATGACCTACGTGACAAACAAGTTCTGACAAAGACCATTGATTGGCCTTGGCTACGACCACGTAGGTAGAAACTGGGAGCATGCAAGCTTAAAGTTTCAAGGATGTCAGGGTTATCATCTCGGCAATAGTTAACCCTCAAAAGGCGAGAAGAAAGCGGAAATTATGGCTTTTGTTATCAATTAATAAATTA
This sequence comes from Himalopsyche kuldschensis, assembly GCA_028554975.1. Lineage (NCBI taxonomy): Eukaryota > Metazoa > Arthropoda > Insecta > Trichoptera > Rhyacophilidae > Himalopsyche > Himalopsyche kuldschensis. The sequence continues at coordinate 3,924,799 of JAHFWI010000036.1, forward strand.
AATCAATTTATTGCTTTTATCAGTTCAAAGGATGTGACAGTTGTTTTATAACATTTGACCTGGCTAAGATTATCATAAATTTGATAAAATAATCAAATCAATTTATTGCTTTTATCAGTTTAAGGGATGCTAGAGTCGTTTTGTTGACCTGGCTAAGGTTATCACGAATTTGATAAAAATAGATTAAAAGGTTGCATAACAGTACGTTTGAATGAGGCGCGTTTGAGATAAGATAAAGTTATCTTATTGCATAAGGGCAGTGAAGTTTGAATCCTGGCAATTTGTAGCGACAATATAAATGATTTTCGGCCAATAACAATCAGACTTATTTTCTTTTTTATTTAATTCCGACGAAATTAGTCGATAAAAATCATAGTTTTTTTTCTCCAAAAGTTTATACATTGCATCACTAATATTAAGATAATAATTACTATTTTTATATTTTAGCGTTTTTCATATTATGGTATCGGTGCCATCCAAAAAAAGTGGCATAAAAATGAAATTGATTGAATAAAAAGGGGACTAGGTGAAATTATATTTTTTGATGTATGATTTATGTATCATGTTTATTTTCAAATTGAATGGTTACCCCCTAGGAAAATTTCTGGATACGCCACTGTTGACAAATACCTTACCATCCATAAAGTTGGGATAAAATACATATTATGTATTTGGTACACATTAAAAGATTATTTATCACTATGCTCTCGCTTTCGTTTCGTAACATGATATTTTTGGTCCTCGAAATTCATCAAAGCATATCGAAGAAATTAATTTCTTACACAACGGCGGCTCCTGCAAGTTGACAAAATATTACGATTTTGTTAACACACTGAGGTCCGCGTGCACATGTGTGGATTTAAAAAAAAATATTTTTTTAAATTATGAAATTTAATAATTCGTTTGCGCTTGACAAATAAATAAATCCCGGGATTACGTCTTTCTTTTCCCGGGGCTCATAGGTATTGAAAATCGTCCGGGATTGGAAACTAGTTTAGCCCCATGTGGGTAATGAGGGTCTAGCGATATTCTTTTCGTGGTTTGGTGCCTGGAAGCAATACCAGAAAGTGACGTGACTTTTTCAATATTCCTGTCCAATCCTGTGGTTACATACATCCTGATGAAAATATAACCGATAAAGTTATTTATGATGGAACATATTTATGGCAGTGTTTCTCAGTTGCACAACCTCTATTTTTCGAAGAGAGTAGGTATTGAAAGGGTACGAGGACTAGTGGTAAGCTAATCACTCACACTACAAACCTTGTCCAGAAAAAAATTCTAAGCTTTTGAATCATCCATAATCTTATCTTTGAAATATTTTATCATAGAGAATGACATCACAAAAATTAGCAAAACACGGAAAAAGCGAAAATAAACTTAATAAAAACCAGGGCTGTGGAGTCGGAGCTTTTTGGCCGGAGTCGGAGTCACATAATTAGGAAAATTAGGGGAAAAAAGTGACGATATTGAACTTTTTTTGGTCGGAGTCGGAGTCGTGTTTTTGGTCAATGTTGGAGTCGGAGTCGGACTTTTTTTCACCGAATCCACAGCCCTGATAAAAACTGTTCAACTTCACTAGCCTAAAATCCAAAGATGCAGAATCACAAAATAATAAATGCAATTTGGTTAAAGAAACAATAGAAAAGTTTCGCTATGGGTAACAAATTAATCCAACCGTTAATTAAACTGATCGATCATTTTACTAAAGTGCGAATTTCATTAAAAACATGCGGTCCTTGATAAAAGTTTAACTGTTTTTTGCGGTCTATAAGGTGTTATTAAGATGTGTAACAACCCCGATGTGTTGAAACAACCCCAAAGATTTAAAAAAAAGATCGATATTTTACTGAAACCTATTTTAAAGTCAATTGGAGATGAGATTTATGTCAGTTTTGGCACTTTGAAAAAGGGCCCGTATTTCGTTCAAAATCTTTTTATAATTTGACGAAAATTTATATCTCCACCGTTTTTACGATTGCCGCGGTTTTTCTTCTTAAACTCCTTTTAATTTTGGACAACGCACCAAGATATTATAAATGTTAAGGTTGTGTTTTTACCGCCGCTTTGTTACGGTACAACCAGGGAATAATTTCCACTGCAAAAACACAAAATTCAATAAATTAAGTATTTGACTTACGGTGCTTAATAGATATTCAAAATCTACAGTGCTGGCCATTTGATTGTTGATTCCAAAAAAAATATTTATTTAATTTTTGAAACAATATTATTTATGTTTTAAATGAAATATTTACATTTTTCTTTCATGAACCACATGTGGACATGCCAATAGATCATTTCTAATGAATAAAAAATAAAGGTAGGCCATTAACAAGTGACAGTATGACTGAGAACATGGATGCATAGGGAAAAAAACGTGTTTCGCGCCCTACAGAGCTTTAATGGTTTTATTGCTGCAGCATTTATAATGCATTTCGAACCAAACTTTCTTTTAGCAGTGTGATTTATAAGACATTAACGGATAAACTTAACTTTTAAAGATATTTTTAGATAAATAAAACATTGAATATTTTTTTTAAATATTTAATATTTTGTTGAATCTCCCTTATTAATATGAGCCCTAGAATTCGTTTAGGGATGGAATCGTATAATTTTTTCATTATTTTAATATCAATCTTATTGTCCCACACATATGCCATAGATTTTATTTTCTCCGGAGCCGTTTTACACGGGTGTTCGTCGAGCTTTCGCTTCATAATAGATCAACAATTTTCTATTGGACGGGCTATTTGCTGGCCAGGGAAGGGATGTAATTCCATTTTTTAAATCTGAAACCTTATGATTGAGTTAATTGATTTGTATGAAAAAATATTTGGAGAACTATGAATTGGACTCGCAATTTTCGCTCTATGGCACGGCAATAAATCGTCCTAAATATAGGATCATTGAACACCTCCGTCATCTCCTCAAAAATTTGTAATACTTCGTCAGTAATTACCGATTTATATTTTATGCCGTTTATAATTTCATTGACGATCACGAAATAGCCTACGCCATTGGACATCATGCACATCCATAACATTACAGAGGGTAGATGATGAACAGTCCGCCGAATGCATTTAGGGTTATTTTGTTCACCAATGTTTGGGCGCCCCGTGGCCCTACTCGATAGCGAAGCCTCAAATTTTGACTCATCTGAGAAGGTGACATGTTTCCAACTATCCACTGTCCACAATCTGTGGGCTAATACCCAATCCATGCCCTTTTTCTTCATGGCCGCCGTCAGAAGTGGCTTGCGGAGAGCTTAGTTTCGTAGCTTTATATGTGGATATTTGAATTTGTTTTCATACTGTTTTGATCATTAATTTTAATACATATTCATACGAACAGAAGTTTAATCAGTTGAAAGAAATCAAATTATTTTCAGTGTTGCGAGAAAATGGTAATTCTACAATTTCATCCCATTCAAGGATATATTATGATAGAATCAAAGAAATAAGGTTTCTCCTTCGAAATAAGTAAACAATTTAGCTGTGCTCAATTGCAAAAATTTTCTTTTGAAAATAATTAATGATCCCTCATGTTGTAATATTTTAACATCAATGTTGACAGAGTGGTTCGTAAATATTGACGTATCATTTTCATTTTTATCTGAAAAGCCACCACTACATTGTTATCAATAAACAATTTATTGCATATATTTTATTCGACTATTAGAGTAGCGAGTTAATTTGGATTAAATAATAATTTTCACTAATATCATTTTTGTTTTGGAATTCAGATTATTTCAATGAATAAACTTTCGACATTAAATGTCTAATTAAAGATGTAAATTAAATAAATTATAATTAAAATCAAATAATTATTTACAACCATTCACTTCCAATACGGGCCTATTTCTTTATTATTTTCATCTGTGGACATGTGGTTCCCTATTGACGAAGATTCCAGGAAACAATCGAACCAATTCCAAAAATTATAGTATATTACATACAGTGAAACCCCGATTCTACGTTTTTCAACGGACCGTATAAAACAAACGATAACTGCGGGAAACGATGAATGAGGGAAACTTTTAAATATCTACTAAATGCCGGGACTATAGAAACTGAACGCACGACGCGGGAAAACGTATAATGCGAGAACGTAAGATCGGGGTTCCACTGTATGTTTATTACTAATACACGTGTAAAGCAATAATAATTAAATAAAAATAAAAGGAAAGTGTCAAAGTGCCCTCAAATTTTCAAGAGACGAATGCGAAATATTTGAGCACCGAATGACAAGAATAAAGAATAAAAATAATCATTCATCAAGCAATTTTTCAAATAAAGTAGGCTACACACGATAACAGTGTTTTTCAAAAAATAAAATGTTTATTTCTCATGAGAGACCCGTGTTTTTATCATCTATTTTTTTAAATTTTCGCATTTTGTAGCATTTATAATTCTAGATTTTCGGATTTTAGCATCTATTTTTATAAAACACAAATCTTATATATAAAACCGAAGCGGCATATGTATGTCTGTGGGTCTGTAATTCCCTCTTGCATTGTTGGTCATTAAGTTGCCATAAAAACGAATATGAAAGAAAATATGTTTGAACTTTTATCGGCGAAGACATTCAATTCAAAATGTAATAAATTAGTCTTCTGCTGCACTTTTCCCGGCTTTTATTATTAATAATAATGTTTATTATTCACGTGAAGGTATTTTGACATTTCTTTGACAGCAAATTAGATTTTATCCTTGAATTTGGACATTTTAATGGGCGAGAATGGGGCTGTCATAAAATTAAATAAAGTTTGTGATTTTATTTTAACTCTATTTTGGATGTTAGATTTTGTGATATAATTATGTCGAATGATAAACAAGAAAAACGTTTTGTAAACAAGAAAAATCGTTGAAAAAAAAACTTAAATTACTGGCCTTGTTTTAACGTGATATAATAGCCTTTGTTTTGTAAAAAAACCTTAAATTACTTGCCTTTTATACGAAAATGTTTTTAATCTAACTTCTTTTGGAATGTTGAATTTTTAATGTATGTTTTATTTTTGCTTGTCTTGTCACCACTATATTTTTTTTCCATGCTGGTATTTTTTTCTTTATTTTGAGCTATCGCTGTCCTTCAGACAAAAATTTCTATTCGTGTATTACTGTGTTTTGTCATTAGTTCTCGCTGGTGAAACCATTGATTGATGAAGACGTCCGAGATAGTCGCTGATTATCACATAAGAGGATCCACGGGGGGGGGCATGGGGGCCATGGCCCCCCCCTGAGAAGAATTTATTCCATTCAAATTTTTATAAAATTAATTTTCAAATGATTTTTATTTAAATAAATATGTAGTAGTTCTCATTTTTTCCCGACCCTTTAGCTTAACGACTACAGTTGCGGCAAAGAAATCCGCGCACCCTTCACAATTCCATTAATTTGCAAATATTTCTTCGAATTCTTTACCAATTTCCATTTTTTTTCTTTCTTTTAAAAAAAACTAATAGCCATATTTTGAAGAACAATCGGTTGACACCATTCACCAACATTAAGATGGCCTGGCTGCTTACCGCGTCTTGTCCTCATCAGTTAACCTTGAAATCATCAGAGCATATGACTCATCTCCAATCATCCAAAGTCCAATTTTTGTGCACCGTCGTCCATTCTTACCTCCATTTTTACATTTTTACTTTGGAAACTGTTTTTTAGGCGCCGAGCGGGAAATCCATGTGCCACGATTCTATTACGGCTATTACGGACATTTTGCATCGATCATGTGAAATAACTAGTCAACTAAAGCTCAGCATGGAAAACTGTAGCAGTTTTGAAGCGTTTTTGAAAAACCATACTCCTTATACGAAGGTCCCGGTCGGTTGCTAAGCGCTCTCTGCCGGTTCAAACATAGCCCTCCAGAACGCCATTTTCACGAAATATATTTAAAAAAAACGCACGCTATAGTTTCTACGCATTCTACTCTGAGCGAAACTTTTCTACCTTGTAAATTTTCCCCAGAAAACTGATTTAATTTGGGCTTTTATAGCGATTACGTTTTCTTGCGGCTATACATAATTAGGTCTGGCTCAGTACTGTTGAAGCTTTCAAATCTTGACTGTTTTTCAAAATATGGTTATTGGTTTTTTTACAATCGAATGAAAAAAAATGGAAATCAGTAAAGAATTGGAGGTAATATTCGCAAAGAAATGGAATTATGAAGAGTGCGCGGATCTTTTGCCGCAACTGTATATATATACGACATGACTGTGATTAGTTAATAATTATGTCGTAATTGTGTGGCTTCGTTACGAATTTTACTAAATTTGACAATCAGCGTTGCCTCCGCTGAAAGGGAGTTTTTCATATTACGACGCATGAAAACCTGGCTGAGGAATCGTATGAGTTCGAAAAGACTATTTGTTTGGTCTGGCTTTGTAACATATCCTCTGGAAAATGGATATTTGACCTGAATATTTTTGGGCCTATTTGCAACGTCAAAAAAACGAAAATTCGACTTAATTTTATGTTTGCAATTTTTCTCTGGTATTAAACAATATTTTTTTTATTTTATGTTTTTTAATGTTTGCATTTTTGAATTGAAATAAAAGAATCGATGATAATAGTCAGAGTCATCAATTAGATCACAAGATTTTGTTTGGCGTCGTCACTTCAATAAACGCAGGGTCATTATTAATTCCGAAAAAAAAATCGTGTAAAAAAAGTAGCGGTTTCGTTAAAAAAATCGCGTATAAAGAGGACTGGGTGTATAAATATTTATTTTAATGTATCATGTTTATTTTCAAAATGGCCACCCCCTGGGACAATTCCTGGATCCGCCAGTGGATTATCAGAAGTAGGGGAATTTGAATCGCACTTGTTTACCCTTTGAGATCTTTTTAAATCAGAGCCTCCTACTTTCCCGTCCTCCGAATCCTAATTTCCTCTTCCCGAGTGACAGATCGAAGGCCTTCTCTCATTTTACGAGAGAGCTGAGATCGAGGTCGTCTCAACATTTAATTGAATACACATAAATAGTAAAATTAGGCAAAAAAAGTGACGATATTAAACTTTTTTTTGTTGGAGTCGGAGTCGTGTTTTTGGCCAATGTTGGAGTAGGAGTCATGGTTTTGGTAAATGTTGGAGTCGGAGTAGTTTTTTTGGTAAATGCTGTAGGCGTAGTCGTATTTTTTTTCAATTTCACTTATTTTCATAGACAATTTGAATTATAAAATTTGTTAAAACTTTTTTCCTCAGATTTTCCCGTACTCATAAACTCAAGTTCTTTTTAAATGTGTATTCAATTCCCTTAATTTAGTAATTTTTTTACCTTGGAACCAATCTTATGTTTCTGTATGGGTTAATTGATTTTTTAATTGTTTTATCGCGGAATTTACATGCCTAGGGTTGCCAACTATTTCTATGATAATTCCTGGTCAAATAGCTCAAAACTAAAAAACACAAGTCAGCCTTTACCTAGTTTTCCGAGGAAAGTTTTTATGGGTGAAAAAAAAGTTCGACTCCGACTCCAGCATTTACCAAAACCATGACTCCGACTTCAACATTGGCCAAAAACACGACTCCAACTACGACAAAAAAAGTTTAGCATCGTCACTTTTTTTGCCTAATTTTACTATTTATGTGTATTCAATTACATATCAACCCTACCAGCCAATAGCGAATTTGACATATTAAGTGCAAAAATAAAAAGTTAAAACTTTTCGAAATTTCCGACTCCGAGTACGACTCTGGCCAAAACGCCGCGACGACTCCGACTCCGGCCAAAACGCCGCGACGACTCCGAATCCGGCCAAAATTTCCTGATTCTACAGCCCTGGTATATTCATCAACGCATCGATGTAAATTTTGATTTGAAGTATATTTGACATGACGGATAATTGCTACCGTTACAATTCAAAACACTATTTTTTTGTACCATGTCATCCATATTTACCATACCGCTCCCAAATTGGAGCATATGGACACCTCACGGAATTTATCTTAACATATCTCGTAAGAAATTAGTTAGCATCAGATATGAGCTCATTTTTCTCGTTTTAAGGCAATTTCGATAAAATGGATCACACGAAGCAATATCTCTTTTAGTGCTCAATATTGACGAAATCACAAAAGTTTTTAGTTGATCGTTTTCTTTTGCAAAAGTTTTCTCTAAATTCCCGGGATAATATAGCATTCGTCCGGGATCAGTGATAGCTAAACTAATTTCTGGACGGTTGGCAACCCTATACCTGCAGTCTTGAAAATTACATCCGGATTATAAACTCGGGCCCCGTACAAGCAAAGGAAAGAGTAATGATATTTACATTTATAATCAGAGAGAATGTAAATATACGATCGGTTGCTATAATTATTTGACTGGCCGAGATGCAAACAAAAAAACATAAATGTTGCCGGGAGGAGAGACCGGACTATTTTTAATTATTGTTTAGGGGTCGTTTACGATTTCTAACCCGTGTTAGTTCTGAGAAGAGTTTTATCTTAGTGCCTTAACCGTCACAAATTCGACCTTTTTTACAGTTTGATTTATGTCCGTGTGAGTGTCGGAACATTTTTTTATGGATTTATTATCGTTTCAAGTTTGTTTAAAAAATGCTTTTGCATTATTTTTACTTAACTGTGGAAGTCGTTTAGAACCTTTTTCAAACACTGCTAATAATTTTATTTTCCAATGCCGACTTGGTAATTTCAGACATCGTGGAAGAATTCACGATTTAGGTACTGAAAAACTCGTTCCTAGAATAATTACTTAACACATTGAATGCTGAGAACACGTCTAGCGTGTCCATTTTCATACAAAAAAACTGGTTCAGCATTGAAAGCGTTAAGAAATAAATGAATCTTTCTAGATCAGTGGTTATCATGTGCGGCCACCAGAGGATTTTGCTGCGGCCACCAACAGCTACATAGTTTATATTGATATTTAATAAAAATGTGGTTCAACATGTTAATTTGTCAACAATGACACTGAACATGGAATATTTCGTATGCATTGTACTGTGCATCAAGAATTGTTAGTTCGCAAAAGCTCAAACACATACATGCAGGGACGGCTCGTGTGAAGGAGCAAACGTGCATTAGTCCCCCAAGAATCGAGCTCATCAATTTCAAAATATATATACCAATTTGTTCATTCAAAATTCCAACGATGTATGGTTTCATAAAACGATCTTTCACGCATGCGACCTAAACACACAAATATTATATAAGTAGATTCCCCGAAATGGGCTGATTCCAGATGTTCCTCGATATGGTGCATTTCTTGGAAATTCTCGAAATGTCCCATTTGGCATAAAAAAAGTAGGTAGAAAACATGACTTTATTTCACACGGCGAAGGCGTATGCAAAAAAAATCTTTTGAAATTTCGACTAACCCGGTGCATTAAGACCCAATGCACCAAAATGACTTGTGTAAAGAAATTGAGCGAAAACATATATATTTGTATTCTGTCATTCAGTATTGGCCCAAATTTTGGCAGATAAGGTCCTTTGACGAACGGAAAAATAAAGATATTTGCGGGTGATTTGTGAAGTGCGTTTGTGACAGTGCATTCTAACCTCATCTGTAGTTTCGACTTGATTCACGCAACACGCAACTATAACATTTTTATTATTATTTTTTCATACTTGTTTTCATTTCATAGACATCTTAATACAAACCCTATTAGCGTATATAATATGAATCTTTGTAAGTTTTTGTTATATGGAAAGGCTTTGTCTATATAAAACTGTTTAATAACTTTAAATACAATATCCTACTATATAATATTCTACAATATAATTTAACTTTATTATTATATATCTACTATATAATATTAACATATATTATAAATAAATATTAACATATATAATAAATTAATATAACAAGTATTATTAATATATGTATTATAGCATTGAATATTATTATATATATTTATTATTTATTAATAATACTAAATAATAATCAATAATGTTTCCTGCAAACTCAGTGTCCTATATCAAAGAAAATCGTCGAGATTTTTCTAAAAGGCTAGAAATCAAAGCAGGAGGACGGCCTTTGCCAGTTTTAAATATAGTTCAGAAGTGTACGGCCAAAACTAAAGTAGTCAATCGGTATTTTAATGTAGCGATTTATAAAAAAGCTCCATGGCTCTGTGGCTGTACTAGCCTTAATAGAGTTTTTTGTTTTCCTTGCTTAATTTTCAAGGGCGAGTCGAATTGGTCAGAAAGTGGAATTAAAGATTTAGCACACCTGTCAACAAAAATAAAAAAACATAGTAGCTCTGAAAAGCATATTTTAAACGAAATGCAACTTGCGGTTTTAGGATCGTTAGATATTCGATCTCAATTGGATTCTGATATCGTTCGTCCATGAAACAATTTAATGAACGTGTAGACAAAATCGTCATATTTTATCAAGATTAATTGACTGTATTAAATTTTGTGGATTATTTGAGTTAGCTTTGAGGGGGAAATGATGAATCTGTAGATTCAAATAATCCAGGTGTTAATCGAGGACTCATTGACTTTGTAAGTGAAATTGACAACGCAATGAAACAGCATCTAGAAAGTAATAGTGTTTTTAAGGGTACGTCCAAAACAATCCAAAATGATATTCTAGATTCAATTTTGAGGTGTGTCGAAACGAAATTAAAAATGAAATTTCGCAGAGCAAATTTGTCGCTATACAAGCAGATGAAACCACCGATGTTGCTACTTCGCAACAACTTGTTTTAGTGATACGGTACGAATTGCGCGGGAATATACATGAGCGTTTCTGGAAATTTATGACGCCAAAAGATCACACCGCGATAGGTATTGCATCTGAGATTCTTAAAGAACTGGAATATCTCGACATTAAGCCATGCCAATTAATTGGGCAAAGCTATGATGGTGCAGCAGTGATGAGTGGGCGATTAGGTGGTGTACAGGCTTTGATAAAAGCTTCGTATCCATACGCATATTTCATTCATTGTTATGCGCATCAATTGAATTTGATAATGGAAAGAAGTGCTTCGGGTCACTACATGGTTCGTAATTTTTTGCTAATTTACGGTCATTCCCAATTTTTTTCGAGATCAGCAAAGAGAGCTGACGTATTGAAAGATATAGTTCATAAAAGAATACCTTCGGCACCAACAACTAGGTGGAATTTTAATATTAGGACAGTCACAGTCGTGCACACTTATCGCGAGCAATTGAAAGAGTGCATGGAAAGCATCCTAGAAACCGTAAATTTAGACGCCGATACCATCAATCAAGCTGGAATGTTGTTACGATACCTCAACGAAGATAATTTTAATTATTGGCTAGATTTCTTTGCCAAAGTAATGCCAAACTGTGATATACTTTTTCAAGCAACTTCAATCGAGGTCTAAAGACGTATCAGAGATAAATAATGACATCGAAAATTTTACGCGTTCAATTCAAAATATTCGGGAAAATAGCCTCGCAAATGTCGAACCTGCAAAAAACGTAGACCGAATGATTTGCCCCATTATGTCATATGCAATGAAGTATGCGATACTATTGTAAATCAAGCAAAAGATCGTTTCGCATATCATGGTCATTTGATGGCAGCTAAATTGTTTTTCAGCGAAAAATTCCCAATTTTTAACAGACATTTTCCAATATCAGACTTTAATATCGCAACATCAGCGTACAATTTTATTGACAAGCTCAAACTTAAAAGCGAACTTACTGTCATATACAGTAGGGACGATTTTACGTCACCGATGGGGCATTGTCCATTCTTCAACTTTTCACAAAGAATAATTTACTCGAAGTCTTTAGCGAAAGCGTTAAAATATTACGAATCATTTGTACAATTCCGATGACTTCAGTTGAAAGTGAACGTTGTTTTTCAACTTTAAATAGAATTAAATCATTTTTAAGAAATACTATGACCCAAGATAGGCTCAATTCCCTTGCCATGCTAAGTATAGAGAAGCAGTTGGTATCGTCAATGTCGGACTTTAATATCCGTGTTATAGATGTATTTTCAAAATCCAAGAATCGGAGGATGGATTTTTTGCATAAATAGGTTGTTTTATTGCACTCCCTAATATTCTGGTCACCGGCCGCCACTGCATACATGTTTAGGTATTTTTGACAAAAAAGATTCGACGTACGTATTTGGTGCGGCCACCAGACATTTTCGTTCGACAGCTGATGTTCCTTATGCGGCCACAGCCAAATTTTACGTGAGTACCACTGTTCTAGATGTATTTATTTCTATAATTTTAGATTTTGACTGAAGGTACTTGATGGAAATAAAATATCAAATTTTGTACTTTTCTGTGAGTTTTGTACGCAACGAGCCGGGTTTCGCCTTTTGGCATCATCAGTCATTTCAACTTGAACTGACGCGTGGTAAATAATTTGTATCGTTTAAATTTAAGAATAAAAGTAATATCCCTAAGATTAAGTGGCTCGAGCCCGAGGATCATTCCCAAGCATCTTACCCGAACCCGACATATTTTCAACACAGACCCAACAATATCCGAATTTTTTTATTGATTTAATATTGACTCATCAAGCTACTGAAAATTCCACCGCGAGCGACCGTTTGGCGATCACTGCTGCAGTACATATGCCAAAGAACGTAGCAGGCCACAATACAGCAATTTGTCATGCGTTATATTTTACGGTGTTCACTTCCTTTTGGAACCTCGATAAAGTAAAGAGTTTACGGCCTCTTGCAAAGTTATAAGAAGCGATGTGCAAATGTGTCGACTAGAGGTCTGCACGGGCTCGGGTTTAGCCCGGCCCGCGGGCCGGGTAACGAAGGCTTGGATTCGGGCCCGGGCCGGGCTCGGACTCAAGCATACAACAAAATATAACAAAAATCGGGCCATTTCCGAATGAGGTCAGCATTATCGTAAATCTAAATTTAATACTATGATAAACTTAACGTACTCGTAATTAGTCATCTTTTCGACGTCTTGTTCGTTATTTAAAAACATTCTCTCATGAACACCCATTCGAAAGAATAAGATGATTGTTCTTAACTTTATGACTTTTGACGCAATTATTTTAGTATTTTTTAATAATGTCTGCTTCATCGGCGTTTGTACAATACGCATAATGAATTTCATAATATGATCCAGGGTATCAGTATGTCTTATATGGTGATTTCGATCAGTCGCAATTCGATTTGTTAGGTTGATTTTTTTTAAATTTAACGACAAGAAATGGCCTTCGAAAATATTAAGACAAAACTGAAGAGTGGAGAATATATTTCTTCAGTTAAAACCCATGGGAAAAGTGAAGTGTAGAAATCATTTAGTGAAATCATAGAGGTGGCTACAAACAAAAAAGTTGGATACGTTGAGTATATAAAATGTAAATGCATTTTCAGCTTTTCTAGTTCAAAAACTTCTCACTTGAGTAGTCGTCATTCATGTAAAACAAACAAAAACTAATTCTAATTAGGAAGAAATGTATTTCGCACAACTGCATACACACGATGGTTGGTGAGTCAATTTTTAATTTTTATGTGAACAAAAAAATCGGGTCGGGGTCGGGTTCGGGTAAGATTTTTACAAATGAGCCTCGGGCTGGGCCGGGCCGGGTTGGAGGTGTTCGGGTTCGGGCCGGGTGAAATTTTAAAATTTCGGCCCGTGCAGACCTCTAGTGTCGACACAGAAATAAGTTACTTAACTATATTTAAGAAATAAAGCTATACCAAAAGGACATAGTACTGGGAGATTATATAAACAGTATTTAGCTCCGATTGTAAAATTTCAATTCGGGCATTCACCGACATCATTCATTCATTCAACAATTCGGCCCCTGAGATAGAAAAACTTAACTCATTTTAAGCTGCTTTCAGGAGACCAAAAAACAGGTTTCACCAGTAATCAACGTTGCCTATTTCTTATTCTACAAATAATTAAAATTGTGTTTTCAGGATAATAAAGTCACCCGGAATAAAATCGTATAAACTGATATCGGTCCGCAATCTTAATCTTCGTATTAACCCATTAACGCTTTCTGTACCTGTTTTGGTATACCTGTTCGAAGCTTGATTTGGTGTATTCTTTTTCAGATTTTTATGAAAGTAATTGCTTATTATTAAACAAAATAGAAGTACTTAACAGTAAGAAAATAAAACTTGGCAAAAATGTGTCAATAAATGTCATTGTTTTATCACCGAAATATGGATATTAATATTATATATATGTATTTAGACTCCACTATAACGTGACACCATATTAGTTTCACAATCTACTGTTTGCTAGGCGATATTGTATTGCTCTGTACCCAATCGTGTACAGTGGGCACCAGGGCGTCAAATGGTTTAGTCTGGCATAATTGTGAAATGATCCATGAAGATTTAAAAGTTTATTGGGAATATTTACATTAACTGGATATCATGAACTGCCGACCGAACGTGCTTTCTGGAGTTTTAATGAAGATCTTGGAGTTCCATTGTTACCAAATTGCATGACACGTCATAGGTTTTTAGACATAATGAGAAATCGGCACTAAATCGATCATTCTCAAGGTCAGTGAGAACTCGTGAGAACTCACGTAAAATTGTCTGGTGGCCGCACCAAATTTTTGTTTTGAATCTTTTGTGTTTGTGATTTATCAAATAGACCTAACCATGCTTGGCAATTTACTATTGGTATTAATTATACAAGACATATTTAATTTTCAAAGTATTTTTTGATAAATTGACTTGTAAAACCACATTTTTTTCATTATCAATATTTAATATAAAGCTGTTGGTGGCCGCACATAAGAACCACTGCTCTAGGTGCAGGTTTGACTACCAAAATGAGACCATGGTGGAATCTCATTCAGAGAAACTCTTACCAGTGGAGAGTTTTTCATGAAAATTTGTCCGTGGATGAGCATATGATTATATATTTTGGCCGTCATTCATCCAAACAATTCATAATTGGAAAACCAGTTCGGTTGGAATTGGGCTGAAACAAGCTTTGCTAGCTACTGCTACACTTTCGATATCAACTACAGATGTCCCTATTAATCCTCTTGGCACGAGAGATGTATAATCTCTGCTGGCAAAGATGCCGACTGTAGCAGTTGAGCATATCGAGTATTTCGCTAACTTTTTCACGATCTATCAGTTGTTACATGATCTTCTACTCTTGGGCTACAGGGCCACCCGCAGAATGCGATAAAAATAACGAAGAAATGTTCACATAGCACTATAAAAATAATGAACAACCTGCCTAGAGGGGAAAATAACTCCGATTTGATACGAAAAACGAAACATAAGTCGTCTGTCGTCATCAGCAATACTTGGACTAGAATGGAAAAATAGCGGTTGCACCCCGGAGCTTATTGAAAAACCACTGTGTGGTGTTATTTTTCACAACCAAGGCCACTTACGTTGCGAACTGAGCGAGAAAACGTTATGTTGGAGACTGTGGAGCAAACTGTCTTTGGACAATACCACTCTTCACCCCCATTGTACCAAATCGTGTACACCCCTTTATTTTCTACATTTAATGTTTTTTTTTTAAATTACTTTCTACGCTCAATATGTCACAATAAATAGCACTTAACTTCGCTGGCAGTTTTCTCTTGGGCGTTAATGGGTTAAGCTGAATATAAAATAAACTAGCCAACACTATAAAGAGTAACGGCCCATATGATACCGAGCGAAATCTTTTCTTCAAGAGATACCTGTCTTACCTTCCTGACCCTAAGTTCCTTCACCGAACGCCTTGGACCGATGCTGTCTGTCTCTGACAAAATGAGACGACAACCCTGGTAGTTTCATATTGAACTATGTATAAACGAATCCAATTCTCCTTTTTTTTTTTTAATTTAACCAAAAGGGGTCGAATGAAAAACTTGCATATTAAATATTGCCCGGTCCGTGGTGCAGTGTTCAACGTCGTTAGCTTCCGTAGCACACCAGCCGGGTTCGAGTCCCGATACGATCAAATTATTTCAGTCGATAAGTCGATTTTCTTTGACAGTAATGGGTTATTACAAATTCCCTCCCACCTTCCCTATCCCTTAGCTTAAAGCGACAAGCAGCAAGAGCGATTAGCCAACCACTAGTCCTCGTATCCCTTCTCTCTTAGAAAAAGAGAGGTTGAGCAACTGAGTAAAAAGCAGTTCTCGTGAAAAAAACATGTTGGGATAAACTCAGTGGGGAGTGCATATGCTCCAAGTTGAGAGAGGACATGATAAAAAATAAATATTTTTTTTCCGATTGAGTGTAAATCGGACAACTGCATGTATGCATGTAAAAGAAACACATCGCTTCAGTTGGTAAGGATCGTGGTGAAAATGGTCCTAATCTGATGAAATTATTGATTTAAAAATTATACATTTTTTTCCATATCCGCACCCTATTCGGAGCATATGGCCGCCACACGGTGCCTCCAAGATTCTATATCTCCCACCAACTTCCTCGCTTCTTCCCAGGTCATCCCGGCGTCCCGTAGCTTCCCTGAGAACATCCTATGGATGGTCATCAACGGCCTTCCGGGGCGTCGAGATCCATCAGGTTGATAAAAGAGGCGGGCAGGATTCAGGCTCCCTTGCAGCTCCGCAGCACATGTGCAAGCCAGGTCCACCGTAGCCTTTTAATTTTGGAGATAATAAGGGGCTGGTTTGTCTGCTCTCTTACCTCCGTGTTCCTGACACCGTACTCCTAATATTTGGCGCAGGCATCTGTTTTCGAAGCACAGTATACGGTTATCCTGTGTTTTTGCAACATGCCATGACTCGCAACCGTAAAGCAGCACAGGCAGTAATAATACATTACATACCGCCAAATATTGGCAGTGAACACTATTGGGATATATGTTTCGGACACTTTCGAGTTGGTCACTAAATCTTTAATTTTAAGCATGCTAGTAATGGAAATGATATATTATTCTTACCCGCATAATCTCTGGTAGCCTGGGCCCTCTCCTCTAAGCGAGACGATATACACTGCTCGCACGCGGAGTGGAGGCACTCCATTAGTTTGGGAGTGCCATCGGCCGAGGCCAGCGTAGCCTTACAGAAAATGCAGCGCATGGAGGTCCACGAGGGAATGGCGGATCCGATGGCGCCCGTTTCTTCCGATGTTTGCCCCCCGCTGCCTGCAACCCCATCGGCGCCCTCTGTGGTTCCATCCGCACTGCCAGATTTTGAAGCTGGCGATGAGCCGGAGGACGCCCTTCGACCGCTAGACTGGGCCGCCGCCCCACCGGATTTGGTTGGTGTGGATTTCTGTGGAACACATGAAACTGTTAATATATTTATTTTTTGGTTCATCTGTCCACAGAGTTAGAAACCGCTAAACCGATTTCAATAAAGAATAAAATTTAGGTTCTTATCGTTTTTAAGAACCTAATAAATAATATAAAATTTTGCTACTCAAGCAATCTTTGCGACAGTAGATTCGAGGATGCCTCTGAAAGAGGCGAAACACGTGTCACAGTTAGTAGCACAATACGTGGAATAATTAAAGTTATAATATTTTTAACTTCCACTAAGTTACCGCCGAATCCCTATAAATAATCAGTGTTTTTGGATTAGGTGTTGATGGTGTTGATTTTAGAATTGTATGTATTTGGTACCCATTAAAATATTATTTATCACCATAAATGCGCTCTCGGTTTGTAGCTTGACATTTTTTTCCTCTAAATTCAGTTCCAAAAAATGATTTTTGCAATCCATCCATGCGTACGGGAACAGCGCATTTAGTATGCAAGATAATGAATTGTTGCCATTTTGAGTGGTGAGTTGAATTGGATTAAATTAGGTTTTTTTTCTATAAATTTAATATAATATTATCCCATTAACGCCCAAGAGAAAACTACCAGCGAAAAATATGTTTTAATGCTATTTATTGTGACATATGGAACAAAGAAAGTTATATAAAAAAAAAAAACATAAAATGTAGAAAATAAAGGCGTGTACACGATTTGGTACAATGGGCGATGAAGAGTGGTATTGTCCAAAGACATTTTGTTACACACATAAAGTTTTCTTGCTCAGTTCGCAACTTTAGTGACCTTGGTTGTGGCAAATAAGACAACACAATGGTTTTTCGATGAGCTCGGGGGTGGAACCGATATTTTTCCATTCTAGTCCAAGTATTGCTGATGACGACGGACGACTTATATTTCGTTTTTAGTATGAAATCGGAGTAATTTTCCCCTCAAGGTTAATTCTCAAATCATATTTTAAGTATAATCAATTCTGGCGATAAACCATAATCATGTATTGTTGTTTAAATAAAGATAACGAGAATATCCTATGAAAAAATTGGTATAGTATTGTTCTAGAAAAACCCATACAAATCATGTGTCCTTTCAATACTTTGTTGATTACTTCAGTAAGCAGTTCGTATAGTTTTGTGAAATATGTATAAGTGTATGCCAAAATGACATGTAAGCGGCAACACTTACGCGTTCTAGTAAAATTTTAGCTTTTTTAAATACACTCAACCCTTTATACAGATCACTAAAAATTATTAAAAAATATATATTTACACGAACTATTTGTTCTAGCACGATTCCCAGAAACAAAATCGTGCGTGCGTAGGGCAGGTCAGCTCTCACTGGCCCAATTTGTCACAGTACCGTGTGACGTGATGCGACCCGTTCCCCACCTTAATAGGGATTCCAACTATGTATTCGTCAAAATCAACTATTCGGATATAGTAAAACTTAAGCTATCTGGATAGTTTTGACATGGTTAAAATGTCGTACAATAGTATTAAAATTATGATTTCAAACGCATATTTTAATAAACAAGAAATTGCCAGTTGTTTTTGCAAGCCGACAGTGGTATCGAAGTTTTTAATAAATAATCGTATAGCTCGCATGTGAGACTACCAGGGTTGTCGTCTCATTATGACAGAGACAGACAGCATCTGTCCGAGGCGTTCGGCTAAGGAACTTAGGGTCAGGATGGGAAGACAGGTAGCTCTTGAAGAAAACATTTCGCTCGGTATTTTATGGGCCGTTACTCTATGATAGAGTCGGCTTGTTTCTTTAATTCAAGAATAAAAACAGAAACAAATTACGATGGTTAAGAATTTACATAAGCGCAGGACCAAAACGATTGTATTGTAATTCTCCTGGTCTCCGTTCTGAAACTTTTCACCGACTTTAAGATGCCCTGTGTGAATAGCGCGATGTCCTCATGAATTAAACTTGGAATCATCAGAGTATAAGACTCGTCCCCAATCGTCCAAAGTCCAATTTTTGTGCACCTTCGTCCATTAGAACCTCCATTTTTTCATTATTACGTGAAAACTGGATATTTTTTAGTCGCCGGGCGGGAAATCCGTGTGCCACGAATCTATTACAGACATTTCGGATCGAAATCATCGGTCGACTAAAGCTTATTATGGACAACTGTATCAGTTTTGAAGCGTTTTCGTTAAACCATACTCCGTATATGAGGGTCATCCCGCTCAGCTGTTCAGCGCTCCCGGCAGTTCAAACAAACCCCTCCAGAGCACCAGTTCCATGAAATATTTTTGAAAAATTCCAGTCTAGTCTACGCGAGTTTTTTTTTTTTTTGTCAGTTTTCCCCCGTAAACTGCTTCAATTTTAGTTTTAATCGCGATTAATTTTTTTTGAGATTTTCCATAATTTAGTCAGATGCTTAGGCGACTAGGTCTGGCCCAGTACTGTTGAAGCCTTAAATCTCGCATGTTCTTCAAAATATGGCGTTTAGTTTTCTTTACAATCGGAAGAAAAAAAATGGAAATCGGTAAAGATTTCGAGGAAATATTCGCAAAAGAATGGAATTATGAAGGGTGTGCTAATTTCTTTTATTGGCCAAAAGTAAATTTCACTATATTTATCAGTATCTGACATAATTTAATATTATAAATGGCTAAAACACAAGATATATATAAGTTATTTATATCCACAATAATGTATAACTTAGAAGAAAGACGGAAAAATTATGGTTATTGGGTCACGGGACAGAATCCCAATCTTCTCTTGCTTAGCTCCGCCTCTCTTTACGTAGGCACCTGCCCTCCCGGCAGGCAACCACTTTTTCATTTCTGAAAGATAAATTGTATTGTTTTTCTATGATATTTCTCAAACTCATTTGTTAAACGTCATTGTGACGTTTAAACAAAATCTAAATTGAAACGACAAAATGAACCATGAACCGACCATTTAATTTCAATACTTAACATTTTTAATAAATTACTAACCATCACAATTTTACTTTTAAGGTGTTCACTGTCAATACTTGGTGGAAAGGCATTATAATAAAAATAATAATACATTTTTAGTACTTTTTCCACATGAAATTTATTTGACCAGGACCGATTTCGCTCATCGCGATCATTGTCAACTGATAAGAAATACAATACAACAGTTGAATATAGTCACTTTTTTTGCCTACATAATTGTCCTAATAATGTGTATTCAATTAAATATTGAGACGACCTCAATCTCGGTCCTGTCGTAAAAGAGGGAGAGCCTCCATGAGGGTCACTTTCTGAATGAGGAAATTTGAACCGGGAGGTGAGAATGGCGGGTACAATTTAACACAATTACACTTAAAGAATTTACTGAATTTAATTAAACGTTGCAAGGACGAAGGACGATTACGATCACGATTTTATCTGCGCCTTAGCGTCTGTTCGTAGCAGATGCATCTTCTTTGTTCGTGATGCGAACGGAGCAGCATCCGTCTAGAGATGCGTCTGCTGTACCATTTTTTTTTTGTACAGCGGAGTCTGTGTGTAATACTACGTATCTCACGCAGCCAGGGCGTAACAGAGACTAGACATTTTAGAGCGGGATGTCTGCAGATACGATCCGGAGACGTCGCCCTCAAATGTCGGTTTTACAAATTTAAAATTACTCTATATTAAATCGCTATAGATTTCAATATAGGAGGTGTCAATATAAATCCTACCAATCCGGCCAATGGCCAAATTTGACATATAACATGCAAAAATAGAAAGTTCAAATTTTTCAAAATCTCCCCGACTCCGAGTACGACTCCGACCAAATCGCCGCGACGACTCCGACTCCGACTCCACAGCCCTGGATAAATTTAATTGTTGAGTGTGACGTTTATTACCGCAAGTGCGCGAAAGTAGTTTTACAATGGGTGATAAATTGAATTGTTTATGACGCGTTGCGAACCGTAAAAATTCTATAGTCTGAAAGAGTGTGACAACAAGCAAATCGAGTGAGATGCAGCGAACTTCGGCCGACGCGTCTCACGCGGCAGGGGCACCTTCCCAATGTTGCGTTGAACGCACGGATACGCAACCTTGGTGTTACGAAACCTTCATACTACAAAACCACAAAATTCCCTACACAATTTCCCTTTTGCTTTGATAAAGCGTACCAATTTGATTAACAATCTAAATGATGTCACTTGCTGAATTACTATAAAAACCCATACTATTGGTACTTCTTTGACTCTACATCGGAAGTCAACTCAGCTCTCTGAAAGTAAGATTATACATTCTCATCATATATAACTTCTTTAATAAGAGGACATAACAGCACGTCACGCGGCGGGGGCACTGTATGAGTGAAGTAAACGCCCTAAGCTAAATATACTAGAAAAACTAGAAATTAATAGATATAATCAAGCCAATGACACGGGCCCAATATGCTGACTTGATCTCAACCAAGGCCAATTTTGAGGCATTCGATAAATTTGCAACATCATATGGGGAACGGGATAATCTTGATTCCTCTTCAGATACAACGCGAAGTAGATTAAACTCCACGGATTCACAGTATACAGATACATAAGATACTTAATATCACTCTAACAAAGTGGCTGAGCAAGTCACA
Source organism: Himalopsyche kuldschensis (assembly GCA_028554975.1). NCBI lineage: Eukaryota > Metazoa > Arthropoda > Insecta > Trichoptera > Rhyacophilidae > Himalopsyche > Himalopsyche kuldschensis. The sequence continues at coordinate 3,946,517 of JAHFWI010000036.1, forward strand.
TTTTCTTTTTTATTCTCTTTCTATTTTTCTTCTCTTTAAGCACCTTAGTGCATGGTTAAAAGATCAGTCCCGTGCAGCTCTGTCTCGGGCCAAGTAAGTGAGGAGTAAATTCGTTTCTTTTCTTGATCGTATAGCGTTATGGAAGGCGGCTGTGAAAAACGGCTGCACACACATAACGGATACGGGTGGTGGGACAACCAACTTGTTCACCCAAATATAAGAGTAATCTATGACCATTACTCAGACCACTGCAGGAGACTAATTTAATTATACCTACCCAAGCACATTAATTTGGTCTAATCTATGTTGAATACCATTTAATAAACCCACATTTTAAGTCAGGAAGTAAGAATAGATGAGAATTTCAATAGTGGATCTCTCTTAAGCCAGTATATATGGCTAAGTAAGTTTTGACATAGTTCTTACGAGGGTGTTGCCGAAATAGTTATAATATATCAATCTCTTTTAATGTGTTCACTGTCGATACTTGGTCGAATGGCACTATAATAAAAATAAGTAAACATTTGCAGTACGTATTCCACATACAATTTATTAGATCAGGACCAGCTTCGGTCACAGCATGCGTTATCAACTGATGATCATCGAGGAGCATTATCATCAGTTGAACATGCTCGCTATGAGCGAAACCGGTCCCGATCAAATAAATTTAACGTGGAATAGGCACCAAAAATGTTTTATAAGACTAAAATGATTTTGACCGAAGGTGTTCGATGGAATTTTCATATCAAATTTGCCTTGTTGTTTCATAATCTTCAGGAATTTCACGAATGAATTTCAACCGACGCGAAGTAAATAGTTTGTATCGCGTATATTATATGAGATTTAATTGTTACTATCGCAATCTGGATGAATTAGTATTTTTTTTTGATGTCGATGAGGTTCAGTGAACAGGATAAGTAAATTACGATTTTCAGGTATTTCAAATGTAATTTTGAGATTTTATCACCAGCTTATAGAATGGCAAATTCTACTTACCAAAGAGGTCGGTTTTATCCAATGTATTACTAAATAATTGTTTTATTTAGATTGTTTAAATTCATAATCCATGATAATGCCTTAAAAGGGTACAACAAGGGTAAACAAGGAAGATTAAGTAAGTAGCTCATTTGACATTGCCAAACTATTTAGCTGTAACCTAATTATTTCTAATGTTTCCTGGTAACCAATTTATGATCAAACGTGCAATGATTTTAAAAAAATTGCCCCTTCATCCATGACCTATTTGACTACACACCATGACTCACGAATTGTTTTAACAGGGAATACTATAAATAAATAAGGCACAGGTAAATAATTATTATAAAGTCAAACAATAGAAATAATCCAATTCTCAAATTAAACCCACCTATTAAATTAGTTGGTAATTCCATGCTATTAGCAGGTAATTATTTTTTACTACATATATCACATTTAAGATAAACATATAATTTCATGTCTAATTCATTTAAACTCTTGAGTTAACAAAACATTACATCATTAATACCAAAACATATTATTTTAGAATTTCCACCGAAGGTGCATGGAGTTTTAATCGCTTGAATTTTGTACTCTTCCATGAGTTTTGTCGCTAACGACCCGGGTTTAGCCTTTCGGTATCTTCAGAAACTTAAGTGCACGAAAGCCGGAAGATGCCGAAAGACGAAACCCTTGTCGTTAGCGACAAAACTCACGGAAAAGTACAAACTCAAACGATTCAAAAAATCAAAACATATGCTAATTCATCCAGATTGCGATAATGGCAATTGAACTAAGTTACTGACTTTTATACCGAAGTATAAGCGTTACAAACTATTTACTACGAGTCATTCCAAGTTCATTCGTGCACTTAAAAGGCCGGAAGAACACGTAAGGCGAAGCTTGGGTCGTTAGCGACAAAACTTATGGATATGTTTAAAAAAATTCAAATTTGGTATTGAAATTCCATCAAGCGGTTCAGTCAAAATCCTCAATAACACATAGTAAAGATACCAAAAGTTGTGGTATCTTTATTTAATCTAAAAGCGGCTGGATGTTGAGCTAGCTACCCTTGTATTAAATGTGCGGGTGGTTTTCTAAATTTTACATGAACAATATATACAAAAAGAGGACTTTACGTATCACTTGTAAATGACCTTGACCGTCATTACCTTTTCATCAAGGCGAATCACAAGCCGGCTCCCGGGATTCATATCATCGTCGGAGAGTCCGAATTCGTCCCTCAAATCAACCAGTGACCAAGTGCCCAACGTATCACTACTGCTTTCAACTAGCATTATCAAAGCGAATATAAAATCAAAACAATGGACAACAGGATTTATCACTCACAATAAAAGCACGCAATTCACGAAAGACACAATTTTGAATTCGTCCACCGATCACTAGTAGTAGACAATAATAAATTAATTGCTGACACTGTGTATCACATCACATAGAAAATCGTTTGTTTCGCGATACGTATGTATAAATTGCGTAGACTCAACATCTGAGAATTTGTTTAATTTTATAACACTGTAATATGTAGCACACAACTATGATTGTATAAAAAAATAACGTCCTTACGAGTGTCGAGATAAGATTCAAGCGCGTTTTTATTTTGTTAAAAAGTCACGACTCGGTTGAAGCGACCGAAACGTGCAAAGTGCCGTGTGGAACTGATAAAAAATATTATGCCGGGCAGATTACGGCGATGCACCCAACGCATTTTTTCAACTTTGCCGGCATCTTTTCGTATACAAAGCGGAAAACATTTATGATCCGCAACACCCTTACCCGGATTACGGAATATTTATTAACAGATGGAATTAAATAATCCAGTGGCGTAAATATTTCACAATTATTATTTCGAGCAGCAACGAGAGCATTTGAAACGGGTACAAGAAATATCATGTTATGGATTTAATAAAAGAACTTTATTAAATTATAGATAAGACATACTATAACAATTGACTTAGATAACAAATCAGAATACAGATAAGTCTTGATATGTTAAACTGAGCTGTGTTGTTTTAAGTAAGTTTTAGTTTATATTTAGATTGAAAGCTTATTGTATTTAGTTATCATTATTGAAATCTTTACATAATGTATCGAGAATTTATAGTAAATAAGATAAATTATAATTATGGCATATCATGGTTTCTCAGTATTTAACATAAATAGTGGGACGTTAACATAACAATCATTTGAAGCCATAGGGATATGAGAGTAGCAAGGTTAATAATTGTGTTTAGAATAAATCAAATAAATAAAGTTTACATCAACCAAATGTTTTCAATTACTTTGAGGCAGAGGTCAGCACGGACCGCAATTTCAAAATAATACCCGGCTCGAGTACGAGGTTCATTTCCAAACATCGATATTTTTTTCAACCATGGCCGAAAAAAACCCGATTCTTTTTGTAAATACAAATTGGTTCGACATAAAATAATATAAATACATACAAAAACCAGGTGTTCTAAAATTCCATTGGCTGCTTACACCTGGGTCAGGTACACAAAGTAAATGGTAAGCTACATTGATGTGTTTATTGATTGAGTAGGCATTTACTTGGTAGAACTCCATTATAATACGGAAAGAAAAATAACAATGTATTTTAATTATACATAAATTATTTTATATATTTGTTGATAGCTATTTCGGCTTACGCCTTCGTATATATATATAAAATAATTTATGTAGAATTAAAATACATTGTTATTTTTCTTTCCGTATTACATTGATGTGATAAAATAATAAATTCTCACTGAAACGATCTCGGCTCCCTCGTAAATCGAGAGGGAGCCTCGGGTCCGACACTCGGGATGAGGATGTTAGGGATCGGAGTAGGAGAAACAGGATGCTCTTAAAATAAAAGAAGGTCTCAAGCGTTATGGGGTGCGAATAGCACACATAGTTTAACAAGGATGAATTGACACGTTAATACACATTGAATTTAGACACACTAAATTTACATTTAAATGGCTATACCTTGATTACGATTACTGGTTGATATCAGCTCGCTACTCAGACTCATTCCGGGCTTTGCTTGGGATTTCTCCACCAACACAGACTTATCGAATATCAAGAGCTGACTGAAATGACTCTAATTCCGCACTCCTCACTCTTCCGGGCTTCGTTTGGGATTTCTCCACCAACACGAAGACTTACCGAATATCAAGAGCTGACGAAGCTGACTGAATTATTATTTAAAAATGCGGGGTATTTATGCCCGCTATAGCCTGATCTTAGCGGTTATTGCCGGTCTCGCCATCATCTGAGCGTAGCAGATAGGCGGTCGCCGGACCGTTCATTCGGTCCAGCGGAGGTTGCGTGTAATACCATGTATATCACGCAGTCCTGGCGTAAAAGTGTCGGCTATATATAGAGCGAGACGTCGGCCTCTGTATCGACCTGGAGACGCCGCGCCTAGATGTCCTAATAACATGATTTGAAAACTGCTCTATGTATATTGAATCACTATACATTTCAATAAAGAGTATAGTAAGACTGAATTTAATTACTGATATCAACTTAAACTCATAGATTGAGGCGATTAATAGATCGTTCGAGTGTTCTGATAGCCTACAATATATGTGGGCGACATTACCAATGGAATTTCCACCAATCTAATAGGGCAGTAACTTCAACGCTAAGGGTCGACATCAAAATTTATATACAGTCGCGGCAAAAGAAATCCGCGCACGCTTCACAATTCTAATCATTTGCGAATATTTCTTCGAAATCTTAAGTAAAATAGAAAAATTTTGAGCTATTATGAAGCGAAAGCTCGACAAACACCCGTGTAAAACGGCTTCGGAGAAAATAAAAGCTATGGAATATGTGTGGGACAATAGGATTGATATTAAAATAATGAAAAAATTATACGATTCCATCCCTAAACGAATTCTAGGGCTCATAAACACTCTAGCAACCGCATTTATCGGGCCAAAGTTACACGTAATACCGCACATTTTTCACGATTTTGGTTTTTCGCGCGACATTTAGAATTAAATGCTTATATCTTTTTTAATCAGTTGAGTAAATTGGATAAAATAAAGTGTATTGTATTGTATTGTAGTATAATATATCTATTTAAAAACAATTAGTTCAAAAAAAAAATTAAAGAATGCAAACACATGATTTATTTATATTTTTGAAAGAAAAGCGAAACAAATATTTCTTTTTCCATTCATAAACACATAAAGCGAAGTTTTAAATTTTTGAAATGTGGTCTGCGATCATTTTACACAATATTGTATAAAAATATTTGAAAAAAATAGAGTATTTATTGAGAGCCGCTAGACTTACCATACATCCATCAGTCGTATAAATTAGGAAAATTTACTTGTCATCACAATGCCACAATAACATTATAACTATTACTTTTACCAATTTAAAAAAGGGGTTCATTTATTGTTATTAGTTTTTATAAACACTTAAATATTATTTTTAATGAAAACAAGAAAAAATTACACACATATTACTTATCACTACTAACTATACTATACCATACGTCTACAATAATCACTAAAATTTTTATCAATATTTTTGTGTGGTAATCTTCAAAACATTTTCCCGTAATGGAACATTACAAAATAAACACGTCGTCTTCCGATATATTGAGTAATATGATAAGTTTTGATCGACACGATCAACGCCTTTCATATTTTTGTTATAATCTAAAATACAATTGTTTTATTTTTGGTTCTACGATTTAGTTTATAATATATTTATTTCACAAAACACGTAAATTTAAACTCTTTTTCCACAAATTATAAGATTATATACCATTACTATAGCACGTATGTAAAACGATTTTACATAGAAATACGCAATAATTATAAATACAATCGCGGAGTAATTACATAGGATGTATTCTATTCGACCGATATTTTCAAACTAATTTTAAACTACAATTCTTATATATAAGTATGTATATAAAATGGGGATGGTCAACATCAAAATGTGTAAAGACTTCGCTAATTGTTTAAAAATACAATGGTAATTGCTAGAAAGCAAAATGCCATACATACCTCACACATGCCCGGTAATTTGATTTTTATGATACACGTATTTTTGAAAATAGGGTTCAGCAATAAATCTGTCAAAAACATTATGCAATGTGCACCATTCATCTCAAACATGCGATTGAGAAATCCATTCATCTTTTTACAGAAATTTCGACTTCGCTAAATGTTTAAATATACAATTGAAATTTCTAGAAAGCAAGCTGTCATCAATACCTCAAACATTCCCGGTAATTTGAGTTTTATGATTCGTGTATATTTGAAATAGGGTTCAGTAATAAATCTTTTTAAAAACTTAACGCAGTATGCCCCATTCACCTCAACATGCGATTGAGAAATCCATTCATCTTTTTACCGTAATTAGTTTTATTGTCCTATTTCAAATATTTAGACTCGAGTTGACAATGAAACATATTTTGACGAGCTAATAAACAAAAAATACTTAGTTCGTTTCAGTCAGAATATAGTCCATGTTTATTTATAGGAAACTTTTTACCCAACACCGCACATTTTCGCGATTTTATTATTTCGCGCGACATTTTGAATAATGCTTATAACTTTTTAATCAGTTGAGTAAATCGGATAAAATAAAGTGTATTGAGCATAGTATAATATATGTATTTAAAAACAATAAGTCCGAAAAATAAAATATTTAAGCTGCAAACACATGATTTATTCATATTTTTGAAAGGAAAGCAAAAGAAATATTTCTTTTACTCATTTTATTACATAAACACATAAAGCAAAAGTCTCATTCCTTTGAAATGTTTTTGCGATCTTTTACACAATATTGTTGGTTTATAATAATCAACCAAAAAATATAATATTTATTGAGAGACTTCCGAGAATTAGGTACATACCATCAGTCGTAAAATTAGAACATTTACGTGTCATCACAATGGCACAAAAACATTATAACTATTACTTTTACGAGCCAAAAAGAGTTCATTTATTGTTTTTAGTTTTCATAAAAACTTAAATATTATTATTATTTTATTAGGTAATGTAAATAAGTGAGTTAGTAGAAAAATAAACTGATATTTAAATTTATTGCATCTGAAATGTGAAAAAAGATAAAAACAATGCAAGAAAAAATTACACACATATTATTTATCACTACTAACTATACTCCATTATATAACTATTGTAAAAGTTGTCCATGTATGTATATTTGATGCCATAAACCTCGACAATGATTCAGAAGCGATGATATCGTTTGAAAAAATGTAGCACATTTTTTAGCATATATTTCTCACCTGGTAATAATGGTATTATTGTCAGAGCAAATTTTTTTTTTATTTCCTTCACTGTCGATCCATTTTCGGGTCTTTTCAACTTCTTTGTATTTTGTTTTATTTTGATTGTAATATCTATTACTTCACAAAACACGTAAATTTAAACTCTTTTTCCACAAATTTTACCATTACTATAATAGCACGTATGTAAAATGATTTGATCGACCGATATTTTCAAACTATAATATAATTCTTATGTATATAACATGGGAATGGTCACATCATATGGACTGTGTAAAGACTTCGCTAAATGTTTAAAAATACAATGGATATCAATACCTCAAACATTCCCGGTAATTTGATTTTTATGATTCGTGTATTTTTGAAAATAAGGTTCAGTATAAATCTTTCAAAAAACATTATGCAATGTGCCCCATTCATCCCCAACATGACATTGAGAAATCCATTTATATTTTTACCGAAATTACTTTTATTGTCCTAATTCAAATATTTAGACGCAGAGTAGACAATAAACATATTTTGCCGAGATAATAAACAAAAATACTTAGTTCGTTTCAGTCGTTATATTTCATTATAGGAAACTTTTTGACTCAACAAATATATTTTATTTCAAGGACGTTTTTGAGCCATAAGCTTGTGAGAAATTGAATAAAAAAACACGGGGAGCTATTAACCAGACAGTAATGGGTCGTAAAATAAAAAAAAAAAATCCAAAAGTGTCATGTAATGTGCCAACAGATGCAAAGACAATGCGCGGGGCGTAAATCCGCGCGAACGCGGGACCGGTTGTTAACCGATTGCGATAATTTCCGCGCGAACGCGGGACCGGTGACTTGAGTGTTAATAAAGGAGATTCTACAAAATATTAAATATTATAAAAAATATTCAATGTGTATAATTTATTTAAAAAATATTTTTAAAATGTTCGTTAATATCGTATTAATCATACTGCTTAAAGAAAGTTTGGTTCGAAATGCATTATAAATGTTGCAGCAAAAAAACCATTAAAGCTCTGTAGGGCGCGAAACACGTTTTTTCTCTATGCATTTATGTTATCAGTCATATTGTCACTTTTAATGGCCTACCTTTATTTTTTATTCATTAGAAATGATCTATTGGCATGTCCACATGTGGTTCATGAAAGAAAAATGTAAATATTCAATTTAAAACATAAATAATATTGATTCAAAAATGAAAAAAATATTTTTTTTGGAATCAACAATGAAATGGCCACCACTGTATATATAGACTAATACTTACTTGAAACAGCACAGTACTAATCTACGGGTTCAGTAGCTCATTTTAACATATCAAGACTTCTCTGTATTCTGATTTTTAGTAAAAAAGTGAATTGTTATAATACAGCTCTTATAACTTGTGTTTTATTAAATCCATAACACCATTAATCTTAATATAAAATAACTTTGATTATTCCACGTATTGTGCTACGCACATCAGCACAATACGTGGAATAATCAAAGTTATTTTAAATTTTATATTAAAATGAACTTCCACAAAGTTACCGCCGAAACCATTGAAAGTACCATTGATCTTACTCAATTTTATATAAACACCATTTGTGTATCTATATTTCATCAGTTGAACATGCTCGCGAAACCTGTCGCGATCATTATACAATATGGGGCGTACAAAAACTGTGTTTTTATTTAATCAAATATAGTATCTGGAATTTTGTATAAATTATGAATATAATAGAGACTAATTGCATCGCATAATGGAGTAATGCATCCTTCCTATAGTTAAGAACCTACGATTGCCTTTGGTAATTTCAATAAGCTGATTCAAAATATGTTATACACATAATATTATGTTATTATGATACGATGTGGAACAAAAACCATACCAGTTGGGATAATACACCAACATAAATATGTCTATGAAATCAAAAATAAACGTTATCCTTTTCAATGAATTCGGCGCCAAATTTTTGGAAAATAATTTTAAATATTAATTTGATATATTCTTTTATTCCACGTATTGTGTATGCCACAAAATTTGTCACGATTACTTAGCGAAGTATCTCCAATCTAATAATCGTAACTGTTATTTATAAATAAGGTAATCATTGATTCTTTCAGACATCCGTTTCGTTTTTTTCGAATAGAAATTATCAAACATTATTTTCATCAAAACTACTAATTACATCACTTCGCTTTTTGAAGATGGGGCAAACGATAAAGGATAATCAGCTGTCGGCCATCATAATTTATAGAATCAATATTGACAACGGCGGTGGGTCAAGTGTATTCTAAAGCTATTATTTTCACATTTGACAACATTATTATTCCTGTTTTTATCAGGGCTGTGGAATCGGAGCGTTTTGGCCAGAGTCGTACTAGGAGACGGAAATTTTGAAAAGTTTGAACTTTTTATTTTTGCATTTAATATGTCAAATTTGGCTTTTGGCCGCATTGATATTTAATTGAATACACATAAATAAGAAATTTAGGGGAAAAAAGTGACGATATTGATACCGTATTGTTTTTTAGGACATCAGCACTCTCTCGAACGATCTATTTATCATCTCAGTCTATGAGTTTAAGTCGATATCAGGAAGTAAATTCAGTCTAATCATACTCTATATTGAAATCTATAGCAATTCAATATAGAGTAATTTTTAAAGTTTGTAAAAGCGACATCTCGGCTCGGCGTTACCTTGGATGTATACGCACAGCCGCCTCGCTTTAAACATATCTTACTTTTTTACGCCCTGACTGCGTGAGATACGTGGTATTTCACGCAGCTTCCGCTGGACCAGTAACAAACGGTACGTCTAGCGCATCTCGAGACGGGATTCTGCGCTATGCAGATCGCGATCGGAGAAAGACAGATCGCTAGGAACGGACGGTAAGCCGCAGATAAGGGCATGTTTTATTTTCAAGCATCAGTCAAAGTAACAGAGAGATTAGGGAGACGTGATTGTGGATCAGTCGTATAAATCTTACAGAAGGTCGAGGCTTCTCCTTTCTTTGTGAGTCTCGACGGTCGCCTTCAATCTACTCATACTCTCTCTAACAGTTTTAAATCCTGATATCGCCTTTGTCGAGACGAGAAAGTATCGAATCGTTATTTGTAATTTAAAACTAAATTCTGTGTATAACTTCTATAATTGTATAATTTGTAAGCTCCGTGTAACTTGTGTAAGCATCGAAATAACCGAATTAAACCGTGCGAGTGCTATTCGCACTTGCTTTCACCCTTTGAGATCGTTTTTAAATCAGAGCCTCCTACTTTCTCCCCTCCGAATCCCAATTTCCTCTTCCCGAGTGACAGGTCGGAGGCCGTCTCAATATTAACCTTTTTTTAGTCGGAGTCGTGTTTTTGGTCAATTTCGGAGTCGAGAGTCGTGGTTTTGGTAAATGCTGGAGTCGGAGTCGGACTTTTTTTGCCGACTCCACAGCCCTGGTTTTTTTAACCCAGTGTTTAACAAGTGGCCCGCTCGAGCTTCTGGCAAACACAACTAACTTCAAAATTCATTCTTAAATTTGAATCGTTTGACTTTTGCGTTTATCATTTTGTCGCTTAAGACCCGTGTTTCGAACGATACAAATTTGATATTATGATTCCATCAAGCACCTTCAGCCGAAATTATTAATTATTCTTCGTTTTACATTTGTAACCATTCAATGATAATTACATATTTTAAAGGTTAATGTATTTGGAAATGCTATTAGATAAGTAATAATCTATATTTTCTATACACTTCTGTGAGTTAACCAGCGTTTTACCAATTATAGATTTTAAAAAAGCTATTCCTATTTTTGCCAAACCAATATTTCCAGCAGATTCAAAAAGTGCTATTTGAAAAACATTTTAATTCATAACGAACATAAAAACATTTTAGATCATACAAGAAAATAATCAATTTAAAATACAGAAATAAAATGTTATTCATTAGACAATAACTAGTAGATTATGTATAAATTTAAAAAAAAAACTAAATTGATTTGGTTTGATAATATATAGATAATATATTAACCTTCGAAAACGGTTTCTGAAAAATCACACATGGTATGACTTTTTTGGCATGGATTGCATTAAAAAGATGTTATATTATATGCTTTAACGCATCTTTATAGATCGTTATAAATATTCATATTTTAAGTCGCACATGAAAGAGACAACCTGTTCGAGTTGATGTTCATTACAGACAGGCGTAATCAAAACTACGAACGCGAGCGCTAATCTACGCCTTTAAATGTAAAAAGCAGGGCTGTGGAATCGTTGAAAAAGTACGACCCCGACTCCATCATTTACCAAAAACACGACTCCGACTCCAACATTGACCAAAAAAACGACTCTGACTCTGACTCCGACTAAAAAAAGCTTAATTTCGTCACTTAATTTTCCTATTTAAGTTTATTCAATTAAATATCAACCAACCAATCTGGCCAATAGCCATATTTGACATATTATGTGCAAATATAAAAAGTTCAAGCTTCGACTCAAGTTCCAACTCCGGCCAAAAAACTCCGTCTCCACCCTGGTAAAAAGCATCCATTTGATTTGAAACGTACGTTTGAACGAGGCGCATTTGAGATAAGATAACGTTACCTTATCGCGTATGGACAGTGAAGTTTGAATCCTGGCAATTTGTAGCGACGGTATTAGGGCCAACTATAATCCGACATATTTTCTTTTTTATTTAATTGCGACGAAACTAGTCGATAAAATCAAGCAATTTTGCAAAAGGTGTAAAAAAAATGATTTAATAATACCAAAAGTTTAAACATTGTATCACTAATATTAAGATAGATATTTAAGATAGGGGCATTGGTGGTCGACTGTCTCACTCACCGGGGAGGAAATGTTAATGCAGGATAATTCATTTAACAAAAATGCAACGGTTTAAACTTTGGGTGATTACCATCAACCAAAACACGGTACCTGGTCTTCCCACTATGTCAAATATTTACGCTCGACTATTTGAAACGTCATTTCCAGCAGGATTTTAAATAAAAAAAAATGTATGCAATCTACTCTTGGTTCTGACAGCTACCTGCGTTTCTCAAAACACCTTATTCGCCTTATCGGGTACATATGTGAAATGACATTCGCTATAATGAATTAAACACGCTATTATTACTAATTACTGTGGTTTTAAATGAATAGATATTATACTATGACCATCAGAGATGTATAAATACTTAATCCGTTTGGCATGTTATTAGCATGACGAACAGGTGTATTCGTGTGCATATTGTGATAAGGGTGGGTTTGGTGTAACCTCTGAAAAATATCATGTTGATCCGTGGTCAAAAATGATTGCTTTTGCGTACGTATGTATTCAAGCAACAACATGACGATATGGTTGAAGGTTAAGGGTAATTAATCTTATGAATGATGGATGGTTACAATACAATCGTATTAATTTTCAGCATTGTAAAATTTAGGTTGAATACTTCAAATCAACTTACATCATTTTGAGCACTCCGTTCTTGTGCTTCGTCCAGTACTTCTTCTTTTATTGTGACACCAAGAAGTGGACCTAAATCCATTAGAGACTGTTCAATTTCTTCATTGGAGGGTTGCAAATTATTCAAGCTATCCATTTTTCAATTGAGGTTTATTTTATTAACTTAGCCAACGAAAAACGCTCGCCACTTCATCACAGTGAACATATTCGAGGGGCCAAATTAAGCCTGGTAGCATTACTTAAGAATAATGATTAAAATGTTTTAAAGGATTCCCTGGGAACGCAAAATGTCGATCGCCGAAGGGAAAAGATTTTCGTGGCCGCGCTTTCAAAAACTTTCACTTGAAACCGAGATCACAACATAAACTTACGCCGACATTTTGATATGTTTGAAACGAATACAAAAAGAGGCATCTCGAAGACTTGTGTTGACCGGCGGAATAATATAAGCACAGAACAGTATTTTAAGATAATAAAACGACACAGCAAACTAACGACAGCTAATTACCATCAGACGGACGCCATTGTACATTAAGAATATCAAACACAAATTTTGTTGTCTATGAAATTTATTTATTTGTAAAAGTTTTGATAAAATTAATAGAGAGAGGTGAAACAAAATAAAAGATAAATATTTTTAGTGTTTTACGAATATTAAAGTGTATTTTTTAAGATCATAAACTTTTTCAAATTTTTTAATAAAACATCTTTTCATATAGATATTAGTTCTGTTACAGATGCGATTGATCAATTGCTGAAATAAAATTAAAAATTAACTCCAATAATAACTATTGAAGTACTACAAAACAAATAAGCTTCACAGCTTTTACTGTTTTGAATACTATGCAAGTGGCAGTTGATCAAAATAGTTTTATGGGTAATCTGTATCCGTGTCTATGGTAAAAGTCGAGGTTTGAGACGCGTTCTTGGAAAGTTGTTTCACTTCTTCGAGTTTTAGGTTAGTAATATCTAACTTTACATCGTGTAACTTTTTGTTTCAGTCACGAAAATTTCCAGCATACTTTTCAATATGCTGTGATTTAAATTTGTATCATGTTTTACAGTTGCGACGCTAAAAAAAGTCAGTTTTAATTCAAAACTTTAGTATTTTGGACTGACTTCGTGGGAGATTTCTATCCATCGGGTGTGTTATTGTCAATAATTTGACTCGATATCAACAAATTACTTAATACAACACCTTAGGATGTAGAGTATTCTTGTGACACTTTCAATATTTTATCACACCTAGAAGATGTATCGAGTTTCAATATTGTTTTAAGTTCTTTGAAGAATAAATGATATAGAGCTGCATCAACTTTTGGTTGATTCTGACAAGACATACTTTGACATTCACCAGAAGCTCGCCAGTCATAATTTTCCTATTGAATAATATTAGTTAAATAACCATATATACCGTATTGAATACATATTTTGTTTTATCTGTCTAATCTTATCAATTTCAGCCTTACCCTTTCATATACTTCAGTTTTTTTACTCTCCATAAATATTTACCAAAGTAAAGTAGACTAGTTTACAGATTAAGTAGTCTATATGCTATTTTGTTTCATTCTTGTTCATATATATACAACAATACATACTTTCTCATATCTTAGTAATGTGGATTGTATGTAAACGGATCTATTCTTTTCTTTAATCATATATTATATATGCACAAACATTTGCTGGTTTTGTTTGTAGATGTGTGTAATGAGTATTGAATTTCAGTTATGTCATCCATATTATTATCATATTACCATATCAACGATTTCTTTGCAGGTTGTTTATAACTGGCTTGTGAAAATGGGGGCTGTGTCAGATTTGAAGCCACTCAATGTATTTGGCTTAATTCTCACTGTAAGATTGGCTTCTAATCTTCTTGGTGAATACCTGGTATGTTCCCGATGAGTACTGGCAGAGCTTGGAGGTAGGACACAAACTGGCTTTTGGATATGGTCATTTGTCATGGGAGTGGGCTGCTGGAATAAGGAGTTACGTGCATCCAGCTGTCATAGCAGGACTGTACAAGTTTCTTGAACTAATGAAAATTGACTGCGCTGAACTTTTGGTAAGCATTAATGTTTTGAGTGTAGTTTCCAGATGTTTCAATTTCATGTATGACTTGTGAATGTAAAATGTATATTAGATATATTTCGGAATTTTTTGGAAGTGTTTATTTCGTTGACACTTGCTTCATGTTGACATTGCTTACTCTTGTCGCCTTTTTTTTTTTACAGTGGTTCCTTTCCATTGTCTTTTACATGATAAACCAAAGCATCCACCGATAAATGCTCAATATTAGGCCAATAAGTTAATTAAACCATTAATTTTCTAGATTATTTTACCCAGAGTTCTACAAGCTCTATTGAGCTCAGCTGCCGATTATTCTTTCTATAAGTGGTGTGGATATCGGAAATGGGCACTTTTCCTCTGTCTCACCCAATGGTTCTGGTTCTACACTGCTTCACGGACACTGATCAACAGCACTGAGACAGCTATCACCACTATCGCACTAGCTCGATTTCCTTTTGAAGCTGAAAAAAAAAGTAAGATTTTTTAATCCATCCTCTATCAGCACAAAACACGATTGATTTTAATTTTCTGCAAAAATTATTATAGTATACATTTCTAGAATTGTGTATTTAAACATTGGTTACGTGGCCAATCAAAACACATAAAGAAACAATTATTAAGGGTTTTGACTGAGGGTGCTTGATGGTTTTTCAATATCAAATTTGTATAGTTTGAATTTTGTACTTTTCCAAGAGTAAAAATAATTACATGTAGAATATGGAAAACTCCATAAAATTAAGGAATGATTGGTACAATTTAGATGTTGTTAATAACTTAAGCACATAGCAGATTGAATGATAATAATATGCAATCACTTCAACATCTGATTAAGCTGCATTGTTTTCTTTTTGTTTATTGTAGAAGATTACGGATGGCTTTGTTTATCCGTTATTTCGTGTGTGATTCGGCCGACTGCAGCCATTATCTGGATTCCTCTCTGCATCTATCATCTCATGACAACAACTGAGGACAAAATGAGACTTATCGCTTTCACCTACTTCCCCTATGAGTAATGCTTTATTTTTTAGTAATTTTTAGTCTCAATTGTCTCACAAATATTAAATAATGTGAAGCTGAATCTGGTTATATTGATGTACAAATCATAACAAAATATCATTTCATTTTTTCCATAAATAATTTCCGAGCCATGCATTTTGTGAAAAGGCATAAACTTTATTCCCAAAACTTAATAAACAAAACATTTATAGATTTTAGATTGTTAACCATTTGAGCAATGTAGTTTCAACATATCCTGAATATTTTGTTTGGATTTTGAAAATAATAGGTCAGAAAACTTTTTCTTTGAATGTTTTAAACTTTGACCCCTTGCACTCAAGGACATCACATAAAAATACAATTAATGGTGTCACTTAAAAAATGGCTGAAGAATTCAGTGGTGGTAATTTAATTGAGTTCAAGATAAAAGGCTGATAATAACAATTGACAAAAAAAGACTTCAATCAAGAGGGTAACGAATTACTTGTAAGAGTTAATTTTAAATTAAGGAAAGGTATGATGTAACATTGATTTATTAACTGTACTTTTTTTTCAGACTATCAATTTTTGGCCTCGGATCATTGGTTGACTCCTATTTTCATGGTCATTTTATCTTCACTCCATGGGAATTCTTGAAATTGAACATTGTTGAAGGCGTTGGCAGTTTCTATGGAAGCCACCCTTGGTAAGACTGGTTATTTTAAACTGAAACACATTTATATCTCACTTAATGGATGACATATAAGAGGGTTCTAACAGAGCACTGACGTTATTATTTTATCTTCATATAAAAACCATTCAACATACTCAATTAATAATATGTATTTTTTTGGTTGTTGGAAATGACTACGCATTCTTAAGTGAACACGTTTTACCTAATCCCATTTTTAATTTCAGGTACTGGTATTTAGTGATTGGATTACCTCTGGTCCTTGGAATCAACACATTACCATTTTTGTTTGCCACATTTGAAGCCGTCAAAAACCGAGCAGTATTCAAGACTCAATGCGTTCTTCTTTCTGTTGTAATCTTCGCATTAGCTGTTTACAGGTATTTTAAAAATTAATAGGGGAACTCTTATTAATTTAAATATTCTGTTATGTATCAGCAATAATATTCATACAGTTTAGGATTATATCAGGAAAGGTTGCTTCAATAACAAATTTAATCATTACCATATTAATTCAGCTTCAATTACATCTAAATTTAATCAATTTAGAATACATTGTATGTTGAGGGCCATTGATATTGTGGGACCTGTTGCCGAGTAGTCAACATCATGCTATTTTGTTACGGTGTATACAAATTGGAATCCCAGTATGGACACTTAATAAATTGATTTATAGATTTGTGTGAAAGGCGTGGATGTCTGTAATGTTTAATACTTTTAGCAGGATTCATCAACTATTTCATTGCTTAAAAGTCTTTTCCTAGCACTATCTTACTCTTCCGATAAATAATGAGATGGAGTGACTGAATACCTGGCGGTTCTCGTAGAAAAATATCTGTTGAAGTAAGCTTTCAACAGGCAAATGATACATCAAGAAATTTATTTAACTGAATATGTATTTGAATTGTGCTTATTTTTTTTCAGTTGTCTGCCTCACAAGGAGTTCCGATTTATTTTGCCTTTGGTACCAATCATCATGTTCATCACGCAAGACTTTTTGGCACGTTGGAGTCGTAAAGCTGATGGGTAATAATAATACATTGATAATTGTAAGATGTATGGTGCATCATTTGTTTGTCTTCGAGTACAGACCAACTATTATTTCTCGATTGCATGGCTAGCAAAAAACCAGTTGAAAAATGTCACAAACATACCATCAAGTATAGTAGTCTTACATAGGTCTTCTATTATGTTGAAATTTACATACATTTCATTGATTTTCAGATCATCTGTCTACCTGATGTTTTTCATGATCTTGATTGGAAACATTGTTCCAATTGGATATTTCGGTATGGTTCACCAGAGAGGCGCCATCGATGTCATGCCTGCCTTGAGGGATATTGCTGTCAAACATCCGACAAACACTTCTCTTTTATTCTTGATGCCCTGTCATTCCACACCACTTTACAGGTAAATAGAAAATATACTTACGGATTATCTTCGGTAAAACATACTTCATATATATTTTTACAGACCTAGTGTTTGGTCACCAATACCAGAGACTAGCTGCAGCAGTTTTCACATGAGCAGGCTAATGATTTGACTTGCACTCAGCCATATGAAGTGTATTCAAACATACATTCTTTATCATTTAAAAAAAACAATACAGTAAAAGTCCGTTAATTCGAACAACGATAATTCGAAATTTTCATAATTTGCTCGTCCCAATATTGAATTTACATAGTAAAATTTACCGTTAATTCGTAATGTTTTTCGTCAAAATGCACATACGATTTCTTGTAATTCAAAATTTTGACAATTTTGTGAGTTTGTTAGGAAAAGTGGTCAAATCATAAAAAGTTAGTCGACACATTGTTTTGAAGAGTAAAGCCTATGTAAACCATTAGTGTAAGTGAGACATCTATATAAAGTGAAGTATCGTGTGTCAAAGTCGAATTCGAGCATTTATAACATTAGTGTAAGCGAGACATCTATATATTAGTATGTACCTAACTTCACTAGAATGGTACATTTTTACTGTCAAGTATAATATAAAGTAACCTAAACGTCATTCTATTTTACGCGCGAATACCTTAAATAAAAGTGACTAAAAATCAAATATTTTAAGTGTTTTTTATTCATATGAAATGCCTGTCCATAAAAAAAACGAAAAAAAGGCCGCGATGTTCCAAGCCATCTACAATTGCCGCGAAAATTCATTTTTTTTAGTGTTCGCGTAATTCGTATTTTGATTTTTTTGGTCTATAAAAATCGAAAAAATGGCTGCGAAAACTCAATTTTTCATACTGATCCCGTAATTCGTAAATTCGAATTTTTTTGAGAAATCCGGTCCCTTGAATTTAGAATTAACGGACTTTTACTGTATGTGTAATTTATTCATAGAAAATTTACAAGCCTTGTGTGATGTATATCCCTTCCCCGCCCAGCTAACAATGCCAATAAATTGCGATATGCGTAAAAACGCATTAGTTGTTTGTGCAATTCGACAATTTCGGCATTAGTGGGGGGCTAGGACTGTTAATACCATTTCTATATTATACTTTTCCGTTTCCAGTCATCTTCATACTAAAGTCCCGGCCCGTTTTCTGACCTGTGAACCAAATCTGACAAACAAACCCAACTACAAAGACGAAGCTGAGATCTTCTATGATAATCCAGCAAAATGGTTCCAAACAGAGTACATAAATCAGCAAGTCGGAGAGACAGGAAAGAAGTCGAAACTGCCATCACATATCATTGCTTTCGATACGCTTTTACCTAAAATTGGGAATGTTATGGCTTACTATAGTACAATTGACACATTTTTTCATTCTGAGGTATGTTTATTACATAAATTTATTTTTGTGCTGTATTTGCAATACAATTTGGATTTATTAATCCCGACAAATGAATTTGGAAAATACTAGGTTCTATCGGTATCTTGTACAACCCTTGAAAATTGTTTGAATTAAAAACAGTAACTGATTATTTTATGACACCTCGTAGTTTTGCTGCGGTAACCTTACTTCACTTCTAAATAAAATATTAGCAAGCAATTTGCTATGTCAAGGCTTGATTTGGAAATCTCTTATGATTTCAGGATGATTTGGAGTACATACCAAGCTGTGTATTTTTTATTACATAATTATACCATTAAAAGAAAAATAATATTTTTTTCGATAAAAATGCCCAAGTTGTTGCAAAGTTCGCATCAATAGATTTGGCTGTGTGAAGCTTTTCAGAACCATCTAAGTGGACAGATAGATCAGCCCCTTGATAATAATATTAAATTTACTCAATAATGATGTAACAAATTTAGATGGCTACCCATTTGGTGTTTTTGATAAAACCAAGATAATATTCAATTTACCAATATCTTATACCCATTTCGGCTGAGGGTGCTTGATGGAATTTCAATATCAAATTTAAATCGTAATTTTTTTTTTCTTTTCTGTGAGTTTTGTTTCTAACGACCCGGGTTTCGTCTTTCGGCATCTTCAGGCATTTCAAGTGCATGGATGTACTTGAACTGACTTTTCTTTATTTTACCTATTTTATAATAAAAAAAAATTAAAGTCATTTTTATGATATGAACTGCCAACTCTTACTGGAAAAGCTCTATTTTATACCCATAAAGATTAAGCAAATATTTTGTACGATCAGGTCCTATTTCGATTATAAAGAACAGGGTCCTGACCCGCATTTGTGCAATTAGTACCAAAAATCTTTTATAAACATAATTGTCACATTTTCTCAATCAGTGTTGTATTGAAATGGAATACTGAAAATCTGCAAAAGAATCAGTCAGTCTTGTGCTTAAATAACAATTATTTTTTTTGCAGTATCCGGAGGGCCGAGTGGGAAATTCTATAATGATACTGGAACGAGCTCCAAGAAATAATGCACAGAATCCAGCCTCCGCAAATAGTCCATAATTGCAACAAAAACTGTATAATTTTTTACAATCCAACAACTTTTCATGACATAAACTCTTCAATTGAGAATTATAAATTAATAGCCCGTAAGGAAATAAATAACAGTGATGTTTATATTCAATTAACTTGAATTTTAATTATAGAACTGATAAAACAGAAAATATAATTTTATTTCAATATTTCGTATAAATAATAATTATATGCATTCTGAAATGAATATTACAAATACTTTTATTTACTTCTTACCGTTTTTAAGTGTTGACTAGCCTCATTAATTTACCTATGACATGAATTCACGTAAGATATTTAAATGCATAATTCACACATTTAACTCGAACAAAATTTTACAATTCCCTTTACCTTTTTATAAAATCTGGAAAAATAAATTGTTCTCATACTAGAGAAATTGATTAACTATTACGTTCCTAAGTTGTCAAAGTAAGAAACGGAATTTTTGTAAAAATGTTAGGCCATTGTTAAACATGCCTCAGACCTATTCATCCTACCCAGTAGACAGTTAGTGGAATAATATTGTAAAGAATGCGTTGATCAATTGAGAAGATTAAAAAATTTTACTAAGCCAAGCTTTTTTAATTACCTCTGATAATTCAAATGTTATTACGCATTTGATGGCCAATTAGGTAAAGCACAATTTTGTGCATTCTGTAAGCAATGTGTTAATGATTTCACTGTCTCGAAATCTTAAAGTTTTCACACTTCAAATAAATAATACAAATTTCTAGACATAATTTTTGTGAGGGCCTTGTAATCATGTATTCTTTTATTAATGTCTTTTCATGGTAGGCTTGCTTACCACACTATCTTACGGAATAATTTATTATTTCTTTGTGAAAGCAATATATGCATATTATATGTTTTATTTAATTATGTTCTGTCTTGTAAATGGCGTTTAATATATTGCAAAGTAATTAAATATCATAATATCATCTGGTGTGATGGTTTTATTGTAATAATCATGTGCGTCTTTTAATTAAAATTTTAGTATCCAAATTAGAGATCTGCCACTATTAGGCATCTGATGAATTATGGCAATTAATAATGATTTTGGAAAAACTCAACAGAAGAGCATAGACAATATCGGAATGTCTAAATATTATTTTGAAGTGTATGTTTTTGTGCTGACTAATTTCCGACATCTTATTGGTAAGTCTATTCATATTTTAATATCAAAAACCAACCATTTTTATCCTTTAGGTGTATTTCATTGTCAAATCAATAAATCTAATGTGTCGAAATTGTTAGCTCCTTGGCCCAAAATAGATCACAAATGTTTATTATTTCAAACTGTAAACATACAGAAATATTTTTTTAAATTGTACATCTATTAAAAGTTGAAAAGTACTTTAAATGTACATTTGAGTTTTAGTCAAGTTGTCAAAAACACAATATATAATTAAAGAGACATTTTCCGTTTGACTACATTAAATATTTATTGGTTTTATCTTTATATAACCAATAATGGCCTTTGATGAAATTCCTATATTTATCTAAAAACTGTAATTTTTTTAGTTTCACCCCCCCATGACCCTGATATTATTTATTGGTTATAAAAATGGTTTGGTTTTTCAATAGTGTATAAGTTATTTTAACCAATTCTCTTTTTGTAAGTGTGATAAGTTCCAGGGGCCACTTGGAAAAAATAGCTGTAAAAAATAGGCCATAGAAAAATTGGAAATAGATAACCTTTATTTAACTGCAAAATTTTTTCATGCATAATTCTATTTTCATAAGTTACGCATAAATGACTAAATAATTGGATACAAATAATTGCGGTATGAATCTGTCAACATGATTATGAAACAATTTGTAGGTTTTTGTGAACTGTGCAAAAAGAGGATTGGTTGTTAAATCTGTTCGTAATAAAAATGTTCAAAGTGGCAATAGTGTTAAAAAGTTTTATTTTATGTGTAAGATAATATGATTACTTTTTTGCTATACAGTGTTGCATCCTGTGTAGAAAAAAACAATCGAGGTTGATTTGTTTGAATGAATAAAAATGAGATAATGAAAAGTGTAAAACTATTAGCATCTTTTTATGAATTAATTGAGGATAAGGGATGATTCCCATCATCAATCAAAAAACATCACCCCCACCTCTCACTCCCGTATATCCTCAATTTGTCATAAGCTAGTATAAAAAAATGAATTATTCTTAAATTAATGTCAAATTCAGTTTTTTCAGCTTACCATTTTGAAAATAAAAATTATCTTTGTACACATTATCTTCATAAAAAACTATTTTTTTCCAAAAGATTGACAGCTTTTTTGCGGCAATCAGTGGCAAGAAAATAGTATGAAGACAACTTTAGATCAGTGATTCTTAACCTTTTTAGTTAGCCAACTCTGAAAATAGGTAATCGTATCTCATTGAAAAATTTGTTCTGATTTTTTTAATTTAGAAAACTAAATTTATTGCAAAATTGATTGTTTAATCTTTTTAAAATTGTTAGAGGCTTCTCTTGCACCCTCAGATTTACCTACCCGCATGCCTGGTTAACAACCACTGCATTATATCAATGTTGAAAAAGTGGGATCTTGGTGCCCATATTAACACATTGTTGTCGGGACACGGCATTTGCCGTATTTATATAAACATTGCATAAGAAGTTATCCTTTCAAAAATGTCTTCAGAAAATAATAATAGTGACGATGAAGTGTATGCCGATAATTTATCAGACTTCATGGAATAATGATTTGGAGAAGTTCGGATCGGGAATCGGAATCGGCTTAGAAATATATTGCAATCATGATTTAAAAAGCGTGTTTTTTAAAATTTCAATCGAAAATTTCGCTTTGTTTATAAGTTGTGTTGATTTTAAAAAAGTAACATATTTTTGCGCTTATTGCTAAAACACGCCCGCTACAGGCTTGAGTCTATTGTTCGAGGTGCCCGACAACATATTGTTAAAAAAAACTAATTTTCTATGTGACTACAATTGGATTAGTATGTAAATATTTATTTTTATTTTATAGAATAATACAACATATACTTACTATAAAAGTTTAAAGGGTAACCTGGTACATAATCTTATAAAAAATCGGATGCATCTAGTGCTTGCAATAGTTAAAGAAAATATTTAGTTAGGACTTTTGGCTTTATAAAAAAATTGTTGAGTTTTATTTAAAAAAACGTGTTTTGATGTATTGTTAAACAAAATAATTATTAACAAGACTGACAAAAAATTTCTAGTATTTCAAGTCTTGTATTTATTTCTATAATTTAAATCTAGCTTTATTTTGAGGTTTTTGATGTTGATAGATGACTGATGTTTTTTGTCAGTGTATCTGAGTCCTTATGCATGTAAATCAGTTTTACATGAGATGGACTGTAAATTTAATTCATAAAAAATATTTTCATATTTTAAGCATTCATGTTGTCTGTAACCATTCGCGCTTGTCAATTAGTCTGAGATGCGATGACTTTTTTTGTCAATGTATCCGAGACCTTCTACATTAAAATCTGTTTTATATGAGATGGACTGTAATTCAAGAAATCAAATGGATTATTAAAAATGTATATAAACAATAGTCTTAGTTTGAAATTTCATTTTTACTTGGGGGGGGATATCCAGAGAATAATAACAATAATTTAGTTTTTAAGGAATAAAATATAGAGTATGGTTACTAATTAACAATATTCATCACTGAATGTAAAAGTTTACACAATTTTTTTGAATTTTACTGAAGGAACTAATCGAGTTTTGTTAAAAGACCTTTCCCCTAGTTCTTTTTTAAATCAGCCCACAAAAAACTTTTTTTTATACACTTATAAATATAATTTAGACAAAATATATAATAACAAAAATACAATTGATTGTATTTTTTAAAATTCTTGCTACTTTTTTTTTTTTTTTTTAGGAAACAAATATAATTAATCATGTTTTTAATATGAAAACAATGATTTTTGTTAAAATAGTGAACTAAAATTATTATGAACAACTTCTTGCCTCGAAGCAAATATTTAATAATAAACGCAATACGTAGTATTACACAACAAAATTCTATTAAAAAGTATCAAAATTCTATTTTTATATTAAAAAAATAATTTTAAATAATTGAATGTTTTGTAGTAGTACTGAAGAAATGAAGTTAAGAATTCATCATTCTGTTCTTGGCAATTATATTTTTAATCAAGTGCCATTTAAATTTAAACATGCATACTTATTATTATTTATTTAAATTTGGAAACAATTATCACTAATTCCGGCCTTTATTTATGAAAAACATAATATTCTTATTTTATATTTAAAAAAATTATTATTTACAACCCAATATTAAAATTATCTTCTTTTATGTTAATTCTTAATTTATATTCAAAAATAACTCAAGGACAAACAAGGGTGAATTTTAAATGCCAAATATTGTCTTCTTATTAGCAAAAAAATAGATAAATAAATACATATTTCTGAAATACTTTTTTGTGTGCATTTAGTACTAATCTATGGTGTTGACTTGTGACGATTTTTATTGAATAAAGAATAAAATATTGAAATCAAAGCATTTTTTTTTTCAGTTGAATGTCAATACTAACCGTTTTAAGGACACACAAGTTTAAATGAATAAACAAGAATACCAAAAAATGAGACTGCTGTGAGTGAACTGGCATAGATAAATGATCGATATAAAATTTATTCCATAAAATTTAACCAGGGCTTTTTTTCTCATGTGAATGTTGGTTCTCAGGTGGAACGTTGTTTTTGTCATTTTGTATGTTTCAAATCAATATTAGCAAAATTTTATTTTGCTTTGGAACTTTTGATTATTTCTGGAAATCATTTTTTTGCATTATATTAGGGGATAAGGCCCAGATGAACAGGACTACCATAGGTCACACAGGCAAGCCTTTTTGCCTATCGCATACAGTTTAAACATGTGCTGGTTGCATTCAATTGGTGAGACCCGACGGAAGAAGAAGGGGAGTAAAAGAAATTTTTTGAATAAGTATTTTTAGAATCCGTGATAACTCGGCACATGGCACGTCGACACATGTCAAGTCGGCACATGACAGGTTGACACATAGACAATTTTGCACCTAGACATCTTGACAAAATTTCCTTTTTGTATTTCAGTGAAAAAATGTATTTGAGCTCTACAAAAATAATAAATTGTTGATGGCTATTTCATAATAATGCTTGACTTGTTACAAATTGATATGTTTTCTGGAAATGAAAGCAAATCTGGGTTTTTATTGAGTGGTAATGAACGTACATTAGTTTTATATCAAGATGATTTTAGTAAAATGGCATTAGCGATCTGTAATGATCTGAGTATTGATGTTGGATTAATATTTGTTTTCTCATTAAAAGTGTCATTGGATTGATGATATCTATTCATTTCTAATTGTTCTAATTCATTTATCTAAGGGCCAGTTAATTACGTACAATTGATCGTAATTCT
Source organism: Himalopsyche kuldschensis (assembly GCA_028554975.1). Classification (NCBI taxonomy): domain Eukaryota; kingdom Metazoa; phylum Arthropoda; class Insecta; order Trichoptera; family Rhyacophilidae; genus Himalopsyche; species Himalopsyche kuldschensis. Next base: position 3,972,241 of record JAHFWI010000036.1, read on the forward strand.
GTACTGGGGAGCTAGATATGGCTATGGCTGGCTATGTTAGATTGTAATAACGACATGATTATTCATAATCCAGCATGCAAATTTTACGTAATTATGTAGACATTCACTTTCCCTAGTGTGCCAGAAGGTGTTTTCTTCCATAAAACACTCCCTTCATGCAGTATTTGACGGAGATCGAATAAAAATAGGAGCGGTTTGTCAAGTTGTCTAGTTGCTGAAGTACCTATGTGCCAACTTGTCATGTGCCGACTTAACATGTGTCGACGTGCCATGTGCCGACTTGATTTGTGTCGATTGGTCTGGTCACCGTATTTTTAATGTTTGTCTTTATTCAAAAAATATCTTTTACAAGAAGAAGACAAGTGGTTTTTTTTAAATGCCCGATAAAGTGAGTGTGTGTGTGACGTGTGGCCTATAGTTAAATCACTGTAAATACTCGTCTCACTTACTAAAACCAATGGGCGGTGATTTTTCAATTTAATACTAAGGCAACAGCATTCGATATTTTTCAACAGTAAAATTACAGATATTCTGATGTACCTAATCTATTAGGTAAAGCGAAAAGTAATCACCGTGATTTTAGTGCACGCTTTGCTCCCGTCGAGTAAGTCGTTTTGTCCCTCTTCGATTGCAATACTTTTTTTTTACATAGAAAAAATGTCACGGCCGGAGATCGAGAGATGCAGTTGCGATGTGTTTTATTGTTTTTATTTGACAAGGAGTTGAAACCCAACAAAGCCAAAGAAAACATTTGTGAAACCTATGGCAATATTCTGAAGACATGATTTATCATAAAAAATAATCGATAACGCGAAATCACCCGCAGAAAAAATTACCGAAAACAAAATTATAGAGCTCAACCTAGAACTGCTGCCTCACCCACCTTACTCTCCTGATATTGCTCCGTTGGATTACCATTTATTTCGAATTATAAATAATGAAGGAAAATATTTGGAAAAATAAATTCTTTGTAATTTTATTGTAAATAAATTTTTACTAAAATCACGGCGATTACTTTTCGCTTTACCTAATATTTTTACCGATAATACGCTGCCATAGACATATAATGTATAATAATAGACTATTGACGAAATGGTTATTGCGTTATGATATAAAACGTCAGAAGCATAACCTCAAAATATTTAAAATATTAAACTAAAGACGATAACTATCAATATAAATATGGACAGAGAACAATCCTGACTAATGAATAATGATAAGTATTTTGATATACTGAGAAATGAGTGCTCTGGTAAGTTTTCATTACTCGATGTTTTCTCTATTTCTTTTGCGCTGTACGATATATTGATGTATTTGATAATATTATTGAATATTCAATAAACTAATGTCAATGCCCATAAAATTTTAAATTTTGAAAATTCATTCGAGATAAAATAGATAAGGGTAATGTCCTAGACCAGTAGTTCTTACGAAAAATTTGGCTGTGGCCGCATTAGAATATCAGTGGTCCTACAAATATGTTTGGTGGCCGCATCAAATTTCTGTGTTGAGTCTTTTTTGTCAAAAATACCTAAGCATGTATGTGTTTAAGTTTTTGCGACTAACAATTCTTAATGCACAGTACAATGCATACAAAATATTAAATCTTCAGTCTTTGTTGACAAATTAACTTGTAAAAACACATTTTTATTATATATCAATATTAACTATCAAGCTGTTGGTGGCCGCAACAAAATCCTCTGGTGGCTGCACATGAGAACCACTGTCCTAGACCAACTGTCGTATTTCAGACGCATGAACATACATACCTATTAAAACCCGCCTATTAAACTTAACCTAACCCAACCTAAACAATATGTATAACTGATATATTTTCAAAATTTGATTTCTTCAGTTAAAAGCTTTTCAAAATATATCAGTTATAAATTTTGTGGTAACCGGACATAACAGAATCACATTCTGTTTTGTCATGGAACCACATTTTATTTAGGTTGGGTTAGGTTAGGCTAGGTTTGGTTCAATAGGCATTAATAGGCGGGTTTTAATAGGTCCGTATGTACATGCGTCCGAGATACGACAGTCGGTCTAGGACATTACCTAGATAAGTATTATGTATCTCAGTCGAAATCAACTCGAGGAGAAATGACATCCCATACACTCTTTGTCCAAGATCTCAAATAAAAATTGCACTAACCTAAATGGTATATTGACTGCGTCTGAACTTGAGCCCAGACCCATCTGAACGCTATGGCAAAGTCTTACTTTTAAGCCAGAGTCCAGCATCATTTGCAGAATATTTAATTTTGAATAATAATTGTAGAACTTTACCTTGATCGAGATATTGCGGTGGAGACTGAACCTATCAATGCACTGCAGTTTTATAGGAAATATGTTTCAAAAAATGTACCTGTGTTAATAAAAAATCATATATCCAATTGGCCAGCCATCCAAAACTGGAATTCAGAATATTTTAGGTATGTATCTGTAATGTTGTCAATGTAGTTTGATCATAATAATATGTAAAATACGTTTCATTTATATTTCGAGAAAATCTAAACATCCATTCTCAATGGCACTCATTCCTGCTATAAATATAATATTACAATTGAATAAAAATAAAATATACATTGAATCTATTCTATAGGGAAAAAATACCAAATAAGAATGTAACTGTAGCATTTACACCCAATGGCTATGCAGATGGTATTGCCTATGATTGTGCTACAAATAAAGAATACTTTGTCATGCCAGAAGAGAAACAAATGTCAATGACAGAATTCTTGGATATTCTTGATGAAAAACAGTTAGTATCCACGACTTCTAAACAGGGTCCTAATTTTAATGAAATAAAAAATATTGAATTTAGTTATCTTTATTATGTCGCCTTATATAATAATATTACTGGCCAGAAATAGTCCATTTCATGGTTAAATGTTTTTGTTTAGATTAATCAGCTAGATGACTTCATACTCTTTCTCATATCCTTATGCACTTTGTTCATGGATCTCAAAAACTAAATCCATTCTTTTTCAACTATTTCTATGGTTATTAGTGTCACAGTATTTCTACTACCACTTTTAATAATACTAATTATACTATCAATGTACAAAAACATTAGTGTCATGCTAATCCTTTGAAATACTCTTATATGCATCAGATTTAATGTCTTAAGTAAATGTTATGTAAGAAGTCACCATTTTGAAATATTATGATTTATAGATCAGGTTTCATCCCTTACATTCAGAAGCAGAACTCAAATCTGACCGAAGATTTTGCAGAGCTCATGAGTGATGTTAAAGCTGAAATAGATTTTGCAAGCGAGGCATTTGGACAAAAGCCTGATGCCGTGAACTTTTGGATGGGGGACAGCAGAGCAATAACATCAAGTAAGAATTATAATAATGTAAAATGTCAAACCATTTCAAACAGTAAAATTATATTAAGTGAGTCTTTGAATAAACTGCTTACAAATAAATTTGAGCAAAGACAAAAAACTTTGTGTGTGTAAATTTTCATTTATAACAAGACGAATATTTTTATTTGTCAGTTGATATACTTACCTACCAGTGTAAATTGTATAAATCACTTTTTTTACCATTCCTTTTATTAATCATTATCTTATTATATACTTATACAATATTTTCAATCTTATTGATTTGTTGGCTACTGTCTAAATTTTTTCTTTTATTTCAGTGCACAAGGATCCATACGAGAACATTTATTGTGTGATAGACGGTAGAAAAGATTTTATCTTGATACCGCCTACTGATTTACCCTTTGTTCCTTACAATAAATATCCGATGGCGATATATGAAAGAATAGAAAATCAACAAAATGACATCCATTTTAAAATTACACCACTGACTCAAAATTCATCCAATTTGGAAAATATTGGAGACAGTACCACTTATTATACAAACGATGACTCAAAACCTGATGTCTGTGAAAATAGTTCTCAATTAAAGAATGATGCCTGTGAAAATGATTCAATAAAAAAAAATAATGTAGCTGATGGTAGGAGCAATGATATTGAATGTGATAAAAATATTTTACCGTGGATATCAATAGTCGACCCTTTAAATGCTGATTTTTCAAAGTATCCTCAGTTTGTCAAAGCGCATGTTTTCCAAGTTTCTGTTGAGAAAGGGGATTGCTTATACCTCCCCAGTTTGTGGTTTCACCACGTGAGACAAAGTCATCGATGTATTGCTGTTAATTATTGGTATGATATGGATTATGATATACGTTACTGCTATTATAAAATGTTGGAAAATATGTGTAGTTTACAGGTCTGTGGAGTCGATAGAAAAAATTAGACTCCGACTCCAGCATTTACCAAAAACACGACTCCAACTCCAACATGGACCAAAAACACTACTCCGACTCCGACTCTTATTCTTACTAAAAAGAGTTTAATTTTGCCACGTTTTTTTTCTACCTTTCATATTTATGTGTATTCAATTATTTATCAACCACCAATCCTGCTAATAGCCAAATTTGACATATGTTAAAATAAAAAGTTCAATCAAACATACTGTTGCGTTTTTACTGTGTTTATGACATAAATATTGAGATTTTATCATTGAGAAGAGTGAGAGCACAGTCAAAATTATGCATAAAATTGTTGAAGAAATTTAAAAATAAAAGGAAAATAGAAATTTTACTAAGCAATGATATTCATAAAGAGAAGCCTTCAGCATATTTCATTGACACTAAATATAAAATTTATTTAAACCTCTTATTTCTCTGTCTCTTTCAGTTCTTCACCAAAAACACAAATTGATCACCATTAAATAATATGTGAAAAACTTTCACTATTTTTATTTCTAATGTGACCTGGTCCAGTGATATGCTGCTATGGGTTCGCACCGGCTCTGTCTAGCCGGTTAGTAAAATAATATAGGTTCGGAGAGCCGGTTCTTAAAATACAGTTTTTTTTTCAATTAACGCTATTCCGAGGTTAAATTTTTCCACGACAACAGATGATAAACTAATAAGACACGGTTGAAGTTTCGAATGAAAATCGAAAAAAAAAATTGCATTTAATTTATATCATGCATAAATTGTCTTGAAATGAATGATTTCTTAATTTGAAAAAAAATTATAAAAATTTCGAGTTGATGTTTACGAAAATGCGGGTGGGTTGATAGAATTTAAGAAGCGAATCACTGCCTGGTTCACGTAACATTGTTATGCTAATAAATATATCGATAAAACCAATGATATTGAATTTTATACATTTTAAAAAATCTGAAGGTTGTCTTCCTTGACACAACTATACTTTATGTACGAGTATTCCTTGCTAATGTCAAAGTTAAACTTTAGCTAGACGTGTTCACAGTATATTCGTATGCTTGGGTGGAATAAAAACATAATCGTTTCTTTCTTAATGTCATTCTTTCAATTTTACGTCAAAAATGTTTTGAATTCCGATGAAAAATGGGTTAGTTTGATAACAAGTACTATTGAATGCTTCAATATTATTCGATCGCGGCAAACGTTTAACTTTGTACTACATGTCACAACATATATTCGGATAATGTGTCATTGCAGCATTATCAAATAAAATTTGTCTTTATAGGGTGATTATTAATTTGTTGTTTTTCAGCTGAAGAATCTTCGGAGACGTTGGATTATTCAAAAAAGGATTTGAAGAAGATAAACAAAGCAACTGAGCTAGAAGCAAGAACTATAGTTACCTTAATTTTGGACGAAAACGATCTCCAAAGATTAGACTGTGTAGATTCTTATTCAAGGCTTGAAAATGTACATATTATCGTTATTGGAATACAGTTTTTCGATGTAACGTGGTCAGTAGATTTGGTTATAAATAAGACACACTGTATTATTTGGTTTTCTTTTATTTTTCAGTTATCGGTATGCAAAAACAGTTTGCTTCGTATGCATGGTGTTGGCAGACTAACAAGTATTCGAAATTTGAACCTAAGCAACAATGCAATATTGACTATTGAAGGTCTCAAAGAACTTGTCTATCTTAGGAAATTGCAACTCTCGTGTAAGTATACTATTTTGTAAAAATCACCATTTTATTTTCTTGATGGCAATTTCGCAAATTGCTCATAGAGACCATGACCAAGACACACTATCTTCTAATTTTACTACTTGTTTTGTTTAGTCAGTTTCCAAAACTGATATTTTGACGGATCATTTGCTCCACCTCTTCTTTTTTCTTAGAGATTAAAGGTAGAAAAGGACTACTGATTAGACAATCGGTCTTGTTACACACCATATTTACGATTTGATGAAAGTGTACTATAATATTGTTTATTTTACCATTTTACATTTGATAGTTTATTTAATTGTTTTGCACATGTCCAACCTAGTAATTGATGTAAGACCTTTATGAATACATACAAAGAGTCACTAAAACTACAATCCAATTTGTCCTAACCTTAACCATTTTAGGTATGATTATTTTAATTGCCCCCAAGCCTGTTAATTGTAACAAAAATTTTGTATACCTTATAACTAACAGATATTAATTCCAAAATATTTTATTTGTATTTATCAAGTAGGATAGAAATGCATAAATATTTTTTATTCATTGAAATATTTCTTTTTTGGGTGTCACTAATACATTTAAATTATTATTATGTGTTTTGTCAGACAGCTGGCTTTGTGGAGAAAGAATTTACAAAGCCACTACAAAAACACTTGTACCAATAACGAGGAATATGTTGGAATACTTCATAATGATTAATTTGGCACTTTATATTTAGCATTTCTCAAATTTAATATTTGCAAATGCTGGTGATTTCATACAATCATATGAAATTTGACAGTTTCGACTTCTGAGGTGATAAGCTCAAAAATAAAAACACAACTGTTGATTTATATGATTTTTCCCCTTCCCATTACCACCTTAAAAGTTTTTAAAGGCATTTTAAGTGTGTAAAACAATGCTGGCCACATACAGTATCTTCTCACTTTGAGCAAAACATGTTTTTCGTCCATCTAAAGTTTGATTGTAATACTTGAAGTAGAAAAATGTGCTTGCGCAGATGTAGTCTGTCTATCATATACTCGCATACTATTCACTTGAAAAAGATGTCTGTAAATCCTTAGCTATCAATGAAGTTGAATATGAGTCGGTGTTTTTTTCCCCCAGATTAACTAAGCTACATCTGTAACCTCATAATAATGGATTTGGCTTTCCCCTTTGGTTTGTTTAACATGTATCTACTTTTTGATGATGTGTCATTGTAACTAACCCAAATTTGCAGGCAATAACATTAAATCAATAGAGCAGCTCAACAATAATATTCACCTGGAGCACCTGGATTTATCCGACAATCAGATAACTCACATTTCTGACATCTCATATTTAAAGCATTTAAAGGTAAATAGTATTGATATAAATTGAAGTTAAATTAGATTGCCCAATGCAACTATAAAATTTTGTTTTTTAAACATATTTTTTCTAATGTTCTATCACTTTGGCCGTGTAAGATCAATAGTAAACTATTTCACTTTTAACACACAGAGGTCTGCGCGCTCATATGTGTGCGTTTCAAAACAGTTGACCAGGAGACCGGCCGCACATATCTGTGCGTTTCGCGGACCCGTTTTACATACAAAAAAAAGGTCCTTTGCGTGATGATTTTTGTTCTTCCCTTTGAACATAGGTATCGCTAGGGGTATGAAAATTTATAATATCAAACAAATATAAGAAAAATATTTTTTTTAAATCGTAAATATTGAAATAACTACATCGTAAATAATATTTTTTTAGCCATATAATTTTTTTAATTTTTTCAAAAACAATGTTTCTCCGATTTGTTTGACAACATCAGAGTTCTTTATTCTGACAGTATTTAGTGACACAAAGATTGCGTGATATTATTTCCATGGAAAAATGCATTTTTTGCTAGAGCTTTTTTTTCGTTTACGCGTAAATATGGGTTACATTTTCAGGTCAGTTTAGTCCTTATAAATATGTATCGTGTTTGTTTTTTGTAATTTTACGAAAGCGAAATAAGTGACGAAAATATTTTTTTATCATTCAATATTTTTATTTAGTGATGAAAAATAATTAGGAAAACTTAAAAACATAGTGATAATTTAATTTGTGATACACATTTCCTAAGTGATACTTTTGTGTAATTTTTTAAACGCTAAATTGACCGACCAATCATGAATGATAGAGATCCAAAAGGCGAACTTTGAATGTGCTATCCTCGTCACAAGATTCCGAGGATGAACCATTATATGTAAATTTGGATTGGACAGATTACGACCCTTAGCGTCATAACGAAGATTTAGAAGGTTTTTTTTTATTTTATTAAGCATGTCCGCTCCCAACTTGGAGCACATGGACTCATCACGGAGTTTATCTCAACATATGTTTTCTACGAGAACTGCTTGTTACTCAGTTGCTCAACCTCTCTTTTTCGAAGAGAGTAGGGATGGAAAGGATACGAGGACTAGGATAGGGCTAGTGATTAGCTAAGCGCTATCACTATGCGTCGCTCTTTGGGATCGGAAAGGTGGGAAGGGATTTTCAACAACACAGACACCCATGCCTTTAAACAGATTTATCGACCGAAATAATCCGCTCGCACCGAATAGAACCCGAGCGGTCCGCACGCTAGTCAAAGGCGTTGCCACTGCGCCCACGGACCAGACAGATTTTTAGATGGTTTCCAAGGGGTAAATTGTTTACCGAATAATAAAAAGAGGGTAACCGTTGTTACCGGTTTATTTATTGATAATGATTTGTTTGACAGCATCGCAGAAGGAGCAAAAAAGATACCATACAAAAAAATCTAAATAAATACGAAAATATTTCCGTAAATGGGTTGACGTGACGAATATTTGTGGATCATTGTTTCAATTCGAACAAAGCACCACTGCTCTAACGTATTATATAACATGTTGGGTCTGCCAAAAGCAATAAATTATGTAATCCTTAATCCCCATTCAAGACGCAAATGGCAAGATGTTATTTTTTCTGTAAAATTTATGGCTCTCCCTTGAAAACATGTGCTTCATATTTTAAATATCCACACTCGAATAAGTGCCATTCATTTTTAGTATATACGTCAATGACCCATTGAAACATTATAACACAAACGATTCTCAAACATTCAATATGTATATATAAATTATTGAAATATAAAAAGAATTATTTAAAAATATTCCAGAGCTGCTGCGAATGAAAACTTATATTATAAAGTAATTTATTTTCGGTTTTACCATATCAATAAAACTAAAATAGTGGTCCGTGAGGTTGAGAGGGGGAGGAGGTATTCAGTTACGTTATTTTAAATTAGTGTATATTATAGCACCTCTATATAGCTATTTATTACGAAATTATTCGTTAATAGCCTAATTTTACAGTTGTTAAACCTCTTTCTATGCAGCCCTCGGTTGAGAAACACTGATTTAATCATATTTTATTATGTAGAAAACTAAACCAAAGGCTTTTCTGAAAAAAATATTTTTTATATCAATTGGTTAAATAGTTATCGCAATTTAAACGTGAGCGCAAAAAATGTGTCAATTCCGCCAAAAACGCGCGGCTCCCGGGCATTATTTAGGAGGGAAATCCGCGGCCCTCTATGTGTTAAGGTGTTCACTGTCAATACTTGGTGGAATGGCATTATAATAAAAATAATAAAACATTTTTAGTACTTTTTCCACATAAAATTTATTGGATCAGGACCAGTTTCGCTCATGGCGAGCATTGTCAACGATCAGTTAAAGTACTAAAAATGTTTTATTATTTTTATTAGTAAACTATTTGGTAAAGTAGGAATGCCATTTATGGTAAATCCATCTGATATCATCACATGATGATCAATGCGAAATTGCCCTGACCACATGCAGCTCTGGATCAGGCCACGAGTGATGGGTAAAATATTTTGTTTTTAATATTTCATTGAGGAGTGCAGTCATAAAACAGCAGCTGGTGGTGGTACAACCAACTTGTTTAGATCCTAAGTTAGTCCGGATTTTACTGTGACAATTGATAGATGTTGTCATGACATGAAAAAAAAGTTTAAAATAAGATTACTTCAATAAAGTGTCTTTTCGAGTCATTTATTCTCTCAACGACATAGATATTCAAGGAGAGGATCCTCACAAATCTGTTTTCAATAACTTTAAATAACACCGATCGCCCTATAGTATAGTTCTTTGTCAGTTGTCTACTTATTATAGCTGAGTATCAATATCTGTTAACCTTTTTAAAATTCGTTAAATGAAGCGAAATGTCTAAACTCTGAAATTTTAATGCATTATGTGACTGATCAAATTGATTTTGAAACTTTGAACTCATGTTCTTAACTAAAGTAAATTTAATATTAATTTATATATTATTGATCTCTTTTTCAAATTTTATGTGAGCAAAATTATTTGAAGTGGAATATTGTTATGAAATGTAAAAAATACAAAATTTTACTTGAGCCAATGTGTTGCTTATTAATTTTATTTATTTTATTTATTTATTTATTTATTTAAAATTGTTATGAATGCCAAATTTTATGTATTTATATTGAGCCAATAAAAACAAGATGTTGCTTAGAAATTAATGAGTGAGTTCTGACAAAATCAACTTTTATTCATAAAATGGTTTAAATAATGCTTCGACATCTTATTAATCCCATTGGCAGACACTTGGAAGAACAAACAACTCATGCTCTCTGGTTTAAATAATGCTTATCTTATTAATTAACACTTATGTATCATATAATGACGGTTACCAATGACAATATGTATTGCAAATAATCCATATAAATGTAAATTTTACCAACCAATACAAAATTAATTGTGTTTTCTTATTACAATGTGGATAATTTTTCAGCATTTACATTTGGATAAAAATCGAATTGGAAATCTGCGGCAATGTGAGCGCTATCTTCCATCGTCTCTGGTCACGCTGGGCCTGGGTGGGAACTTTTTAACAGACCTTAACACCCTTTGCCATCTCTCTCATTTGGGCCAGCTGGAAAACTTTGCCATAGAAGGGAATCCGTGTGTCACTGCCAATGGACAAGACAAAATGTATCCTTTCAAATTCTTTCAAAGTCTTTGCTGTGAGACATCTTGTATATGTAAAACTCTGAGTTGCATGGATATGTAAACATAGTTCGTCTAATTCAAATGTTTGTGACCTATTTTGAATTGTTTTAATTCCTATGTTGAATTGGCCATCAAATACAAATTAGCATGTTAATTATCGAAGTAATAAAAGGGCCTGTTAACAAAGTGTTAAAAATGAGAGTTCTTATAATTGACAAAATTATATTTTTTTGTCTATGAAAACATTTTTGATTTTGCCTTAACTATTTTATTCAGCGATTTTGATTATCGCCCCTTTGTGATCAATTGGGTAATGAACGTGAAAATAGTTGACGGTTTTGAAGTCAACGCTTTAAAAAGGTCAGTGTTTTATATTACATTATTCCTGTGTACATTACATTTTTTTCTCTATTTAGGCGATCATTTGATTGATATTACTTTTTTAGGTTGAAGGCGGAATGGCTGTACAGTCAAGGACGTGGTCGTCAGTTTCGCGAAGGTGAGCACTCTCAGCTCACCCAATATTTGGAGACCACCTGTCCCCTGGGGGAAATAGCTCTTGAAACTGAAGAACAGCGGAAGCTACGTTTGATACTGAGCAAGGTATTTATTTATGGTGATAATATTTAGCCCATATCTTTTTTCTTTCTAATCTTCATTTTTATTGAAAATCCTTACTGTACGACATAAAGTTACATGTTGTAACAGTGATTCTCAATACCAAATACAAATACCCTAATTTTTATTTTTATTACAATAAGAATTCAAGAAGAATTTTTTAAAGCTATTTACAAGTTTTAAATAAATTATTCATTTTTTGTACAACTTCCAAAATTTTTCTTTTGTAGGAATCATTATTACAAAGCATTCAATTTGACAAGTTCAATCAAAGTGATAAGAAATGACAACGGTGTAACAACAATCTATTATTACTTGACTTGAAAGTTCCTCAATACTGATTGTTTCAATGAAATGAATAACACTTTAGGGCCTCTTTCCTACTCATGAAAAACTATTCCTCCTAAATTCCTTTACCCTCTTAAAAGATAGGTCTAGTGACTGATTTTAAATGAGCTTTTATTAAATAACTCCTGATGAGATATGCCTGTTGGGTGTTCACATGGAGTATCCCACCCAAGAAGTAATTGATGTTTAAGTCTAGTGTTCTTGTAAATATAATTATATTTTCTTTGAAAGGCTCAACATCATCAGCAGCAATTGAGAGAACAAGGACCCAGTCCTCCAAGAGCAAAACATTCTCCTAGAATGCACGGTACAAACATGTCTAATTACTTATATATTTTTTTAAAGCAACCTTATTTGATAACTTCAAGTATTCACTTAACCAAGTTGAATTTATTTAATGTATGTCTGTTACAGCTCGTATCGCTGGTCGAGTCGTGAGCAAATCTCCCGACAGAAGCATGTCCAGCAGTTACCATTCTGCTCTGCCGGCAAAACACCAAACTCTTCTCGGCCTCCAATCCAATCAGATGTCGGCTAGCTTTTCAGGAGAGATTCCCATGCATCTCGCGCCATCCAAAACCAACCACATCAAAAACATAGCGGAATACAATTCAGTAATGAGTCAAAGCTTCGACTCGTCCTCGACAGGCCTTATATTTGAGTCTGAGAGGAATCATCTCGATAATAGAGATGCTGTTGAAAAGGCCAAAATTGAAGATCCATCAAAGGCTCCAAAGGAACTGATGGATAATTCTGAGGAATCAAAAGTGAAAGAAACCTGCAAAACTAATGATTGTAAGACTATTTTTATATTAACCATTTATAGATCATAGACAATTCTTGTATATATTATTTTTAGCACCAATTAAGGATACAAAATTAAATATCATGAATGTTTGATGTCTTCAAAAAATTGGTAATAAATGTAATTATAACTGAATATTGTTTATGGTCAGACGTGGTTAAAAAAACTGATATGCTAATGTCTGAGAATAAAAGTGTTCAAAAAACTGTTAGCATACCTGTTGAGGAATGATTGCATTGTTTGATTAGGTTTAATAATGATTCTTTTTATTTTTTAGCTCACCAAGATTCAAACAAAGCGTTGAATCAGCCATTGGAAGCTGCATCGAAAATGGTGCCTGTTCTGGATTCACTGATGAGCCCAGATTACCAAGGCCCTCTCTTCACATCTCAGACAGGAATAATTGGCAACTCCAACCCTCACAGTCTGATGGCGAACCGACGCATTGTCGCTAGCACGCAAGCTTATAACATTACGAGCCCTTTGTCGATATCTCAACCTGTCCAGACGGCGTCTTCACATATACCTTCCAGTGTTGCCAACGTGAACCATTCAAATTCAAACAGCTTGAGTGCACCGGCAAAGGGCGGAAAAATGAATGCCAGCAAAACGGGACCCTCGATGCAAATTGTGAAACCTACTGCTCCAGTTGTGAGAAATAGCAAAGGTAAAATTAAAATGTTACCATGCGCAATATGTTAACTATTGAAACGTTCCATTAGGACTTCATGTGCTTCATCAGCTGATTTAGTTTAAAAAAATAATAATACTAACTAAAACATTCAATATGGCAAATGGTACTAAAACTAGTCATCTATTGCAGCTTCTGCTTTATTTAATAGTTAATCTTTTATTTCTCGTGTCTTCAGCCCTCGGCACAAAATTATTCACCATCTTGGTTGGCATCAAAGAGAACTGTGAAATTTTAAAAGTAAATAGTAATCATGTAATTGAAATAATTTTCATTTAAAGTTTCTTCTTTTTTTCAATTTATATGTTACATTTTTAGGATCGCCACAGTTATCAAGAAGTGCCATGTCAAGTCCAAAGTTACGGCACTGCACAGAGCAAAGAAAAGGTATTAACCTCTCAATCGATTCCCTACATACCATTAGTATAATTATTTAGTACTCTTTAGCAAATTGAATGTTATTTTGATATTACAGGTAGTTTTTCCTCCCGATTGCCGCAGCAAAATAATGATGATGCCCAGTCTGCCAAAAATTTATACAACCAATCCTTGCAGAGCTCCCCTGGTAACATTAATAACTCAAATATGAAAAAGAAGCAGAATGGAAATAATAAGGTGATTTCAACATATCTACTGTTATATTGGTATACATACTATCCAAATTAACTGTCAATATTTCATTTATAAATCAAGAAAGATAATTAATTGGTTTATTACTTGATATAATATAAAATAATAATTATGCATTCTCCTTTCAGGTAATGCCAACTGATACTCAAGGAGGCAACAGCTCGGACGAAGACAGTGAAATGTGTGTTGAAAAATTACAGTCTATTAAAAATGCAGCTAACCAGAGGTAAATAAGCTGATCAAATTATCCAATTACTACTTTTTTGATTTGAAAACATTTCAGCAAACGATGTGGGATAATACCCCACCTTTTCTTAAATTAGTCTTAACTTTGATTATTCCACGTATTGTGCTACTAACTGTGACACGTGTTTCGCCTCTTTCAGAGGCATCTTCAGACTTACTATCGCAAAGTTTGCTTAAGTAATGAAGCAAGATTGATTCTAACATTTTAAATTATGAAATTACAAAATGGATTACGGGTTTTTTTCCTTCTAAAGGAAACAAGGAAAGGGTGATAGAATCAAAACAATGCAATCACATAATGATACTAATGAGGTGCAATCAATCAGATTGGGATTTTTCCTTTATAATGGAAGCAAGAGAGGAGGTAATAGAATCGAAACAAAGCAAACAAATAAACATATTTCTAATGACGTTAAACATCACAAACTATTAAACTATAAACTAATGAGCTGCAATCAATCAGATAAGTTAGTGATTACTCTATTAATTGGAAACAATGTTAGTAATGAGCAACCTGTCCTATTAAGAATATTATTTAATAATATTTCTTTTTTAGTCAGTTAATGTTATAATATGACCTTTTGCTATAACAGTAATCTGTTCAACAATGTCAAATGTAATTTCAAAGACCTACAGAAATTGAATTTTTTTTGCAATCTCCTATTCAATGTCATTAATATCAAACCATCAATAAAAGTAGCACAGATCGCCATGAATTTCTTCCATCAAAACCGTAGTAACAGGGCCAGTTGACAAATAATTTAATCAGTTTTATGGTGAAAGCGGCAACATTATTACGGTTTCATATATTTTCAGAAGGCAGAAGCAATCCATATCAGACAGCGGTTCATCAGAGAGCGTCGTCACAAACACAAACAAGACGGGCGGTAAAATAAACAAGTCAGCGTACTGTGCCGCCGTCACCATTCAGAAGCTGTGGAGAGGATATAGGACGAGGAATCTGAACCAGAAGACTGGAAAAATAATGCATTCTATACAAACGATGAGAGCTAGACAGTATATTGAGTACGTTATATTCATTTAATATTTTTGATTTATGTGTTTATTTTGTCTAAAAAGACCATGCCTTCCTTAGACTAATCTTAAGAATCAGTCATTTTTTCTGGGCCTTAAATGCCTATGTCAGATTTTGGCCATTTGGACTTAAGAATCAGAAAATACTTTAGAATTCTCTTTCTTTGTATGCTAGAAATCTCTGTCATTCGATTTAAAATGAATGAAATATAAGGACAGCTAATTTGTATGTCAAAATAATGTTGCAGCATACTTTGCATCAATAAATGTCTATGGCTAATTCGCATGGCTAGTCAGAAGTTGAGATTCATTAGTGTAAGAAGTGTCTATGTTCACTAAAACAGTTATAGTGCTAAAAATTACCACAATACTGGATCTATGTAAGATATAATAAATATCAATAAACATTCAGGAATAATAATCAGCTAAAAATGATTTTTTTTTGCTCAAATACTTTTGAATCCGTTTGAAATTTGAGTTTTAATTTATTCTAGGAAACTTTCTTGCGATATGGAAGCAACCAAAGCAGCATTGGATAGTGAAAGAAAAATTCAACAACTACAGATGCAAGCTATCAACGCTCTTTGGAAGAAAATATCCGTAATGGAAGGCAGCTGTGGAAAAGGTTGACAATTGTTCCGATAAAATTATTGAATTGTCTCATTACATTACTGATGATAGTTGTAAAAAATATATTTTATACCATCCATAGGTGATGAGAAAGGTGAGAATATATCCAAGAGTATTTTGGCGATGGAAAATGACAAGATCGATGAGATGAGCAACAGCAAAGACTCGGCCGTTAGAGAATTGACTCAGACCTGCAGCATGCTACAGGCACAGGTGAAAGCAATTCATGTTGTAGCTAGGTCTATTTATATCTCTATATAATTGTATATGTGTGTAAACCGGACCCTTCAGGCTGGCCATTCACAACTAGTGCTTTTACATTTCACTTATTCAAATCTTTTGGATGACTTAAATGATACGACATGACAGACACTATCAATCACGAATATAAGAATTAGGCTGGTGCGGGACATGTAGTTAGGTGATTTTTAGTGTTATGTACTGTTTTTAGAATGGGAGTGATTTTGGTGAGTGAAACAGGTATTAGATTTCTTGCTGGATGATATAAACGTTGATTCTATATTGTGAACTAAATAAATAACAGTTTCTGTTTTAAAAAAATTTCAGGTTCAACAGCTGCAAGGATCTATGCGAGATATTTTAAGATTTGTTTCTGGAAAGCATCCTGGGTTGCCAGAACTGGAAGGGGGAGGAGTTTCAACGCAGACAGAAATCAGTGCTGTGCACACTCCTCAGGTAAATCCAAGCGTAGTAATTATTTGTATTAACTCAACAGATTTCACAAGAATCCTCAATGATTTACAAATTTAAAAGGTTTTTTTTACTGTTTCTGTCTTCTGAAATTTCAATCTGTATTTTTGTATATTTTATACAGGTTTGATGTTTTTAAAATGGTTGGATTGATTAATAAATAATGTCCATGTTAAATCATATTTCTTGTTATTTTTAGGGGGAATCGTCTGGTAACTGGCCATATCAGAAAACAGCATCGAGGCCTTGTTCTCTTTCACTAACAGTACAAAACAGTAATTATAAGCAAACACTTTCTAGCAACGGTGCTGAAAAGAAAGAATCCGTCCATACCGAAACCAAAGAACACGACATGAACACTAACACTATGAACGCGGAACAAAATTTACCCGGTCAGGCGGATAAATCAAAAGTTAATCTCGACATTAAGGGAGAAAATTCGACAGCTGCATTAAAATTAAACACAGCTTCACCGACAACAGATGGCAGTAATTCAGATGACGGAAAGTTTTTAGAATGTTTGAAAAAGGAATGTCTCAGTGTGGCTAGCAGCATTGTTGAAGAAAAATCGAGTAAATTGCAAAAGCTAGATTCATAGGGATAATTTAATTATTATTGTGCCACACTTGTTCATTTGTTAATAGTTAACATTATTTATTGCTGTTATAAATTTTATCTTAGATATTTTTGATTTTGTGTTGTTTGATGCTAGGGTTTTTGACATTCCGTTTTTTAACAATAATAATTGTAGCTGGTATTCCCTTAGCGTGTAATGCTTAACTGACGATTCATTGCAGAAATGACAGTACAATTATACCCTGGCGTATAAAAATATTTAAATTGACTAATTCGTAGATATCAAAATGTTATTGCTATTCCTGCAATGGTGTCTTCGGTTTATATACTTTAAATAAATTCATAAAAAGGAGAAAATGTGTTCATGACGATAGAATAATATTGAAAACAAATGGAGTTACTGTACGACAGACGGATCTACACACTTATGCTGCAATCAATAATACAATATCAAATGGAAATAATACACATTATTTTGTCCTTTTTACATAATTATGTTTGAGATTATTATTTATACACATACATAAGTAAGAATTTCATTTAAAAGTTTTAACTGTATTTGTAATATCTGTATTTAATGAAAATGTGGTTTAAATTTAAATTGCTCAAATGACCAATTTACATAAATATTAATTTACAGAAATTGCTTTAAATAATATTGAATATAATTTAAAACATGACATGTGCACCTTTTTGGCCTGCGAACACCAAATCATTTTATTGTCTATTGGCAATATTTATCAATAAAATTATAGGCTAAAGCCATTGTGACATTAACTCATATATTTTATTCTTAATTTATTTTCATTGTGATCTGATTATTTTGTTTCCAAAGCTTTACTAAGAGAAATTATTAGTAAAAATATAACTCTGAATGCATATGTATAAGTACACACCTATTTGTTACGTAACATAAAATCATAAAAAGAAAAAAGTCATACGATTATGGCTTTCAGCTCTTGAAACAGTAAATTTTTATTGCCTGTATATTTACAATAATTAACCATGATTAATTGATATTTTGATAATAACAAATCCGTTAAACAAGGCTCCATGCCACGTATGGGCGTTTTTCTCCACATCTTTCAAAGCAGACGATAGGTTAATAAAAAGTCATCTATATGGCAGTGCTGAAAACTGATCCATGAACTGAACTGTTCAATCATGATCATTTTTTTAGGTACTCGTGCCTTACAGCTATCCAATTGTTTCATGATATGTAATAACATTTCATTATTTTCTTGTTTCGTTTCATTGATTATTTTGTCGTTACTGTTAAATATGTAGTTATTAATTCGTTGTAATTTTGTATTCTTAGATGCAGTTATTCATTGAAAATTTGAAGCATTTTTAGTATCTGAGTTTTTTTTTACACACTTGTTTAGTTAGATTAGTAATCTTAGTTATAATATAAGCAGTGCTATTTTTTTTTAAACTAGTTTTATTCAATCCAGATTTGCATTTATTTTAACGATTGGTCATTTTAAGTATTATTTTTATTTTAGTCATAAAAACACTTGCACGGTATTTATATTTATCTATTAATATTTATAAAAAGTTTTGAAAGTGTCTGGTTGCAAAATAGAAGTGTTTTGGTATTTATTTCTGTTTTTCATTTAATCTAAATTGAGCAAAAGATAAATGTTAATATTTTCACTGTAAAAATACATTACAGCAGCTTTTTTATTTATATTTTAAATATAAGATATGAAAACTAAATTATTGAAAGGCTTTGCGCAGTTGGTTGTCATAAGCTACTGGACAACTACAAAAAATTACGTTAAGAGTGGTGTGTTAATATTTTGTAATCAGACATTTCTCGCTCTCCTGAAAACTCTACCAGTTTGATGAGTACAGTGTATGCTTTTGTATATAAATATAAAATAACACTAAAGTAAACCTCTTAAAATATTGTGATTCTCAAAAATGCTTGTGTCGTCGGATTTGGCCAAATGTGGCCGGTAAAAAAAACCAATGCTGTGCGTGAATGCTATTTTAGTGAACTAAGTCTTTTATTAATGTTGTCATTAGTTAAAATATAATATACAGATTTTCAAAATCAAATATGCAATAGTGTAAATTAAAATTTTATACAGGTTATTAACGATATTATAACGTACTCTTAATGTTTATCATACGACATTTCTGCCAATGTTACTACTACGGACATTATATAAAGACAGTTTTTTCAAATTTATTTTATTCACCTCTCATATTTGATGACTAAAATTATTCAACCATACGATCACAATGTCATTCAATATAAGAATGGTAGGACATAAAGATTATTTTTCCGTAGCCGAAATTGAGTTTGTTAGTAGATATTGTAGGAAAAGAAAACTATTCTGAAAGTGTGTTCAGCTATCAAGTGAAGCTAGTGCTTTCGATGTTGAATGTGAATTAGTAAAATGGTCATTAGGTAATCATAGATTGTTTTATTTTTAAATAAGGTAAGGTTATAGACCACAAAATATGACACGATTCCTTCTAGATTAGATAGACAAAAGTAACTTACTATTCATTTTAGCATTTTAATTTAGTGTATTCTGAAAAATTATACAAATTTAAGTTATGTATGTGCATCGTTTATGTTTGCTCGTCATTTGATTAAAATGATCTTATCTACTGTATAAAAATTAAATACTTGTAAATGAGCTGCTACAACATTTTTGCCTGCCTACTTTGAAAACATCAATGTAAGTTTTTGTCAAATGCCTTATTTTGTTCGTGTTTGAACATAAGTGAAATAACAACATTCCGAATTATCAATACATGAACATACTCTTTTAATTGTATAAACTAAGTATACATACATATATGTTTCAAAATGTATTTTTTGAAGCTTTTCTAACGTTATGTTTTATAATGCTAATGTTTTTCAAACTGTGATAAAACATTGCAAAAAATCAATTAATTAACTGCCTTTGTTTATATTATTTACTTCTTATTTTTAAGAAGTAAATTAATTTACCTGTCACTGCTTAATTAACTTCAACGACAGTTGCTTGTGCATAATTATGAATCGTTTTTTCTAGTAATACCAAAGAATGTAATTTTGTAATGTTTTTTTGCCACCTCGTATCATGATTGCCATGATTGTGCACTGAAATTTATATTTTTATAAACATACAGCCTTATAATGTTTCCAATACTCAAAAAATGTGTATAACACTTTTCTGACACTGATGTCAGTAAATAATTGAAACTTTTTCTTTTCAATGAATTCAATGTTTACTAAATTCATTTTTAATATAATATTTATATTGATAACTTTATTATCTTGCTGGTTTTGTTTATAAATAGCATTTTAAATAGCAAGCGGTTCCCTGCTCTTAAATTTATTTTCCTCTTCAAACACAAGTATAATTCATCATTGTCAAATCAATATCTGTTATGTGCACTTTTTGAAGATTTTAACATTTTGTCTATTATGAATTTTGTATAAAATGTTTAAAAGATAGCCGCCATGTCACTCTAAGCATTCGTTATTCGGTGAACTGTGGTTGCAAAAACAGCCAGAATATAGGAGAACGTTTTTATTTAATATCTCAAAGTTAAACTTTTTGCACATAGCAGATATTGGTTTGACAACGGCGATATCTTGTAATTGGTACTGTTATTGTTTGTGGTAGAATGAAAATTTTTCAATTATTTTGTCATTTATTATGTAAGAACTAGAATCAATGACTACTTTTCAAGTAACATTTTTACAACTTAGCTTGTCTTGTCTGAAGATGTTTCTTAAAGAGCAGAACACATGTTGCAACTAATAACACAATAATTGGAATAAATACCCCATTGAGCATTGTAAATGACAAAAATATTTTTAACTATCTTTTGAAACGGCTAACCCAACCTTTTTTTTATTCAGCCATTACTAAATTATGTTTTAAATTTGAAGCAGTCTATATTTTTATAATTATTATTCAACACATGTAAAATAATGAAAACCAATGCAGAAATCATAATTTTAGTCAAGATGTTAAGATTTAAATTTCAGATGATTGTTCACAAATTTTTCATATTTTATAAATTTTAAATAAAGACAGCCATCAAGATTCTAAGTATTACGAGTTGGATGAATTCAGAGTCTCTGTCTGCTGATACAGACACATTACTTTTAATATTATTATATTTTGCATCAATTACCTTTAACAGTATTTTTTAAACGCATGATTTTTTTGAAAAATATTTGATACTTTTTATGTGCAGTTTTTTTTTACTTATTTTAACATGGATCTCAATGTATGTACTCAATTATTTCTTTTATATTCATTTAAATATATATTAAAACTATTCTCTGGATAGCTACAATTAATAATATTAATTACATATATTAATAATATATATACAATGTTTATTTCTGCATCAAAATTTGCCCTGTACTTGTTATTAAAAATATGTTTTATTTCTTTCACCACTGGTTTTTATTTATTGACACATTGGCTACGGGGAATCAAATCACATAGAGAAACAACACATATATACCACATTCCCATAGTCAATGTGATAATTAGAATTTCCTACTTGATTTTGTTACACCATGCCCACTTCTAGTTTGGAGTATATGGACTCCTAGTGAAGGATGTTATTCAATCGCTTGACCTCTTTTTGTGAAGACAGTAAGTTTAATATAATAATCGTTATTGCTATTCACTGAAAAAAAAATTCCAGCTTTAAGATTTAAAAACAAGAGGTCATTATTGGTAATTTCATCTCATCACAAATATTTTAAATACTAAAGTTGGAGGCATCCCAATGAAAGAATAAATAAAAATATTTAACCAACAATGAATTGAAACACAATATAATGAATGGGTACAATAAAATATCGTTGTATTTCTTCAGTTGATAATGCTCACCATGAGCGAAACCAGTCCTGAAAAATGAAGCAACAAGTTCACTGCTGAAAATGTCCTCAATACTAAGTGCATTGATCAGCCTAACAGCCCTTGTTCCCGACAAACTGTTCTGATAAAAATAAATGTTTCGCTTCAGTTGCGACCATGTAGGTAAAAACTGGGAGCATTTAAGTTAATGGTCTTTAGTATGTCAAGGTTTCAACTCGGCAAGAGAATTTTTTTTTATTGAAAGTGACCTTCAAGCTTCAACAGAGTGAAACGAAAGCATTCCTAAAAGAAACTCCTTTGAGAAATAATCATTATCGCTCCTAATGTGGAGCATATGGACTCAAAATAGAGTTTTGATGAACTTTTTTCTGTAAGAACTATTTGTCAATCAGCCGCTCAACCTCTCTTTAGAAGAGAGTAGGGATTTAAAGGATATGACTAAGGCAGGACAAGTGGTTAGCTAAATGTTGTCGCTATGTTCCATATTTAGGATCGAATGAATGTGGGAGGGATTTTTTAGAGAACACAGACATCCATATTTCCTAACAGGAATCAATAATTCGATTGAAAAATGAACCGGCTCTGACTGGGATTCGAAGCCGAACGTTCCTTAGCCGAAGTCAATGACGTTGACACTCGATCACATGTCCGATAGTTATTGCATTGCAATGTATCACGGACTAGCAGTTGACGAACGCTGGAATCGATAGTAATGCTAATTGCATACTTCCAATTAAATACACGGTAAAATAAATATATAGAACTGTATAAAAACGCGATTATTTGCATGTCACTTTTTTTTAAAATTCGTAGGTATCAAGTATGAATTTAAATGGGCAGTAAAGTCTAATAATTTAGAATCAGAAAGAATAAAATAACCATAGACAATCTATGCTTTTGCTCTCAAATTAATCAATTGATTGAAAAATGTATAGAGTAGGACTGTATTTCTTGAATAGCGCATTAGAGATATAATAAAGTTTTCGAGAGACAGACTCACGTGCGTGTATTTTTATTCTGCGTTAATCCAAAGAAACGATAGTTTGTATTCTTTTCCACAAAATATGAAAGATGTTACCCGTCAAAAGATTATAATATTGAGAAACGCTGCAGGAGAGTTTTATCACTAGGCCACGGCCATGGCTTAATCAGTAATTATATTAGAAATAATAATACATTTTTGAACTTATTCCACATAAATTTTATTGGATCAGGATAAATTTTATGTGGAAAAAGTACTAAAAATGTTTTATTACAATGCTATTCCACCAAGTATTTATAGTGAACACATTGAGCAATTATATGTTATTATGGTACAAATGACTGTACGGCGGACAACAGAAACAAAGGAATTAGCATCCATTGTTAAAACCATAACTCGATAAAAAGTAGCGCCGCATTTATTCGTAATAAACCACACTTCGAATCATTTTTAATTGGATTTACGACTTCATTAAGTTTGGTTACCGAGGTAGTTTTAAAATATGTATTTCAGAGGACGCTTTTGATATCGGAATGTTCCCCAGCCTCTCGCTAGTTGTTCACTTACTTCCTTTAACCTCGTAATAAAATAGACAGGTGATCCCAGCTTCTTCAGGCCACCTGCCGCATATTCATATGTACCTGCTACATTTCCAGTTTCTAAGAAAACAAATCTGTTCTCTTTTTTTTTTCAAAGCCTTTCAAAGCTGAATGTTTGATAGCGTATTAGGTTCCACACTTGCGAAGGAACTTTATAATTTGTCAGTAAGAATAATATTTAATATCAACATATTATACAGTTCATATATTTTAAATTCATATTAGAGATTTATATAATTTATATCTTTCTAGAATTATCCTCTTTGAAGCCGGCACCACCCGATTTATTATTAGAACCGAACGATTTAATTTTGTTAGAATTTTATATTGTCAGACCACTTCTCGTAATCAAAATGTGTGAAAAAAATACATTACGTATTTATACAATATAATATTAGAAACTATTTAAACTGGACAAAAAAATCATGATTAATTGACACGAGTGTCTCAAAAATAATCACAAGCGTTTAAAAAAAAAATATGTGAAGGAAAGCATGTATTTTTAGTTGAGAATTAGCAGTATTTCTAAGCGTGCGAAATATTTATAGTAAAGTTTGAATTAAATCTTTTTTAAATATATAAATCAACCACAAGGTTTCAGAAAGTTTCCGATTTACGGTTATTTTTATCACTTTCGAGACATAGTGATTATTATATTTATTCAACATAAATCGTGGAAAAATAAAACGTATAACTGGGACTGAATTGTATTTTAATGGAATAGAACAACAAAAATCATGCAAAATGGGAAATTGAAAATTTCTCCGTAATATTTAATGATGTAATTTTCTTATTTTTATCACGCCCTGGCGTTTTCTATATCCGGAAAAGTGTCATATTTCTCAATTTGGCACAAATTATAATCGGAAATATCAGCTGTATTAAAAAACCGCTAATTGTATCTTAAAAATGTCGTTATCTAATAATAAGATTCTCGATTTAATTTGTTGATCTCATTTTCTTGAAATAGAGATAATAATATGTTTTAAGATATTACAGTATTTGTTATTTTATAAATTTTAACATTCTAGAAATAGAAGCTTTCGTAACTAAACACTTACGAGTCTTACAATCGAATGAAAATTGGTTGTAAGTTACTCCCTTAATTTGCTTTTAAAGATAATGTGAAGATTGGGTTAAGAGAAGGCCCTTATTTAAGTCAAAAGCTTTACGTCTCGGTTTCAAAAATGGGTTCGGTTTGGAGGTTTGCAAACCATTAAAAATCATTAAATAAAAATAATTGATTTTGCGATATCTGACATGTGCAAAAAGTCTAGAAATAATTCCTCCCATTTGTGTATTGCTATAGAATTTCATAACAATATTTCGAATTTCGAAACAAACGTGCTTTTCAAAATTTTGTTAGTTCTTTTCCAAATTGATATCATAAAGAAAACTTTTGGTTGGTAGCAATTTCAGCTTCACTTTTCGTACAATGGAGTTCAATCAAGTAAATACATGCCAATTCAATTAATAAATTATTGTAGTTTTGAAGTATTCCAGTGATTTTTATTACGATCGATATTATCAATTAACATAGTATGCAAAAATGATAATAACACAAACTTTCTTGTCACCTGCCGTGACATATCAATTTTTCTAAATTTCAAATTCTACCAACTATGATTTTCCTATGTTGAAAGTTGGAATGAAAACACAGGCTTCTCGCTGAGGCGAATATGCCTTTATATGCTTTTTGGCGAACCGCCAATCGTGTAATACTTGGTATATTTGTCACTTATTCCAACTTATCCCTTCATTTACCCATATTTTGAAATCTGTTATCAAAGTATAACGCAAATGATACAATTGAAAATTGATACCATTGTTATTCGTTGTCGAAGAGTGGAATTACGAATTGATATTGAAAATGACCATGTTTCAAGAATTAAAGCATTCCAAATTATGAAAAACGTAAAAATCGTAAAATACGAATGGATTTTTAAGAATGAGAACGAACGTTGGTAAATATTATATTTATATTGGCACAGTAAATGATCTAGAATCGACCATGGAATGCAAATCTTGATTCGCGGATTTCCACCATGTCGATCAGTGAACATACCAATAATACCAATGTATTAAGTAGCGCTAAAATCATGTTATATGGTTAATGATTATTTCCAGGGCTGTGGAGTCGGTGAAAAAAAGTCCGACTCCGACTCCAGCATTTACCAAAACCACATCTCCGACTCCGACTCCGGCTCCGACCAAAACATTTCAATATCGTCATTTTTTCTCCTAAGTTTCTTATGTATGTGTATTCAATTAAATATCAACCCTATCAATGCGACCAAAAGCCAAATTTGACATATAAAATCCAAAAACTTTTGTGGTCAAACTTTTCAAAATTTCCGACTCCGAGTACGCCTTCGGCCAAATCGCCGCGACGACTCCGACTCCGACTCTACAGCCCTGATTATTTCATTAGCCCCACCATCTTCGAATCGAACGATGCTAAAACGGATAATTGTATACATACTATCATAATTTTATTTCTTTAATGTGCAATTTGTGGTAGGAAAAAATATATTACAGTGATATTTAAGACATATAACTTTAAATGATAAGATGCACTTAAATGAGTTTTTTTTATAATAAGGGGATGCATTTGATATCAAGTAGCACGACATAAACACATGTAAGAAAAATCCAAATTGAAAAATGGAAGAAAATCGTGACGTAAAGTTAATTTCAGATTTTCTTTTTGCTTGCGAACCACATTTTCATGAAGCATATAGAAACCCACACACATGTGATGTACATACATTACACAGGTGTATCGGTCAGAACGTAGAAAGGTTTTATGCCAGAAAATAGAGGTAAGCTAGTAAAGTAAGAGTTCACCAGAAAGGTACATATTTGTATATATGTATAGTTGCTCTTTGATGCTTCCAGAAAACTAGAACGAAAATTTATTCAAAGAGACCTTTACTCCTTTGATATTATGAAAGTGATATCTAAAAAATAAATACTAAGAAAATAGAATGGTCGACCGGGCAAGCTCGATTGATTGAGAAAAAATAATGACGATTTTTTGACGTTAGTATTTCATAATAAGATGTCTTTCTTTAACATAATTAAATATTTTTTTATTTAATGTGTATAAAACTGACTCATATTTTTTCGTCGAGAATACATAAAAAAAGGCAGTGGGACGGGATAAGCCGAGTTAGTACTACTAACTAACGGTTAAGCTACCGGTAGCTTGCGGTGGTATTTTCAGAAGCTCGTACGAAGAAATTATAAAAATATATCTACGGTAGGAAAAACAGTATTGTATAATTAAAAAAAAAAAATCAAATGCTAGCGAAGCGTTTGCTATAGATTGTTATAATGAAAAAACCGCCTTGGGTACATTCAAATACAAAAAAAATAAGGAAACGTAATAATAAATAACTGATCATCAAAAAAAAACATAAATGTACTCGAATATTCATAGGATTAGGACCATAAAACATGTTTTACTCGTGATGTATTATATAAAATATATTTATAAATATTGAATTTCACTCCTCCGTTATTTTTCTGGTGACAAGTCAACTTTTTATATGTATTTGTAGCAAATCAAAAAATTTACATGTCAAAAAGAGCTCTCAAACTTGCAGAGTTTGAAGACCACTATGGAAAAATTGGACCATCACTCTTAATATTATATTACATATATGTTCAGATGTAATAACGAGGTATGATATTTTAAGCTTATTCGATCGTATATTATAATAAGAATGCAATTGACTCCAAATCTGATGGACTCGAATTCTTAGCCAATTTATTTAATTTAAATTAAAATGTTTCATCTTAAGTTTGAATTCTTTTCGGCTATTTTCATGAGTGGAGAGGTCCGGTCAAATTTTGCCAGGATCTTATTTGTTATGTTGTCTTTCTAATATGAGAGTCAGTACAGCAAGGAATGCCCTCTTTAGATAAAGTTCATGACTATGAAAATATTATTAAATTATGATCATGCAGTCCGTTATAGATTGTGAAACCTACATATAATATTGATGTCTAAATTTACCAGTAAGATATAAGCAATTGCCTTAACCCTACTTCGTTCTCCCATTTAGTTAAGATCTCTTGCTCGAGAATGGTGCTATTAAAACAAGCCGTTTTTACCTTTTATAAATAATTAAATACTCTGTTCATTATTAATTGCCTGCATTAAAAATTTACGCTATTATATGAAAATAAATCATCATTTTTCCTCAATTTGAGTAACCACAAATTATTCTCTTTTATATTCCATAATGTATTATTATGCGATGTACGCTTTCAAACATTAAAACACACAACTTACAAAATATTTACGAGAAATTTAAGTTCAACAGAAACAATTATCTATCGACATTGTATTTTAATGAGCCTTTTTAATTTCTTAATTAGTGAGCGTAATTTATGTAGTTAACAACGTATTTTATGGAAAACATTCGATAAATAATGTAAACTATGATATTGCCCGTCGCACAAAAACTCTAAAATAAAATGTATACCGTTTATTGTACTCGGAAATTACTGGTGAATGTAGCTTATTTCCAGCTACTTTTTTCATTCATTTTCTGACCTATGAATCGAAGAAGATAAAACCAGGATCCAATTTTTTTGGCAAATCAATGTGAAATAAACATTATGTAATACTATTCAATAAGATTCCCAAAATTACACGAAGAACAACCTATTCATCAGATGTAGAATTTAAAATTAGAATTTAGAATTAATGTTGCTATTATTAGAAAAATAAGCATGGTATCATTTTTTCATTTATTTAATTCATTCCAATTGTTTAAGTGAATAAGTGTCCATAAATGGTTTATTGTAAAATAGTACAAACATATTTTAAGATTCTCTGTAATCCGTTAGTGTTTTTTTTACCTTCCATGTCATCATAGCGTATTGTAGCTGCGCCAAGTACACCACATGGAGGCTCATCGGCGTTCAGAGTGACGGAATCGATCCGATTGGAAGAACACACGAGGGATTCAGGATCCCTTGGGATATCCAGAACACCTGATCAAGCCATGCTCCGAGCCGGGCCAATCGCTGATTTTTAATTATTATACATTAAATCACTCAGTTTTATCTCGATTGTGCAACTGTGGTCCGTTTCCTCGGCTTTTTATTACGCCTCTAGCATCTTAAGTTATTATTATTTTTAAAAAAAAACTCCCCTATAATAATGTATTAGTGAAGTATTATACCACTACCAGAACTTGTTCGTAGCATTGATCATTTGAGTCACTAGTCACAATGGCTGTTCGGCTGATCAATGCATTGCCGGTTCAGTTGGACATATTCAGCTGTGAACTTGGCTCTTCGTGTTCTTCTCTTCGTTGGGGTGACCGATTCTATTTGCAAGATAGCTGTAGCTAAAATGGATTCGTTTATTTGTTTACATAGAGAATTAGAAAACGTACAAGTTACGGGGCTGATCTTTGTTCGTAAATTATAAGCAATCTTTTATTTTGCTAATGCTTTTTATTTTCCCCACATAAGCTGAGTTATTTTAGAGATATAATTATTTTCATAAGAGCCACGGGTCGCGCGGATGTTTCGCAAAAAATGCTTGGGCGTTTAAAGGTTAATGCCATACTCTTTTGAACGGTAATTATGTTTATTTATATGTAATGTGCTATGTATTATTATATATTTCAAATGCATGGTGCATTGGCATCAGTTATAACGCCATTTATTGTAAATTTTCCTTTTCAAAAATCTTTAATAAGGTATGCACAGTTTGGTTTATTTTTCTGGATAATGAATTCAGAATAGAAAAAAAAATACCAAGCAAAATCTGAAGCTTTACGCGCGTCTTTTTATGGTTGCCAATCAACCCGCGCCGATAAATTTTAATAAAACCCATATAATAAATGAGGTGACTGTGACGCCATGGCGCGGCTTCGGGACGCTTTGTTGGTCCGTCGTTCCACAAAGCGAAAATAATTGGAGGCGTGTAAATATTTAGAACATGCGACGCGCTAAATTTTATAAAAATTGTTTACGTTCTGCACAATAGATTTTTTTTAATAGAGTCTGCAAAATATATCGGTATTTAATGTCACACAAATTGTATGAAAGCAGACTATGCTAGGAAAGTATGTGCCCTCATACAATATATCAATTATATATTTGGGTGAACAAGTTGTTTGTCCCACCACCCTTCCGTTATGTGGGAGAATTGTTGAGATCTCAAAAGGCTTATGTTATGAATTGTGTGCATGCGCAGTGATGTCGGTCAGAGTGTGTAGCCTAATAATGTGTCGGGAAATTTCCATATTCCAACTTTTGTGTTTGTATCGTGTGTGCCACCGTTTTTCACAGCCGCCTTCCTTAACGCTATACGATCAAGAAAAGAAACGAGGAAGGACCCTGAAAAATTACGCGTGATCCGAAAAGGGGGTCTAAAAATATCCCAGTGGTATGGCTTTATTGGCATAGATTGCACTAAAAAAATGTTATATTTTCCGGTCAACATAAAAAAAAGGTTCCACTAGGTCCACAACAGATTTACAGTATTGTGAGAGAAACTAATAATTTTTTTTTCAAAATAAAAACTAGATTTTTCGTAAAAATGAACTTTATTTTCGAAATATATAACGTTTTGTCCTAATACTTCCCAATTATCTATATTTTGATCTATATGAAAAAAAATAAGGACTTGCTATTGATACTACCTCAATACTAATGAAGAAAAAAAAGTCGAATGACATTCGACATAGGACCCACGAGGAAGAAGTCAATGTCGAATGAGATTCGACCCAGGACCGGAATGGGTTAATGTATCTTTATATATCTTTCAAAAATAAAATTAAGATCGACAGTTTTCCTATAATTATTCATATTTTAAGTCTCGCATGAAAGAGACAACCTGTTCGCGTTGATGTTCATGACAGACTGGCGTAGTCAAAACTATGAGCGCGTCACTGTCGGCTTGTACTAAAATAATTGTTCGCCATTTCTTCTGTAAAAAAATCGCCTAACTACTAGGAAACCGCGTAAAAAAAGTAACGGTGCCGTCCGAAAAAATCTAAATCGCGTAAAAAGAGGAATGGGTGATACAAAACTGTAGCTTAATTGAAAATATGTCATTACAAAAATGCAGAGGTCCCGATTCATGGAACAGTGCCAATCATTGAAGGTCCATGTAAAAATAAATGTGAAATGATTATGTCGTTTATAGTACCTTTTTTTAAAAAAAAGGATACATGGTCTTCCTATTAGTTCCATTGGTAATGCGTGAGGTCTCTGTGAACCTCTTTTGCGGTGCAGTTAGTAAGGCTCCCTTTCTCTTGGCCCTGTCTTATAAGGTTCCACTTCAGACCAAGGGCGGCTGGTATTACAGCAATAATTTCCCGAAGGGATGTTCGAATTAAGTGACAATTAAATTGGTTAAATTATGTGCATGTACGTAATCGGATATCTTGGAAAATAAAATTTACTTTGGGGTTAAATTGAAATTGTAATATTTGTCTTCCATTACTTTTTCTTGATATACATATGCATATTTCAATTGTACAATAAAATGTGGTGGATATTTTTCTAAAATTGTAATGCCAATGGGCTGGCAAGCTTATATTTTATAGATTGAACTGACATTCAGTAGAATTTCATTCGGTAGAGCTCCATTGCAACCAAAACTATAGGATATATTCTCAAGTTATTGTTAGGATTACTTAGAGGTGACGCTGGAATTACTATTAACTAATTATACTTCTTGTAGAGATACTTATTTTGATATTTCTAAATTACCTCAATTCACATGTTGGGTTTCATGCATTTATTTATGGCAGCTGTATCAGCCTCTAAACTTTATACTCATAGTGATCGGATGGTGCCAGATTTAAGCAATGATAAGGTCACTTTTAAGATGTTCACTGTCAATACTTGGTGGAATGGCATTATAATAAAAATAATAACATATTTTAAGTAAGGATCAGGAACGATTTCGCTCATGGCGACCATTATCGATTGATCTAATACATTTTATGTGGAATAAGTACTAAAAATGTGTTTTATTATGATAAGGTCAATTAAAAAAAATCTAATTTTTTTTTTTAAATTTGAATTTTGTGCTTTTCCATGAGTTTTGTCGCTAACGACCCGGGTTTCGTCTTTAGGCATCTTCAGGCATTCCAAGTTCACGGATGTACTTGAACTGACGCGTAGTAAACAGTTTGTATCGTTTATATACAAAAATATAAGTAGATCACTAAGTTAAACGGTTATTAAAATGTAAATTAGCGAAATTTGAATGAATACAAGTTTCAATTAATCAAGTGGGTTTGTTATAATTATGGGGATTTTTGAAAATATTAATGACCAGATAATAACATAAGAATATTTAAAATAAATCTAGGGTTTTATCCGGCCTATCATTAATGAGTTGATTGATTTCAAGACTTTGAAATGATAGTAAGTGAATTGATATTTAATGATAGCAAGTGCTTGAATTATAAATAAATGACAATTATTAATAAATGACAATTATTTAAAAATAACAATTATTTAAGACGGGAATAACAATGGCGAATTATGCAAATAAAGTTGTTCGTTCAAAATTGGCAAACTGTTGAGCTGAGCTCGCTTAATCTCTAAGATTTCTTGATAAAATAGTTTAAACTCGCCCCTGTTAGTATGTAATAAATCAATGCCTGAGTCAAAATTAAACGTGTGGTTTTCAAGAATTAAATGGTTGGCGAAGGTGGGAGGTATCTTTTTTTAAGCGAAAAGTGGCTAAATGCTCAGCCACTCTTATATTTAAGGTTCTTGGAGTTTTACCACTTTTTGTGAGAGGGCGTGCGTTCGTGATGTTGTTCCTCCTCGATCACTCTGTCAAATTTATTGCAGGTGACTTCAAAGACTAAATGAACTTGAATGACATACAAAAATAGTTGGACCTGTATTCGGGTTGACATATTCAAAATAAAAGTTCTCTTCCATCTATCTGATCAGAATAATATATTATTATTTAACTATCGGGGTGTATTAAGAGCAATTAGTTTGCTCACAGCCTTTTCCAATCATCACCCTTCTATCATTTAAGTCTCAAAAAAACTGGGTAACCGAAAAACAGTCAACAGAAAGAAGATTATGCTGGGATGCTCTACTCAGGTACATATGCTTCAATTATTGAGCGGGCATGGTTAAAAGAATATCAATGAATTTAGTTGCAGAAGAATTATTTTAAATAATTCATGCTTTGTCATATGTATGTATATATCAGGAACTTTTTGTTTAATAGTGGAATTTAATTTTTATAACTTGTTTACTATAATGGAGTTCAACCAATTAAATTCCAACAAAATAAATAAATTTGATAAGTATCTATTGGAATAAAAAAAATTTGATTCACAAATTAACATATTAACATAAAGTTTTTGTAAAATGCTGCAAATTTTTATCAGTAGAATTGTTGTAAGAAATACTTAATTACTACTAATCATATGCTACCGGCAGATTTCAACACGGGCAAATAAAAATGTACGCACGCCAATGAGATGATTTCTTCAATGTATTTGCATACATATACCGCCCGTGATTGTGTGCGTGACTCACGTGGCCACCTGCCGCCGGTGACCAATCAGAAGCCTCCCAAAACCTGTTCCTTCGCTGGGAAGCTGCGCAGATAGGATCGTTTTTTTGTTCACCTCCGCGCAGTATCCGCAACTGTGGGGTATACATTTTTTTTTATTTTCGTATCGATATTGGATGGTGATAGTAAAACTTGAATTGCTCCTTTATGCATGCTTTTATTATGTACTGTTTATTGACTCACAAAAGGATTATTAAATTCCAACCTTTTTGGTGTTTTTATAGTCGATCCAGAATAATTCAATAAATAATTGAACTATATTTTACTATCACATGGCTCAGCTGGTAGATCATTTTCACGATGTTGTACTCAAATCCACCAATAAATATTTGCAAATAAAGATTTTCAATTGTATGATTTAAACCTTAAACGACAAGAATACTCGCAGGATATAAAAAAAATAAAATAATAATACAATATAAGAAATAAAACTATATTGAACATCGATGAAAGATAGACAGACGCGCCACTAAAATAAAACGCTTCTACGTTTAACACATAGAAGTTTAAAACTCGTGGAAGAAAAAGAGTATTTTTTCTGCTTGTAACTTCAAATATCAATCATTAAACATATACATTAAAGGCCCTGTATAGAATGATTAACCTGATCTCTGCCTAAAGCGTATATTTACGCGCTACAAGTCCGTGTTCAAGGGGCCGTCCATACAAAATGCGCGTAATATTACGCTCTCCTTTGTACTTAATTTACAAGTCACCAGTTCCTATTTAAAATAATTGAATTTAACTTGCATATAGTGACATCTTTTGAGAGCGTGTTGTACTACTTGAACTCAAAGAATATTGAATTTTAATGTGTAATACATCGATTTTTTTATTAGGATTTATTTTTTGAAAGAAAATCGCGGCCTCCTGTGTACGGCCATATTGATTTTTACCGGCATAGAATCGGTTAATATAGTTAGAAAAAACTAACGATAAATTGTAAAGGATATCTTGTTAGGTAAGGTCAGGTTGATCTCATATGATATGACATGATCTCATAATTGGCATGTACTCATGAGTATTGACCAAAAGCGATAAAAATCCCATGCCATAATAGTGATGTCAAATACATAGGGTAAATAGCCGATGTTCCAGGTATACGGTATATTCAAAAACTACTCTACGATCCATTTGATTCTATCAACACAGAATCGATATTCTATGAGAATTGGCGGTAAAATACGGGGGCTCCAAAACACTAGATTATTACTCGGATTAAGAATGATATGAGAGAAGAATAGGCCACGAAAAGAACAGGTAGTAGCTAATTACTTTCTCATTGTTGGATTGGATGCTGGAAAGAAATGTTGGACAAATAACATTTTTGAAAAGAGTACATTGGCACTTAAAGTTTCAACTAAGATTGACAATAAAATGTTGATAAATGGCACGAATATCATACGTTGAAAAAAATAACAATGTATTTTAATTCTACAGAAAGTATTTTATATGTTTGATGAAAGCTATTTCGGCTTAAGCCATCGTCAGAAAAATGTTTAAACCTGCATTTACTTATTCTATATATACCGTTGTAGACAGGGTACACAATACATCTTCTTCTCTGTTCCACCATCCTAGTTTTATATGGTAATAATGAGTAGCGATGAATATCAACATAAAGAATAGATTCAACGTACAAAGTTTGAATACCGATAAATAACGAATACTTTTATCTTTGCAACAAAGGGTTACGTGTTCAAAATGTTTGAGAACGTTTTTAATACAATATTCTCTAGTCACTTTTATTTTTATTTCTAGATGTCGAGCAGTGCAAAGGGGAGCTTATAATATCAGTGGAATATTTTATCGGATGTGTATTTTTGTTTGGATTTATTTTACCCGTGCGCGTAAAAGAAAGGGTTATCGGATTTTAACAAAATTTGAAATTTCCTGCGGTATGTTGGTACGTGGGGCCCATTTGAATATCCACGCAAGCCAATTTCGTCTTGACGAATTCATTCAAAAACAATCATTTATTTTGTAGGAATTGAAAAATTTGCAGAAGGATATTATGAAACTAAAAAAAGAAAGGCTCGGTTTTGTTGACGAAATCGGTTGGGTAGGTTTCCATCGCATAATGTCAAATGCGTAACTTAAAAAAAAAAAAAAATGTGTTTTTATATTAATTCCCAACTTGGCCAGTAAATACACAACTACAATAATTGATATATAATCAACATGATATTAAAATAATTTCACATTTAATTTTCTTAGATAACAATTATAAAAAAATGTTTAGTGAAGGCTTAGGAATAGAATATCCTGATCCGTGGTGCAGTGGTCAACGTCGTTGGCTTACGTAACGAACCACCCGGGTTCGTGGTCTCGTACGAACACTTTTTTTTATGTTTTTGCAAAAAATCTCCTATACCGAAAAGCTAACCAATTACATAACAACTAGTCCTGTGATGTCCTCGTATCCTTTCAATCCCAAATCTCTTCGAAAACGAGAGGTTGAGCGACTGAGCAACAAGCAATTCTCTTAGAAAAAACATGTTGAGATAAACTCCGTGAGAAGTTCATATGCTCCAAGCTGGGAGCGGACATAGTAAAAAATAGATACACATAAAAAATCACACCACGTGACTTATTTTCGAAATCAGTTCTAAATATTTCCTAAGGTATTCAATGTTATGCCCAATAGCACACGCTACGGCTTGTCATTCTTCCAACAGGTTAGTATTCCACAGCGGAATAACGTTTTTCATGTTTCATTTTTTTCCAGGAATGCCCGATGAGATAACCACCAAGACTTAGTTGTAAGCACCGGAGTGTGCAGGAAATTAAATAAATAGCTAAAGTGTTTATGAATTAATTTTAATCCGCTCTCCATATGGCGCCGTAAAATTTTTGAATGCCTCGTAGTTTTTCCTAGATGTAACCAATGTTGCATGACCGATGAGGCACACCCGACCGGTAGTCGTATAGCAATTTTTCCCGTACGTCGTCGTCCATGTCTAGAAATTCCCTAAGGATGTGACCAGCATCCTGAATCATATTTCCGCGTTAGATATCTACTTAAGACGATTGGATAAATCGATTCTGGGAATCGGGAATCGATCCCGGGCGGTCCGTCACGGAAGACAACGAACACCACGGACCGGGCTAGCAGTACTTTTATATGGAGAAAATCATGGTATTGGAACGCGTGTTTCAATATTTGGAGTTTAGTGGTCCGTGAGGTTTAAAAGGTTGGTTACAGCTGCTCTAGTTAATAGCATTAGCATGAAACGATAATCTATCCATTTATGACGGCAATTTAGTGGTATTTTTGCATACGAATCCAGAAGATATATAATAAAAATACACATTCGAAATAAAAATGTTCTAAAAAGCGATAATGCCTTGGCTGTGTATTGGCATCGAGTTAAGTATTGGTAGTTTTAGACCAGTCTTGCATTCGCCACCTGTATTGGTTAGTTACTGCATATTGCATACGAGAAACTGGTAAAACTGGCATAACGAGGTATACACACATCGATATTGATGAGTGAGGTTTTTCTATGAGGTGTGCGTCTCACTTTGCCGTTATATAACTATAACATAATTTATAATGATTTTTTATTAGACTATTATAAACTTAGAGGCTCCAATTACTCGATATCTCAACTACTCGAGTATCGAGTAGTAAAATTTTGAAATACTCGAGTATACATTATTTCATCATTACCATTTCCGTATATGAAGGTTAAGCAAAATAATAGCAACCAGCTATCGGAAATAGAAAACTATTCTTATTGAGTTGATGCATTGATTGCATATCGATGATGTTGAAAATTTTATCTCAACTACTCGAGTATCGAGTAGTAAAATTTTAAAATACTCGAATACTCCAATAAACTCCTTTTCGTTTCAGATGTACCATAATAAATATTAATAATTCAAATTTATGAATACAAATAGATGATAAATATGTAAATAAATAAAATTATTTAATTTCATTAATACATTTATGTCAATTTAAAAAATAAAAGAGAATTAAGCCTCTCAAGTTTTAGTTTTGTATAGTAAGAGTATCACTCGAGTATTTTTCAAAATACTTGAGAATCGAGTACTGGAAAAATGGAAGAGTATTCTCGAGTATCGAGTATTTGATACTCGAATTGGAGTCTCTACTTGTCCCAATGCATCGATTAACTTGTCTTAATAAATTTAATATAAAATCTGCAATTTTCCAATTAAACATATATCTTGTTTGAGAATAGAACCACAGACTTTTATTAATTCTATGTAAGTAATCATTTCCGTTTTCAATGTGTAGCATATGAATATTGCACCAAAAAAGAGAAAGAAAGAGTTGAGAGACAAAATGGTTATCTAAAAAATTATACGGTATTTCTGTAGAATTAAAATACATTGTTATTTTTCTTACCGTATTGTAATGGAGTTCTACCAAGTAAATGCCTACTCAATCAATAATTAAAGTTATAGGAAAACAACTTTTATTCAGTCACTCTTTTCCGGATAGAATAAGGACTATATATCGCGGTCAGTGGTAATGTGTTAACGTCGTTATCTTCGGTTGCGGAGCTTACGGGTTCGAACCCCAGTCTGGATAGTTGCATTTTTCAATCCAATTGTAGATTTTCGTTCAATGACATGGACGTCTGAGATGTCTAAATTTTCCTCCAACGCCCATCCGTTTTTAACAACAGGACGTAGCGAGAGCGACTAGCTCACCACTTGTCTAGTAGTATCCGTATCCTTTAAATCTCTACTCTTATTTAAAAATAAATTTTGAGCAATGGTATTTTAAGACAATAGAATACGAATATTTTAAAAATATTTTCATTACGGAAATATGGAAGTAGTACATATTTTTTGAGGACATCAACTAATTTACTGTCTTTCAAATTGATCAACTCAAGGAGAAATGACAGCACATACACCCATGTCCAAGATATCAAATTAAATTTGATATTGACCTTGTCGGGAAATAAACCAGGGCCCGCCTGATCTCCAGAGGAATTTGGGTAAAGCTCTTACCACTAGACCACAAAAAAACCGACTATTTTACAAAGCCGTTCTATTGCAAAATAATTATGTTTGAAAAAATAATGGTCCCGTTTTAATTGCCTGCGTAAAAAAAACATACAAAAAGAGAATCAAGTGTATATCCATGGCAACCCTTTATTAATGTTATCACTTCAATAAATTACAGTACTTTCATCATTCTTTTTTTGAAAAAGCTCATAGTTGAACATTTATTGCTGATTAAAGATATTGACTACAATTAGTAAATGTCAGTGCTTGATTTGAGCATTTCGAC
The DNA here is from genome assembly GCA_028554975.1 of Himalopsyche kuldschensis. Taxonomy (NCBI): domain Eukaryota; kingdom Metazoa; phylum Arthropoda; class Insecta; order Trichoptera; family Rhyacophilidae; genus Himalopsyche; species Himalopsyche kuldschensis. The sequence goes on from JAHFWI010000036.1 coordinate 4,010,827, forward strand.
GAATTAAATTATTCAACTAATTTAACGTAATAAATTAATGAAAAACATGAAAAGATTCCGTTGAAAGAGCCCGATCGCTCCAATGGGCAATTTTTCTATTTCAATTTGTATCAAAATAAACGCTTCCGTTTTACTCGGCGCCGGCTGCGAGCCTTTGTGACAAAGTGAAGAGTTCAAAATTGACAATTACCCAACAAATTGCGGGTGATACAATAATAAGATGCTTTACAATTTGTTATTACGCCTAAAATTTTCCTTTTATTTAGTGGTGAGACCAGACCTTAAAAAATTTACTCAGGACAAAAACACAAAATTATTTACATCATTAGAGTAAACTCTCAATGGGGAGGTAAACACATAAACAGGCAACACTATCCATTTTAATTATTATGACGTAGTTATAATTGTGAAATGGTGCAGCTGGTGTTCTGCTCTGCCTTTTTAAAATAAGAATAAAAATAAACAAATTAATATGTTTTATATATGGCGCAGATCATATTTAAAAATCTATATCAGCAATGTATTTCATTCGATGTCAATACTCTAAGAGTGTGACAAAAGCAGTCTTTGACGTATTGCGGTTAATGAAATTGATAACTTATTATATTGCAAAGACATACTCGATACTCGAGTATATTGAAAAATACTCGTAATTTAAAAAATGAAGTACTATTAACAAATTTAATTTTCATACAAAAAAAATGTAAAAAATGTTTAACGTTGCGTTTAACTGAGTCTTATGTGCGGATTTTACCGTCGAGAAATATTTTTTTTTCATTGCTGTTGACTATGCTATACGAGAATTTCTTTTGTTACTTTTGCTTTGGGTTCTGCTGATTTTTATTATCAATGACAAGTTTATGATGAAAAGAGTCTGTGATGACATGTGAAAAAATAAAATATTGAAAAATAATATACACAAATTTGAATTTTCATATATCTTTGGTGTATCCGAAACTACTCGAGTAATTTAAAAATTTACTACTCGATACTCGAGTAGTTGAGAAATCGAGTAATTGGAGTCTCTATTCGTTGTCCATGTATGTAGCTGGACGACGGGGTTGGGATCAAAAATGATCAATTATAAGTTAATTGTTATTAGAAAGACTTTGTTTACAAATTTATCACAAGATTGGTTCGAAAGAGGATCACTTGTAAAGTTAATTTGAAAAAAGTTCAGCAAATGTGGTTGGAATGAACATATACAAAAAAAAATATCAAGGGAATGTTACTGAAGGGTGCATTATCGTATAAAATAAAATATCTCAAGCACATATGGATATCATTTCTTGATGATTATTGCAAGCCTAGAGAATTTATAGTTTTTTTGATACATCCGTTCGTAGAGATTTATCGTGGGCGTGTATTTTTTAATGTCTGACATATCAGCCGTAAGAAAAGTTATAAGAGTGACTGTTTTATGTAATGTCTGTATAAAATGACTCGTTCTAAAGGCATGGACATTCGGAATATAATCTTAGAATGATTACATGTCAACATGCTTGTGTTTAAAATCAGCAACGCTTAAAAATATATATAACGCCTAAAGAAATGGATTTGATAAGGTTTCTATGATAAACGAAGCAAAGAGTAAACATGTTACATAAAATTGTTAAATAACCAGTAAACAGATATTTCCGAGAATCTTTTCACAGATTTAATTTAATGATTGCCCTTCGAAAGAAGCCGTATCGTGAAATTGAAAAAGCGTAGTCCATTGTATTTATTATTACGTATAAATAAAAAAAATAGCGAAAGACTCTGCATTTAATAATTTTGACCTGTTTTAAAGTCGCCTGTTACGATGGATATGCGAAATGTTTCTAAGAACTCGGCCTATGTTGGTGATTAAATGCGGATGAATAGTAATTATGTTATAGGCGAACTGCAATAATTATTAGTCACGATATAAACAGTGGAATTCTTTTTATTCTGGTATACAATTACAAAACGTATTATTAATTTAATTTGTTTAGATTTATCCGCCAGTCTATAACGAAGCAAACACACACATTATCTATCTCTATTGCGCACGCGCATGTATGAATGAACGTGGGTGTTGAGCGAATTTGACAAGTAGAATTATATTACTGTACGACCTCGATATATCATTATTTGCGACACTTGCAGGCGAACGATACACAAAATCGAAACTCGGTTAAATAAAGTAGACTCTTTTACTTATTAAGAAAATAAAAAATTCAATTTATTATAAAAATATAAAATTTAAAATAACTTTGATTATTCCACGTATTGTGTAACTAACTGTGACACGTGTTTCGCCTTTTTCATAGGCATCTCCAGACTTCTTATCGCAAAATTTGCTTGAGTAATGAAGCAAGATAAATTCTGACATTTTAACATTTTAAATTATGAAATTACAAAATGGATTACGGGTTTTTTTCCTTCTAAAGGAAACAAGGAAGGGGGTGATAGAATCAAAACAATGCAATAAGATGCCTCTGAAAGAGGCGAAACACGTGTCACAGTTAGTTACACAAAACATGGAATAATCAAAGTTATTTTAAATTTTATATAAAAATGAACACAAAGTTACCGCCGAAACCATCGAAAAGATTCAATTTATCGTCAATAATCGGCCAACACGCGCTTAAGCTGTCTAAGTTGTGCGATAACATGTCTAGAATAAACAAATCATTGCTTATTGTGTGTGGCTCATTAATTGAAGAATGCATACCAATAATATGATTTTAAAATTTTGTCGAAATCGAGCTCCGTTATATTTCAGCTTATATACTGTTATAGCTATTAAATATTGAGAATCACCCATGATTCAATTTCAGTATCTACATCAAATTACTCAAATGATGTGTAATATTATATTGTTTATACATATAATATAATCAATCACCCATCAATTGTATTCAAAAGTTTATGGCAAAGATTGTTAAAGTACTGATATATTATACAATTGATTGATAAGAATGAATAACCTAACTCAAAGTTCTTCCAAAAAGATCTGGTATTATTTCTGATGATTAAATTGCTTGAAAATTGATACAACATTTCCATTCTTCTGCAGATTTCGTAAAACTGATGTTAATGCATGCCGGGTACTCGATAGGTATGAATAAAAGTTTTACGTAAAAAAAAATAAACAATAAAAGATAAGAACAACGTTTTATTTTGAGATAAAATTATACTTTATTCATGCTCTTGTTGAAGAAAGCTTTTAAAGCTAGAATTATTATGTAATGGATAAAAATTTATTTCTAAAGCGCAGGTGCTTACATAATTAGCAAAACGTGGTTTTTAGTGTTTATAATATCTATGTTTCGTATTTAGAGGCTTGAAGGTGGTCAACCTATATCAAAATTTTCCTTTCATTTTATTCAGGTGGGCAATCGATATTGCGGAAAATGCGCAATTTTCTATCCTTTGATAAATTTTCGGCTTTCGAAACAATAATGATTCTGTAAATATTTGTTTTAATACGAAACTGTGTAGGTATTTAAATATCGATCTAAATTAGGCGTTTTGTTTTTGATATTACTCAATTTATTTTCATTGATATATGATTTTTAATATAATCTGAAAGTGGTTCGATTATTTCAAATATGGTAGATTTATCTAAGTATAAAGTTTTAATTAAAATTTATAACCAAACTAAAAAGATTCAGCTGATTCGGTGGGCGAAATTTGTTTATCACTATTATCTTATATTGTCTAATGATTGCTGGAAATTTTTATTTAATAATTAAATGATTTTGTAAAATTGTGTTTCCAAAGCTCTTGAGAGTTTATCCAATTTGTTTGCGAAATCTAAGAGCTTTCTCAAATCGACTTTCCATATGCATATGGATTATTATTCGAAATCACCGGTTATAATATTATATTCCTCCCAGAAAATCCAATCGTAAAATCAGAGCGTAACGAGAGAAATATGTTGACTACTTATTCTGTCCTCACCACGTTCTTCTATTATTTTCATTTCTGTAAATAGAATCAAAGCAACATAATAACAACCACCTATCGCAAATATAGCACTATTCGTATTGTTGAAAGAATTGATATTTTTTTGGAGCCTGCAAAGCGAGATCTCAGATTCTTGAAAATATTTATTTCTAGAGTTGATATAGAATTGAAAATATATATATATCTCTTCTCGCATGTATTCTATTTCAATACTGTGTTAATAAGTATTCTGTCAACTGGAGGTTTTGAATGGGAAAACAAATTAAACAAACCCTCTATATTTACCGATTGTGTAAGTCCACAATATCGTTAATTTCTGAACAAGAATTGTTTATATTGTACGTTATATTCTATATTGTGTACTATAATTACAAAGTCTTAATTTTTTAGTAGTGTTAAGTCATGAACAAAACCGATACTGCCGAGATGAAGAAATATTTTCATGGCTTTTATCTTAAAAGTACTGAAAGGGTTGTTATGTTTCACTTACAAAAATCACCCTGAGGCCATTTCAAAGATATGACAATTTCATGACTGTAATAACCCTTTTCAAAACATGACTGTTAATACAAAACGTATGTTTATATTTATTAACGTAGATTTTTAATACTATTATTGTACATGTAATATTAAATATCAATTAATTCACAGGTAGCATATAAGTATATGAAAATAAAACTTAAAGATTTGGGTCAACTGTAAGCTTTGTGGAAATCCGTTTTCAATGTGTATTTGACATCTTTACTATTTCGTTGGTTGTATATCTAAGTAGGTGTAAGACGTGTTTAACCTGGTTGAGAAGTATCTGTTGCATGATGAAAAGTTGTAACTTAAATCAATATATTCTTTAGTAACTTAGGTTGTCATCAAGGGTGGGAAAAATTTTCAGGATGACGCATTCATTTATATAAATTAAAGAATCTTCGTTGTGTAAATGAATCAAATCAATGAAGTAACACAATAAAGTTTAGGAATAATACCGTATATAAGATAGATGACCAAATGTTTGCAATATCTGCTATAATCACATCGTCCCAATCGATTGTACGTTCAAAGGCTTGAATTTTAAACATTAAAACATGGGCTGTAGAGTCGTTAAAAAAATTACGACTCCGACTCCAGCTACAGCATTTACCAAAATCACGAATCCGACTCCGACTCCGACTAAAAAAAGATTAATTTCGTCGCGTTTCTTTCCTACCGTTCGTATTTACGTGTATTCAATTACATATATATAAACCAATTAATCCGGCCCATAGCCAAATTTGACATATTATATGCAAAAATAAAATGTTCAAACTTTTCAAAATTTCCGACTCCGACGAGTCTGGCCAAAAAGCCCCGACTCCACGACTCCGACTCCACAGCCCTGATTAAAACATTGCTTTTACAGTCAAACTATGGGCTTGTATTCGAAAGAATAGATATCTATGATATCTTCATTCTCTTTCACGTATTAAATAGTTTTTTTTTAATAATAATCCCTACCTGAAAAAAAGGTTTAGCGATTCACTCCAAAAATTTGTTAAAATTTTTTTAAATTTTCCGTCACCAGTCCATACTCTTTTTAATGCTCTTTTTAGTGATAATGGCGAAAAGAATCCTATTTAATTATTCGGCAGTAATTTTATAAGTTCTTTTTCCTATTAAATGAAAAATAACTAAGATTATTCCACGTTTGATTTAACACGTGTCACAACTAAAAGGCAGCACAATACGAGGAATAATCAAAGTTTTTTTAAAATTTTATATTCCTATCTGAAAAATAATTTGAGAACCGGTTCTATCTGAGATGAATTTTTAATTAGTAATAACCAGGAACACTTTCTCATTTGGTGGTAGGTATGCGGGGTGAAACATCAACAATAGATATTTCGATGGGAAAAGGTTATTAGCCAGTCGTAAGATTCCTCTGCCACAAAGAATATTGTAGGAATTTTGGATAAAAGTTGACGTCAAAAGAATTTTCACTTTTCGGTTTTCGGTTTTTGTCTCTTTCAGTTGGGTAATATTAAAAATTAATATTTAGCCGCATTCATTCAAGGGAACAACAAAAAAATATAAATACCAAGCGAACCTTTATTAACAGTTATTATAAAAACACGTGGAAAAAGTTCGGTAAGGGTGAAAGTCTTTATTTAAATATACAAATGAAAACAATCATAATTAGGTTATGAAGAGGTTTTTTAATACAATTAAAATAACATTTAAATTAGTAATGTCAATAAAATGCCATATTTTCATGTCTTTTTATAAGCGAATTGTTTGTTTTTAGCTCCGCTTAAATTATTCATTTGCAATTATTTGGATTCTAAAGATATTCACACCTATTTTTGGAATTCTAAGATTTTCTATAGATAAAGTAAGATTAATTTAATTGAATGTTTCAAGATTAAAATAGCTTGTTTGAGAAGCTTGTTAAGAATAAATTTAAAACCAATTATGCTAAATTTGGAAAAATAATTACATTTATTATCTTTATACTAACAACGTTGAAGAAAGGAATGTTCGTTCAAAAGAATTGCTTACTCGGTAATAACACATTGTTTTGTGAATACCATTGAAATGGTTATGGAAGCTGAGCCCTCCGAAAATAGGGGCACAGTAACCACAAATCTTCTCATAACCTCTTCATTACATATTTTGTTCTCTCTGCGAATTAAGGTTTATAGATTGACTAACACGCAATTCTATTTCAACATAATCTGCTGAAATGATCTATGGAGTGGTCATACGCCAGCACTCAAAGCTCCTGGGTATTGGTCTTATAGGATTGCGTGGCCCAGGGCTCGACTCCCAAACACTTATAATAAATGGATTCATCAATCGATTTATGGATTAGTGTCAAAATGAATGTATGTATGTGATATATAGATGCCTTTAGAGAAAAACTGAAAAAATTAGCTATTACTATTTTAAATAAATTCTCGATTTGCGTCAATTCTTTTGTAAGACGTCGTGAAAATTTTAAGCACTGTTTTACATTTTCTGAAAGTTCTCATTATTTTTCTAACACCAATTATTTATTATACGCTGTACTGTCTTTGTCATTTTGATACAAATAACCATGTTTCTATATACATATACTAGTATTGCTACCCGGCTTCGCTCGGACCAGTTTGGGGTTATGTTCAGCTCGGCGCGTAAATTCTGACGGGCCAAGTTGAAACAACTTTTTTCAAAATTCAAAAGTCTAGGTCAATTAAAATGGAATTAAAATGAACATTTCAGACTGGCATTGACATTTCACAGCCCCTTTCATATATTGACAGCCCCATTCTCGCCCATTAAAATGTCCAAATTCAAGGAAAATATCTTATTTGCTGTCAAAGAAATGTCAAATAATACCTTCACGTAAATAATAAACATTATTATATTAATAAAAGCCGGGAAAAGTTCAGTAGAAGACTAACTTAATACATTTTGACTAAATGTCTTCGCCGATAAAAATTCAAACATATTTTCTTTCATATTCGTTTTTAAGGCAACTTAATGACCAACAATGCAAAAGGGAATTACAGACCCACAAACATACATACGCCGTTTCGGTTTTATATATAAGATTATCAGCTGAAATGCTGGAGTTGAGCGGAACTGGTCCTGATTATAGTACACCAAATGTGTTTCATTTATTTAAATATGCCTTTCAATCACAAATTGACAGTCAACTCCTTAAAAATTAAATGAGAATAAGTAGCTTTTAATGAGTAGCGTTCCTTTCTCTATTCTTCCACCCTCAACCCTCTCAAATATAAGAGACTAGACGACTGAAATACCTATTATAAAACTGTTTTGATTTTATATGCTTCTCATTGGAAGCGGACATGGTGAAAAATAATGCTTCACAGTGTGATAAATTGTCGATTTATCTGATCTAAATAAAACGTTATATTTAGAATGATAAAAAACTTAAATTGTCACCTAAATTGAAAAAGAAAGAAAAAGAAAACACAACCAATAAATGATCGTAAATTTCCTTCATATACGAGCTGAGGTAAATGTCAAATAGTCATCGAGTGTGGAGCCATAGCTCCTGATATTATAGAATTTATCGTAAAATATTGCTATCACGTTTATTTCATAAAAAAAGTTTAAGTATGTAATTGTAGTAAAATATAAATCTATGATACTACAAGGCATAAAGTGCCGTTAAGGAGTTAATAGTTGAGCCTAAAGGAAACTATAAAAACCCTAACAAATCCTCCGAGTGTATCAGAGAAATGTTTTTTTTATCTTCAGGTACGAATTTATTGAACATACGTAAAAATATTTTATGTCGAAAATATATTATGGGACATAAAAACTATTCAGGATTACCAAGCCGTTATGATCGAACGATCGATTTTCTCGAACGAAATAATATTTCAATGATATTTAAATATTGGGAATATTTATTATGTAATCGTGGGCTTTGATATATAGACTTTGGAGTGGAGGGTATTTTTTCTTTAATTACTATACCTTTAATCATTCCAGTCCTCTTCTCACAATTCTCTGCTCGTTTTGCAGCTATTTTTTTTACATTCTTCTTATGTTATGACTGAAGCAACGCAGTCTTTCTATATATAATGGTCCCTGTGGTCTAGTGGCAAGAGCTTTGTCCTAGCAATCGGGGGGCCCAGGTTCGATCCCCGGCAAGGTCAGATTTTTTCAATTGAAAAAAAAAAACACCTTGGGCTGGGTGTATGTTATTTATCGTTGATTTTGTGCACAACTGATACATTATTTACCATCGAGTTAATCTCGTATGACTTTCACAACTTATAGAATATTTGGCGCATTGGCGTAAGCTGTAATGCCAAATATTTTTTATAAAAAAAAAAAAAATATATAATATTAATTATTTATATTACAACACAGTAGTCGCCGTACAGCTCGCTTAGCACAGCGTCGACATTATTGAAATTGTATGTATATATTAACCTTATCTGCTCGCAGTATGGAGAATATGGACTCATAATGAAGTAATCTCAATTGAAGTTTTATACGAGATCTAATTGTTATTTAGTTGCTCAAAATCTTTTTTTTATAAGAGAATCGGTCAGGAATAAAGATTAGCTAATCGATCTTGCTAAGTCCCGTGTTTTGGATGGCATGGGTGTAGAACAATGGTTCTCACGGAAAATTGCACCGTGGCCGCATCGTATACATAAGCGGTCCTATGGAAATGTCTGGTGGCCGCACCAAATTTTTGTTTTTATTTTGTTTTGTTTGAGGTATGTCAAATGAACATGTACATGCTTTTAAATTTACTATTGGTATTAATTGCTTACAAAATATTTCATTTTCTGAGTCTTTTTGACAAATAAACTTGTTAAACCACATATTTTTAAATATCAATAATTTCTATAATACTGTTAGTGGCCGCAGCCAAATCCTCTGGTGGCCGCACATGAGAACCACTGGTGTAGAAATAGCTGTCGACAATGCAGGCATCCATGTCTCCAAAAAGAAATCATCAATTCAATTGAAAAATTACCTGTGCGGATTGAGAATTGAACCTGAGAGCTCCGCAACTAAAGTCAACGACGTTGACACTCCATTAAAGTAATTCTATTCTTTGAATCGGTATGAATACTATGGGCTGGTAAACAGTTCTCATAAAAATGTATAAACGGAATTACTGCTACTAGATTGTTAAGGTTGTTAAATGTCAATTATTTTTCCAGAATTTTTTAATTTGGGTTTGGAAATGTTTATTCTGAATGGGTGTGGCCAAAGAATGTTCAATTTGACCAAATAAATGAATATGATGAGGATATTAATTATTTTGGATATGAAATATAGAATTTTACGGCTACTGTTATAAATATTCAAGCAACGCCTATCATCTTTTGGAGATGAAACAAATAAAAGTTTCAAAACTTCGGGTGATTACCACTAACATATGGCGCGATATATTCCTAAAAGATATTTATCAACTGTCTATAATTTGACTAAGAATTTCGATTGAAAGTGTTTGATGGAATTTCAATATAAAATATGAATCGTTTGAATTTTGTTCTTTTCCATGAGTTTTGTTGCCATTTGTTTTTTCTTAGGTTTCGCCTTTCAGCATCTTCAGAAATTTACTAACTGACGCGTAGTAAATAGTTTGTACCGTTTATCTACAAAAATATAAGTAGATCACTAAGTTAAGTTTTTAATAGCGTAACTATATGAATCAGCGAAGATTTTATGTAAATGACTTTCAACTGATTACCTATTATTATTGAATTGATTGATTTCAAGTGTTTGAGTTTATAATCTTATATATAAAACCGAAACGGCGTATGTATGTATGTATGTCTGTAATTCCATTTTGCATTGTTGTTGCAAGTTGCAATATAATAATGTTTATTATTTACGTGAAGGTATTATTTGACATTTCTTTGACAGCAAATTAGATTTTTTCCTTGAATTTGGACATTTTAATGGGCGAGAATGGGGCTGTCATCAAATTAAATTATTTGTGATATAATTATGTCGAATGATATAACATTAAATAATTATTGGTCGCTTAGTCCGAGCGACGCCGGGTAGCAATACTAGTTAATGATATTTATAGAAAGGGGTATGAAAATGGAGAGTTTGGAAAATTATGCAGTTCATTTTAAAATTGGCAAACTATTAAGCTAAGCCCTATTACTTTCTAATATTCCTTGAAAAAATAATTTATGTTCGCCTGTGTTTTTATGTAACAATTAAACTCCTTTATCTGCATCGAACGCGTGATTTTCGAATAATACATGATAAGCGAAGGTTGAAGTAAACTAGAGATAAAAGGAAAGAAACCGTTAAAAACCTAATTGAAAATTTGAATACATATTCTTTTCTATAGCTATTACATAAAATGGTTTTTAGAATACATATCTGATTTAACAGAGTCTCTGAGTCTATTTTTCAATTACGCGTGCTTCTCTAAAAAAAAAATCTTAAACATTTCCTCAAAATTCTACGAATCAATCCAATTATATTTATTTAAACAAGATGTTGAAAACTACCTTGTTTGTTCACGGAAGTTTAGAAAATGTTTTTTTTTATATTGTATCTATTTACGTAAACGTTGTATTGATTTGATTGTTTTATGTTTGACATAACGTTTAATTCTGTTGTCATAAAAAGAAAATGTTTTACTGTTTCCTTAGAATATATTTATAACAAACTAGCTGTACCCTGCGCGCGTTGCTACGCCAGCAACTAAAATAAATTTGAAGGAAAGACATTACACAAATATTCAATTCAATTTGCATGTATTCAATACTCGAGAAATTTGTAAAAAATCGATATCAATTGTTGGGGGAGGGGGTTGTTTGGCGGGGTGGGGTTTGGGGGCGTATAGGGGGGTATGCCAAAAACCTTCGAAGAAGTGAACTCAAAAAATTCTTAAAGTTTAAAAAAAAAATTGAGGGGGGGAGGTTGGGGGGTGGTTGGGGGAGGGGTTGGTTAGGGGAGCCAGAAACCATCGCGGGGGTGCACTCAATAAATTTGTAAAGTTTCACATCGATCGGTCGAGCGGTTTAGTAGTCCATAGCGGACATACATACAGACATTCATTTTTATATATATAGAAGATAGATAAGAAATGAAAGATATTTTGTATTTTTCACATTTTTTTGAGAAATAAGACTATGATATTAAATAATCATAATTTTACTTTGCTGGAATCAAAGTACATAATTAAAAAAAACCGTATCTAAGCTATGGAAATGGATTCATGGAAATCTCTGTTCCAGTGAACGCTTCTATATTGGTTACATCAGTATATTAAATCTAAGACCTCTTTTTTACGTTTCCTACCACAATCCGCTGTGTATATTCAGTAAAGATTCCAATCCAGACCTTATTTATGAACCTGGAATTAAAAAAATACAATTCATGGAATCTCGGAATTATTCACTGGGTAATCTCTCATGTTAAAAGTATAAATTCAATTTGTTTCCATTATTACCGCAATTTGAATGAATATAGCGAAAAATGTTTTAAGTGGGCTTATTTGACAAAAATATTTTTTAAATAATACCCGATACAGTTATGTAAAAACTACCCACATTATACATGAATATATAAAATCTTTTCCTGGTTTTTCAAAGTGTGAAAAATAATATATTATATTTTATATAATTTTATATTCTTTTGTCATCGATATGATTTTTATGAAAAATATTTACGAAAATAAAAAAGCAAGAACATTGTGTAAAAAGTGTAAAAAAAGAACATTCATACGCTTGGGGGTTGTCTCCTATAGGGACGAAGAAACGTCCCACACCCACGCAATCCCGCAAGTAACAAATCGTGACTTATTTTAGTAAAGATATTAATATACTGTAAAACGACATTATTCATATTCATTAAAAAATAAAATAAAGTGTAATAGAGATTCAAAAACTACTATTTAAATTTCAAACAAGTTTTCAAGCGTGCTTAAATATGTATTTTTTTGTAACCGAATAAACATTTCAATTAATTTGATTACCGAGAAAGCAATTTAATTTAAAGTGTTTTATTATGAAACGATAATTTGTTATAAAAACGATTAATCAGAAAATAAACACGAAGGGTCAAATATACTGGTAATTTTTTTATCGAAACCTTATCTAATAGAGACTCCAATTCGAGTATCGAATACTCTTTCATTTTTAAGTACTCGATACTCGAGTATTTTGAAAAATACTCTAGTAATACACGTTGACTTAAGCTATGCGAGACTTTCTTTTGTTAGTTTTGCTTTGGGTCCTGCTTAATTATTTTATCATTGACTAGTTTATGATGACAATAGACTCGTAAATAGAAAAATTTGAGACGGTTAATTCTCTATTATTTTTTAAATATGTGTTTTATAAATTGAAATAAATTTATTATTGAAATTCAATAAGCTGATTCATTTAATTATATATGTTACAGTGAAACTGTATTCTCAGTGAAAATGTATCAAGTAAAAGATTTGTATGACAACATGATTTCACTGGTCACGATCATTGAAATTATTGGCCCAAGTCGATGATTTGCCGGCCAAAAATGTTGGTTTGCTTCGATGAAACAAAATGAGCAAGTAGTCCCTTTCATAAAAAGAGAACCAAAGAAAAACACAGGCAAACATTGGGCTGAAGATAGGGCGGTCAAATTTAATTTCAATGACAGCTTGGAGAAAAATATATTTTCACTGAGAATGCAGTTTCACTGTTTAAACAAATTTTAATTTAAAATATACATTTGAGTACATCTGAAACTATTCGAGTATACTCGAGTAGTCGAGTATTTTACAAATTTTATTACTCGATACTCGAGTAATTGGGGTCTCTATTCTACCTTCAAAACTGAAAACGTTTTAAAAGAAAATCGTGACTTGTATATTATAATATGATGTCAAATTTTCTTTTTTTAAATAGTCACTATAAAAAAATACGCTGCTTTTTATTACTCAATAGTAATTTTTGTCTTTGGTTTACTGTAACTTAGGGGTGTCAAAAACTTGGGGGTCAGTGATTGGCGTAGGGACGGTTTTAGGAGTGTAGGAGACAGATAGAGGTGGCCAGGTATTGCCCCAGACCGGAACGTCAGAAAAGAAGTAGAAGACGGTTTAGTCTATCTGTAATTTTCGTTAATAACTGTAATTCCGTAAAACAATGTTAAAAAAATTAATTATGTATCTATGATCAGCTGATAAAAACAAAAGACTTTAATTAAATACTTTCGATGGATTCGGCGGTAACTTTGTGAAAGTTCATTTTATTTAAATTTTAAAATTACAAAATTGAGTTTGGAATTTTTCCTTTTTACGGGAAGCAAGGAGATAGAATCAAAACAAAGCAAACAAATAATTATACTACTAACGACGTTAGCATTACAAAATATTAACTAATGAGATGCAATCAATCAGATAGGTTTGGGTTAAGCCGTTTAATTGGAAATAATGTAAGCAGTGGCGAGCAACCTGTTCTATTAAGAATATTATTTAATAATACTTTTTTTTTGTTAAGAGTGTTATTTATTTCTAAAAATTCTGAACTATTCATCTTTAAACCCTTTTTATTTACTTGGTGAATGGAGTATAACCCTCCTGCTTGCTTCCCGTAAAAAGAAAAAACCCAAAACTCCATTTTGTAATTTAATCATTTCAAAATATTAGAATCAATCTTGTTTCATTACTTAAGGAAACTTTGCGATAGTTAGTCCGAAGATGCTTCTGAAAGAGGCGAAACACGTGTCACAGTTAGTAGCACGATACGTGGAATAATGAAAGTTTTTTAAAAATTTTAATTGACATTAATTTATTTGTAATTACTTTTGTGTTATAATACGGAAAAAAATCGTCGCTTACTATTTTGTATAAGGTAAGGAATTTTAATATTTTCGGCGTATTTTTGCGGCGCGCCAGAGAGAAATTTAATTTGGCGTCAAATTTAATGATCTGTAACACCTCAAGATGGTCGTATTTTTCACACGTCACGGTATTATATCAAAATTCTGATATCAGCCGAGTAGGCGGTCCGCAATATTTTCATATAAAATTCATCTTCAATCTCTGCAAAAATAATACTGGTATATTTGGTGCGGTAAGTATGGTAATATTTTAAGCACAACGAAATTTTTTCGAAAATTATCACTTTTTTAATAGATAATGATTGATGGATAGAATTTAATACCGATCTAAATTATATGACATCATCGTCATCATTTATAGTAGCTGTCTACCTATTTCCGGATGAATGCCTCATCAAACGTTGGCGATTATTATCGTGACGAATGAAATTGTTAAGAGTACTTGCCATACGAGGCGCTTAATAGCAAAAGCCGATATATCCTATACGTAAAATAGTAGTAAACAATGTTTTTATTTTTAACTATTTTTTTCCATCGTATTTTATCGTATCTAAAATAGTGCAATTAGTTTTTTTATCGGACAGTCTACCGCTAAATGCAATTAATAAGAACGGAAAAAATGGGTTTAATGGAATTGAGTTTATCGGTTTCTGTGCGCGATTTTCGTGTTGTATAGAAGAGTTTGAACGTATTTTTTATGTGTTTGAACGTATGCTGTTGTCGGAATTCGCAAGCTATACATCATTATTATATTATGTCATACGGCTATTGTATGTGAGCGTTGTTTTAAAAGACGTGTATTTATTCGTTTTTGCTTTAATACACCTTTTCATAATCGCAGCTAAAAGCATTTTCGTTATTTTCCTGAAAACGACAGATTCCAGTCGAGGCCAACCAAAGAGACTCGCTTTAAAATGGTTTGAAAACATATACTGATTGCTTTATTTTAAACTGATGTGTCAGTCAATTATAATATATAGGTACGTCAAAATAGTCCAAAACTATTTTATAGTCAATGTACGCCACAAAATATATTAATGTGGTTATTTGGACCTACATATAAAGATTTAAAAAATAAAACATTTAGAATAACCAATAATAAAGTCAGCATGTATTTTTACACGAAATATAGCTACTATGTTTTGATATTAATTAAATCTTGTTCCAATATTTTGAATGTTTCAATATCAGAAACAATTTTCATCATCTTTATAATAATATTATATTAAATACGTGCATACACAACTGCTTGGGTTCGTTTACTGCTACGAAAGTCTCAATATATTTCAAAAGGTATAATAAATTCAAAATTCCGTGAATCATCTTTTTATCATACGTTTTTCAATATAATATATCTCAGAATTTAAGACGAGAAAATGAGTATGTTCGATAATGATGCAACGATATTTTTTTTTATTTTACTCATCGATATTCGATTAGTATTAACAGTAGACGTTAAAGAAAGATGTATAATATCACTAGTATTCGAACCCGGCTTCGCTCGGACCAGTTTGGGGTTATGTTCACCTCGGCGCGTAAATTCAGACGGGCCAAGTTGAAACAACTGGCAACTTAATGACCAACAATGCAAAAGGGAATTACAGACACACATACATACATACGCCGTTTCGGTTTTATATATAAGATATTTTGGTTCATATGAAACTACTCGAGTACTCGAGTATTTTGTAAAATGTACTACTCGATACTCGAGTAATTGGAGTCTCTACACACACATTGATAACGAAACAAATTTACCGTCGAAACTTTTGCGAGCGAAATCAATTCGTTTGTTTGAACTTGCAACAACAATGCAAAAGGAAATTACAGACCCACATACATACATATGCCGTTTCGGTTTTATATATAAGATTATAATCAATTATACAGCAGAATATAATTATATTTTTCATCGAGAATGTGAGAGAAGTGATGAAAACATCCCTCTTATCCATGTTTATACATCCAATCATGGACACAGGAACGCAAGGGACGGATAGTTAGCTGCTACGGGTATGCAAATCCAGCCGTTCTATATTTACCTTGCCTGAAAAAAGGAGCTAAGTGTTTGCGTTAGGACCAGTTATCGTTATAAAGAATTAACAATAATTAGCGCAGTAAAAAATAAACACTTTTAAAGGTCTTAAGGCAGGCATGCCCAACTGAAAGCTCAATTGTCAAATAAAATAATACATATCTCTGATCAGTCACACATAAATATTTTAAACCTAATATTTAAATGATGTTGTTGTTATAATACGCATACAGCTCACAATCAATATATGTAGTTTTTTTTCTAATAATTTTAATTTTTATGGCACGATATTAGTCCGCGCATCGCAGTAGATTGTAAAATGTCAAGTGTTTTGACACTTCTATTTTACGACTTTAAGACGTGGGAAAAATGACTGCCAGCAATATGCAGTGCCAAATTCAACTACAATGCACATTGCTAATTGCATAATTTAGACAATTTATCTTCAAGAATATATTTTTGATTTTGTATGAGGGTGGAATGTGACGGACAAAAATACTAAAAAGTCGTCACAAATTTACTAATATATTTTTTTACCAATAACGAAATGCAGAATGTTGAAAACCTAGAAGGCGTAAAACAAAAACTGCAATTGGGCCACATGTAGCCTTCGGGCCATGGTTTTGGCAAGCCTGTCTTAAGGCATTGATTTTTTTTAAAATTTACCGTACGATCGTTTAAAATTTTAAATTATGCGGTAGAATCATAATAATATTAATTTTATTGTTGACAAACATTCGTTTCCTATTTTTTTATTAAATTTTTTGCCAAGAAAAAATTTATATGCTAATGAAGCAAAATATTTAAAGTATAGCACTAAAATATAATGTTACTGCTGCGAGAGTGGCTGAGAATAACAAAACAAAAATTTCGTTTTAAAAAATTCTGTCGATTTTTTTAATGAACTTATAACCGGATACCGTGTTAATAACAAACTATGCTTATTTTCTGTTAACAAAGGCGAGAAAAAAATAACACCGAAGGCTATTTGAATTGCAAAAATATTGCGTGGAAATGTAAACAGAAATTATTCTATTCAGAAGGAAAAACAAAGTAAAGTTTTAGGATACGAATTTTGATTGTTAAAAGATCCTTTTGAATATTGCTCCAGTAATACGGTTTTTATAAGGTTTGAGATACAATTAATGAAATATTATTTTTGAATTATATATATCATGATACTGTTTGTTCTAAATGGATTGTTTATAACTAAATATAAAATTTGAATTGTTTGAATTTTGTACTTTTCCATGAGTTTTTTCGCTATCGACCCGTGTTTCGCCTTTTGGCATCTTCGTGCATTTCAAGTGCACGATAGTACTTGAACTGACGCGTAGTAAACAGTTTGTATCGTTTATATATGTTACAGTGAAGCTGTATTCTCAGTGAAAATGTATCAAGTAATAGATTTGTATGACAACATGATTTCACTGGTCACAATCATTGAAATTATTGGCCCAAGTCGGTGATCTACCGGCCTAAAATTTTGGTTTGCTTAAATGAAACAATTCAAATTTGATATTGAAATTCCATCAAGCACCCTCAGTCAAAATCCTTAATTAAACTAAATATTAAGTTATTCTTTGTTTATTTTTACAATTTTCCTTTGCCATTGTGCAATACTTAATATAGACTACTAATTATTTGGACAGTTTCTGAATTCGATAAATGGTCAGTTATAAATACTTAAAACGGTCAGTTAAAAATATTAAATGGTCAGTTAAAATAATAAATGGTCAGTTAAAATAAAAAAGAACATGTCATAAATTTGCCTATTACGACCATATTTGATAAAATTCACAATCTGTCAAACTAAAACTTATCATTTTTTTCAAATAGCTGACTATTTAATTTAAATACTAACCATTTTTAATAAATAACTAACCATTAAAATATATTACTAACCGTTTTATTTAATAACTGACCACATTCACACTGATACAATGACAACTGACCGTTTATAATATTAACTGACCATTTTGATTTTTAACTGACCATTTATTTATTTAACTGACCAAAACTTGAATTAGTTACTGACCCATTAAATAGTATAGAAACGTACATGCATGAACGATTCAGATCTTATAGTACGTCTCTAAATTTGTTCAAACACATTAGTGCAGTAAGAAATCATTTCTTTTTATTGGTCGCATGAGTTACGTGACATTTTTACGATATCAAGTTAGTGAGCGTCAGTAAATAATAAAACAAAAAATTGTTTTTTAAGTGTAGAAGACAAAGAGTTCAATTTTATCACATAAATAATGTTCTTTTATGGAGAAATGTTCATAAAACTAGACTCGACAATAGGCGCACGAAGCACACATTAGATGTTTCGAATGAAAATAACAAACTCCAATATTTATAGAAGCAAATTACTTTTAGTTGAAAAGAAATGTATGGTTTATTTTGTTGACGAAGATTTGCAATTGAGTCGTTATATAGAATATAGATGCATGTAAAACTGTGCTTAAAAAACAACAACAAATGAAAACATGACTGTGAAAATCTGTGTTTTTTTTGCTATGAAACATTATCAAATATGAATCGTTAAGGATTTCGACTGAGGGTGCTTGATGGAATTTGAATATCAAATTTTAATTGTTTGAATTTTTTACTTTTCCAGTTCAAGTACATCCGTAGACTTGAAATGCATAAAGATGCCAAAAGGCGAAACCCGGGTCGTTAGCGACAAAACTCATGGAAACGTACAAAATTCAAAAAATTTCAAATTTTAAATATGAATCGTTAAGATTTTATGCTACACGGCATATTTTGTTTGCTTTTTGGTATTTTCAGACTTTTGTTCGTTTACTTGAACGATTGAAGATGCCAAAACATGAAACTTCAGTCGTCAGTGCCAAACTAGCCGAAAGCGTACGAATTAAATATCTGAATGTATAAAGAATTGTCTAAAAAAAGCTTACTTACATTATGCCGTTATGACTTTTAGATCTTTTTTCATATGAATGACAGATAATTACCACTTTTTTGAATAAATTATGTAGCCTTTACATATTTTCAACTTATCTGCAATTTCATATAAATATTTATTATTAATGGGAATATTTTCTCCAAAATTCTGATGATGGGATCCTAGGGCTCGGATGAGACTAGTCGTAATTGTCATTTACTTGATGGTAATAAAGTAAATATATATATCTCTTGAGTAATACAAGAGTTGTATAGATATAGCAAATAGCCATTTCGTATTCTAGTCCGAAAAACAATGATTTTCCACCAAACAACGACGCTTGACACTTTATAAGTGACGTTTGAGTGGCTGTTAACTAATTTTTCTTGCCATTTAATTTTTTTTTTATAAAATTTGTGGTATGCAATATTGACATCAATTGAATACCAATATATTGATAGAGTAGGCATTTACTTGGTAGAACTCCATTATAATACGGTAAGAAAAAATAACAATGTATTTTAGTTCTACATAATTTTTATATATTTGTTGATAGCTATTTCGGCTGACGCCTTCGTCAGAACTATTAACTAACTAGCTACTACTATTAACTAACTAACTATTATTTTTCTTACCGTATTATAATGAATACCAATACATTGATCGAAAATTCAATTTATTAAAGTCTCGTATCGGGATGCGAGCCCGTGGAGACCATGGCCGTATTAAAGAAATCTCAGAAATTTTTGACTACACGGTTTTTAGTTTTAAATTACTTCTATAAAGTGGGAATTGCTAATTGAGTTTTGATACTATACACTAGTGTTTAGTGTCAGAACGGATATTAGTCTCCTTTGATAGAGATATCCCAATTGAATTGCTATCTAGCTAAATTGCTATTCATTCTTCATTGTTATTGCTTTTTCGATTGCTTTTTTCAGTGTAAAAATAGTAATATAAAGCAGTAACAGATGCACCCAATATATAACACTGTATTATGTATATTAAAAAGTCTGATGTTATGAATTTAATATGCTACTAATGAAATCTTTCAATCCGTTACCAATTTCGCAAATTTTCTTAAATATTAATATGCATACAGTGTTTGGACGTAAAATCAAATTATGACGTAGATTCTAATAAAGAATGTTTCTGAAGCTGTCACTTCTTCATAAACATGCCATATTTTTAACAAATGAAACACATTTAATAGTACTACTCCCATGCATAGCTTTACAAAAGGCAGGACCCATTCCACTTACCGTAAATATAAATTGATAATGCTTACGATAAGCAAAAACGGTCCTGATATTTTAAAATTATGTGTAGAAGTAGTAAAATAGAAAAGTGTCATTTGCTTAATATAAAAGTTCTACGACGGTATTTATGCCCGGTCCGTGGTGCAGTGGTAAATGTCGTTGGCTTTCCTGGCGGACCGCTTAGGTACGGAGTCCCGTTACGAGCAGATTTTTTCAGTCGATAAATTGATTTTGTTCGAAGAGCAAAGAAATCCTTTCCTATAAAAAAACGGCCCTTTTCTATTTGTTTTTATATGAGTGATTTTAATAATACTTTTATAAAAAAAAAAATATTTGAAAGTAAAAGAATATTTGTATTTTTGTCAAAAAAATACGTTTTTAGCTTGCCCCTACGTATCGAACTCTTGGGGCACGCGTACAATAGTTTTGAGACCACAGGCTTATATGCATAATAAGGTAACATAGGTAGTATGGAATTCATTGAATACGATCCAGGTGTGGTCCTTGGTCCTTGTTCGTATCCTGTAGTTGTAAAAAGGTAGTGTAAAAAAAATACATCGAACAAAGAAAAATGGGTTTCCATAGAAACATAAAAATATACAAGATTTTATTTATGCTTTTTCATATTTGTAAATATAAATAACATAAAATGAATTGTGATGTTTTGATATCACATCAATGGGCATCCATTTTTTTGTTGAATTAGTTTCTACCAATAAACTGGTATCTATAATGTTTATTTATTTTATTTGAACAAAGTAAATTAATTAAGAGTCCCATCCGTGGTGCAGTGGTGAAGGTCGTTGGCTTCCACGTTGGACCGCTCGGGCTCGAGTCCCGGCACGAACAGATTTTTTCTCTCGATAAATCGATTCTGTTCGAAGGCAATGTGTGTTTGTGTTGCCAAAAATCCCACCTTTCCGATACCAAAAAAAAGCGGCGCTAGTAATGTCCTATGTCGTCTTTCCTACCAATCCCTACTCTCTTAAAAAAAACAGAGTTTGAGCAACTGAGTAACACGCAGTTCTTGTAGAAAAAACTCGTTGAAATAACTCAGTGTGGAAAAAAAATAAAAATCTAATAATTCGTCGATTTCTCAGATTGTGTAATTGCAAAGGCAAAGAAATAAATAGATCTTATTGTATACATATCACTACTTCAACGTTCAAAAAAATAAGTCTAAATGATAAGGCAAATTAAATAAAAATATATTCCTAGTTTTAAAACAATATTTAATGTTTGTAAGTAGTGTTGCAAAAGAATTCTGGTTCTGCTTGAAGTTTAAAAAAGCAATGCTACACTAGTACAAGAGATTATTTTTAAATCTGCAAGAAAACGATTTCTCTGAGCGAAAAGGGTAACATATTTTCTGTAACCATTGTCAAGATTGTGCAACGAATGAAGTAATAAACGGTGGAGCAGTAAAATTATTTATCATAATGAGTCTATTCCACTGTATTAAAGGATAATAATTAAAATTGTGCAATATACATGGATGATGAAAAATTATTTTGATCGTTTTTTTATGTTTGAAATAGTAATTTTTATTATTTTTTTTATTATTTATGATGGCGTATAAATATGCGCACGATAGAATAATGATATTAATTACGGTAGCTTAGTCATGACTAAGGTTTCCTATCCCGGGATTTAGGGATCGCAATAAGTCGATCCCGGGATCAGGAATATTATTTAATGGTCGATAGTTTTCATATTTATTAAATATTAACCATGTTAATGTATCATTAAAAATAGTTAGGCATAATTGATGTCACTATCTTTTTATGAATATTATATTTCAGTTGTATTTATCTTTATTACTGAAGAGCGAAAATATTCGATTGAATATAATGTACGAGAGTAAAGGTCTCGTTAGAATGCGATCTGATAACTAATTGAAATAAAAAATATGATTGGTTGTGCATTTTTTTTAAATTTCACATTGTTAAAATGAAGATTAATGTAAATAAATAAAGCTTTTATTGATAACAAATCAATCCCAAATATTTCGGGATTATATTTTCTAATCCCGGGATTCATTAAGTATTGAAAATCTTCAGGATCTCGTGATTGGAAACCCTAGTCATGACGTTTTATGAGTTCATTCTAACATCTGCGGCTCAATTGAAAGTAAAATATATTTATATTATTTTTAGTAAAAATATGAATTTGCTTCTTAGAGTATGGGTGTCGGTGATGTCATCAAAATTTCTGGATGGTATTTTTCTTGAAAAGATGATTGATATACATTGCTTTTTATCAATGTCATTGTCAACAAAAATATGTATATAGTTTGCATCGGTCATCGCCGAGTTCATACTATCTTAAAAGTATTAAGATACATACATATAACGGGCTCCATAAAACGAGCGTATATTAGATTTGACTTTTTTATATAATGTAGCATGTTAATGTAAACCAAATTTTATTTTTATGACGGCGACTATTTTGATTTAAATAATTTAAAATATTGGCATTTTTATTAATATACTATCTATCTAAATTGAACGCTTTCTAAAAAACTGTTCAGTTATACGTGGCTTGCTTCGAATTAAGACTTGCCAATTTATCTCATTCTTTCTCCGTACTTTTATGTCATATAAATTGCTCAGACATGAGAATTTTGGTTATATTAACAAATATATCTAATAACGATTTTTTGCATCATAGCTTTCGATAATTAACTTTTTACAAAAACGCTTAATTTCACCAAACCAAATGCAATTATATTCTAATTCAAATTATATTGGCTTTTTATCAATTGATTGAGGTGATTGCTTTTTTTATTTATCGTCTTATAATTAGCTGCTTTACTCAGGAAGTTTAAAAGTTATTTTAAAAAAATTGACAAGCTGCACAACTCTAATGAAATCAATCAAAGCATTTCAAATCTCGTTAGTTAAACGACATTTTTGAATAGTGATAACTACATAGTTTTGGTAGAAAGATATTATATTAATTAAAAATAGAACATACTGAATTGAAAACAAAACTTTATATTCATGATAAGAAAGGATTTATCATTTTGAAGTTAAAACTTTTTCTAAAATCAATTTGTCAAATGATTTTGTTTTGTCCATTCATTGGAATTATTAACTTTTTGTGTATCTAGGGCAGTGCAACAGTACAGTCAAATGCGATTCCGTGGACAAATAACAGGCCACGTTCTGCAATCAATAAAATAAAAAAATCATATTTAATATCGATGTTTTTTTTATGTATTTTCACTTTAATCAGCAGTTACACGTGGAGTCTTTTCACAATTGTCAGATCCATATAAACCGTTACTGAAAATCTTTTTTTTATTTTAGTCACATCATCGCAGGACTAATTTCTCGACTTTGATTATAATTGAGAAAACATATCGAATTATCACGTGAGACATTTTCTTAGATAAATCAGGACTGGGTATAACTTTTTAGTAACAGAATGGTGTCGATACTGAAAAATACTGAAAATGACTGATCTTGTTGGTGAATCGATTTTTGAAAAGCAAAATAAATAGATTTGTAATTACTGTTATAACTGCAGCGACGACTGAGTTCATCGGCGTCGAATCCAGCCATTGCTTATTGCGCCGTTGCGACCGACAAATATACAATACAAGTCGTATGTCAATTTTGTTTGTTTGAGAGTCGCTTCAAGTGGCTAAAAGAGACTCGAAAGCGAAGAATAATGGGCCATCGAAGGAAGGCAGGGCGCCGGTGCAGCGGGGGCGGGGGGCGGCGCGAAAAACAATTGACACATTGGAAAATGGGAAAACTCGGAGGAAAGGAAAGGAAAAACATTGAGTCGTGGAATGGGGCCTGGAGACACTCGAACAGTTGAGAGTGTCGACTTTACGGAGCAAATCGTTTGCGGCGGCAGGTGTTGCTAACTTCGCACTCGTCTAAAAAAGGGTTTGTTATGGTAATTTTATAACACGGTTTTGTTGCTATTTTTGAGGTAAGTATACATTTTTTGCTCGCTTATATTTCACAGTGATTGCGACGGAGCACATTTATTTTTTGCCACACATATGTGCGAATGTTATCTTATAAATATCTAAATATCGCTTCATAGCAAAGTAGAAGCTGTGTAACCCATTTTTGTAAAGAATTTTAAAATAAGGTAGAAATAATAATAAAAATGGTTCCAAAAAAACTACATGATATGGTTTTACGTCCTCTTCAGAACAAAATTTATACAGATTTTGATTTTAAATAATAGTATAAAAATAAGGGTACAATTTTACTTTATATGGGCACTGTTACACTGAATTTAGTTCTAATGGAATTAAATGTTTTACTATTTTTGTTTGATTTTTGAGATTATCAACCATATAAATGTCAATTCAATCTATATTCAAGTACTGCCGGGAATTTTACAGGCATGTCAATAATTAATAACTCATGTCGTTAGTAAATGAATATTTCCCTTCATAAGTGTATAATTCTTCCAACCGCACAGTGATTTTTAGTCATAGAGAGTCGTTGGAGCTGGTGAGGATATATCTGGAAAGCTTCAAAATCAAGTTTCCCTTCTTCTGACCGATGGGATCCCAGCGCCCTGGACGTCAGACATGGAAGGAGACGTTTATTCCTGGCAGTTCTGCGTGGTGTACGGATGCTTCACACTGGTAGCGGATATGGTAAAGAATACTGAAAAAAAATCAAGAATATTTGAGCTAGAGGAAAGCGTGTGACGGTTCAAGGAAACAATATTTAAAACAAATATTTTCAATGCAGCCTGGTAATCCCGAATAAAAACAACATTATTATTTAGCGTTTATCGATATCATTTTATTATTGTGCAAAAAACAGATCTGTTTTTCTTTTAGAACAGTTAAATTGAACTGAACTGAATAAATTTGTTTATATGTAATTTTTAGCTGCTGAATCAGCCAAGTAATTTGTCTGAGAATTGACTTTTCTCACGTAAAATTATGTGGATTTTTTTATAAAATTCATTCAGGAGTTGGGCCTTTTCCACGCAATTTGTAATTTTTATTTTACGTTAGTAATTTAACCTGTTGTTTTTTTTATTTATTTTTTAGGTTAGATTTTTGAAATGGTTCTACGTAAAATATGAAATTTTTCTCGCATAGAAACTGTTCTTTTTTTAAATAATAAAATTAATGCTTTCTCAGCTTAAGTTTACCATTGTTTTTTAATAAAATGTGTGGATTGTAAGAGCGTATATGCAATCAATTTAACAATGTAGATATAAAAAGGCTAATTTGATACGACATATTATCATGTGTGAAAACGTAATTCAATTTATTAACAGCGCGTCGGTCTGGTCATAAATAAGATTTTAAAATTGCTATTTTAGAAAAAATGATTTTTATATTGTCTATGAAGCTTTCTGCTTATTTTTTGTTAGATCAATGGATTTAACGTAGGGTTTTATCTGTGCTCGGAAAAGCCGCAAATTATACGTAAGTTGTAGTTGACAAACTTATTGAAAAACACTTAATAAAAATAATGACATTTAACATATCGATGGCTTAAAGAGAAAATTAGCTGTCTCCGTTTTTGACAATTGTGCAGGAGATGGAAAAACTGATTATTTTGAGAATTTAAAATGTTGTGTTATAAACAAAACAACCCCATATCAAACGATTTATTTGTACCACCGCTGAAAAACAACGAATAAATGACAGGTGACAATACAAAATGGCGGAGTTGGATAATTAGCAGTGTAGGTTTTAGAACGACAATGGAGATATCAAATTTTCTTAAAACGTTTTCCCGATGAACTTAAATAAGTTTTGGTTATACAAAAATTACGGGACATGCACATTGCATGACACAACAAGATGGCATTATTAAGTAATTTTCAGCCAAAAGTGGAGTTAACAACATTACTCTTTAAGCCATCGATATGCTTAAAGACACTTAGTTGTCATTTTGCTACATGATTCGGAAATCGAACAGCATTTAAATTATTTGTAATGAATTACAATGTGTCATATTTCCATGTTTTTCTTTGTTTATAATTATTGTTGAAAAAAAAGCTTTAATATTATCAAGTATCGCATTGCCACCACCATATTTGTATGAACGCAAAATTTAATATTTGTGGAATGGTATGTTTTTTTATGTATGATGTAGCGAAATGAACATAAATATATATGTGTGCCCGGACTTATAGGCAGTGTTATGAACGCATAATATATCAGTTTGCTTGTACCTCTGTGTTTTAAAAAAATATATACATACGTTAAAGGCATAGATTATCATACAAAGTTTAGTAACGTCATTGCTAGTTAAAAACGTTTGGACCAGTTATAATACTAGTAAAGTTCTTTCACGGTTCCTCCGATCAGAAAGTTATTAAGGCTTTATTTTTTTAATTAAGCTATTAAGCTATGCTTATTTAACAGGGTATTGGAGTATAATGATACTATGCTTAAGTGTGCTGTCATCAGGCACTATATTATACTGAGTTTCTGAAATGTTATATAACGTTATTAGTTCTGACATTATCATTTAAATATTACTTTGAAAACTTATATTATTGACCTTATTATTTTCCTGTGTCGGTCTTGACCTTCTACTTTATTGGCCTTTATATCCTTTCCGGGGTGGTAGTGGGGGTTTCGTAAGGGTGGCTCTTTTTACGAGCTTAGGAAACTAAGGATTCGCTCGCCCAATTATTTTATGTCTCTACAAGTATCATCTATGTCCCAGGAGCTAAATAAATACTTAAAGTAAAAGTTATATGTCTATTAAAAGTCGATTGCACTCTTTTGAAATTATTGCAACCGACCAAAACCGCGTATCCTCATACATTTTATGATACGAGGCGATACAAATATAAAGATAATTTACGCATAAATAGGTATATCTACAATAGATAAGACATAACATAACATATAACACCCGTGCTGAAGGATCATTTAGCCATGAACTGATTACACCTAGTTATATATTAATATTTAAAAAAAGAAGCTATTAAATAGTTCGAACAAAAATCAGAAAATAAAGATATGTACAATTTTCAATTTTTCCTATTGAAATTAATAGAAATGCCATTAATCCTTTCCAACCACAGTTGTAGAGTGCTATCTATATAATGTCTTACGTATGGGATTTGTCGGTTGTGCAAAAGAGATGGAGCGAAGCATGTTTTTCATGGTAGGTCCATAACCTCAGGACAGTCAGGCGTTTGACAGTCGAAGTAGAATCGAATAACAAACACAGATATACATATACGGATTTGCCACCAATACATTCATATGCACCCCTTACACACATACGCAAAGCGCACACAGACACCCGGCCGTTCCTCGTATCTCAAATGTTACTCGTATTTCAAAGGAAGACTTCGATAGCTCGATGGCTGTATCTCGTATATTAAGGCACTCGTATCTCGAAGTACCACTGTATATTTTATGTCCGTTTCAGTGTCTGTTTCTTGTCTTGATTGTGATGACAACAAAGCCAAGTGTGTTGCAATAATTTACCGTGCTTAACAGATGTTCTCAATCCGTTAAATTTTGAGAAGCCCTGGTTTTAAATATTTATTGTAGAAGTAATACAAATATACAATGTACATAAAGATGTGTCAAAATTAAATTGATGAAAATGTGAACTCGATATATCGATATATATATAACGCAGTTTGAAAGACCTGAATATTTCGAAGGAAATTTCCACTTCCCGCTTTTGCACTTAGTCTTGTCACATTTCTTGGAGCCAAACGAAAACTTCGAATAGTTATATTCATTTATCAATTGGTCCGAGTAACTAGTCAATTGAAATACAAGTTTGTTCTTACTCTAACTTTATCGATTCGGAGGAATCCTTTTCCAATTTGAATACATATGAGAAGATAATTGTAAAATAGAACAAATAGTCCGGACCGTGGCGCAGTGTCAACGTTGTTGGCTTGCGTGCCGAACCGCCCGGGTTCGATTCCCGGTACGAGCGGATTTTTTCAGTCGATAAATCTGTTCAATGGCATGGGTGTTTGTGCTGTTGAAAATCCCCTCCCACCTTTCCGATCCCAAAGAGCGAAGCATAATAACAGCGATTGGCTAATCACTAGTCCTGTCCTAGTCCTCGTATGCTTTCCATCCCTACTCTCTTCTAAAAAGGGAGGTTGAGCAACTGAATAACAAGCAGTTCTCGTGTAAAATTGTATGTTGAGATAAACTCCGTGAGGAGTCCATATGCTCCAGTTTGGGAGCGGACGTGGCTTAAAAAAAAAAGAATAAATAGATTATAATTTAAATAATCGCTTATAGACAAGTAATATTAATTGTTGTAGTCAAGTTTTTGTGCATTTAAAATTTGAGTATTAAACAGTAAAAAACAGCGATTCCCAATGAGGGGCTCGCGTATACAAAAGTCATATTTACCAGTTTTACCACTAGTGTAAAAATAAACTGTAACTGTAAATGGCTTATCGTGCGATAAAATTTGGTGTTATGTTTGGTAATGGCATTTTGCATATAGTTGTAAGTTGTTTATATCGAGTTAAAATCCTCAAGAATGCTTGAATTATGACTTGAACTATTTCTGGTTTGTAAATTGAGATTTTCTGGTCAATTTCGCGCATATCCAAAATTGCAAACCTTGCTGATATATTGATAGAATTTAATGGTCGCGAAGAAAAAAGTAAAGATTCATTTTTTTTGTACGGTCTTGTCAGTTGCTATTTATATATATTTTATGAAATATTTTCTACTGTTTTTCAGTGATTACTATATTATTTTCTAACATTTAATGTTAATAAAAAAAAACTAATCCACACGTGTAGAGCAAACTATAAAATATATATATTTTTTTATTTTATAGGTTTTGTCTTGTTGCACACAGTAAAAAAAGTTTCTTAATCAATTATAATTAGCAAAAGTTGATCTATAGAAACAATCTGAATTGATATGCTGTAGTTTTATACATTTAAGCTCAAAATATTTTTTATTCTATAGAAATGAGTTTTTACAAGGTCATGTTTTTTTTAAAAGGAAATGAAAATTACAATTCTACTGGTTGTGTAACTAGTTATAGGCGAAAATTGTGTCATAATTACTAACAAAACCAGTGAAATAACAATTTTTATAATATTAAAAAGGTATTCATATTATCAATTTTTATTTCGAATAATATTGCGGACATAAAATATATTTCTCTTTAAATTTCTTTCCGTACAGTTCTTGTTAAGAAAATAACGTTTTGATACTCCATATTCTAAAACTTTAACTAAGATTTGGTTGACAGTTTTGACGGTAAAACTTGGATCTTAGCCAAGGTCCTGGAAAGTCGAGGTGAAAATCTGTTACTTTTTTATTATTTCGTCGAACATTGGGTCCACATTGATATTATAATAAGTATTGATTTAATATTATTTATGTTTGTTTTAGGAAGCAAGTATAAAGATGTTTGATAATTTGGCACTGTTATACTGTTTTCATTTTAAATATTTTATAATTCTAAGTTTACAATTCAATACTGTGAAAGACTTACACTAATACTTTTACCGTTCCATTAAATTAAAGTAAACTTATAAAAGATCTTTTTATGGTTTCTTCTTTGAGTACTTTCCCCAGATACCTTCAAAAGATCGTTGGCGTCATCTATAAATAAATTTATCTATCCCTTACGAAAGCAAAAAAAAAAAAAACACAAAATGTCGCGACCCGCCCGAAGAAATATTCCAGCGAAGGTTTTCGGCTGAGGGCTCAATTCAATATTTTATTTTGATCAATTGCTGATATTATCCGAAAGAATAGTCGGACATATTTGATCCTTAGCTGTCAGCAAAACACTCTTCCAGCTATGATTAATAAGAAATCGTATTTCATATCGAATACTCTGTGAGAACGATTCAATTAATTCTGGATAGTTAACTAATGATTTTTCAATATTTTTATGGTCAATAAAATACGTAAAAAAATATTTACGATGCCTTTGGTAATTTTTATTTTTGCTTTTGAAACGAATCAGTCCAATCGTGTGTTTATTACTGAAATTCTTCATTATATTTTTTATTATCAAAACGCTTCTAATTACGACTATCAAAAAACGGAATTTAAATTTAAATACTTAGTTGGACGTGTATATTGCTAATGATATTATGTCAGAAAATATTTGTGTAAGCAAAATAAAAAAAATTACATAAAATAGATTTTTACAATCTTATATATAAAACCGAACGGGGGATGTATGTCTGTAATTCCCTTTTGCATTGTTGTTGCAAGTTCAAACAAACGAATTGATTTCGCTCGCGAAAGTTTCGACGGTAAATTTGTTTCGTTATCAATGTGTGTGTAGAGACTCCAATTATACCGATCAATAAAACCGAAACGGCGTATGTATGTCTGTGGGTCTGTAATTCCCTTTTGCATTGTTGGTCATTAAGTTGCCATAAAAACGAATATGAAAGAAAATATGTTTGATTTTAAGACATTTAGTCAAAATGTAATAAATTAGTCTTCTACTGAACTTTTCCCGGCATTTATTGATATAATAATATTTTTATTTACGTGAAGGTATTATTTGACATTTCTTTGACAGCAAATTAGATTTTTTCCTTAAATTTGGACATTTTAATGGGCGAGAATGGGGCTGTCAATATATGAAAGGGGCTGTGAAATGTCAATGCCAGTCTGAAATGTTCATTTTAATTCCATTTTAATTGACCTAGACTTTTGAATTTTGAAAAAAGTTGTTTCAACTTGGCCCGTCTGAATTTACGCGCCGAGCTGAACATAACCCCAAACTGGTCCGAGCGAAGCCGGGTTCGAATACTAGTATTAAGATAAGAACAAAAAAAGGATTTATAATAGCTGAGTGTTGAAATTTTTGCTCACTGTAAGGTAAAAATATTTTGAGAAGTTTAAAATCTATATGATTATGAGTTATAAAATTATTTGTCAAAATTTATGAGTCGTTGACAGTATTATGAACCTAATGAGTATATATATATATACGTATATATATTAACTACATATGTCCACTTCCAGCTTGGAGCATATTGATTTCTCACTGAGTTTATCTCAAAATATGTTATTTTTTCTACGAAAACTGCTCAACCTCTCTTTTCGACAGTAGGGGTTGAAAGGATACGAAGACGAAGACAAGACTAGTGGT
This sequence comes from Himalopsyche kuldschensis, assembly GCA_028554975.1. Classification (NCBI taxonomy): domain Eukaryota; kingdom Metazoa; phylum Arthropoda; class Insecta; order Trichoptera; family Rhyacophilidae; genus Himalopsyche; species Himalopsyche kuldschensis. The sequence goes on from JAHFWI010000036.1 coordinate 4,042,354, forward strand.
TACCTAATCACTCTAGCTATGCGTCGCTTTTTGGATCGGAAAGGTGGGAAGGGATTTTTGACAATACAAGCATCCATTGCCGTCAAACAGAATCGATTTATCGACTGAAAAAATCTGCTTGTACCGGGACTCGCACCCGGGCGGTCTGTCGTAGAAGACAACGACGTTGACCACTGTAGGACGGACCGGGAAATACAGTTATATTTCCGCTGGTATTCTAATGATCAAAAATTGTTGGTGGTGTTTTTTTGAACAAAAACTCAATGTTTTTTGGTCTGTTATTTTTTACTAGAAAAAAATGCACTTACATAATATTCAAATGTATTTTTGAAAATTTATCTTATATAAATTCTTTCTTGCCCAGATAAATTTGACAATATCTTAGAATATAATATATGTAAGATAACCGCACCTAAACTGTGAGAGTAAATAAATAATTGATTGGGTTGGCATTTACTTGGTAATACTCCATTATAATACTTATTATTACCAATAAAAAACTAATAATGAATAACTTATTCTTACCATATAAAACTAAGATGATGGAACAGAAAAGATGTATTGTGTACCCTGGCTACAACAGCGTATAAAGGATAATTGAATGCAGGTTTAAACGTAGTTCTGACGATGACGTAAGCTGAAATAGAAATGTATAAAATAATTTCTGTAGAATTGAAATACAATGTTAATTTTTTTCACCGTATTAAATAAAAATTTACTGTAAAATTCTACATCGAACAAAAAAAAATGAATTTGTTCAGAAATTTATAAATAACATTTACATTGTATGATTCATGCGTCAAAATTTCTTAAGTAACTCTAGTAAAATATATATTATTTCAGATTCGTGAAAGTTTTGTGAATTTCAAATAAGTTTTATAATTTCGTGAGAAAAGCGTCAAAGTAGTCCCTTAACATTGAATAGATACAAATTTAATGATGCCAAAAAGTGAGTAAAGTGACATTGGACATTTCACAAAAACCCTCTTTTCACAGCTGTCAAAGGGACTGGAAATATTATATAATATTAATCATATTATCATCTGAGCTCTGAGCATTCTAAAGCTGACGCGAACAGATCAAAATATGTCCGACGGATTATATTCGCCATTGATCAGAACTGAACGGAGATCAGTATAAAAACCATCCATTTTATATTCATTCGAAGATTTTTTTTATGTAAATAAATGTCGAAATCTAGACGTTTATACAAGAACTAATATTTTTTCGGTATATAAAGTTAGTTTTTCATTATTCAATAATGTTATATATATTTAAGTCGGTTTCATTATTCTTTCAGAGGCATCTTCATTATATCGCATGATTCTAAGTTAATCAACTTTGCGATAGTAAGTTCGAAGATGCCTCTGAAAAGGGCACGTGGGTTCATTAATCAATAATGTTATATATATTTAAGTCGGTTTCATTATTGTTAAGATTCTAATGTTAATCAAGAATTCACGTAAGGCAGGGGTCACCAGACCTTTTGATAAACGGGCTGAATTGAAATTTTTTAAAACTTGGCGGGCTAGATAACAAATTAATTCGTTTTGGAATCCAACAAGAAAATTAATTTATATGTTCTAATGAAATTTATAATTGAAAATATTTTATGGGTTCATACGTCGTTGTATCTTATAGGTACCAATTGATGAATCGAAATAAATAGTTGTGAATGCACAACCAAATCATGAAATTAAAAAAAATATATTCTTATTTGAATAATTTATTTCCGAAAATGAAGAATTTTTGGAGGGCCGCAAGAAAAATTTTGGCTGGCCGTAGTTTGGTGACTGTTGATTTAGGCATTTAAGATGTTCAATGTCAATACTTGATGGAATGGCGTTATATTAAAAAATAATAACACATTTTTTTACTTATTCAACTTTCGATTTATTAAGATCGGGACTGGTTTGGCTCATCGCAAGCATTATCAAATGATTTTTTTGTATTTAACTTAATTTAGGTGTGTCATTAAAATTGAAAGAAAATTACATTTCGATTGACTCAAAAATTTGTGAATGCAAAGTTGTAATTTTACTTGATAACAATGTGGTCGTCATGAAAAAACCAAGGCAATTGATTGTAAGTTATGCCATATTATTTTCCGAGGTAGATAGTTATACAAGGCAGTGGGCCATCACTGTAACCCAAAAATCCCTTGCCTGCAGAATGATCACGAGAAGGCATCAGAAAATCGTTATTGATAGAAAGTCATTCTTCTCGATGACCTTCCGTAGATAAAATCAAAAGGTTAGCTGACTTCTTGAACTGTAGCACTCGCACCCTCCTGACAGCAGCGATGGGATGGGAATGAAAGTTGAAAATAAACACTAAGCTTAGAGAAGGGAAGGACTCTGACGCCAACGCACCTTAGAACTAGAAACTCCATCAAATACATATCCAAAAAAAGATTAAATCATAAGCGATGTTTAAACAATTAAATTTATATTGGGTATCGCTTGCAACAAAGTATTGAATTTTCACGCATGAACATGGTTCACACAATTATTGATCGATTGAATTGACAAATTCGAAATATTTTAATGTTAAATTAAAGTTTTTTCAAGTAAAGGCTGGGTCAAGTATTTGATAAAAATCGTTTTGAAAAGAAGCAGAAGCAGAGCTGGTTTCGTAACTAAAGACTGAAAATAGGAAAAAAAAAACATAATGGTTATCTCAACTGCAAAACTAATTAAGTATTTTCATCGGCGGTATAAAACAGCGTGTTTTAATTGCGGTCTTTCTGTGACGTGCCGTTTTTATACAGAGTGTTATAACTTTTAATTGAGATGATCTTCGACGTCTGGCGTTCGGTCATTGCTTTTGATTTAGTTTTTGTTATAATTTTATTGATAATCAGACGCTTCGCTACACCTCTAAAGGAAGCGTCGTGACATCAAAACGCTCGGTTGCCTTTATTGTTATCAAAGAGTTTTATTCGGTTTTAAAAATCGGTCACAAATAATAATCTAAATTAAACCCTTCAAAGATATTTTTAACGCTTGTGAGTCAAATACCATCGCCAAATAAACGAATTTATTTTAATCATTTTTTCACTGTTTCTATTCGTAGTTAGGGTGTCCAATTCCGGGTAATTTTTTTATCCCAGGGTTGCAATAAGACGATGCCGGGACTTATCCATTATACATGCTATTTTGTCATTAAAAATAGTTTAAAATAAGTAGTGTATTGAATATTTTGAACGAGTGTATCGGTCTTGTTGAATCCTGTCTTTTATTTTTTGGAATTTTATTTTGTTTTAATTGAGGGCACGTTGAAAGAAATAAATAACGTTTTTATTTGTGAAAAATCCACTAAAATCCAGGATGTTTTTGGCACTCATTAAAACATTATTTATCACCACACGTGAGCTCTAGTTTTGTAATATGATATTTTACGTCCATGAATTTATTTATTCGATTCTGTCGTCAATGCATATTGCAGTAAATTATTTATTTTCCACGAGCATCCGGTGTTCGAAAGATGACACGTGTAAGGACACGTAATATTACTATTTTATGAAGAAAAATTCGTTTGTTGCTTTCTAATCCTGGTGCTCTACAGGTATTGAAAATCTCCGGGATTGGAAGCCCTACTTGAAATATATAGCATACATATTCTTTATCGAGTATCGACTGAATTTGTTTGATGGAAACTGTATTAAATATAAAAAATCAACCAATCTTTTCGTAGAGGATATGAATAGAAAAATGGTTATTTTCTTAATTGCCCTTCTAAGTGCCACTCCAAAATCAAATAAAGGGCGACTAAGGATGAATTTAAACATCAGAAATATCCATACCTTCAGAAACAAATCAAGCTAACGATTGAAAAACTAATGTTTGAAAGTTTTCATCTGAGAATTTGAACGTTTGATTGGGCAGACATATCGAATGAAAGCATAAGACTGCATGATTAAATTACGAAAAGTTTAATATTATTCGTCATTGTTGTATCCACGTTAGGCGGTCAGATTTGATTAAGTAACTCTTCCTTTTGATTGCCTATCTCCAGAAATTAAAGTTATATATCCTTTTTTTGCCCCTATTTTACTAAAGCATAAGTTTATAAAATTATATAAATTCTCTATGCTGTATATGAAACTCCAAGCAAATTATGAGGTCAGTATTTTATAAATACTTTGTATATTAAAGATTAAAATAACACATAAATCTTTTGCTTTTTTTCGTCAACATTTTCACGTCATAGTTTTGTGTAAAGGTCTTTGACGTTATGAAATTTTATGTAGAAGCGCAGATCTAAACGAAAGAGTTTTAAAATTAATTAAGTCATATTTAAAATGTTCAATAAATTAGGTATGAAAATAATAGTCTTATTAAGAATAATCACCATAATAAACTGCTTTTAAGTCTGGTGATTAATATTGATTATGTGATATTTTTGTCAGTAGAGATAATAATATATGATATGTCTATAGGGAACACACCAAACAGCAGCCTGTCACGTCAGAAGTAAAGACGTTGCAATTAGTTAAGTCATATGCTGTGGATGCCTTCGGGAAGCCTCATCCTTGATAACATTTTCTTCCGAGCGGTAGAGTTCCGGTGTCTCAGACCTGGACGTCCGTAAGGAACTGTTCAAAAGATGTACTTAGCGCGTGAGGGAGCAGACTGGGGACTACAATTACTTGACATCTCAACTACTCGAGTATCGACTAGTAAATTTTTAAAAATACTCGAGTAGTTTCAGATGCACGAAACTATATATTTTTAATACAAATTTGTGTATATAAATAGATGATAAATAAATGAATAAGCTAAATTTATTTCATTAATACATTTATTTCAATTTATGAAACTTTTATTAAAAAAAAAATTAAAGATAATTAAACGTCTAAAATTTTGATTTGGTTCGAAGTTTTATTTTTTTTATTCCCGCAGTTGAAAAAACTCTCTCCGTTGCTGTGGACGTCGGCTTAAAAGTTAACAATCAATTAAATAGTGCTATCTAGTTTTTCTGTCCGCTGTTTAAAACAAAATAAAATTTGGAAATAAATCTTTATTTATAAATTACGAGTATTAATCGAGTATTTTTCAAATTACTCGAGTATCGAGTACTCGAATTGGAGTCTCTAGAGCAGAACAATAGGTAATCATTGAAGCGCCGCGTGCCCAAGCAAAACAAGAAAGTGAATATCATAAGAATGTAACTACAGAATGTAAAAATGGCAATTTCATCGATTTATTAATTATTTTTACTTTCAATTGCACAATAAGTTAAAACAAGCTTTTTCTGTTGTCCTGTTTTTTTCTCTTCAATTGTAGTTTATTATGATTATATAAAAATTTTCATATGATTATGGTTAATAAGGTATCATTAAAATGATGTAAAATATTCTTATTAATACTTTTGCAATACTTTCATATTGTTATGCCGCCAGCAAGCACGTCAATCATTTTTGTGAAAATGGACATTTGTACACTTAAATTGAATTATTGCAATAAATTTACAATCATTACGGAAAGTGAGTGCTGTTCAACCAGTTTGAAGATTCATGGTCACAGGGCCGCTCCTAGGGGGGTTGCCGACAACACTATTAAAATAAAAAATTCACAAGTATTGAATAAATGTTTTCTTAATTACAAAGCAGTTTAATAATGTAACCATTTTATGGTTCGGTATTTAAGAAATGACTTAAACTGAGGAAAAGCACTCGACGAATACAATCTATATTTCATGTATTTTATTATGTTTTTTGACAATGTCTTATCCGAAAGTGCAACATCTGAGTCCACAGAGAAGCTGTTTTATTAGAAATGCTTAACTACTTTTTCTTATACAAAACAATTTGGAACTTAATTAAAGATTTTGATTGAGGGTGCTTGATGGAATTTAAATATCAAATTTGAATTGTTTGAATTTTGTACATTTCCATGAGTTTTGTCGTTTGGAACGTTAAAAATGAGCGAAGGAGCATTTTGAGAAGCTTAGCAAAAATAATTAAGGATTCCGACTTAAGGTACTTGATAGAATTTGAATCGTTTCCATGTTGTAATTTTGTAACCTGGGCTAAGCAAATAATAAAACCCACATATTAAATTAGTAGGCATTTCCATGCTGGAAATTATTTTTACGATAGAACATTTAAAATACCCAAAAATTTGCTAATTCATACAGATTGCGATGATAGCAATTGCATTTAGTGACTTACTTTTATTCCAATAAATAACGATTCAAAATCTTTAATACGCGTCAATGCCCGACGATGCCGAAAGGCAAATCCCGGGTAGCGCAGTGGCAACGGCTTTGACTTGCGTGCCGGACCGCCCGGGTTCGATTCCCGGTACGAGTATAGTCGATAAATCTGTTGAAACGCATGGGTGTTTGTGTTGTTGAAAATCCCAATCCCTTACCCCCACCTTTCCGATCTCAAAAAGCGACGCATAGTGACAGCGATTAGCTAATCACTAGTCCTGTCCTAGTCCTCGTATCCTTTCCATCCTTACTCTCTTCGAAAAAGAGAGGTTGAGCAACTGAGTAACAAGCAGTTCTCGTAGTAAAACATATGTTGAGATAAACTCCGTGAGGAGTCCATATGCTCCAAGTTGGGAGCGGAAATGGTTAAAAAAAATGTACAAGATTTTAACGATTCAAATTTACAGAAAAATCTATCGCGATATTAAACGAATTATTGTCATCTCTTACTACCAGATCTACATATATTAAGTAACTCTCTTTCATTCTTCTTTCAGACATCCCCGAAAAACAAACTTCTTCTCCTTCAGAGGGTCGAAAATAAATGCCTACGCATAATCACTCGCTTGAAGAAGAACGCCAGCACCCGATACCTCCGGGCGTGGTATAAAGGACCAGACATTAAAGAGACCCTACGCCTCCACCGTGCCAGTTTCATGGAAAGTCTGAAGCAGGGTCTCCACCTCGCTCCAACTATCCGAGCTGTGAAAATATCAAATTTTAAAAACCAACTAAAGGCCTCTAAGAATCTCGTCAGGACGATGTCTCAAACCTTATGCTCCACCCACCTATCTCCTACAGCAATGTCTTCAACAGCGGAGGCAAGCGTGGAAGAAGCCAGCAGCCCTGCCAGTTTCCAAACTAACGCCCTAAGAGATACATCTTAAGCTACGAGCTAGGCTCGTCGATTCAGTTACAGTTACGGACTGGGCATGTCTATTACATCAAAAAGTAAACTCCTCAAGTTTACGCAAACATTACGAGCCATTCCTGGTAAGAATTGAAAATTTTTAATGATTCCAAGATAATCATTCTCGTAAGTGGTTTTTCTTAAGTGTTTTCTCCACACAAAGCCCTCAGCTGACAGAATCTTTTAAGAAGTCAATACTTAGCTAGCTTACATGCGGGAAAGGGAAACAAAGACTTAGTCTGTATCCATCCTAGCAATAAAAATAGCCAGGAAACTAGGAGCCCGTCTAGCGGACCCCACATATAGTTTCAGCAGGAAAGTAAAGGTAAGGGAAAAAAAAAAATCTTTCAGTGTAATAAGTAAATGTTGTTATTAAAATCTGAAATTCTCAGTTATGTAAAATGTGTACCATTGCTCATTAAATTGACATACATAATCAAATAAAAAAGCTTCACATAAATCATATCATATATCTTGTATTGAACTTCTCCGTACGAATACGTTTGACGCTTTTTGACGTCCAGAGTTGTCACGTCGAATTGAGCCGACTCGTTTAATATGGCCTTAAAAGCTCCGAAACAATTTCTTACAAAGGCATTAAGCACGCTCGCAGTGGCATCAATGTTTTTGTTCTGTTTCCATTGTCACACCATGTACTTATGTTCTTCTACATTGACTTATGCTATCTTTCACTCAAGCCTGACTTGCTTTTATAGGCCGGCCGTGAACATCCTGTTCCAGAATGCCTGGAAACCCTGCTGGAGTAAAAAGTTGGCGTCATAAGTAGAGTGAAGTAAATAACAGACGCCGCACTTATTATACTGAGGTGTCTTTGTATGGCTGTAAGATAAACGCCGCATAATAAAAATGCATTTATTCCAAATTTAAAAGTTTTATTAAATGTGTGGAATTTGTTTTGTTTTCGATTTTTTTTGCAATTATCAAGAAACTGACAATTTTTATCAAATGAAAGACTTGCGGTTTTTCAATGGTTTTAAAATAATAATACATGTTTTGTACTTATTAGGATCAGGATCAGTTTTTCTCATCACGAGTATTTTCAACTGATCAACTGTTGCAACATTTCACCAAGTATTGTCAGTGAACAAACTAAAAGTGGTCTTAAAATATATTATGTAAAAGCATCAGTAATAACAACAAGGGCGATCGATATAAAAAATACACGAATCAATATTTTCATTCGAAAGACATTTAATTTTCTTGATCTATTGGAAAATCTAGCTGATATTTTTGGAATCGAAACTTTTGCTACGAAAAAACTTTTTTTTCTATCTAATATTAGATTATATTAACATATTTATCCGACCTATTATTAATGAGTTGATTGATTTTAAGTCTTTGAATTAATATTTAATGATAGCAAGTGCTTGAATTAAGATTTAAATTTTAATATCCATTTAACTTAGTGATCTACTTATATTTTTGTAAATAAATGATACAAACTCTTTACTACGCGTCAGTTCAAGTACATCCGTGCACTTGCAAATGCCTGAAGATGCCGATAAGCGGAACCCGGGTCGTTAGCGACAAAAGTTATGGAAAAGTACAAAATTCAAACTTCAAATTTTTTACTACTTCCACACATATTTTGTAAAGATCAGGACTGGTTTCAGTTGTAAATGTTCGCAATGAAAACCATTATCTTATATTCAATATAAACGTGAAAGTAGTATACAAATTGGGTTTAATGCACTTAATATTGATGATGCGGGTAATTTTGACAGTCTCATCGATAAATCGATTTAGCAGATTTATAAGGAACAGTTATATAGTTTATTTTCAACATAAAAAGTATTTTATAAAGTGGATGAATAAGAGCATTTCAATATGGAAGATCTAATTGGTTTTTAAATATGTCACTGTATGTGCCCATGCAATCGATACTGCAAAGAGTAAGAAACATATTACTACAATAAATAATTTAGTATCTAAATTAAAATTAGGTTTTGTATTTTTCTGATTTTTCTATCCTTAACGATATATATTTTCGAGTCTTACTGTACATGTATTGTATTGTAGGGCATATTGAAAGACAATAACATCGGACAGAATCAGAGACTTGTAAAGCGTAAACTGCCGACGACCTTTAAAAGCTCCACAAATATATTTTTCAAATCAACCGTTTTCGTTTGTTTCATTAAACAATGAAAAAAGCGGGATCAAAAATGTAAAGATCGTTTTCGGGCCAATCAAAAAAGAGTTAGGGAATCAAATAGAATGTTCAATTCTTTTTTGAGATACGAAAATGTATAAATTTTTCGTTGATATTTTAAGGTAATTTTTAAAAATTGGAATTACATTTAGCCTACAGGAAGGAACAAAGAAGCATAACAAATAATCACTTCACATCGTCATGATGCGTAAGGGAGTTGAATCAATCACATTTTATGGTGCTAACTGACAATTTTATCATGAGGGGCTGAATTTTTGGTGAAAAGTCATTATTATAAATAAATAAAACACATTTTTTTCTACTAATTCTACATGTTTTTGTAAAGATCTAGGACGGTATTGCTTATTCCGAGTATTTTCAATTGATGACACATACTTCTATCTTTATAAAGTGTGGAAGAAGTAAAAAAAAAGAATGCGTTTTATTATTTTTTAAAGCTATCAAGCTTAATGACAGCATTTGAATAGTTTTTTCTATAGCATGGCCAATAATGTAACAAATGAGAGACATTTTATGAGATAAATACTGTGCGTTTTTTTGAAAATGAATTTTCACCATGTAATAATGAAGCTCTACCAAGTAAAAGCCAATGCAATCAATAAATCTTCGTTTTACAAAAATTGGTGGAGAATTTTTCTATTTCGAACATGATTCATTGTTTACTGATTTAAGGTCAACAATTTTAATATTCGATATTCAAATATTAATAACAACTGATCCATGGAATACTGCGAACAATAAGTGTTTGGTGTTTCAGATGTTTCAATCATCATGATGATTAATTTGTCAATCCAATTAAGACCTCAACGTTTTCATCCCAAGATCTACGTCACCAGCGGTGTCACGTATTTCCGTAGGACCTCCGTACTCTGGGAGTCATTTGCCGGCTGACCTCCATATGAATAAATTTACACAGAAATGATATGCCATACGAGATGTGTGTCTCGCCGTTTGCCATATGAGTATCTTGGCTACATGCACCCCTGTCACTCTTCAAAAGTTTATCTTTAATCTACTGAATTCTTTCTTGCGTGTTTCGCATAAAAATAAAAACGTCGATCATTAAATTACCTGTTGTGTGTACTACGTAATTGGAGTTGTGAATTTATCCATCCCTTCTTTTTTCAAATATGCCTAATTTTTTATCGCCTGGGCTGTGGAGTTGGAGCCGTAGTCGTGGAGTCAAAGTTTTTTGGCCGGAGTTGGAGTAGGAGTCTGAGTCGTCGCAAGGATTTGGTCGGAGTCGTACTCGGAGTCGGAATTTTTTTAAAGTTTGAACTTTTTATTTCGCATATTATGTGTGAAATCTGTCTATCGGCTGGATTGGCTGGTTGATATATAATTGAATACACATCAAAAGTAAAGGTAGGAAAAACACAAGATATCATAATATTTTATGCTGTTTTTCGTTAGATTCTGCAACTCACTTAAAACAGTGCTCCGCAACATTTTTTCTTCCACGGCACACCAACGTGTTTTCCAAATTTTCGCGGCGCTCCACAAGTCAATATTTATGAAAATGCATTAAAAAAATAAATCACTTCGTATTTTTCATTAATACTCGCAATAAAGGAACTAGTCCATATTTTAACGATTCAAATTTGATATTTAAATTCCATCAAGCACCTTCAGTAGAAACCCTCAATTGATCGAAAAATGTTATTTTGACACGAGCATTCAAGGCTGATCCGATTGCCGCTCCAAACATGTTGAACAATTTTATGTATATCATAATAATAACGTGTTTATTTATTATTACTACGAATATTAGGGAAATAACAGCAAATAACATTTAAAGCAGTGTTTTTTGAATAAAATTGGATTTAAAGGAAATAGATTTTGCAAGAACTGTATCAGGCTCCAATGACTCTTTGGAAGCCTTCATGCAATATGGAAGCCTTGAAATTATTGATTTTCATCGAAAATATTTGGATGGCGAATTTATCAGGTTCTTCGAAAATAATTAGACATTTTATATAAAAAATTATAAATTGTGTATATAATACTTATATGACATATTATTGCAATGAAGAAATTATTATTTCTGATTCCCCTCGATCGCATCTTCACGAAATATTTTACATAGTCGACGAATTATTTGATTGTTTGTCATGTGCCTGAGAAATGCGCCGCGGCACACCCAGTGTCGTCTCGCGGCACACCGGTTGCGGAGCACTGACTTAAAAGACAATTATTTTTATAAATATGTTTTAATTTATTCTACTAGGTTGTGTCTTACCAAACCTATTACTTCATGGGATAGAAATTTTAATAACAAAATATGTTAAGCCATGTGCGCTCCTAATGTGGAGCATCTGTATTTCTATTTAAGTTTATCTTAGTTTTCTATAAGAAATTCGGTACTTGTTACTGAGTTGCTCAACTTCTCCTTTTCGAAGAGAGTAAGGAAAAGGATAGAACATAGACGACTAGAACAGGACTAGTGGTCAGCTTATTGCTTTTGCTACGTCTATCTTTTAGAATAGGACGGGTGTGTGAGGGAGTTTTAGACAACACAGATATCCATGTCTCCGAACAGAAATCAATATGTATAACGGGGATATTACAAATGAATTTTGACATTGACCGTTGATTTACAAATGAACATAAACTATTTTCCCAATTTAACTTAAATAAATATTAGTTCATGAACCTTTTCTATTCTGCAAAAAAGTAACTGAAAGCTCCAAGGCATACAATCTCAGTCCATTACTATTTTACTATAATAATACGGTTTTTATTGATTTTTGTATAGTACTCAAACCCAAGCATTCAAAAATATGTATTTTTTACTACACTAAAAAAGTTACGTTTTCCAATAAATTGAAGAGAAAAATATTATGCAGATACATCTGTAAAATCGTAGAGCTAACATAAAACTCCACCTACGCCAATATTATGCCGAAAGCTTATAATATGTATGATTTTTATAAATATTTATTTATTGGGAATTTTTCAGTCAGCTATGGTTGTTATTGGCAACACAGGGACTTTTAATTGTACACGTAAATGATTTTTTATTACGAACGCCACTTCGTTACGTTACTTTGAAAGGGTCTAACTGACATATTGGTCGGAAAAGTTTGTATTAACCGTATTCCAGCATATATGATAACTTCAAAATCATATATTATTGAATTCCGAAGTTCATCTGCACACATTTTTTACGAAATTTATTAGAGAACATTCCAAGATTGGCATCATTATTTCCATCATTAGATCATTGAGATCATTATTTCTCAGTAGATTTGTTTTAGTTGCAAAAAAATAAGTAATTTGAAACATTTTTACTTGCTCATTGTTACAAGTGAATTTAATATTTTGAATTAAATAATGTGATCAATCCAAACTTCAAGCGCTCATATCTCAAAACAGGGTCAAAAGTAGTTCGAAGCTTTTCAACGTAAGGTGTTGGCTTGTAGTACTATATCTAAATATTTCCTTCAATAATTTGACTGTTAGTAAAATTTATTATACATATTTAGATAAAAAATCCAATTATTTTAATTCTGGATCAAATAATTGTTGAATATTATATTTTAATTAAGACCAGCGTTGTGTTACTAATAGTGATACGTGTTTCGCCTCTTTCGCATCTTCAGACTTACTATCGCAAAGTAATAAAGCAAGTTGATTCTAATATTTTAAAATGATAAAATTACAAAATGGATACCGAAATTACCGTCGAATCCATCGAAAGTATGAAGGTTATAAATGTTCAATCTTTAAAATATGATAAAGTTTACACATCAAAAGTTTAAAATCTTCTATGCGAGGTTACATTTTATTTACAGGTGAGTCAAATATGCACTTGAAACTGGTATTTCTGAAGATTTGCTCGACACGAAAGTTAGCAAACTCATACTGCTGGTGAGGATGTAACCTTCGTGAATAGTTTTATTCATACAAGCAGTATTAGTTAGGAAACATATTCCAGTGTGTGCAACGATGAAGTCAAAATATAATTAGCATTTTATATATTAAGGATTCTGCTTCGTTAAAGGTATTCTGCGACAGAATGTGTATAATTGGGACACGCTCTTTCAGACTCGTTCTTTGATCCGTATTTATGATAACCGATGTTGATTGATTATTTTTAATTTAAAGTATAAATTAGCCAATTAGCACTAAAGCGTGTTCTATTCGTTAAATTGAATATGGAAATATGACAAGCATATTATGTTGTGTAAAATCTTTTTAATGTGAATAAAAAGTTTAATATTTTTCATTAACTTGTCATTATCGGTCTCAGTGGTCTTGTGGCAAGAGCTGTGTCTTGGTGATCTGGTGGATCTGGGTTCAAGTACCTGGGGGCTAGATTTTTCGATTGAAATGATATGGGTATGAAAAGAAATGGATATGGGTGTATGTGATTTTTCGTCGAGTTGTTCTCGATTGACTGATAAAATTTGATGCCATTTTTTAAAAGAAGTTTATAGTTTTTAAAAATAAAAATGTGTGGCGCCAATAAGTGGCCAGAAATTAATAAATAATTTCGACAGAGGGTGCTTGATGGAATTTCAATATCAAATTTAAATCGATTGAATTTTGTACTTTTCCACGGGTTTGAAATGTCTGAATATGCTGAAAGGTGAAACTCGGGTCGGTACTCATGGAAAAGTACAGAATTCAAACGATTCAAGATGGCACAGAAATTAGTTGAGCGTATTTTGAAGCAGTTGCAAAACGAAGATTTTCCGGTCCCGTAGCTCTAGTAATTACAATCACTTCTAGTACAAACATAGTATTTTCTGATGCTCAACTGGGAGACTATATTATCTTTATAGAAAGATAGATAATTTAGAGGTTTAATTTACGTCAAAATGGCACACTGATAACTTGATATTGAAGGGAATTATAGTTTGTCGTCACAGCTTTTACAGTAATTTAAATTTCGTTTAAATTGAAATATAGTTTCATGAAAATTTTACTTCAGAAAGTAGATTTTACCCCAAATTGAACCATCGTCCGGAACGATATAATTCTATCACAAAGTTTCATCGCATGAATTTAAAAATTACATTTATTATTATATCCTCCGAAGGGGTCCTTAGTTTAAATTCACGAAGTGCGGTGACAACGCGTCTGACCCACATCGACATTACCGTGTTGCCAAATCGAATTTTATTTTTGCTCGCTGGCCATTGAAAAAATTGTACTGCGAAATGTTAACCAGACCTTATTTTGTATAAACAAAACACGTTTTCGAAGGTACGTTTCCCTTTGCGAAAGATATCACAGACGCCTGTACAAAAAAAAGTTTCCGGTTCGAAATATGACATTGTGATTATTTTTGAAATACGAAAATGACATAATATAACCCAACGTGGGTGTAGTGCAACTAACAACCAGTTTTTACTCAATTATTGAATTCCCAGCCATTAGAGGAAGGCATTCGAAATCTGATTTTAAGAAAGAATACTAAAGGGACTAACTGAAAACTCTGTTTATTTACCGTTTTCAAGGTTGGGGAGAATAAGAATTTCGGTGCACACCAATTTCCATGGACAATTTGAAACTCTTAAGCTTGCACTATTTCCATTGCCAGGTTTAACCCATTCCTGATCGATTGCATCTCATTCGTTAATAGTGTATTTATATTTAATATTAATATTTTGTATTTGCTATCTTCATTGGTAGTTTGTTTGCTTTGTTCGTTCATATAACCCCACTCCTTGCTTCCAGTGAAAAGGAAAAATACCAAACTACATTTTGTAATTTTATCATTTTAAAATATTAGAATCAACTTGCGTTATTACTTCAGCAAACTTTTCGATAGAAAGTCCAAAGATTTCTCTGAAAGAGGCGAAACACGTGTCACAGTTGGTTACACAATACGTGAAATAATAAAAGTTATTTTAAATTTTATATTAAAATTAACTTTCACAAAGTTATCACCGAATCCATCGAAAGTACTATTACAACATGATGAAAAAAGCAATGTATTTTAACAGAACTATGTTTCAACATATATTAATTTATCTACATATACATGCGTAGAAGAAGTACACACTACTTCTGCTTCACTCACAGCGCTTTAACCACCTATTCTTTAAGTGTGAGTCTGTACAAGCATGGTTAAATATGAACTTTGATTTATTTTATATATAGTTCAACTGTAACACCTTCCTGGTAAATCGATATAACGTTTCAAATCAAATTTATCAAAGTTATAGGATAGTTTTGAATTCACATAATATAACAAACATAGTAATAAAGGCGTTACAATGCAAGACGGCATCGTTCAAAACTAATCTTAAAACGCCAGATACCTATTTCTATTAATGGAGGTTTTCTCAAATAGACAGGGCAGCTTAAAGTGGGTAAGCCTTATCAGAGAAAGCTTCGTCTCTATATCTCCCACCGTAAGCTTCGAATGTCATTCTTAAGACCCATCCTCAAATTCTAGTATTAAAGGATATTTGCGAGTGCTTACTTCCAGACGAGGTATATCGTTATCAGAGGTAGAAAAATGTTTGAGGCTTGTAAATATTTTTTTAATGACAGGACGATTTTTTACTTTTTTTTAAAGGCCATTCTTAAAATAATTTTATGAAAATAAAATCCAATTTGAAGGTTTTGCTACACAGCTGATTGTTTTGATTATAATTATTTAAGTGTAGTTAAGGAATGATGGTTTGACAATGATAAGATAAGGGTGAATGGATGATCCTTGACATCAATATATTCTCAGTAAATTGCGATTAAAATGTGGCGGGGTGGGCGCCCATTTTAAATTTATTTATTTTTGATTACTAATCAAATCAATTTTTTTTTATTTAAAAAATGCCTTTCCACCAAGATGTTGTGGCTAACATTTTAAAGAAGTAATGATTTTCGTTGTTTGTATCTCTAATTTTTCTGTTTTTTCTTTTAATAATCAAACCGATAACAATAAATCATAACACGCTTTAAAAAAAAACGGGGCATGTATCACACAAGTGGAATATGAAAGATCTAAATTTTACGACTCCAGTGTCAAAACGTTATTAACCGTCAAAGTGGTGGTTCTTGAATCCTGTGACCTTTCAATAGTTATTTAAAAAAAATATTCGTCTAGAAAGTTTCGCAGCTTTCTAAAGACTTATCTTTAGATGATTACGTGGTTAATACTAAATGGTTGAGATAGTTGAAATGTTACATGAATTTGATTTGGGATTTATTAAAGTTACATGAAAAATACTCAAACTAATTGACTTGCGAGAGCAATAAAAGCACGACAAAAAAAACAATACGGCTTACACACGGCAACAAATTGAACCGAAAAACACAAAAAGTCTAGGTCTACTTTGTTGCCTCTTAAATTTATTTCAAATTTAGAACTGTCGCTGCTTACGATTCCGTTAAAAAAACAAATGATTCCATTTAAATAGATAAATATGTGATGTGCTCATCTTGAAAATTTGAATTCTTACGTAATAAAATAACACTTTCCCTTTGCGATATTTAAAATAGACAGAGTTGTCAATCTCTGATCTGGGATATAAATTGTGAGACGTTAAGGGATGTTATTATTCAAGATTCCGAATTGGAGATTTCAACAGATTGCAAATTTTTAATTGTAGCAGAAATAGAATTTATTGGTGACACCAATTTCATTTCGAGGAAAATAATAATGATTATGAACAATTTTACAGAAATTCTGTCAGATTCGTTCAAATTCGTTTACTCGACTCGAGATCTTTACTCTTTTCGAAATAACCAAAGTTTTTAAGTTTCCTACAAGTTTGCTGTGACTTTTTTTGATGAATTAGACGAATACGTCTCTGTGAAAAATATTATGTTTACTTGAGCATTACAACTAAATATGTACTATGTGAGGGTTAAAGTTTTCACGGCATACTTCATTTCTTTCTGACATTTTGGTGATAGCTAACAAATAATATACTTGGCTATCATTCTCTGTGAGGTTTTTATTGAGTTTTAAGTCTTAATAATATATGAAATAGATAGAAGTGCTACAAGCATTTTCAGCGTCAATTGTTCAAAATTTTTTGAGGATAGTAAAGACGAAATAAGTATAAAAGCAATAGTCATCATATTATTATTTTACTTCGTTCTTAATGAGGAACAATCTTTGTTTAGTGTTTTATATTAATTATTCACACAAGATAAACTATTAAGTATAAAATGGGTTTTAAATAAATGCAATATAACCTTTTTGTACTACTTCAGTGTATAATATGTAAAAAAGTACCGGATTCACTATTCGTAATAATTTTCGAAATATGTATAGATATTTTTCGAAAATTCTATATTTATGTAGATATAATATAATGGATCTTTCACCTATAATTAATACCTTTAATGTGATATACTTAAAACTTTTTAAGATTTTTAGTAAATTGATTGTTTGTTTATTTTGGATAGCATTTTTATTTTGTCTGAAGTGATACCTAGCGTCTTCTATGTTTAAAAATTTAAACTTCGTGTTGCACCTGATTAATAAAAAAATCTTGCTTCATTTTCAATTAAATTATTTACACATTACAATAAACCTGCCATGTTCTTTCATTAAAGTTATTAGAACAATAATAAACATTTTTGACGTTTGAATTTGAGTATAAGAATATATTTATAGAGAGCTATTTTCGTTTATATAATGCGACAATATCGCCATTCGACATGTGCATTAAATTGGGCATAAAAATTTGGTGAATTCATGTGCACTATAGAAAAATGAATATATTCACGTGAACCAAATAAAAAATCTATCCTACAAATTAAAATCACCGGTTTTCAATCTCTTCTTTTGTGAATCTTAATTCTTGCACGATCTATTCCGCTAAGCAATTAATCGATTTGATCCTTGATATTCAAATTTATTAAACGTGAATATTTACACATAAAAAATGGTAACATTAAATTATTTAAAATGGTGATACGTGGTTTTCTTCCGAGAGTTATGCCAGAAGAATAGATTTATCGTAAAAAGGAACCAAATAATTTTTATTTACTAGTGAAAAATATTTCCTAAGAAAACTGATCCATTTTAAAAATTGTTTAACACGTTCATTTTGGCAATAGAATTCGTGAAATCAAAATACATTAACACAAATAAGAGCATAAAGTGAATTCATATTAAACTTGGGAAAATCCTGTATAATTTATTCGTATTTTTTTGTGTTTTACAAAATAACTTGATGATAAACATACTTTTTGTTTGTAATCTAATACTTGTAAAGTTATCGATATAATTATTGTTAAGTAAAATAAAAAAATACTTCGTAAGATAAATAAAAATAAGTAGAGCATATATCCTTTTTTCAATATGAAATGTTTATGAAATGTTCAGCTGAGAAAATACATAAAATTTAAGTGTAATATTTTCAAACAGTCAAACGTATTACTGATACGCTAGAGAAGATATGTAAATCGGGCTCATTTTATCAAGATCAAAATCGATACTTGGCCATAAACAAAATTCCCGGTCTAACTTTTTTCCGAAAATGACTATAAAATCGGAATCTATTGAAATTCATAACGTCACCCATGGTTCGTGCAATCGATAGAAACAACATTGCCAGACGTTGAGAAAAAAAAAGTGAAAAAAAAAACTAAAAAAGATAGAAGGGGGGGAAAAAAACTCCGGCGGGTGAATTGAAAAACTAAGGATGGCTATAAAATTCAGAGGTGTATTTTTTGTGCACTTTCCCCTATATCGACTTTTTCTAGTGAAGGGGGGAGGCGAGGAAACAATTTGACACTTTTTTTACGGGTGAGTTTCGGAAGGACGTGATGGGATTTAATTTTTAGATTTTTTTTCACCCTCAAAAATATCCCTTCGAAATTTCAAACAAACGGCCCGCATAGCGTACACGAGCGTGGAAGAATCTCGTGCCCTACGGCTCGCTTTGAATGAGATTTGTCAATACGGTGACCAGCGGGACATTTTTTTCTGTATACGATTTGCCAATTCGTTTCCGTTGGAGAAATGCCACGGAAAAGCTAGTTTTAACTTTGATTCAAATCAGTTGACCTTTTTCGTTTGGTGTGTTTAAAATGAAACTTTTCCCGTAAAAGGATATGTCCAAACTTTAAATGTATTAACTGTCAATTCTCGGTAGAAAAGACATTACAATTAAATAAATGAAACACATATTTCTGTACTACCATGCCGAGAATTTTATACTGATGAAATATAAATACATACCTTGACATTAAGATCAAATATTGATGTGTTAAAAATGCTCGCAATGAGCGACACCGGTTCCGATCTTCAGAAAATATTTTGTTAGTATTAATGAGTTAATTCACACAAAATACCCTCATAGTTTTTATGAGCGATTATATAGAGACATACATAAACTATTTTCTCGTGATATGCAATATTCATGATCATTGATTAAACATAAATATTTATTATATGAAGATTTATACTCAATTAATAAAAAAAATGTTAATTTCAATATTACCAATATTCCTCACTGTACAAAAAGAACGTGAATGAGGCAAATATTTCAAAGATAACTTTATAACGTAAAATAATTTATCTTAAAAAATTAAAAATAAGCACTTTTATGAATTCAAATCATGGTTCACTTTTAAGATGTTCCCTGTCAATACTTGGTGCAATGGCATTATACTAAATATATTTTAAAAAAATAGTAAAAATATCAGGAATATCTTAAATATATCACTGCTTAAAAAATTTAAAATAACTTTTACTATAACTTAATAACTTAAATTTTATATTAAAATGAACTTCCACAAAGTTATCGCCGAATCCATCGAAAGTATTATATCACTGTTTCGTTGTATTTCTTATCAATTGATAATGCTCGCCATGAGCGAAACCGGTCCTGATCCAATAAATTGTATGTGTAATAAGTACCAAAAATGTTTAATTATTTTTATTAAAATCATGGTGCTACTACAGGCGCCCCGCGACATTTTGTATCCTCCGCTTTCTTCGCTATCTTTATTGAATTAATAAACATTATTTTTATGTTGGTAATTGGGAGGGCCTTTGTGCAGAAGCGGGACGTTTCGCGGGCGCATGCGCACTGAGCCGCGGCGGTCCTCGGGGGTCATTCTGAACGTCGCATTGAACTCGCTCGTGAAGGTTTATGCTCCATCGTGGATTTAAGATATTAATAATCCGCGGACATGTAAAGCACAGGGGCGTTGGGTCATGCACTGCAAATTTTGCGGAAATAATGCGGCATTTTATGAAAATCATTGCCGCCCCAGAACCAAACTGCAATCAAAAGATCTTGCGGTGTTAAATTCAACCCTTGTTTCAGTCTGAATTCTCTTTTCGATTATAATACAGTTTAACTGACTGTTCAAAATCAAATAAAAGTATGTTGATTTGTAACACCTAATATGTGGCTTCTAATATGGATTTCGATCCTGAGAATACATTCACCCTTTAACACATATTATATGCTTTTAATAAGCAAAAATTAAGGGAAAATAGTAAACTTTAATGCTAAATATGGTAGTTCTAGATTTAGATTTTTTTATTATTTAATAAAGAACACTGAACGAAATCAATCCAAATTCAATGAAGTTGTATTAAATGACTACTATTTTGTTTTGACAAACATGATTGTCATTATCCAAAACTAAAAAAAACACTTTTGACATTCTGAAAACATCTAGTATCTAGTATCTACACATATTTTATGCTAGAAAATTATGTGATAAAAAGTAAAACATCAAATTTAACAAATATGTGGAGAAGTAGTAAAATGATTTGCAAGATTTATATTTATTTATATAATGCAGTGCATATTCATGTAATTATCAATTTAAAAATGAAATGTGTTATTTTATTATTCTAAGCGAGAAAAGTTCTCTTTTTATATATTTCGTAGATGATCAATTCTTTTTCAAAGTAAGCAAGCAAATGATATAAAGTTATTCATTTTCCCCATTCTGTTTACCTGATACTTTCGTCGCGCCGCGCCTCACAAATGTAATAAAAACTTTTCTCGTTCCGGAGCGCCGCTTCATAATAAAGAAAAAAGTTTGACAATCTCTGCGCCGCGATTTCGTCCCGCGCAGTAAAAGAAAAATTTGGTTAAATTTGTGGGGCGAAAATCCCCCTGCCAAATAAGACGGGAATTCATGCAAAAATACGCAAATTATGTGTGTTTTAGAAATCAGTTCTGTTTGATGGGCACTTCTAACACAAAAAATGAACACAAATCGTCTTTATCGTTAGCAGCGAAAGGGTTAAAAGAGTGTTTTTTTTAAAACAGGAATGACTTAAATTTAAATAATCAACCGTTCGCAATGAAGCTTTTTTATCTCAAATTAATTAAATATTGAGTCAATTACGAAAATGGATGGCACACGATTTAAATACTTAAATATAGCACATGAAACATTTATAAATATGCTAATTAAATAATTAATACGTTTTAGAATGAGGAAAAATTTCTCTCACTTAACTTGTTATATAAATATCTCATATTATACCTGGCCACATATTTCTTTCAACTTATCCGAGGCCAAAATGAGAATTCCACCATTCTTGAGAATGTTAAATTGAATGTCCCTGATATTTTTTTGAGGAATCGTGAACATGAGTTGTTTGTTTTTCCAAGGTGTAGAACCAGAGTGCCAATGGGGATGCCACTGGGAAGAGCTTTAAGGATTTTTAACGAAATTGCTTTGACGTGAGTGAGTTCAGACGAGTACTATTTTTAATGTATTATAGTCAATTTCCAATATATATTTTTTTCTTTCGCTCTTATAACTGTAAACTAAGTATTTTTTTCTTTCAATATTTTCAGTTTTTTTCCCATTGCAAAAACAATAAACAAACAATTAAATTATTTGTAACTTTACATTATATAACTATAACGATCCAAGTTTGCCGGCTATTTTTTTACACAGTCAAAATATAATAATGGAAAAAAAAACTCGTTTTCTTTAGAACGCTTTTGAAAATTTGTAGCAAGAATCAGGACCTAAGTAATGAGAAAATTAAAATGAAGTTTTACATTTCAAGCCTATAGAAAGCTACTTCATGTGTTATGTCTTTGAGTTGATAATGAAATTCTAAGATTTTGTTTTAGTTAATTAACTGCAAATGATTTGAAATTCAATATAACTTGCGCTTGTGCAAAATATTTGAACGATTTTTTGATTTAGTTTAGAATGTCGACTGGAGGTGGTTTATGGAATTTCAATATGAAATTTTAATCGTTTGATTTCTTTTACTTGTCCATGAGTTTGTCGCTAACGCTAACTGCCAGTTCAAGTTCATTCGTTCACAAGAAATGCTTAAAGATGCCGAAAGACGAAACCTGTCAGCGACAAAACTCATGGAAAAGTACAAAAAAATCAATCGATTCAAATTTGATTTTTGGTTGATTTGACACATGCACACTTACGACATGGAACAATTGGAATTCTTATGAAGCATTTTAACAGAAGTGCATTGATGAGGAATGGCTGTTATTAAGTTTTTTTTTGGGTTAAGACTCTTAAATTAAGAGTAGAAGAACAGGGAAAAGAACAGAAAGTAGTTTGCTGATCGCTCTCGCAACGTTATTATTTTAAGATTGAATGGGTGATTGGGAATATTAAAATCACATACGTGTATACTTTTGAGCGGTAACCAATGCATAGATCAATTCATGAAGATTCACTTATGGAGATTCACATCTGTCAACATCGCGTCCGAATATTGTTTAGTTGACCAAAATGCTACAGCTGTGGCAATTCAATTATTAACTGAGCCATAGATTCTTTTTAAATTCTGTTCAACAAAGTCTTCGGGTGTTTGAGTATTGTAGCGTGATTGTAAATTCGCTTGAAATTCTCAACGATCTTTGAAAACATGACTAAAATTAATAAAGAGATGCGTCACAAAGTTTGAAGATGTGCCTTAAAGTTCGCGAGGAGGCGTTTAAAAGATTTTGAATACGTCAAAGTTATCGTAGCCGTGTCGCTGTCATTATAATCGTAGGTGCTGCGAAGGCCATTCACGCCGTAGACAGCTGGCGGTATTGTAATCTGATGGCGTCGTAGAGGCTCGTAGAGGTAATGCGTGTCTGCGTAGATATTTGATACTTGGAAAGTGATAACTGGAAATTTTGAAGTATTCTTTGTGAAGTTTGGCTGATATTTTCAGAAAATATTTATGTTACACTGTCATTAATGAGGTGGCGAAATTTTATTGTCATACAATATATTTTTTAATGTTTCATTAAATCAATGTCTAGACATTTCTGTAACTATTTATTAATTGTCAACTAATCTCATTTGTAATGTGCAAAATTTCAGCTCTTTGCGAAAAGATATTATATTCAATTGATAATACAGGCCTTTTAATCTGCATACTTTCTAAAATTTAAGAATCACCAGAACCGGTTTCGTTCATCACGAGTATCAGTCGATGATACTCGCGATAAATATATGAAGTGGTAAAGAAATCTTATAAAAAAGTGAATATAAAATGCAAAGTTACTGAATCCGTGATTGTTATTATATATTTTCATTAACAGTTATTTTGGTGTCAAATAGCTATATAAAATATTTATGACTATTTTCAATACATTTTAAAAGTTTAAATAAACTTTTGAAATAAATATTAAAAATTAGCGATTTTTCAATATTTAATGTTGATCTTTAGTTGCATGCCCAAAATGCAGTGAATCATAGAAAAGAAATAATCATATTATATTGATTTCAATTGTATTGTTGCCAGCAATTTACTCATTATATCCTATCTGATTCAAAAAGCGGCATTGAAGCTCAGCGATAAGCTTACTACCAGTCCTTTTCAAACCCCATCTCGATTTTATTGATTTCAAATCTAAAATAAATCTAAATATTTATACAAAAACATTGAAAACACACATATAAATTTGCCAGAAACCGTTTCTTTTATAACACTACTTTATGCCTATTGCAAAAGTTTGCAGACGTTTTTTACATTTGAAAAGCAAAACAACCCGTTAGCAAGTTGGCAAACAGTTTATCTCTGTCAAGCAAACCAACGAAATATAATGAACAACTCAAAAATTCACCAATCTTTCTCGGTAGGAAGGGAGGGAACATAAAGAAAACGGCCCGAAAATTATTAATGAAAAGATCTGCAGGTAAATAAACAATTTTGGCAGCACATTTTGAGCTATTGCAACGTTTTCTCGGATTGTTCCGTGAGCTGTTGCATTCTTTTCGCTTCACGCTCCCCTGCCCGCCTTCTGCCACTGGGGGTTTGATTTCCTTTGAGGCTTCTTCTTCCTTTACTTGCCGTTTCCACCGTCTACCCACCCCTTTATCTACTCACAAAGGAAACCCTGAGAAACAAACCTCCCCGACGATGGACCTTAGACGAAGTATAATGCAAAAGATAGGCTCTACCTATAAATGAAAATTTTCTTCTTTCTTAATTTATTTTTTAGAACAGTAGCAAATTAATAAAAGAACTTTGCAAAAAGCAACGACACCTTGTAAAAGAAGCACGGATTAATTAAACATGAAGCTTATAATAATGAAATATGTATTTGTTATGTTTGTTTATTCTTTATTTGTAGGTACTGTTGGATACTTAACCTATAGAAATATGTTTGTTTTCTCTGTGTTATATCTATAATCTATTTTCAGATTAATTAGATAAGATATATATTTTAAGATTATTTTATAGTTTATCAGCTCCGGTAGAAAATACATCAAACACGACAAATACTTAGTTAAAAACATTCATTGTCCCGTAGTTTTATATCAAAACCGAAAATACATAATAAAAATGTAGTTTTCCTGTATTTACTTTTTTTGTATTGATAAATTAAGTGCCAAAAGACATGATGCAATATATTTTATGTGATTATATGACTTGGCGAACGTAAAAATATCAACCGGCACTCGTTAAAGCGTTCGCATGTTGAAAATCAAAAAAATATTCACGGCCAGTATATTTCGGACACTTTAAAAAGTCCGTTGTCGATGTCAAAGTTTTATTGTTTTAGTGTTTGAATTTAAATGAAAACAAAAAATGGTTTCTACAACATTGTCAATGACATTTCACTGAATTTGATCATGTCTGAAACCGCGATAAAATAATAAAATAAATATTACGTCCACTTTCATGTAAAAATTTAAAAATGATCATTAGGAGTCTCAGTAGTACTATTCGACGTATCCTGAAAGATGTCGAAAAGAGCAGCAATTTAAAACAGTACAATTATAAGTGGTTCTTTGATGGCAATGGCATGATGTGGTGGCAATTATAAGTGGGAAAGCCATTGCCAATATATCATGTATATAAAAAATCATAGGAAATATTCAAATGTGCTTTTGAAAGAGGTGGAACATGACTGTGATATTTGTAGGAACACATCCAGTGAAAAAACGAAAGCATTATTTCCTCCGTGGCCGTTTATTTGATACCTAAGCTAATTCTTATATTAGTAGTAAGAATTTATCCTTATTTTCTTGATTGATTACATGAAACTTCTAGGTATGAAGCAAAATTGACTCATAATATCGAATAATAAAGAAAAAGAAACGAGATTATTATTTTTTTACTAAAGAAAGGGCTTATCTGTGGTTTACTACCTCAATTGGTTGGACAAACCCGAGGCTCAAGAAACAATTGACGTGTTTTTCTTTCTGGAAAGGAAAATTCAATTTTCAAATTGGCCATCTGTCGAGCGCTTTTCATCAGGGCTACACAGAATATTATATCTTAAATCTTTTTACTAAGCAATATCATCGATCAGATAAAAAAAAATGAAATCATTTTTCTGTGCTCGAATTTGATCCACAGTTTATGCTAATGCGATAGAAAAAACAGATTGCTCGGGATAAATGATATTCCCAAACAAAATGCTTGGCTAAATTTCAATCTAAAAAATATTGAAGTAAATATAACTTGTTTTATACAAATTTTATACAAGTTTGCTGTCCCATCATTAATACACGTATTAACAATTTTAAATACCGAAATGTATGTAGAACT
Organism: Himalopsyche kuldschensis; assembly: GCA_028554975.1. Lineage (NCBI taxonomy): Eukaryota > Metazoa > Arthropoda > Insecta > Trichoptera > Rhyacophilidae > Himalopsyche > Himalopsyche kuldschensis. Next base: position 4,068,601 of record JAHFWI010000036.1, read on the forward strand.
AACAATGTATTTTAGTTCTACAAAAATGTATGTAGAACTAAAATACATTGTTATTTTTCTTGCCGCATTAATATGTTATACTCTACATATTCGAGCCAACTCGTTGATATAATAATTGGCCTTTAGTTGATGGGTCTACATTATAATACGGTAATATTCACAGCGGTTGTCAAATATATTCATTAAAAACCACCGTGTGTATATGTTTATGAGCCTACACTGTTGATCACCTGTTGATACACCTGTAGGTTTATTGTTTGTTAACAAACAATAAACCTAAAACAATTTAAGTTATTAACAAACAATAAACCTAAAACAATTTAAAATAGATGCACTTAGAAATTGCAGATTTTAAGTGCTTTCACACGATCCCCCAAAATACCCAAATTATTGTTTCCCACCATTACTTTAGACCAATAAATCAAACTTATTTAAATTCTTTCATGTGACGTCGGTATGGTTTCAACAGAAAGAGATTATGTAGGAGGCACCCTGTCTAGCAAAGGGTATATAAGCTATCTCTAATACACGTTTTAAACATAGTTCTGACGAAGGCGTAAGCCGAAATAGCTATCAACAAATATTTAAAAATAATTTATGTAGAATTAAAATACATTGTTATTTTTCTTTCCGTATTATAATGGAGTTCTACCAAGTAAATGCCTACTCAATCAATATAACATATTATATATTGAAGAAAGTGTTTCATTATAACATTAAACAATGCCAGCAAAAGACAGTTCTAGTATAAGAAAATTGGTGTCTTTTTACGAATCTGATATTGATCACTTCTCCGGTAAATTTGAAGAAAATTACCAAAATGAATGTTGATCATATGACTAGTTGTAATCTAATGACTGTAAAAATTGCATAAAGAATGATCATGTTTCAGGTAATAGCGTCACCCATATAAATGAATTTTTAAAATTATATAATATATGAAAGCCATGTTACAGTTAGTTACCTATGGTTACAATTAGTTATCGTGGCATATTGGGCCCGTTTGATTGCGGATTATAGTCTTATTTAATTGGTACTTATCGTAGAAAACTAAATATTATTTTAAAATTTACTTTCATGAATGCCATATATTAATTACATACAATACATTTTAAAGCGGAACCGAATTGTTCACAAAGCTTTAAAGTTATTAATATAAAATATCTTTGATTATTCCACTATAGTGTCACTAATAGTGACACGTGTTTCGCCTCTCTCAGAGGCATCTTCAGACTGTCATACTATCGCATTTTTTTAAGTAATGTCCAAGTATATAAAATTACTTAAATTCTTTCCGTGAGATACTAAGATAATCTGAAGATGCCTCTGAGAGAGACGAAACATATATCACTACAAGTAACACAATACGTGGAATAATAAAAGTTATTTTATATTTTATACTAAAATGAACTTCCACGAAGATACCACGGAATTCACCGAAAGTTACTTTTTACCGGATGAATCAGGCGAGGTTTTAATGCTGGTTACTATAAACAACAAACTTTTAATTAGACTGTAAAAAATGTGGTGGGTAAAATCTAATATTTTACGTAAGTAAAGAATGTTATTTCACAAAAATAAATCATTTATAGATAAATGATTTACTTTTGTCAGTAAAGTGCTTAGTATTTTGAAATACACTTCTTTAAATAAGATACAAGAAAAAATATTGACTGACGGTTAATGAGATCGAAAACAACGGCAAATTTACTTCAATCTTTGACGATGACCCTATTTCTAGATGAAAAGTTTTCTTGGGAGTTAAAAAGAAATTTATTTCCTTCTTTGACAACGTATCCAGAAAAAACAGAATGTCACCAGAATGTTATTTAATTAATATTATTAGCAGAAGATGCGCTATCTAACTATTCTCTTTACTAAGTGAAAGATCTCCTGATTAAAGGAATCAACTTTTCCCTTTCAACATGAGTGAAGAAATCGAATGAACCAAAATAAATAGAACACTTTTTTGACGTTTGTATGGAAGACATAAAACACGATGGAATAGTTTTATACGTGTGTTTGCTTTGTGGTGTTTTTTCGGAAGAATAATTTCACCTGAAGAATACTTAATATTGGACCTCAAGAATAAATGTGTATTGGATAGTAGGGTTAAAGTGGCCTGACTTTGTGATGAACTTCAAAATTACGAGACATCATTTGGTCATAAAGACACGCTGTAAATGGCTGCTGCATGTCCTGCGGATATCTCCGGATAGTCTTAACTAGGGTTTCCAATCCCGGGCCAAAATTTTGATCCTGGGATTGCCATAAGTCAATCCCGGCATCCCGAGACTGGTCCCGAGATTCGGTATGTTTTTTGATCGTCGATAATTTTCTTATTTATTAAATATCACCCATGTTAATAAATAGTGAAAAACAATTGATGTCACTGTCTTTTTTACGAATATTACATATATTAAGGTTGTAAATCCATTAATGAAGGGCAAAAATAAACAAAATAGAGCATTTTTTTTTAAATTTCACATTGCTAGAATGAGGACCCATTAATGCATAAATGGAAATATATAACGTTTTATTGATGAGAAATCCTTTACTATCCAGAAGTTTGCGATCAATTTTAGAATTGTGCATATGTGTTGGGCTGGGCATTCATTATAACATTATTTATCACCATTCTTCTTCATTCAGCTTCAGTTTTATTACTTGAAATTTTTATCCTTTAAATTCATTTCAAAAGAATATTTTATATTCGATGTTGTCTTTCATCAATGCATAGCATAAAATAATTTATTTTCCACGACCATCCGTTTTTCCAAAGATGACGTGCATGTACACAAGATATTACATTTTTTTACAATATATATCGTTTATTCTTGATAAATAAATCAATCCCGAAGAGATCGTGTTTTTTAATCCCGGGATTATTCAGGTACTGAAATTCATCGGGATCCCGGGTTTGGAAACGCTTGTCTTAACCCTACTTGACTCATCTTACGATTTTTGTCATAAACGATCGAGATGCACTTACTATCGATGCATTTGATGTAACTACACGATATGGATGGTTGGGAGATGTGCCTAGCGGACATATGTTTCGCATAGGCATAGGATACGATCAACCTAGAAGATGACATATTTATGTTGGTAAAGTAGCGGATGAATAAATTTGGATAACTTACTACTCAATTTAAATACTGATCGTTTTGTATATATTACCAACTTTTTAATTAAATTAGTTACTGACTTTTGGATTCCGATCATTAAAATATTTGCCGACCATTTCAATATATAACTGAGATTTTATTCTATTCAATACTGACCACATAAATAAAGCTCATTGCTAAATTATTATAAACTTTGAAATAAGAGAATGGTTGACTGACGAAAAATTGGTCATCTTTAAAACATTCTGAATTTTGAAACGATATGGGATATAAAAAAGTAGTTTTGTAAAAATATTTTTTGTGTTTGCTTTCGAATAATAAGTTCTTCGAAATCAGACAACATCTCCTTGAATAGTTATTTATATTTGAATTTCATGCTAAAATAATAAATTGTGTTATCATTTATGAAATCAAATTTCTATTTTCCTCGACTGAAAAGTTAAAAGCGGAAAATTGTCCATCCTTTTCAATTAAGAAAAAACTTAAAAAGGTACTCAAACAACAACAATCCAAAATTGACGTAACATATATTCAGAAAAGAAAATTATAATGGTATGGTAAAAATAGGTTTTCTGTGAATTTTATTTAAAAGTACGCCCAACTAATTTTTATCAATAATTTATTTATCCGAAAATGTTTTCACATTTAAATAATTAAATATGTACCATACTTTTTCGTTTCATTATAATTATTAGGATATGAGCGGTCCGAGGTACAGTGGTCAACGTCGTTGGCTTTCGTGACGGACCGGACGGGCTCGAGTCCCGCTACGAGCAGATTCTTACAGTCGATAAATCGATTCTGTTCGAAGAGCGATTAGGTTATCACTAGTCCTCGTAACCTTTCAATCCCTACTCTCTTCAAATTGAGCAATTGAGTAACAAGTAATTATCGTAGAATGATCTTGTTGAGATAAACTCTGTGAGTCCATATGCTCCATGTTGGAAGCGACATAGTTAAAAAACAATATTTATTTATTGGACAACATCATACATGGCATTACAGCTGACGCCAATGCGCCATGCATTTGACAAATTTAGTAAAAATATCACATAATATATTACACAACATTAAAAAAAAAACAAGGAACCAAGTTCACTGCTGAAGATGTCCATATCAACAGGCAGTGTATTCATCAGCCGAACAGCCCTTGCGACTTGCGACTCAAAAGACCTACGGGACAAACAATTTCTCACAAAGAAAATTGAAAGGCTTTGTTTACGACCACGTAGCTAGAAACTGGGAGCATGCAAGTTTAATATAATAATAATTATTTAGTAATATTTTACCGGTTCGTGGCGTAGTGTCAACGTTGTTGGCTTGCGTGCCGGACCACCTGGGTTCGATTCCCGGTATGAGTGGATTTTTTTAGTCGATAAATATGTTCAAGGGCATGGGTGTTTGTGTTGTTGAAACTCCCTTCCCACCTTTCCGATCCCAACGAGTGACGCATAGTGACAGCGATTAGCTAATCACTAGTCCTGTCCTAGTCCTTGTATCCTTTCCATCCTTACTCTCTTCGAAAAAAAAATGATGGGCAACTGAAGACAATCATTTCTCGTAGAAAAAAACATGTGTTGAAATAGACTCCGTGAGGAGTCCATATGCTCCAAGTTGGGAGCAAACATGGTTAAAACAAAAAAAAAATAAAAAAATAATTTTAAATTTTCAAAATGACATCATCTTAAAATCGAACGGTCTGACTGAAAACTTTTGGAATTCTGCTGACTTTATAAAATTAAGTCCTATTTTGGTTCCACATATTTGTGTGAATCTTCATGAAAATAATAAAATCTCGACTTACCAATGCCAATGCCAACGTTGATAATTGCTTGCGATTAGGATTATCATCTTAAACTCCTCATTTCAAAAAGTAAGTTAATGAAATGCAATGTTAAATATCGCACTAAATGTGAATAGTAATGATCTTAATACGGTAAGAAAAATAACAATGTATTTTAGTTCTACATAAATTTTATATATTTGTTGATAGCTATTTCGGCTTACGCCTTCGTCAGAATAGTTCGTATTATAATGGAGTTCTACCAAGTAAATGCCTACTCAATCAATAAGTAATGATTTTGTTTGTAAATGTAAACAAATCCAAAATCTTCCGACTTATAATAAATATTTTAGTAATAATACAATGAATGTATCAAATGTAAAGCTGCCAAGGGAACACTACTTAAATAAATATTATAAAGGGTATTTCAATAGGGACGCTCAAAATATGTTACTTTGTCCTGCTGAGTAGATTATTCATTGTTTAGTGGCCAAATTTGAGTCAACCAGTTTGGTAAATAATCGGCCAACATCTACCTGTACGTCATCAAATACAATATCTGGTGAAAACATTGCTGCTGTGTGTGAAAGTGTACAGGAAAACCCAAGGCAGCTTATTTCTCGTTGTTCACAAGAACTTGGCTTTTCTGCGACTTCAACTTGGCGAATTTTGAATCGGGCCTTATGTCTGCACCCGTATAAAAGCCAATTTGTCAAAAAAGTCAACTTTAGCGACATGGCCCATTTTATAATGAATGGATATTGGCAGACATTTGATGCTATATTCCATATTTAATGCCGTAAAATATACTTACAAATGAAATTAAAATTTAGTCGAAATCTCACAAACAACTTGTTTTATTTACATTTCAAAACTAAGCGTTCTTATAAAAAGACCCTATTTTATACATAAATATGTACTAGGTACCTAAATCTTGTTTTTTTTTTTTTAATTTGGCATGTGCCCGTCACTCATTTCTTAAATCTCAAATGCGCCCGCCACCGCAATAAGGTTAAGAATCCCTGCTTTAACATCAAGGATTAACAGTAAACGATATTTAATTTAGTACGATAAGAGTAAAATGATGTTTTTTTACGAAGCGGTTGATATCCTTACATACTGTAATGGGATAAAAATGTTCTGGGGTTTTTAATACGAGTAGACAACAAGAGGCGATGTTGGTGTACGCGTAATTTAAAATAATGAAATAAAAAAATCAAATAACGGCAGATGGCGACCCGATTGAGCGTTCAGTTGTAATAATGAGGTAGCTACACAATGCAGGATCTTCATTTCGAAGGGCTGGAGTGAAATTGCTGACATGACAAGTTATAGTAGAAGACAAAGATTGTGCATATCTTCTATATATTTATTTGTCGGTCCCCGTGGTCTAGTGGCAAGAGGTTTGTCCTGGCGATCAGGCGGGTTCGGGCTTAATTCCCGGCACGGTCAGTTTTTTTTCAATTGAAAATGAGATCTTGTGCAATTTATCGTTGAGTTGTTCACGACTGATTCATTATTTACCATCGAGTTTATCTCGTATGACTTACACAATTAAAAATATTTGGCGCATTGGCGTTAGATGTAATGCCAAATATTTTTTTAATTATTAAAATAATAGAATATATTATTACCAGAATATATTATTAATAATAGAATATAATAGAATATATTATTGCCCTGCTATACCGTTCATCCGATCGCATTAAAACTTTTTGCTTGGACTTGCGCGGATGTTTTTGGCATAGTAAAATTAGCTTACAGTACGTCTTTTATATAAAAATCATTTTTTTCTTATATGAATTTTATGCGCTGCCATGCCGTTCATTTTGAAAATTTATTGTTGCACTTGCTCAAAGGTTATATACATAGTACAAATAAATTTCAGTAGGTGGCGCGTGTGTCGTATCATAGACAATCGCCAAAAGACAAACAGCAAACGTCGAACCGCCTATGTCATTGGTACCAATCAATGTTAGTGAAATTAAATCGAAATTATTTATCGAAAATATTGTGCATCCGAAAGCACTTTCGTCCTTTCCCAATTATTTTGAATATGAAAATAAATTAACAGGCAAAATTGAAGCGAAGAGCTGCACGATTCTATCCATCCATAAAAAAACCGTCAAAAGACAAGTTATTGTATGTCTTCGAGTGAAACTGAAATTCGGTAAGGATGTGAAAGTTCCATGCGATTAAATCTTTAGTACTTGTGATATGAAAGAATTTAATATTGACTTTGAAGAAACAATATCAAAATTATTATTATGTTTCTGTTGGCAATTCTTGGGACTTCATTTTGAAAATAATATCAGACATGAATAATGTTTGAAAAACGAATTGTCGAGTAAATACAACTGTTTCTATATTTGAAGCACTTAATTTCAGTTTAATTGTTCTTCTTGAGAAATGATTGGATATAACTTTCATTTAAAACTTAATGAAACTATTCATTACGATACTTCATTATTAAACAATACGTTTTTCGGGGAATTTTGTCTAAAATAGTCTATCATACTAGAATAGTGCAAACAGAAATATTGCTAATGACAAAGAACATAAATACGTAACGGCAGATGTAATTTATATTGTATAGAAATAATAAAAAATGGCGTCACGTATAATTCCGGCTAATGCACCGAATATTTTGATTTTTTAAATCACGTGAGCTCGGTGAGTTTTTGTCGTCATGTCATCATTATTTCAACAATAAGCATACGAAGGGTGCATTAAAAAAAGGCTAAGTCATTGAGGCATTATTAAGAACAGTATAAATAAGACAATGACCTTTCAAAATGATTCCAAGAGAGAAATGTATGTCACAATTTAATTACAACATATTAAAAGGGAATTTGAATCCATACCTGAATTATACCATGTTTGTATGAATATGTTTGTCTTAAATGAAAGATTCGAGGTACCCACCTAACCCTTCACTGCAACTTCTCATCTCACAAACTCTGAAGCGGCACGGCTTTTAATGATGCAATGGTGCACTGATCCCCCATTTAAATTCAAGCATTATCAAAATAAATATCTCAATTCACTCTTATAAAATTCATTGTGTGTTTACATACAAATATTGTAGGAAGCGATGATTTGAATATGTTAAGCTGAAGGTGTTAAAATAATAATAATAATACTTTTACCAAAGATTGCCGATTACGTGTGGAGGTGAATTTTCCACGCCATACGCAAAATTTGTAAAATAAGTTTTGCTAATTTGGGGAGCTGAGCTCTCCTTAGAAAAAAATGACGAATTCTGACCAGCGTTCCCAAATGTGTGTAAGAACTTGCACTGGCTTGTCGCATCTACATATATTCACTGAGAAAGTGTATAGTCTTTAGGTTCTTCCCATCTCAGCTTTAAGCAGGGGATGGATTTATTTTAAAAATAGTTTTTTTTGCACTACAAATATTCTTGTCACCAGCCGCCACTGCTCTTAAGGATCCACAGCACCAAAGTTTAAACTGATTGCAGCTACATGATAGGAAATGTTTCAGGAGCAATGTCCAACGAACTGTATGATGTTTCACTAAGTTGTCAAATAACTTTACTAGTATGTAATGGCACCTATGAAATACTCATTTAAAACCAGGGCTGTGGAGTCGGAGTCGTCGCGGCGATTTAGCCGGAGTCGTACTCGGAGTCGGAAATTTTGAAAAGAACTTTTTATTTTTGCATTTTATATGTCAAATTTGGCTTTTGGTCGCATTGATAGGGTTGATATTTAATTGAATACATACAAATAGGAAAATTAGGGGAAAAAAGTGACGATATTGAACTTTTTTTGGTCGGAGTCGGACATTTTTTCACCGACTCCACAGCCCTGTTTAAAACTCCATAATGCAAACCTCATCGGCAATAGACATGGTTTTGGAAAACATGGCGTAAAAAAACGTTCGCAATTATTAACGTGGATTTTTTTGGTAAATGTACACTACATATCACTTGATAATGCAACAAATCTAATAATAGTACAAATTGTTTGGTATAAACTTATTTGTTGAGCTGTTGAACTACGTAGATATGTCATATGCTCTCATGCCAGTCGCATCACAATATGTTCATGAGAATTACTTTGAACTTGAGATCATATTTTAGTCACAAGTTATGTAGACGCCATATGGCAGTGAACACATTTGAGACTCAACAGCGGATGTATGAAAAAATGAACAATTAGTAAAATGTAATGAACATAATTTATGTCCTGCATTTCATAATTTATTATTAAAAAATTTTACCACCACGAATAGTATTTTAAATTAACATAAAATGGTATAGCCAGATACAGATTTTCAATCTAACTTTTAATGGAGGAGTAATAAGTATATTAACTTAATTTTTATTCATCATAGCTGATACAGAATTATTAGTATAGTCTGAATCCATGGCCGAGTGTCAATGTCGTTGGCTTCAAAGGCGGAGCTCACGGGTTCAATTCCCAGTTCGGGCAGTTTCATTTTATAATTGATTTATTGATAACGCCCACACCAATGCGATCCTAAAAATGGGGAGCAGCGAGAGCGATGAGCTAATCACTAATCCTGTTCTTGCGTATTCTTTATATCCAAACTCTCTACAAAATGAGATATTAAGCATCTGGGTAAGAAGCAGTTCTTGTAGAAAAACGCTGGTGACTAAAAATTCATTAGAAGTATGTTTGCTCCACATTAGGAGTGGACATGGCTGAAAATATTTTTGTTATTAAAATTGGTAAAATTTTTGTAAAATAAAAAATGGTAAGACACAACCAGTTGAATAAAATTATCCATTTTAAGTCCATTTGCTCCACATTGGGGGTGGATATGATACATAATGATTATTGACAGTAGAATACGGATCTAAGTCTTTATTATAAGCATATAATTAAATAACCGTACAAATGTATCGCTTTTTCATTTATCGTACATCCAAGTAGAGATCGGATCGTATCTCTTTACTCGTTAGTAATAAAATTATGGTAACAGAGCATTCCGGCTGACAATCTTTTAGTATGAAATCTTATACTGCTAAATTACAGATGTGACTTTTATTTTTTGTTGCCATATGAGCGGGAAAGTATAAAATTACTAACGATTAAAAGCTGCGTTCAGCAAGGCTGCAAATCTCCACAAGACAAAAATATTCTTATTCAAACGATATTTTGAAAAAAACGTTTACAAAGAAAATTTATGCAGATATTCCTTTTTTAAACTGTATATATTTACGTTGACTTTGTTAACGTGAATCTCACACATTTGAAGCTTTTAAAAGTGGGAAAAGTACGACCATTAACTTTTGTATCATATTATTATAATCATAATATCGTACGTAATATTAATGATACGGTTCTTATTAAATGATGGTTATGGAATATGACCTTGAAATAGAAAATTGACTATAGTAGAAAACTTTAAGTGAGTTATAATTTGATCGAAAATAGAGGCTTACAATTTTTTAACACATTATTACTCGGCAAAAATATTTCATTTTAGGGCGCCACTTACGGTTAGGGTATAAAAGCTTAATTAGCTATAAAAATACCTAAACCAACTGAGAGATTTTCCACATTCTACTGAGGTTTATATTGTCAATTGCTTAAATATTTATGTATATTCCAATATAATGTAATATATAATTTCCCTAAATCGTTTATTATCCGTAAAGCGTTGCTTGTGGTTATTGGCTGTATCCATAATAGTGAACATTGATTGAGTATTTTTTTCTTTATACTCTCCCATTAATCTCAAGTTGAACTCGTGGTTGATGTGACGCTAAAAACTTGGCCATTCAATTTTGGTCAAATTAAAATGCCGCTGTATGTTAGTGAATCCCAGGAAGGAAACCAATGCTTAGTATTAAATTAATGTTTTTTTTAGATTCAATCTCGCGTATTAACGGAGGTGTTTTTTTGAACAGTCAATATATTATAAAAAAGGTAAATGATTACCCATGCAAAATCAATTCTAAATAAGATAATATTAAATTCGTTTTCAAAACGAGTTAGATTCTTGAAAATGTTGTTTTTATGTTATTTATTTGTTGCGTTAGAAAAGTAATATTATTTCCTTAATGTGCCTATTCTAAGAAGCGTTATTTTGTAAACCTTTTCGACGACATTTGGATTTTTTTGGTAACTTTTTAATTTGAAAATGGAATAAGATATGATAGTACATATATTCTCGAAAACAAAATTACTAATAAAAATAGGAATGTAATAAAAAAAGGTTTATTAGATTGACGCTGCTGAAAATATTCCATCTAATTTTAATAACTAGCCTAGAAAATTTTGATTATTATATTTAAATTACTGTTTTATTTTTGTATAACATTATTTTTTAATTATAATAACTTTTATAAAATGACGGACTTTTAAATGAATAAACAAAAACTTATTATATTGTGATAAAAAAATAATTTGAATTAATTCAACAGGTTCACTAATGAAATTCATCTAGTTTAATAAAAGATTAACATAGTTAATACTGAAGTTGTTTATTCAATAATTAATTAAAAGTTCGTCAATGCATATCTAATAAGAAATTTAATAATATAAGAACTGGTTTCGCCCAGCCTCTTCGCTGAATTGCTCAGGTTATACATATTTTCACTCGCAATGAGGCTTATCTCAACAGAAGTAGTTCTTGTAGAGCTGCCTGTTATCAGTTAGAGACAGTGAGGTCAGTTAATCTCTCCTACTACGCCCAGCTTTAAAGATTGGATAGATGGGAATTAATTGAGACATTACAGAAAGCCATGCATGCCTTCGAACATAAATGCAATCAATGGAAATTGTATGCAGGAATTAATTAATATATTGCATATGCAAACGGAGAAATACCTTCGAATTGATGTTATCAGGTAGTGATTTGGCTAATATTAAACATATTATATTTATATTTGTGTTTGGTTAATAGTATTTTAACCATTCTAAAGCTCTGACAGCTAAGAACTCACCGGTGGGGAACTACATATGTTTAAGGCGTCAAAAAGTAGTATTTCTCAAATTATCACATCGGATATGTATTCGAAATCTTTCAAGGCTCACAAAATGAATATAAACTTTTCGTTTTAATAGTTTTCTTAAAAGATATTAAACAAAAAGTGTATAGAGGATATCAGGGCGGTCAAAATTTTTGACAAAATATTCACAATAATGTTTAAAACCAATTAAATAAACATAAACTATTCATAAAATTATAAGAAAAATTCAACAAAAAAACATTTTATGATAGCCAATTGGGGTGTAAAATTGATATAATATTATAAGCTGTGTGTGACCCTTATTGAGGATTCGTAAATACGCTCTAAAAGCCATGTGGTATGGCTATTAACATGGAATTGCTTTCATAAGGGATCAAAGACATCTAAGCCATTAAATAACGTGAGTAGTTTTAAGGTAATGTCCTTTTTTAATTTTTGAATAAGTCGTACAGGGCAAAAAGTGGGGAATTCTTCTAGCTGTCAACAGGTTAAGATAAACGGTAATTATCTGCGAAGTCATTAAAAATGTATATTATTGAATAAAAAATTGAACGTTGTCGGCATTATATTGTTACTTAGTATAAACAACAATGCATTCATAGGAATAAGAGTATCGTATTTACTGCATCAAATATAAATTTCAATGGAATGTTTGAGAACTTGAGCGTGGGCTTTCGTGAATTCATTTCTCCTATATTTGATCTCGTGATATCGCAAGTGAAAAGAACGACGTTTACCATTTGGCTACAGGCATTGCAAATAAAAATTGAAATACACATAGCAACAAATCTAAGCTTATACAAATAACCAGTGGCGGCTCGTCCATACGCATTGCGGACCTGCAGAACCCCCAAGTAAATTGAGAAAAATGTGATATCTTATATATAAAACCGAAACGGCGTATGTATGTATGTGGGTCTGTAATTCCCTTTTGCATTGTTGGTCATTAAGTTGCCATAAAAACGAATATGAAAGAAAATATGTTTGAATTTTTATCGGCGAAGACATTTAGTCAAAATGTAATAAATTAGTCTTCTACAGAACTTTTCCCGGCTTTTATTATTAATAATAATGTTTATTATTTACGTGAAGGTATTATTTGCGCAGGGAGGGAGTTTGCAGATACAAGCTTGCTTTGGTACTATCTCTCCAGCAGTGTTGCGTCCGTACGGATGCGAGTTTTATGTATTCTAACTTGTTTCTTTTTATAAAGTGTTTTACTTAACGGAAATAAATGCATAGCTTTATTGATATATAAAAAAATAAAAAATAACTGATCAGTGGATAATGCTCGCCATGAGCGAAACCCGTCCTGATGAAATAAACCTCATGTGGAAAAAGTACTAAAAATGTGTTATTATTTTTATTATAATGCCTTTCCACCAAGTATTGACAGTGAACACCTTAAAAGTGATTATTGATATATGATATGCATGCAATATTTAATTTTAATAGTTTTGATGTTAATAGTAAAATATAATCCAAATAAACATTTTTTTATTTTCAGCACCCCCAGATATCTTCCACGACCGCCAGTGCAAATAACACTATTTTCATAGTAACTATTTATTTAGCACGACTAATAGACGTTGCATGTTGATTTTTTTGTCATGTACGTGTCATATATATAAATGGCGATGTTGATAAAGATCATCAATCAATACAAACGATTATTTTTCGTTGGCGATATCATTCGTTTATTGACGCCGTGCGACTAGATGCAATAATCTGCCGTGGCCGGGCCGTGGCGCGCTAAATTCCACTCGTATACCAGTTTCCGATTGAAATACAAATAAGAACATCAAAACTGGCTGGCAAGATCAACTCGGATCAACGCTACCCATACACAGGTAATTTGTAATACAAGGTACAGGTAGGCAATATGCTACGGCGGACAGGTCCATAACCCGCCAACGGCCGGACGTCAAGATGGGAATATGGCCGATAACTAGTTGGCTTAATTTGATATCTCACACGTGTTTTTTTAATTAATAATTATCATTTAACGATAATTGCTAATTAATATTGCTGGAAGCTATCTTAAATGAGGGCGGAACTTGGAAAATACAGCAAAATAAAGCACCGCTTTTATCGCAAATGATTGTTTGATGTACAGGTACTCCTCAACTTACGACAGTGATACGTTCTTGAACTTTGGTAGTAAGTCAAATTTAAAAAAAAAATATGATGCTATAAATCATGTATATACATAATTATATACAATACAGTAAATTTGGAGTTAATAATCTTGGAAATTATCTTCTTTCATAAATGGTCCAATATTGGGCTATTTTCTTCACCAGTCGTCACCTCATCTGTTTCTCTGAAAAGCAGGTTTCGGTTTATATCCGATTGGATATGGTTAAAGCTCTCCATTTATTACTTTGGCGTTTCTCCATGTTTTGCCTGACGATGCATCAGACACCGTGAATTTAGGGAATACCGTCGTCACCAATTTTTAAGAACCTCCTTTTGAAATCCAGTCCTTCAGGCTTATCTTTGATAATCGGTTATCGGTACTGACCTGTAGCTATTTTCTTCGTTCAATTTGGTGCTGATGACTTCAATATGTACAGGGTTTGTTAATATAAATAAATATATATATTCACAATTCAAATCTTAAATCAGGCAATAGCTCACAAGTCCATTAGTAACAATGTCCTGTGTATTGTCCTGGTGCATTTTTAAGGATCAACGTATATGAAATGGAATTATTTTCTGATGACAATATTGTTTAACTTCTGGAATAAACAATCAAAAAAACCAGTCTTCAAAAAATTAATTGCATTGTCCACTTTTTTGTTTTGTTTGAGCGGTAATATAGTGGTCTCTTTTGAAGACACTCGGCTTCTCATACTGTTTAATCATTTTTGGATTAATTTTTAAATCTATTGTACTTCTAAATTTTCATAACATCTAGCAGTTCCATTTACCAGTCATTATGAAGACGATGCACTAATTATTTAATTCGGAAATTAAATGCGTTTTGTATGTCTGATTACAAGTAAATCGAAGACGGAATTTTACTACTGTATTATAAATCGCCGTCGTATTCTTATGTAGATACAACTTTATTCGCATATAATTTAATTACAATATGATTGTATTGATCACCTTAAAGTAATAACTGTTTGTCGGTCACTTTATTCTTGGTGGAATGGCACTTTATTTAAATGTGTAAACCAACCATA
This sequence comes from Himalopsyche kuldschensis, assembly GCA_028554975.1. NCBI lineage: Eukaryota > Metazoa > Arthropoda > Insecta > Trichoptera > Rhyacophilidae > Himalopsyche > Himalopsyche kuldschensis. Next base: position 4,083,670 of record JAHFWI010000036.1, read on the forward strand.
TTTTTTTTTTAAATTTATCAATGCCGTATGGAAAAAATCATCGTTCATTTTCAATCAATGTCACCTCCATTCATAAAGTTGTCCTCCAATTACCGTGTCCTATTTCAATAAATGCATAATTATTTTGAAAGCATTATACAACTTGTGCCAAAAAGAAACAAAATCAAACCGTAAGTGAACATCGCTTTATAAATTGCATTCTTTTTATAATAGATTATTTTAAAGTTTAACCGACTGATCCTTACAAATAGAACAGTTTAAGAAGTTTCCCTTTGTACAAAATAAACCGTAAAAAAATCGGGGCAACGATGTGTTAACCCCTTAGCGGCGTATCTAGTGCCTTGAGAATCATAGTCGCGGGCCGTGCGAGGGAGACAAGTCATATGAAATAACGCGCGAAAGAATGAGACACAGCGATAATAAGTGTGCCAGAGGAATCGGACGCAGTGTACATTGAGATCAACTAGCTGCCGGCGCCAGAAACTGTGGGACGCGAAGAGATATACAATTATTATAATTCAAATCAATATAGTTAATAAATAGTTTGAGGGCCAGTTCGTCGAAAATCTTGGAAGCTGATTGGATACCTTTACATATCTAATAAGCCAATGTTTAGATCGATAATTTAAAAAAAATCTCCAAGATTCAATATCTTTTATTCTTTTCCATTATTTTTAACGTAAACGCCAAATAATGAAGATATTATGCAGCTTTTTTGTCAATGTGGAAGTGAAATGTTGACAAAAATTACGTATACAAGTATTAGTATGCCAGTTACTTTTTGTATGTCTTTAAAGTTATAAACAAAAAGTATGTAAATTATACGGTATATTTATTTTGGTTAAACCTCTGCATCGACGTCAAATGATCATTATTCTTTTTACAGCGTTCTAGTATACGCATCACATCAACACAAATCACAATTTTACCCCGAGGAAACGAACAAACAAGTTATTAAAAAATCGAGGAATAAATCAAAATAATTTGGAAAAAAACATATTTGAAAATGTTAAATAATAATGAAAAACAGCGGTAGCCAACCATTCGTACATCACGGACGAACAAGTTTAATATTTCGAGTCTCAGGAACCACTTAAATGATTTAAAAAACTGTACAAAAGTTACTCGCAGACCACCGGTTGGCGACCTCTAATCTATACTTTTGTTTTAAAATGTAAACTGCATACGATGTACTTTTTTATTATTTAAATACATCATTGCATTTTTATATTGTCAATGAGTACGACAGCTACTTTCTTTATAAATATTAATCATAATATTATAATTGATTGACTTTTTTATTCCACTTATAGTCTTATAGCATAACTTAAAATGGCGTAGGTAATGATTCTAAAGCTGTTGACTTCGTTGTTATATTCGGTAAAATAAACTGTGGATGAACAAATATGCCAAGAGGCATACTTCAAATTCGATATTGAAATTCCATTTAACATCCTCAGTCAAAATCCCAGATTAACTCAAAAATTGGTCCAATTAAAAAACATGGCAAAGCATTTTTCTCTTCTCTTTTTAGATCAATAATTGTTTGTTATATGAATAATTAAAATAAAGAATTCAGTTGTTTAAGCTGTTTATTTCAGAACACTCTTGAACGAAGTTGACCCATTGCCGACTATCTAGGCATCTTGATCTCGAGTTTGATCTGCCCAACAAAACCAATCTATCTGTTGTTTTCAATGTAGTCCTCCTACTTTTTGCTTAGGAAAGTGTCCATCAGATATCCATTGTGATCTCTGTGAAGTGATTTAGCGTTCTCGTATTTATTCTTGCGTCATACGAATCCAAAATTATGCGGGCTTCAGAATTACTGTTGAACAAAATTTAAAAACATAATGTTTTTTGAAATACTCTATATGCTTCATATTGACGAAACAATACATTATAAAAACATCACTGACAAGGTGAAATATTGTAATTTCTCTAATTCAAATTTCATAAATACTCATCAACGACAGAGGATTAATTATTTACCCCTCAAAAGTCATAAATTAACTCGACTAATTTCGTTAACTTCGGCTGTTCATTAGTACCAAGTTCACGTGAAAATAAATAAAAAAAGCAAATTTTCATTGGAATTTTTTGCCGGCACGATCAAGTAATGTAATTATTACCCGAATACGAGTTACTGGTTAAATAATAATAATTTATTATTCCTATTAGAGAATTTGAATACATTTAGAAGCCTTGGTATTTGCGATACAACTCGAATACAAATGACCCTAACACGGCAGAGTGAGACGGAATGTATTTTGACGGTAATGCAAATGAGGGAGACGGCATGCAAATAAGTGTGCCGCTGGATGCGACGGACTTATGTATTCTATACAAGCGAGAATGCAACGAAATATTACAAGTTTGCTACTATTTGAGGGCATTACTACTGGGTCGTTAAGAAAATTAAATGCACTATAGAGAAAATCTATGAAGGCAAAATATTTATGAATTTCCTCTACGAACTGCGATTATGATATTTCGTATTAATTGAATTAGCATTTACTTGGAAGGAACTATGTACTTGCGGGCGTTGCGCTTCCTCGCAAGACAGTAGAAGAAGACGTTACTTATGTGTTTTATAAACTTAAACTAAAACTTACACATGAAAAGATAGATCTATGTATATAAGAATAAATAATGTAAAACATAATCATATCAGTCGAGGTTTCTGTATTATCGACAAATTAGCAATTAATCAATAAATAGGAATCTACTTTACCGAAAGATCCACTGAAAAGTAATGTTCCGCTTCGAGCCATGTCCGCCCATTTCAAAAAAAGAACATTAAATCCGAATAAACAAGTTGGTCACTCCACGACCCTATTCATGTGCAAGTAGCTGCTGATTACATCGCTTTCTAAGAATGTAATAACTATTCATAAAATTAATTAACTTACAATCCCGATCGTTCACCAGGCCTGTCACTTTCTGACGTGCTTTTACGTTATATGTATAAATAAAATATGAAAAGAGTTGAATGGTGACAGTAAGTATACGTGAATTGAAAAAACGCTTCAGCTATAGTTATTAATTAGATTACATCTGAATTTATATAAGAATTAAGGACACCCGTTTTTCTTGTGAAGGTAAATAAAAAACAAACGAAATTTAACAAATAAAACGTACAATAATTTCATTGCAACAAAAAGAAAACAAATCGTTTCATAAAATTTGAAAATAGAACAAATCACGGGCACACTGCAGTGTCACTATTTTAAAACAAACGAATGTCGATTAGCACGTATTGGAATCAAACGGGAGTGAGAAGTTTGAACATAAAGTTACTAATAGCGATACCTTACATTGTTTCTAAGATGAAAATATTTATGACTTAGCATCAAATCACGAAGAAAGGATTATGTTTTCTTACTTACAAATATATATATATATGTGAACAATCTAAGATATATATAGTTTGAAATGTAAGACATTCAGTACTATCGAAGATGCTCCACGTAAGTCTTGATAATACGTTTGGTAAACTTAACTGATTTCTTGGGTTGCCCAGACTTTACGCGCCTGACAACATAAATGTGGTTTCGGATAGAGATGGAACTATCGATGATATTTTTAGTAAATTTGTTTTAATCACAAATAAGATCTTTGCCCTCGCAAATGATTTGCTGAAGGGATAAACAATACTTATATATAAGCTACAGGTGATAGCTTATTAGAAAGGTATATAAAAAATTGAGCCATGAACATTAGCTGCACAAAAATCAGCCGGTTTGCATAGACTTCGATTCATCGATTAGTGTTTGTAAACCCGACTGAGAAAATTCATGTAATTTTTTTTGTTGAAACTTTGGAGAGAGATTGTCTTAATTAAATAATAATGATAAATATCCCCATTCTGTACATTCCCTCTGGACACGGCTTAAATTAAATGCCATTTATTCAACGCTTGCAATCTATCGGTGCTGCTTACGGTAGCGAATTACGTCATATTACGAAGACTATAGCTGTATACTGAGCGAATAGATATCTGCGACTTTTAGATGAGACTCTCAGGGCGCCTCAGCATAGCCTACCTCTTCTTCCGATGATGGGATTCTGGTATCCTGCAAGGCCATTATTTATCCACCGGACGTATTCAACAGAATTGAGAGATGCTAGTATGTCACGGGAGGCAAAAAAGCAAATTAAGGGTATCAGGAAATTATGAAGGCGAAGCGTAGTGGTCATACACTTCACATAGGTAGCGAAAATGATTTTAGTAAGAAGTAATTTCTCTCGAAAAGTTTTTTTTTTACTACAAATTCTCTTAAGCGAATACCACCGAGTCTTTGGTCGAATGGTAATTGTCGCTCGGCTTCGGTGTCCATTAGCCCTGAAACAAACACATCCGTAAATTGATAATACAAACGATTTATAGGTTTGTGTCCAAAACATGAATTTCAGATATGCTTAAAAATCCATTCGAAATATCTGATTATAAAACTAAGACATAGAGAAGGAAATAAGTTTACAAATACTGGTGAAATCACCCTATCCCACCACTCAACTAGAGGTCTAGTGGCTGAATATCAGGCAGTTCTATATAAAATAATCTGTTCAGATATTTCGATTATGAGTATATATGTTTCGAAGTCACGAGTAAACAATTTAATTAATTATTATGTACTGTCGCAAAACTGTACTAAAATATTAATTCTCTCATTGTAATTTTGGAATGGCAGCTACAGGGATTGATTCATTGTTAAAAATTGATAGTATTGTTGATAATTTTCATTTGAGTATAAAATAATTAAAGTGTACGGAAAAAATGCTCTATTAGATTAGTTACAATTATTGTTTTACGAAGCCTTCAATTCATAGAATTTGAAATAAAAGTGTATCTATTTTCCATCGAATACCTGCAAAGAGTAATTTATTTCTGAGAGGCAGCAAATGTACTACCATAAAAATGGCAAAACAAAATGGAAAAACAATTTGCAAAACCTCTTCTGCTCGACCAATTTGACACATAATTGCCTTATACAGACGTTGCAAATTGAAAAAAAGCTTACCTCTTGTATTGGAAATTCATTAAAAAATGTAGTTTCATTTGTGGACTGAAAATAGAGAAAAAGTGCTACTCAGAGTGAGAGCGCCGGCACGCTCTGTACCACGGAGTAGACAGTGATAGCAAAATTTGTGCGAAAGAGTCGGCTGTAAGTTTTCTTACATGTGAAGAAGACAACTATAAGCTACTGAAAGCTTTGAAATAATTTTCTGATAGATATTATAATTGATTTTCTTTCGGTTTGATTATATTTCAATCTATTGAATCCCTTAGATATGAATTGCAGTTCAGTCTAGTGTGTTCATATTCATGAAAAACTGGAGTAGATTCTTGATCATTTTTTTTTGTATTTAAGCTAAGTCAAGCGTAGGACATGTTAAAAAAAATCGCTTATACGGTTGAGTACCTACATATTCATGTCTCATAGAAGTCAGCACGGGCTCGGGTAACGAAGATTTGTATTTGGGCCCGGGCTGGGCTCGGGCCTGGGTATACAAAAAATAAAACAAAAATCCATCATTCCGGATGTACGCCATTATTGTTTATCTAAATAATTTTTTTACTTACTTTACTTTAAATTAAAAAAATATTTGGCATTACAGCTTGCGCCAATGCGCCAAATATTCTGAGTTGTGAAAGTCACACGAGATTAACTCGATGGTAAATAATGTATCAGTTGTGCACAAAATCAACGATAAATAACATAACACCCAGCCCAAGATCTTTTTTTTCAATTGAAAAAATCTAACCTTGCCGGGGATTGAACCCGGGCCCCCCGATTGCTAGGACAAAGCTCTTGCCACTAGACCACAGGGACCGACATATTATAATTTGAGTTGGTTATAAATTATTTAAATGTTGAATACAATTTTGTTGAAAATACTGTCGGGCTCGGGTCGGGATCGGGTTAGATGTTCGGGAATGAGTCTCGGGTTCGGGCCGGGCTGGGTTGTAAATTTTCGGGCTCGAGCCTGGTAGAATTTTTAAATTTCGGCATACCTCGAATGTCTCCTAATGAAGATACCAATATGGGACGATAAAATCATATAAAAAAAATATTTTTAAAGGAGTTCACACAATTTTTTTCTATCTATACATACACCATGTTTGAAGATATAACCAGTTAACTCTCGTCCAGCACACTCTGCTATAAAACGGTTTTAATAGCGCGTGCTGCAGTCAGTCTTCAGGAAAATTATATGATTCGTAAATAAGTAATATTAAACATAAATATGTGCATTCGAAGAATATTATTTATCAGTAGCTGCACGTGCCTTAACTTTCGATGAGCAAGTCATAAAAAAATCGCAATCGGGATGACTGTAATTTTAAACTGGATGAAATATGTACATATGAAATGAATATATGATTGATGAACACTTGTAATGCTCTTGCAATAAGTTTTCTATCTCTTAACTTTAAAAAAAATACACGGATCTGATTGAAAAATAATAGGACATTTTTTGTTCTTATTCAACAAAACATATTTTTTGATCAGGACCCGTTTCGCTCATTGCGAGCATTTTCATCTTCAGTTGAAATATTGCCACCAAGTATTGAGAGCGGAGAAAATGAACATGGATCTGATCTATAACAAAAGTCAACAGCGTGTGTCAAAGGCTGTTCTTTTTTTAAACATCTTCATTTTATATTTCTCCAAGAAAGTTGAAATGAAATTATAAACTTATGCTTAGTTATGACTCATCGCCGTCAATTCGTGATTGAAAGCATATATAAATAAAACACATTTTACTGTACACACTAAATATTATTTGCTAAAGATAATTCTCGCGGTGAATGACACCGGTCCTGATCTTAGTAAAATATATAGAATTAGTTTTAAAACATGTGTGCTGTAATACGAGTGAAGAAATCATATGTTGGCCAGTAAAATTTCAAGCAAGACAATTTATATTATTGGGGATATTTAAACATTTATACTTTCGCTTAATTATAATTGTTTCTCGTAAAAAAATCTGTTGTTACACCCTCACGAAGCTTTGAGATTTTGATTTTTTAGAGATTGTATCTTCTTCTATATCTATATATAACAATAGGTTCTGGAATTATTGCAGGAATAAGTCACGCTTTTTTTTTTCATAAAAAAATAGCTTGGTGTCTGTCATATGTCCCAGTGGCAAGGGATGTTCCGGCAGGAAAGGGTGCAGCGACATAACCTCGCCGACGTTTGCGCGCAGTACTAATAAAAAAATAAAATCAATTTATTTTTTTTCAAAAATAAAATCCATTTATTTTCAAAAATAAAAACACTACGGCTCGAAAATAAAATGATTTATTTAAATAGTATTATGCGCTTTCAAATACCTTAATTTATCAACTGAAAAAATCATTTCATTTCATGTGTTTATTTTATATAACCCAGTTATAAATTTGCATCTAACTTCCGGATGATAAATATTTCAAATTTAAAACATTCTATGTATATCAAAATTAACATATTTATCCAAATTATTCAAAGTATCAATTAATTTGAAATAAGATGCAGTTTGAGTACAAGTTGGTTGTCCCACCACCCATCCGTTATGTGTGTGCAGCCGTTTTTCACAGCCGCCTTCCATAACGCTATACGATCAAGAAAAGAAACGAATTTACTCCTCACTTACTTGGCCCGAGACAGAGCTGCACGGGACTGATCTTTTAGCCATGCACTAAGGTGCTTAAAGAGAAGAGAAATAGAAAGAGAATAAAAAAGAAAATGTGACTTGCTCAGCCACTTTGTTAGAGTGATATTAAGTATCTTATGTATCTGTATACTGAGAATCCGTGGAGCTTAATCTACTTCGCGTTGAATCTGAAGAGGAATCAAGATTATCCCGTTCCCCATATGATGTTGCAAATTTATCGAATGCCTCAAAATTGGCCTTGGTTGAGATCAAGTCAGCGTGGCATATTGGGCCCGTGTGAGGACGGACCGCAGCAAACAGCTCAGCTCGTTCGGCATTCATCTCGGGGCAGTCCCACAGTACGTGATTAGCGTCCTGGTAGTCGTGTCCACAAGTGCAATCCGGCCTTTCGACCAACTTGCCCAACCCAAATAGTTTGCCGTTGAATTTGCCATGTCCAGTTATAAACTGGGAAGTCCAGTGTCCAGGCGCTAGACTCTTCACCTTGAGCCTCCAGGTCACGTCTGGGAAGAAAAGATATGTTTGACGCCCTTTGGTGGATGCAGACCACCTAGTTTGCCAAGCTGTTAGAGCCGTTTTGTACGCCAGCTCATATACGAATGAACGGAGAGTATGATTTTCAGGTATATTTTGCGACAAGGGTGGCGTCAGAGGGACGCCTTCAATATCCGTGTTGATGCCCTTCAGTAGAAGAGTAATTGCACCGCGTACCTGTATGTGCAAGTCCAGCGGTAGTACGCCAGCCAAAACCGGCAGAGCGTCCGTTGAAGTAGTCCTGTAGGCCTTAGTGAGTGAGATCAGCGCAATGCGCTGTCCACTCAGTAAAGTCCTCCTGACGAATCCAACTTTCGCTCTCGAGTGCCAAACGCTTGATGCGTATCCTGCAATCCCCATAAAAATAGCACCGTATGCTATTTTAAGCGCGCGAGCTTTAAGTCCCCAGTTTTGCCAGTCATTCTAGATAAACGGAGGTACGCCATATTGGCGTTCTCTACAATTCGCTTTGCATGATGTTGAAATGACAATTTGTCATCGAGGATGACGCCGAGGTATTTAACTTGTTGAGAAACACGAACAGTGAAATGACCCATGCGAATGTTTGGCGATCTTTTGAAGTGTCAAGCTTAGATGCTCCTTTCAAAAGAAGGGATTCTGTCTTGGCATGTGCAAATTTAAGCTTGTTCAGTTCTCCCCATTCAAGAATTTTTGTGAGCGCACCACTGGCAGCTCGTTCAAGGCCTACACGACTGTTTGCTCCTACAATTAGTAGAGCATCATCAGCATATGCGATAATTGTGCAATCCAATGGCAATGGCAAGGACAAAAGGTCGTCAAATAAAATATTCCAAAGAAGTGGCCCCAAGACTGATCCCTGGGGACACCCCATCGTAGTTTCCTGTGTATTGATGTGAAGCCGGATTGATATGTTATCTCTCTTTTACTGAAATAGCTTTTATTAATGAGAACAGATTCCCGGGAATCTGTCTCAGCCTAAGCTTTGCTAATATTAGCGGCCACCACGCATTATCAAATGCTCCGGCAATATCCAAAAAAATGCCGATGACTAGCTTTTTGTGAGAATCTTCTACTGATTTTATAACAAAACGAATTGCATCTTCGGTTGACTTTCCGGGTCTGAAGCCAAACTGTTTATCCGAAATTGGGCAGTTTTCATTCAGGTGCGATTCGATTCTAGAGCTAACTAACCTTTCCAAGACCTTCCCCAGAATCGGGAGGAGTGTTATTGGACGATAAGCTTTTTGGGCTGCTTGAGGGTGATCACCTGATTTGGGAATCACCACAAGTAGCCTCTTCTTCCAACAGTCTGGAAATGTACCACTTTCCATACAGTCTCGGTAGATCTTAGTGAGTTCGTGAGAAGCAAGATACCAGGCTCTTTGTGCCAAGGCGTTGTCTATGCAGTCGGGGCCTGGAGCCTTGCCACTGGGAAGATTGGAAATGATCTCGCTGATCTCGTGAGATGTTGGTGGTTGACTGTTAGGGGTATGGAGGGGAAATCTAATAGTAGCAAAGTTATGATAGGAAAGTAAATTTCTTTAAATGAGCAGTCAACAATACAAAATAATCTTATATTGCGCGCAAATGTCGGGCCGCCGAAAGACACATTCAGTGAAAAGACATGTAACTTTTTTTAATCGTTTTTTTGAGTTTTGTTACATACGATCCGGGTTTTGAATAAGACTTGTTCTAATCTGGTTTTCTTTGATTCGCATCGAAATAATTTAAGTTATCAACCATATTCAATCAACTTTGCCCGTTTCTAAAAAGTTTGGTGACCTCTGCGCTACTATATTCATCAAAGGTTTATTGAAAACCGCTACCATAGACAAAGTCTCGTATTGTGTATATTATGATATTTATGCATCAAAGTGAAACAAAACATAATGTAGTTAAGGAATGAAATATGAGAAATGCCACCTTATAAAGAATGTGTTTTATGCTAAATGACCTGTAACGTTTTGTAGACTCTTCTGTAATGCCTTTTCACTCTTTTTGGCGGTAATTTTCGCCACAATCTAGTTCGCCGATTTTAAATGGATTCTTACAAGATAAGATTGGACTGACGTTATTGTTTCGTGTGTCTAGAATACGCGTACGTTCGGAGGCACTGCGGCGCGCGCGGAAGCTTTTTTTCAAAAGCTGTTTTCAGTTCTAGTCGAAACGTTGAAGCGGAGTCACGTCCGTTTGCGGCTCAATCTCTCGCGTAAATAAACGTACTTTTGACAACTATAATAACGTGACGAGTGTATGTTTCAAAAGAGCTATATATATTAGCTTAAAACGTCTCATTGAATCATAATAACTTTTAATTATGCAAATATATTGCGGGTAGGTTTGACGAGGACGCACTGCCGCTGCGGGACTCTCATAAATTTTCAGCCAAAGGGGGTTTTTAAGGTTATTTTACGAGGCAGCTCTGCTACCCCCGCCGTTTATTTTTCCGCTTCTGAAAGGAAAACTGTGTACGTTCAGTATTTTATTGTGGCATTTAAGGACTGTGAAAGACGTTACGATTTGAATAAACCCGGTTTCAATGATTAAAAGGATTATCATCACGAAAAGTTTACCGCCAAAAGTGTTGTTTTGATTTCAAACGCTTAGAAATATAAGTCTTTTAGTGCGTGAGTGTAAAATAACTAATTATAATTCTTATCTAAAACAGTAGATAACTTATAATAATATGACAGTGAAGTGTTTTAATTTATTAACAGTTTAAAAACAGTGACATGGTATTTTGAACTTTGAATGTTACCTGGATTTATTGAATAGATTGGATTCTATTATCTCTGACAGCTCACGGGGTGCATAGCAGGTAAGATTTTCAATTAAATTACTCCGTCATAATCAATCTTTGTTTTTTTTTGCGTTCCTCAACAACATAATATCGAGCGGCAGGTAATAATTGATTTGTTTACACGCAACGGTATCATGTGGAAAAGCGATGCTTTGTGCCGTTAGCATTTTAATACAAAAAGCCTAAAGGCGCTTTACTCTCGCATCCAATTTTTATACATGCTTTCATAAAAATTTCAAAAATTGTTAATGATAATTGAAATGTAACGCTAATTTCATCGAAATATCAGTCTATACATGATTTAGACTCACGGCTATACAAAAACACGCTTTAAACGCTATAATTATTTCGTATTATATTTTAAAATAATGATTATATATCTTACCACAAAACAATTTCGTAAGTATTTTTTTTACACGTTACGTATACATTTAAGAATACTTTAATTGACTTGGCAATATAATTATTAAGAATTGTTATAAGATGACTAATTATTAATCCACGATTATTTTATTAGTAAAAAAGCGTTTTTAATAATTTGTTTATTTTGAAATAAATTTATCTGTAAATAATTATGAAAATGAATTGTGCCACAAGAAGTATTAAATGTCATTTTTTATTTCTTAAAACGAACATACTCTTACGGTAAAAAAATAATTTAATTAATAGTAGTACATACTAAGAATATAAAGTTGTTTCAAGAAAATATAATGATAATAAATAATAATGATTTTCTAGATAAAATCTTTAAATGCCAAACCATTATGAAAAAAACCGTGATTTTCTGCCGTATAAATTTGAAGATTGAAACATCACAAAATTCCATAGTGAAAAAATCTTATAAATTGATATTAAAGGCGGAAGAGCTCTGCTTGAAAATGAATATTATTCCTGATACAAAAAATAAGCCCACACATTGGCAAACGGATGTTCTGTATCTCATAAAACAATCTCATTTTTTGCACCCGATCAATATTATACTTGTCAATGGATTAAATTTGAAGACATATTTTGAAATTGTCGCATGATTTATTAATACGATCCTTTTATTCTTATATATATATTTATAAATACCTAATCAGCAGTGGTGTTGTGGTTAATAAATTATAAGTCATTGATTTCTTCCCTTCTTTCTGAAGTTTTTTTTTATATCCGCCCGAAGTTTTAGTACCGAAGACAGTATTTTAAATATATATATGTTAATAAAAATAGTAACACATTTTTAGCACTTATTCCACATTAAATTTATTGATGTCATGAGTGAAATCTGTCTTGATCTAATGTGGAATTAGTACTTGTTATTATGTTATTAATTTTATTATCATGCCATTCCACAAGAATTGACAGTGAACACCTTCAAAGTGATGTGTGTTCTTGAGAATAAAGTCAAAAAGGTGGCAGGGCGGTGCCCTGGCTCTTTTCAGGTACCAGATAGCTGACCTGGCCCCACTTCACCACTGCTGATCAGTATAGTTTTGAAGAATTGATTAATTTTCAATGGTATTTGCCGTTCTTGTAGTCAAGTTGTCGACGATTTTATGCTCTTTGGAGCGTACATGTTTGATATAAATACATATGTATATTATAATGATGTATAAAGTGAACATGATAATGCAAAGAAACACGCAAGAGAAACTATTGGAGATTTTTTCTAATCAGATATTTATGTGATTTTGGTTTCATAATACAAATTCACACAAGTGTTACTGTAGAAAATAACAAGTGCTTTCGGCAGAACGTTCATTAATGGCGTGATTTATTAACGCTAAGACCGGTTTTGATTAACAAACATAATATTTAATACGTTATTTAAATATTCAGTGGCGACAGTCTTAAGGTAGCAAAACCGGTCCCAATCATATTTTCAAGTAATCCGGAATAATTATGCAGACGACGTTAACACAAACATGTATAAGATTATTATTTTTTTCGCTGTACGATAATGAAGTGTGAATAAAACAGTCGGCCGTAAATTTGTTATGGAGAAAAGTCGAATACATATGCTACTTAGTCCGAAATTGAAAATTGTTGCTTATCAGATACAATTAAACATGTTTAATTAAAATATAGCCATTGAGCAATGAGTGCGCTTGAATCTTGTGATATATTTTTATTTACCTCTTCCAAATTTAAATATCAGTGATTTGTTTTTTTCTATTTTTTTAAATTTCGAAAGAACATTTCGTTTAAATTACTAAAAATATGACGATTTATTTTATGTCATCACGTTCAAGGTGTCAACTGTCAATTCTTGGCTTAGAGGCATTATTTTAAATGCATAAAACACGTTTTTTGTACTTCTTCCACATATATTTAATAACCGGTTTCGCTGATCACAAGCATTTTCAACTGATGAAAAAATTGTGTTTCAAATAATTTGTGTATATATTCTAACAAAATATGCAACCACTAGGAATAACATCGCTTATAACCATTGCACGTTGTCGAATGATATAAAAAGGATTTTTTCCAATTGATAAGACAATTAATTGTTATGAATTATTTTAAGTTTCACTATTTTTGCCTTCTTACAATTAATTTTTATATCATTATAAGTATGTTTCTTTTATATAAATATACATACAGTCTACCCTGCTATAGCCGACATTTTTATAGAGCTTTTTGCTATAGCGAATGCGGTGGTTTTTCGTACAAGGCCCGTGTCGCTTGCTTACAAACTAAACACTTAAAATTTTATATAAAATATAAAAATTGGGAAAATATTTGATTTGCTTAAAATCACAGAATACAATTGAAAAACCAAACTCCCAAATGTTGTATGGGTGCCTTAGTTTATATAGCGTACTCCCTATCCTCCAATATCGCAGGACTGACTGTATATAATGCTATTATGCATTAAATGGCTTTGAATTTTTATAACCGTTGTGCCCGGTGCGACTGTCGGTCTTGAATACGCCGATGATGCTGCTATATTCGACTAATATGTTGAGGGGATCTAGGAGACCATCGATGGGGTAGAAACTAATTCAGGTAGTATTGATCTGTAAATATTCGTGATATAGAGTATAGACCGATTTGACGGGTAACCAAACCTGCCAAGACTCTGACCAGCGCTGGTCATGTGTAAAAATCCCGTCAGATGGTTCACAAAAAAGCTCGCAATCAGATAAAGAAGAGCTACTGCCACACTTAATTCAAATGCCAATTATATATCGCATGTATTATGTAGCAGTGCTGCTTTACGATAGCGAATCGTGGCACCTGTCAAATATATCGAAATAACCGCGAACTGGAAATTGAGAATTATTTCTATGAATATGTTAGAAGAAGAAGAAGACTTGAATCTTTAACTGAATAGCATGCCAACTATAATAGAGCACTGCCACTCAGCTACGGTAGCCTAAAAAACTATACGTGCTATTTATTGTTCTTAATAATCACACATAATTTATTATTATTGCATTGGGCATTAAGTTTTGACTGGAAACCATAAATTGTTTTTTTTTTGTGAAACACGAGTACTTTGAGTAAAAAAAAAATCTTTTTATAAGTATGTAAATGTTATCTCATGATTTATTTATCTGCCCATAATAAATTACCGTGTGTCCTACAGTTTTGGTTTCCTTCATATAATATATAAGTATGTAAGATTAAATCAATAGAGAAATAAGCTAATGTAATTTTTATATTGCAATAGTTAATAAATTAACACGAAAATTGGTAATCGATCTTGGATAATTTTCTGCCTAGAGGTATTATTTCACTGTCAAACTTTTTATACTGCGGATAAAATTGCGTGATATTAAATAATGAATGCGAACGAAAATAGCCACTAAAACTTGACTAAAGTAACGTAAAAACGAAACAGCATTCATATAAATACAAGATGTTTCAGTCATTTTATAAAATAACAGTGACAGTGGGGTGAATTGGTACTGACTTGGCGACAGGCAATTTTTTGGTAGTACTTCGGTCGATGCGAACAAATTGTTGATATGAATATTGTTTTCGCTCGTGCTAAAAAGTCACGATCCAGGGTATCTTATCAATGACCATTGATTAAATCTAAATTTTGCTCCATGTTATTTTATTGATAACTATCATGCATTATTAGAACTTAATTTCTGATCTTATTTTTTTTTAATAAACCACACATTTTCAGTGAAATTAAAATTGTCTTTCAGAAAATACACAGAAATGCAAAAATAGGATAGGTACATTCGTTTTTAATTGATTAGACTCGATTTATTATAATTTTATATCGCCAATGCCCGTTGATTTTAATTATATGAATGAATCAAATGTTATTCACAGTCATTTTAAATTAACAATTATTAGAACTAGTAGCCTTCGCACCTTTCCGATCCCAAAGAGCGACGCATAGTGACAGCGATTAGCTAATCACTAGTCCTGTCCTAGTCCTCTTATCCTTTCCATCCCTACTCTCTTGGAAAAAGAGAGGTTGAGCAACTGAGTAACAAGCAGTTCTCGTAGAAAAAACATATGTTGAGATAAACTCCGTGAGGAGTCCATATGCTCCAACTTGGGAGCGGACATGGTTAAAAAAAAATAAAGAACTAGTAGCATACAATTGAAAATAGCTTTGATTATTCCACGTATTGTGTTACTAATTGTGAGACGTCTTTCACGTCTTTCAGAGGCATCTTCGGACTTACTTATCAAAGTTATTTTATATTAAAATCATCTTCCACAAAGTTACCGTCGAATCCATCGAAAGTATTTGAAATAATATCGTATATTATGTGCTACCTGTTAATTCTCCTCGGAAAGGTGGTATTATTTGTAAAAATGTAGCACTTTTTTTCTGCTGATTCCACAATTAAATCATATGAGAAGGACTGGTTTCGCTATTCACTATTTCATTTATTTATTATCAGTTTTGTGCCGTTCGCTAGTAGATGTTCACTCACAAAATGAAGCCGGTCCTGCCGAATTCAAAAATATTTGAATAAGTCTTTCATTTGTTGTGCTTAGAATAAAACGTTTATTCAAGTATGTATGTGTCTAAAGTCTATAGTAGCAATATTTTTGAATAAATTTTACTTTGAAGACGAAAATGACATTCGAACGACAAAATAAGGTATAGAATTGATAATGTTATTAAATAATGTTATTTACCAAAGGTACCTTCAGTTTGCGCTCCCGGGCCGCTGTAGTAGAAATTCCTTTATGCTTTTTATATAATATACAAGAGAGAAGGACCAGTGGTCGGTAGCCTTTGACCCACGATTCGATCAATAAATTATCGATGGCGTTGAATCTGTGAATTCTTGACATGTCCGATTACGGATTTTCACGGTTAAAAAGTTTAACGATTGTGTTTCGAAAATAAAAGTTAGAATGAAATATCGATTTACTCTTATCGATGGCGCCATCAAAAAATGTATTACGGTCTATAAATATATTTATTTAAATTTAATCGATGTTTGATTGAATAAAATTAATTAGATTCTGCAGTGTAAATGATTTGTAATTGTTTTTAGTGGACCTTTGATATTTTTTTCATCGCTTAAACTGTTTTAAATTTAATTTTGAAATCCTATTAAAACTTCCACCGTTAAAAGCTGCCTGTGAATAGTCAAAGATATTCTTCATTTTTAAACTGGAACAATTCAAGCTTGTATTGTTTTGGTTTATTCATTCATTCAATGTATAATATTAGAAAAATTACTTTAATAATACAATCTAACGGATTGAAGTAAAATGTACGACATCAATAGACGCAAAAATGCTTTGGCTTAAATATATGTGTGTATTGGTTAAAGCTTACATGTCACAGTCTCTCTAAATGTTGAGAATATAATACATTATTATTTAATCGGTATAATCCAAGGACTTATTAAAATAATTAGCGAGTGACACCGTTCCGTGATCAATTCAACGAGTTTATAACGAGACATATGGAAGCTTATTTTTTCCAATGGTTTTTTTTATCAGTCTTTTTTTCGACTTTACATATATCAAACTTGAGGATTCATTTATTGTTTCTATTTTAATTAGAAATACAAAATCTTGGGTTTAATGTTTTACTCTCATTTCTTTTGCATTTCTTTGTATATCAATATAATTGATAATTTTGGCTGAAGCTGCTTGATGGAATATCGATATCAAATTTGAATCGTTTGAATTCTGTACTTTTCCATGAGTTGTTTTGCTAAAAACCCAGGCTTCTCTCGTCGTCATCTTCAGTCATTTCAAATGCACAAATAAACGCAATTTTAGTTCAAAGTTCGTTCACTTGAAATGTCTGAAGATGCCAGGTTGTTAGCGACAAAACTTATGGAACAGTACAAACTTTATACCAAACTGTGATCTTTTACGTAACAATTTACGTTTTAATGTAATATTTAAATTATTATTGTGAAAATATTGAAAGCAATGTTCGAATTCCCGGTTGTCGTTTGATATAATGTAGCTCGTTTCACTTCGCGTCTGGAGTTGTACGAGGAATGCACGTAATTATTATAAAGTTCATTATTTAGGTGCAAAAAGGCTTTTGACCACTGCTGTAGACAGTGCTTTTCAAATGTTTGAATAGAGGCAAGCGAATGAAAGACGCGAATTCATCTTTCATGAAAAAGCTCTTTTGCTTTCTTCCCCACAAAGGTGTGATGGTCGGCTCGTTAAGGAAAAAATAACAAAAATCCTTTGGCGTTTTAAAAAATACAGCTTTGAATGCGCGGCCAATGAACGAGGACTTCGGAATGTGTACGTCATTAATTATTGTATTTTATGTCAACGGAATAGGCAGTGTCATTCTACGGAATAATTGACAATCTTTTACATGCATAATGAAATTTGCACAGGTTTTTAAGCGTGAATTTCTAAATTAGGAAACTAAATACATGCCAGTCGATTTCGTATGCGCCAGACACATTTTACTTAAACATACAAGTAATCGATTTTCAACAATTTATTAATGGCTCATCGGTAGTTGTTCCAACGTCGAAAACGTTTTTAAATTGATTCGTCAAATAATGGAAACTAAATATATCCACAAGTCTTTTTGCACTATTTTCTCTCATAGTTATGATTCATTGAAATTTTATACCCTAAAATTAAATTAATAATCAAATGATATTAACTACGTAGGAAAACCATATTATATTGAAAATATAATCGTACAACTATACCTTAAAACAGTGATGCAAAACCTTTTTTGGCAAAAGGCCAGTTTATCAATTTTCAGATACGTAGTTCGAAGGCCGTATGGGTAAAAGTGATTATATTACCACTATTTTAAGTGAATGTATTTTATTAACATTTTAAATTGTGCTTCCATCGTCCGTGAAAAATTATGATGAAAAAAAGGGGATTGATATTTGTCCTATTGGGCCGCATGAAATGCCATTTCGGTTTCAGGTTGTGGATCACTGCCTTACAACGACAATCTTGTCTGATGAACTTTATTATTTATGGAACGCTAGATTTCTTTGAGAGATTATAAATAATATGAGTATTTGCGATTGACTAATTGGATTTTACCGATTGCAAAATGTCAAGTGACGGTAAATCTATTTTGGCTTCAATTTTCATAATCTGATTTGCTAGTTGGTCTTATATGATGTAAAATAATTCGTATTTACTTATACGTAATAAAGTTTACACTTCAGATAGTAAACAAATTATACACTTCATTATTTAATTATGATCCCTTAAAAAGAGCCAACTGACTAATTGACTTATTGCGCAAATATATATATAAAATAAGTGGTCGAGAAATTGGATCGAGTATATTTCACTTCGATTTGACAGTTTAGCGACAGTTTATTTTGAAATCTCACGAATCTCTCAGTTTAGAGATGCTATCTATCTACGAGAGCTAATTTCAAGTAACTTCTTTTAACATACTTACACATAATATGTACATGCATCAATGCTTGGAATTTATAGATTCCTTATTAACCCGGTTATAATTATCTGAATGGCGTTGATTTCTTGGTCCTGTTTTTATATTTTTTCAATCCCAGGATCGATCATTATGTTCATCAATATGAGGGGCTTACAAACTGTGTCTCGCGTGACTTTTTGATCGTCATTTGATTGTCTCGCGAGTGGTAGGTATGTTAAATCTTTTGGTAAAATATGGTTATAGGTACACGGGACAGAATCCCAATCCTCTCCTGCTTAGCACCGCCTCTCTTTACGTAGGCGCCTGCCCTCCCGGCAGGCAACCACTTTTGCATTTCAGATAGATAAATTGTATTGTTTGTCTATAATTGCGCAATAAGTATGAAATCGAGTTGTTTTCATTTTTGGGAGCAAAAATGCAACTTATTGCGAAGTATTCTTTAGGATCTTCTATTATAATAAATTTAAAAATTAAAGACAAAACATTACAAAAAAAAAAATGGCTTTACATTAATTAAAATAATGTTATCTGCTTTCAAATACCTTCCTACGTTCCTACGTCTAATTATTTATTTATCTATCTATAAACTCACAGTGACATTTGACGCCATAGACAAACAATACAATTTATCTTCCTGAAATGCAAAAGTGGTGGCCTGTCGGGAGGGCAGGCGCCTACGTAAAGAGAGGCGGAGCTAAGCAGGAGAGGATTGGGTTTGACCCGTGTACCTATAACCATATTTTACCAATCTTTTCTTTCCATATGAAAACTAAAATAGGTAAAAAAACGTCCGACACAGGAAAAAAAATCAAGAAAAATGGAGTGTTTTATGTTTCATTTGCAAACAAAATACATCCGTTATAAAAGAGTATAATATAAAAAGACACTGTGATACAGACCACGTCATTTATTATATTATAATAATTGGGGATAATCAAGCTGTAAATTTGAGTTTTTACACATATCATTAATGCTCAGAAATCAGTTTTTAAATAAAAAAAAATAGTATAAATAATATAAAGATTGATTGACAAAATTGTCCCTCTAAGGAAAAAGTCTGTGAGGCACTTATCAAGATGAAGCAAATATTTTTTTATTACAATCAATCGACGTTTAAATGACAGAGGCTTCATTGGTGGAGTCAATGGCAAGTATAAAAATAGGAATGGTTTAGGTATACAATAATAAAAATAAAACGCAATAAATTTCCGTTAAAATATTCTGTTTCTGTTTTTCTGGGAAATCCCTCCAAAATACAAATATTTATTATTTATACAAAACAATATTTAAGTACATAAACAAGACGTGGTACATAAGCGAAAGGTATTTTTTACTGGCAACATTTTATATTCTAATTATGAATTAATATGAAACATTTTACTATGACTCCGAAATCCCGGTATTGGGATTTATCAATCCCGGAACCCGGTATCGCATGACTTTCACATACATTATCAATTTTTAAATTCTGAATAATCATTAATGTTAATATTACATTGATACTATAACTTAATAGCAAATACCAGATTTTCTGCAGAATGTTAAACTGTATGCTAATTAATATTTTTTGAAATAGTTTGATATTTAAATAAATCATCAGAATTAATATCTTTAGCAATCTAGCCGTCGGAAGGTTTGGCGCCTGAACGACAGAATGTTTTACAATAAATAATTATTTAATTAATTGAAAACCGTATTCATTAATCAATCAAAATTATTCAACATAAAAGTACGCGTTATAATTGAAAATATAAAACAATTTTTTTGTATCTTGTGTTTTTTTTTTATAAATACGACAGCATCTGAAAGAAAAGCATATTTTATTCTTGTGTCACAAACGAGAATTAAATATTTCATGCTGTGCTTAGACTGACCATACATTGATTAAAATTCATTTTATCAAATTAAAATATTATAAAAGAAATATAATCACGGAAACAAATATAAGAATTTTTATATTATTGGTATTATCAGGAATACAAATATTTTATTTAATAGTTTAAGCAATCAAACCGCGCTATTCAAAATAATAAGACATCTTAAAAATCTCCTGCTGTTATTTAATGCAACCACATGTCAAATTAGTTAATATAGAAAATTTATTACTCAATCAAATAGGATATTTGTACTAACATTATCATCCTTCAACTTGACTTAATAATGTGAAAAATCTTCAATGTTTTGACTCAATTTGGCCTTGGAAAACCTAACTTTTGGTAGTTATTTCGAAATTTTATATTATTTCCATGACCAGTTTCAATCAGTGATAGCGCATATTTAACTAACCGCTTAAAATTCTCATTCACTGAATGAAGTCTACCTTGATCATATAATAAAAAAATATTTAAGTGTTTTATTTTAATAAATTAATATTTAATGTTAAATGCGAAATTGATATCTTTTCTATACCATTGGTCGTGTAACGATGCGTCACAAAGATTTGAAAGATAGCAAAAATCGTTCAAAGTTATTCATCGGTATTTATTGTAGAATGCATTATTTTATTTATAATATATATTTATATACATATGTACATTAAAAAAAATTTATGAGTTTATTGTTTTTACAACGTGAAAAGAGATTAAAACATTGAAAGAGAAAAAAATACATTGGAAATTGGCAAATAAGTCAACCGAGTAAGTAAAACAAAAAAACTCATCTGAACTCACTCACGTCCATGACAAATATGTCGACATCCAAAGCATTACCGCTAAAAATCGCTGAATCAAAGTAATAATCGTTTGCATTGTATTGTACATTAAGAGATGTCGCAATAACTGTCAATACTTTTTATATTTTACCGATTTAATAGCTTTTCTAATTTATATCTATATTCAGATTATATTTAATAGTAATTAACCTTTAGTTCTTATTAAATTGATCTATTAAAGTGCATATTTCATTGTGTTATGTGTAAAGTTACTAGATAGCTTATTTACCATACTGTTCGATAAAACAATTAATAAAATCAAAATAGGATCACGTATGACCAATCAATGAACGTCGAATTTTTAAAATTTGAATCTATCTATCAAACATTATTGAGCGCTTATTTCATGCTTTATTTACAACGTTTTTGTCGATGCCTTTTTAAATCAGGGTTACTTTGTAGACGCACTATGATGAATACGAAAATGTCATAATTTTTATTGTCCGAATATAACTGCCTTTGTTTTATGGCGCAATTATTAAGTTGGTATACGAGAGACATATTGATGGACAATTATTTTGAACTTTTGAATGACATGTGCGCCGATAAAGCTTGAATTATAGTACTGTGACCACAGACAATTATATCTGTTATACCCACGCATTTGAAAAAAAAACTTGTTTTGATAGGCAAGCGCAGGTAACCAGTTAATTATGCTTGTGGTCTGAATATTTTCATCAGATACCATTATTTACTCGTACCAAATCAATTTATATCATATAATTAACACTTGTATTTTTTATTACCGGAAAAATACCGGGGTACTTTATGCTCCTTGTAATAGCGTGTATGTTATTTTACCGTACCGCGAAGGTTAAAAAGAATATTTAATCGTGTAATTAAGTTGTCAAAACATATTATACTATAGATTTTCTCAACGTTAAATTATTGATCTACTTTCAGTCGATAATGTTCGCCACGAGCGAAACCGGTCCTGATCTAATAAATTTACTATATTTAATGTGGAAGAATAACTAAAAACGTTTTATTATTTTTGTTAAGGCATTTTAGAGAAATTGTGCTCCTGAGAAAAGTAGTGAGCCAAGTGCCATTTTTGGAAAAAAAATGAGTTAGATGCAGTATCATATTCTTCAAGTCTTTAAGTATCCAACTAGTGAAGTGAGATTATTGCCCACTGAAATAGTGTTATCCTTTTTCTACTTGGCTCACTTCACTTCTCAAGGGTTCAAATATTTTTTCCTGTTCGTATGTGCAGTAAGCTTCCACGTAGTGCTAAAATGTTGAGATAGTTCCACAAAAAACGAAATATTCACAAAAAGTTTCACCATTTTTAGACTTGGCTCACTTCACCTCTCAATAGATACACAAACACATACAGCAGACGATGCGAAATATGAAATATTTTTTTAGACGGTCAGCAGTAATTTAATAGTATAGTGAATATTTATTTTCCATTTCAATGATTTCAACAATTCTTTATTTAAAAAAAATGCTAAATCATTCTTTTTTACGCGACAACATAAAATAAGCAAATATTCCAAAACTGTGTAAGAGATTTAAAGACAAGACCCAGGTATAAAAAGTGCTATGATTTTCATTATTACACCTCTTATTCTTGCTAAAAATAATATTTATTCCTTAAATATTAATAGCCAAGCGGGTCACAGATTCGCAATCGCTGTGGTATGTGATAGTCGGAAGAACTTTTGATAAATTATTGTTATTTGCTGTTTGAATTTATTTTTACCGAGTCTTGTAAAACTTTAATCCCATTAAAGTGGCAAATGTCTACTCTCGGATAGCAAAAAAAAAAAAACACAAATGCTGAATTTTTTTACAATCTTTATTTAAATATACGACACGTAAATGTTTGTATTTTTTTGCTACAAAAATACTCCGTATGTTAAAAAAAAAGTATTATTTGTTCTGGCAACTTTTTGTATTTTTCTCCTTCGCGTGAATAATTCGATTTGGAAAACATATTTGCTAAGTAAAAATGTATTTACTCAAAACGCTTCGTGTTTATTATTTAAATGTTCGTATACATCCCACTTTCGGTAAAGATGTGCCACATGTCAAAAATGCAGGATTTTTTTTTGGGCGACTTTTTTGGTTTTATGCATATGAACTCTCAAAGGAATAATTTCAAAAAAAGAACGATAGAAATTCACAATCTGTTCTTATTTTAAATACTAAGTGGATGATATTATATTACTTACATGATGACTCTATGATATTTTTGCTATCACATGTTTTTTCATTGTTTTATAATATGGATTATCTTTAACGATTTTCCAACATTTCTTAGCTTACCCATTCTTCAAAACACAATTATAGATTGATAAACTACACTTTTTTTCAACGCCACGCTTTCTGTTATATTTATTTATTTATTCATAAAAAAAATACAAATCATGGCATTACAGCTTACGCCAATACGCCATGCATTTGACAAATGTATTCACATATACATACATACTTGTATACACATAATAAAAATTATAAATTGTTATTATAAGAACAGAGAAAAAAAAAAATTATAAAATCACATTAGAAATTTTAAAGTTGTCAACCGAGTGAGTTCTGACAAAATCAAATTTCATTCAGAAAATATAGTATTCGTCTGAACTCACTCACGTCAATATGAAATATGTCGACATCCGAAGCAATGCTGTTTAAAATTGTTAAAGCTCTTCCCAGAGGAATTCCCATTGTCAGACTGGTTCTACCCCTTGGAAGAACAAACAACTCATGCTCACGATTCCTCAAAAAATTATCAGGAACATTCAATTTAACATTTTCAAGAATGGTGGAATTCTCATTTTGGCCTCGGATAAGCCGAAAGAAATATAATGCCAAGTACATTTCTCTTCGAGCATTCAAACTATTGAAAGTGGGCATCCCTTAAAGAAAGTCTGTTGGATAAAGCCATGGGTAGTACCCATATGTCCTCAAATAGAGAATTCTCAAAAATTTCTTCTGAACCCTCTCCACCATAAGAACACATTTCGCACCCCTCGGTGCCCAAACAATCAATCCACTCTCAAGTCGGCTTCGAACCAAAGAATTATACATTAGTATCAAAATTTTTACTCCTGGAAAGACCCTGGCAGTGCGGAGGATAAAGCTCAAACATTTGAAAAGCTTTGTTGCAAGTAATCTTAACGTGATTGTTGAATGTTAGTTTGCTTTCAAATTGTACGCCAAGATCTTTTACTGATGAAATTCGTATATAAAAAATGGAGTACAAAATACGGTTGAAAACGGTAATAATACTGAACTATAGATGTGCCATTATAACTTGACTACATAGCGAGGGCGCCACTATAGCGTAAAAAGTGTGCAATACTCAATCAAATTTGTTTATTTACTAACACATTTGTATATCCAAGCTATAAATGAAACTAAAATCTTCATGTAAATATATTTTTACTTAAACAATATAACTTCCAAGGCTTTCAAATGTATCTACTATATGGGGACAGTTTTAGTTCCGAATTTGAACGGCGGTCAAGTTATGATGGAACATCTGTACTAGTTAGTAAATAAATAATTCGATTGAAAATGTAGACTTTTCGGACTGGGAATCTAGCCTGTGCGCTCCGCAACAGTAGCAATCGCCCACGTAGCCATATTAATACCGGTTTTATAAAATGTACACAAAAATATTTTTATAGGCAATTATCAGAATCCGCAATGTCGGACGAATAAATCAAAATCCATAAATCAATATTTCATTTTTAAGATTTGACCTCAATAAGGGCCATTTCATCAATGCTAGAATTGTCCAATCTTAATTAGATCTTCGCACAAATATTCCCAGCTTCAGAATGTTCTCTCTGATGCTCGTTGGATAAATAGCCATCAAACAGTTGTACCGTAATATATATTGAAATACTATTGTTTTTCTTTTTATAAATCTGTATTATAAAAACAACTCAAATACTGACTATATTGATGAAATCGAAAGATGAACTCTACATTTTTTCCGCACTCCTGAAATCAAATATCACTGAATATTATATGATCGTTCAATTAAGGAATGGTGCAATAATAAATCGAATTTGAAAGACGATGATCGCCACACATATGTGTCGTGCTTTGGTTGGAAGCAAAGTGATAGAAAGACTACGGAAAATCTTTAGATCTATTAGGGATCAAATGATCCGAATAAGGAGCGGATGTGGACAATGCAAGAAAAGAATCTAATTCGTTTTAAAAAAAAAAAATTATACTGTACCAATCAATCAATTTTCATTTATCTCGCGAAAATTTTCAGCGGATTATCAAAATGGGTCGTGATCTTTTTATAAAATTGTAGAATTATATGTATATACGAATAACAATATATTTCTTTTATTTTTAAGAATAAAAACACCATAAATAACTGTAATATGTGACATTTCATCAAGGATTGTCAAACTGTATAATATTGCGAAAATTATTTCAGTTGTATTAGTGATTTAGATATGATTTATCATACACGTAGCATTTCGGTGTGTAATAAATGAACCACGGAGAAATTTTATTTGATGTTAAGGAGGTTAAAATAACCCATTAGCATCGCGTCAGTGGAATTGCCGTGCAATTATACCAAACGGCAGTGGCGGATTGTTAATGACATCAATTTTTCAGAGCGCCCAATTTTTTTAATGCCCCGAATAAAAGCCAGAAGTTAAGAGATATATCAAGGTGCCGTAGACAGTTTTAATGACGTGAATTTTAGAAATTTTTATGTACTAAGCACCTCCGCAACTTGTAGAACGCTATTTACCTTTATGTGTTTCTATTTGTTAAATTTCTGGTGCCTTAAATGTCTACACGATTGCTTTTTTTTATATTCTATAAAATGTAGTCTGCAACTATGGGTTGTTGAGTCGCGTGCTAATCACTTTTGCATGAATTTTATGAAAAAAATAATTCTCCTTCAAAAATTTTACGGTCAAAATTTTCTTTAATTTTCTTAATTAATGTGCCTTATGTTTCAAATTAAATCTGAGAATGCTGAATTTATTAGAATTTGCTGTAGATATCACGTGGAAAATTTTGTAGCAGAATCTTCAAAGGCAGGTATTTAACGAGTAATTTTCAGTCTCTTTATTCGGGAAGGTTAGACTAGAAAGATGATGCTTGGTGATATAAATTTGTCGGTAATCGATATATTTACACCTGTGTTGATAATCGTTTTGAGTAGAAAAATATGAAATGTGAAAACATTACAGTTTTTTTAACCATGTCTGCTCCCAACTTGGATCATAGGGACTCCTCATTGAGTTTATCTCAACATATGTTTTTCTACGAGAGCTGTTTCTTACTCAGTTGCTCAACCTTTCTTTTTTCGAAGATAGTAGGGATGGAAAGGTTACGAGGACTAGGTCGGACTAGTGATTAGCTAATCGCTGTGACTATGCGTCGCTCTTTGGGATAGGAAAGGTGGAAAGGGATTTTCAACAACACAAACACCCATGCCTTTGAACAGATTTGTCGACTGAAAAAATCCGCTCGTACCGGGAATCCCGGGCGGTCCGGCACGCAAGCCAACAACGTTGACACTGCGCCACGGACCGAACTAGGACCGGACATTACAGATAGTCACATCTAAACAAATACATTGTATCGATAGAAAAATGTGTGTAAAAATCCATTTCGGGATTCGAACTTCTGATAGCGAAGTGGCTTCTTGTTAGTACGCAATTGGATATTATATAATATACAGTCTAGCCAGGATCAGAACATAGCTAATAGGTCAAGTCTGTATTGTTTTATGTATATCTGTTTGATGGAGATTTAAGTTATAATGCAAAAAAAAAATCCAGTCTCCTCCGTCTCTAAGTTTATTGTTTTTTTTCCGAAGTTGCATTCCCTTCTCATCGCTGCTGACAAGTGGGTGCGATCGCTACAGTTCAAGAAGCCAGCTTACTTTTTCGTCTCTACTTATGGAGAATCATTGAGAAGAATGGCTCTCGGTCTATAACGATTCTCTGATGCCTCGTCATAATTCTGCAGGCAAGAGATCGTTGGGTTACAGCGATGCCCCAGTGCCTCATGAAGTCTGTCATAACGAATACGCTTTATCATTTTCACTGAATAAGGATTTCAAAATTGAATAAAAAAAATATTACGAATAAGCAATAATTTCCAGATTTTATGGCTCGTATTTTTTTGTTTGAATTCAAGAAAGGTGTACAATCTCTGTCTACAAACATCATTATAGGTCGTATAAAAATACAACTCGGCAACAAGCTTCGGAATGAGCTCGGATATTATTTTTATTTCCTATGTTTATACGTTAAACTTTGTAATTCATACAATCATTATTTATAAAGGAGCGGTAACATTGTATTAAATGAAATGACACACAAACAAGAAATTAAATAACACAACCGTATAAAATAGACATAAAAATCTAACAGCATCATTGTAGTGTAAGTCCAAGCAAAACAAACGAAAACCATTAATAACAAAATAAGTGAGATTTGTTGGAATTAGCATTTGAGAAAAACATAGTATGACTTGATACATGGTAATAAAAGATGTGAAATACGAACTTCACTGTAGTTTAGCTAGACCAGACCGGTTATTTCGACAAATCAGATCAATATTAGTTGAAAAATATTCTAAAAACTACCACTTTTTCATATTAAAAATCTTGGAATCTTTATTATATCCAGGGCTGTGGAGTTGGTAAAAAAAAGTCCGACTCTGACTCAAGCATTTACCAAAACCACGACTCCGACTCCGACATTGACCAAAAACATGACTCCGACTCCGACTAAAAAAGGTTAATATCGTCACTTTTTTCCTTAAATTTCCTATTAATGTGTATTCAATTAAATATCAACCCTATCAATGCGGCCAAAAGCCAAATTTGACATATTAAATGCAAAAATAAAAAGTTCAAACTTTTCAAAATTTGACTACGGCCAAAACGCCGCGACGACTCCGACTCCGGCAAAAAAGCTCTGACTCCACGACTCGGACTCCGACTCCGACTTCCTGATTATATCCAATAGTATCATTCATGGTAAAGAGGCGACTGAATTTATTTTACAATTATTTTAATAATAACAGTATATTTAGTGTTACATGATTTAAGCATATATAAAAAAATTTGTTCCTTTTCAAAAATACAGGATCTTTCAACAGGGATATGCGAAATTTGTTTGGTTATAGCAGCTATGTTGTTAAAGTGAAATTTGTCAATTTTCTAGTAGTGTACGGCAAATCAACATGGATGGTTATAGCGTTGAATAACGTGTTCAAATCATCAAAATGAATGATCAAAGTCACTGCTCGGTTCTAGAAACGTTCTGAGTAATAAGTCTTTTTTTTATCCTCGCCACAACCATCCTGCCGAAATCATTGTGTGGATATCTCACATATGACTTGTTTTATTGACATTTTAAAATCGAGCGTCCTCATGCTGATATTCCAGTGTTTCCCAACTAAATCGATATTTATTTCTTTATAATTTCGCATAAATATGTACTACTTTTTTAATATAATTATTACGCTTAATATAAAACTAGCAACACACTCGATATTCATATGTGTAAAACAAAAGTGGTACTTATTTATAAAGTTATTAAGTTGTCAGTTTTTGAAAAAATTATAAGCGCAAACATTTGAATTTCAAATGTTTGCGTTTATAATCGAAAAAAAAACCAACGATAAATTATTCTTATTCAGCAAAAAATGATTAAATAAAACGGAAACTTTATTCATAATCCTGTTAAAACAAACTTTGGTAGACTTGTCACCCAAAAGCTCGTTTTGGTGAAATACTAATAAATTCTCTTCAATTTGAGTCAGAATTTATTATACTCGTTTCAAGTTAAAGATTACCTCTAAAAACATTTATTTCACGACATGTTTACTAATCAAGACTGTATTTTGATAGATAAATTGGGTCCTTAGTGAGACGGCTACACATTTGATAACACACCAACAGGGGCGCACTAGTAACATTATTCGCCCGTGCCTTTTTGTTTATTTTTATTCGACGTTCGCTCCTTGAATGCAAATGAAATTACATTTCTTTTTCTTGCTTTAAGAGAATTACCGCACGAGGCGTGAGAAATCGCCGGAAAAATCAGTATAATATATATTTTTAAGTGGCGAACGATTAATGGCGGCGGAGGTTAGAACATGCGGAAAATCTCATTTTATTCAGGGAATCGCTGCATTAGCTTTGCTTTTTTCAATTATATATTTTCTTTATAAAAAAAAAACAGCATCCAATTCAAGTATTTGGTCAGCAATCTTATATATAAAACCGAAACGGCGTATGTATGTCTGTGGGTCTGTAATTTCCTTTTGCATTGTTGGTCATTAAGTTGCCATAAAAACGAATATGAAAGAAAATATGTTTGAATTTTTATCGGCAAAGACATTTAGTCAAAATGTAATAAATTAGTATTCTACTGAACTTTTCCCGGCTTTATTATTAATAATAATGTTTATTATTTACGTGAAGGTATTATTTGACATTTCCTTGACAGCAGATTAGATTTTTTCCTTGAATTGGGACATTTTAATAGTCATCAAATTAAATAAAGTTTGTGATTTTATTTTAATTCTATTTTGGATGTTAGATTTTGTGATATAATTATGTCGAATGATATAACATTAAATAATTATTGGTCGCTTAGTCCGAGCGACGCCGGGTAGCAATACTAGTTTATAATAAAACTTAACATAGGCAAGTGGAAAATTTTTATATGCGGGTTTCTATAGCGTTTGCGGCAGTCCTCATCTAAAGCGCTCCCCCATAGAGCGTCGTTTTCTATAAAAAGCAAATTTTTCAATTTAAAATTACTTACTTTGTAAATATTTAATACAATACATAAATATCTACATTGAAAAAATCATTCAGTAGTTTTTACCTTAGCGTTTTTTACATCTCCGGTCTCCGGTTCAGCGTTATAGAAGGGTTGACGTATTGAATCAACAGAGGTTGTATATACGTAGTTAGTGGTGTACGGACATCCCAATTTTTCTGGTATTTCTGGCAACTATGTTAGCTTTCAGTGTAGGGCGTATATATTTATCATGAGAATTAAAAAAAAAGTATTTACCGAGAACTAGTTGTTATTCCAGCTCTAAAAGTAACTTTCTCCAGTGATTTGGTCAAAATACATAAGTATAGAATTAGGGTAGTGCTTGTTGCTATATTATCCTTCGCTTTAGTTTGAAATTCAGTACACGTCAAGGTTTGAACACACCGAACAAATAAACATATATGCCTTTTGATTATCAAATCTATTCATTGATTGAAAAATTAGCATGTGAGTCTGAATCCTCGATATCCCAACTGTGTAGAAAGTAATTTCAATTGCATAACCACTCAGGTACGGCGATAAATAAATATGTCGTTGGGTAATAATATAAAAACGCCTATGACAGTGCGGACCTGTATAAACCACACATAATACGGATTTATGAAGTAGGTAAACCGACGTTAGTGACATTTAAAATAATTTCATCAGTGTGTCAGAAAATCTCTACAAAATAAATGTTTCACCGAGAATATTTTGAGACGAGTCTTTGGCATAATAATAGTTAACTTGTCACACAATGAATCCGACACATTATGTTTGAATTAAATTAGACTATCTAGTGTAAACACTAGATAGTTTTATTGCGACACTGATAGAAGTGATTTTAATTATGGTGGAAATTTATTTATGCTCTTTTCAGTGATGTGAAAATATATGTAGCGAAAGGCTTAGGACCGTAATTATATAAAGGAAGTTAACTCGGTAATCAAGGTGTCACATAAAGGTCTCGCAAAATTATAACTGAATTTCGGCAAATAATACTTGTTTGCGGTTTTGAGCGACAAATTGAAATGGAAATTGTACTGTGATGTATCCATTATCACAAATATTGCATTTGAATAGTATTTTATCTACCATTACGGTACGCAAGTTCTAAATGTCTAAAACAAACAAAAAATTGTACTTTTTAAAACTCTGATAAAAAAAAGTTCAGTGTGCCACTTCAATGGCTGATTCAAAAAATCGGTTCTCTGAGCCGAAACCGAAACATTCAGTTATTTGATTACAAGTTACACTATTCCACTCGCAAGTAAATGACTATTTTACTGCTTAATGTTAGTTGTTTTTAAATCAGTTTTTTGAATGTTTTATGGTCACAAAAGCAGTGAATGAATCGAAATTCTATAATGACTACAGAAGCTACTAGATATTGAAATACGACTTGATCAATCTTATCGTTTATATATTATGATAAATATGTGCATTTATGATTTCACTAAAATTGGAGAACATGGCTGCTACATGGTGCCTCCAAAATTCTCTGTGACCCGCCAACCTCCTTGCTTCATAACAGGTTATTTTGGTGTCCCGTAGCTCTGCTGAAAACATCGTATGGATAGTCATCAGCGGTCTTCAAGGCTTACTGAATCCATCCGTTTGATTGTAAGACAGGCAGGATTCAGGTATCCACAGTACATGTCCAAACCAAGCCTATCGTAGCCTTTTTATTTTGGGCGTAATAAAGGACTGGTTTGTCCGCTCTCTTACCTCTGAGCTCCTGACAAAGTCAAAACACCGTACTCCTAATATTTTCCACATGCATCTGTTTTAGAAGCACAGTATACGGTTACGCTGTGATTTTGCTATGTGCCATGACTCGCAACTGTAAATCAGCACAGTCAGTATGCATGCATTGAACAACTGGCACTTGGTTCTGGCCGAGTAAAACCATGAGTCCCAGACTTTCCACATGGGATCGAAAATTGCTCCAGCTAACTCTAATCGGATCGCGAGCTCTTTTAACGGATTGCCATCTCCCGTGATATGTTTACCCTCAGGTAATTGAAACCGTCGACTCTCGTAATATTGATAGTTTTATTTCGTATTTTAAAAATTATTTCCGAATTCAAGTAATTTTGAGCTGGTTATCGTTTTTACTAAAAATATTTCCATACACCATTGATCACATTATTGAAATTTCCCGACAGTATAAAAACTTTTTAGCCTTTCTGATTGAAAATTGTTTTATTCAGGCATACCACCCGTATTAAGGCAGTGATAATCAAGGATCAGAAGCTGTCATGTTTTATATCGTTAGATCTATGACCTTTTCAATTTTATTCATGGAATGGAATAATATTATTCATAATATTGTCGCTTCGGATCTCCAAGTGTTGTACACGCTATAATTGAATTGAATATTCAACAGGTGTGTATGTATGTATGCCACTCTGGACCCCGGCGCCGAGGTGTTGAGTTCATTTTTTTCGTATTAACACCTTCAATCCCACATGATTGATGATGATTGTCACCAAAATTGATCTGATTCATCGATACTTGTCATATTTCATCAATTAAGATTGTAAATTCAACATTGTTCTTTTTTTAAAGGATGGTGTAACGACATTTTATGATACTGTGAATTATACTGCTGTTTTGTTTTAAATATTTAACTACAGGTAATTGTTTAGATTTCCGCAGTGTTATTGTATAAAAAATAATAATACGATTACGTTTACAATTTTTTAAGTGCTTTAGCACTAACTAAGAATATTCACCAGTTCAATTGCTATATTCATTAATGAAGGAGCAAAACAACTATAAAGTTTCCAAAATAATGTGTAGATATAATTATTTTTAAACGAAGAAATGTAATTGTTTATCAGTTGATTTCTGAATAATTTCTGAATTAAGCTCATTAGTTGTAGATCTGCTATATGTCGTTTTTTTATTT
Organism: Himalopsyche kuldschensis; assembly: GCA_028554975.1. NCBI lineage: Eukaryota > Metazoa > Arthropoda > Insecta > Trichoptera > Rhyacophilidae > Himalopsyche > Himalopsyche kuldschensis. The sequence continues at coordinate 4,116,889 of JAHFWI010000036.1, forward strand.
TCATTCAGAATGGACGGAAAAGCACATTCAAGACGATGCATAGACTCAGATTCCGATTAACTATTCTCCTGTCCCAAAGAAGAAAGCAGTGTCTCACAAAATTTATGAAATACAGTTATGAATGACATTTGCTTGATATTAAAAAGCTTTGCTTGGAATGGAAGACAAACGTAATGTGATTTAAAGATATGTGTTGATCGAATCTTGGCTAAAATCAAATAGGTATAATTTTATATTCAGCTCCGGAAAAATTGTTTTTATCGAACTTCAATATTTACAAAATACTGTCCAAGTTGTCTAATTAGAGTAATATTATGCTTGGTTTGTTGTTTTGGAGAAACGAAGATGTATTTGATTATTCAAAAATAAAAGTCATATTTTTTAACGCGTAATTTATTCCACACATGTTGGAAAGTGGCATGTGTGTTTGTATAATTTGACAAATCATTGTTAATAGAATAAACTATTCTATATTTAAATTGTTAACTCTTTAAAATATTACATAATACAAGACTTGGAAGTGTAAACGACAGAGATTGACGTGTGCTAGACTTAATATTATTCAGATATTATCTTCTCTTACTTAAATAATCACTAGACATGAATTAAAATTTTGATTATGCATCGATTATAATCACAAGTTAGTTTGGATTATCACCCGGACGAATCAAGCGAACTTCAATCTAAAATAATGACATAAATTAGTGGAACCGGTTTTTGGCCTTGAGGGTTTGATTTGATGAGCTTAACTAGTAGCATACGCGGGATTCAACGGGTAACTCGATTTATTTTTTTGATTTATAATATTGCACACTTTTTTAGTGACCAGGTGCCAAATCAAATAAGAATATTGACACGGAGTAGATGTTTATTTAACTTTGGAGATGGTTTTAAACCTTACAACAGCCCAAGATTTTAATAAATTTATAAAAAAATCACTAGGAAAAATATGTTAAACAACCACTTCTATACATATAATATAAGAGGCATCAATCAAAGCCAGTCAAAATACTTTTTCCTATTCAATTTCGCGAATATCTACACAAAAGTTTGGGTTGTCACAACACTATCCTTTGTCAAAAAACATTTATTCACTCTTTACAGATTCAATACCAATAATTGAAAAATCTTATTTACATTGCAAATAAATGATTGAGTAATAAACTGACATGCGTCATGGCATCTTACGCGTCGCGAATTAACAAACGTGGATATGAGTTACTGTAATGAAATGCAGCGACCCTGGTTTTGGCTCGAGAGAAATCCCTTTATTCCAGCGATATAAGAGATAATGTTTTTTTATAATTTGGGCTTATCCAGATATGGCATTGAGAGTATTTAAATTGAAAAAAAACTTACTAAGTATATAAAGCTCTTTACTTGATTTTGATTGCGTTATAGAAAGATGTCGTGAAACATTGGGGTGACCTATCTGCATTTTTCTTAAAAACTGTATCGACAAAAGTGATTCATCTACAAATGAAAATAAAAATATTGCTCGGTTTGTTCAAACAGGAAGCGAATCGAATAAAGACGGCATTAAAAACATTGCATACAAAAAGTTACATTCGGCAGTAAGCTGAAGATTTTTTATTTGCCATGATACCTCCCACATTGTTTTTAATAATATGTGACATACGACGTTCACATCCGCGATCGATTGTTTTAATCGAGTGGTAAAATGCCTTGTAATTTATTTGTCGGTAATTCAATGACAGCCTGTAAAATATTTATGTGAAATTGGACCCGCATGGATCAGTTTCTGAATCAATAAATAACGCTTCATTTGCGATCAGAAAAGCGGAAAATTATTTCGGCTTTTTTCATAAAATATTTCTACCGATATTAAAAACAATCAAACGTCGAATGCTTAAATTCAATTGGTTCCAATCGACGCAAAGAAGTGCTTGAAATTATTAAATTTATCAAACTAATCGTTTTTTTGTCGTAAATAAAAAAAAGTTAATGTTTTCCATCCAATTTGTTTTCGGTCGAACACTTAACTGCCAATAATCCTGAAGTCATGATGCTTTTGTAAGCTTCTTCAAAACATGTAAAACTATTTCAAAGCTTTGCAATAAGTACTGATATCAAATTTTATAATAATTAATTAGAACAGCACAATCATAGTCTTTGCTTTCTTTAACCCTTATACATATGTAGGTGCAAAGGCAGATATTGGTTTATAAAAGGGTCTTTTTATAAGGACGCTTAGTTTTGAAATGTAAATAAAACAAGTTGTTTGTCAGATTTCGACTAAATTTTAATTTCATTTGTAAGTATATTTTACGGCATTAAATATGGAATATAGCATCAAATGTCTGCCAATATCCATTCATTATAAAATAGGCCATGTCGCTAAAGTTGACTTTTTTGACAAATTTGGGTAAACTTCCAACTGCTCCAGAACGTTGTCTGTGGTCGTTTACCTGAAGTTCCTTGGTTAGTTGGATTTTATACGGGTGCAGACATAAGGCCCGATTCAAAATTCGCCAAGTTGAAGTCGCAGAAAAGCCAAGTTCTTGTGAACAACGAGAAATAAGCTGCCTTGGGTTTTCCTGTACACTTTCACACACAGCAGCAATGTTTTCACCAGATATTGTATTTTGATGACGTACAGGTAGGTGTTGGCCGATTATTTACCAAACTGGTTGACTCAAATTTGGCCACCAAACAATGAATAATCTACTCAGCAGGACAAAGTAACAAATTTTGAGCGTCCCTATTGAAATACCCTATATATTAACCAGTCGTGTAAGGTAAAAATATCCAATAACACCAATAGTAAAATTAATATTACTATCTCAATGCGTTGTCGATAATATTCTTTCGTTAGTAAATTTGTCAAAGGGCGGAAAGTTTGCGTTGTTCCCCGAAAATCAACTTCTTTATCCGCTAGGTATTAAATTATCTATTGCCCGTTTGTGCGCCCAACTAGGAGGTTTGAAGCAAAGTGCTGTATTTGGACCTGAATGATGAGATCTGTTTTGATATTTTTGTGAAAAAGTATTTTTATAATCATTTAATATACAATTACACATAGATTAATAAAAAATCGAATACATTATCAGTCTGTTGTACTCTCTGCAAAATTGTATCGTCACGTTTTAATGGCAATCTCTCAAACTTCAATATCGCAGAGTTTAAACAAAAAAAAAGGTCAATACATAATAACCAACGAAACTATTGATGTTTCTGACAAATTATGAATATTTTTTTTCTTCACCACGTCCGCTCCCAACATGGAGCATCTGGACTCCTCACGGAGTTTATCTCAACATATGTTTTTTTACGAGAACTGCTTGTTACTCGACCTCTCTTTTTCAAAGAGAGTAGGGATCGAAAGGATACGAAGACTAGGTTAGGACTAGTGATTAGCTAATCGCTGTCACAATGCGACGTTCTTTGGGATCGGAAAGGTGGGTAGTGATTTAACAACACAAATACCCATTGCCTCTGAGCACAATCGATTTATCGACTGAAAACATTGCTCATACCGGGAATCTAACCCGGGCGGTTCAACACGGTAACCAACAACGGTACTGGTTTTTAAAACTGAACTTTCGAAATTTCTGGTTTCGAAATTTAAAAATTATATTTTCTTTCTGTCTGATAATATTTTGATCAGTAATAAGATTCAAACTAAGCTATATTAATTTTGCTACCGTGGAATTATTTTTTAACGACGACACCTCGTATGGCTTCCGATTATTTCAGCGGAATCCAATATTCTGTCAAGCACGTAACTTCGTCGATGTAAACATGTTTACTTGTTGTAAAATTTCATCAAACTAACGAATAAATGCCATGTTCTACTACAAACAAATCCTAATTATTTTTTACTAAAACTATTTTGAAAATAGATAGATAGAAAATAGATTTTTGTTATATACTGGTCAACCTTTGCCCTAATGCCTCTGCCATGTACACACATCGATTAGATAGTTGATTAGTCAGAAAACACAAAAAAATTAAATTGGGGTAGAATATGCAGTTACATGTAAAATGTTGCATTTTATCTGCCCCCCTCATCAGATTACTCAAACATGGTAGTACCGATAAAACTCTGAAAAAAATTGATCAACTTACAAAGAATTATCACCATAAACTTTGCACGGTGATGGGACATCGTTTTCAGAAAAGGTAAGCGTTCTTGATTATATCTATGACCATTTTAATATTGTTTTTCTTAAGTTAGGTTTAGAGTTAAGTTGGAGATGTCTAACTAATAAACTGGACGATCGATATAAATATAGATATATACATTTGGCGTATGAATCTAAATTATAGAAAACTATTTTGTTTTACAGCTAATGCCAAAGGCGTCGGATAATTTGAAAATTTATAGAGTAAACTCAACGATGACTCGAGATTAATAAGACGAGAAAGTAAATTTCAAACATCTAAAATCAATATCTTAAAATATAAATATTATAGTTTAACAAAATGTACAAAAAAGGAGTTACATTTTATTTCAAATAAAGAATATAATTAATTGAGTATGACCATTATGAAAACGTGATACTGCATGTCAGTTGACAATTATTATTACCATCTGATAAAGAAATCAGAAAATTGTTAATTATCAACAGCACAAGATCTCAAATGTAAAACTGTAAAAACAAATAAGTTGATATTGACATTGCTACGATACACATCTAATCGATAAGGTAAAGCTCTTATCTGTAGACCACAGTTTACGTGTGTTATATATGTATATTATTGTTGCAGTGTTACCAGAGCAAGATATTTCAATTTACCATTCAAAGAATAGTCAGGTCATCTTTTTGTATTCCTCATTCAATTTGAAAGTTCGTCAAGGTAAATAAGCTGTTAAAAAGTGTTGTTTTTAGCGTACCGAATATCTTCGTGTAATACAATAGACTATTAAACTCAGTATGCGAGCTTCTCTTGAACAAAATTGCGTGAGAAAAGTGGCCGTATAATATACGAAACGACGGTTTTTATGACCGCAAAATCGAACTTCTCTGATGCAGGGAAGCGGCTAAAGTGCACCCTGCAGCGGCCAGTCTCTGCAGCCCGCATCGTCGTGGTAATTTAATAACACTTATCATTTTTCACTTCACTGAAATCTTCGCTCTGAACTTCGCTTTGTAATTAAGATGTTGGTACTGCTGGTCAGTTGAGTTTGCTTAAGTCATTATTGATGTCATGAGTTGTAGAACAAAGCAATCAGAAGAAACCTTTCGTTGGGTTATGATGGCATTTTGATGTCTATTTTCTTTTCTTATGAATATACGGACTGAATTATTCAATTCGGATGCGAATTATGATAGGTGGTTCAAGTCATATTCCACCTTCAGCAGTATACTCGTAAACCTATTTTTGTGCGGAAGATGGGTGTCGCAGAAAACACAACTGCACAAAAAAGATTTGAATTTACATGGAAATATAGCATGTACAAAGACGCACGTGTCAATGTCACATTGTAATAAACAGGTGAAACACTGGATTTTTCACGTACGGTGTGTAGACAACGCGCTGTTAATTACGTTAGCAACGTATGTACGTTTATTTCGTCCCAAAAATATATTGAAAAAAGTAAAAAATTACATTAAAAAAATCGCACAAAATGAGGTTTGGGTGTATAGCTAAATAGATTTTGCATGATATTGATATTGCATTTGTGAGCTATCCGAGTGTTAACTTACCTCGGTGAAAAGGCAGTTTATTTGAAATAAATAGAATACCACTGTATTGTATTGTTTTAAATGCAAATGTATTTTTAAAGAATTAGACTTTATCAACGTATGTACATGAACGTGAAAAGATGAATTTGGCACGTGTGGCTAGTTTTTTTTATTCATGTTGTTTGTGCGGCATACAAGTTAAAACAGATTTTGAGCCGCACCGAACATTTTTATATAGTGATGATATTTCTAATAAAAATTTTACAAAAACAACAAATGATATTTTATGGATTTTTTTTTCTATTCTTTTTTATACGATTCTGAGAGTATTTTAACTGGCTTTTTCAATGTTATGCGGATTTAAGTCGAGTCTTTTTTATGCGGTTTCTCATGGAACACATTTAACGCATACAAAGAGGATCTACTGTATTAATAAATAGTGAATTTATTGCTCTTAGATGGATAAGATGGGCCATTCATTGATAAGTAAAATCAAATAAGCAAGACCGGACTATCCAAACGTCTGTATTTCAAAGCGCAATGTGACGTACATCCGGTCTCTATAGATTAGTGAAAACTCCTTGGGGTTTCGTCCTTCTCGGTAAGGTGGTTATGGCTTCCAATATCAAAATAGATACCTTAACATGTTGAGATATTAATTTGTATCCAGAGACGTTGGCGGTTGAACTGTTTTAATTACTTTTTACCATCCCTTGTTCGAGTAAACAAAATTTATTAGCTTATGATTAAGGCTTTTATTTTGACCCACTATTTAAAGAGAGGTTAGGTTAGGTTAGAATAAGCTAGATTAGATAAAAATACCGAATTTTAGTGATATTAAAATATTTGAATAAATATTTTTTTTTGTAATGCTTTCACATATATTTTGTGAAGTTCAGGACCGGTTTTACTGTTCGCAAACATGTTGAACTGATCAAATACTGCAACAAACAAACAAGGCCTTATATAAACAATTGTAATATGATCATGAATTGACAGATACTTATAGATAAATGAAATCAAATTGTCAATCGTAAAAATGTTTTTGGAATTCAAAAATCTTGAATAATAAATGCTGGATTAATTTATGATTCTCGATAAGTGTATAATGTGTGATAGAAGTACAATAAAAACGTGTTTTATTTGCTTAATTGAAATGCTGTAAAATTGACAGCTCCAACAACTTCAAAAGCGTATCGATATATGTATGTTGGCAATGGTAAGCTGTCATATTTATTCTTGTATTTCCTGTACTATAGATTTTTCAATAGACGATCGAAATTTGTGAGGTTTTAGGAGCCATGTTTTTAAAGTGACATCTGTCAAATTTGTTGGCAAATGTTTAGTAGTGGACGGCAAATCACTATGAAAGGTAATTAGGCGTATTTTAAGTCGACAATTGGGTATGCACCTGTTTATTGCTCACCAAACGTCATCTTATATCCACTAGCAACAAATGCATCTCAAGAAAGTCACCGTTTGCTGTGGATGGTTGGCCTGGCGGAATCATCGGTCCGTACTTCTTCCGAAACGAAATTGGCATTGCCATAACCGTCAACAGCGAGCGCCACATATCAATGATAAGCAACTTCATGTCGCCTAAACTGAATGTTATGAATACCGATAACATTTGGTTCCACACAGCACATGCCACGATGGACATTGTACACGAGCAAGTGTCCTTTTGAAAGACCTAAATAATATATATTCACAATAAAAACAAGTGCATTCTATAATTGCATTTAATTAAAAAAAAACTGTTCGAACACGTTCCGAAATATTCAGTTCAAATGTATTAAAAGATAAAATGAGATTTGATTACATTTTCGACGATTCGTAATAATTAACACTGAGCTCGATCCACGATAATATGCAGTTATCAAAACAATACTGGAATCGTGTCCAGTTTAAGTACAGACTGCGTTGGTGTAATGTCTTTATTAAATAAGAGTAAATTAGATAAAAATATCACGTATTGTATGACGGAAAGCGGCGAGAGAGCGAGGACAGTAGCAAGTGGCATAAGGCACGTCTCGCAGGCCCCCCCGCACTGACGGACGGAACGTGCAAGATTTAATTAAAACGAGAAAAGGTATTGAGTACTAAAACACTAAATCTTTTCCAATACACTTTACTTTTTATACGTTCATGAAAACGGATGGATCTCCAACTTAAAACAGTATCGCTTTAGAGTTCGAAATTCTAGTAACTAACCTTACGATACGAATGACCTTTTATAATAATATTTTTGCTTTTATTGTATTATTTATGTTTGTGTTGTATCCAGGGCTGTGAAGTCGTTATAAAATGCCCGACTCCGACTAAAAAAGTTTAATTTTGAATCTTTTTTGTACTATCTCTCATATTGATGTGTATATTAAATATCAACCAACCAATCCGGCCAATAGCCGAATTTGACATGTAAGATGCATAAATAAAAAGTGCAAACTTTTAAAAGTTTTTCACGACTCCAACTCCGGCAAAAACACCGCGACGACTCCGACTCCGCAGCCGGGTGTATCACTGAATCTCTTGGGTGTAGATATACTATAATAATAATTAATTGCATTCCAAAGTAAGTAGATTTTTAAATAAATTCATTGGACTTTTTTCAAACCACATGCGCTCCCCATGTCTGACATTTGGACTCCTAATAGAGCTTATTTAGATACAAGTTTTTCTACAATGACTGCTTCCTCCTCATTTTTTACCTCATCTATCTATCTATATTCTCAAATATATATGTATTTTCTTATATATATATTTAAAGCTTCATAACATTTCAAAATAGCCATTTTTGTTTAAAATTTAAGAACGAATAATGATTAAAATATGTACTTTAAAACCATACAAAAGCTTGTAGGGTTTTTTTACTTCCACAAAGTTACCGCTGAATCTATCAAAAGTATACCAAAGCTTTTGCAGAGCGATATTGTGCAAAGTTCGTCTGATCATGTGTTTCTTATTAGTCTCTTGTAGTTTTTACATAAAGAATGAAAACAATTCAAGTATAAAAAAACACATTCTTTTCTACTACTTCCACTTGTAATTAAAAAAGATCAGGATTCGTATCACTGATCGCGAGCATTATCAACTGATTGTAAAATAATGTAATAAATCAAATTTTTCAAATATTCAAGCCACTCGAGATGAACTACAACACAATTTCGAGTCACCCGAGAACAACTCAAAGAGAAAGTAAATAAAAGACACATCACAAAGTGTCAAGGTCTCATACATCATATTGAAAAATAGTATTAAAAAAAAAATGTCGATCTCTTCAGAAATTCAACTCGTAATCTAACAATCGCTAAATAAAACTTTGAAAGGTAAGAAAGCAATGTCGCCAATATAATCATTCGTTTTATATTATATAATATTATTAGGTTTATAACGACCATTTTAAATGAAACAGTTTAATATAGATGGGAGACAATGAATTGAAGGGTCTACGGCTGAAAATGTAGAGTGATAGTAATTTATATCAAAGTTTATATTAATTGTTGCAATTAAAGTATTATAAATGTCGCGCGAAATTTTCGCATTTACCTAAGATGCTATCGAAACTTGAATAGAAGTTCAGTGATGTATGGCCGGTTAATAAATCTCTTACGGAGTTTAATAATGTCTGATAGGTTTGGTGGATTATTTGTTTGCACAAGTGAGATCTCAAAGAAAGGCTGTGTGAGAGAGAGTTCAACTCAAACAGTCGAGGTAATTAATACTGTTTAATGTAAGAAAATAGATGAGGTGGAGGCTTGATCTTTTGTGCATCGCTTCTGGAAATTTCCTCTACTAAAAGGACTGAACTTTGATATATTGACTTTTTCGTATCGTTAATTCATGATTTTCTCTTAGTTGTTTGCATTCTTCTTCTAAGATTGCATCGCAGCCAAGTCAAGCTTTAAGCCATCTCCTCTGCCACCTTCCGAATGAACCAGTTTCATGTGTTCCACTATAAGTCAAATATGCTAAGTAAGTCTTCAACACTTCTTGGATGGTATTCGCTGTCTTTCAATAAGCATCCGTTTAAACTATGTAGCTTAAAGGTAAATCGTTTGTTTTTCAAGTTGTAAAACTTCAAATTAAAAAAAGACCTTTTCCATAACGACAGACATAAAGTTGAAGTGGTAATGTTTTTTTAGATGTACTGTCAACGGTATATTTAAAGAGCTCGTGTTTTTAATCAATCTTTAGTTTGTATGGTCACATTATTATATCGTAGTAACTAGTATACACAATTCTCTTAAAGATGTGACTTCAAATTTATAAAATCTATAGAAATTCAAGTTGTAATTCGTCGAGAGCGATCGTGATATTGACGATTGTATCCTCCTCTGTTATGGTAAAAATCTGATAAAAAAGCAATAATGGTATTATTGATTATGAACAGAAACAATTATAACCAGAAGTGGTAAAATATCATAAACTTTACTTCCCGTTCCTCTTTAATTAAAAATTGTTTCAGTAATAACAATTCAGTTATATTTTTAAACTTAAAATCGTGAATTAATGAATATATTCATTTGTAAACAATATTTGTAGTCAATATTGACGAATGATTTAATGAAGTAGATTTTTATGATAACTAATATTTTGTTAATAATTGTGAAATATTATTTATTTCGCATTCGGAAAACCATTTTGTTTTATCATAATTAAAAATAATAAAACGTGTATCTCATTTAAATCGAAATATTCTTTAACTATTATTCCGTTATGAATATTCAAGTCATTAATATGCAGAGAGCAAAATTACAAGGAAATGCCAAGTATGAACCAATGATCGATATAACGGCGCCAAGTAAACTCTGATTTAAAATTAAATGGAATAACGGCAAAAACTGGCATTTATTATGTGTCGCTTGGAGTAGTACAGGGTACAAATAAAACGTTCCATTACATTATAATTCTAGTATACGGAGCTTTTTAGTACCGGACCCATATATAGATACGGAACATGCTTGATGGAATTTCAATCGTTTGAATTGTGATATTTACATGAGCTTTGTCGTTAACGACCCAGGATTCGCCTTTTTTAGCCATTTGAAGTGTACAAATGAACTTAAACCGAGTCATTCAAGATAAAAACTTCATTCGACAAAAGAATGCAGTTAGACCGATTGGCTAACCACTAGTCCTATTTTGGTATTTTTGTAAAACCATTTTGGGAGCTGACTCTCAGTTTAAATCATATGGACTCGTCACAGAGTTTATCTCGACACTTTTTACTGTACGAGAACTACTTGTAACCCAGTTGTTAAGCCTCTCTTTTGTGAGGAGTAGAGATTGAAAGGATACGCGACTATGACAGGACTAGTGGTCAGCTAATCGCTCCCGCTGCGCGCCGCTTTTTGGGATCGGAGAGGTGAGGGCTTAACAACACACACACATTCGGGCTGAATCGATGTATCCAATGAAAAAATCTGCCGAAAAGCGAAACCCGGGTCGTTAGCGACAAAACTCATGGAAAAGTACAAAATTCAAACAATTCAAATTTGATATTGAAATTCCTTCAAGCACCCTCAGTCGAAATACTTAATTATAAAGTACATACATATATTTTCACGTAATTAGCAGCTCGTTATTAACATACCTACTATCGATCCTAATACAGTGTTTCACCTGTTTATTACACATGCGTCCTTCATGAAGTCGTAGATTTTTTGTGCGATTTTCCACGGAACGCTATTACCGCACAAAACAAGGTTTAGTTTTATGTATAATATATTCAATCCAATAATATGTGTCTCTATCAAGAATACATTACCAGAACATTAATCCGAAAGCATGGAACAGAGACGTTACTAATTTAATGTTAACCCGAAATGTATACATAACCCAATACTATGCTAATGAATTTTAATTTGAATGTACACAGAGCTTACGGTTCTGTATTAAAGCTATCGACTCGTAGAATTCCACAAAATTCCAAGCTCTGTGTTTGAACTCATAGTTTGAATAATTTACCAGCGTATGTAATTAGTTATTAAATACTTAGAAGTGTTCCCAAGTAAATATGAAGGCGAATAAGTTCGTCAAGTTTTTGAAAGTATTGTCAAATTCAGTAGCAGTATTATTTCCTTTGTTAGGGTGATTGTGATATTAAGTGCCCCTCTTGTTGCCTCTGACAAAGTCAGTATTTAGCTCAAAGAGGAGCTTTTGTGAGGCTTCTTCAGTTATTCACGTACTTACCCGTCATCTTAGGTGAACTTATTAACATACCTTTGCGCGTGTAGTATAAGGCTTTTAAATGTAAATTATATATTTAAAACAGTGAATGTAAAAAAGACAAATAACATTTTTATATTTTTTACCACTTAGATACTGTAAATAAATGACGTTTCGCACGAGCCCCCTAAGTAAACCAATCAATCTCAAATCTTGTAAGCAAAATAAATCACGAGATCAATTCAGGGTATATGTGTAAAATGTTACATATTTTTACAATATTACATATTTATACAAGATTACATATTTATACAAGATTGCATTTTTATACAAGATTATATATTTATACAATATTTCATATTTATACAATATTACATATTCATAAAATATGTGACTTAAAAATGTAGCGTTTTGTAGACAACGGCGTTCTAGAAAGGTTGCTGTTTGTATACACTTCCAATTAGCCATTTAATATAATCTTGGGTACGTTTTGAGTAACGAGCTCAAACTTCAGGCTCAATAATTATATTTATGGTGTATAATTATTTGAATTCATCTTCAAGGTCGTACATTTTTTCTAGCCTCCATAAACCTGTCCGTCTTACCATCATATTAATTTTTTTTTTTTGTGACACGAACATTCTTTCTGGATCGACCGGTATTTTTTTTTCGAAAACAGACATCATAATCGTCATTTCACAATAGAAATCTTCGTAAGGTACGTGGTTGAATGTAAGGGAATTAGCTTCAGTAACGGAACTCACTTGTTCCATTCCCAGTCAATGTGGTTGAATTTTTTTATTAGTACTGTTGATTTTTGTTCGGAGACATGGATTTTTGAAAATTCACTCCTACACGAGGAGACGAGACCAACTAGTCGTACCCCTACTTTCTTCGAAAAAGATAGCTTGAGCAACTGATTGACAAGCGATTTTCGTAGAAAACTTCTGTTGCTATACACTGCATTAGGAGTCTACATGCTCTACACCAGGGGTTGCCAGACCTTTTTGCCTGCGATCGACTTTCGTTTGAAATTATTGGCGGCGATCGACCAACATTAAAAGTAGTAATTTAAAGCCTATATTAATCTAATTGCCAACCCTTGTTTGTCCCGGGTTTTACCAAGAGATTTTCATCGATAATCGGATAACTACAAGATTTTAGCGTGTTGTCCTTGTCACACGACTTGTCTCGCACACTTCTTGGGACGGGCACCAGAGATTTGTATAGATCAGATAGGCCATCGACGCTTTGGGCACCCCTGCTCTACACTGTGAGTGGACGTGGTAAAATAAAAATTAAATGTAGTAATGCATTCTATAAAAGTGCAAAAAGGCATCGATTTTCTATTCCAAAATGTGCCATGTTATACCGAAACTAAACACATAAAATTTTTGGTTGAAAAAACGGTTGTTACAATATTAATCAAAATGAGACTGGTTTATTACAAATATTAAAAATATGGTTTATTACTTTTCACTATGACGGCATGTTGCCATGAGAACTATTACTCAAAACCGTTAACTACGGTAAACTAAAAGTCATAAAAGACTCGATGAAGTTAAACAATTACAAAATAAATTATAATAATAGTAAAAATAAATATATAGTTGATTTCGTAAGAAATATATTAATTGGTATTTCAAGAGGGTTCTAGGTAAGATTTTATATTGTAGAATGCATATCGTTAACCCTTTATGGGGCAAAGCCCGAAATTGGTTAATATATTAACCACTCGCATTAAGGTCAAAATATTCAAAACCACCCATAATAAAGTCAATATTAGTATCCCAATGCATCGTCGGTAATATTTTTTCGTCCAACGGCGGAAAGTTTGCGTTGCTCCCCAAAAATCAATGTCTTTATCCGCGAGTCTTTAAATTAACTATTGGCCATTTGTGCGCGCAACTAACAGCTTTGGAGCACCGTATTGCATTTGGACCTGAATTATGAAGGCTGTTTAGCGATTTTTTGAAAAAACTATTTTTATAATCATTAAAATACAAATACACATACATTTATAGAAAAATCCCATAAATTATCAGTCTGTTGTAGTCTTAGCAACATTTTATCGTCACATTTTAGTGGAAAAACCTCCAACTTCAATGTCGCACAGTTGACTTAAAATAATTATAAACTGGTCAATATTGACCAATGAAAAAATTTATGTTTCTGACACAATAATATATTTTTTTTTCATTAAATAATTTTTTAAAAGGTTTATAAATATTTTTAAATATCGTCTAAGTTTGTCCTATAAGGGTTAAGTGCACAATATTCTGATTTCAACTTTGATTTTGTGGAAGGCAAATGGCATATGTTCGATGTGTTTCTCTGATGAAAGCGGGGAACGGAAAAAACCTCAATATGTAATAAAATTGAACGATATTCCGAATGGAGGGCCCTCAACCTTTTTTAACGATAACCTATGGCTCTCCGTATTCACGATTCTATCGAAAGCCGATAATTTCAATTAGAATTAATGGCTTCGATATCCTTTGAAAATCACAGCAACGTCGTGTTGTATTCATATTTTTTAACGCAGCTAATAAAGACTATGATGTTTGTATACGTAAATTATCGTCGAATTAAAAAACCATAATTCCCGTCTAATAATACACATAAGGAAATAAAGCATTGTAAACAATTTTGACTCGATTACTAAAAAAGCGTAGCAATAAATTCCACACATATAGCTGATACATTCTTTCGTTTCCCTGGCGTCAAGTGTATTAAGTATTTTTGCTAAGCCTTGAGGCAAATGGTCAAAGTCAGCGTCGTAAATCCTAGTACGTACGGATTCATAAGTTGATAATTAATCAATTAATGGATTTTTGTTTGAAGACACTGAACTCTATGAACTTCACATCCGGTCAGTAGCGACATCAATTAGCTTACCCCTAGTCATGTCCTGGTCGCATCCCTTATATCTTGACTCTCTACGAAAAAAATATTGAGTCAAACTAAGATTTATCCATTGGGAGTCCAAAAAAGAGGGCATACTTAATAACTATGGAGCTTTTAATTGCAGTCTGCTTAAACAATAATTATAAATTCCTACAGATTACGACGATATTATACATGGAAGCAATGGACGAGTTTAACAAGTGCTTTTGTAATATGTATGAGGAATATAATATTATAAGTTACAGTTAAGAATTGAGTACCGAATAACCATTAAAGAAATGTGGATGTATATAAATGTCTTATACGAAGGGTATTGGTATTTCAACAAGATTTTTCTCCACTGATAAGTAAAAGCTTTCGATATTTTATACCGAAACACTTAGACAAGCGTTGAAAATACATGTTAAAATGATTCGAACACCTGCAAAAAAGACGCACACAAAGAAAGAGCTTCTTGCATTTAATATATACATACATTATGTATTGAGACTACCTTAATTCCGGCTCCCTCGTAAATCGAGAAGGAGCCTCCTATCCGACACTCAGGAAGAGGGATTTTGGGGACGGAGTAGGAGAAATATGGAACTCTTAAAAACAAAACACGATCTCAAAGCGTCATTTTGTGGGTGCGTTAGCACCCATTATTTAATCGTTAAAGATTTACACAGACGTTATACAACACACAAATATTACGATAGGCGAAGAAGATATCAGGAATTTTACGCGAATTTAATTCTTAGGGAGAGGATTAGGCGCGTGCATTCTCAATGCAGTCCAATCTCTCACTGCTGTATGAAAACAAACGGTTACTTTAGAAAGAAACAACAATGGCCGTTTCAAAAATCGTTAACACATGCGCCCGCTGATAAGGAGTGATTTATCGCCTTATGAACTTTTTATGAAGCACATGCATTGTCGGGCGTCAAGAGATAAGAGAAATTGAAATAACTCATACATTGCACCGCTATAGATTGCAATATAGATTATTATAAGAATGAATTTATTTTCTGATATCGACTGACTCATCGACTGAGGTGAACAATAGATCGTTCGAGAGAGTTCTGATGACCTACCACATAAGGCGGTGTCAAATCCCCCTACTTCTGATAATCAGCAACTATCTCGGACGTCTTCCTCAATCAATGGTTTCGCAAGCAAAAAAATTACAAAAATATACCAAAAAAAAAAAAATTTTTTTTTTTTTATACAAGTCACAACTACTGTCTGAAGGACCGTGGTACATCAAGTTGAAAGGATACATCCAATTTCAAAGCATAGTTTGAGTATAACATTACTCAAGTTAAATGCCTAAATCACAAGTAAAAACATAATCAAAGCAAAAAAAATCGTATACCAAGTTATAAATCAAAGGAAAACATACATTAATGATCAAATTTCCAAATCCTGACTAAGAATCAAAAGAAGTTAGATTTGAAAACATATTAAAGTATTTTCGTAAATAAAAACACATTTAAAAAATCACATGAATAAACAAAGCATATAAGCGACACAGCGGAGTCGTTAAAAGGAACAATGGGTGCGTTGCTTTCGGTCGGCGCGGTGTCACGTTATCTTGCGCGATAACACAACGTCTTGAACGCGGCGATATCGGCGCGTCGGTTCCTTTTGCTGTTTCAATCATGTCACGGAGGTCTGCAATAAGTCGCGATACAAAGCTATTACGCGAGTGTCGCCTTTGGCTGGTGAGGTTTCGGTGAAGGTCTGTGGTGGCAAGCTAGGTCTCATGCAGGAGATACGACCCTGACTGGACGACTGGATTCCAAATGCTGGTGCCACGGCACCTCTGGTCGCCACGCAAGCTCACGCGATCTAGGGTGAAGTAGGCCCGGCACTGATGGACGTAGATCACTAGGTCTCGCCGTCACTACTCCAGGTTCGAAGGCGGCTGCTGGTCCCCTCGGTCCTTGGCTCCATGATGCCCACTCTTGGGTCATCTCGGTAGGCACGGATGACAACTGTCTTCCGGCCATACCTGTATGGTGGAGACGCCGTCTCCCCAGTCGTCTTCGTGAGTCATCCAGGTTGCTGTATCGTCCTGCATGGCTTAACCCCATGCTATTGTGCTCTCTCACATCCTGGTACACTCCTCGTCACCTACGTGGCTGACTACCCTCGGCATTCGGTAGATATCGCATCAATTTATTTTAGCTGCGCGTTTGGTGGGCGGCACCCTTGACAACGTTGTTTACGAACAACACAAACAAATTTATTATTAATTATTACACGTTATTAAGTAAACACACAAAATACTGCTATTATTACTATCGCTTATCCGTGAAGCACGTGCGAGAATTCGCATTATTAAAAAAACTACATTATTAATATTAATTCTGCGACATACTCATGTCTCAACAAAACACAAATATTATGAATAGACAACTATAGACTCATAATTAATGATTTTCCGCGAAGCACTCGCGATCTTTCGCGTTATCCGCACGATGCACAGATATTTTTTTTTTTCGGAGCACTCGAAATTATTTACGTAATTATTTATAAAACACTAAATTATTATTATTCACAGGGCGCCACTAGGTTATACGGACCTAGACGCTTTGAGACCTCAGAGCATGAAGTGGGCGGGAGTGAGTGCCGATGTTGTCAAACATCGTTAACCCTAGTCGTCGGCAACAATTAAGAATTGACGCCCTAGACGTTAGGGCCAAGTGCTCCACGTTGTACGGGCCAATTGAGATCTTTAGAGCATAAGGGTGGGATAGGCTCCGAGTTGTCAAACTTCGATGGTCCCAAGTCACTGGGTGTCGATCGTGAGCGATGCACTTGACGTTTGGGACCACGCTGCTCCACGTTGGATGTGCCAATTGAGACTACCTTAATTCCGGCTCCCTCGTAAATCGAGAAGGAGCCTCCTATCCGACACTCAGGAAGAGGGATTTTGGGGACGGAGTAGGAGAAATATGGAACTCTTAAAAACAAAACACGATCTCAAAGCGTCATTTTGTGGGTGCGTTAGCACCCATTATTTAATCGTTAAAGATTTACACAGACGTTATACAACACACAAATATTACGATAGGCGAAGAAGATATCAGGAATTTTACGCGAATTTAATTCTTAGGGAGAGGATTAGGCGCGTGCATTCTCAATGCAGTCCAATCTCTCACTGCTGTATGAAAACAAACGGTTACTTTAGAAAGAAACAACAATGGCCGTTTCAAAAATCGTTAACACATGCGCCCGCTGATAAGGAGTGATTTATCGCCTTATGAACTTTTTATGAAGCACATGCATTGTCGGGCGTCAAGAGATAAGAGAAATTGAAATAACTCATACATTGCACCGCTATAGATTGCAATATAGATTATTATAAGAATGAATTTATTTTCTGATATCGACTGACTCATCGACTGAGGTGAACAATAGATCGTTCGAGAGAGTTCTGATGACCTACCACATAAGGCGGTGTCAGTATCTATGACCAAACTGCATATATTTTGCGATTCATTCAGCAATTCTATTGTATGCCATCTTCAAGTGTACGAAACCACAAATCTAGCATTTCCCGCTTCCATAATACAGTATCTTTCGCAATCTTAGTTCTCAGTCAGTATTAATCCTCATTCCCACTCTGTTTCTAAAGAAGCCTTCTTTCCACAGAAAATCATAAAATCCTCGAGGCAATCATTTAATGAAGATGCTCCGTCAATGATATTAAACCATGTCAACTTCCAGTGTATAGATAATGGGCTCCGAATAAAATATTAGCAGTAGAATTTGTTTGACGATAGATTGTTACTCCACCTTTCTTTAAAAAAGGCAAGAAAAGAAGAATTGAGTTACCTAGGTTTGGTTAGCCTGTCCACTTATATTGCACGCTGCATGAAGTGAAGGGATAACGAATACCAATGATAAGCAATACCGAGTTCTTCAAATCAGATAAATGATCTTTTCATTCAGTAGTAGATAAAGAAACCCGATAATCACCATTACAATGCAGAGAGAAATAATGTATACTTAAAAAGCCTAATGTAAGAACAAATTTAATTCACAGTCGAAGTAAAATAATATAATAAAAAAACTATTGACAATTACAAGGGTTTACTGTATTGCGTATACAAAAATAATCATCGTGTTGTAACACGGTGAGAACCAATTTTTACCCAAGTGATTTTCGATTCCTTAGCTCGCCTGAGATTGTTATCTTACTTTAAGAATCACTGCGATCGAAGAATACCTGTTATTTGTATTTTTTTTTCAAAAAATTAACCCGCCATATGGGATGCAGGGATTTCATTGATATTTTTTTTCTCTTCTACAAAGTGCTACGTAGCTTCGAAAAGGTCCGCTTTTTTGCTGCTTTTTTAATTCTTTAAAATGATAATAAGGGAAGAACAAGTTTCGTTTTAAGGGGCTGGAAAATAATCATTTCTACTGTGTAGCTATCTGGATTGCTATATTATTTGATACGATTCACAATGCTGTTTTTTTTTTAAGAATTATGCCTCTTTATTTATTTTCAAGAAGTGTGCATACTTTAAAAAATTGTGTTTACATTAATATATTTTGAAAAATGCGAATGATTTTTTTTCAAATATCATTTGGTTAACATCTTATTTTAATTTGAACAATTAAAACACATTTATTAGTACTAATTCAACGTATAATTTTAGTAGCACCAGGACCGATTTCGCAAATGAGTAAAACTAGTCATGAAACTTAGCATGAAATTATATGTATATATGCTCCAAGTTGGGAGCGGACATGGTTAAAAAAAATTAACATATATTTTTTTTAACCATGTCCGCTCCCAACTTGGAGCATATGGACTCCTCACGGAGTTTATCTCAACATATTTTTTTTTCTACGAAAACTGCTTGTTACTCTGTTGCTCAACCTCTCTTTTTCGAAGAGAGTAGGGATGGAAAGGATACGAGGACTAGTCGTTAGCTATTCGCTGTCACTGTGCGTCGCTCTTTGGGATCGGAAAGGTGGGAAGGGATGTTCAACAACACAAACACGCATCAGATTTATCGACTGAAAAAATCGGCACGCAAGCCAACAACGTTGATACTGCGCCACGGACCGGACTTTTGAATGATTTTAAAAAAGAATTATATTTATTAATATATACAGGATAAAAATCTACAATAAAGGCTTTAAGACAGTGTTCGGATATTTAAATATGGGCACAAATAACAAACAAAATAGTTGAAAGTGAATTTTAAGTAACCATCAATATGGTTATGTTTATTTGTAAAAAAGTCTAAGTAACAAATTTTGGTTGATCATTATATCAAAAAATTACACTTTTTTGATCCCAGAACGTATTATTTGTATTGGCATTTACTTTGTTGAACTCCATTACTACAAGGTGAACATTTTTGTAGAACTAAAATTTCGCAGGTTTTCCTAGAATTTAGTTTCCATTTTTCTAAAACAAGTGTTTGGTAGACGTAATGATAACAGTTATGGGTAGTTATATTTTTTTGACGTGACAACGTCTTATAAATCGATGAACGCCCGCTGCACGCACGAAAAAACATGGGTCATTGTCCCGTTTGTCGCGTTACGCCGAAGGCAAGCGTGCGAGCGAGAGCGCGGATAAGCGATAGAGAGGCACGATCGGCCTACCGTTCGGATTGTGCCGCATCTATCTCTCTTCCACTCGATTGGTCGATGCGTCTGAGTAGAAAAGAGACAGCGGCAGCACACAACCTATACACCTACAGTACCTACACGTGATCTGTTTACAACTGTTTATAAAGTGAAGTGAATTGTTAATGTGGTTTTCATTGTTTATATTACAACAACAATTGCGGCAATAAAGGTAATTAATTCTTGCATATTAAAAATCTGATTAACGTATTACAAATATACAAAATATCGTATCCATACAAAATAATGATAATTCAATAAAAATGATTCCATTTTATTCGTAAAAGTATGCAATCATTTCATCAATGTTTTCTTATGACGTTGTCACGTTAAACTATCGTCCGTAAACCGACTTTACAGACACCAATTTTTTGATAACAAAATCAATGCGTTGATCGTTACGTTAATAATTCTTGTACAATAACCGAATGAGACTATCGTCATGTCAACTCTTGAAATGAGTAACATATTTCATATGCTATTGATGCCGAATATTTTTTTCAAATGCATAACAGCTTCAGTTATGCTAATTATATTTTTACCGTAAATAGGTTAAGGTGATAAAGTTTTATGTGACCGTAAAATAAGCGAAGAAAATGTTAAATTTATTCTTCAGTAACAATTTATTAGCTGATGTATGCAGTTTAATGTTTACTATAAAATACAGCTGTGCGCCTAAACAAGAAAAATCAACATCAGCAATCAATCTTACACGAAAAGTTAATGGCGCACAAGGGAAAAAAATAACAGGTTTTAAAATTATCGAAAAAAGTTGACAGTTTCTTTTATAATTCGAAAAAAATCGGTTATTTAAAATCGCATGCATTTATGACCTGTCAAGTCTGTATCGCTAATAAAAAAAAAACGGGTTTTTTTGCACTGTGGTGTCAATATTTCTTTTTTGATATCGAAGAACAACAGTTAAAACATAGTTCTTCAGATTCCTAATAACTATTGTCGTAAATATCTATTACTACCAAAAGCTGCGTGGGACGTTGACAAATGCCACGAGCTTTTTTTCTTCTTGGGTTTTGAATAGTTATTAATGGAGGTGTCAAAATATTTCCGCGAATTATTGTCAAACGGTTTCAAAGCAACAAGATAACCGGTTACCATGACATATGTTATTGCTCATTAAAAATAAGTTTTGTTTTATGCAGTTATTTATTAATCATTTCAATATTATTTAAAGACGATATATCAAACGCACGAAGAAACCATGACTAATTTTATTAAACCTTTTGTATTAACTTTGAAATATTTGTAAAATAAATTGTTTGGTTATGGATAGTGGTTATATCTAATAAATAATACATAATTAGTGTTCGGAAGATATTATACAAATTTAAAGTATTGTAAAAGTTTAACGGAAATTTACATACAATAAATTACTATGATAATTCAAAATTTAAAGAGAGTGAAATATAACAATATGTATCCGATGAAAAGACTTGAGATTAGTGGAAACTATCGGAATTCTAGCGTCTATGTCGATCGTTAGTATTATGAACAGGATGTACTCAGTGGAACTGGAGGAAAGTAATTGGCAGGATGGAATCATGGAGGACATGCGTGGTGGCCATATGCTCCACTTAGATGATCCAAGAAGATTTTTTTTCGGTTTCCTTCTAGGCTGGTATCAATTCAGGTTGTCCAATCGGTGTCAAATACATAATTAAGCTTAAATCAAGGGCAAAGTCGGTTAGCGTATACATCTCTAACAAAAATTCAAATGGAATTGCAAAAGTCGATTACGTATATGTAGTTTTTATTGAAAAATTAGGAAAGTGGTCATAATTAAATTCAATTTTCGATCATAATACAAATTAATATTAACGATTTGAAGAAAATTATTGATGGTTAGGTTAGGTTAGGTTAGTTATTAGAAAAAGGTAAGGTAAGGTTATCACAAAAAATGACCATGTGTCAAAACAAATCTGACTAAATAATATAAAATATTGTCGGTCCCTGTGGTCTAGTGGCAAGAGCTTTGTCCCAGCGATCAGGGGACCCGAGTTCAATTCTCGGCGAGGTTAGATTTTTTCAATTGAAAAAAGAAATCTTGGGCAGGGTGTATGTCATTTATCGTTGATTTTGTGCACAACTGATTCATTATTTATCATCGAGTTAATCTCGTATGACTTTCACAATTAAGAATATTCGGCGCATTGGCGTAAGCTGTAATGCCAAATATTTTTTTATCTTTTAAAAAAAATTATAAAAATTATAAAAAAATATATTCAATCTCCGTATTCGGACCGTTTCATATAAATAAGTGCCGAAACTGAATTAAAATTCATACCGGACAAATTCGAGCCATTTTTTTTATAATATCAGAATAAGAAACACCGAACAATAAAAAATGCTTCGTGTAAAATAAAGTCTAAAGAACGGCACGCATTGAAAGTTTTTAACAATTTCCTATTGCGAATTTACTTGATATGCTTGAAACTCTTGCATAATATAAGGTTTCCTCAGAACTTTCTACACTTCATACGTAATTATGTTCCTTCCGACTTCCACGGTAACTGACACCAAAGTCGGGGGGAATATAATAGCATTTAGAGGTGCATGAATGGGGCGGCCATCGCTAGGGTAGGTGTCACCGTTGTCGGCCGTAGAAAAAATTGCACTGTCGCTGATGTCATCACATAAATTTCAATTCAGTGAAAATTGAAGAAACTCTGTACTCGCCACAATGTGTTCTATAAATATGACAGGCTTAAAAGCTTAGATCATGATATATTATAAACATATTTCATAGCCAGTTTTTTTATTTTATAAAAACGATGCTACATACGTAACAGTCTGGATATGAAAAAAATATTTTGAATTCAAGTCTCTTTTCACGATTTAACCAGCGCTGTGGAGTGGTTAAATAAAGACTAAGAAAAAGTTTATCCTTTAAAGGAGTGAATAAATACTTACTGAATTTAATTGAAAATATTCTTGCTTTTTTACTTAAGCAAACTTTGCGATAGTAAGACCGAAGATGCCCCTGAGAGAGGCGAAACACGTGTCACAATAAGTAACACAATATGTGGAATAATTAAAGATATTTAAAATTTTATTTTGAAATTAATTCATTTTACTGTGTCTTACCAAAAGTAAGTCCATACTCCTTCAAAGGTTAATTTCGTCACTTTTTTTTTCGTAATTTTCCTATTTATGTATGTGTGTTCAATTACATATATATATAAACAAATAGTTCAATCTTTAAAACCAAAAAATCCCGACTTTACGACACCGACTCCACAGCCTTGGTTTCAACTGTCACTCCTTGGTGGAAGTATATTCTGATATTGAATCCCCAAGAAAGAAGAAGATATTTGATTTGAAATGTATAGATATTTGTGTTTTTTTCATTCCTTCCCCTACTTCATTTTATCGTAAAAAGTCTTATTGTTAGACCCCTTTTATGACGTATTGCCACAATCAAGAAACTTAATTAAATGTATTTATAATTTTACGTTGAAATACCGGAATCCTGACTTCAGTTATTAGTATTATAACCCCTGTTTGTGAAAAATTCAATAAGTATCCGCTTTGAAAAAAGATAACTTCAGTTAAGGTTAGGTTATGTTTGGATGCAAGAGCGTGATTTAAAAAAGTAAAGTAAATGAATAAAGTTGTGACGTTTGGCGTTATAAACTCATTAAAATACTTAATATTATACTTTATTATTAAATAAAAGACGGAAAGAAAAGCTGTTTAGTTCTTTGTTAAAGTTCCTTCAGAGAATTTTTCAAAGGACCCCAGGCGTTCTTAAAATGCAACCGCGCGATTGCGGCTCAAACATTCACAAACGCTGGTCTCCTTTTAATAATTCTGTACGCCATATCCTGTTTCTGACTTTTAATTTGGATTCTGTTAGCGCCCGGGGGACGGTCTTTGGATGGGTTGCCGTATTTATTGGGAAAGATGTCGGGTTTGATACAGGTCAGCGAATTACGGAGAGGTTGTCTCATTATTATTGTTTAGATATTTTAGATTTCGAATGCCTCGTGCACCTATGTATGTTCGGGTAATATAGTCTGGTGATGTTAAGGGAACGGTCACAAGTTATTGAATGTAATAAAGAGGTTTGGATGAGATAGGACCTATATTAATTGGGCCGTGGTACGTATTTTGAGCTTTGTTTCTACCCCTTTGATCAATATCACGTGTGATCTGTTGTATATTCATTATGAATTCAACCGCTTAGAAATAAAGAAAATTTTTGCCGGTTTTGAGTTATGCCACAAGAAATAATATGCTACGTTATGTGTCAAGACTGACAAGGAGGCATATCAATAGGAGTAGTGGATAGGAAGATATTTCAATGCGCTTTCTTGTTAATAGATCTACTAAATCTTAAGACAAATCATTACAGTAAATTACTATTTCATATTTAACAAATAAATCAGAAAGTCAAAGCATCGCCTTTAAAGATATTGAAACAAATGAATCTCTTAAACACTAAGTGAAAATTTTTTTTGAGCTCTCCTGAAAAGTAGAGAAAATTGAGTTAATTTTCTTGGTTCTAAGGGTTCGAATTGATAAAATCCAATCATATTCACTTTATACTTTAAAGTGAACATTTTAACATAAATATTTAACAGTGTTTCACTATATATTTGGAAAGATAGTTAATTTTTTGTACTAATTACCAAAAAAATTCAAACGATCATCAATACCTGTTTCGCTTCTCGCAAGAATCGACAATATTTCTTACGATGAGCGAAGCCAGCCCTGATAATTTGATAAAATTGTTGAAAAAGCGCAATAAATTGTATTTTATTTTAAAATTTGATCGGCTTAAAATTTTGTCATTAAATATTAGTACTGCATTAAAATTTTACAAAATGTTGCTTATTTTTTTACTTAAATGTACGTTTTTATTATTTTGTCAATAGTTTTATGATTTGGCCAGGTCAACAGGTCGACAAGTCCCAAAGATATTGATTGGAGATTATTTTTAACATCAATGGCAGATTAGGAAAAGTTAAAGGTGATAAAAATTTATTATGCTTTGTGTTGCTAGGGTGGTCAGGTATGCAAATGAAAGAGTCTCGGCTTTTTTAATTGAAATATATTCTGATACGATCCAAACAAGAAGAAAACATAAAAATAATAAATAATAAAAGTTGACGTAGAAAAATTGAACGTTAATGTTGGTACATGTTGTAATGGAAAAAGTTGCTTCGCAGTTAGCGTTAGCTGAAAAGTTATTTTAAGCCAGGTGATTTTTTCTTGTTTATGTAGAGACATGTATGTTTTTTTATGAGGAACATAATAATATAAAGCAAGTTTATTTAATATTTTGGTATCAATCCATTAAAGGTTAGAACTTTTCTCTATGTGTGATCTTGCATAGAAGTTTTGCGACAAAGTACAGATTGAGGACGTCGCTTTATCCTGAACTTGTAGTTAGATCGCAATTATATTTGCTATTAAGTCACTGATCAGCTGTGGCCAAAAGAATGTCTCAATACCAACGTCTCTGTTACCGACAATTTTAGCCTGAATTTTTAGTATAAGTAATTGGTATTCATAGCAGAATATGTGACCGAAATATGCAATCCTGGCAATATCTTAGCTTATGGACTCCACGTAAAACCTCCTCACTGTGAAATCATTATTTATGTATCTCTATACCGGTGTGCCGACAAATGGTCTAAAGACAAATCATCGAAAGACAAAACGTCCCCGGACAAAATGTCTACGCGATAAAATGTCCCCCAATAAAACGCTTAAAGGCATTATTTTTTTTCAGATGTTTGATTATAACCTAACCCAAACCAAACCTAACCTAAAATAACGTAACCATACCCAAACCTTAATATAACCTCGGTTAGGTTATTTTAGGTTATGTTGATACTTGACTTAAGCCAAGACCCATATAATCGCTAAGGTAGAGCTCTTACGACAAGACCACAGAGACCGATAATAAACGTTTATTCGCGTTTTAAAAACAATCAATATTGTATTTAATATCTATTACACGTACTCTTGTAACGTGCCAGAAACAAATAAAAACGAAACACCACTTCAATCTACAACAATGTAATAACAGAGCCAATATTATAATACCACATATTATATTGACTATGTAATGCGATAGTGCGTGTGGCATATAATCTAAAAAGAAGTAACATATTATAGTCTTCATTTTGTCAAGTTGGTATATAGTATCCTACATATCGTTATGTGTTACGGATAGGGATTGTAATACCAAACTTGGAAGTGCAAAATACCGGTATTTTCTGATATATTTTTAAATACATATGATCATAAGACCTACTGATGAAAAAGGTATCTCAACATTTTTTTTTACGAGAATTGCTTCTTATTCAGTATCTCAAACACGAAGCAAGGAGAGGTTTAGTGGTTAGCTTGTCGCTCTTGCAACGCTCCGCTAAAAGGATGGGTGGTTTTCGTTTTTTGACAACACAAACACCCATACCTGAAAAAACAATATGCTGCTCGTACTGGGCTTGAATCCGTGATGCCTGTCACGGAAGCCAAGGGCATTGCCCACTGCACTATAGCCACGACACATGATACAATACATAATCAAATATTGTAAATTGGACAATTTTGAAATTTCGAAATTCTACAGTTCAACTATTATTTATGCAGCACGGACCAAAATTTTGCAGAATTGCTATATTGATTTAAATGTTAATGGAGAGCAGCATTTTTTTTTGAATGCCTGATGTTCAGTAAAGCGTTTCCAATGATCAATATTTATTAAGTTTCAATTTTGACACGTTTGCTTCATATTTATTTATTGGAGAAAAACACAATACATTGCATTAAAGCTGACAAATGTATAGAACACTGGATATTGGCGTAAAAGACAACACATTAATTGAAAAAAAATCATTCTGAAGTAAAGGACTAAGTTAACAGTTGAAAATATCCATTTCAATAGTCAGTGCACTGATCAGTCAAATAGCCCTTGTGACTGGTGACTCAAATGACCAACAACGCCACAAACAAATTTTATTGATTCTTTTCATGTGTATTTAACCGGTATTGCGATTCAAATTGATAGCCTTTATTTCACCGGTATTGAATTTCGTAATACCGATAAACTGATATTGATATATTCGTCCGGTTTTGCAATCCCTAGCTATGGACATATGCAATAGGGAAGACTGGTGCAGGCGGTAGCGTGTGGAATATTAAAGAAGCGTGACAGTATTTAGAGAAGAATTCCTATCTATACGGGTTCACAGCAATCTCCTTGCCACAGGTACACATCTTGGATAGGGTGACTATAAAAGAGATCAGTAAAGCATTTATTTAATAAATTAGTTTTCTCATTTAGAAATTAGACTGAAGGCGCTCGATGGAATTTTAATATCAAATATTCGTGCACTTGAAGTGCCCGAGGATGCCGAAAGGCGAATGCCTGGTCGTTAGTCACAAAACTTTTGGAATAGTACAAAATTAAAACGATTCAAATTTAAATTAGTTTTCATTCAATATTGGGCAATGCGCCAGAAATCTTACTAAACGGACAAATCTAGATGAAAACACAACATAAATAGCCATTAGATGACTAAATGAAATTTATGATTGTTCAGCGACTCTTACCAAGATTTCAACGCGCCACTTAAGCCAGTGCTTCTCAAACTTTGTCAGGTAACGTCCGCCAAAATCTGAAAAATAAAAAATCCTCAGAACCCCCCGAACATGTGCAACATTTGTGCGGCCATCAGAGAAATAGTAGAGCTGCTGTATTAATCAAGTTATTATAGCTGTACCACCTGTCACCATTAAGTCAATGCGTTTGATGCGCATATAAAGTGTGTGTGTGCGCTGTGCGTAAAACAGAAACACTACAAACGAGCAGCCATTGGGTTTTTTCAAAAAAAAAATTATCCAATTTCTTTGTAGAATGGAAATATATAAAATATGGAAATAATTATCATTTTTTTTTATTTATTAATGTTGGCACCTCGCGTTTGTCATGACTGTTTGGTAAATGTACCAAGTACTAAGCATTAAAAATTGGTAAATTTGACCTATTACGTTGGGAGCATGTATTTCTGCTTAGTGAATACTCCTCAGACTGAATGTACAATGTATTGATTCTCAATCTTTTATTATGGAACGATTTGGCAATGTACTATTGGCGGACTGTTAGAATGCGTTCAGATGGGGTAATACCAAGGGGATACAGTTGAGAGGATGTAATCACTCTTCCAATTTCAAACATTATACATTATTGGAATCTAGAATTGAAGAAAGAATCTAAAGTCTTTTTTATCGTGTACCACGAGATGTATAGCCAGTAGACATCGCATTCTGGTACACCCATAAGCTCGTCTTTACATGTGTGAGTTGGAGCATACCTGTATCGAGAAAATAAACAAACAAATACAAGAAGAGCCGGTCGCGCTTTACACCTGACGCCGTCGACCAATCACAGCCAGCCACTTGACTCTCGATCGCGTCGTTCTTTTTTCAAATCTCCCTCCATATTTTTTTGTGTTCTTTTTTCAAATCTTATTACACGGCTGCAGTGTAATCGACTTGGCGGCCAGGTCGGGCGTGATTATTATTGCCTGGAGGGTTGCCAATACCTCTTTTTACGTTCTTTATTTTTCTTGTAATTTATTTGTTTATTTATAATAACTGGTATTTATTTTCGACCGTAAAAATAGCATACGATTTTGCACGCTATGCGTATAACATACCATCCATGTTGACATTATGGTATTTTTTTTTAGAATGTAGTGTTTCATCTTGATTGATGACAATTTTAGCTAATTTTATGAATGTTATTAAATTTAACTATTGGGCCCAATGGCATACCGGTTAAAGCATCTCGTATCGAACAAAAAGTTCTAGATTCTATCTTGCAAGATTCATATCAAATGATGATTATTCAAATGTAATATTGCTGATTTTGGGCAATGATCTTTGGGATGATTTTTTTCAAATAAAATAGATACAAGAAACTTTCGATTGATTTTTTTTACTATTAGTGACACGTGTTTTGAATCTTTCAAAAGCATCATCATACATATTATCGCAAAGCTTGCTTTAGTTATAATATAAACAACAAAAGTTAATCAATAAATTTTATCATTTGTTGATATTATTTCCGATGAGCGAAACTGGTCCTGATACTAATAAAATGTGTGAAATTATAACAAATAAATGTGTTTAAATTATTTCAAATTCTGTATTCTACTAAATAAATAATGTATTTTACCATGATTGTTTAGTATTTTATGTAATTATATATTCCTGGCCTTAATGCTTGAAGTGCTTATGTCAGATTTTCGCCATTTGTTCTTAAGAATCAGTCAATACTTGAAATATAAGGACAGCTAATTTGTGTATCGTAATATTGTTGCAGCATATTTTGTTCTATGTCTATGTTCACATAGATAGTCTGAAGTTGAGATGTATTAGTGTTGGTGGTTATATTCACATTGGCAGCTATAGTGCGAAAAATCACCACTGTATTCTACCATAAATTTTAATAAACTCTCAGAAACACATAACCAAAATATTTTTAGCAACATAAAATTGCATATACACACTGAACAATTTATATTTATTTATGACATAGGCACTTCTATCATAAGGCTCCAGATATGTAATAATAGTGAACCTGTTTCACTGTCTGAATTATTATTTCCGAAAAAATATTTTCTTCACTTGGAATTTAAAAAAAAATAACAACGTCCAATTATGTAATTGTCGTATCGAGATCAATTCTTTCGTCACTTTGTCGGCAGCCCTGGAATTCTCGATGAAGGCGGTGGTGTGGTAGCCGCTTCGGGTCGGCGAGGTTCCGAACCGAAGGCCTTGCGCACTGCACCCGGTGCCATTCCATTCCGACCACACTCAAAAGGCCGCGGGATGAGAAAACATATACCCGAAGACCGCGGGATGACTTTATCAATACGTTAGGGTTCGAACCTTCAGTGTGATTTAATTATAGGGGGAGGCATTATATTATGCTAAGGGTTGGCGTATTTCGACTACTAGGCTTTAAGGGTATCCAATGTATTGTTTCAAAGACCGGTGCAGTTAATTACCCGTCAATGGTGATGATTCCTCCCTGCCCTCTGTTAAGGGCTGCTGCGGAAACGACGTAACTAAAAGTATCAAAATGTATCAACAGAACATTTTTTGTACTTACTGCACAATCAATTAATTTATAATCAAGATTGGTTTCGCTTATCTCGAGCATTTTCAACTAAATCAATTCGTTAGTTATCATGTATGCGTCTTTGATATGGTGACTGTAAAAGAGATCTGTAAAGCATTAATTTAATAAATTCCTTTTCATTGCGATCAGGCAAATGCATCAGAAATTTTACCGTGTGAAAAGACACCACAGATAACCGTTTGGATATAGGTGATTAAAAGGGTCAGTATCAATGTTACAAAGTGTCACCTAAGCAATAGTTTTAAGATTGTGATAGTTCTGTAAAGCTGCTTTATTAATCAAGAGTTGTCGTTATTTAGCAGTGCCACCTGTCAACATTAGGTCAATGAGTTTGATGCGCACGATGCGCATATAAATTAATAATTTATTAAGTTCAAGACCGGTTGCAAACATCGCGAGCATTTTTGAATGGATCAGTTCGCCAATTATTAGTATAAAATGTTAATAAATGAACTGTGGAATAGAACAAGAAATGTTTTATTATTTTTTTATCTATTATCTATCTCTATCTATAAACTATTCACAATATTGAAATAAAACTTGTCAAGCGAGCCTGTCTTTTTCTGTTCACAGAGGGTGAGAAAAAATGACAGATAGCCCGTTTTAATGTCATGAATTTTTTAAATACTTAGGACATCGTAGGACTTCGTTTCATAATTAGAAATACTGTATTCACCCGACGCTTTGAAATAGTTCGAGGTGTTTCTAACAATATTTATGTACCTAGGAAGTTTCTGGTGATTATTTTGAGTGTCTATCATTTCTTGAATACTCAAAATGAAAATTTAATACTTTTTGTGTTCTGCAGTAATTAGAGCGCAAGAGAAGACGAGCAAGGCTACTCGACTGCAAGCACGACTTTAATCGTCAACAGTGTGTCTCAGAAATGTTACGATAATGTATTCAGATACATGCGAGCTTTATTACACTCTCACAGGTGGTCGACACAATATTTTACATTTTTTTATCTGTTTATTTCAGATCCTAAATAACAAAGTTTATTCCAATCTAATTTGAATGACAGAAAATCGGTCTTGTATTTGTCTATCAATTGATTGGAAAAAGATCTATTTTTGGCCATCTTATCTGTCCAGTAACTGTAACAGTAAAGAAGTATTATAAAATAATATCCTTAATAGGACAGGTTGCACGCCACTCCCTACATTATTTCTAATCATAGGATTAACCCTTCCTAATTGATTGCAACTCATTAGTTAATTTATTGTTATGATCACGTCGTTGTAGTATAATTATTTGTTTGCCTTGCTTTGATTCCACTCCTTGCCTCCCGTAAAAAGGAAAAATCACAAACTCCATTTTGTATTTAAATCATTTTAAAATATTAGAATCAAACTTCCTTTATTACTTCATAAATTTATGTCGGTTTATTTCAAGGATTTTCTATCTAGTTAATTATTTGTTTGCTTTGCTTTGATTCCCCTCCCTCCGTAAAAAGGAAAAATATTTTGTATTTAAATCATTTTAAAATATTAGAATCGAACTTCCTTTATTACAGAAGTTTGCGATAGTAAGTCAGAAGATGCCTCTGAAAGAGGCAAAAAACGTGTCACAATTATTAACACAATGCTTGGCAATATTAAAGTTATTTAAAATTTTATATCTGTCTGTTTATTGTTTTAATCTGTCAGTAAAATTTATCAATATATTAAATTATTCGTTATTTCTCGAAACTCGCAAGACCTAAAGTATTCAAGATGACAGCGCAGAAATTTTTAAATTACAGTATTATAACCTGATCTTAAAAATACATTTATTCCGATTGCAGACATCTTTAATTTTGATGCATTTGAGTGGTTTTTTTTACACGTCTCGTATCTATACTTATTATTATATCTCATGGTAAAACCGCATTTTAAAACGGTGCTTCGCTATACGTACATATTTATGATTATATAATGGCATAAGATTATTATTTTAATAATGATATCCACACTAAATTAATGCAACGAATATTATCAATTTATATATTTTGTTTTGAAAGCCATTGCTAGAATTTCAACTTCAAAATATCAGCTATTCAAAATCAACTGATGGATATAGACACATATGTACAATATGTAGCTTTTATCGGTACCCAGATCTTGTATATTTTTGGTGTCGCCTAATTATAAACACATTACTGTACACGCTGGGCCTGCAGCCGAGTAGTCAACTTCATACATTTCTGTTGCTGTGTTCACGGGCCCGATTCACAGTGACAATTATAATTTGAAAAAAAAGTTTAAATTAAAAAGTGTACAAATATATTGGTTGACTTGACCCTTTCACTCATCAATGTATATATTTGTCTCTTAGTAACACAGGTTTGCGTATTTATTAGCATGATAAACGAAATACCGAAAAATATAACACATTGCGACATATAACAAACTTTACCTAAAGCACAAAATTCAATAAATACTTGGTTTTTGAAATAAGGAACATTAATACTAATAAAAAAATATTTTACAATGTCGAGCAAGACTCTACATTGGAGTTGTAGAAGTTAAAAACCCGATACAATTACATGTCGTTCTAAAAACCTTTAAGTCATTTTACTTTATCTTGGTAGAATCACTATTATATAGGGTGAATTTACGAACATGTAGTTTTGAATAATGTTAAACTCAAAACAATTTATGTAAGCAATACAACATTTTTTTATATTGAATTTTATCTGTGGAATATAAGATGTAAATTAATTGATATATAGACAATTAGCGTAGGCGAAACCTCTAGAGAATAAAACACATAAATAAATTACCATACATTAACAAAATCAAAGCAAATTTACGAATAAACAATTTGTATTCTAAATTTCTTAAGAATATCAAAAGATAAAATAGTCGTTTGAAAATAATTAATAATAAATTATTTTCTAATCCTATGAAGTCATTTTCTAATGTCTTCGACACAATTCAGAAAACATACCCTTATTGTGTGCCTAAATCAGAGATGCACATAGGGGGAAGGGCCTGATAATCAATGCTCAGAAAGTTCGAGGGCCGTAGACGTAGATTATATCAATATTAAGTAATTTTAATAATAGCAAATAATGATGATTATAAACATAAAAAAGTATGTAAATATAACAAGTTGTTCTTTTATTTTACTTCGAACTATAGCAAGCAAGCAGACAGGCGGGCGACTAGGAATAGTTACGCGGTCGACCAGTCGACAGCGGTCGATGCTTTGGCCAGCCCTAGATAATATTATGCTTTTAAGCACATTGATAGATCAGTGGTCAAGTGATAAATTAGTGTGTAATGGTCACATGAATTTAACATAAGTTGTCATGAATGTTAGTTTTTGCAGGAAGTGAGAGATTTAAAAGCAATAATTTACAGAATTTTGTTGCATAATACGTTTCTGTTTAAATGCAATAATTTTATTCGTATTTATTTAATCGGCAAAAACCTATACAGTGAAGCCCCGATTCTACGCTTTTCATATGAACCATGAAATACAAACGATAAATGCGGGAAAGCATAAATTGTCAAATAAAAAAACTTATATGTTTATTAAACTTTTTTGTCAAACCTATAACATTAATTTTTAGTAAAAGTCCGGAATAACAAGTTGCTTCTCATTTAAACCTTCTCACCCTAAACAGATTCATTTTTCTTCTTGGAATGGAAAAAAAAATGAATTTTTGGAAACCAATAATTCTTCTGTTAATGTCATAACATTTTGATCATTGCGTTCTTCGCCATCTTCTTCTTCACTGCTGTCATTAGTTATAGTTCGGTTTTTTCTAAGAACCAATTGGATGGGATCGAATGTGTTTATGAGAAATATTCAACAAAAACGGTCAATCGGGATAATATTTGTGACGGGACCATAATATTTAGACGATAAATGGAGGAAATCGATAAATCGGGGAACGATTAATGCGGGATTTTTTTTGACATTGTTCTTATGGGTGTTTTGTCGGGACTATAGATAAAAAAAGAACCACGCGGGAAAACGGTTTATGTGAGAACATTAGATCGGGGTTCCACTGTATTATTTTTTTAAACATTGTTAATACATTCCATCATTATAATCGCATAAATATTCTAAGGTCAAAACACTCATTAGAGTTGTCCGACTACATTTACTAATAATAACATTACGTCATTATATTAAAATTATATTTAAAAAAAAAATGTCTTTATTTTCTCACAAATTTCGTGAAATATGACATTCGTGTCTTCATAACAATACTTATTATCATTGGAACATAATAAATTACACCAACTAACGGCAGTGACACTTAACTGTGTGACAGAAATTTTACTTATTGCCATGAGAAAAATCCTCGCTGCGTACATATTATACAAAAAATGGTTGTCTGTAAAGTCGGTAATAGTCTCATTCGGTTATTGTACAAGAATTATTAACGTAACGATCAACGCATTGATTTGTTATCAAAAAATAGGTGTCTGTAAAGTCGGTTTACGGACGATAGTTTAACGTGACAACGTCATAAGAAAACATTGATGAAATGATTGCATACTTTTACGAATAAAATGGAATCATTATTTTGTATGGATACGATATTTTGTATATTTGTTATACGTTAATCAGATTTTTAATATGCAAGAATTAATTACCTTTATTGCCCCAATTGTTGTTGTAATATAAACAATGAAAACCAAATTAACATTTCACTTCACTTTATAAACAGTTGTAAACAGATCACGTGTAGGTACTGTAGGTGTATAAGTTGTGTGCTGCCGCTGTCTCTTTTCTACTCAGACGCATCGACCAATCGAGTGGAAGAGAGATAGATGCGGCACAATCCGAACGGTAGGCCGATCGTGCCTCTCTATCGCTTATCCGCGCTCTCGCTCGCACGCTTGCCTTCGGCGTAACGCGACAAACGGGACAATGAGTCATGTTTTTTCGTGCGTGCAGCGGGCGTTCATCGATTTATAAGACGTTGGAATTATTGTTATGAAAAAATCCCAGTATATTGTATCTTCATTTTGATACGCATTAAAATAACGCAACTGTTAATATACTGGTGATAATTGATGGAAATATATATGTAATAGTAAAATTATATCGAGTCTGGAAAGTGAAATGACGTTTTGGAAACAATGTGATAATTTGTCGAAGTTTATTTAATGCGACAGATAAACAAGCCCTCATTTTATTAAATCACACATTATACATATTTCAATCGAAAATTTTCGCTTTTCCGTTATGGATAAACAACGAAATTTAATATTCATAAAAAGATAGTGACATCAATTATTCCGACCTATTTTTAATGATACATGAACATGGTTAATATTTATTAAATACTAGCTGTACCCTGCGCGCGTTGCTACGCCAGCAATTGTAGGGGGTATTGGGGGGTGAGGTGGGGTGAGGTGGGGGGGGGGTGTACGCCAGAAAGTTTCGCGGATGTGTACTCGAGAAATTTGTAAAAATTCGATATCAATTTTTGGGGGGGAAAGGGGGTTGTTATGGGAGGGTATGCCAGAAACCTTCGAAGGAGTGAACTCAAAAAATTCTTAAAGTTTAAAAAAAAATTTGGGGGGGGGGAGGTTGGGGGGTGGTTGAGGGAGGGGTTGGTAGGCCAGAAACCATCGCGGGGGTGCACTCAATAAATTTGTAAAGTTTCACATCGATCGGTCGAGCGGTTTAGTACTCCATAGCGGACATACATACAGACATTCATTTTTATATATATAGATAGAAGATAGAAGATAGAAGATGAAAATTATCGACTATATCAAAAATATTCCAAATCCCGTGATTGATTTATTGCAATCCCGAAGTACTGGAATGAAAATTTTGGCCCGGGATTGGAAACCCTACCACCAACTTCAGCTACAGTACTAGCGCCAAAATGCAATCCGTACTTCAAAATGGTGGATGGAATGTTGGAGGATAGTCGAAGTGAACAATTTCTTATGTTCCGTTGTCCATGTCTGGAGCATATTGCCAAAAGATGTGATAATTAACAAAAAATTAAACAATTATATTCAATAATTAACTATGGCCTCATCCAATTACTTTATCGTTTTGTTAGGCCAAATAATAAATTGAAAGAACAGATTATGTATGGCTGTCGTGGATACTGGATACTACTGACAGGTTTTTTATTGTTTGAAATTAACTTTATGTAAAGCAGGAATGTTAAAAAAAAATGTTTTTTCAATCGATTCAAATTGCGGTTAGACAAATGGGAATTTGAACCAAGGTTTTCATTAAAAAAGAAATATAAAAATCACAAAAAATCATTTTCTTTACCAGGCAAGCTTTCATTGAGGGCCTAATTTATTTTCAAAATTTCACTGATTACTTTGTCGGATTTGACAGCCGTTTTTTTGCTAAAATGGCGCTGGAAATTCTAGACTTCTCTTGTTTCTGTTTCAACAGTGACAACTGAAAAGCGTGCCAGACTTGATTGTAATGAGTTTTTTTGACGTTTGACAATGACAGAGAAATTATGTGTATTTTAATTTATCATCACTATGTTTTCGACAGACAAATTCTATGTAATAATTTAATAATATCGAAGTATGTTTAATATTATAATCGGAATATTAATCGTGGTGGCCTGGTTACACAGCTGAATGTCAACCTTTTCTTTTAGTTTCAATTACCGTATGAAATTACTTCTATATTAATAATGTGTTGTTCAGATTGATTTTTCACAGTCAACTCCATTGATTAAGTTCAATCTTTGGCTTCTTTGAAAAAGGAGGTTGTTTTACAACCAGTCCGTTTTTAAATAATTATAATTTTAATACTCAATCAAGATAACATGATCTTAAAATTTTTTAACGGGTGATTTTTTAATGTCAAAAAAACACAAAATAAATTGTAGAATTATTATAAACAATTGCATCATATTTTTATAAATAATTCTATCTGAAGTTAGCAACATAAAACTAATTATCGATTTTAAGGTGTTCACTTTCAATTCATCGTACAAAGGCATTATGTTTAGATAAATAAAACATTTTTTTGCTCCATTAGGCATTATCAGTTGAAATTGCTCACGATGATCGAAACCGGTTCTAATCATTATTCAATATAATATAGTTGGAAGTAGTAATAAAATGAAACATGCATGATTTTTAACAAATTAAGAAAATGTCTTTTCGAAGATTTGAACCATTGAATGCGTTCTCGAGTGAGATAATAAGCACAGGAAAAATATGTAAACAATAATACATAATACAAAAGGGTTCCAATACTAAATTCCACTGTGAATCCCTGCTCTGCAATTTTCCACTCGGCCACGTCAACTGGGGTTAGTAATGTTCAAAGTAGAGTTTAATATTATAATGAAAAATGCTGACTAGAGATTAATCCGACACACAAATTTATGGACTCCACCCAAGGGACAGCCGATAAATATAAGTACAATTTATACGTCTACTTAGTATAAAATGATTGTCAAATTTAGCTATAAATAATCATTTACTTATAATTTGAATAACAAATGTTTTGGATGTGTTAATGTAAATGTGACGCCATTTCCCAGTTGGATTACCAATATTATAACAGATTTATTGCGTATTTATTCCGTTCATTGTTAATTTTTTAGTATCCGTGTTTGGACATTAAGCCTCGATATTTTTACACGAAATATCAAGCTAAAGATAGAGCTATTGTAATAAAGTGTCAAATAAAAAAGCATTACTTCAATGTTTGAATGAAATCTAATATATAATGCCAGTTTTATGCACACAGCTTATGGATATATCATATATTTATTTATTTGATCTAGAATTATTATAATTCATTTTGAAATGTCATGTTATTATATAAATAAGTAAAAGCTCGTCTTAAAAAGCTGTGTTAATATTTTATAATATGAAAATATATACAGTGAAAACACAAGCCAATAAAAATGAATTCCATTCGTTATTTAAAATCGTGATTAAAAAGTTTTGATTTTTATCAATAAACTAATAATTTAAAGATCGATTGCCGATAGAATGATCCATGATTTGATTGAGATACGAAAAGGAGCTTTGGAAAATAATTATTCATAATTCAGACATATTTTAATCGATCCTTTTTCAAATTTTGATATTCACGATGTCTCGTATAACTATTAATAAAATCACAATAAAATTTTATAATTATGTTGATTGAGTATTCGATTAATTGCTGCGTAAAATGTTTTACACGCCTATGAATTGAACGCAACTTATTGAATTGTTAAGGAGGTCTGAATTGAGATACGGTATTTTCATTTTACAATTTGTAAGCCATTACAACTAACTTCTATTATATTACAAAAGATTATTTAGGATTATTTTTTTATACAAATTATAAATTCTTAGAGCTACATTATGTTTGAGGCGGCATAATTATTGGAATAAAACTGAAAAGAATTTTAAGATTATATTTCTATAAGTCAATAAATAATATCGATGAATCAATACAATAAAAGGTGCTTTTTTATTATGAATTTATTATATTCAGATTATTATTGGCCAATTTTAAAGAGTGTGTCAGCACTCTATAAAGATGTATTTGATTATAATATATTATTTTCAAAGTTCATACAAAGTGAGAATTACAGTACTGGATGAATATATTCATATCGATATTTCAATGAATAGCATAAGCATGATTTTCATAAATGACTTATAATCAACGTTAAATAACTCGCCCATCAATTATGGAACATATCAATCATGTTTGGATTTTAAATCTGAAAATAAACCCAGTTTCAGAAAAAGTGCCCCTTAGACTCAATACCGATTAAACAAACGGTTATTAAATAATTATGCCGTAATATATTGCAACGTTAAAAACCCGGCAATTTGCACTTTCAAAACCGGTATTGAAGTATTGAAAAAATCCGTTATGCAGGGTTACTGGTGTTGCAATTCTTATACATAGCAATGCAATGTTTAGATACATAAATTATCTGAACGTGTTTTGTTCTGAATCATTTGGGAAACGTATAACTTTTTGATACAGTATTAATGAATTAATGTGAAATTTAATCACACAATAAATCAAGTAATACTCAACATGGAAATAAGAAAGGAGTATATTGCCCACGCTATTACATTGAGTGTGCAAATATCCAAGTCATTAGTGATATAATTCTCTTCATTTTTAGCGTGCACGATAAATGAGCAATATCGCACATACCAGAGAAAGGTCGTCAAGAACTGGAAGATACACGAGAAATTGTTTCTAAAAAATCGTAGCGTAAAAGTGGCCTTACCTTTTTATCGCTATTTAATACATTTTTTTAGCTTCGGTTCACTGTCTGTCAATGCATTATTTACTGCTCACCATTCTGCTTTATATTAATTAATATAACAACTGAGTCTTCTAATGCACGTGAACAAAGATCCTGTCAATATTAAATTAACATGTTTAATACTCCATGTAAAATACAGAAACATTATCACATTATGACAATTTAAATCAAATGCACCTAATTATTCATTATATTATGTTTTGTTCCATAAATCATTCCCGAAAATATTGAACGAAAACAGCAGTAATCATTTTGATTATAAATACTTTTACACTTGATTCTGGAAAAGATATGTAAATTCATAATATAATGTATAAAATATTTGCCCACCGTTGTGTTAGTGTTTACACAAACCAAACCTGTATGCAATGTTA
Organism: Himalopsyche kuldschensis; assembly: GCA_028554975.1. Classification (NCBI taxonomy): domain Eukaryota; kingdom Metazoa; phylum Arthropoda; class Insecta; order Trichoptera; family Rhyacophilidae; genus Himalopsyche; species Himalopsyche kuldschensis. Next base: position 4,157,044 of record JAHFWI010000036.1, read on the forward strand.
AGTTTATAGTAATCAAAATTAATTCTGCCTCCGGTATTAATTTTTATCGACAGTTTATAATAAATGGTGTTTAGCAATATTTATTTGAGTAATAGTTTTGTAGAATTTAATGAAGTTGCTATCAAATATTTTATCCGATTGAAAATGGCGCCAAGAAAGTATGACAGACGCCATTAAAATGTTTATTTAAATCTATTCATTAGCGCAAGTCCTTGAATTTATATCAACTATTAAGATATATTAGCCGTTTTCAAACACTTTTTTATTATTTCTACACTTTCAAAAATGAAGTAGTATATATTTGAGGCAATCGTGATAATAAGCGCGTCAAATTTGACGTGTATTTAAAATGTTATTATGAATTATTGCCTTATTATAAAAAGTCGTAAAATAAGCTGACTTGATTTTCCACACCCTCTGGTGGTATAAAAAGACCTTATATGTCAATCAAAATGGCGTAGGTATATCGCGTGATACTGTTGAACATTTCGTTAACGTTTCCTTCGTTCATCTCAGATTTTAACTTTCAAAAATGATTACTTCAATATTTCGTGTGAATTGTTCATATATTTATATGATTACCATGGGGAAATTTTCTTCCATAATATGGCGCTATAAACTATTAACAGAATGATTATAAAGACATCTATCAACATTAATATAACATATTAAGCACGTTTTTATTTGTTGAAATAAACTATACATACTCATCATAACGAATTATATATGTTTTTATCAAGGATATGGAGTCGTTAAAAAAAGCGTCTCCAACTCCGACTCCAGCATTGACCAAAAACACGACTCCTACTCCGACTAAAAAAAATGTTTAATTTTGCGACGTTTTTTTTCTTCCTATCTATGTGTATTCAATTAAATATCAACCAACCAATTCGGCCAATACAAGTTGGTTTTTACGTGTTAGACGAGTAGGCCGAATTTACATTTTATATGCATAAATAAAATATTTTAACATTTCAAAAGTTTTTCACGACTCCGTCTCGACTATGACTCCGACCAAAATACCGCGATGAATCCGACTCCGGCCAAAAAACCTACACTCCACAGCACTGTTTTTTATCCTTTCATGTCCACTTCGAATACAAACCATACGGACCCCTGATGAAGCATATCAATAAATGTTAAAGACTAATCGGATGGTGCTATGAAAGGACTGATAGTCAAACGAATTGCTCATCACCAGTTAAGAGCCGCTGATGTAATGATTATCATATTATTTACGATCAATTTAGTCTTGGGCCACATTTATAGAAACCTTTCTATTTATGCATGTTAAAGCCATCTCGGTGGATTATTAAAATATGCTTTTGATTAATGTTAAGCATATGACATATGCAAAATAACTGTTATGCTGGAAGACGGTTATCAAAAATCTGCATTTTAATTCGTAAAAACAAACAATAAAATATTGTTTGTCATGTTGAACGTCGTTAATTTAAGTAATATAATTTGCATAAAGCCGACTCAGACGCCAGTGGAGCGCTGTTTAATAAAGAAATTATTTTTTATGTTTTATTTTCCATATGACATTTTAATATTTTTTTTGACATATGCCATTTTGTGACATGTGCTATTAAAATACAATCGAATTTCAAATAAAATCGTCAATCTTGTAATCGATAAAAATTTGAATTATTATTATTCAATATCGACCTAGGATAAGACAGAAAAAAGTTTTCGCACGTACAGTGTGCAGGGCTGTGGAGTCGTGTTTTTGGTCAATGTTGGAGTCAGAGTTGGAGTCGGTGTCGTGGTTTTGGTAAATGCTGGAGTCGGAGTCGAACTTTTTTTACCGACTCCACAACCCTGACAGTTTGTCTTAGTTGATTAAAATAAGAAATCGTTTTAAAACCTGGCACAGTTAATTCACAAATCTTTTTACAGTTTCTTTCTATAAGAATGTTGGGTCAGTGGTGCAGTGTTCAAGGTCATTGGTTTGCGTCACGAACCTCACCGGTTCAAGTCCAAGTACGAGTAGAATTTTTTTCAGTTGCCTTATGGACTTTGTTCGATGATATTTTTGTAGTCTAACATTTCTTTACCACTCAGATAAGCTAATAACTATTAATTCTGTCCTTCCGTTATCTTTATTTATCTCTACCCTCACCGAACTAAAAAGAAGTTGAGTGATTGAGTAACAATCAGTTCCCGTAAAAAAATATATGTTTTGGGATGCCTGCATTCGGAGGCAATATGCTCCACATTAGGAGCGGTCATGAAATATGTATTTTTTATTTTTACAACGAAATTTGTCACAGACTCAAAACGACTGGTGATTATCATCAAGCTGGTTGGTATATCTGATGGTTTTGATACCCTCAGAACATCAACAACAAGAATCGTTTTTCATCATTTGATATAGTGTGTTTCAGATATAATCACGATAAATTAAATTAAAAAATGTCTCGATAGAGGCGAAATAGTATTAAATGACAAATACGCTTATTAAAAATATGTAAGACAGCTTTTAACTATTTTTTTGTTTTTGAGGTACGCCTATTAGTTTTTGAAATCGGGGGAGCGCGATTTTTTAAGTTTGTGAAGCACTGAAACAAATAATTGACATGTTCCTTAAAACTATGCACAAAGATAACATCATTAATTATTCCCAATGGCAGTTAATTAAATATACAATCAATTAAAAAAAACATTGTTATTATTCTGGGTAACACTCATTTATTTATATAATCACGAAATGCAAATTTGTTGAGATTATTTGTTTTTTAAAGAAAATTGTACGCACCAAACAAGATTTTGATAAAGATCGCACGAATATATTTTTTTGTTGGTTATAATGTACTTATTGCGTTTCATAGCATAGATAGTATTTGTTCTCATCGTATGTCAACATTGTTTATAAATTTTCTACTTTCTCGATGGTGAGTTTAAATTATTAACACGTAGCATAGAAATCTACATTACGTATTTATGTCCACCACCCACATGTCGTATTCTACAAAAAGCCTTATTTTTTTACGTTCGTGTAAAGTGTACTGTCAGGGTTTTATTGTTTTTACGAACACATAATAGTAAAATAATGAACACACACAATGAATAAAATGTTTTTTATATGTATAAAAAAAGGACCAATTCACACTAAAATTAATAAAGTACAGGGTTTCACGTCGCTGGCTTCCGTGTCAAATTGTCCGTGTTCGATTCCGGGTACAAGCAGATTTTTTCAGTCGATAAATTGATTCTGTTCAATTGGTGTTTTTTGTTAAAAAACCTTACCACCCTCCCACCAGGAGCGCGAAGCGAGAGCGATTAACTAACCACTAATCCTTACCTAGTTCTCGTATACTTCCTATCCCTACTCTCTTGGAAAAAAGAGAGGTTGAGCAGCTGCGTAAAAAGCAGTTCTATTAAAAAAAAATGTGAGATAAACCCCGCTAGGATTCCATATGCGCCTAGTTGGGTGTGATATGGAATCCTAACACACATTCTAGAAATAGGTATGTTGTATACTTAGTAACGACGTCGTTATTCTATCTAGATTTTCTTTTTAAATTTCAATATAATATCAATTTTGAGAAAAACGCTCTGTTATTTCAAACCATAGATTTTCAAAGCATTATTCTCACTGAATAATGCACAATAATGTGAAAAAAAGTATTACCAAAATTAAATGTAAAAATATATTGGATTAATTTGTAATATGTCATATGCATTGCAGTCACCCTGTACAAATATATACTACTTTAATCATACCGAACGATTTCTACGGAAACGTTTAAAAAAATTGTCATAACTTTGGGGGAGAAAAAACACATAATATGTATCATACACATGTACCTATCCACTTACTCACTTGTTTTATTACAAAGCGACATTAAGGAGTGGAGTGGATGCAATTTCGGAACAAACAGTGGCGTTCCAACTCGGAGGGTGTCGTAGTATTATTTTGTATTTGACCTTTAGCCGAGTGTTCATCGGTTTTCAAGAGCTCGAGTAGGGACAGTACCATAAATTAAATTTTCACTCGATTTATGGACTTGTACTCGAGAGCATGTGTCTATCGTGAAATTATTTCCAAGAGATCTGATCCTGAGAAATATGATGTAGCGAGAGCGATAAGCTATCCACTATTCCTGCCTTATGCCTGCCCTATTCGTAAACTCTTTCTATTTCCAATAAAAAGATAAGTTAAGCAACTAAGAAACAAGTAGTTATCTGATATAAGCTTCATTATAAGTCAATCTAATAAATATTGAAAAGTTTTTTCGATGGTTTAGAACTTTGGAGTTCATTTTAATATAAAATTTAAAATAACTTTATTTTTGATTGTAAAATCACGTGTTTCGAAATCTTTTTTTCAGACTAGTGATGTAAAAAAACTCCACCTGTATTTAAAGATGAATATCTGTTTTGAAATAAATAAAACTCTTAATAAAAATGATATATTATTAAATAATATTCTTAACAGGACGTCGCCTTTATTAACATTATTCCCAATCAAATTTATAATCACCATAACCTTTTTTATATGTTTGTTAGTTTATAATGTTTAACGTCATTAGAAATATATTTGTTTGCTTTGTTTCGATTCTATAACCCTCTCTTGCGTCCTTATTAAAAGGAAAAATCCCAATCTAATTGATTGATTATGCAATTTATCATTGTTAATTGTTTTTGATTCTATCACCCCTATCTTGTTTCCTTTAGAAGGAAAAAAACCCGTAATCCATTTTGTAATTTCATAATTTAAAATGTTAAAATGTTAGAATTTATCTTGCTTCATTACTGCTTTGAAGATGCCTACACACAATACGTGGAATAATCAAAGTTATTTTAAATTTTATATTGAAAAGTTTATTTATAATCTTTGATCATCGTCAATGATAAGCTATTATTTTGTTTGATTAAAATTACTGGAAATGCTTTTCTGTGATGTTGCAAACGCTCTGTATTTATCTTATATGTTTTGAAAACAAAGAGAAACTGGCTTAATTTAAAATGCACCATAACCCATAATATATGTTGTTAAAAGTTGCGTCATTAATATTTTAAGTGTCGTTTACCGGCTTATCGTATGTTGACTAGCATTAATATGCATTTTAAATGAATTTAATTAAAAGCATAAATGTTTACTTATGAATGCTTTGAGACAAACACATATAACTTATAGTACCTACCATATATGTATCTATAATGATATATCAATAATAATTTTAGTCAGTACTAGAGAATGCTCAATAACCATTGTTCACCCTATTTTCATCCATTTATCATTCTTTTTCTGAACAAAAAACCAGAGGTCGGCAGAATGATTAACAATTGTTCAAAGTGTAATTTATTTTCATATTCAAAATATTTGGGAAAGGACGAAAACGACCGTCTGGTAATTTTTTTAATTGAATCATTTTTATTCGCTACTAGCCGATACCCGACAAGCATAACAATGCCACTCAAAGAAAGAAAGTGTGTTTATTGAAGTGCTTTCGGATGCACAATATTTTCGATTTAATTTCACTTACATTGATCGGAATCGATGACATTTGCTGTTTGACGTTTGTTGATTGTCTTCTGCCGATTTTCTATAGGTTGACACACGTGCCACCTACTCCAAGTTAATCGTACTATGCCTATAAACTTTGCGCAAGTGCAACAATAAATTTTCAAAATGAACGGTATGTCAGCGCATAAAATATGAAAAAACCCTGATTTTTATATGAAAGACCTACTATAAGTTGATTTTACTAAACTTATAACCTTCGCGCAAGTGCAAGCAATAAGTTGAGTTAGTTTTTTCGCAATCGTATGAACGATATGGCAACGCATTTAATACGAAAAAACCAACAAACAATGATTTTTATATATGTATTAGATTCCAGCTAGAATTGGAATCTCGATTGATAATTTTGTTCGATGATAATCCTTCGCATACGCTACTGTCAAAATCATGGCTAAGTGGTTAGGAATTTAACCGACCACACGGGTGCCTCGCTTCGCTTTGCGATACCGGCCAGGTATTTTTTCTTAATAGTATAAAATAATAATCAACAGCGGATATGACTGATACTTGGAATGGTGATCATTTAAGATGCTTTGTACGTTATTTAAAAATGTAATAGCATACAGTACACGCACCTCGCTTCCTCACAAAAACCATGTAAGTAACACATTTACGAAAACGAGAACGAGTTTCCCTACTTAAGCATATTTTAAATGGCGTGTTCAGTTCGAAAACTATATAACTTAATTTTGACAAAATTCGAGTCGCGTTCTGCTAATTTTCGTTCATTATTTTTATGTAAATATTTATTATGTCGATAACGAAGTAGAATAACAGTATGTTTATTTAAATGTTTCAATACTAAGTGGATAGTGATGTTTTCAACGTTAACAGTGGCGTTACTACAGTGAAGATGTGTTTAAGAACATATCATCGCCATAGCCGAGTAGTAACGGTTTGTGATTCAAGTAGAATTTTATTTTAATAATCGGTAAAATTTGAATCATTTTAGATATAGACGGAATGAAATAATATTAAAATAAAATAACTTTGATTATTCAAAGTATTGTGTAACTAATAACGACACGTGTTAAGAGGCATCTTTCGACTTGCAATCGCAAAGTTTACTTAAGTAATAAAGCAAGATTGATTCTAAGTGTTTTAATTATTTTTTGTTTTATTTCTATCCCCCTCTCCTTGCTTCCCGTTAAAAGGAAAAATCTTACAAAGTTACCGCCGAATATATCGAAAGTATTGAAATAATATTGTTTTCGTTGATTACCATTTAATTATAAATTTATTTAATTACTAGCTGTACCCTGCGCGCGTTGCTACGCCAGCAATTGTAGGGGGGATTGGGGGGGGGGGAGGGAGGGGTGTACGCCAGAAAGTTTCGCGGAAGTGTACTCGAGAAATTTGTAAAAAATCGATATCAATTTTTGGGGGGCGTGTGGGGGGGTATGCTAGAAACTTTCGAAGGATTGAACTCGAAAAATTCATAAAGTTTAAAAAAAACAAATTAGGGGTGGAGGTTGGGGGGTGGTTGGGGGGAGAGTTGGTAGGCCAGAAACCATTGCGTGAGTGTACTCAATAAATTTGTAAAGTTTCACATCGATCGGTCGAGCGGTTTAGTAGTCCATAGCGTAAATATAGACAGACAAACATTCATTTTATATATATGGATAGATTATATATTGATATCGAACACAACGAATTGTATTTAAATTATTACTACGTATAAGAGTTCGGTTTTTCTGTGAACTAAACATGAAAAGCCAACAGAAATATGTAAATGTATGTGAGATTAACAGAATTTTCTGTAATGAAAACGAAACAAAATGTTTCGAATGCCTCGAACCGTGATTTTTTATACTTTCGCTACATTGTTATATCAGTTCAAAGAATCAACCATCTACACTCTTTTAAAAGCCGGCTATATTGAAATTATTTTATACGAAATTCGTTATTATTTAAACACGAAATTCCGAAAATTGTACTCATAAGAATTCGGAATTCACATTTAATTCGTTAAAAATAAAATATTGGTTCATTTTCCACTCTTGTTTGTATAAAAAAATGATAGTCAAATATTTTCGTCGGATAAACTTGAAGGGACGCTAAATTTGAACAGGATTTTATTTAATATAGATTGCGAATATTATTTTTTTATATACTATTTAGTTATAACATATGCCAACAATTTAACAAGTCTATTAAATTGTTGAAAACATTCACATAGTTATTTAAAATTTAAAGCATTTTTTTACATTTTAATTTTTGTCAATTCTTTTGTTAGAAGGTAATGTATTTTAATATACATTAGAACCTCGATTTTCCGGACTGATTGGGGATAAAGGTAGTCCGGATATGGACAAATCCGGATAATCGAAAAAATCATTATTTACAGGAAAATACAAGTATATTCAGTATAAATCATTTTGATATTTTTGAAGCATCTTTGATTTCCCAATGACAAACAGTGGAAGTCTATGACTGCCGGCTGCATTGGCACACACCATTATGGTGACACGTTCTTTACTAGTTTTGTACCCTGCTGCAGTATTTTCACGTCTTCAAGCCAAAGATTTGTTGAGTAGTTTCTTCCAATTTAAACCTGTCTCAATTCCCTGTGTAAATAAATTCTTCGCCGAATCCTTCCTTCTCCACAAACAACTTCAATGTGTCAATGAAAGTGTTTGCTGAAGGTATGTCAGCAGAAAGCCTTTCCCCATGAACCTCAAGTTCCCTGATACCATGTCGTCATTTAAATTTTTCAAGCCAGCCTGAGCTTGCTTTGAAGGTGGGATCTCCATTTAATCTTGTATTGAAAAATATTGCTTTTTCACATAGTAATGGACCATATATTGGCTGTCCATTGATCGTCTTTGTATGAACCACATAAAAATACACTCTTCAACTTCTTCATTTCGTGATGTTTTCATAAATTTACGCTCTGAGCTTCCATCTTCTGACATTAAAAAATTGTTAAACTTCAAGATTTTTTCACTTTGTTTTTTTATATCCGCGATCGTTGACGTTCCACAACATATTTATTAGACAAAAAAAATCTCGATTCACCCCGTTTCAATGCATCGATTATATCCAATTTGTCTTTTAATGAAACTACGATACGTTTTCTTTTTCGTTGACATATCGGTAATATTAAAAATGAATATTTAAATCGTGATCAATTTTTCAAGAAACGTTGACTAACCAATATTTTACACAGGACTTATTTTTAGAACAAATGCAACGGTCAAAATATTAAGACTGCATTCCATCACGTACGTAAGTAAACAGTGACGCAATTCGCCACGTGCATATCAGCAATCCGGATAATCGAAAATCCGGATAATCGAGGTTCTACTGTATGTATATAAATTTGAAATATGGAAATTACATGGTAGTATATAATAATAACGGTGGTGTACCTACAATATTAAAATATAAATGAAAATTTTCATTATCAATGTTTTTTTACTATGAATTAGCAATTACAGATATTCAATGTGCATACTATTAATTAGGGCCGTGGAGTCGTTAAACACGACTCCGACTCCAGCGTTGACGAAAAACACGACTTCGATTCCTACTCCGACTCCGACTCCAACATTGATCAAAAACACAACTCTGACTAAAAAAAGGTTTTCCTACCGTTCCTTTTTATGTGTATTAAATTAAATATCATTTAACCAATCCAGCAAACCAAATTTAAGATGATATATGTATAAAAAAAAAAGTTTAAACTTTTCATAAGTTTTTCACGACTCCGACTCCAAGAAATACTCTAGCTAAAACACCGCGACAACTCCGACTCCACAGCCCTACTATTAAGAATAGCCCTAGAATTAAAATATGTTGAAATCAGGGTTTATAGCTTAATTAGTTTTTCATTTAGTCAAAAAAATACTGAGATAATTTATTAATTTAAATATTTGTAAGGAATAATAATTTTTATTCTCTGTATCGGGTTATGTTTCCATTACACATGATAAAAAAAAGCTCGGATTATGAGACTTATAACGTTTTGGTAAATAAAGAGAATTGATGGCAATATTTAAAATTGAAACAAATAAACTGAATGTCGGCTTCTTTAGTTTCATACATTTTTGATGCCTTAAAAATGTTAATTTACATGTTTGTATTTATTACGCAATTTATTGGTGCTGGTGATTGCGTAAAGGATTTTTTAAAAAATGTAATTACCATGAAGTTACTCACAAAACAAATCAAATTTACCGACCCTTTTGAAACGAATCAAGTCGTTTATCATATAACAAACCATTAAACGTGGCAAATTCCGTCATTTCTTTTGACAATAAAGAGAAAAAACAACAAAACAATAGAAGAACGTTCCTTATTTGAAAACAAAATAAAGTTAAACAAAATGAAATACGTTTTGTATAAAGTCACGTGATGTGTCATGGCGGCCGAGCTTTTTTTCTCTCTTTTCCCGCCGTTAGCGAAGCATTATTAATTCGTTCGATAAAAACAAAACGTTGTGGTTTTTTCACATTTTATTATACTCGCTTAAATAGTGGAGTTTGTTTATGAAACGATATGCCTCGTTTGCCTTTAACTACTACTTATTGTTATTTGATTTTTATTTCTTTTTTCTCATTAAATTGAGAATCGAATTTTCGCTGCTTCTCGTCCAATGGGATTAGATTTTTTTGAGCGTATCGAAGTTTTGCCGGATATTCAATAATGGAAAATGCATTTTATTTTAATTTCAATACGTCCCACAAGAAAGCGAATAAATATCAATTTATTTATGAACATCAATGAGTAATACAATATTCTTGAAAACTTTACATTACAGTACACTTTGTGATCATTCTTCAAGTGCATCTAAATATTACGTACAAATTGATATTTTAAATATCAACCTTAGTCTTTTATTTTTGTATATAAACGATACAAACTGTTTACTACGCGTCAGTTCAACTACATTCGCGCACTTAAAATGCCCGAAGATGCCGAAAGACGAAACCCACGGAAAAGTACAAAATTCAAACAATTAAAATTTGATATTGAAATTCCATCAAGCAACCTCAGTCGAAATCCTTAATTAGATTTTTTATCTTAAAAATAAAAACGTGCCACATATATGTAAGTCATCATCCCATTCTCTCTTTAATATTTCTTCGCTGCTTCAACTTGATTGGAATAATAACCAAATTATTTTTTAATCAAACAAAATTTTGAAAATCGTTAACCTAAATTATTAGGCGTTTACCCAATCTTCCCATATTTAACCAACAACTAATTTATTTTATGGCTTCACAAAATTAAATAAGTAAAATAAAAACTGCACACACTTACGCGTATTATGATGTTTTTTTAAATGCGCATACGCCTCGCAAGGGTTAAAATTCAGTGTTGCTGTATAATTAGGAAGCATTAAAGGTCTGCACAAAATGGCGGCCACCTCTTTTGAATTTAACCTCAAACTGCAAATTACCACCAAATTATATTGAGTTTATGCTAAGGTATTTACTTATTTTGACGGCGCGTCATTATTGTAAAGTTTTGTGTGTTTATTGTGACGTTCTTATGTGGCGAACATATCCTTTCACACATTTGTTTTCTTATGTTTGATGATTCTAATTTTATTGATTTGTCAAATAGTTTTGAACATTCCATCACACTTTGTTTTATCTAATTTATTCTCACATCTCAATAGTTTTTAACAATTTTCTTAAAGGTTTCCATCATGTCTTGTAATTGGTCCTTCCGATTATCTGGCACATTGCCCCTCCGCCCGATCTCCAAGGTGGTCTTTGTTTTGTTAAGAGAAAATCTTTCTCATTCATTTCGCGATGAGTCATAATTTTATTGAACATAATTGACACTATATTTTTTTTAATTTCCCAAACATAATTTTACTTCTTTCGATGGTTTCGGCGGTAACTTTGTAGAAGTTCATTTTAATATAAAATTTAAAATAACTTTGATTATTCCACGTATTGTGCTACTAACTGTTAGAATCAATCTTGCTTCATTACTTAAGCAAACTTTGCGATAGTAAGTCTGAAGATGCCTCTGAAAGAGGCGAAACACGTGTCACAGTTAGTAGCACAATACGTGCAATAATCAAAGTTATTTTAAATTTTATATAATTTTACTTGTTATAATATTTGAGCCATTCATGGAAGTGAAAAAAATCACTGATATAAATTGATAATACTATTAATTTTAATCGTGTCCGTGGTCGAGTGTCAACTTGTTGACTTTGGTTGCGGAGCTCACGAGTTCTGTTCTAAGGCATGTATGTCTGTGATGTCTAAATTCCCCTCCCACACCCACTCGATCCTATAAACGGGGCATTGCTATTGCTAAACAATAGTCATGTCCGAACAATATCTTTATATCCCTACTCTTTTAAAATAGAGGCTTATGTGTCACAGTTTTCGTAGAAAAAGTCAGTTGATAAGATAATCTCTATTAAAAGCCTAAATGCTTTATAAAATAATAGACATTGCTTAAAATTTATACTTTATGTTATCTAGTCGATGATAATTCTAAAAAAAATCAAATTAAACCACAACACTTACAAGTCTTTTGATACAGTAACCGTTCCCGGTCCGTGGTGCAGTGGTTGACGTCGTTGGCTTCCGTGACGGACCCGTCCCGGACGAGGAGATATTTTAGTCGCTAAATCGATTTTGTTCAAAAGCAATGGGTGTTTGTGTTGTTAAAAATCCCTTCCCACCCTTTCGATCCCACAAATTGCGTTATCTTTATTTATCTCTACCCTCACCTAACTAAAAAGAAGTTGAGTGACTGAATAACAAGTAGTTCTCGTAGAAAAATCATGTTGAGATAAACTCCGCGAGGAATTCATATGCTCCAAGTTCGTAACAGAAATGGTTAAAAAAGAGTTGTATTATTTATTTAGCAGAGTCATATTATATAAGAGTACCAAAACAATTTTTGATATTTTTTCATAAACGTAATCAAATATTTTTTACTTTCGTTTTTTTTATACAAAACATTTCAAATCTTGGAGAGTAATGCGTGCATGATTTGGCTGTCAGCAATACGAATAAAAAAACATACATATGTTCAATTTATTGTGTCTCGTAAAAGAAAAAATGAGCTTTTTAATAATTGTGCCTGAAATTTTCGATTGGTACAGAATTGTAGCCTTGTATAATATGACATTTATATATATTTTATTTTGTCTGTGACATGAATTTTAATATTGTTATTTAGTTTGGTAAATGTATGCGTGACTAGATAGGTATTTTAAAAATAATATTTCATGCTCCTTTATGCTAAAGAACAAATTGTATGTATAATTAATGAGATTTTAATACTTACAGGTACTGAGCGTAAGGCGATGTTGTTTTTCTGATAACTTACGAAAAAAAACAACTGAATTGTTGTATCTTTCTTACTGTTAATGGCAAAATAATGACATAATCATCCTTAAGGTATCGCAAATACTTGGAAACGAAAGAATAATATTTGAAAACAAACATCTCGAGCTGTAATGACGTTAATTAAGTTTGAAAGAACAAACCGTAGCTATACGCTTGTTGCCATCTTCGTACTTTGTCGTGATTCTGTGGAAAATTCCTTTTCAAAAGCTTCCAACACTATTTTATTACGACCATGCCAATTGTCAGAAATAAAATAGCGTTAACAACTATCGTAAACTGAAAAATAAAGATTGTTCGAGTTTGCCAGTAGCATATAAATATTTGAGAATTCTAAGATATAGATATAGTTACAAATGAATATTACTTTATTTGTATCCTGTGTATTGTGTGTATTTGCCGTAATGAAACTTTTTATCAATACACAATGGCAAATGTTTTTGTAGCTGAATTTATTTGATATTGCTGGTTTTAAATGTTTATTATTGCTTCTTGGTTATAATATTAGAATTTTTAATTTTATACATTTTATGGCTAACTGCACTACCGTATATATTTTCATAACTTACGACTATTTAAAAGCAAAAAATAATAGTAAATAATGTTATTATGCATGGACACAATATATACATACATAATTTAGGATTTAGACTGAAAGTGCTTGATGGAATTTAGGTGTCAAATTTGAATTGTAATGTCTTGACTAACTATAGTTATTGTATGGCTAAGTAAGTGTACGATTATTGTATGGCTTAGTAAGGCAGTATGAGTACGGAAAAGTTAAGACAAACTGGTAGTCCTGGGTCAGTTAAATTATTGGAAATTTATAAGAGAATCATTTTTGTTGATATTATTTATTCATTAAAATTTTAAAATCGTATTTTACTTGCCGCCATTTAGTTGAAAAGTTTTTCCTGGCCTGTCAAAGACGCAGATGGGCGATGAATTGTAATATATGTATTCATTATTAAATATCAATGAAGTAACACGATAGAAGAAGCCCACATGTATAATATTATACTTTCATTTCAAATTCTCACTATTTTTGTTCCCACCGAGAATTAGAATATAAAGAAACTTTGTTGAGATGAATAACCGCATTTTAAATACGTTACCAATCTTTTCGCGTATACTTTGAAGCGAGCAAAACTTTTGAGTGAAAGTTCAAACCGAATTTCGGTTGCGTGTTGTGCCATAAATAATAAACCTGGGGATTAAAAAAAATTAAATATTTCATTTTCTTACTGTCCTACATTAAGAGCGAGATATCCGGACATGATAGATGGCAAACGTTATGCAACATCTAGAAGAAAAAAATAATCAATTCATACTGCTATGTAGATGTATCGTACAATATCCCACGACATTTTGACGGTAAAATATATTTTTATTGCGGTTTAGATTTCATTGTTTATGCCCATCAGAACTTTGGCCCACCCATATCAATGTTTCGTAACCACAACATAACTTTTTCTGAATACATTACAATCAAAAGATAGTTATCAGAAAATGATCGTTACCCATCAAATTGTGCCTGCAATATCGTTGAATAATTTTATCATTCTGTTTATGTACTGTGATATCATCTATGCGTCAAGTAAAATAAGTAATTAATAGAAAAGGACTTCACTTAAAAGCTCATGTATTGATTCTATACAATAAATTACCTTTTCAATCACTATTATTTATATTTTATTAAGCCCAAGAGATCATCACTTGATGATTGAAGTTTTAACATAATTGACTTTGAAAGTTTATGTAGCCCAGCCTCAGCTTCCTGTCTTTTGAAATTACATATCGATAAAGTGAATTGTCTTTCCCATATGTTCTTTAAATTGATACGCTGCGTCAGGGATGCCAACGGAAATCACTCGGTGGGCAAAATAAAATAATGCATGTCTCTGATGGTTCACACAAACATAAAAAATAAACTTATATTTTTAATATTAATAATAGACAGAAAAACCGGGTTGAGCCAACCTGTAGAGCCCTCGTGACTCAGGCCTCGGAGGCGCAGGGTTAATCACCCTGTCCTCTTAAAAAAAAATAGATTACGATACCACCACCGCAGAAGCCTCGGGCGCCCTGTTCTGCTCTTCGACGACCCAGCAAGAAAAAGGACATGATACTCTCCAATAACTGCTCAATGCGCATAGGCGCATATAATGTGCGTACTATGCGCTCCCCAGGAAAGGACTTACACGCCACCCGCATCATGCAAACCTACAAACTTGACGTTTTAGGGCTGAGTGAGGTGCGTTGGAAAGGCGCCGGGAAAAAGTTATTGGAGGGTGGATACACAATTTTATATTCAGGCCAGGAGCAATACCACCGCCAGGGAGTGGCAGTATTGATGTCGGGGAGGGCAGCCCGCTGCCTTGTCAAATGGGAACCCATCTCAGAACGACTGATACGAGCCACCTTTCGGACGTCTGATAGCTCGGTAACTGTCCTTCAGTGCTACGCCCCCACCGAAGATGCATGACACACAGGTGAAGGAAACGTTTTATGACTCTCTCCACGCTGCAATCTCAACAATCCCTAACAGAGACCGCGTGATAGTAATGGGGATCTTAACGCTAGAGTCGGAACTGACCCTTTGCTTGGCCCAACAGTGATGGGCAAACATGGCCTCGGTGTAGCCAACGACAACGGTGAGAGACTCCATCGAGTTTGCAACTATGAATGAAAGCTCACCGTTGGCGGTACAATCTTCCCCACAGAAAAATCCACAAATACACGTGGACCTCCCGGATGGTCGCACCAAAGCGCAAATCGACCACTTCCTCTACAGCACGAATCACCGAAGGGAACTTCTTGACGTACGAACCTACAGGGGTGCCGACATATACAGCGATCATGAGCTGCTTGTCGGCAAAATTCGTCTCAGACTCAGACGCCCCGCAAGGCCTCCAACTCGGAGTAGAATCGACGTCGAAAACTTCAATTTCCTCGGAATTCAGCTGAACTTTGATGTTGCTATGAGGAAAAACGTCGCCAACAGTGCCAATGATCGGCAAAACCCACGACCCGACGCCATAGAATCAGAATGGTCCAGTATTAAGAATACTGTCGCGTCAGCCGCTCATGAAGTGCTTGGAATTCGGAGAGGTGATCAACCAAAGTGGATGTCCGACGACACGTGGAGGAGTATTGCAGAAAGAGCTCGGCTTAAAACACTTGAGGACAGTGAGACAGACTTTTGTAAACCGGATCGAGGACCGCCGGACTGACTATCATAACCATGATAAGATAGTTAAAAAGTCAGTGCGACTCGATAAACGCCGATTCTCTAGATCGCCAAATTGAAGCAGCAGAGGAAGCATCACGCAGAAGTGATACGAGAAAATTATTTAAAATCACGCGCGAAGCATCGGCGGGAGACGACCACCAACCTCCGCGAAATTATACGTAGTCCAAGTATGGGGCAATAGAGTCGAGCGCGGAGCGTGTCAAAAAGATCTGAGAGATCACTTCTGCGGGCTGTTAAATCGCCCTCTCCCTTGAACCCATTTGATATACCCAATGAAGCCTTACTTGTAGATATTCCCCGAGCGTCGAATATACCCGACCATACGCCTACGCGTGCTGAGATCACCTCAGCCGTGCAGCGTTTTGAAGAATGGGAAGGCGCCCGGTGTAGATGGTATACACCCAGAGTTTCTCAAGTACGGCCTGGAGGCGCTTCTGCACCCCTTATACCAACTTATTAGTAAGGTGGGATCAGGAGCGCTGCCAAGGGATCTGGGTCAACGGTGAGATAGTCACCATCCTTGAAAAAGGTATAGTTATTGTGTGGCTATTATAAGTGTATAATTATTGTATGGCGTGTAAGGCAAGGTTTGAGTACGGAAAGTTAAGACAAATAAGTAGTCCTGGGTCAGTTAAATTATTGGAAATTCCTCAGAGAATCAGGCCGGGTTTTTGTTGGCCGATCCTGTGCGGACCAAAAAATTTTAAAATCGTATTTTACTTGCCGCCATTTAGTTGAAAAGTTTTTCCTGGCCTGTCAAAAAGACGCAGATGGGCGATGATTGTCCGAATAGCCTTCATTATTAAATATCAATGTTAACACGATTATGAAAGCCCACATGTATAATATTACTTTCATTTCAAATTCTCACTATTTTTGAATGCTACATGAGAATTAGAATATAAAGAAACTTTGTTGAGATGAATAACCGCATTTTAAATACGTTACCAATCTTTTCGCGTATACTTTGAAGCGAGCAAACTTTTTTGAGTAGAAAGTTCAAACCGAACCGATGGGTTGCGTGTTGTGCCATAAATAATAAACCTGGGGATTAAAAAAATTAAATATTTCATTTTCTTTTGTCCTACATCAGTTGCGGATATCCAGGACATGGATAGATGGCAAACGTTATGCAACATCTAGAAGAAAAAAATAATCAATTCATACTGCTACAGATGTATCGTACAATATCCCACGACATTTTGACGGTAAAATAAATTTTATTGATGGTTTTCATTGTTTGTGCCCATCAACTCTTTGGCCCACCCATATCAATGTTTCGTAACCACAACATAACTTTTTTCTGAGAATACATTACAATCAAAAGATAGTTATCAGAAAATGATCGTTACCCATCAAATTGTGCCTGCAATATCGTTGAATAATTTTATCATTCTGTTTATGTACTGTGATATCATCTATGCGTCAGGGTAAAATAAGTAATGCTTTGAAAACAGACTTCGGCGAATAAAAGCTCATGGTATTGATTCTATACAATAAATTACCTTTTCAAGCACTAACCATTTATATTTTACTAAGCCAAGAGATCATCACTTGATGGTTGAAGTTTTAACATAATTGACTTTGAAAGTTTATGAATCCCTGCCTCAGCTTCCTGTCTTAGGCGTCACGGAAATTACATATCGATAAAGTCTTTCCCATATGTTATTTAACTTGATACGCTGCGTCAGGGATGCCAACGTAAATCACGCGGTGGGCAAAATAAAATAATGCATGTCTCTGATGGTTCACACAAACATAAAAAATAAACTTATATTTTTAATAATAATAATAGACAGAATAATTAATAAATATTTTCAACATTTTTTTTTATGAAATGATTTTTTTATATCAGCCAATAATTTGGATGTTGCGCATCGCGTAGATTAATTAAATTTTCATCAGTCAACCTGTTTTGACACTTCGATTTGATGATTTTTAGCTTCCATAAATGGTGCAAAATGTAGCTATAATACACATTACTAATTTCATTATTTCAGAAATTTATCTTAAAAGATATGTTTTTGATAAAACTCTCTTGTTATATCACAGGTTCCCAACCCATGAGTCGCAACGGATTTCTGAGGGGTCACCAACTTATAAAATCAACTAAACAAATATTTACTTTAATGCATTTCCGTTGATTTTTTTAATTACTTTAAATTTGGCCTTGGCGGTCGCGGGTCAAATGGCTTTCATAAAAAGGGGTCACCACCCGAAAAGGTTGGGAACCTATGTGTTAAATTATAATTTGTCACCAATTTAGCAATGGATTGCTTTCATGTATTTTATCAATAACATAAAATGTATAGAAAGTTGAAAACTTCGAAAGGGCCACACACCACCTTCAATTGGGACAAATGTGGCCAAAGTTTGAGCATGCCTGCACAACACTCTTAATTGTATAATATTTCATTTGTTTACAATTCGATGTTTATTTATACGTTACCGAAGTGCTATTGTTGTTAAACCCGTTATTGGATTGTACACTTTAATCCAACTAACTTACGATGCTTTAACGGAAACATAAATACAACGAACGCAATCACCTATCTCTATGAAACAAATTTTAAATTTGGAAGCGACGACGATGTTTTGTAGAAATGATGCATTTCTAATATCAATATTCATTTCACTTTTTTTGTTATTTATATCGCAGTTGAGTTATTGCCCGTGATTTTGCAATCGACGGGCTTGAGTATTTTTATGAGGCCAAACCTATAAATATTTCGATAGATTTAACATAATTTATATTCATTTGCCTGATGGCAAAGTACGATAAATAATCTAAAGAATCATCGGTTTGTTTTCACATAAGATTGTTTATCGAAAGTGAATTTTGCGTTATATTCGCACATTATTGTTTGCAAGTACAGTAGAACCTCGATTATCCGGACTAATTAGGATGAAGATAGTCCGGATAAGGACAAATCCGGATAATCAAAAAAATCATAATTGACAGGAAAAGATATTCAGTATAAATCATTTTTATTTCTTTAGATTAATACATAGCTTTAATAATAAATTATTTTTTATTGGAAAAATCAATTATCGATTTATGATTAAAGCTTGACATTAAACAATTGGTAAACTTCAAGATTTTTTCATTTTGTATTTTTTATATCCGAGATCGTTGACGTTCCGACACCATATATTTCTTTTCGTTGACATATCCACGTGGATATCAGCAAATTTGTAATATTTTTGTTTATTTTGACCAATCCGGACAATCGAGATCCGTATAATCGAGGTTCTACTGTAGGTGTACTTTAATATTAGCATTAGAAGTACCTGTCATATTTCTTTACTGATTGAACTTTAAGAATTATTTAAATATCAAATGATCATTATACATATTAAATATTTACAATTTGAATATTCCATTAAATTTGTATGATTCAACGTAGTTAAAGAAAGAGTCGCATCGCTATTCATATTATTCTAATTATTAAAAAAATACGCCATCTATGTGAATTGTATGAACTATAAATGTTGTAACCCAACAAATACTTTTTCCGAGAATTGAATCTGTCTCATTTTACTTTCGTAGACCATCCATAAATCGCTTCAAAAATTATTTCATGTCAATCTACGATTAGTGATTATAGCCCGTAATCGCTGTAACTGAAGACTAATAACGCTCAAAAGCGTTGACCAATCAGCTACTAAGATCTGCAATTGTTTCAACATTTCAATTGGTTCAATCAATGACGTGAGATAATGTATAATTCTTAGTTAGAGTCGAATTATAATCTCATATTATTCACCGATGTTCTAAATTTGAAATACATATTTAATATTTTTTTTCTCTGTTTGTTCCAGGTATGAAATTCAACAACACACATCTAGAAGACTCTGAAACTAAAGAAAACGTATTTATATCAAAATATTTAAATAATTTACCTTACTAAACACGTTTCCTGAAATTAATAGAGATGACGGTTGGTCAGATAAAAATAAAAGGTAAAATATAAAATATTTAAACGCTTATTTAAAAAATGTTTCCTTTTTTTATCATGACCGCTCTCATCTTGGAGCATATGGACTCATCGCGGAGTTTATCTCAACTTGTTTTTTTATTCTACGAGAACTGCATGTTACTCAGTTTCTCAACCTCTCTTTTTTCTGAAGAAAGTAGAGATTGAAAATAAACGAGGACTAGTGGTTAGCTAATGGCTCTCGCTACGCGCCGTTTTTTTGGGATCGGATAGGTGAGAAGGGATTTCAACAACACCCACACATACATATGGGACTAGCAAAAATTGTATTTCAATAAATAAAAAGCAATAAACATGTTCATTGTAAATCAAATATTCTTGAAAAATTTTAGTAAAAAAATTGGTGTCTGTAAAGTCGGTTTACGGACGATAGTTTAACGTGACAACGTCATAAGAAAACATTGATGAAATGATTGCATACTTTTATGAATAAAATGGAATCATTTTTATTGAATTATCATTATTTTGTATGGATACGATATTTTGTATATTTGTTATACGTTAATCAGATTTTTAATATGCAAGAATTAATTACCTTTATTGCCGCAATTGTTGTTGTAATATAAACAATGAAAACCACATTAACATTTCACTTCACTTTATAAACAGTTGTAAACAGATCACGTGTAGGTACTGTAGGTGTATAAGTTGTGTGTTGCCGCTGTCTCTTTTCTACTCAGACGCATCGACCAATCGAGTGGAAGGGAGATAGATGCGGCACAATCCGAACGGTAGGCCGATCGTGCCTCTCTATCGCTTATCCGCGCTCTCACTCGCACGCTTGCCTTCGGCGTAACGCGACAAACGAGACAATGAGTCATAATACGGAAAGAAAAATAACAATGTATTTTAATTCTACATAAATATTTATGTAGAATTAAAAATGGAGTTCTACCAAGTAAATGCCTACTCAATCAATACAATGAGTCATGTTTTTTCGTGCGTGCAGCGGGCGTTCATCGATTTATAAGACGATGTCACGTCAAAAAAATATTACCATCCAAAAATAACCAATACTTTGGAGAAAGTAGTATGCAACAGGATCCAAGAGCTAGCTGAGCACTTTTTAACTGAAAATTCAATGCAAATTACATAGGTACATATTTCGTACAATTGTGTTTTCTTTAGTAAAACGTACTTAAGTCAAAAATTTACAGTTACATCATTCGATAGATTATTTACTATAAATCAAAATTAAAATAAAAGTAAATATAAAATATTCTCAATAATTATTTTATATGTAAATATAAAAAAAAACTATATGAATGGATCGTGAGTAATTGGTACTTATAATATTAGATCGTTATAAAACTTCGCTTGATTTACAAATATGATTCCAGCCACAGTATTAAGTTATAACAAAAAAATATTAGATTTATACGCTATCGTTTCCTTATGGCCATTTTGAATATTATTTAAACATTGCTGATTCCCATACATCGAGTTAAATTTGACTTTTAAAATTAATCGCCAGTATAAATCAGTATTTCAATAACGATACTGATATTCTGAATATCTATTTTCGCTAATTGAATGCGATAGAATCTGTTTCAGTTCCCATCACATTCTTTAAGCTGGACCATCTTGTTTTCACTATTTCAATTATCATAAATAATTCCATTCTCACATTGGAATTGCCTTTAACCCTTTATAGAGCAAAGGCCGAATTTGGTTCATAAATTAACCACTCGCATTAAGGTCAAAATATCCAATACCACCCATAATAAAGTTGATATTAGTATCTCAATGCATCGTCAATAATATTATTTCGTCATTAAATGTATCAAAAGTTTGCCCTGTTTCCCAAAAATCAATGCCTTTAAATTAACAATTGGCTGTTTGTGTGCGCAACTAATAGCTTTGGTGCACCGTATTGCATGTGGACCTGAATTATGAAGGGTGTTTTGCGATTTTCAGAGAAAACTATTTTTATAATCATTTCATATACAAATAAACATACATTTATGAAAAAAAATCCCATAAATTATCAGTCTGTTGTTGTCCTAGCAACATTTTATCGTCACGTTTTAATGAAAAAAATCGCCAACTTCAAAGTCGCACAGTTGACTTAAAAAAAATATAAATTAGTCAATGTATTAACCGATGAAAATATTGATGCTTCTGACACAAAAATATATTTTTATTTTTTATATGGTTAGTAAATATTTTAAAATATCATCAAAATTCGATTTTCATAATATTTAATTTGCCCTATAAAGGGTTAAGTCTCGTTATTTATTTAATAGACAACGATGTGGCCAAAAACTACTTTCAACGCGGCCAGTTATTTATTGTGCAGTTCTGAACTAAGCCCGAGAACTAGCGGCGTTTCTGTCAACGGGTACATATTTTGAATACACACGTATCGTGTTTTCTCGTCAGATAAATATGGATCTAAATTTATGGCGATGAGAAAATACATCGACATGCAATATTTACTGTGATTCCTGGAACGTTCGCAAAATAGCAATATCTTTTTACTTCATAAATCGGTTATATTAAACATTAATGTTTTGTACAAAAGAATCAATATGCCATATAATAAACTTTGTATAATTTACACAGTTTGAAGATGGTTCTTGGAAAATAAATACACTCGTGATTCTCACTAATTGACAGACAAAAATGAACGTTAGTGAAAAATTATTTTTAGTAAACAAATAAACATACATACAACTTCTGTTATAAGTTTAATTTATTTTCATCATTTTTTTTCTAACTTTGATCTGGGTATGTTAGATATAGATATAATAGCATTACGCCGCTGAATTCGGAACTTAAATGCTCCCCATAGACTAGATATCTTCAAAAACCAAAAGATTTTTTTTTCATTCACTTGAAAATTCGGTTGATTATTGCACATCACTCACGAATGGTAGCGCCCTCGCAAACGGTCAAGTTATAATAGTACATCTATAATAAATTACGTGAGAAATTAAATGTATATACAAATAGTTCCTCTTGAAGTAAAAAAATATTTTTCGATTGTTCCAAAGATTCAAAAGATTTCTTTGTAACAGGATACTAATAATGAAGGTATAAACATTTAACAGAAGGTTGATCAACATTTAAATCAAAAGTATTAATGTTTGTGGGTAATAAAACTAAACAAACTTTCGTGAAACAATCGTAAGAATGCCATTTTATTTACCCTCCCGAAACGCCTGTCCCAATAATAGCTTTGTAATACCATCCAGTTTGAGCGGTAAGAGGGTGAAAAATAAACTTCTTAACAGTACTTTTGCGTAATCGAGTCAGTGAAACAGACACAAATATACACCAACGGCCTTATTAAGTAATGAAAATCAACACCAATTCATTAATGTATTTCTTTTGAATCGTTTACTGTTGATAGAAATCAGAGCTGTAGATTTTGATTTTGATAAAACACATGTATAGCGAAATCCAATACATAGATTGTTGCATAACTTGGCGCTGGTAGCCAACCGGTGGCATGCGAAGAGTAATTGTTGTTCATCACGAATGCAACTAATGCATGGCATAACAGCGGATGCCAATCTGCAATGCATTTGACAAATATAATACATGATAGCACATAAAATATAACAAAACATATTAAAATATTCAACAGAGAAAGTCATAAAAGACACAATATATTATTTATATAAAAATTATAAGAGTTAAAATAAAACACTAAGTTCACTGTTGAAAATGTCCACCTAAATAGGCAGTGCATTGATCAGCTGAAAAGCCCTTGCGATTGGTGACTCAAATTACATACACTACAAACAAATGTTTGGCTTTGGTTACGACCACGTAGGTACAAACTGGGAGCATGCAAGCTTATAGTCTTAACTCTTGAGTATGTAAGGGTTATCAACTCGGCCCCGGAGAAGAAGATAAATGATTGAATAGTGTGTTTGGTTTTAAGAACTATTTGATATTTTTTAAACAAATTATTTGTCACACTTTCGATGGATTAGGCGATAAATTTGTGGATCTTTATTCTGCCAAATCTTCGCATACTGCCAAAGACAGGTGTTTCTACTTGTTATACAATACGTGTAATAACAAAGTTATTAACAGTATTTTTATATTTCAAATAGTTGTACGAAATGTCATGTGTTCAAAATTATGTCAACAAACTAAATCGGAAATGAAATAAGATTTTTTTTGTTGATTGATTAAAAGTAATGTTCCATAGTTTGTCTTGAACATTTAACTATTTTACATTTGGGAAAATTCTTCTGCTAGGCGAATAAATTATTGATATTAGCATATTTGATAATTGTAAAGAGTAAACTTAAGCTATTTAAAAAAGAGGTTTCATTACCCTGTTTGTTAGGTAAACAATCCATTTTTAAAAAAATATTTCCAAGAAAACGCTGAGCATGCACGACTTACAGCCTGGATCGCAATTTGGTAACGATCTTCATTACAAAATTTATCTTTAAATAATTACGCGTTTACTGAAACGAAATATTATTAACGTATCCTGTCATAATATTTGGGTAGTGCGGCACGGTTAAAGGGGTCCCATTATTATTTTGAATTAATAAGGATAACTATGTGAAGATGTAAGGAACTGTTGGCGCTGCATTCACCGAAAGTACACATATGTATTCCTACTTTTGTACCCGATAAAATAATTATTATACCTAACAAATGAAGGAGAAACCATTCGGTGGATTATGCAGGAGTTTATTAGTTCAATATTTTTGTAAGTGCTGATAAAACAATATTTTGTCTTCGCCGTGGCTTAGTAATATTTTTTAATTAATAAACAGCTAAATTACTATTAAAATAAAGATAAATTATGATAAAAATCAGGTTCGGTTTTGCTCTATGCAAACATTGTCTATTGATAAAGTAGACGATGAATCGAAGCTATGCAGCCAATACATTGTTGATCTAATATATATTTCCTCTTAACATATTATAAATACATGATAAATATTTTTATAATGCAAATAAATAATCGAGGGTTTTACTGATGTTTTCCCCACACAAAGCCCTCCGCCAGTCAATACTTCGCGTCGCGAACTGAGCTCGGTTTTGGTCTATGCAAACTTTGTCTACTGATAAAGTAGACGATGTGCAGCCAATACATTGTTGATACAATATATATTTCCTCTTAACATATTAATTGCGTTATGCATTCCGCCAGCTTCGCGTCGCGAACTGATGAACATGGATAAGTGGTTCTATAATGAAATGCGTTAACCCTGATTTGGCCTCAAAGGAAATTCTATTACTCCAGCGATATGTTCGAAAATCGATGTGTTTTATCGATAACGCTTAAGGTATCGAAATTGAAAAAATAAATATATCATACAGAAAAACAATGCAAAATGGCAGCGCGTATGTGTCTCGTCACGGGCGTCCGAAACGTTAATGTGACAAAGGAATTTGTAGAATATTAATTGGCCAAAGATTACATTTGCACCCGTTAATAACGGCTATGAAGGTAAACCCTACGAAAAGGTACTGCATCACTGCGTTAACACTTTGAGTTTATGTTCTGTTGACACGCAGCGGTATCATGATGAGATGACTTCGACCGTAGATTCAAAAAGTCCGAGCCTAACGTATGATAATACATGGCCCCAGATCGCGAACCAGCAACCAGGTTGTCAGTTTCACAAGACGTGAATGAGTGAACCACTTGAGCCAAAGCGAGTTTCTAAACGCCTACGCGAATTTTAACAGCGCACCTATTCACTAACTCATAGGCACGTGAATTAGTTGACACATCATCGAAGAATGATGCTCAATTTTGGGATTGGTTTTGTTTATTATGATGATTTGACTCGTTTCTTGACGGCATGAATAAAAAAAAACACTTAGTATAATCGCATTGGAGACCCCCTAGTTCCAAATTTAGCCGCCAATGAATGATGAATGCATTGGAATTTTTTTATCCACTCTGAACTCTCTTGAAAAAATTAAATATGTGTACTGCAATCAACATTTGTTCTTACACATATTAAATTAAATAAATTACATTATGAACGAGTATGAGGTCAAATATAAATAATATTATGCAAAAAAAAATTGAATTTATATTATAAGATATACTATTATAGCTAGACCGTTTGCGAAGGCGCCACCATTGCTTGAATGATGTGCAATATGCCACCAAAATTTAGGTTTATTTAGTGACACATTTTTTAATACGAGAAATAAATGAAAAACATCTTTATTTACATATATTTTTATTAAAACAATACAACTTAAATGGCGCTTGAAGATATCTACTCTTTGGGGACAATTTTAGTTTTAAATTAGGCGGCAGTCATGTAATGATGGTAGCAAATGAGAATGCAAATTTGAAAAATTGATGATTGTAATTATTTAAGACACATTCTTAATGCAAGTGTCAAAGAAACTGAACGTGTTGCGTTTAACATTACTCCAAAAAAGAGTGACAGAAATACTGTGTCTAATTAACTCATTGGTATTAATTAATTGTGTATTGAATAACCACAGATTTATCATGAGAAGTTACTCGTGGAAAAAATCAGTAATCAAGCTTTTGAACTAAAATAAAAAATGTGAAAAGTTGCAAACAATAACTGCCGCACTATTAAACCTATTTCCAAATATGAACAAGCCTTTGGAACTTTTAACCTTTTAAAATCGATCACTGTCTTGTTCAAACAATCGGAGTACATTTATTTTCTTACCCACTCGTTTTGGGGGTTTGCTTTGATCCTATCAATCCCGTATTATTGACATTACACCTGTATTTGACACGTTGACTGTATTGTGGCAGTAGTCAAAAAAATTCTAGCGAGGTCGACTGAATATTGTTGTATTAACCCTTTGATTAGTGAGTTGATTTTATATGGTATACACCTCGGGAGTGAGTTAATTTTGAAGTATTTATTAATTTTTATTTGATTGATTTGATTAATTAAATTATGAATTTATTAATTTTTTTCACAAGGATAATTAATTTTGTACCTTTTCTGATTACATTATAAATTATATTTGGAAAAATCAGCGGTCCTCAACATTTTACATAAAGAAAATTTTTCAAGACATATTTAAAAAAAATTATAAGTGCTAGATTATAAGAAGAAATGCATTTTCAACTATACATAATTAGACCAAGTCAGTGGTTCTCAACATTTTTCATACATTAAGTTTTTCAAGAAAATATTTTCTTTAATTTAGTAGCGCATCTAAAAAGAATCGTTCAATTATAATTTTTAGTCGGACAAGGTCAGTGGTTCTCAACATTTTACAAAAAGTTTTCGAATAATTTTTTTTTAAAGATTTATTAGTGCGAGATCATAAAAAGAAATGTACCTTATAAAAAGATAATTTAAGTAAAGTGTCATTGTATAAACTTACCCGAAACCTAAGAAAATAATTGTACACTGCGTTTGTACTCACACTATTGATTTATACACACCTATGTATATTTTTATACACACACTATGTGTTTATATATACACTATACTTTGGAATAAATAATAGGGAAAATAGATTTTTCGATAATTGAAAATTATTACGAGTAATCGGAAAATAAAATTGTTTATGAAGTAAGACATGATAAGTTTATACAGAGATAATAGGAAAATAGGACGTTAAAATTTTCTTTTCGTGTGGTATTCCTCAAAACACGGATATGCACAGTGGAAAATCACATCCAACACACATAAATTTTGTGTCTTTCCTCTTTACTGGACGAATTTTGGAATGACTGCACACAAAACATTTCCTCCGTGTTTATTTTCCCTGATTTAACTCCGTATAGAGTCGATACATCCAAGAGTCGAAAGATTTTTTTATACCACCTTAGGGATTTCCTTGAACAATCCATGAAACTAATCATCATATCCGTTTTGTCAACAATTCCCATGTTTAGATTATAATCGAGAACAGCTTCTGGCTTACTAATGTTTCCCCTTATTGAATAATTGATTGCATTAGAAATAACCATTTTCGGTTTTGGTTGTGAGCATATACACCTCCCGTTTGTCCTTCCATTTTATAGCTAATAGTCCAGAATGCAAATATTTCACATAGCCACGAGTTTGCTTTCCTACTGGAAATTTCGGAAAACTTTTTACGATTAGGTCGGACAGTACTGCTAGCTTGAGTTTGATTTTCAAAAAGGTAATCAAATAATGCTGGACTCGTGTACCAATTATCAATAAATAATCTATGTCCCTTTAGCAAATTATCATGGGGCAATATTTTTACAACCGATCCAGATATACATACATTTGTATCAATTTCCATATCTGTTGCGGCTCCCGTGTAGACAATTATATCCAATACATAGCCTGTCTCAACATCGCAAAAACAAATATTTTTATTCCGAACCGATGCCTTTTCGATGAAATATAAATTCTGAAAGACAATCGCCCTTTTCAAAGTAAAAGACTTTCATCGATGCATAAATTTCGGAACGGATGAAAGACAGCTTTATATAATAATTTTATTGGATCTAATAGTGGCCTGATTTTTTGTAATCGATCAGGGCTGCGGATGGTGTTATCTGCAAAGTGAAGTGCTCGCAGTAACAGAAAAAAACGATCTTGGGAGAAGAGAACTCTAAAAAGGGGTAACAATTATTTGTTAACCAATAATCTTTCATGGATTTTTTCCGACCAAACCTGCAACTTTATGGTGGCGAAAAAACGTACATCTCCTAAATGTCCGTATCGACCCATTTTTGTAATTTAGATTTTGAAGTAATGCCGGTTCTCATTTGACATGCATATCGATTAGTTTCCGTCACGATATAACATAACATCATCATTGAAGAAAAGTGTAAAAAGCTCAATTCAGTGTCCCTTTGATACCCTGGCTGAATTCCGGATGTTGCACTGGTAAAAAAAGAAATCCGAGGGGAGAAATCTGCCTCTTCCCACTGCCTTTCTTCACGTCGAGGACGTCGAGCTGGTGTAGGTTCAACTTCATCTTCCGAATCAGTTTCTCCAGCTGATGAATTGTTCAAGTTGAGACACAAGTCATCGATATCTTCTATCTATTTCCTGTTCACTCAATCTTCGGTAAATCAAGATAAATACTTCGATACTTTGAAAGTGTTTGATGATAAGATTATGTTTACTACCATTTTTTATCAATCTATTTTCATTGGATTATATATGTATATAATACATCTAGGACGTCATCTGAACCGCTGACAAAATCTTTATACATTTTAGAAAAAATAAATTTTACTAATAATTTTGCAAAATTTTGAATACGATTATCTCTAATTCAGGCCTGGAATTTTTGATAGAACATCTGTTTGTGGAGCATAATTCACGATGTTTCTCAGTAGAACATACAAAGGAAAAATAAGAAGTTTACGAAATTCGATTTTGTTCGTAATATTTGCATTTATTTCAAGCATTTGTTTTCTCGTTAAAAACGAATATTTTGTTATAAAACGAAGAAAAATGATTGACAAATATATTTGAGTTATCTATAAACCAAATTTTAATTGAAATTAGAAGCCAGGCGCACAAAAATTTGTATGAAACCGCGCGGCCGCACATACGCGGCGATACTCTATACGGACCTATAGAGTGCCGCCGCATACGTGCGGCGATACTCGTCAAAGGGTTAAAGTGCCAGTCGTTGTATAAGCGCATATAAAGTCTCTGAATGATTTATTCAGTGTTGAAATGATTGAATATACATAAAATCACTCTTTTAGAAATTACTTTACTAACACTGAGGGATTTTATAGATTCTTTTATCGAGCAAAGTGTTGTTTATTTTATTTACTTTTAGGACGGATTTATTGGATTCAAAATAGTAGAACCAGAAGATTTGTTTCATGAATTGAATTTTGCATGGAGTGTTGGAAAATATTATATAAACTAAAATGACACTTTTAAGTAATTTTTGAATATGTCTGAAGCTTAATTTTGAAATATGTATATGGAAATGTGTTTTATATATTTGAATAAAGATGGTTTTCAATATGTATTATTAACCTCATACTCTTGATGCTTACTGTCTTACTTTACGAACACTAAATTATTACATATAGAACATTAAATTATTGATAGTTTTGTCATTCTACCGGTTGTGTAACTACGCAACGCACGTGATTTTGCATTTTGAGAAACATGTACTGACTTACTTAATCGTATGATTTATAACAAATGACAAATAGATTGTCGATTTTTTTCTTTCACTGGAATATAAATTTTCTATTATAAAAATAGCACGGTCAGTCTATGTTTTTATGTCTCTATAATTTTTAAACATTAATTATTTTACGAATGAAAAAACATGGCATGAAATACAAAACTAAAGATAACGTATACAAACATGATTTTCGGTGATATAATATTTGTTAATGGTTCAGTAATTTACCGCTAGACGAATGAAAAAAATGAACTCTTGATTAAATTGCCGGTAGCTTATGAATAATTAAACTTAGCGAAAGTCGAACGTAATAATAAGAGGGAGCTTTTCATCCACCCGTGGATTGACGATGGTGGATAATTTTATAATGAAACCAATAAAACATTCTGGATGTTGAAATAACAAAACAATTACAATACAAATAAAACAACGTAACAAAGAAATAAACGCTAACAAAATTAAATAGACATTCAAACACAAAGAGTGGAAAGAAAAGTTTTAAAATTGCAATGTCTCAAATCCTTTTGTGTTTAACTAAACAGTTACATTTTACCTCCATTATCCGCGTTCATTATTCAAACTCAAATAATCGCGCACATTAATTAATTAACAAAAATTACGCTGTTTTGGTCACAATGGAAAATATCGTTTATACACATCATTCCTGCATGAATTGATATAATGCAATACAATCTAAAGATTCTAAAGAAATTCTAATTCTTTTTGTCATAGTTTAAAGTTGGAAGCTTGTGTCTCCGATTATTTTATATCAAATCGATTCAGTCTCTTGAAATTAATTCTACAAACTGTTTCTGACATAAAATGGTGGTTAGTCAGTCGATTATCGTATTTTCAGTTGTTGTTTGCACATAAGATCGAGGTAAGAGATCGAATAAACGTTATCTTATTGTTCTCTCTGCGCCATGTTTGAAAACCCTAAACAATCGTTTAGGACCTAACCGTTAGGTTATGTAAGGTTACAAATCGGTTCCATGACAAAACAGAACATGACAATAAACCTAACCTAACCTAACCTATTTTATCATATTCTAAAAGTCATGTTCTGTTTTGTCATGTTCTGTTTTGGCCGGTTACCGTTACAAATCATAGAAGTTTACTTAGAAATACTTTTTGTTACACATATATAATTCAATTATTCAATTTTCGAACACAGTGTCCATTTGGGGCATTGCATAATTGACCATGCCGATGAGTGAAACGAAAGTCTGAAATCTTTACGACTCCTCTACTGTGAAAGTAAAGTTAAATTTCATCTTATATATAAAACCGAAACGGGGGATGTATGTCTGTAATTCCCATTTGCATTGTTGTTGCAAGTTCAAACAAACGAATTGATTTCGCTCGCGAAAGTTTCGACGGTAAATTTGTTTCGTTATTAATGTGTGTGTGTGTAGAGACTCCAATTACTCGAGTATCGAGTAGTACATATGTATATAAAACCGAAACGGCGTATGTATGTCTGTGGGTCTGTAGTTCACTTTTGCATTGTTGGTCATTAAGTTGCCATAAAAACGAATATGAAAGAAAATATGTTTGATTTTTTTTATCAGCGAAGACATTTAGTCAAAATGTAATAAATTAGTCTTCTACTGAACTTTCCTGAACTGAATAATGTTTTTATTTACGTGAAGGTATTATTTGACATTTCTTTGACAGCAAATTAGATTTTTTCCATGAATTTGGACATTTTAATGGGCGAGATTGGGGCTGTCAATATATGAAAGGGGCTGTGAAATGTCAATGCCAGTCTGAAATGTTCATTTTAATTCCATTTTAATTGACCTAGACTTTTGAATTTTGAAAAAAGTTGTTTCAACTTGGCCCGTCTGAATTTACGCGCCGAGCTGAACATAACCCCAAACTGGTCCGAGCGAAGCCGGGTTCCAATACTAGTATTATATAAAGATGAGTTATACTGTTACAAATTCTCTCAGATTCTATCGTAAAATTCTGTATAGAATTTATTGAAAAATAGCTTTATTTTATTCACAGGTACTATATGGATATTGTCAATGCATGTCCATAAAATCACTTCGTTACCAGTGATGTGTTGTATTATTATTTTAAATTCATTAAAACTAAAGTACGTACTTTTAAATTTAACGACGCAGTATTTTTGGTTAGTTATGCATCGGCAGACAATGTATCGGATCGAACGCGAAATAATAAAATGTCAAACTAGGTTAAATTTAAAACTTTTTTAGCTTGATTGGATTTATAAAAATGCGCCATCTATGATTATAACCTTTGGTTGAATATTCTGTTGTTAAATACAAATGAAAACTAATGTCATTTTGAATTAAATTAAAAATTTAATTCAGTCAATAACATAAAATTTGGCGCTATTGATTTATTACTTATTATATTTAATTTATACTTACAACAGATGGAGTTTGGTGCTAAATTTTGAATTGCTACAAGCAGTTGCTTGATATTGAATGTACATATGAATTCATGGGAGTTGGAATGAACCCAAGAAACTTCAGCATTTTTATCAAAACATTAAGAATACTCGATAGCTCTTTAGGAAAAAAAAATATTGAGTCTACATATCAGGCGATTGTCTTTATGAGTACATCACGTTGTCTAAGATATTGTGTTTGCCTGATGATAAAAGAAATGATCATTGATTGAGTAGGCATTTACTTGGTAGAACTCCATTATAATACGGTAAGAAAAATAACAATGTATTTTAGTTCTACATAAATTATTTTATGACAAAGGCGTAAGCCGAAATAGCAAATATATAAAATAATTTATGTAGAACTAAAATACATTGTTATTTTTCTTACCGTATTAGAAATGATCATTTCAATTCTCGACTAAAGGCAACCCATCGGCTTAGTATTGATACACATAATCCATTAACGTGAACGCACATTCTTTAGTATTACTTCCGTACATATTCTGATAAAGATCAGGATCGGTTTCAATCATCGTAAGCATTATCAATTGTTAAAATGAACAATAAAACACGGTTATTTATACCAAAACGAGCAACATAAGACAAGGTTTTCAAAAATATTAAAACATTTTGAAATGAAATGGCTACACTAAACATGAAAACAACACATTAGAATAAACTACTATTTTACATTTGATTACATTAATCAGAGAGCCAATGCATGGTGCTTTAAATATAATGAAAAACCAAATTGTATTTATTGATTGAGTAGGCATTTACTTGGTAGAACTCCATTATAATACGGAAAGAAAAATAACAATGTATTTTAATTCTACATAAATTATTTTTAAATATTTGTTGATAGCTATTTCGGCTTACGCCTTCGTCAGAACTATGACGAAGGCGTAAGCCGAAATAGCTATCAACAAATATTTAAAAATAATTTATGTAGAATTATAATACATTGTTATTTTTCTTTCCGTATTCAAATTGTATTTGTTATAAAATAGGTAAAAACGATTGCTTGTGAAATCTGTTTTTTTGCTCTCTTGATTTTATTGCTAATTTTTGTTTTTTAAATTACATTTCTTAAAAAATATTTGGCATTACAGCTCATGACAATACGCCAAATATTTTTAATTGTGTAAATCATACGAGATTAACTCGATGATAAATAATGAATCAGTCGTGAACAACTCAACGAAAAAATTGCATACCCAAGATCTCTTTTTTCAATTGAAAAAATCTGACTTTGCCGGAAATTGAACCTGGGCCCACCTGATCGCTAGAAGAAAGCTTTTGCTACTAGACCACAGGGAGCGAAATTTTATCATTTATTGTTGTTATTGCTCACCTGCCAGTGTTACGTCTCTAATTGGAAAATTACATAACGGTCGAGTTGATAAAATGCATGAATAGCTTTTTAAAACAGTTTAATTAAATAAACAATGAGGTGTTGTTGAACGCCTGTTCTAACACAAAGAAAAAGAATAGGCGAAGCTCTTTTGTAATTATTAATTCAATTTGTTATATTGCTCTAAACCTTTTGTGTATTTGGCAGACCGGCCAGTGCTTACTGCCCACCCAGCGGCAATGTCATTATTATAACTGACTATCCAAGACGTATAAAGTATATTTTATACAGAGCTTGAAATGTATGAAACCGGTTCAGATATGTATTTCAGTTTAAAAAAAATACATTTCGAGCACTGAAGTAATTGTTTGTCATAATAGAATCAATACTGTTTTCATCAATACACAACCAGTACTATATGGTTAGTATCGTAAGCTCATTAAAAACTAATATTGATAATTTTGTTTGTAGCATGTAGTGGCACGTGTTTCGACTCTTTGAGAAGCATCATCAGACTATCTGTTTTAAGGTTACATTGCACTTTATATATGTCACTTCTAAAGTTATTCCTGTAAAAACGGTGTGGAAGGGCATTGTTAGGAAAAAAACAAACTACATTTATTCCATAATTAATTTAAATTCAGGATCGGTTTCGCTCGTCACGAGAATTTTCGACTGATGAAAGTTGACTAGAATGAATTCTTTGAATGAAGTTTTACCAATATATACTTTGGCAAATATAGATTAGTTTATTGTAAATGTCCACAGTTTACCTAATCGTTCTGACTTGGTGATGTATTAATATTATTGTAGAGAAGATGGAAATGTTGTGAATTTGATTGTCACTCATTGTAAACGAATTTATATCTCTTGATGGTTTTCAGACCTTCAAACACAGTCTAAGTTAAAAAAAACTTCTTCCCTTTTATATTTTTTTCTTTTTTTTTATCATGTCCGCTCGCAGCTTAGAGCATTTGGACTCCTCATGGAGTTTATCTCAACATACGTTTTTCTAATAGAACTGCCTGTTACTCAATTGCACAACCTATCTTTTTCGAAGAGCATATGGATGGAAAGGATACGAGGACTAGGAAAGGACTAGTGATTGGCTAATCGCTGTCACTATTCGTCGCTCTTTGGGATCGGAAACGGTGGGAAGGGATTTTCAACAACACATGCCTTTGAACAGATTTACCCACTGAAAAAATCCGCAAGCCAACAACGTCGAAACTGCGCCACGGACTTTAATAATACGTATCAATAATTAAAGTGTTTTTAAAAGAGAATGTTTCATGATTGACGATCATTAATTATAATCACATTACGTCAGGGAAAATTATCATAAAATAAAACATCACGTACGAGAAAAGCAGGCAGAAGGTAGTGTAGGAACCCAGTTAACGAGTGTGACTTCACAGTTAGTTGGTTAAATATGTTATCTCTCGGTAGACTGCATTAAAGCCTTCGATAAAAAGAAAACTACTTAGATCATCGAACTTGAAAATTAATTACTTTTGCTTATTGCATGAGTAAGTCTGGTTATTTTCAGTTAAACAATCTAACATTCGATTTACTTTAGAAAACAAATTCAAAAAAAATGTTTTATTCACAGTATTGTAGCGATTTAAATATCATTAAATTACCAGAAGATCTGTATATATTTTCCCCAGTGCTTCAAATATTTGTTTAATGTTGTTTTATTATAGATAAATAAACCACATTATAAAGTAGTTCTTCCACATAAAGTCTGATAAAGGTTAGGACCGGTTTCACTCATAATGTGCTGGCCTAATGTGTTGTTTTTAGAGGTCCTAATATGTATGTCCTAAAAGTTTATTTAAATAATGACGTTCCACAAAAAAAAATGTGATTTTACAGTTGTATTAGTCACGATTTAGCTGTGTTAAACCATGATAACAATACATGATATTTTAGAACATATATCCTTTATAAGAGATCAGAATTACTTTCTTTTTCTATGAAATGAAATGAAAAAAAAATCGATGATGAGTTGATCCAGAGTGCTGGAGCTCTTCACAAACTTACATACTCCGACTTTACATAAAAAGCTGACTCTGGTTTTATCAATAATTATTTTTCATTTCATCTGCGGAAACTAATTAAAACAGCCACTTTAAGAATTAAGCTTTTTTTTTAAATTCAAATATCTTATAAGCAATACTTTCGATGGATTCTAAAATGATAGTATATGTGAAAAAAAACCGTTAAAAGTATTCCAATCAATAAATTTTATTAAATAGAATATTATATTTAGTTTCAGTTTCCATTCTCAAGTAGTGATAATAACTAATTCAGAAGTTATATCAATAAGAATTTTGAGACTCCAAAAAATACCATATCATCAAAAAAATACTCCGTATGGGGTAAGCGTGGCTATTAAAGGGCTAAATAAATAATTTTATGAGGGGGTCCTTTACACATCTATGTACGCTCCGAATAAGATCTTCCATACTTTTTTTCATCGTTTTCTTTTAGTTCACTATTAAAACCAACGACTATCTTGCTCGGCTATTAAAGAGTATTTAATACGTTATTTCTTTGAGAATGAATGCGCAATTGTTTTTTTTTTTAAATTATACATATTTAGCATGTACCTCTTGCAAACCTCTTGCTACAAAAACATAGCATCTTTGTAATTCGTTTTTAGGTCTAAATTGTTGTACAAAAAAATGCTGTCGGTCAGTCCTGTTATATATTCAATCAATTCGAAATATTTTTTTCGTTTCAAAATTCGAGTGTTTATAATACTGTCAAAGCTTTGTCTTTTACTTAACCCGCTAATTGTTGTATACATATATCAAATTAAAGCACTAAATTCTTATTTAGAATTGTAACCAGGGCTGTGGAGTCGGTAAAAAAAAGTTCGTCTCCGACTCCAGCATTTACCAATACCACGACTCCGACTAAAAAGTTTAATATCGTCACTTTTTATTGCCTAATTTTCCTATTTATGTGTATTCAATTAAATATCAACCCTACCAATCCGGCCAATAGCCAAATTTGACATATTATATGCAAAAATAAAAAGTTCAAACTTTTCTAAATTTCCGACTCCGAGTACGACTCCAGCCAAATCGCCGCGACGACTCCGACTCCGACTCCGGCCAAAAAGCCCCGACTCCACGACTCCGACACCACAGCCCTGATTGTAACTCTATAGCACTTCTCAACACCTGATGCACATTTTAAATATTCGAATAAAGCTATTAATTTGATTTAATAGGATTCCAGTGAATCAAACTATGAAATTGTAATATAGATATAGTGTAAGCGCCATTATGTTCTGGGTAATGTCAGATTATATACTGCACATTAACATTAATTAATGGATGGCCAGATATCAGTCAATTATTGCAGATCTGATGCTATCACCTGTCACAATCATAAATCTATCACCGTAAAAGCAAAAGTACTAATCGACGAAATCACTGACACTAATTATGTGTATGGGTAGTATAGTTTTGAATTATTTCAAATACCATAGTCGACCACTGTTCATAAAAATTGATGGATATATTATTGCCGATATAATTATTGATTCAAGCTAGTATTTATATCGAGACCATGTATTTACTTCTACAAGTATTATCATTTTTTTTTCAAAGGTATTTCGGCATAACACCATTGTTGGTAAGTTGGTAACTGATGAAATATATAGATACAGGGTTATCTACATATATATGTAAAATAAGGACACTTCAAGGTATAATAAACATAAGGTTTATTATACTTATGTATTACGTATTTTATTTATTTAAATATTACACCTTTCTACCAAGAATTGACAGTTATAACCTTAAATGTTTTGAACCAAATGATTAGTAAGTTAGTTCTTTATAACTGGCTTATTAATTTAACTTTAAATTTGTTGGAATTAAAAAAGGGACGTCAATTAATTGGCTCACAACCAATCCGCTTAAAATACATTATGTATGTACAAAAGGTTACAAATGATTGGCTCTTTAGATTTAAATAAATAGATCATGTGTCGTAATTAGATGCGGGAGGGTTTAAATTCCTGAAGTATTAATTCTTTCAAATGCACCATAGTGTACGCAAATAAAAAATATTATTCGTTTCGCTAATGTAGGGATATTATGACCACATTTCAATGGTTTAATATTCGCATATATTTGAATACAGAATAGGGCTGTTATAGAAAAAAAATGAAAAAATATTACCCGAGTTATAAGACATTACCTATTTATAATCCGGCTTTTACGGTAAGTGTATGAAAGTTTATGTGCTAGGCAATATTTTTTTACCAAAGTGCACGTGTAAAAAGCCCCCAAAAGGAGTAACTGCGCAAATTTGTAGCCTAATCCCCGATAAATGATGTATTTTATGGTCATATTGAAAAAGATGAGCGGAGCGTGTATCGATCAACAATAACTATTATGTATATCATTATACAATGAAAGCTTTAAACATGAACTAAGCTATATATATATTGTATAAATAGTCGTATTAAGAAGATGTAAATGAGAATATAAGGTTTTTTAAAAAAATACAATTTATTTTTTTACAGTTTCGATGCACAATAGTTCTATTTGTATGTCAAAGTAATGATTTTATAATTGCTGTCTTCTTTTCTTAAAGAATTAAAGCAAAATTTAATGTAATTTACTCCGTTGATGCATTTAACTGTAAGAATTTTTTTACCATGTCCGCTCCCAACTTGGTACATATGGACTCCTCGCGGAGTTTATCTCAAAATGTTTTTTCTTCGAGAACTTCTGTTTGTTGCTCAACCTCTCTTTTTTTCCAAGAGAGTAGAGATTGGAAGGATACGAAGATTAGGAAAGGACTAGTGGTTAGGTAATCGCTCTCACTACGTGCCGCTTTTTGGAATCAGAAAGGTGACAGTAAAAGTCTCATTTACACTAAAGTCGGGACCGTATAATTTGGAGTAGTGTAATTGTGGGATGAAATGTCAAACAAAATTAAAGATTTCCCTTGGTTTTGAAAAAAAAATATGAACGAAATATTTAGTTACTAATTGCCTTGTAAATGCGACCGTTCAATTGGAGGATTTGCAGCGAACGGCAAGACAGCGTGTATTTTGTAGTAGTGTAATTCGGGGTTCCACTGTATATGAATATAAATAGTATAATTGTATGTAACTGCAGATTGATTAATAATTATAGTTGTTATTATTAAAAAGCCATTATATGAATGTAGTTTTTTTTTTATTTCATAAAGATCAACTTTCACAAGTTGAATTGTATCATAATATGAAGTTTCTCCGTTCAAAGTATGTCTTTATTATGTATGTTTTGAGTGGAATAGAATTTTTTACACTTAGCGTTTGTTTATGAAATAATGTACAATAATGGTAGAGGCCTGCGGGGGAGCAAATAAAAGCAAGAATTTAAAATTAGATATTTTTTCTAAATAAAATATTCTCCGCAAATAAAAACAAAAGTAACAGAAGCAATGAATTTAGTTGTGTTAATTATTTAAAATAAGAACGATATTCTGTGCTCTTTATTCAACAGCAAAAAGAATCTTTATAATAAGTGTTTCTCAAAGTGTGGATGGAACGCGCTATATTTTAAAGAGCATTTTTTTCATCAGCTTTTTTGAAACTGTCGACAAAGTTTCGGCATTTAACATTTAGCCGCAAGGTGGTGTAATTTCCAGGGCTGTGGAGTCGGGAGTCGTGGAGTTAGAAATTTTTAAAAGTTTGAACTTTTTATTTTTGCTTATTATATATCAAATTTGGCTATTGGCCGGATTGGTAAGGTTGATATTTAATTGAATACACATAAATAGAAAAATTAGGCAAACAAAAGTGATGATATTAAACTTTTTTAGTCGGATTCGCGTTTTTGGTAAATGCTGGAGTCGGAGTCGAACTTTTTTTAACGACTCCACAGCCCTGGTAATTTCTATGCTTTCAATGGTCAGATAGCTTTACTATATAATTTTTGAAACCTTCGGTGAGCCTTATTCATACAAAAAATGGACATTATTAATTTTTTTGTCGATTAAATTTACGATTTTAAATCAGTAAATTGGAAAACACCGTTTCGAAACTATTGCATTAATCAATCGCGGAAATTATTATAAAAAAAATGTAAGCCTAAGTTTAAATCTGCTTAGAATGGAATCTGTGATGGATAAGAAACATTTGAGTGATCACCACTTATCATAAAACGGCGCTGTCCTAAAATAATTATTCAACTATGGAAATTTTATAATCAAACCTAAATAAAATTAAAATAAACTACACGGGATTTGTTCACTGAATACATATTCTACCTAAATCCTTTTCAATGTTTTATTTATAAATGTAAATAAATGATTGTACTAATAAACTGTAAATCAAGATAAGAAAGGTCACATTAATCACCGGGTTGATAAAAATAAAAATCAAATTATCGTGTCACTGACATTATTCAAATAAAATAATTATATATTTAAAAACGTAGGTATTTCGATCATAATCTATTTGCTTACGGATTTTCTTTTCTTTTGAATGCCACTTTGAACCCAGAATAAATTTCTTACACGCGAATTACATAAAAAAAACATGTATGTAAAAAAAAGCGTCATATTGATGCTATCTGTTGTAGTTATCAGGTATCATTAAACCAACGTTAGATATTACTAACTGGTTTTAGTTATTGTTGAACAAATATTTTGTCATTTAATTTATGCGAGTTGTTTGTTATTGCGTAGTAGCAGACTCTAGCAATTATTATTATCATATTATAACAAAAGATAATTATGCGGAATTGTGCTATTTTTAAATAAAACAAGTTTTACGATTCTTAAAAAAACTTTTTTTTTTTTCAATTCCCAAAATATTCTTCAAAAGCAATTCGATTTTCTATTTTAATTTATAAATTAGTTTCTTTTTAATATATGTACATACGTGTCATGTGGGATTGTTGAAATCCTACAACTCTTATGTCATCGTATAGGTAACGCACAACTCTTATCTCGAGTTCTGCTCGAGATTGTAAAACTTGGTTGAAAAGTTATTTTTATTTATCCTCATTTAAAAAACTGTATTTATTGGTCTGTGTGCCTTAGTTTATGTGTGTAACATGTCATAATGTGGTATCTTTTTCGGTATTTCGTTTAACCATGCTAATAAATACGCAAATCCTGTGTTATCAATCAATTTATGAAATCTATTGAGGAGTTACTGGAAAGAAAAGTGCAAAAGGTTGTTGGCATTTACTTGGTAGAACTCCATTATAACACAGTGAGAAAAATAACAATGTATTTTATTTCTACAGAAATTATTTTAAATAAATCAATTTGATACAATACTAATTTTACGTTTATTCCCACTAAGCTAATTACCCAGATTAGCTTTCACTTCAAGAATACATCAAATCAATTTGTCATATCACTTATTTTAACCATTTAAAATTAAGATGGTGGAACAGACAAGAAATTTATTGCGTACCCTGTCTAAACGGTATATATTGAGACGACCAGGATTTTCATCTCAATCTGACAGCAACAGACAGCATCCTCCATGGCGTTCCGCGAAGGAACTTAGGGTCAGGTTGGGAAGACATGTATCTCTAGCAAAGATATCAATCGGCATTCTCTTGACCGTACTCTATCTGAGATTCGGCTAGTTTATTTTCTCAAATTACATTGTCGATTACAAAGAAACACAATTGCAGTTAAAACCACTTTTTAAAGCGCGGGACCAAAACGATTATATTACGGCTTCCTGCCTCCCGAGAGGCAGGAGCGACACGACTGTCAACTTTGGATGAATTTAAACAGGCGTATTTATACCCTTAGGATTTTAGTGTGCGAGCAGCTCTTCCGACGTGAAACGGCGGCTCCAGTACCAACTGGGAGACGTCTTTTCTAGATGTCGGTTACAAGAATTTATAACTTTTTCGCGTTATATTAATCGTTTTGGTCTTATTTTCATTGATTGAGGTGATAATAAAGATCGTTCGAGAGTGTCCTGATGACCTACAATATCAGACGGTATCAATATAAATGATCTAATGCACGTTTAAAACATAGTTCTGACGAGGGCGTAAGCCGAAATAGCTATCAACAAATATAAAATAATTTCTGTAGAATTAAAAAACATTGTTATTTTTCTCACCGAGCTCAAGATAGATGTTGCGAGTTGCCTATACGATATTAAGC
Organism: Himalopsyche kuldschensis; assembly: GCA_028554975.1. Taxonomy (NCBI): domain Eukaryota; kingdom Metazoa; phylum Arthropoda; class Insecta; order Trichoptera; family Rhyacophilidae; genus Himalopsyche; species Himalopsyche kuldschensis. The sequence goes on from JAHFWI010000036.1 coordinate 4,199,172, forward strand.
AAGACTCGTCGTAGGAGTTGTAGGAGTAAAATGATAAACAATCACACATAAAGCCAAATAGCTAAGTTTGAAAAATGATTGATTGAAAACTCTGGTCCACGGATATGAGTTTTTAAGCAAATGAGTTATATTAAATTTATTATTACATGCAGCAACATTTAAGAAGTCTTAAAAAAACGTTTATGCGGGGTCAGATTGAAGTTCGCATCTTAAACAGAGGTTAATGGATGTCTGCAATTTATCAGCTGTCATAAATGAACTAATTTTACGAATCATAATGCATTGCTCAGCAACAAGAGCTAGAATGTATTTTAAAGTTTCATCTTTTTTACGTAGCTGCATTATGAACCAGTCATAAAGAATCTTCAAGTATATTTTTGTTTGTCAGAGATAGCGGATACATACATTATTTTATTTAGTGTATTTTTTTAGAAAAGTTTGCATGATACTCTCACTAAAAGGGTTTAAAATTTTTGAAATTGACAAGCGTGCAATGAGCTCAAAGGCTAGCTGCAAGGAAAATGCAAATACCGAGCAGGCCAATCTAACAAACGCGCGGCATAATTTCAATCGTCGGGCAACATCTGAAGAAATACTTCAGTATATTCGGCCACATGCTCCACATCGGGAAGCGGAAATGGATTAAAAATAAATATTACTAAAATGTCTTATTAACTTATGCTTCTATATTTTTTAGATAATTTAGACGATTTTTATTGATGAGGTTGTTAAATTCATCACCTATTAGAGTGCGCGCCAACATGGACGAGAGCGCGAGGCTTTCAAACTCCGCGTGCGTAGCTTAGACATTGTCATTACTGTATTTTTTTTTAAAAAATAGTATAGAAAACATCTGTTACGTGGTGAAGGGGAGAAAGTATTGAACTTTATGGAAAATTCATCGGAAACAAGCCATCCTAAAGTAACGATAAATTTGATATCATCTATACATTTTTATTAGATAAGTTTCTGCTTCTAAGTTTTAATTTATTCACTAACAGTTTTATGAGTTCAGTTCTTCAATTTATAAATAATACTTTTAAAAAATCTAATTAAATGGGATATGTTTATTTTTTAAATGTATGTTTGAATTTAATAATGCGCGCTATAAGTGAAACTAATCGGAATCATGATTAGAATGTTTGTATTGTAAAAAACAATGTCTTATAATTTAAAGTATGCTACCTTTCCGCCAAGAAATGGCAGTAAACACCTTAAAAGTGGTCAATAATAAATACACAATTAGGAATGTCGAAAAATACTAAGTATCAATTTAAAAAAATATATCAGAGTTGAGTTGGTTGAAGAAATAAAAATCTCCTTAGAATAGATTCAGCAGATAATAGTGCTATAATTTACTTGATTTCATAAGCATTTTTAATATTCACGTATAGAGATATGATTGAATGTCAAAACTATATATGGTAATGTTGTGATCGTAAAAAATCTTCTTTGCATAAAAGATTGCCTAATACATGTACTAAGCATGTTATAATCAAAAGAATAAATCGCCATGTATTGTTATTACTGATATTATGCTAATTTTGAGCAGTAATACTATAGAATCAAATCCATATCATAGCATATAAACTAAACTCACCGAAATCTATATTATTACTCTTATTTTATTTAAATATTATTTTTAACTACAAATAATAAAACCAGTTATTCGATTCTTAATAAATAATTATAGAGATGTTTACACTTAACACATTAGTAGAAAATTTAAATACACATATCAATAGTCGTAGTAGAAGCTTTTTACAATCGTTTAATAATTCAGAGTTGTAATTTTGTTACGGAGGTTTTGTATTTATCTATTGTTTTAAGACTAGTATAATATATTATATTCAGTCTCCGTCTTTAAATTAGTTATGAAAACAAGACATAATCCTTTCGAATTCAAATTTTTCAAATTTTCCTCACACAATCACATATCAATGATTTTATAACCACTTTGTGCCAAGGCATTTTTTAGTCCTTCTTCCATACATGTTATGATCAATCAGGATTAGTTTCCCTCATTGCAAGCATCGGTTGATAATTATTACGATGCGCGAAACCGGTCCTGATCTTTGGTAAAATACATCTGTTAGAAGTACGTAAAATTGTAGTACTATTGCATTTTGTTAAGAATTATCTGTGCCCATGTAATGGTGGTATTTATTATTTATTTATGTGTATTATATGTACTTTACACAAATTGTAAAGAATGAAATGATTGCTTTTGAAATGTGAAAAGGGTATAATACTTTGTAAAAAGAATGTTTCAACATTGTAAATTGGAAAGGAAGTCAACCGAGTAAGTTCCGACAGTTTTTTTTAAATCTCAGAGCCAAACAACGCTTGCCTTCAAGCCGAGAATATTCTGTTAATAAATGATAGTTCTAGTCGAGATTCGCGTCAACTTGAAGGCAATCGTGGAGTTTTCATGTTTTATACCTTGATAATAGGAGTGACCACTGTACCCAATCATATACCATTGTGTACGAAAAAAATCACTCAAAATATTTAAAAAAAAAACACATTCGATCTGAAACGATATATTGTAATTTCTATCCACGAGTTGTAAATCTCTTATAAATTTAGAGGCTAAGACCACTTATGGTTTTTAAAATAAAATATGAGTTTGTTTACAGTATCAATAAAAACATACTTACAAACAGTGACTATTTTTCCGTACTATGGAAGAGAAACAGTTGGTGTTGCGAACATCTGAATTGAAAGTCCATGCTATAGAAGTGTTTTAAAATCCAATGAATAGGAAAGACTCTTGCAAAAATGGTTGAATCTTCCTTTGCACCCCCCAACACCCCGTCACCAGCCGTCACTGCTTACAAATAATATTTGTTAAAAGTGATAAATTTGTCTTTAAAAAAAACCATTTCATGAAATACGAGTAGATTTTCATACAAATACGGTGAGAAGAATAACAATGTATTTTAATTCTACAGAAACTTCTTCTTACGCCCTCGTCAGAACTAGCTTGCTCAGAGCTAGAATTACAATACATTGTTATTTTTCTCACCGTATTATAATGGAGTTCTACCAAGTAAATGCCAACTCAAACAATAGAATTTTCATACCATTGGGATAACGCTTATGTTTTTAATATCATTTAAACGAAAAGAAAAAAAAATGATGTATTTCAATAATGTTTATTTAAAAATCTGTATATTATACAATAATTTGTCGATTCCCAATGTGTTGACAGTCTTTGTAGGTACATATTGCAAAAGGTTAGCGTTTAGCCTTGGGTCATGCTTTTTTCTCTATGAAGAATACCCATATAATAAATTACCAATATTGGGTCATTACGGTCCGAGGATTTTTATTTTTTTTGATTTTATTGAGAGATAAATTTAATTGTTGCATTTTAAGTGGAGCTACAGCTTACGGAAAGGCTTCTTGGGACGGCTCCTGAGAAAAGCCACTTATTATTATTATTGAAATAGCTTTATTGTATCGGTTCAGACTTGTTTACAATGATTAATCGCTTTTTCCGAGTGACTTGCTTTAGTCATAATCTAAACGTATTTATTAGTCGTTTGTTGAAATATCATGAACTAAGAATAATAGTTTGATTGAACATGGGGAATAGAGGTAAACTTTGGCGCCTTTGGTTGCTGTATTCACAGATTTGACTCAATGTATGTACATGCATTTTTAATTCAGTCGATGTATATTCAGTTTGTGTTTATTTACCTGTGGTGAATTAATTTCTATCCTACACATTCGACATCAAAAAGCAGAGCATTACAAAAGCGTTTAGGTACTAAATAATCCTTATTTTTTCCTTCTTCTCTCCAAAGGTGGAAGTATTGAGATACCAGCAGGACTCGTAGACCACATCATGTGCTGATAAACTCTACTTAGGGAGTAATGGCGAATATGGCTTAATAACAATATCAAATATATTAAGAGTTTTCTTAAAGAATTCGTGACATATTTGTAGTCAAAAGAATCGCATAGCTCGTATTGTTTAAAGTAAAATTTCTATTGCTTAACTACATTGATTTACGTTCTATTCTATTTTTAAAAATTCAAAAAAAAGATACTTCACAAACTATCATACTTCATTGAATCGCACTGTACATAGAATTTTTCATTTTAATTCGATTTAAAAACATTGAATGTAAAATTTATAGATTTTATAATTTTTAATCACGAAGAAATTCTCATTTTGACTTACAGTATTTTCCTGCTATAGCAGTATATTTTTTATCAAATTAAACTCGTAATAATGAATGAAATTGGTTTTCGATTTAAGTCAAAGTTAATTTAGTGACCTACTCGCTTCAATCGATTGTTCTATGTAAACCATGCATTAAATATTGCTTCAGAGTTTTTAAGTTAGTGCCGAAAGCGGTTCTGGATTTTGCGACTGTAAAATAAATTATTAAATATAAAATAAATTTTAAGCAGCATTTTGGCCATAAAGGAATTTCCGTTTAATCTAAAATTTGTCATGCAACGTTATTGGGCCGAAAGAGGAGGGCGTTCACCTTTCGGGCATGGTATTACCGGTTCAATACTGGTGTCATAATATTTATACAATCTGTCATATCCGCTTGTAGAATTTTCACGAGGATTAGTTGTGAATCCATTTTTTCTTGCTTTTAATAATGGGAGAAAGAAGTTTAAAAAAAACTGGGAAACATTTACTTGAATTGGGAAAGGTATTCGTACTCACGAAATGAAACACTGATTACACGAAGGAATAAAATAAGCAAAAATGAGATTTTTTATAAACACAATATTTACTTATATTATTTGGAGTAAATCATTGATTCAAGTGAGCTAAAAAATCTTACTTCAAATCTTCTTAATATAAAAAAAAATTGGTGTCTGTAAAGTCGGTTTACGGATGATAGTTTAACGTGAAAACGTCATAAGAAAACATTGATGAAATGATTGCATACTTTTATGAATAAAATGGAATCATTTTTATTGAATTATCATTATTTTGTATATTTGTTATACGTTAATCAGATTTTTAATATGCAAGAATTAATTACCTTTACTGCCGCAATTGTTGTTGTAATATAAACAATGAAAACCACATTAACATTTCACTTCACTTTATAAACAGTTGTAAACAGATCACGTGTAGGTACTGTAGGTGTATAAGTTGTGTGCTGTCTTCTACTCAGACGCATCGACCAATCGAGTGGAAGAGATAGATGCGGCACAATCGTGCCTCTCTATCGCTTATCCGCGCTCTCGCTCGCACGCTTGCCTTCGGCGTAACGCGACAAACGGGACAATGAGTCATGTTTTTTCGTGCGTGCAGCGGGCGTTCATCGATTTATAAGACGTTGTCACGTCAAAAACGTCAGTTAAGAATATGAAACGCTGATTTTATTGCAAATTATTCTGCCGTATTACCTATGTAAACCCAATGACTGTTGAAACATGAAAACGAAATCAAATATTTATATGTATTAGAAGCCAGAATAAATATGCTTGAATACTTGTAAAACGCGTAAGTCGTTGACGTCTGATTTGCTGCCGTATTCATTTTTTAAAGTGAGTCAAGTTTCAAGAAACAACTACAAATATAGTGTTGTGGGAGTGGTTTAGAGTTAAGAGCAATGATTGGTATTCAGATAGCAGAGTAAACTTTTCCTATACAGTCGCCGGTTGCAGTTTCCGAGGAAGAAAAAAAACGCGGTTACATTTAATTCCACCTAACTTGGATTACTTTTCAAGAAATAAACTCGTATACTCCATGTTTTATTTTTTTCCCGCGCTCCGGGAGTGAAAACACGTTGCAGCCATTAATATAGCTGCCAGTGTTACATTGCAGAATTCCTTAGATGCATATATTATATTATAAAAAAGATGTTTAGATTAAGATTTATCTAAAAACTCCGCATAGAGTACAGGGAAATGAGTTCATAGCGAAAAGCGCGCGTTGGGGTGAAATATTATGTAGATCTTACGCAAAGGGACCGGTTTACTTACGTTGCGTTTCTTCTTCGAAAGAATTAGGAGATATTATAAAATTCTAAATACTTTTGATTATTCTACGTATTGTGTTACTAAGGAAAGGCTGCTTGCCACTGCTAAATTTATTTCCAATAAGTTTAATCCCTCCCAATGGATTGCATTTTATTAGTTAATAATTTTTTAATGTTAATGTCGTTAGTAGTATATTTTTTTTTGTTTCTTTCCTCCGCTCTTTGCCTCCCGTAAAAAAGAAAAATCGCAAGCGCGGTTTTTGTTATTTATTATTTTAGAATATTAGAATCAATCTTAGTTAGAGCAACCTTTGCGATAGTAAGTCCGATCACTCACGAAAAGTAGCACAATACATGGAATAATCAAAGTTATTTTATTTAAAAATGAGCTTCAACAAAGTTATCCCGGAATCTTATGTCGTATTTACCGTTGAATGTAATGAGGACCTTATTAAATATACGAGTAATATCATCCGAGTCAATAACTTCAATACTGATAATCTTTTTTTTGATATTCAGCAAGACATAAGTTGCCTCTCATTTATGACTTCACACGGGATTAGTTTAATTAAAATATTTAACCGCTGTTGAAATCATGGCCCGTTTGTAGCCTTCCCTCAATACATTCATAGTATATACGTCATTAATATATGGGATGCTCCTATTGGGCAATAATTTAACATAATAAAATCGCACGTATTTTAATGGCATTTGTAAATTTAACAAGTGCTTGTACTACTATCACTTTTTTATGTATCTAACTGTTTGATGACGGTTGGGAATTTACGCTTTTGGACTTTTTTTAAAAGCTTTTACGCAAAGCTGACTAGCTTAGTGGTAAAGCTTTTAACTTTCATTATTTAATCTAACCAGCCTTCTTAACATGGCACTCCTACTTTCACTCTCTGTGTTTTAATCCATATCGATGGCTTAACCGTTCAGACGCCACGGCATGCAGGCACGCGAAATCGGTGCTACCACCAGCGCCACTTTGTGCAGGCACGCAAACGCGATTACGAGCTTATTAATGAATAAATTAAATATTTTTAAATGCAATATTATGCAAAGACACTTTTTGGAGGCAATGTAATTGTTAGAATACCCATATGTTGAACCGTTTTCTTTTTATTTGAAGTTGGGCTAACAGATGTCACTAGGGCTGGCACCATATTATCGCAATGATCGCGATTGATAGAGCGCATCAGAGTGAGAAGAGAATAGCTAAATATCAGTAAGTGCGAATAACACATAGCATTTTGTGCTATTTATAAAATATAGTTTATAATAAAAAAAAATACTTTCCAGTCATAACAAAATAATTCTAATTTGTTAATAAATTACATTATTTTTTTGTGGCAGCCCTAGATGCAATTTGTGCTACCTATATAATTTATTTTATTATAGAAAAAATACATATTAATATTTCATATTTTTATTTATAATATTTATTGTTTTTGGCAGCCCTAGAGACGTTTTTTAAATCTTGTACTTTTGATGTTTTTTTCACTTTTCTATGAAAATCAATAATAACTTAAGTATAAAATTATTTTCCGGGTATGTTACGTGGCATTTTCATGGAAAAATCGATGATTGAAAATGGTGGAGTACGGCAAAAATCCATGGAATTGGCTTGGCGTTTAAAGGGTTAAAGAGTAATGTTGTTAAGTCTTGGCTGAAAATGACTTAATAATGCTCTACTGGTTGTATCATGCAATATGCATGTCTCGTAATTTTTTTATAACCAAAACTTATTTAAGTGCATCGGAAAAACGTTTTAAGAAAATTTGAAATCTCCATTGTCGTTCTTCACTGCTCACCTGTCATTTATTCGTTGTTAATCAGCGGCGGTACAAATAAATCGTTTGAAAGGGTTTTTTTTGGCTATAACACAAAGTTTTACATTCTCAAAATAATCAGTTTTTACCCTCTCCTGCACAATAGTCAAAAACGGACATAGTTCAATTTTCTCTTTAAGCCATCGATATGCCGTTCAAATTAACATGGCCCTTGAGCCGCAAATCCGCTTCCTAATTTAATTACATTATAATAACGTTAATTCAAAATGATTCTTCGTGCATTATTCCCATTTTCCATGAAACTGGTAAAATAGCCTAACTGGTAATTCAGTTATTCTATTTTTGCTTTTGTCTAAATGCTATGCAGTTTCCGCGAATACGTTACGATATTTGAATAAACCGTTGCACGCAGTGTCACTCAAACGGTCACTCATTCTTCCGGCTGTCCCACGCCCTTTGTTGATTAACTATGGTCTTTTGGGAAAACCAAACGTATATTTACGTCCACCAAATTGTGTTATTCAGAAATGCTCAGTCATATTCAAAAATTCTGTTCTTTGAAATTTAAAAATTAATATAAAAACATTATCCAACATTGAACTATTAAAATATAAATTGTTTTGCGTTTAAACTCGGTCCCTTAGGATAAAAGAAAATTATCTCGATTTTTGCCGGTTTTGAGTTATGAATGCTACTAGACAAATGATCATATGTTACGTTATGTGTCAAAGGGCATATCGGCCTGATAGCCCTGATAAATATATAAGGTTGATGCAAAAGTAATGTCCTTTTCGTAAGTTCCCAATGTCGACAGGTCAATAGTCCTCTCTTTGCACGTACACACGGTCCTATTTTTGCACGAGGGATACTTTCCAAAGACGTATCCGTGTAAAAAAAGATATGGTGCCCATGCAAAAGCGGTAGATAGATTACATTACTTCAAATCAATTGAGAATCGATTTTGTTTTGTTATTATACTTCTAAATTTTTTTGAATGTTATACAAGTAATAAATTTACATGATTATAACTGCTTGAAAATAAACGTGTTCGTTTAATGCTATTTTTCAGTATGTATATAGTTTTTTTAAGCGGTGTAAAGTATCAATGTGAGAAGTGGATACGAATATATTTCAAGACGTTATAATTGAGGGTATTATTGGCAAAAACGGCATGTTCCACAATAATTGTAAAATTAAACTTGAAATATCGTTTTAAAAAAGAAACAAATCTTAATTTATTGACTAATGAGTAAGTTCCCTTTTGTAGAATATTCTAACTATGCTAAATTTACAATCAAATAATTAAAATAAACAATACAAATAAGCCGTATGTAAAATATTTAAAGTAATTTTCCTGAGAATTATGGGTTTGGGATCGAGCCGCGTTTGCAAATATAATTATTTTATATTTAACACACAAACCATACAGCGAAAACATCGCATTTAAAGATGATAAAAAGACAATTTGTTTTTCTTAAAAAATAGGTAAAATTGATAACTGATGACACCTGTTTTTTCTCTCCTGCTAAAAAGTAGAGGGACATGAGTTAGGTTTCTCTTCATATTTAACTAACAAACCAGAAAGCGAAAAGATCGCATTTAACGATGATAAAAAGACAATTTTTTTCCGTTAAAAAAATAGGGTAAAACTGATAACTAGAGACACCTGTTTTTTGCTCTTCTAAAAAGTAAAAAAACCTTTGTAAGGTAAGGTAAGGTTAGGTTAGCATAGTTATCTCGGAGGGTTCAAAATTCGAATATAAACACATTTATAAATCTCTTTATTTCACTGTTGGTGAACCAATGTTTTTGGTTTTTTTTTGTATCTATTTTATCACATTACTAACGGCATTTGCCTTTCTTTCTCTTTCAGGTAAACATCTTTGAAGCCTAACATAAAAGTTGAATGAATTTCTCAAACATGGCGTTCGATAAATTCCTGTGCACACAATTAAGGTAGATATATATAATACTCATATCTATGTAGATATTTGACGATTTCCTGTGTCAATTGAGCCAATTTACATATATATTGGATATATTATTATGAACATCAAATAAAAGCCATTGAAAAGTCAATGAATATAAATTGTAAATGTATAAAGACATAAATGTGTATACGTGTATTTTGAAGGAATTCAAAAATGACACTTTTTATATTATATTATATATGTGACACATAAAAAAACTTAATAAAATGATTTTATCGTTTGATTTCGATGATTGTCAAATTTATGGAATGTGTTTACCGAAACTTGAGAATGACTGTTTGAATTTTTGAATTGACAATAATTTTGAATTTAGAACACTTTATTTCAATCTCAACTCTCATGTCGCTATTCTTTCATGCTATTCCATTTTCGAATTTGGTATCTTCAATAAACTTATCTAATCTCATCACTTTTTTTGGGTTGCTCAAGTTTATTTATATTATTCAAAAGATTTCTTAAATTTACATATTACACTGTCCAATATTGTTCAACGATTTTAATTGCCTCGTCAACATTGATACTAAAATTTAACTATTGTTTGTTTTTGTTTCAAAAAATATGTTCGTAAATCGAAAATTTGTTGAGAAAGATTTTTGTCCGTTAATCGAGGCTAAAGTTTCATATTATCAAGTCGTTGCAACTTAACCTTTAGATGTCAGAAAATTAACGTTAGTACATAGTGATACAAAAGCCATAATGTACCAACTATAAATTTTAATAGAGTTAATAACACATAATATGTAACAAGCCATTATGATTAGATTAACCTCAGATAAAAAGTAGGTATATCCATTTTTATAAATAAAGCACAACTGAAGGTTTAGCTGGTTAGTTATAATTACAGGTGATAACATACTGTGATTAATGAATTCATTTTTATGACTTCCTCGGTGTTACCTTTATTAATTGGAGATAAATAATAGCTAAGCGTACAGCGTTCGTTATACAAAAGAAACAAAAAAATGAAAGAAACATTAATTTTTATTGTTTTTGTATGTATGGCCTTTGAAGTAATATTTTGATCGTTGTATCATTGCAGTTTCTTTTATCAATGTTAGCAAATGTATGGCGTTAATAGTAATCTATATATATGTAAATGAATGTTTGTTTGTGTGTTTGTCCTGTATGCGTCCCTATACTGTTCATCAGATTATGATAAAACTTTGATGAGTTGTTGTGAGTACGCCCGTAAAAGTAAATTTAAAAAAAACGCTAATTCACTAGATTTGCCAGGCATGGCATCAACATTGAAAATTGGCGTACTTATCATTCTTTTATTTTATTATATAATACAAAACCACCACGACTTTGCAAGGGTACTAGGCTTTCAGTGATAAAGATAATGAACAATATCATCGAAGGTACAATTTTCGATGGAACATTTTAAGATGACGATGTTCCAGTGCCGTCTTCCATTTAAAGAATAAGATGTATATTGTTGCCACGTATCCCAATGATTCCAACAGAAATGCCAATCAAATTACAACGTTTGCAGTTTACGGTGCGACTCGCATTTGTAATGACCATCAAAAAATCACAGGGAGAATCGCTACAAGTGTGTGGACTAAATTTGGAAAATTCATGCTTCTCACATGTACAGCTGTATGTGGCCTGCTCACCCGTTAGAAAAACTTTTGATTTATTCGTATACGCACAATACGGAAAAACAAAAAATATTTTGTATCCAAAAGCATAAAAAAATAATTTCTTTCTTTGAGTGGCATTGCAGCGCATGTCGAGTACTCGCTTGTAAACTATAGAAAAAATAGATCTTTTGAAACAGTTATAATCTCTTACATGAAATAGCAGCAAACATATCACCTGTAATAATTTAGTGTTTTTATTTGAAGTCTTGTCGAGTTTATAAATGAATAGTCACGAGTGAATATTTTATAGTTTTTACTATTTAATTGATATCTTTTCTATTTAATTGCACTCAAACAATCGTCATAAAAACTCGTTTGAATTGAATGCTTATTTTATTTCTTTTAAAATACACAATGTGGGGCTATTAAAAAATGAGGTTTGCCAGTTGTATAATGAATTCAAAATATTAAATTCGGGTCCATTGTTGTTTTCTTAACCATTTTGTCCGCCCCATACTATCAAGCCACTAAAATATCTTTCTTATTGCTGTATACATATATGTGTTCATTATAATATAACATTAAAAGCAACACTAAAGGGTGATATGTGTTTCGTCTCTTTAAGAATCATCATCAAACCAATTAAAGCAACCCTACAATAGTAGGTTTAATAATGCCTCTTAAATAGACGAAGCGTCTGTCACTATTTGAAACGCAATACGTGGAATAAAAAAACTACACCATCCCTCGCTTAACACGGAGGATAGGTTCTGCTAGATAACCGTGTTAAGCGAGACGTACAAATGTATGAAAAAGAGAGGATAGATTCTTTTTTTTTTTAAATATAAGGAAAAAATAGGTTTGTAGAACTAATGAAAATGTATTGAAATATTATGAACACGGATAAAATATATTATTCAATGTCACGATCACTAGAAGATATTAATATAGAAAGTTTCTTTCTTTTTATTGGCTGAATGTCATCAACACTACTACTTTCAATTACATTTTCTGTTATATTCCGTTATCGTTTAAAAAATCGGTAATTTGTGATTCTTCATCTTTTTTAATATTCTTGTAAATCATACCTGGCAACGCATTGCTTAATTTCTCGATGAAATTTTAAAGCTCGATCCATATCTGGATCATTATTAAGGAAATGCATTTCTATATTTCTTGCCATTTGCAACCCTTATTTTATTGTTTTAGCAGTAATCCTTGAAATTGGACCAGAACTTTCGGTGTCGCTTTCGGTATCGCTTCTGATTTCAGGAGGAACACTTCATATCAAGTAATCATATCAATTAATTCTTCTTTATTTAACTCGTACATAAATTTCTTTGATTGCTAAATCATCCTATTGAACGTGCGATATTAAAAATTTCGTCTATAAAACGTCGAAAACCATTTATTTTCCACTGAAACTGAAATCGTGTTAAATGAGTATCGTGTTAAGCGAGGGATGGGTGTATTTTAAATTTTATATATATTTGTCTTGATTTGTTTGTAATACAGCATACACACTCCCTCTTTGTCTGCGCATCTTTTGCATAAAGCGTATTGATAATTTTGTCTGAAAATATGTATAAAGTTCATAAAACATGATCAGATAATGAAAATTTACGGAATAACAATGGCAACGCTACAATTAGGTATGTCTCACTATTTATGAATGTGTCTGTACAATATATCATTGTGAGTGTACCTGCGCGTATATACATATGTATAAGCACACTTGGCCCGGAAATAAGAAATGCCAACTTGGCGATGTAATAAATTACAGGTGAATCTGGAATTCCATTTCATGTCTACCAACTATTATAAAAGTATTTTTTTCGTCTCAGAGCGAGCTCCTTTTCTATTACAAGCGTCGTTTCTTTATGCGGTGCTTTGGTAATTTATCATTTTCCTTTTTTATTGTGGGCTAAATTAATATATTATTATTAATATATTCGTAAAATGATTTTAAGATATCATATTAAAGAAACTCGACCTGGTAGTGCAGTGGGAAACCGACCGGACAACGTTGTATATAACATAAAATATTATAATTTACTAATTTTCGACACATTTTTTCCGCACCTATTTATATCGATAAATCGATAGAACATTATCTTGTTATTTTAAATTTAGAAATTTGTGTATATGAATGAAAAATACAATTTTTGTGATACGTATGAATTTTTATTTAAGATTTAGCCGTATTTCATGTTAAATAATTACAATACAATATTTTGACGGGTTCTTGGTGCAGTGGTCAACGTCGTTGACTTCTGTATCGGACTTTGCAGTTACGAGTCCCACATTTTTTTTTCAGATTTATCGATACTATTCAAAGGCTTGGGTGTTCGTGTTATCTAAAAATTCCGTCCCACCCATCCGATCCTATAAGCGGGGACAGAGCGAAAGCGCTTAGCTAACCACCAGTCCCGTTTCAGGCCAGCATTTTATTCTAACAAAATAAAAAATATCCATTTTCCCAACAAACTAAAGAGAGATAAAGCGACTGAGTAACAAGCAATCTCGATCAAGAACATATGATCAAAAAAAATACATTAGCGGACAATATGCTCCATATTAGGAGAGGCCATTGATGTTTATATTAAAATACACATATATCAGGGCTGTGGAGTCAGTAAAATAAAGTTCGACTCCGACTCCGACTCCGATTCCGACTAAAAAAGTTTAATATCGTTACTTTTTTTGCCCAATTTTCCTATTGATGTGTATTCAATTAAATAACAACCCTACCAATTCGGCCTATAGCTAAATTTGACATATTATATGCAAAAATAAAAAGTTCAAACTTTTCAAAATTTCCGACTCCGAGTACGACTCCGGCGTAATCGCCGCGATATATATTATATGACTTCATATTGTTTGTTTGTTTTTTTTTTTTTTAATTTCTTTTTGTTGGCTAACAATCAGTTATCGTATTTTCACTACACTTAAATTTAAAAAAAATAGCCCAAAATATCCAGTTGTAGCACGAAACATTGCCTTGGACGAGGTAACAGCATGTATCTTCGCTTTATCCGAGGTGCCTCATAGTATGAAGGTACATACTCATCTGGCTTCGTCAGCGTCGCCTTATTTTGTGAGTGAAAAAATAAAAAAATGTTGAAACCATCTTGGAATGTCTTCCGTTAGCTATGCCTCTAATTATAATTCGATCATTGCTTCCATAGTGGACCATGTCCGTATACATTGGCTTGCGTGCGGGGGGTTTGATATTAAATAATTGATTTCAGCCATAAAATAATTAGTCAATTTAACCGTGTAATGAGTAAATCTATATTGAATGTAATTCAACATAATCTTGATCTATTACTAAGAACACTTTTCGATAGTAAGTCAGAAGATGTCTCTTAAAGAGGCGAAACACATGTCACAATAAGTTAACACAGTATGTGGAATAACGAAGTTATTTTAAATTTTATTTTGAATTTAATTCATTCTACTGTTTGAACCAAAAGTACGTCCAAACTCTTTCAAAGGTTAAGTAAAATACAGTTATAAAAATTAACCATGTTAATGTTGAAGTATAAATACCACTAAGCCCTGCTTTGGGAAAATGTCAAAACGAATATTTAATTTGAAACATTAAACAATTCTATACATAAAAATAATAACACATTTTTAGTACTTTTTCCACATGGGATTTATTTCATCAGGACCGGTTTCGCTCATGGCGAGCATTATCATCAGTTGATAATGCTCGCCATGAGGGAAACCGGTCCTGATGAAATAAATCACATGTGGAAAAAGTATTAAAAATGTGTTATTATTTTTACTATAATGCCTTTCCACCAAGTATTGACAGTGAACACCTTAAAAGTAATTCTATACATGCCTAGGAAAACTATATATATGATCACGAAAAAGAATATGCAACAAGTGTTATATTTTAGGATTTGATTAATGATTAATCTTCATAAGCGATTGTTTGGTGTACATGCTCATAAAAATAAAATCATATTGCATAAATGGTTTTTATTTGCACAGTTATTGATGTTTATTGGTAAAAAATATAATACACGGCAGCTGACGCCAATGCGCCATGCATTTGAAAAATGTTATTAAGAATGACATAAAAAACACTACATATTATACAAGAGTAAAATAAAACACTTAAGTTCACCGCTGAAGTTTATCACCTCAATAGGCAGTGTATTGATCAGTCTCACAGCCCTTGTGACTCAAATTACCTACCCAACAAACAAGTTATGATGTTTGGCTTTTTTTACGATAACGTAGGAAAAACTGATAGCATCAAGTTTATTGGCTTAAAGATGTCAGGGTAATCAACTCTGCTCTGAAGAAGAAGAGAAAAATGTTTCAATATTGAAAGTAATCTTCGAGCTTTAAGAGATTGAAACGAAAAATTCCTTAATGAAACTTGGTTGGATAATACTCTTTAAGGAAATGTCATAGAGAAAATATTTAAATTTTGACGCAAATTGAGACCTGTAGATATTATTAAAATATGTAGCACATTTGATTTGAATTATAAATATATCGATATTAGATATTTAACAAAAAATCGTTATACGAGACCTGGAATATGTCTTTTATCAGAGAATCTTTATATAAGTAAGGAAGTGGCTTAAAAAGGAGTATATAATAATATAATAAATATAAGTTATTATAAGTATAATGACAGAATTATCCATGTGTTGGAAAATTATATTCAACCTCTGAATAATTATATACATGAAGCTTAAACACATTCTGTGTAAATCTATTTAAACTATCTCCTAAGCTAAATTATTTCACTACTGCACTGACGTGACCACTCTTGTTTATTGTGATTATATTTAACTTTATAGTAATGTAGTTTTTTCTTAGTTTATAAAATTTACGGCCATTCCTTGATGTGCCACCCGTGTCCCACGAATGGACAAATTGTTAATACTGAATGTTTAACTGTAAATTTGGGATAATTGTCTGTGATAAAAATAATGTAGAAACTTCCTTTTATTATTGGAAAAAATTTGAGTCATTTCCTGCATTTCTTTTCCGATTATATTTCTCGTAAATGACCCAACAGCAATTAAAATAAATTTAACCTGATAGCACGGTAACATACCTGCCTACTTATTTCGGAAATCGTATACCTAATTACACATTTTTTACGTAGTTTATCTTAGTGAAGAATAAACGTTAATTTCCGTATATTATAGGCAACGCTTCTAAGATAATTAGTACACAACTATGTACATAAACGCAGTGCTTCTTTATATTCGTCAACCTTCATATTCGATATTTGTCGCAATTTGATGACATTTTTTTCTATATTCGTCTTATTCAAAAATTCCAACATTTACACAAGCATAAAATACGTTTGATATCACGTATTCAAACCGTGATATTCTGATCACCAGGTGATTGCATTTTTTTTTGTATCGAAATACAATTGTTTACATGAAAATATGCTGGATATAAAGGGTCTTTTTATAAGGACGCTTAGTTTTGAAATGTAAATAAAACAAGTTGTTTGTGAGATTTCGACTAAATTTTAATTTCATTTGTAAGTATATTTTACGGCATTAAATATGGAATATAGCATCAAGTGTCTGCCAATATCCATTCATTATAAAATAGACCATGTCACTAAAGTTGACTTTTTTGACAAATTTGGGTAAACTTCCAACTGCTCCAGAACCCAATCAGGCGTTGTGTGTGGTCGTTTACCTGAAGTTCCTTGGTTAGTTGGATTTTATACGGGTGCAGACATAAGTTCTTGTGAACAACGAGAAATAAGCTGCCTTGGGTTTTCCTGTACACTTTCACACACAGCAGCAATGTTTTCACCAGATATTGTATTTTGATGACGTACAGGTAGGTGTTGGCCGATTATTTACCAAACTGGTTGACTCAAATTTGGCCACTAAACAATGAATAATCTACTCAGCAGGACAAAGTAACATATTTTGAGCGTCCCTATTGAAATACCATTTACTAGGAAGTCCAAGGATATTGGAATATTATGTAATAAACTTCTTTATGCGTCTCGACTTAAAGTTGAATTTTCTAATATTGTGACATACAAAAATCAAAAGTGATTCAGCTTTTTGAAAAAATGTCAAACAATTTGTGTATTCTCGTTGATGAGTAGTGACAATACAAGGCTTTAACCTCACTTGCTTACGTGGTAATTTCATATTTACCTGGAAGCGTTATGATGGACGTCTCAATTAATTGAATTTTATTTATTTTATAATCTGGTCCAACCGACTATACTTTGAACAGCAAATGAGCCAAGTGAGCCGAGGATATTTTACAGCTACATTGTACAAAGACATTACTAAAAAACGTGTATTTTTAATGAGCTTATTATATTAAGGATTGCACATTTACTCGACTTTTACCTGCAAGTAATGCGATCATTGCATACTTTTTTACATATATATTATGGAAATGATACTTATTTACCTATTTTACTATTGGATGCGTTAATTATTTCCGATCATGTAGTCAAATGATTACAATTCAAGGATGATGTTCTTATTCGGATTCAAACATCAATCTTTAAATAAAGCTTAGCGAAAGTTGAAAGCTCACTATAAGTTCTTTATCAACTCGATCGTTAAATAATGTCTAACATTCTCTCTTTTTTATAATTATTTGTAACTCTAATTACCCGAAAAACTAACTAAAGGTACATAAAGTGTCACCTTGTGTCAGAACCATAATATATATTATTATGGAAAAGTAACACGACACTACTCCTTAATAAAATGTATCAATATTTCTCGTTAGGTATTATTATTTTTTTCATCCTTATTGTCTTGTCGCGCATACATATATGTATTTTCATATCAGTGACTTACAAACTTTTCATTATAAACTTAATAAATTATTGTTGATCTCAGCGATAGCTTCTTGACAATCGCGTAGCCGATTGGTAGCGTTCCAAAGACTTTTCCTTATTCGTATTTATGGTATTTATTTAACGATTATTTGCGACATTTTCTTATTATTCTTATTTAATATGTGTTATCACAAAAACAATAGTAAGTAAGAGCCGGGGTCCGTGGTGCAGTACTCAACGTAGTTGGCTTCCGTGACGGACCTCACGGGCTCGAGTTGCTGTACTATCAGTTTTTTTCAGTCAATTTATTTATGAGCCTGTTCGAAGGCGTGGGTTTGTATTGTTAAAATATCCTTCCCACCCTCTCGATCCCAAAAAGATAGCGATTTGTTAGTCTCAGGTCCTTTCCTTGTCCTCAAATCCTTTCAATCCATACTCTCTTCGAAAAAGAAAGGTTGAGAAACGGAGTAACGAGCAGCTCTTGTAGAAAAACATATGTTGAGATAAACTCAGTGAGGAGTCAATATGCTCCGCGTAGGTAGTCGGGGGTTTTTTTTTTAAAAGAGGACGAATAATAAATCGTCAGTTCACATCATAAAAGTGTCACCAATTTCAATTCAATATTTAAGATCTTGGGCGTAGATGTTAGTCTTTTCTCCCCCAGTCGGTCTAGTTCGTTTAACTGAAATTTAAATTTTGGAAAGATTGAACTTTTTATTTATGCATATAAAATGTAAAATTTGTCTATAAGCCGGATTGGTTGGTTGATATTTAATTGAATACACATAAATAGGAAAGGTGAGAAACAACGTGACGAAATTAAACAGAGTTGGAGTCGTTTTTTTGGTCAATGCTGGTCTCGGAGTCATGTTACACGACTTCACAGCCCTGATTTCCAGGAGCCTACAAATATTAATTCCTGACCTATTGGTAGTAAGTTAGCTGCTAAGCTAAACATTTCTCTCTTTACGACACTCTTTATTGACCGTTCGATAGAAGTATAGTTCATCAAAACCTGGTGGACTCTGTCGAAGTTCGGTTGAAGCTATCCACAACCACAAGCTAACATAAAATATACCTGCAGGCAGTGACTGTTATAACACAATATACATGATATTAATTTATAACCTTACCGCATATATGACAATGAAACGTTGGTCCCACGCGATCCTATTGGCGCATGCGATTCAACCGAAGTCGGAATTCGTTGGGTTATTAACATTTAATTAGAATCGATTCTTATACGAATGTTTTTACTCAACTGTAGAGCTAGGGTTGATAACATGGTAAACGAGACTCAAACTTAATACGAAGACACTAAATACGACCTTCTTCTATCAAAGAATCGCACAATAATAATGAATCTTATTATTTATAAAACAATGATAGATGTGTGTAAATCGTCTTTAATTGGCTGTGGTTAAGAACTATATTTTCGTACAATTCAAAAAAACAAGCGAATGTAGTTTGAGGACATCACAACTAAATAGCTTAGAATTCGTTGTTGGTTATATTTGAATTTGATTTCGTATACCTGTTAATTTATTAAATCATATTACAAATACCGATTAACGCCGAGTAACTATGATCAGAATTTCGCATTTTGAAGAATATAGAATTCTGGTGAAGTAATTCACTAAATATTATTAATGGAGTATTGATTTAGATATTAAGTCGTTGAACTATTTTTTAGATACGAATGATATATAAAAAGAGGTAAGGTTAAAGCTTCTTGCTATTAAATCGCTCTGTTTCTTTATGTACTGTTTTCAAGATTAAATAGGAAGGAAATGATTTAAAACCACGTGGAAACTGTCACACGTGATTATAAAACGAGAGGGATGGAACCAAACTACTCGGAGACGGTCATTGACAACATAAGAATCTATATTTCAGTTATCTAACAATCGTTAAAAATAAATAGACTATGTTCAAATCAGATGATTTTGACAAGATGTCAAGATTTTCATCTTTCATTATTTAATTTATCGATATTGACGCTATTGTGCTGCTCATGATTTAGAATGGATTTCTGGCCGAAAGCTTGGATGTTTGTGATGTCTAAATCAAAGTTTCCTCACACACCTATACGATCCTTAAAACGAGAGCGATTCTTTGACCATTAAAATAATCCTGCCATGTATCTTTATATTATATTCCCACTGTCTTCGAAAATGAAAGGTAACAAGCAGAAAAACTTCTGTTTCTTTTGAGCTATTTTGCGAAATGAACGGTATACTGAGATCGTATTAAAAAAATATGACGGACAGATAAGCGTAATGTACTAGGAAAAGATTAATAATGTATCAACATATTTATGAAAATGAAACACTTTGATAACCATCTGAGTGATACAGGCCAGTAGCCTTCCACCCGGCGGACAAATCGATTAATTGGATATGACGACTGTGAGTGGGAAGTCTAATTGAAAAGGACGTTAAAATATAGCATTCCGAGAATCGGAGCTTTTTCTGTCCGATTGTTTACGACTAGGTACGAAACAGACGATGTACGGGTACCTTCATAATCTGTATTGAGCCGCTTACAGCAGATTTTTGGTACTTGTTTTTGTTCACGGTAGGTATAAATTTTGAGTGCTTCTACTCATGAACATTTGTCACAACGATAGAAGATTTGGAATTTATCATTTATGAAAGTTAATGAACAACTTGAATAGTTTTCAGTGATTTTTAACTTGCAATTACTAGGTTCTTTTAACAATAAATACAAATTAAATGAGATTTATCCAATACATAGATTGACTTTTAGCGTACAGTAGAATTCATTATCATATGGTTTACTTTATTTGTATTGTCTGGCTAATAACGTTTTAAAATTAAATGAATTATTGGACTAAAATAAATACAATTATTTAAAATTGACCTGGGCCGTTTTGTACCGGTAATCTTCTCATAACTAAGTGCTACTTTTTTTATTCTTATCCGCTACTAATATAGAGAAAAAACTGCATGTTACTCGGTTGCTCAACTCATCTGTTTCAAATAAAGTTGAGTTAGAAATGATAGCACTGCGCTTTTTTAGGATCGGATGGGTATGGATGGGAATTTGAGACAACACAGACATCCATGTCTTTGAACCGAAATCGATTGAAAAATGAAGCTGCCCGGAATGGGATTCGATCCCGTGAGCCTCACAGATGAAGCCTACTATGCTGAAATTATTCTCTTACCACTTCATAATTATACCAACACCGGAGTTGGTAAATTACATTTGCCACTGATAAATCATGATTATGATGTTACCGCGTATTCTAACAAAACTGCAAACTTCTTGCGTAATAAAAAAAATCCAGAATCGGTATAGTTTTGTTTTCAAATAAAATCTATTAGCTTATAATTAAAATATTTAAACATCTTAACGTAAATTGATGCTTCTCTTTGAAAATACAGGATGTTTAATAACAAGTAAAATAAAATAGTCGTAAAACGCTAAAAAAGCTTGGAATGCGCTCTGAGGGGAAGTAAGCGTTTTAAGTTTTAATGCTCCCGAACAAACATTTGAGGTAAATTATTTATCACAGGGTGTTACCATACTATTATGCAAATTTCACGTCCGATTTATGATTATCAGATGTATAAGCATTGAACTCATGTGATTACAGTTGAACCAACGAAAAGAGAGCGTTTATTTATAAAAGTAAAACTATTGTACCGTGTTAACTCTCAGTTCTCGGTGGAAATGATATTAGTAGAAAAGATAACCAACTGTGTATTAAACCTTTTCCTTTCTTTCTCAATTTGAAATTAATAATCCTGTTTTTTTTATTATATTTGAAAATGCTCGCGATGAGTGAAATCGGTCATGACCTCGACAAAATATACATATGTGGAAGTTGTATAAAAAAATTATTGATTTTAAAGTAAAATTTTATTCTATATTTCATAATCATTTCGATCACTATGGTGATGACTGATGGCCTACATTTCTGTTTGTTTATATACAAGCTTTTCCATTGATACATGTTTTTGTATGCAATATATCTGATGTTTACAATATTTTATCTTTCTTGGCATAATCTAGTCATCTAAATTAGGAATTAGACATGATCCAGTGATACAGTTAATCAATTAATTTATTAATATTGTATACTGGTCTTTATTCTGCTTAACGTTTAAAGTCGACTTACAGAAAAAACAATGACATATTATTTATTCCATTTTTTGTGATCGGTTTCGTTCGGTGAAAAGGCATTTTTACCCATGTTTATTTATTTTTGTTTGGATAATTTATTAAACCCAAGAAGGAATTCTAATTCAATTAATGATTTGACTATTTAGTGAACTGCTTTTATTTATTCATAAATCTGCTGTAAATTAGTATTAATTGAGTTGTAAGTTTATTCCAATACAATACATCTTTTATCAGCTAAAATCGCACCTTCGCTTAGGATTGATGATTGTATCGAAATGTGTTTATTTTTATCAATAAAATATTTTTCAGCTGTGGCTTGATAATATTTAACACCAATAAAGTGATAAAGCACAAAGTTTATAACATGTGTACATCGAAGATGAAGTAATTTTTTCCGATATTTTTGTATACGAAACATATGACTGAAACATTGTAATTCAATAATGCTCACTATCAAAAAATCAATGAGTAATAGTCATCGCACAAAAGAAAAGAGACAATGGTTGACATACCTTTAACCTTCGGTGAAATTCATATAGCAGATAATTTGTGAAAACAACTTGTCATAGCTCATCGTTTAATAATTGAAGTAAAGCGGCAGCGTATGATTAAGTAAACGTATTTATACGCAGGAAACTATTATTTTTTGCCGATGAATTTCGGCGGGCACCGGACGACGTCATGATGGGAAAATGATATAAAGAGCATCCTGTAAATGTGGTCCATAAAAGATATCATGCACATTCAAATTACATGCCTATTCATGGCTGTTTAGTTGGAAGTGAATAGCCACTTTTGAGTTTTGTAAATGTATGTATTATAATATTTAGTTTGTGGAGTTTCGTTGGCATGAAGTAGGGATGACCACATTGTCAAACCGTGGATTACCGGCCGCCCGTGGAGCCATATTGTATCGGCTCCACCATCGAATTATTTATGTTAAATACATTATTAAAATCACAAATTAATAGTGTATTGCTTTGCCATGTGAAAAAGAATAAAACAAAAGAGAAAAAAATGGCAACTGGAAAAAAGAAAAGAAGTCAATCGAAGCAAGATTTGTCGACTTGAAACACTTTCGCTCAATGCTATATTTTTTGTTTAATTCATTAAAAAATCGATTAAACTTTTAAAAAGGTTCGAATCAACGATTACTATTAATCACTTTTAGGGTGTTCACTGTCAATACTTGGTGGAAAGGCATTATAATAAAAATAATAATACATTTTTAGTACTCTTTCCACATAAAATTTATTTGATCAGGACCGGTTTCGCTCATTGCGAGCATTGTCAACTGAATCAACAGCACTGTCAACAGTTGACAATGCTCGCCATGAGCGAAACCGGTCCTGATCAAATAAATTTTATGTGGAAAAAGTACTAAAAATGTATTATTAATTTTATTTTTTGATTACGACTAAGATAATTTTATTACAACATACCTACTTACTTGTGCAAAAATATTTCCTTATGAAGCGTCCACTGTGATCTAGTGGTAAAAGCTCTACCCTTGCGGTTAGATGGGTCTGGGTTCGAGTCCCAGCAAGGTCAACATCAATTTAAAAAAAACATGGAAATTTGTGATGACACTTCTCCATGAGATGATAACGAACGATGAAAACATATATCATTGAATTTGTTTATCAATTTTCAAAGCGCTTTGGGAAAGAAACATCTGGAATGCCATATATATTTATAATATAATTATCCTATAAAATATATTGATGCTTCTTTTCGTTCTTTGTTCTCACATACTTTTTGATAATGGGTGTCAGGATTAGAAGATAGCTAAGTAAATTTGAATTTTAAAATCATGAAGTTGTATCTGTAATTAATTTTAATAGCTCTCTGATAAAATCCGTCCGACCAAACCGATGATATAATATTATTGTGTAAATCCTCGATTAACGAAATTTCTCCCATATTTTTGTTCTGACATAAATATACATACCTGCCCGTTTAATAAAGATCGCATGAGAAGTATTAACGAATCGTTGGAAATATCATACGCTAGTCAATCTGTCATAGACTTTACTAATTAGTAGTGATTCAAGATGTCGTTTTGGTGAATTTCAACAGCGGCTCTCAAAAGTTTTTGCAATACAAATACAAAATTGTGAATTGTTTATTTGTAGAAGTTGTTTGTATGAAGTAACATGGCAATTTATTCGGCTCTTTAAATCTAAGATATTAGGAAGTGATACGGTTAAAAAAAAAATGTACGTATTTTAATTCTACAGAAATTATTTTATATATTTGTTGATAGCTATTTCGGCTTAATAGTTCTGACGAGGGCGTATTTTTCTTACCGTATTATAATGGAGTTCTACCAAGTAAATGTCTACTCAATTAATATATTAGGAAGTATTTAAAGTAGTGGATTTATCCATCTTCTTGTTACATCGATGTATAATAAGCTTATAATACTATTATGTATTAAATATATGACCTGATTGATTTAGTTTGGTATTCCTGACGATTTGATCAGCTTCCCGGCTCAATTTTAATACCTATCTGAAGCATAGCCAAGTATCTGGATTCACCAAAAGTATTGGAATTTACTTTTATTATCTGAAATATGTTACTATAAGTATGCACCTAAATATTTACATAGATATTGAAAACGTCTTGAAAATAATGTTGAATTAACTATCATTCGTGGAATAACAGATTCAAAATAAATTCTTTTTTTACATGTACATAACATTGTATTATACATATGTAAACTTTTCACATATACGGAATAAATAAGAAAAACAATGCGATGTGATTTTCTTCACACAACATAAAATTCATACATTGTCAACCATGTCCGCTCCAAATGTGGAGCATATGTTCTGATATTGAAGTGTATCTCAAATCTTTTTGTTACTTAGTTGCTCAGTCACTCTTTTTCGAATAGAGTACGGATATAACGATGGGGCTAGGACAGGACTAGTGTTAAGCTAATTGCTCCAGCTACGTTCCGATTAAAGGATCGGATGATGGAAGTTTTAGACACCACAGACATCCATGCTTTCCAGCCGAAATAAATAAATCGATTGAGAAATGAAGCTGCCCGTACCAGGACTCGAGTCCGTTAGTTCAATAACCAAAGCCAACGATGTTGAAACTACAGCGCACATTTGTATTGTTAAAATACTCCATATTGTTTCTTTTTTCAATGGAGACTTATTCATTCAAAATCTTCTAAATAATTAATATGATTGCGTCGGTTCCGAGGTTTGAGAAATTTTGATATCACTAATGACACTCCAGCCGCCCGTTTTATGAAACACTTCATTTAAATTCCGTTTGACATGTTATGAATGACGAAATGATAATACTAACCGTAAAATACAAAAATTTCAAGATTTCAACTTAATTAATATCCAATAATTACAATAAGTATGCCATTAAAAAAACATTAAGTATCGATTATCGGCACTTAGCGATGCCTACACAAATTATGTCAGGTCTTATATGTTAATTATTTAAATCTCTAGTTTTTTCGTGGCGCCAATATTGTGAGAGATACATCTCGCTTGGCCTTCGAGTTCTTAAAGTGCCTCGGCTTCCTCGAACACCAACTTCATGTCACGTGATCATTTATGAACATAGACATTGTTTTGTTATCAGTCCTGTAGTCTTTCCATAGACAAACTATTGGCATTTTTTTAAAATAATATTTATGGCTTAAAAATTAAAATTTCTGTTAATTTTTTATTGAATATGTATGGTAATAAAACATAAGAACGCAATTTTAAATGGATATCTAAGTGTTTTGGCTTCTTATAAATCAATTCTGTGTGTAAAGCCTACTAATGAGTGAATCCTAATTTTAAATCGATAAGTAATTGGTAGCTATCTTTATTTGTTTTGTATAAATCAGTGATTAATAAAAAAAAAAACGTTAGATTATTACAAGAAAAATTGTTATAACAAAATCATTGGTATAGTAAAAATAACTTAGCTTATAAACTTAGTAAAAACCCAGATTAGCTTTCATTTCGAGAAATACATCAAATCAATTTGTCACATTTAATAACTTATTATTACCATATAAAACTAGGATGTTGGAACAGAGAAGAAGATGTTTTGTGTTCCCTGTCTACAAATGTATATAAGTATGAGTAAATGCAGGCTTAAAACATAGTTCTGGCGATGGCGTAAGCCGAAATAGCTATGGACAAATATTTAAAATAATTTCTGTAGAATTAAAATTGTTATTTTTTTCACCGCTTTCTAATGGAGTTTTACCAAGTAAATGCCAACCCAATTTCTAACAACCAGTTCTCAAGATGAGATCAATTAGTCCGCCCTTATGCTCAATATTGGGTGAACTTGGGTGAACTCAAGTGAACCTGTTTTAAAAAAGAATTCATATCGTTTTAGAATAATAAAAATATAACATATTTTTAGTATTTATTCCACATAAAATTTATCGGATCTGGACCGTTCCGCTCATGGCGAGAATTACCGACTGATCAGTTGATAATGGTCGCCATGAACGAAACTGGTCCTGATCAATTCTATGTGGAATAAGTACTTAACATGTGTTTTTATTTTAATTATAATGCCACTCCACCAATATTCGCAGTGACACATTGAAAGTTGTAGAATATAAGAGATTTTAGATTTAGAAGAAAATAATATTTTATATATTTGAGAAAAAGAATTCATCATCTCTCCGCTAATGGATTGTAAAAATCCGCTTCACATTAATTGTAACACCAGTATCCTTAGTAAATTGTGGAGTACTTAAGCCAATTAGCTCCAACACTCTCTCGACGAGACGTTAAACCCATCCCCCACTATGAAGCTCGCCTTAAAAAATACCAACGTCCTGCTAAATGATACGAGACTGATATAAAAAAATCCTTTTATGAAAGTAAAAGTTTTAAGAGCAAATGACGTGTGACTGTCGTGGGAAAGAAAATAGAGAAGGGCTCACATAGACCGCGGGGGAGGGTGCTCAGACACAAAATGATCAAAAACAACTGTAATTTAGTGCCAGAAACCCCCTCTGGATGTTATGTTCTTTAATAAAGCTCTTGCTGTAATTATTAAGGACTGCTTTGTTAAATGAAATATTATAAACATGTTGAATAAACTGTTTAACAGTTTTATACAGTTAATTGTGGAACAGAATAAATTTTCACATCGTTGCTTCATTTTGTGAATTTGCTCTATCAAATTGCAGCCCGAATATTTTTTTGCGGTGGATATTATATTATCTTAGACCGCTTCATGAACAATTTTTTTAAAGGAAAATTGAAAATGTTTTTTTATTGAATTATACTAAATATTTTGTCCACTTAGTATTTAAAGCTTTATACCTTACACCGTTTATTAAAAACAGTTTGTCAAATAAATTACCAAAATCCTTGTGACATAGTTAAACTAAGCCTTCTTCTACCATAAAGAAATGCGTGTCTAATTTTTAAATTTAGTATATTTTTCTGACAGGTCGATCGAACAAACCTTTTAATTCTTAATTAATAGGTTCATGAAAGCAATAGAATGATTATTTACAATTTTACAATGAAATACTATTTCTGTCTTTGATTCTCATCTAAGATATCACTAAGTGTGTTGATTATAATCAAACCTACATACAAATATGCCAACACTGGCCATACATGAGTATTATTTGATGAAAATATCTCTTGGTTCACTTAGAAATTGATTCATACATGAAAGTAATTTATTTTTTTGTATCAGAAAAATAGTCATCAATAAATTGGCGCCGATCTTTTTTTTTACTGAATTTATCTATTAACCTACCTCAACTCGTTTTTAAGCGTTTTAAAAGTGATTTATTGTGGGTAAATTTTACAGTTTTCTTCCTTTGGCCGAATCATTTATCAAATATTTAATCACCTCGATGTCTCTATTAAATGGCCACACTGTGACCGCCAAACATCTGACAAAATAATATCAATGATGTATTTTATATTTCATTTCCAACTTCGTAAGTTTTTTTTCAATTAACATTCTCTCGCGCCAAATTACAGCATCCTGCCTTGAATGCTAGATCACACAAAAAACAACTTCCCAGAAAAAGATGTTTGGACATGTGCTTAGTATTATCAAATAAAATATAACAAATTATGCTCCGAATTTTATTTTTAATCATCAGAATTCTTGTTCAATACACCTTTTGATTTATTTCAAGACAACTTAGGCACATTGTATCAGCGAATTTGCTTTAATATAAACACAGAATAATTTATTCCCTCATTCAGTTGATATGTTTTTATCAGTGAATATTCATATCCACCAAAAATGATTATTTAAAATTTAAACCATTGACGTTCAGCAGGTTGTTCTTGCATTCATCATATTATGTTTCCCCAATACAGTTGTAAAATTGAAATTGCTAGAATTTGACAACAATCGAGCCCATTGTTCACCTTTGAAAACTAAATCCCTTTCAATTATGAATAATGCAGTCTTGTAAATGAGAATAGGGTAGTACTACTGTTATAAAACAATGAATTTGTGTTATTCAATCAGTATCCCAGTATAAAGAAGTGCATTTTGTGGTACCAGTTATAATAGGCGATTATTTATATGAATACAAAGATATTTATATGAATTGAAACATTCATACATGAGGAAACCGAGGACCGTAAAACAATACGAATTTCGATTAAGTGTTTATCAACAGGAACAAAACATGTAGAATATAAATATAACAAATATTCTGATAAAGATTAAGACTCGTTTCGCTCACCGCAAGCTTTGCCAACTGATCCTGATCTTTATCGCAATATTTGTGGAAAAAGTAATATATATTATGTTGTATTTATTTATAATTAAATAATGCCTTTTCACCAAGATAGTTAAAACCGTAAAGTGACAAATTTTAACCATATTCGTGGTTTTTTGAATGTTAAATAAGTTACTATAAAACATGTCAGATGCAATAGTTATTATTAGTCTTACTTACAGAATATTACTTAGTAAGTATTATTGTACTGCCGTAGATTGCGTGTAAGAAAATTGCTTGTCGAAATATCTCAATTTTACATGACACACAGTCATTTGACGAGCTTTTTAATTTTCAAATAATAATTGCGCTGATAGTGGAATATAAATTACATTATATCAATATATTGGCATTCTTTTATAACAGGGTAAACAATTTTAAAGTATTTAGTTACACCAAGCTGATGTATTGATAACTTTGTGATGACGAAATGCCAAAATGGCTATGAACTTTATTTTAATATTTTTTTGTGAAATGTACACTTTTTTAGTTATTATATCATACTGATACCAATATGTATAATATGATGAGTAACTCATTAAACGATAATGCTTTTTTTTCTCCATTCAAACTTGTAATTTGACGAAGCGTGCATTTGATACTCGAAGCCATTGGTCATTTTTATTAGTACACGTGTGGGATGTTTGTTTTTATTTCTCGCCTGAACTTTGTTCGATCAAAAAATGTCCCGTTATGGCACAACTCGGATGCCATATAAATTTGTAAACTGTTACTGAACGAAGCCTGTTAAAATAAACGGTCCTGTTTTAAAGGGAATTTCCGACCACATTTTTCTTCTTCATGTCGTCGGCTTACCTTTCACAATGCGTATCTGCGCTTGATAAGGTTAATTAAAGACAATTTAAATAATGCTATATATTGCTATTAACAGGGTGCTTATTCTTTATTTGTCTGTTAAATCAAAAAGTTTTAAAGACATTTTTTTAAATTTCCTCTCTGAATGTAGAAACATAACCATCCAATGTGAGGGTTAAGGATTACACGAGTCTTTCTAAAATCATAGAGATAAACAGAAATAAATATTGTAATGTATTTTTATTCGGCAATTAATGTACATTGTATTCCACTGAAATTTGTTTTTGAAGTAACATTTTTTTATTTGTTGAGCATATTGACTTCTAACGGAATATATCTCGTATAACATATCGACACTTTACTTTGAAAAATTCTATATTATATAAGATACGAGCGTTTGAAGTTTCGATTGATCATAATATTTAATTCAAAAGATAAAATTCACTTGTAGCAATGAGCATGTAATAATACTTCAAATTACTTATTTCACGCATATTTTTTCCCAACATAAACCATTCTATTGAGAAATAATAATCTTAATGATCAAATGATTGAAATAATGATGACGATCTTAGAACGTTGTCAAATTAATTTATTACAAAAAATGTGCAGATGAACTCCGAAATTCTCCGTTATTCCACCCTAGATATTTCAGGAATTCTTATATGTGATACAATGCGGTCAATACAAGCTTTTCCGCCCAAAAGATAATTTTAGGTGAAAATGTAAAAACAGCTTACTACTCAGCCACTTAAATACTACTACTTGGAATACTACGAATTAAATATGATCCATTGATCTAAGAATCAAATATTTTTCAAAGATAGAAAGAGAGCAAATTGATCTGAAAGAGATGGTTTGATATTATTCAAAGCAAAATATTTTTTATTGCACACTTAAATATATGTCTACAATAATACACGACGAATTTACCTGAATTTGAATATACCGTGTGAGCGTGAGACCGAAGAAAGTTGTCGTGGGTTGTAGTGTGAATCCAATTATCACTCACTTATCGTGCTCAGAACAATATCAAGGTTGAACGACCAACGTGACCAAGCGAGTCCACTCCACGAAAGCTGACAGCTGACTCGAGACTTCCGATTCTTTGTGATTTGTATCCTAATTGCTAACGATCGGTGTTATTCAAGTCATAAATATCAGTTAGACGGCGCAAATCGTTTCATAGATAAAATTAGATTGACTGATGCTCATTGACCAAATGGAGGGAGGGCGTTAAACATTTGGGCGAATTGATATTTAATTAAATAAATCTGTTCCAACTAACTGGCTAAATACATAAAAGTAGATATTGTGTAAAGAAACACTAGTTAAAATTAAGCTTACAATAATTTTAGAGGATAATCTGAAATATAGAGCACAGAACTTAAATATTTTTTTTTTTTCATTTTATTAGAAATATGTACTATTCTGGAATTGAAATCGAGGACTAAGTGACCGAAACAACACAATTTCCTGTAATACTTTTACGTTTATTTTATTGAGACCAAAACCGGTTTCGCCTATTGCTGGGATTTTCAGATCATAAATCAAAACAATACTGTAAACACATGTCATTTAATAATGGCATTCCACCACGAATTGATATTTAATTAACACAATAAAAGGGCGATTGACAAAAATGACTTTTGAGCGCCATAATCATATTTAAATGATCAAGCTATTATAAAAGAAATTGTATAATTGTTATGAGTAAGATTGAATTAAGTCCCCGGAAAAAGTAAATTTTTATTTTGCTATGTCATTCTGGCTCTAAGCCCTCGAAATATTCCATGGTTTAGTCCTAGACACGTTGATATTATTTATCTGTCATCATATTTTCGCATATCACATCACACCCAGTGTCAAAAATAAGAGTGCAGGAAAAAAATCATAAAAAATACTAAACGAAGATTTATTCAACAAAAAAGTGCCTATTTTTTTGTTTTGTCTTGTAGAAATCTTATGTTGATGATATACAAAATAACAATTATACCACTGCTGGTATGTATTATAAAACGCATATATATTGATGTTTAAACTATTTAAGCTTGATAGTAAATTGATGATGACTAATATAAAAAAATAATTTGACTGAATATTGTGAAATTATTCATGTAAAAACCCCAAATTCGAGTGATTCATTTTATTGCTCGTCACGAGTATTAAGTATTATAATACCCGTATATTAAAATAATATATTCTACAACTTTATTGAATAAATTAACGATATTGTTAAGCGCCTTAATAGTAGGAATACAACACGTTGAGAATTGTTTTTGTCATAGAAAGAAATTAATTATACGGTGAAAAAAATAGCAATGTATTTTAATTCTACATAAATTATTTTACATATATTTGTTGATAGCTAATTCGACTTACGCCATCGTCAGTACTATGTTAAATCCTGCATTTACTTATCCTATATATACCGCTGTATAGGATAAGTAAATGCAGGTATAAACATATTTTTTTTCACCGTATTATAATGTAGTTCTACCAAGTAAATGCTAATTCAATCAATAAGAAAGTAATTATTAGGGAGTGTTTTACTTGGCGAGTGAACCAACAACAAACTACACATTTAAGCCAAAATAAGTTTAAGTTTTTTTTCGTTTCATGAAATACCCTGGTTGTTTTTGTCTTGAAATTTGGGGTTCCTTTTGAAATCAAATTGTTTGTTCTGTCATATTGAATCAAAGCAATACTTTATCACACGAATATAAAGCGTAAAATAATTTTATTATTTAAGGAAATTTTGCGATAGTAAGTCGGAATAGTCCCTGAAAAAAGCGAAACACGTGACACGAATTGTCACACTATACATGGAATAGTCTTTTTTATATCACACAATTTGTATGGAGTCACTGAGCCCGAATGAATTTCTTCAAGGTATATTTTTCACTACTGATAGTAAAAAGAAAAAAATACTACGATAATCGAGATGTGGTTTTTGTTGGGGTACAAAAAATTATTTAAAAAATCCTCAAGCCAATTTGTTATAAATATTAAAATTGAAATAAAATAAAAATTGCTTTGGTAAAGTTTTATGATACACAAATAAAGACGATGCTACACATAACGATAATTCTATGACTTATTGTGAACTCGTATCGCTTGGTCACACTAATTATTAATAAATTTCTCCGACTTGATTTTCATACAATCACCATTCCTCGATTGATATTCAATACCATTTAAAAAGCAACAGGTAAAAATACAGCATCCAGAGTGAACGAGATAACATCCAAACCATGTGGTATTCTTCATTACACGCATTAGTGAGAACGAAATGGATATTTTATATGGCAGTGACTTTTACACGGGTATATCAGCGTCACGTGTGTCGCTTATTATGAAGTTATACGGCAAGATTTAACATATTAATGCCAGGCGGCTTAAAGCATGTTAATTAACAATTTATAGCATTAACTGGCGGGTGAGTGATGGGTTCGAATTTTAATAACAGATTTCAATTTAACTATCTCCCCCATTTACAAGCTGAAATTAAGATAAGTGAAACTACCACTGTTTTTGGTATGATACTTCCAATAAACAACAGGATAATTAATGACTCAAGACAATTTGGGAGCATCGCGGTCAACATCAAGCTCTGCATCGTTAGCAAATCAGTTTACTTGTATGGAGAAACAATTTAAAACAACAATAAAGAAACAAACTAGCTTAGAAGCAGGAATCAAAAAGAATGAAGACAGCTATCTTTAAGATTAATTAACCGTCATAAAAACTGTTTCATTATGAAAAAGGTGTTTAAGTATATTGATAACCAAGAAATGTGTTTGAGCAACATATTGTTGCTTAGCATTGGTGTCATTTTTTAAGATCATTAATGTATTAATATTTCAAAACAAGATTCAATGTTTAGAAAGTATTATCAATAGAATTGTGTATCATATATGCAGTGCTTTAACTGAATATAGCAGAAAGCGTAGCCAATTTATATGGAATCCTTATCTCAAACTATACAGCTATATAATGTAAATTTGGGAAACGATATTGCAGTAGGGTTGATGAGGCACTGAATCGTTTTAAAATCGTAAAAGATGGTATAATTGACGGTTGTTAACGTCGTTGATTTAGTTCGTAAAAAAACATGATTTTTCAATCGATTCATTGATTTCTGTTTGCCAGCACGGATCTGATCCATCTGATCCTATACATGTGGCGTAGCGAAACTGATTCGCTCACCACTAGTCCTGTATTTAGCACATCTTTAATCGCTTTAACAAAAAACAAAGTTGAGCATCTCAGTTACAAATAAGTTAATATTACTCCACTTAATGCTGGAAAACATTTCACTGCTATTTTTGGCCTAGATAATAATATTTATAAACGATTTAAATGAATTTTCTATGAGGTAATACAATTGTAATCCGTAATATTACTCACAAATTAATCTGGCATAAGGCATCTTTAATGTGGAATAAGTACTAACAATGTGTTATTATTTTTATTACAATGCCTTTCCACTAAGTATTGATAGTGGACACCTTAAAAGTTGCAGAAATTGTTTGAAATTAAGACAAACGACTTCTCTATTAGCGTGTACGTTAATTAATTGCTAACAATAAAGGATACAGTTTGCACAATTCATGCGATTCTTAATAAAACCATTCACACATAGATAACAATTCTTATAAAAGCGTAGTGAGATTCCTAACCTGTGTTCTAACAAAAATTTGAACGTTTTTTGCTCAAAATACTCACCAAAATATAACCAGTATGGCGCTTGGAGTGTTGAGAAATGTCAAGCCATCCGCAGAGTATACAGACGCTGGCAACTTCCTCTTAAAACAGGTTCGAGTTATGAGCAAATAAAAAAGCAACTCCGTGCCTCGAACCCGATCAAACAGAACCACATGTATGTATGATGCTACTTATTTTATATGCGCTCGAATGACACTCGTCTTTACGCCACACTCTCTACGCGTGGCGAGGCGTCTTCGATTTCAGAGCCACCACATCGTTGCATGTAATCTTTTTGATAAGATAATGCGGATCGCGTAGTCATTATTTAATGAACAACTTCGAAATAAAGTTTGTCTTGTAGCTTCATTAACTTAAAGGAAAACGGTATCTTTATGTCATTGTATGTGTGTGGTAATTAGGGACTCCAATTACTCGACATCTTAACTACTCGAGTATCGAGTAGTAATTTTTTAAAATACTCGTTTAAAATATATTCTATGAATTTAAATTTGTGTATATAAATAGATGATAGATAAATAAATGTGCTTATGATATTTCAATAATACATTTATTTCAATTTATGAACATATATTTCAAAAATAATACAGAATTAAAGGTTTTAAAATTAATTAAAATTTTAATTTTGTTTGAAGGTTTGTTTTTAATTCCAGCAGTAGAAAAAACTCTCTCTATTGCTGTTGACTTCGGTTTAAAAGTAAGCAATCAATTAAATTGTGATATCTAGTTTTTCTGTCTGCTGTTTAAAACAAAATATAATTTGGAAAAAAATCTTCATTTATAAATATATTACGAGTATTACTCGAGTATTTTTCAAATTACTCGATTGAGTATCGAGTACTCGACACTCGAATTGGAGTCTCTATTGGTAATATATCATTATATTTGCATAGTTACAACCAGGGCTGTGGAGTTGGACTCGGAGTCGTCGCGGGGTTTTGACCGGAGTCGTAGTTGGAGTTGGAGTTGGAAATTTTTAAAAGTTCGAACTACTATTGCCCGGATTGGTTAGTTGATATTTAATTTAATACACATAAATAATAAAAGTATGAAAAAACATGACAAAATTGAACTTCTTTTCAATGTTCTTTTCACTGTCAATTTTGGAGTCGGAGTCGGGGGTTTTATCGGCCCGGGTTTCGTCTTTCAGCATCATCGTTCATTCAATTTCACGAGTGAACTTGAGTTGCCAGTTCTGCATTTCAAAATTTGAAAATGAAATTCCATTTAACACGTTCAAACGAAATCTTGCATTAAACTTCTCATTTTTATATTTGCTTATCTGTCTTTGAACGTAATTAATAAAAAAAAAATATGTGTATTTTTTACGACTCGATATTTAAATATTCACACATTAAAAATGTAATTAAACAAGTTCTTGAGATGTTAAGCCGATCGTGTAGCCATACGTTTAACGCTTCTGGGCTTTTGTCCTATTCGACTGCGGGAGTCATGAGCTCGAATTCTCTAACTGAAAATTTCATACATTGATTACTTATTTAATCTATGGACTTGTCTACAAGATCATGGACTTTTATCATGCTATTTTCATCCGTGTGATCATTGGATACAGCGAGAAGAGAGTGATGAGCTTACTAATAGCCCTTTTCTAGCTTCGCCGTTCAGTGATGGATTGAGCGATTGAATAGTAACCAGTCCTCATGAGTTCATAATTTACGTCGGAACCAGTAATTAAGAGCGAACATAATAAAATGATGAGTTTATTTTGAGTCCATTGTATCAGATAGATCATACATGGGCAACCACTGGCCCCCGGGCCGGATCCGGCCCTTCGAGCTATTTTGTCCGGCCCGAATTCATCTCGGCAAAGTAATAGAGAAAGAAATTAATAGTTTAAAGGACGGATTAAAAAAAAATTCTTAGTCTAATCAGCTCATACAAACATCACATATAATTCTTATAGCTTGCTCACTTCCAAACAAATACTCGACAAATTTATAGGTGGAACTTATTGAGCTTCAGGTGGATTTAGTGCTAAAACCACAATTTAACAATATTGCTTTGACGGATTTTTATAAATTATATTTGGTGGAAGAAAAATATACAAATTTACGCGCATTTGCAAGAAAAATCATTTGTCTTACACACTAAATCAAAAATTCGAACGAGGATATCGGATGAATATTTCGAAAATTCTTTGCGATTATCCTTGCAATATCAATGCTAGTGTCTTCAAGGCCAATCTTCACACAAAATTTTGTTATCAGTATATAATATTAATATTATGTCGTTCACTATATAATTATAAAAATATATAAAAAGTAGCAACGTGTTTTATTGAATTAAATATTACTTTATTATGCTTAGTAATTTGGTCCGGCCCTTGACTCGGAGAAAGAATGATAATTTGACCCCAGACCTATGAAAGGTTGCCCATGCCTGAGATAGATACACGAGAATTCACAACCTTTTTGGGAGAAAGGCCAGATAATCAATTCTTAGATAGCTCGAGGGCCGCATGGGTGAAAGTATCGATATTTTAAGTGTATATAAATACAAAAAAATATTATTCTCTAGTGTCTTCCATCGTACGTAAAAAGTTCTGAAGGAAAAAAGTGATTGATATTTTACATATTGGACCGCAGGTTGGGAATCACTGAGCTAGCAACACGAAGATTCATAACCTTACAAAAAAATGACTCAATCTAAAAATTAATTTGTTTATTCCACGTAATATGTAACAAATAGTGACACGTGTTTCGTATATTTAATAAGCATCGTCCTACTTGCTACAATAGTTGGCTGTAAAACTGTATAATTTAAGAGATAATAATGCTTGTGATGAGCGAACTGGTACCGGAACATAAGAATATATTTATGTGGAAGTAGTACAATAAAATGTGTTTTATCTGTTTATAATGGTATAACTTCTTTGTAAAAATATTGTGCTTGTGTTGTTTTTATTATTGGTAGGTATTTAAAAATAACCCAGCGTCTTATACTCAAAATCGTTTTACAGTCGTGTATGTAAGGTATATGATATATATGTACATTACATTTTAGCACCCGTTTCACTCTTATGCAGACTTTTTAGGTAACTGGCATTATTTACCCTTTCATGTCATCTTCAAACTTTCTATTTCACATTGAATTTCTTTTGAGCCTCTCTTGGGCTGAAGCCTCTCGCTTAGTATATTTTATTCCAAAGCCACTAAGAGTGGTTTAAAATCTCTCGAGACATCCTTCAGAGGCAGGTCAAAGGGGCAGACCATGTAACGCTAAGGATACTATAATGTAAAAAGAATTAATACGTCCTCGAAACGAATCGAAAGGTACATGTTATTCCACATAATAATAATACATTGGAGAGGTTTTTATTAAACTAAAGTCATTTTTTCCCCAGTGAAACAATTGAAAAAATACATTAATTTATAAGGCTAGTTTTGAATTTAAAAAAAAATCTTCCACAATAATTTGTAAAAGTTCAGAATTATCAACTGATGGAACGAGGGTATTTATTCAAAGATTTACTTTAAGCAATTGTAAAGTTTAAAATTGAAGAATTTTCCAAACTTTTTATTATACCATGTCCGCTCCCAAC
This sequence comes from Himalopsyche kuldschensis, assembly GCA_028554975.1. Classification (NCBI taxonomy): domain Eukaryota; kingdom Metazoa; phylum Arthropoda; class Insecta; order Trichoptera; family Rhyacophilidae; genus Himalopsyche; species Himalopsyche kuldschensis. The sequence goes on from JAHFWI010000036.1 coordinate 4,237,334, forward strand.
TTAGATAGGAGCATATGGACTCCTCACGGAGTTTATCTCAACATTTGTTTTTTTTTCTATGATAACTGCTTGTTACTCAGTTGCTCAACCTCTCTTTTTTTGAAGAGAGTAACGAGGACCAGGACAGGACTAGTGGTTAGCTAATCTAAAGTTAAAACTGCACCACGGACCGGACACACACACTTTTTCCACACTTAACATTTATTTACCAGAAGGCGAAAATGCGTGTCATTACTCAATTATACTAAATGTGAATTTTTTTTGTGACATCTGTGGTGTCGCCATACAAACTTAAGTTATATTGAAGACGCATTGTTTTTGATTGCTATAAATTGTTGTATTTATAGGCATAGAAACACAAAAAATTAAATTACTGTTTCACGTAGTAAAATCCTACACCCAACCTTCAATTTGGAAAAAACAGCATGTTGCAAAATTGTATTTAATTAATGTGTTCCTCGGCACAAAGAAGATTATCTATCAATTGAAAATATAAAATAAAGCGACAAAAGCGATACCTCAAAACGGTACTAAAAAATATTATACTATACATTCCTGGTTATTTTTATATTGGTTGTTTACTCAATATATATTCATTTATTGCAGTAATTATTACGTTAAATAATATAAATTTCAGAAATGGAACACCTCAAAATTAGCACTATTTTTTTGAAAATAGAAGAACAAATGAGTTGTTCTAAAAATATCTTTTTTTCAAGTAGCCATATGATTGGCGATCTTAAAATTTTATAGCTTCATCGGCCCGCTTTGATATAGAATATTTCAGCGATTAAAAAGATAAGATAAGTTTTATTACATACTAGATAAATTCTTTTCATATTACCATGTCTCAAATTTATACTAAAACATTATACATATTATATTATCTTTATGTATTCTGTTTAAAATACAAAGCGCTATTTCGCCATCATCATGTTCATATTCATTCTCAAAGCGAGCCGATGATAATTTTAACACTTAATTTTTGATTACATGCACGGCAATGTGATCCTTAATTAAATTATCTCCATAAGTGATAATTGTATTCGATTGTTTTTTTTATGACTGAGACTGATTGTAATAAAGATTTTGTAAACATATCTACTGTTATGTTATGAAATTTGAACGGAATAATCAATTGAATCGAACCTTTATGTAGCTAAGGGTTGCCACTAATATTTTATTGATATATTTTATTTTTCGTCAAAATATCAAAATAAATTTGATGAAATTTTACTTGAATGATATGTGAATATAATTTTATTTAGTAAAAAGCTTGACATGAAGTGAGTTCCGGCACCTTATTTTTTCACAAAAAAACCATGTTTCAATCTATATTATACATTTATAAAATTGTAAATCATAATGAAACCTTGAATGCAATTTTAAAATGACTCAATATAAATTTTCTATTATTAGACCTTTAGTGCAATTACTAAAATTAGAGAGCATAGTGACGTCATTATCCTATACTTAAAATGAGAAATAAACTTGATTCTAGTATTTGTGTAAGTATTGCTTTAGATTAAAAAAAAAATGTATTTTTTATTTATTACTAGTATTGCTACCCGGCGTCGCTCGGACTAAGCGACCAATAATTATTTAATGTTATATCATTCGACATAATTATATCACAGAATCTAACATCCAAAATAGAGTTAAAATAAAATCACAAACTTTATTTAATTTGATGACAGCCCATTAAAATGTCCAAATTCAAGGAAAAAATCTAATCTGCTGTCAAAGAAATGTCAAATAATACCTTCACGTAAATAATAAACATTATTATTAATAATAAAAGCCGGGAAAAGTTCAGTAGAAGACTAATTTATTACATTTTGACTAAATGTCTTCGCCGATAAAAATTCAAACATATTTTCTTTCATATTCGTTTTTATGGCAACTTAATGACCAACAATGCAAAAGGGAATTACAGACCCACAGACATACATACGCCGTTTCGGTTTTATATTTTATAAGATTTCAGAACATTTTAAAATCAGTGATTTCAGGACTTTTTTTACATTTTTTAAATTCACACAATGAAATTTCGAAAATATTTTGTTCTTACATGGCATACAATCAATTATTATGCCTTTTCATATTATTACCTGTTAATAATTGTATGAAATATTTGATTATTACAATAAAATTTATCATACGAGCTTTTTTTTTATATTTAAGCAAAACCGGATTCACTTGTCGAAAAACTCTTGACTATACTACGCTTCCCTAAAGATTCTTTTTTTTTAAAACATTGATACGAATGTTCCAATACATATAATTTCAAATTTGCCAATAATTACAATACATACAAACTGATATATTGTATGAACTACAAGGTTAATATTTACATAGTTTTATCGCTTAGATCAGGGATACCCAACTGAACTTACATGGTGGGCCAAACAAAATAGTGCATGTATCTGAAGGGCCACATACATGAATACTTAATGTTAAAGAATACCAATCGTTTGAATTTTGAAGTTTCCCATGAGGTTTGTCGCTAAGGATTCAGGTTTCGCCTTTCGGCATCTTCATGCATTTCAAGTGCAAAAATGAACTTGAACTGACGCGTTGTAAATAGTTTGTAGCCGACGTATCAATAAAGAATTTAAAAAACCTCATATTAAATTTGCAGTCAACCTGATATGACACACGATAAAATCCTCTTATTATATAATATTATAATTCTAAATCAATTTAGATTTCGATTTTTTTTTATATTACCTCTAAAAAAATGGAAAATGGTATGAATGTTGAAATATTTTAAAGGGCCACACAAAACCTTCAATTGGGCCATATTTAGCCCGCGGGCCAAGGTTTGGGCATGCTTGGTTTAAATGAAGGAGAAAATTGCTTCTATGACTAACACGCAAATACCTTTATACACATTGCATATTTTACGCAGGTCTTTGATTTTCAAATTAAGAAAATCACCCAGCGCGCTGTACTAATAAAATTAATCACCATCCCCTTGTAATATATATCGATCGATACTTTATCGTAAACCATAATGTCGATTGCGTAGATTATGCCCGGCAAATTCTTACGCGTCCTTTTTTATCTGAGTAATCTTTTGTTTCACTTAACTTGATCACACTTCGCGCCGGTAACCAGTTGTCGACATTGTCTCTGGTACAAAACCGTCTGTCAATAATAGATTCGAAGCGGGAAATTTTTATATTCAAACTGTGTCGATTGTTTTTTGTTTTTGGAACTTTCCCACCGTTTTTGGGAAGATTAATTGAATGTTTCAACGGTAAATCGGTTAAAGGGCATTGTTTGACTTTTCCATCAATCGTGCATAGTTAACCATGTGACCATTTAAGATTCCATTAATTCGTGGTGAATAAATTACTCATTAATTATTCAAAAAAAGGTGGTTACTCACTCAATCTGTTATACGAGAAGATTTAAATATTTGCGTAATAAAGTATCAAAACGTTAAACTATTTCACTAAAGTGATATTATAGGATATGATAAACTGCATAAATTTAAAGCATTCAGTGAAAAAAGGAATGTGTTTTCTTGGATACCTAGAAACTTATTATAATTTAATATAGTCGGTAAAAAACTAAGGATCTTAAACAGTATTTTGAAAGATTTTGAAGCTTCTTAGCATTTATTTTTAATTGCATAATGTATTACAGCTTTTCATTGCAACATTAGTTATATTTAAACCGGTTTCGCTCACCGCAAGCATAATCAACTGATGACAGAAACATTGAAACAAAGTTCTCATTGTATGAAGAAATCACTTTTTTTACAAAAAAATAGTTCCAGTGAAACGGGTGTCTTGCTATATGTATATAAAATAAATCATTAAAAAAAAAGTAGTTTTTGATAACGTATATTAAAAAGGTAAAAGCAATCTCTTGACAAATTCATATGCTGAATTTTATATTGTACATATATAACTTGTATATGTTATAGTGAAACTGTATTCTCAGTGAAAATATATTCTTCCCCAAGCTGTCATTGAAATTAAATTTGACCGCCCTATTTTCAGCCCAATGTTTGTTTGTGTTTTTCTTTGGTTCTCTTTTTATGAAAGGGACTAAATGCTGATTTTGTTTCATTCAAGCAAACCAAAATTTTAAGCCGGCAAATCATCGCCTTGGGCCAATAATTTCAATGATCGTGATCAGTGAAATCATGTTGGCATACAAATCTATTACTTGATACATTTTCACTGAGAATACAGTTTCACTGTAACATACACATATATAACGTCGGTCCCTGGTAAGTAGAGCTTTGTCCTAGCAATAATGGGTTCAATCCCCGGCAAGGTTAGATTTTTTCAATTGAAAAAAAAGATCTTGGGCTGGGTGTTATGTTATTTATCGTTGATTTTGTGCACAACTGATACATTATTTACCATCGAGTTAATCTCGTGTGACTTTCACAACTCAGAATATTTGGCGCATTGGCGCAAGCTGTAATGCCAAATATTTTTTTTTTAAAATAATATTAATAATATTAAAATATAAAAAAAATATAATTAAATATAATATTAATAATATTAAATTAAAATATTACTTAAATATAGTTTTGACGATTAACAATAATGGAATTCTCGCTAGCTAATGCCAATTTCATCAATTAATAATTGCTATTCAATCAAAGCCTATCTAGATTACAAATCACTGTTTATATTAGATTCATCAAAAGCTTTTCACTCTCCAAAATACAATAATTTTCACGAGCTATTCATATCATTATTATAAGATCTTTACGCCGTTAATTAATATTCCTAAGAACTTTCCTCTCAAAGGAATTCAGCAATCAAATCTCGGCTACTCGGATTACTTTGCTGTTTTATAATTGTTATTGTATTATTGCAATAAAATAACTGCATAACAATTTATTTCTAATATTTATGAATCTTTCAAACGGCTCAGAATTCAATGCGACAAATATTTTATTGATATATAAAGCGAATCATTTGTTATTTTTATAATAGATGCGAATATCTCGGAATTAATTAAACATTGAATCATTTAATGGGAACGATTTCGTTAATTACGGGAGTAATGGGTATTTTACTTTGTTTTTATAGAGAACGATAACAGGTTATAAGCTATCTGGCAACATGCTTGGGGGATGCAATTATTACTGCAACTGCGGTCAACTAAGATACTTACTTCGCTCCGTTAATAAATGCATTGGATATATCGTTTTTAAAGAGCGGTTCAAATAATAAATAATAATAAAACAATTTATACGGTGAGAAAAATAACAATGTATTATAATTCTATAGGAATTATTTTATATATTTGTTAATAGCTATTTCGGCTTACACCCTCGTCAGAACAATGACTTTAACTTTAGTTTTCACGTATAATATAACTCAATCAATAAAACAATTGGATTAAAATTCTGTTTCGACAGATTTAGCAATACTATTATATATTTTATTACATAAAATTCCATTCCATTCAAAAAGCCATTCCACCAAGTATTGACAGTGAACACCTTAAAAGTGACTTTTTACATAATTATGAAAATTGTTTGTTTTACAGAAAAGGCTTCGAAAGCAGCAAAAGTAATAAATATAAATACTCTAAAAGCTTTCACTTATTTTTTAGTAGACAGAAAATGAGTAAAGCATTTTAACACGATTATGAAATATACATATGTATCTGCAGCTCAATATATTCTGATGTGAAAATATCAATTGATCTTTTAAAATTTTGACAATGTCTTTTCATAAAAAAAATGATTAAACACACCCACGTCTAGGAGACTGCAAGTACTCGACATTTCAAATAGTCGAGTATCGAGTAGTAAAATTTAAAAATACTCGAGTACTCGAGTATAATCGAGAAGTTTCATATGTACCAAAATATATTATTAATTCAAATTGCTGAATATTTTTTTTTGTTTTTTGTTCTGTGTATATTGGTGAATACATGGCCGACGCCAATTCGCATAGACACGTATTTTGCTTTTTATTCTACAATAAATCAAATTGATATGGACCTTAAATACTCTTATTCATATGAACCACCCATAGCTGATAATCACTGAGATATAGGCAACTTTGCTGTGGATGCGTGCGCAGTACTTGCATCACACGCATTGCACTACCTACCCAGCAAAACGATTGCAAAAAAATTTAAAATCAAACCAGACCGGCATCGAACCTGGACTGGTCTGACTGGATGTCCGCCGTTCAACCGCTGAGCCGAGAGCACTAAGCGCAGGATTCCGATTTTTTTTTAAAAAATAACCCGCTAGTGACGGCTGGGGTACCGAGATACACAATACCAAGACGAAAGAATATTATGTTATAATTTCTTGTTATATAGTAGAATAAATTTATTTTTGATGTTCCATTTATAAAGTTGACAGTTGCAATGTATGTATACTGATTGCAATGAAAAACACAGTATTTTTTGTTGTATTGACTTATAAAGTTGATAAATTATGGTATTTAAGAGTTAATAAGAGAACGAATCTTTTTAAAGCTGGGAGAATTTTCATGTGGGCTGATTTTTACTGAGTTCACAGTAAAGAATATATAGAGTCGGTTTCTGTGGTCTAGTGGCAAAAGCTTTGTCCTAGCGATCAGGTGGACCCGGGTTCAATTCCCGGCAAAGTCAGATTTTTTCAATCGATCAAGAGATCTTGGGCCGGGTGTATCTATTTATCGTTGAGTTGTTCACGACTGATTCATTATTTTTCACCTAGTTAGTTATCTTGTATGACTTTCATGATTAGACATACATATTTAGCGCATTGGCATTAGCTTGGCGCTTACGGCGTCACAGCCCAGGGATTTGAGCAAAATAGGATTGCTTCAAATTTCAATCTTCATTAAAAAAAGAAGTCATCATATTGTAAAAAAACATTCATTCTAATAAGATGTTTTTTTACTTGTTCATTCTAGAATATTCTAAAGAGTTGATGTATGTTTTTTTTTATAAAAAATCATTCATCCAAGGTTAACAAGAAGATTAGAAGTAGTACATACTAATCCAAGAACTTGAAATGTGAAATTTGTGATATTTTTGATGTAAATAATTTTTTTGGGTACTTTGATCCGCTGAGCCCATACTTTAATTTGTGTTCAATTCGTCAAAGTAAAAATCATAATTATAAAAAGTACTTAAAAAACTCTATGTACCTATTTATACACAACAATTACGGAGTGCGCAAATTTGTACTTTTATAAATCGGACATAAAATGTGAAATAGCATTTTAATTACCCAAGTAATTAAAAGGGCCCGTAAACAAAGTGTTAACGATTGTTAATGATTGTAAATGACGTTCAAAAACCTTCAATTCTATGCTTTTGACGCTTGAAGGGTAATTTGAAATTTATTTTTTAACTTAAATCATGGGAAAAAATAATTTGAAAGACATGTCACTGTTAGGGTTAAGTGTCCCCTCTATACGCACGTCGCGTAAAAGGTTAAGCATAGACCAGTTTACCACCTCTGCTTGAGGCTGTTGATTACATCAGGAATGGCGTTGTCAACTACCATCGGAAGACAACTTACAGCTTGAAGATGGCATTAATTAGATCGAAGTATGTATCAGGCTAACTGACGTGATGATGGAAGACTTTTGATGCCGCCAAGAAAGGGAATCTAAATTTAAATGATGTTATATTTATATATATTTTTTTTTTTTGTGAAAATAGCTTCTTTTTTAATTAGATCTATGCATATAATAAATAAAATTAAAATATTACCTCTTTTTAAGGATAATATATTAATTTGCAGCAAGTAAACAAGTATTGACTAAAGATATAAAAGATAGTTATAAAAACAAATGGAAAAACAACATAAATATTTTAATCTGTAATATAAAAGCATAAATATAAAGTTTGCTGACATTTATTTTCAATATCATATGCACCTTGAAGATTTCGACTGAGTGTGCTTGATGAAATTTTAATTACTTAATTTGATGTATTTAGTCGCTTGCTACTCGGGTTTCGTCCTTTGGCATCTTCAGGCTTTTCAAGTGCACGAATGACGCACAACTGAAAAGTTTAAAATTTTCGTACACTTAAAATGCCTGAAGATGCCGAAAGGGAAAACCGTTTCACTAGCGACAAGAATCATGGAAAAGAGCAATTCAAAACAATTCAGATTTCATGCACATACTAATATAATTAATGACTTTTTCTATTGCATTCGTAACATGTTAATTGATTTTCGTTCGTACAAAGTTGGCATTGAATTTTACGTAAATATGCAATAATGGCTTTACTAATAGATAGGCGGGGGCGCGATGCGAAAGAACATAAAAGCCAAGTGACCTTTCCATTTTTGTCTGCTAATCCTTATTATTTCCACTACCCCAATATTTACGGATACATATGTATAATATTACCGATTTGCGATGTTCTATGGCTTAGCAGTTTAGTTTGTGCTTTAATTTTGTTTATTGAAGTGCTTTTAGATACACGATAAAAATATTGAAATAATTAAAAATCCTTCGTGGGCGTCCACACAACATATCACCAAAGTTTCATCGCAATCGTATGAACGGTATAATAACGTAAAAACCTTGTTGGGCGTCCGCACAACAGATCACCAATGTTGTATCGCAATCGGATGAACGGTACATTGGTTTTTATCACCGTGTTATAATGGAGTTCAACCATCTAAAGGCCAATTTAATCAATACCTACAATGAAGGTTAAGATTTTTAAATAATTGTCGCAATATATTTAAATAAACACATTTTACTACTATCTACTATTTTCACGCATATGTGGGAAAGATCAGGATCGACTCAATTTATCGCAAGCATTTTATTTATTCAAGAACATACAAATCATGGCATTACAGCTGACGCCAATGCCCCCTATGCATTTGACAAAAATATATGTATATTAATTTATATACATATATACATACACACATCACAAAATAGTATAGTTTAGGAGAGAGAAAAAATAAATATAATCACATAGGAAATTTTCAAAGAAATCAACCCAGCTAGTTTCGATGAAATCAACTTTTATTCATAAAAATAGTATTCGGCTGAACTCACGTCAATATGAAATATGTCGAAATCCGAAGCAACGCCGCTTACAATTGTTAACGCTCTTCCCAGTAGCATCCCCATTGGCAGACTGGTTCTACCCCTTGGAAGAACAAACAATTAATGTTCACGATTCCTCAAAAAAATATTAGGAACATTCAATTTAACATTCTCAAGAATGATCGAATTCTCATTTTGGCCTCGGATAAGCCGAAAGAAATTATCGAAGAAAATGTGTTTTTATTTAAATATAAAGACTTTTCTTGAAGAATTCTCCTTAACATTGTCGCTAGACAATTTCATAGCCATAAAATAGTATTATAAAGGGTCTTTTTATAAGGACGCTTAGTTTTGAAATGTAAATAAAACAAGTTGTTTGTGAGATTTCGACTAAATTTTAATTTCATTTGTAAGTACATTTTACGGCATTAAATATGGAATATAGCATCAAATGTCTGCCAATATCCATTCATTATAAAATGGGCCATGTCGCTAAAGTTGACTTTTTTGACAAATTTGGGTAAACTTCCAACTGCTCCAGAACCCAATCAGGCGTTGTCTGTGGTCGTTTACCTGAAGTTCCTTGGTTAGTTGGATTTTATACGGGTGCAACATAAGGCCCGATTCAAAATTCGCCAAGTTGAAGTCGCAGAAAACATTCTTGTGAACAAGAAATAATCTGCCTTGGGTTTTCCTTTTCACACACAGCAGCAATGTTTTCACCAGATATTGTATTTTGATGACGTACAAGTAGGTAGGTGTTATTGATTATTTAACAAACTGGTTGACTCAAATTTGGCCACTAAACAATGAATAATCTACTCAGCAGGACAAAGTAACATATTTTGAGCGTCCCTATTGAAATACCCTTTATAACCGATAGCTTTGAAAAAAAATGGTTTATATAATAATATCTTTCTAGTCTGTATTATTTTATGAATAATTGCTACCGGGTGTGTGAAGTGTTGTTGTTTTTCGAATAATTTAATTGGTCCAAGCTATTTTTATGTGATTAAGTCTCTTTTGTTCATCATACATTATAATCCTGTCAAAACGTGTCGCTTTTGTCAGCACGTATGTCAAATTATTTATTAATTGGACTGCACGATATTGCCAAGCCTATTTCCAAATTGTGAACAGAGTCGAATTTAGTATACATATATTGCACCCATCACAAAGAGGTAATTGATTATCGATATGTTAGTTGATAAAATATTTTTTGTATCTTAACGAATTTATTCAGAACATGATTCCGATCAATATTATATGAAAATTCATATGGACCATAATATCAGATACCTCTTATGAAACAGATATTGAGCTGGTTGGTCATTTTGTCCCTCGTTTTCGATAAGGGTAATGGTATAAGGATTTGCTTAGAAAATGACGTATCTATAAAAATATAATACTATTTTTTTAATTACTTTCTTTTATGTTTCTTAGGCTCATCGTTCAAAACGTTTTTTTAAACAATCAAGGAATAAGTTAAATTAAGTAATACATATATCACCTTTATCGTGTTAACAGTCATTTCTTGGTGGAAAGCCATTATTTTTAATAAAAAAACCACATTATTTTTATTACAACTTACACATTTGATTTTGCAAAGATCGATAACGGTTTCGCTCATCGCAAGCATTATAAACTAATGATATATACATACAAATAAAGTTTGATATGATTCACAAGAATTTTCAACGGGTGATATTATCGTCAGTTGAATGTTAGTTGGTAATGATCGCGATGAGCGAAACCGGTTTTGATCGTTCTGCAATTATTTGTAGGAGTACTAAAAAAAGTGTTTTATTTATTTATATTAACCTGGTTGCTACGGGGCTCTAGACACATAAAGAAACGACGCGTATTCCGCGTGCCCCGTAACCAATGTGTTAACAATATATTTAGGAGTGATAAGCGGACAAAAAATATAATGAATTGATAAATAGTCCTCGTAATGCAGATAATTGTATTATATTCATATTTTAGGGTTGTATTTGTATTACTCTTAATACGGACCTGGCCGCATACATTACCTGTGAAACTAGAATCACTTCCATTATAGGTCATCTGTTAATTAAATTTGTCAACTATATCTTCTTTGAATCATCTTTTAAATGGACGTGATATCAGGTATCCACCATTTTGAAATGTAGCCAGTTTGTTAATCACACATCATTCGGCCGTAGCTGGGGCAGCAAAGTATTGAGATAGCGATCTGAAGGTTTTGGGGTTCGACCAGAATATGTACGTGCTTTATTTCAGCATAATTTTTTTGAATCGCGAATTGAAATGATGTTCAGCTGAATCCTGAGTGCTTACACTTGAGACGCTCAAAGCTGATTTTAAGAATCAATATAAAAATATGTTTCAACTTTCGTCTTTTAACATTTGATGAATACGAAGTTTGAAAAATAAGAGAAAATATATATTTACTTATAAAGCGTGTCAGCTATTTTGATCTTTTTCAACGAAAAAGAAAGCGAAATCGACTTCGTGTAAAACAAAAACTGATGCAAATATGCTACCGTGTTATTATAGGAAACTGTTTATTATTTTTTTAAATCTGTAATACGTGATGGGAAGGAATTATATATTTATAAAAAAAAATTTTTTTTGCACTTATTTCACAATTCATTTAAAACGATAAGGACTGGTTCCGTTCATCGCGAGCATTTTAAATTGATAAGGATATACATCAAGCTCCAAGAGTCCAAGTAAAATACAGTTTTACGGCAGTAGGTAAGTGCAATACAATAACTTTGATTATTCCATATATTGCGTTACTAATTGTAACACGTGTTTCATCTTCCCATCGAAAATAACTCTGTTTTGATGGATTTTCCTGCGAAGTTATGCTGTTTTTTTACTATTTTTTAAAAAAATTTGGCACTTTATATACGTACTTATGTAATAACGTAATTAACAGCGCGTTGTTCACATACTGTACGTGGAAAATCGAGTGTTTCACCTGTTTATTACAATGTAACCTTGACATGTGCGTCCTTGTACATTCTATGTTTCCATATTAAGTCATGGCTATTTTTTTGCGACTTTCCCCAGAACGCATCTATCGCACAACAAAAGTATATGATGAACTAAGTTCGCGAGAGAGTTAAAAATAATGTTGAAGATTCCATAAATGCGAATGAAGTATTTTGTTATTTAATTTTCCCTGTATACTTGCCAATAACGGCATAAATCAAGTTGCAAACTTGTATACCGTTATTCCAATATCCTTGCGTTTTTATCAAATCAGCTACGCGCCTAGTCCGGCGATAATAACGCTTACAGGAAATGAGATCTCCCTTCGCTCCCGTTTACGGCGAGGGCGGTTATAAATACTATAATGCTGTGCCAATCGAGCTTATAAATCATTGGCGTATATACTGACCACTTTAGAGGGTCTGAATGTGCTTATATTATGGCCCCTATGATGCAGGAATGACGCCTTTTATCGGTTTGGTTATATTAAAAGAGGATTCAATCCCCCCCGAACGGGACATTTTAATAAAATATATACGTAGCAACAACACACTACAGAGGAAAATAAATGTATCTCAATTCCATAAGTCCAATGTTTGATGTTATTACACTAAGAACTCGGAAAACAATCGAATATATCGTATTTAAATCCCTTTACCTATTGTCAATTGTTTTAAATATTTCACAATTTTATAAATGTCCTAAATATGAATTTTTAAATGTTTTTTTACTGTAAAGCATTCGCGTTATATTCGGAGTCTAGTAAAAAAAAATACGTTCTCCCCGACATGTATTATTTTTAGTTTTTGAATACCTGTCTCTTTCGTTTGGGTAAAGTGAGAGATTTCGTCTTCGTGCATCACTCTCAATATTAAGAGTATCGTACACAAAGCAAAATAATTATCGATGAAGGTATTCGAAGAAGATATGATACTTACTTCAATATAAAATCCGCTAGAAAGGAGACAAGTCAACTTTTATAATGCTGCGAATAAACAATTATCGTTTTCTCTTCAGTCTGAAGACGCTTCTCAAAGAGACGAAACACGTATATATTTTTGTAACACAATCAGAATAATAATAAAAAAAAAATATATAATTTTAATCGAAAAATAATTTGCCTAAATATTCCCGCCGAATCCATTGTATTCAAGGCCGCGCTATATTCAGGCTTATGCAGTATTTAACTTATTAACAATATGTTCGGATTGTTTTTTTATACTTAAAATAGAAACATCGATGAGATACATGTAAGAAATGAATTCAAGCCCTTATGTGTAAATGTGTACAGTAATTGATGATATGCTGTTTCTTCATAAAATATATTTATTAGCTTGAATAGACCAGTGAAGGTAGAACAGCGAATACTTTTTATTACATAATTAAGTATTTAGACTGAAGTTCAATAAAAATTGAATTTTTTGCAAGGGACTTGCCATGATTTGTCGATACAGATAATAATGCCTATAAATCAGCGGCGTTCCCGAAAAAGGGACAGTCAATTATTTTGTTAATTGCAATATTTTCAGTTAAAAGTATTACTTTTCATTTTTAACGTTAAACGCAATAAAATAAGGGACTTGCTATACGCGATACAGATAATAATGCCTATAAATCAGCGGCGTTCCCGAAAAAGGGACAGTCAATTATTTTATTGTTTACAATATTTTCAGTTAAAAGTATTGCTTTTCATTTTTAACGACAACATATTATTTGCTTTGAACAATGAATATTAAAAAATAATTCAAATACGTATCTAATCTATCATTGATTTTTGATAATCAAAGAAATTAATATTTTTACTTGAGGCTTAGCTTCAAGGACTCTTCAAGGATGTTAAGACGAGTTCTTGTGTATGGGCCAAAGACTTGGACGTGGCGTTTCAAGGACTTTTCAATGTTTACGTTTGAGAATAAGATTTCATGAAAGATTTTCGGTAGATAATGATAACATTAGGTGGTCTCGGTATTACAATTAAGTAAACAATGTTTTTATTCAGCCAGAAAATGTCATGGATTGTCAAAGCTTTTCGTTAAAACTGGGGCGAAAAATCAGTTAATCAGTATTTGTATCCATAATGCATGAAATTAAATATGCTCGAAAAAAATCAGAGTCTTGAGAGACTGGAGCATCAATAGATAGATTAGCCAATGGAAAAATGAAGAGTGCTGTGGTTTACTGTAAGACTGAGTTATGTATAGTTCAGTTTGCTAAGATCCACTACAGATGATACTACAGAATAAAAAAGAATACTTAGTTTCTTGTTAAAGCTGTGTACAATTTATTTATTCTTTTAACTGCCAGCAATGTATGTATGGCGGTACCTCGCACGCCACGAATTTTATTGTAAAAATAAAACGTTCTAAATATATCTTTTTTAAATGTTTATTTGTAAAAACTTGCCCATTACAATGCGATTGTGTCTTCATTTATCCATAATAACAAAATTTAAATATTTATGACTCATCAGCTACAATTGATTTTAGTTAATAAAATCTTGCTTAAAGCCAGCGTCTAAAGACGTCATTTTTTGTATGATTGTCGTGCCGCTCACGGAAAAGATGTCTGTGGCAGCCATCCGGTTAAGAATACCGTTCAAAAACATTCATACATACATTAAAACGCAATGCAAGTAAAAGAAAAAGAATCTCTTCGATAAGAAGTGTTTGCAGTGGTATCCCACCACTGGACATAATAATACTGTGCTGGTCGTCCTCAGGATATTGGATAAAGTGAAATATGCCTAACTGTTTTCAGCAATAAAGTGCCCTTATTGGCTCATTAGTATTCCGGGCCACGTCTGTTCGTATACCCGCCCTTTCCGATCCACTCCTCATCCCTCTCACCCGCCCGCTACCACTTCAGTTTGATTCAAAGATATTGATCTCGAACGCCACTGGACGTATTAGAACTCGCATATCGGGACGGTACAGGGAAGTTTTAATTTTGATTGAAAACACTTTTGTCCAGGACCGCATTTTATCAATTAAAGGACTTCAAAATGATAGTTTAAACAATAGTGATATAAAGATTAATAATTAACCACTTGCCGGTCCAATTGATTTAACATATGCACATATGCACACATTTGAAAATACAAAATACACACACAAATTTGTGATAGCATATTTTTTATCTGTTAGTCTGTGTCCAGCCCTTGCTTGGACTAGATCAAATTCGTAATTTTCGTATGAAGTTTGCCCGAGTTATCTCGTGATGTCCGTTTTTAACGACTTTCGATACCCGAGTATACTCGGGCGTGCCCGGGAAGTGGTTAAAGTTTATTTTTTTAATGCCTTATTGCTGATTTCGGTCGTTATTTGGTTATTCGTTTAATCAATATATTTTAGTTAAAAATAACAAGCAAGGGCTTGAAATTAATAGATATATTTTATGACTTGACAAAGACTTGAAATCAATCAACTCAGTAGTAATAGGTCGGATAAACCCCTACATTTATTTTAGATATTCCTATGTTATTATCTAGTCATTAGTATTTGTGTTACTACATTCAAAAATTCCAATAATATAAGAAACTCACTTAATTCATTGAAACTCGTCTACATCAAATTTTCGCTAATTTACATTTTAATAGCAATTTAACGGTGATCTACTTCTATTTTTGTATATAAACTGTTTACTGCGCGTCAGTTCAAGTACATCCGTGCACTTGAAATGCCCGAAGATGCCGAATGGCGAAACCCAGGCCGTTAGCGACAAAACTCATGGAAAGTACAAAGTTCAAACAATTCAAAAAGACTGGATAATGTTGTTTTTACATTTTTCACAATAAAATTATTTTTCGCTCTGGTTGTAAAAAAATTGTCATGAAAAGTATTAAATGTCGAATGTGTTAAATCAACATTCCCCATCCTACACATTTTTTTTTTTGTAAATGTGGTATTAATGTCTCAAAAGAGGCACGTGCAGGCTTAGGAAAAACTGTTCAAAAGGTACTTACGCCGTAGGTCACACGGTCAAAGTTGAAATCTTTTTAACATGGACGCCTGGAAATATTATGTATAAATAATAGAAACGCTTTCAGATTTTTTGAAAAGCTTTTTAATATTTTGAGAGAAAAAATAATTATGTCCATTACCCAATCAGCTCGTGTCATTTCAATGCCGGACATCTATTATGAAAAAATTGAACTTCACTTAATAACGTAATGACTACCCGTCCCTCCAACTTATTTGAAATTTTTAGAATCCAATTAGTATTATCAGCATATCAAGGAAAACTTGAAAACTTTGAAAAATTAATTGCAAAAAATAGACTGAATGAAATAAAACGTAAAATAGAAACCCTCTTTAATTAGAACTAAACGTTAAAATAACATATTCGGGATTGATGACTTTGTTATTCCACTGGTTAACTATAATTATGTCTAGTAATATACCAATTCAAAACTACATTGTGTAAGAAATGAACTCTATTATACAATGTCATTGAGTATTTTTTTCTTGAATACAAACAAAGCAAGCGTGAAAAAATAATTAAGACAACTCTATTTATGCCAATTATTGTGTTACTAATTATTTTTTCTGTTTTATTTCAGGTATGCTTTCAGGGAACTTTTTCGTAGAGCCTGATTTGAAGGATAGACAATGTCTTACTAACAGGTATTTTTTTCTATTTATACATTTTTTATTTATATACATAGTGTTGAAATAATGATTCCACTGATTTTCTTATGCGATACATTTTTGCTTAGATCAAACATCATGTGTTACTTGAATGTCAGACTAATCAGACAAGTTACGCACAACCTTTTTGGGAAAAGTGCCAGATAATCAATTTTCAGATAGTTTGAGAGCCGCATGGGAAAAATGATTAAATTATCGATATTTTTAGTGTACAGAAAATTGAAAATTTTATTATTTAATATTGTTTTTCCAACGTCCGCAAAAAGTTTGAAGAAAAAAAAAGATACTGATATTTATCATACTGGGCCGCATGAAATATAATTACAGGCTGCAGGTTGTTAATCACTGCATTAAACAATTATTTCGTCGTAATTAATTTACTTTGCCACTTTTTGGAAAATAAATGTAATGTAATTTAAAAAATATATTTTTTAGTTTCTTAGGCGAAAAAACTGGAGGATTCGACATTATATGCAAATACAAAAACAAATCGTTGAAAGATGTAAATATTCAAAATGGGACTGACAATATAGAAGCGAATACGTTACTAATTTAATTTGTCTGTCTGTTATTTGATCCATTTATTGTTGCTTTTAATTACACAAACATGATAAATGACAGCCAATAATAATTAGCAGTTTCATTTCATTACTCATAATTGTAATTATGACAGCAGACGCCATTTAGAGTTGAAAATAAAGAGTTGTAAGTAATTAAATTTGATCCCTGTAATGTTTCAAAGGCCCTTCAGAACAAAACGTTCGATGTCAGACGGATCATTAGGTGGCGAAGGTGTATTAAACAGAAATATATAAGGTATTTTTTTCCGGTTCCAGCCTTGACCGTCTTTGATATTGAAAAGGTTACCATTATTCGTTTTCAATTGGAGACCATACACCCTATTAGTAGCTCTACATTACTGACGGCCGCTATCTAGATGGGTCAACAATTTTCATCCGAGAGGAATCTTAGCGCGTATATTAAAACGGTTGACGGGATGAAATAAACTTTTCGTAAGTAGTCTAGGAATTTCGGAGTATATATTCCGTATGTGAAAGGAAGATAGAGTTAAGTCTTAAATCCGAGAAATGGATTATGTATAGGAGCTAGTGAATAAACGACTTATTCAGACATATCTATCGTACGCATATATTTTTCAGTCTGATAAGAGAAACGACCTTTCAAGATTAAAAACATTTATTTTAATATTTACTGAATCTGATAACTTATTCAAGATAGAATAGAATAACTTATTCTGACATTATGGTCAGGACTAATCGTCACGGCTTGTGTTAAATATATAATATTTTTAAACGTCACTTATATTCACTCTAAAATGCCACGCAGCAGTTGAAAAACCCCCGCGCACTAGTGCTCAGTAGCGCGCACCATTATAGTTAGTACAAATTAAATTACATGATGAATAAATGTTGCTTAAATTATCAAAACAAACTAGGAAATAGAGATGCATTAATTCATAAAAACAGAAATAACATTTGTTTTTTATTCCATGCCAGCTCCAATGTAGAGCTTGAAGTTGCCCGATGATTGAAATCATGCCACGCATTTGTTTTAATGGCCTGCTTAGTGCTTGAATTTATCACGCAGCTAGCTTCTCGGCTTACAACATTGAATTCGTCACACATGTTTTTTGACGGTGTCTTCCTGATATAAAGTTGAATCGATAACTGTGTTATTGCACGTTTTGTGTAACAGTTAGTTACGGTTATAAGGTTACTTAGTAATTGTAATGAAAAAGCTATTAAACTAATTTTATGAATTGACTTCCAAAACAGTTGCCGCCTTTCCGAGTGAATGAATTACTTTTCAAAATTAAATAAACCAAAATTTTCCGATATATCTTATGTAGAGAGACGCAGGAATTAATTAAGATTTTTTTTCAAATTTCATATATTATTTGG
This sequence comes from Himalopsyche kuldschensis, assembly GCA_028554975.1. NCBI lineage: Eukaryota > Metazoa > Arthropoda > Insecta > Trichoptera > Rhyacophilidae > Himalopsyche > Himalopsyche kuldschensis. The sequence continues at coordinate 4,255,892 of JAHFWI010000036.1, forward strand.
CTGAGAAGCCTTTGTGTTATAGCCTATGTAAATAAATTAATACACCAAATCTCATATATTTCAGAATCCCACCCTAACCAGCAAAACTTATTGAAAAGGTCCCCAAATCGTTATAACCGGTGTATCCGGTACGCTACTAGCGATTAACAATAATTGATCGCTTCATAAAATGACGGAAAACCGGGAAAAGTTGCCATTAAGCAAAAGCTTGGCTGGGAAAGAGAACTGATTGGTAAACTTTATCGCGTGCAATTCCGGCCTGATTCAAATGATCCAGTTGATTCACTCGAATCAATCAATCGGCATTGAGCCAGTTTGAGGTTATATTCTGGCTACATTCTTCTTGTTAATTGATGTCGGTATCGGGAAGTGTGAGTGGAAGAATCGATTCTTTTGATGAATTGATGTTATCGCTTTAATGGACGTTGAATCAATTATGTGTTAAACGAACCCGTTCGCAATGACGCGATTCTATGCCTAGATACACCAGTTTAAATTTTTAATAGGCTGTTAGTTGTAATCAATGAGGGGAGGTTATCTTATTTCCACATTAAAAAAACATCACCGAAAATAAATCGAATGAAGGTCAACCGAATGGAAATTGAAAAAGAATATTACTGAATGAGCTTACACGTGTCAAACTTAATTATCTTTTTTAAAGTTTTCACTATAAATACTTGGTAGAATGGCACTATATATAATAACACATTTTTTTGAGAATTTATTGAGATCAGGACCGGTTTCTATCGTCGTGAGAACTATCAAATAAAATAACTTAGTATTTTAATTATACTAATGTAAATATGCCAAAATATTGCGTTTATACATATTTAGGCACAACGATACCGATATAATTAATCTTAAGCATACCGACCCAAATAATATAATTATAGCACTCGCCAAATTCTAAAAAACTTGAGAGTGATTAGCTAACCACTAGTCCTCTCCTACTCCGATCATTTCTATACCAACTGCTGAGCAAATGATTCTGTTGAGATAAACTTCATTACCACCTAGAACTCATATGTCGAGTCTACCCCGACATCGTATACGTAACGCGCACCTGCTATGTCAAGTTTTATCATATTCTGAAAAGTCATGTTCTGTTTTGCCATGTTCTGTTTTGTCATGTTCTGCTTTGTCATGGAGCCCGTAATATAACATTAAACTGGAAAATAAGTATTTTCATATTCCCGTGGAAGGCACACAGAAATGATTGTTGACAATATAAAAGTGATTATTTTAACAATATAGTAAAAGTAATAACAATATATTTAAGCTTTATAAAGCTTTTTATAGTGTACATTCCATTCTACCCTCACATAGAGCCATAAATTCAAGGCAAGTGTTTATGGTTCAGTAAATATTGCACGTTGTAATATATTTGTACATATTATTACAACCTGCTACGGGAAATTCCCAGGTGACAAGAAATTTTAGCGCCATCCTCGGTGTGGTCCTATTTTGCGATGTCTGCATCGATGAAATTTTATCGACTTTTTCAATCATTACACATTATTTTTGAGGAAAAAAATAAAAAATCTGCTGCAGAAACTGCGTTCGTTTTTATTCAGCTGCAGGGTAATGTGTTCGAATATATGAATATTTTTGAACAGATTTATGATTTTTGTATTTTTTTTGATAGACTTATTTACAATAAGTTCTAGTAAACTAAAGTTTTTTTCAGATGACCGGTCCTTGCTTGCAAATTCGTTAATATAAACAAGATTAGGTACCAAATTGTCATGCTGCTTTAAGCCTCTTGTTCCTATTCGATACACGGACTATTTGGCTAACAACTGATCCGTTTCTTACACTTTAAAATCTATCGCCGTGTGTTTGTTAATTTCAGTGGCTTGATGCATTTACTTAATTACAGGAATCGGCAGCTATTATATTTGAATATATGTTTCTATTAATTTCAAAATATCACTCGAGTAATAATAATAGTAACTGGCTATTTTAAATTAGAAATATCTATCTATAATGATGCAGCACTCTACGATATAAGATCTGATTAAATGACTATTAAGATAACTAGTAATTAAATGTTGAACATAAAAATCTAAATTATTTATGAAAAATTAAAATAATACGCAACATACCAGGAGACAGCTGAATCAATTTATTATTTTCTTTTCATTGCATTTACTGAAGGAAAACCTAACGTATGAAGTCAAATGTTGTCAGAGGGTAAATAGTATCCGACGAACCCAAATCTAATATGAATTAGACCGGGAGTTTTTTGGGAAAACTTCCTAGCCCAAGCTTCCACATCGCTAAAGACTTCAAAGCACGGAATTTCATCGTTTTGCGGTGTTTTTTTTGCAGGAAACCGCACGAATTTTAATCGCCTGAAAGTTAGCTTTTGCCGATCGAAAGCTTTAAGCTGGTAATGTCAAAGGACGTGACTGGAGTCCTTCGATTCGTGGCCTAAGGATAATCCAGCTTATCTTCGAGTCCTACCTTGTGTATACAACCTTCCAATTAGGGATGTCAAGCTTCATGTTTTCTTTGATTCTCGACTAGTTTTGTGATCGATACTTGAGATAGCCGAGTATTTTCGATGAATAGATTGATTTTCTTTGGGTGACTCATAGTTCCATGTCAAGAATTTGTGTATAAAAAAATTACATTAATATTTAGATAACATCATATTTAACATCTAAATAATATGAAAATTCTTCTTTGCCAATTAAATGTAATAATAAATTCACTTATCTTTTCTACAACTAATTCTCTTTAAAAAATAGCCAAAAAAGTCCAATGTCTGACTATCAATGGGTCCTCATGAAATAGCTTGTTTAACTTATTCACCAGTTAATAATGATCACGATGAGCGAAATCGGTTTTTATCTTTATTAAAATATATTATCTTAAATATAACTAAGCTACTGAAAAATAGCACAATAAAATAAAATAACAAGTTTCCGTCAAGACAGTTAACACCTTTAAGTTAAGTGTAATATCTGATTTAAAAAAAAATCCCTCATAGTTATCAATATGACATTTTTTTGGTGAAGTTTCTATGAAGCAATTAAGTGATGCCATGATCATTGAGGTAATAAACTTTGTGATGTTCGAGTTAAGCGGAGATATATTATATACGTTTCACATATGTAGTATATCTTGTTACAATAAAAGCGAAGGTTGCGACGATTTTCTCGGTAAGAAATTAACACGTTTAAAAAGATCCGCCGAATCAATCCGAATATACTGGGTATCTGGGTCCATGATACTCGATACTCGAGACATCGCTACTTCCAATGGCGTGCTGATTGAAAAGTTATTACAACCAACTTATTTTGCTTGAAAGGAAAACAATAACGATGTTTATTGATAGATACCTGTGTTTATAATAAGGGAAAAGAAAAATGCCTTAACATGGTTTTGTTCGTATGGCTTTAACTTAAAAATTCAAAGCTTTTAGCTTTTAAAAAGGACGATTTGAGGTGGATTTTGTATTCCGTTGCTTATTAGGTCAATACGAAAATTTTGCAAAATGGTTTTGTTCATAATGTTATACACTCAGTTAATATTATAAGCGGTGTACTCGGTTTATCAAATTCAATTAAAATTTATGTAATAACACTTTTATCACGCCATTTTTAAACTGATCTTTCCGTCATGTTAATTCTTTGAAATTTACGGTAATGTAGCGAAACGATCGTGTTTTAAAACTCTGATAATAAATAGCACAGCCGTGTTTAATCTATTTTTAATCTTTTTAGACTATATTTTATTATTAAATACAGATTAATGAATTAATGGGACATACATAAAATATATTTTCATGAGTTTTAATGGCTAATTTATAATATTATACTACCGCTAAGCTTTTTTCCATTTCCCATTTCCATCTAATTTTAAACATTTCTAGTCTGCGGCCCAGGGATTGAATCTCAACCGAAAATATATTTATGCTTTACCTTGTCTTCTATATACGCTGTCAAAATCTTGCTACTACACTCTGACTTCTTTAACAGTTGACTCGACTTTGCGGCAGCCGTTGATACTAAATAATTTTTCTCACCTCTAACATAAGAATACACCTACCGCACTTAACCCACGCGTTCAGTCTAAATCAAATTAGTGAATTTAAAATATTCGAACTCTGTTAATCTTTTTTTTGTCGGCGTCATTCAGGACATTTTCACAGCGCCACTCTTTCGAGTGCATAAGTAGCGTGGTCAGTATGTAGTACTGTCTTACCTAAGGTACAGAAGTGAAGACTTTATATGAAAAAAAAGCCTCTTGCTTCAGAATTTTTCAATTAATTCACTTTTTGAGTGAATATGGTTAGAAATATAATATATTTAAATGCATGAATACTTTGTTAACAGTCATCAAATTCATTGTTGTATCGTAACGTTATCAAATACGAAAGCAAACTATTTTCAAACTCACGTATTGAATCATAAAAAAAGATTTGAAAATTTCGTACGCTACTGGCGAAGACAAAACCAATAAATATATATTACCGTATTTCACGTTATTCTGGGCCCCAGACGGCCGTATTTTTGTCTGTACAATCGATAAACAATATTGCAGACAACCCTGGATTAATTTGACATAGTAATGGGGGAAAATAATACTAATTCTACTGTGTTTTCAGGGAAGTATCGGGAAAAGCACACACTGGAAAAGCTTTTTACCTGTACGATACCAACACATCTAAAATGTATTATAAATACTTCAAACGCTTCTTTATGAATGCTCATATGGCATTATTTTACCGTAAAATAATTTATTATATAAATATTTTGGTCGTTTTGATTATTGATTTAAAATTGTTTTTAAACCAAAGCTCAAATCACTACTGTCTTCCGCAGTGGTTGACTTCTAATGAAATATTGTTGATAGTATTTGAAATCAATACACTGACTTCAATAATTTTGAATTCAATAAACTTCCCACATTTGAGGTGAGTTTTTAATAAGTAAAAGATTTTAAATTACTAATATACAAAATATATACCAAACAATAGTTGTTGAATATTTGCCCGGTACTGAACATTTTGTACCTACATACTACCTTTAAATTTGTGAAATTATAACTACAATTGTATATACATATATATATATATATAAACATATACAGCGTCCGATCTCCATCTTGTTTTTAAAGACTAATGATGAGATATATCTCCACATAGAACACCGTGTTTCTAATTTTCTTAACGTTTCATCGAAGAAAACAGTAGGGATAAAATAGCTTGGACTAGGACAAGACTAGTGTTTGGCTTGTCGCTTTCGCTAGGACATCTGAGAATTATTTGTATATAATATGCATATATGTATCATCGACGTGCTTTTGATAAATTTTTATTTCCAGATACATAGGATACTTAATATCACTCTAATAAAATGGCTGAGCAAGTCACATTTTCTTTTTTTTCCTTTCTATTTTTCTTCTCTTTAAGCACCTTAGTGCATGGTTAAAAGATTAGTATCGTGCAGCTCTGTCTCGGGCCAAGTAAGTGAGGAGTAAATTCGTTTCTTTTCTTGATCGTACAGCGTTATGGAAGGCGGCTGTGAAAAACGACTGCACCCACATAACGGAAGGGTGGTGGGAGAACCAACTTGTCCCTTTACAAGGCTTGTAAGTGAGCAGGTAGTAAAAAGCCATTCTTTTATATTTCGATTACTTTCTTAATTTAAAACACGATTTCGTGAGATTGAAAAAAAAACAACTGTGACATATTATATAATAAATAAATTTTAATTTTAATCATTTATCTTATCGAAAATATTACAGTGCTACATGAAACTTAAATGGATTTTGATCAAACCAATTCAATCAATAAAACTATTTGCTTTCTTGACCATTATTCAATGCATCGTTTATCATACCGCAGTAATAATGAAGTTCTTCCCGTCGATTTAGATTGAAGATTGAATCGTTTTACTTTAACTTTAGAGTAGTGTCAAATACATCCCAAGCCAAACCCAGCGATGTCCAGGACATGCAAATTCACGTAAAGGTACTTTTACGTGAATATCAGACGGGGCTCATCTCAGAGCAACCCTGGCAAATTTACACCCCCCAAAATAATATATGTATTAGTATTCACCCCGTGGATAGTAATTAAGTATACCAACACGTTCTCGTGTGTGCTCGGATTGTTGCGTCCATTTGCCGTTCCGCATATTACGGTACTGCGGAAGAAATTACCCACCATACTGCATAGTAATTGAATTGCGAATTTTTAGTTCGTAAACTGGGTTAGTGTAGTTTGTACTTCCGACTAGGTGCGAGTACTAGCTCGAGCAGAGCCAAGTGTGGAAATTTAAAATACGCAAATCGCTTACTCACGAAAAAGCTTTTATCCGATCAATTATTTTATCCTTTTTTTTTCGTTCGCCACTCCACAGAACGGAGGACATTGTTATTTTTTATCTTTCAATATTGTTCAGATTAAAATTTCATGCTAAATGCCAGAAAAGAAAAAAAGGATATTTTTGCTTTATTACAATATTAAAAAGGAAAAATATAATAAGCGGTTCTAAGTTTTTGAAACATCATCTTCATTTATTAGAAGTTAAGAAAACAATACGTAATCTTATTTGTGTGTTGTCTTTACAGACAGCGACTTGTCTGGTATATTAGACAATACACTTTAGTTGCCCAACCACCTCCCGTTATGTTTATGCAATCGTTGTTCACGGCCGCTTTCCATAACGCAATGCGTTTAATAAATGAAACGATTTTACTCGTGATTACAAAATATAATTTATGCTCCATATTCTTAAAAAAATTAAACAATTCACCAGTCAGTTTATTGAGCTGATTTTAGGTAAAATAATTTTCTACAATTTAACATAATCGTGTGAAGGTGTTTGGTGGAATTTCAGTATCACAATAGTACGGACATACGATATTATCTATGTTGATTAACATCTCAGTAACACATTATAGTGGCACCGAATTAGACTGGTGGATGGTTTGAAGTATACCAAGAAATATATAATAAATACAGAAATATATTTTCCTTATGGTATTAAATAAGTAAACGCGTCTAGAGATAGTAACTGTATGACGGAGAGTTTGATAAATAAACAATGCAATATAATGATTATATTAGCCTTCAAATAACACGCAACGATGGATTGGATTAAAGATTTAATTACAAAAAACACACATACACACATTGCCCAGGTGTGTATATTTTATTTGATTTATTTTGGCACGCTTAAACTACTGTGCCTCTATTCATGCGAAGGCCGGTGAAATCCATAAATCTGAGAATCTATCGCCACTTACACCTCTGGCCCCTTTGAATTTTATTTTACTCCGCAGTCCCGAAAAAAGGGTGAAACGGAATGTCACCCCATCTCACATAAGCCAAAGGTTAACTGTCTATTAAGACGGGGAGAGGTTGCGGAGGTCTAACGTGCCGATTTGGAGGCGCATACCTGTTGCCAAATTTATATTTGTAAGTGTCCCATCAAAACATTGCTGGGATGAGATTTTCAATAATGGCCGCTTTGCATATCGGACCGAAGTAATTAAACAATGGATTGTCCTAATATTTCAACCATAATAACAGGTGAGAAATATGTACCTTAAGATTGTTATTTAACTTTATTATTATTTAAAATAATAATTGAACATCTGCTTAGTGTTATAATAGACTGAATACATAAAAAATCAATCAAATTTAATTGTTTGTTATCGTATATAGCTTAACAGTGTTCCTTTAAAATTATTGTTCTTTTTATAACAATAAATTTTACTGATATATTTATTGAGTAGGCATTTACTTGGTAGAACTCCATTATAATACGGAAAGAAAAATAGCAATGTATTTTAACTCTACATAAATTATTTTATATATTTGTTGATAGCTATTTCGGCTTACGCCTTCGTCAGAACTAGTTCTGACGAAGGCGTAAGCCGAAATAGCTATCAACAAATATATAAAATAATTTATGTAGAGTTAAAATACATTGCTATTTTTCTTTCCGTATAATAAATTTTACTCTTCTGTAAAGTTTCTTCTATTGCCCTGCGTGCAAGTAAATTTCATGGGTTTAAAGCAGGGCTGTGGAGTCGGAGTCGTCGCAGCGATTTGGCCGGAGTCGTACTCGGAGTCGGAAATTTTGAAAAGTTTGAACTTTTTATTTTTGCATACAATATGTCTAATTTAGCCAATAGCCGGATTGGTAGGGTTGATATTAAATTAATACACATACATTAATAGGAAAATTAGGCAAACAAAGTGACGATATTAAACATTTTTAGTCGGAGTTGAAGTCGTGTTTTTGGTCAATGCTGGAGTCGGAGTCGAACTTTTTTTACCGACTCCACAAGGCCCTAAGGAAAAGTAAGCAATTTGAAAACCCCACCGGTTAACATTCTTAACGTTTCCTTGGTTTTAAGAACGCTTGAATATGAATCAATCATTTTTAATCCATAAAAAAAGGATCCACCTTTGGAGCGAGTACATATGTCTAATTTTATAAATATAATATACTCCTAAGTGAATAATTAAAAAGTATTCTCCAACTAAATTGGGTTCATGAATGCTTTCGGTTGTCTTTCTTGACGTCTAATATCATTTTCAATACTGGAACACTTTTTTCTTCTTTATCTGGGCTGAGTTAAAAGTATATTGAGAAGTTTTATTTTAAATTATATAAAACATTTAGGCATGTTATTCGAGCTCCATACAACAGTCTTCATCGCATTTCATTGACTACTTTTTTGCAAGCCTATTTTACAAGTCTTTTTTACCTATTTGCAATTGAAATTCATCATTAAACTAATTAACAAAAAAGCACATTTTATTTGGATTTTTTATTTTTTAAAACAATTTTTAAATTTGATTTTTGAATTTGAGTTTCATTTGCAACGGGGTGAAATTGATTTAAAAAAGAGTTAATTTCATTTGAAAAAGGGTGAAATAAACTGTATCTAATATCTTACTAGTTAATAATAAAAATCTATACATTAGGTGACGTAAGATTAATGATTAATTACATGAATATAAAATACAAGAGTAAAAACGTTGTAGATATATTAAATTCTTATTTTGCATTTTCTTTGGTTGAATGCAAAATGCTTGCGGTAAATTTTTGATTGAATTGACGGTGAAGGAGCTTTGAAAAGGTTATTAATTACACACGGTAAAAAAGTCAATTTACTTATAGGAAAAATGTACGATATCGTTATTTCATCCCTTTATTTTCTCAGTCAGGGGTTTTCGATGCATACAATGACCAGTTTGCGCTGCTTCAACAATAATATTGAATGGCTTGTCAATTGAAAAAGTCCTTTGTTTCTTGCTTATTAATTGATCCGCTGTAGTGGTATTGTGGTTCAATATCTACGATCAAGTGCTATATTCCAGGTATATCATCTTGTTTATTATTAAATATTAAAAAATATTATTTATTCGATATAACAGGGTTGTAGTAACGTTTAAAAAGCCCAATTACAGCACAACAGCGACTGATTGAATATTTTTTTTTTCTTCTTGATCTAGTCGAAATATCATATTTGAATTGTTTGAATTTTTGTTCTTTTCCAAGCATTATGGCGCTTATGAATCTTCAGGCATCTCAAGTGCACGAATGTATTTATAATGCACGAAGATGTTGAAAGGCGAGACTCGGGTCGTTGGCAACAAACGCACAGGAAAGTACAAAATTTAAACGATTCAAAATTTTATATTAAAATTCCATCAAGCAACTTCAGTCGAAATTTCAAATTAAGTCGGAGTATATTTTATAAAAAGTCAAAAATAACGATATGTTTCGTAAAAATAAAATTTACACGTGGAAATAATTATTTTTTGGCCCAAAACTTTATGAGCTCTAAAATAACAGAATAATTTGCGGGCCAAGCGGATTACATCCCTGTCTTTGAAGGGTTGATGGGGGATTTTCTTTGCTACTGACACTTCTGGCACATGGCTGATGGATAATACAAAACACCACTTTACTGTTTCAGTACATTTCACTCTGATACTACAAACGGAGGGCACCGCACAGCAACCGATCGTGATATTAGCAAGCCATACACTGGCGGGCTTGAATATTAGAATACATTAAAAAAACTACATAGATTTAACTAGTAAAAATAATTTAAACTCCATTCATTATTGTTTATTGCACATGAAATTTGTACATTGAAATGCGTCATGCATTTGAAATACATTTATAATAAAGACAGCATATAAAATATAACAAAACTAAACAATCTTTCAACAGAGATCGGTATAAAGGACATAACAACTAATATAGAAACAAAAAACCATGTTCACTGCTGAAAATATCCACTTCAACAGGCAGTACGTTGATCAGCCAATCGGCCCATGTGACTGGCGACTTAAATAACATACGCGACAAAAAAGTTCTGATAAAAACATATTTGGCTTTGGTTATGACCACGTAGGTAAAAACTGGGAGGGATTATAGATGAGATTGGTAAGGATTGTTGTTTAGCGGTCACTTCATAGCTTTTGTACGGGATATGAGAAAAATGCACTGTCCGTGGTGCAGTGGTCAACGTCGTTGGCTACCGTGTCGGACCGCCCGGGTTGGATTTCCGGTACTTATTACGAGTCTACTTAAAGGGTATGGGTGTTTATGTTGTTAAAAATCCCTTCTTACATTTCCGATCCCAAGGAGCGACGCATAGTGACAGCGATTAGTTATCAACTAGTCCTGCCCTAATCGTCGTATCCTTTTCATCCCTACTCCCTTGGAAAAATAAACAGAGGTTGAGCAACTGAGTAACAAGTAGTTCCCGTTAAGAGCGGAGATGTTAAAAAAAATATAGTTTTAGGACTTGATAAATAATAAGAGATTCCTCGTAAAAAAACTATAAATCATTTAACTAATATTCTAACAAAAGAAATTTTACTTAATTTAATAATAAAAATATATTAAATATAACACGATAAAAACATCTTGAAAAAAATAATTCTTCATTGTATAGATTTCTATTGTTGTTAAGAACTCAAACATACGAGAAGGTCTCCTCTATGATAGCTAACAAAATACGTCTTTATCCTTCGAAAATGACAAAGTGCTTGTTTATCGTTGCTCTCGAGTATGTGGCATAAAATAACAGCTTATTAATTATTTGACACTTTTATTGAACTCATCTTGTGGGTAATTATTTGATAGAAGGAGACTTTCTGTGTCAATATTTGGCACTTTCATATATTATGTAAGAAGCTTTCTCTGTTACCTACATCCATATATGGGTGGTGAATTTTCTTCCGTAATTTTACTACGGTTTTAAGCGAGTACGTTAAATTTAGTGCTTTAAGGTTTACTTAATGTTATTTAAGCACAGAACATTCGACATGTTCGTGACAGTAGAATAATGCAAAATTGAGTATACATACTTGGATGAAACATGGATACATAAAAAATGTGATTTTATGTCTCAGCTCGAAAAACAAAATTCAAAGATATAAAAAACATTTTTCAAAAACTCATCTTATCGTGTCAGTAGAAATCTACTGCAATTAACCAAAATTTACATGCAGCGTGCAGCTGCAACTACTGCGAGTTTTACAGCGCGCAATTTTTGGCTCTGAATCATATGTAAATCGTTTTATTTATCTCCACTAAAACTAATATTCTGTATATAAACGTAAATGTGTGTTTTTGACACAACCCTTTTCGTAGACCTTTAATTCACCCCGACGTCTGTATTTGCCTTTTTTTAATAAATTGAATTCATCGGGTCGGTGGTCAAATGTCAACATCCTTGGCTTTAATTGCTAAGCTCACGGGTTCGTATCCTAGTCCGGGCAGTTTTATTTTTCAATTGAATTATAAGATCCCCCTCTCACACTCATCTTATCCAAAAACAGGACGTGGGGAGAGCGATTATCTAACCACTACTCCTGACTTTATAACCATACTATTTGAGCAACTGAGTAACAAATAGTTCTTGTAAAATACGTATGTTGAAATAAACTACATTAAAAGTTCGTATTCTCCACATTGATATTGGATGATAGCGGAAAAATCATTAGTTATATTCATTGATTTTAATCATCGTTTTGCACACATAATAATTTAAAATCTTAAATGTGAAGAAACGTATTACGTGCTTTTTTACAATCTGCTTTCCACAGGTTCTCAATTTACAGGAAGTCGTTTATTTGTAGATGTTTTGCATTAACATATTCGGAAATTTCATGTATTATATGCAAACTGTCTCTGTAAAAATTTTACAAAACACTTCATAAGTGACCTAATTTCACAGTCACGTAACTCTGGATTTTTCTTCCACCAAAATTGTATGGAAATGAGCCATGCTTACATTCGTCTACTAAAAAACAGCTCTCGTTTTTAGTACATGAATAAACAGGTTGTTTGATAAAGTTGCTTTTCATTTAGTACGTTACTTCTTATAAATTTATGTTATCAAATTATTCAGAAGAGTCTCAGATATCTATACTATTCTTTTGTTGTTTGAAATGCTTCTCTTGACTGTTCTGAAGTTAGGATTTTTTTGTAATGATATTTTTTCCGCCAGAATAAGCCAGGTGTTAAGACTGTTAATAAATAAAGACGTATTATAAAACTAAAACCTTCGTTATTTTGCCCGACTCCACCGCCAGATCCCACATACATATATATATATACATACATATTTGTGCCAGCCCAACGAATGAATTTTAAAATGCACGCGAACTAACTACAATAATTAGTAAACATTTTTTTTAATTTCGGCGATCTCATAATTACAGTTATTTTCTTGATGTGGCAGCCCTATTCACAATTGGTAAATTGTTTATAGACAAATATGTATGTGAAAACTCAATATTATAAAGCGAGCGCGCTCGGACGGTGTCCGTAGGTAGGCCGATTGCGCTGAATTGTCATGTTCTGAAATGTCATGTTCTGAAAAGTCGTGTTCTGAAAAGTCATGTTGTTCATGTTCTGATTTGTCCGGTTACCGAGGCAAAGAATGCGTGGAGCTGTGTAAACTACGAACAGGAAGCGGATATAAAAGTTTGTAATTGTACAATAAAGCGATGAAATATTTGATAAATCAACTCGAAAGAACAAAAAAGTCAAAGCATCCTTGGATGGCACGTTTGAGTGCATGCTTGATGACTTCTATAAAAATAGCCGAAATATGATTCAGAGAATCGCTGATTGTTTCGATGCTAGAGTGAATTGTGGCAACATTGTACATTATACATCTTATATATAAAACCGAAACGGCGTATGTATGTATGTATGTCTGTGGGTCTGTGGGTCTGTAATTCTTTGGGAATGATATAACATTAAATAATTATTGGTCGCTTAGTCTGAGCGAAGCCGGGTCGCAATACTAGAAATACCGAAACGGCGTATGTATGTATGTATATGTATGTATGTCTGTGGGTCTGGGTCTGTAATTCTTTGGGAATGATATAACATTAAATAATTATTGGTCGCTTAGTCCGAACGAAGCCGGGTAGCAATACTAGAAATACCGAAACGGCGTATGTATGTACATATGTATGTATGTCTGTGGGTCTGTAATTCTTTGGGAATGATATAACATTAAATAATTATTGGTCGCTTAGTCCGAACGAAGCCGGGTAGCAATACTAGAAATACCGAAACGGCGTATGTATGTACATATGTATGTATGTATGTCTGTGGGTCTGTAATTCTTTGGGAATGATATAACATTAAATAATTACTGGTCGCTTAGTGCGAGCGAAGCCGGGTAGCAATACTAGTATATAATAAAAGCATTCGAGGATAAAAATGTGTAATTATTTTAGTATTGGCAGTGAACACCTTAAAAGTGAATAATTTGATTTTTGAATGACAAGTAGAAAAAATATTTTAAGTAAGGAAATTGTGAGAGATGCACATCGTATATTAAAGTATATGACTGGCAGGCGATGGTTCTTTATTTGTACATTTTGTTTCTTTTAAACCTTTTTTTATAAACGTTTATTTTGTATTTTTTCGTCGCAATGTTATTTTAGATTAAGTTATAAATACCGAAAAGCGTGTAGTCGAAAATAAATCTTTGCGTATCAAGGGACAAGTGCCTGCCTACCTTGTAATATTTTGTTTATGCTGAATTTTTAATGAACCGGCATTGCGAAAGAGGGGAAATTGTTAACGTGTAAGGTGAATCAGCGAATTTATTTTCCGACGCAAAAATACTCAAAAGTACAAAACATTATCGTGTTCCACTCTGATTCTCAGGGCCCAATTGGTATTGACTTCTGAGAAGATTATATTTAGAGGCAGCGATCCTTTTTTGGAAAAATATTTTTTGTTGGGTTATATTGTAAAACCTTTTAAATACAAGGTTATGTTATAAAAACTGATATAAGCTGATTGGAAGGTCAATATTCGTATCAAATATCTTCCTCGAATGTGATGTTTTACAATTGATAACAAATGTCAAAACGCTTTCTTGAACATTCTCTTTCTCGCGATAAGCAAAAATAATTAGTAGATGGTAAAATTGATCTTATATAATATAGTTGAAGCATTGTTTTTTTTTGACGTGACAACGTCTTATAAATCGATGAACGCCCGCTGCACGCACGAAAAAACATGACTCAATGTCCCGTTTGTCGCGTTACGCCGAAGGCAAGCGTGCGAGCGAGAGCGCGGATAAGCGATAGAGAGGCACGATCGGCCTACCGTTCGGATTGTGCCGCATCTATCTCTCTTCCACTCGATTGGTCGATGCGTCTGAGTAGAAAAGAGACAGCGGCAGCACACAACTTATACACCTACAGTACCTACACGTGATCTGTTTACAACTGTTTATAAAAGTATGCAATCATTTCATCAATGTTTTCTTATGACGTTGTCACGTTAAACTATCGTCCGTAAACCGACTTTACAGACAACCATTTTTTTAATTATTTTAGTTGTTTAAATATTGTCGTGTGGAATTGGAGTAAATCTCATTTAATTTTGATATCCTTATCAACATATTTCTTAACCCTTTGGATCTCAGACCAATTTGGAAAGTCATGTAATTTAATGAATTATAGTGTAACTGTTTTATTTATGTTGTAAAGGCGTATAAATGAAGAAAAAACATTTACCGTAAAAACGTACAAAAATCATATACATATTCACGGAGCCGATAGATCGGCACTTTGGGATTAAGAGGGTTAAACGTATTTTTATAGTTACAATACATCGTAGTCCTTATACTTATGCTTTACACTGATCTTATATTGTATGGTATTCCCTTAAACTCCATTAAAACAAAAATATCAATGTATTTTAGTTATACACAAATTGTATAACATATTATTTTATATAAATAAATGGTCATAAACAAATTCCACTTATTTAGCGCATGTATTCAAACCAGCGCTACTTTACGAGAGCGAATCATGGCATATAAGTTCTGACGATGGCGTAAGCCAAAATAGCTATCAACCTTATATCAAATAATTTCTTGAGAACTAAAATACATTCCTATGTTACCTTGAATTACAATCTGCAAATGAACCAATTTTGTTATTACTTTGTTACAATCGCATTTTAACAGATTTTAAGATATAATTGATATTTATTGCGGCATAGCATTATCGTCATAATTATTTTTTGGCTTTTTAGAAATTGATATTCCCACGTAATAATTTGATGTATTTTTGGTGAATTGAAGAAATCTTTAAGAACAATTTCGTGATTAAAGTGTCAGCACGAAACGTCCATCAAATCGCCTAACGCCTATATTTAATTACTGGTGTTTTCCGTCTTTCCGCGGTGAATAAGGAAAAGCGAAAATAACTATATTTAGAAATGAATTACTTTACAAAATCGCTTTGCCACCCGGATCCTGTCAGCGACAGCTCATTGTTTAAGATTTCCACAAATATTTTCGACAACGCGAAGGCTTGTTCACAGAACACGTTTTTTTTTTAAATATAACGAACAACTGGATTGGATAATTTTTTTAATTATTTATAAACTAATATATTGCATTTCAAAATCTACTCAAGCCTTAATAAGTCTTAAAAAAATGATCATGTTTATTAGAAATGCTTAAATTAAATTTCCGGTTCAAATTAAACAGACTTGTTTTCTCATTGGCAATTTTTATACCATTTATCAACATCGTAATTATAGCATGTGGGTTGCATATGACGGTTTATTAATTAGGGTAGATATTCATCATCTTGTTAAAATATTAAAACGTATTTATGTATAACAATCAACAGTGTCTTATATTAAATTCAACTGACTGTATGTTTAATTGATTGAGTTGGCATTTATTTGGTAGAACTCCATTATAATGCGGTGAAAAAAATAACAATGTATTTTAATTCTACAGAAATTATTTTGTATATTTGTTGATAGCCATTTCGGCTTACGCCAACGTCAAAACTATGTTTTAAACCTGCATTTACTTATCCTAATATACAGTTGTAGACAGGGTACACAATACATCTTCTTCTCTGTTCCACCGTCCTAGTATTATATGGTAATAATAAGTTAATATATATATGTTATATGTATATGTCAAAATTAGGATTTTCTCATACGATTTATGGATTTCTAGAATAAGTCATCATACAAACATTAAAATTGATGGTACAATTAAAAAATAAGGTTTTAACCAAGAACCAGGTATATAATAAATTAAGCAGGAGTATTTATGCCTTATCGTGATGACAACCTTTCTATATAAATTTGATAATATTTAGCTGGAATAAATGTTTCTTATGAAACCTTACGACAGTTCATAAGATATCTTGAACAAAATTAATTCGTTTGTGGCAATGTTTCAAATTGTCTGAAATTATTCTTAAGATTCAGATTTGTCTGTTTAAATCATAAACTTAAGAGTGATAATTTTTTTCTCCCAAAGATTTGTAATAGTGGTTATATGTCAATTTTTTATTCGAAGTCTAAACATGCCCTAAGCCCTTTCCGCTTTTCGTTTTCCCGGCTAAAGGGCTGTCGGACACTTACAATCATTTATCACCGTCCGCCATCGGAGAGATGACAGAGGGTGTTACCCTGACGGACGTTTTTGGTTCACTCTTCCCGCAAAGCAGCCGTCTGCATGGTCCCGAGCCGGCCGCGAGCTTTTTGTTTTTGTCTACAACGAGAAACAATCGATTCTCACACCCGGCATGTTTTACGACGCTACGCCGTAGGTGTAAGACAGCCGCTACGCCGAGAATTTTGTGTAACGAGGAATATATTTAATATAAAATTTAAAATAACTTTGATGATTCCACATATTGTGCTACTAGCTGTGACACGTGTTTCGGTCGTCTTTGGACTTACTATCGCAAAGTTTGCTTAAGTAATGAAGCAAGATTGATTCTAACATTTTAAAATGATAAAATTACAAAATGGAGTTTGGGATTTTTCCTTTTAACGGGAAGCAGGAGGGGGGTTATAGAATATATTTAGGAATATATTTCATACATAGGCGAAACAAGGAATATATTTAATCACATAATAAGTTATTAAACGCAAAAAAACTATTTTCACAGTATATGTTCCCATACAATGAAGAAATAAATTAAAACCAATAAACGAATGTAACAATCACAAAATTCTTGCAAAATAATAGAGTTTCGGTTAAAATTTGGCAAAGGTACATCTAATATTAATTGAATCGAATATTAAATTTAGTATACGCGTAGTATGTGCAATATTGCCTAGATGGAAATATAAAAAATCATCGAGATTTAAAGCGGAAAATACGAAAATAAATTTCAGCACCAGCACTACAGAACTCTTGGAATCTTATTCGTGGGAGGAAAATCCCCATTTTATGAGCAGGTATGGAAAGCGTACATAAAAAGTGATTAATTTTTTCATTAGATTGAGTCAAGGTTGTAGGTTTTTACATAATGAAATATTCATGTAATTCAATTGGATTCCATTTCTTCGTACGATGTTATTTCGTACATACTATTTCTGTTTTTCAAAATAAAGTGTAAAATAATGCTAACACGGAATCTCTTCACGAGAAATAATAGCAGAATTATACAAACGGTCATTTCTCGGTAGAAGTAACCTGCTGCTATGGATTGGTAGCAAATTATTCCTAAGTAGGCCCTTGAATAGAGTTTCCCAGGTTGAAGGGCGTGAAGCATATATAAGAAGATACACTCGAATTAGCAGAAACGAATATCCCTAAATGTAGGACAGGCCTCTGCGAAACCTGAGTGAAATTTCCTGTATTTTCTCTTCTCCTTTTCCTTTATAGGGATGTTTTCAAGGGATGGAAATGGGTTTTATTTGTACAGGTTTAAAAGCGGGGATATGAAACCCTTGGTTCGTGACCTAGTTAGGCATTATCCAGTCTAGGCTTGTGGCGTTAAATGGTTTTTTTTTTAACTTTAAAAGGAAAGGGTTCTCCAAGATGGATTATTACAATGCAATACAATTCTCTGGTATTTTCGTTTATCGTAAGAAGTATACCAAAATTATTGCATCATCATAATCGAGTTTATTATTTTATGTTTTTTTGAAGATTTTTGAATAAAGCTTGGAATAAGCTTTGCTGAAACAATTGTTTGCTAAAAATACTTTCTTTTAATGATTCGATATCACAAATTCAGATAAATCTTCTTCTAATATTACTCAAATATATTAATATTTTTTTAACTTATTATTTTGTTTTTATGTGTCGCTTAATTTTTAGCAATGTTGCAATGCTACCGCCACTTAAGTATATTATTTTCTAGGAATTAACGCATTTTTTAATTTGGAAATATTAAATGGAGAAGACACTGTCAGTAATCACCTGAAAAAACCTCTTCAATGTAGAAATTTAAAGCCGATTTAAAACAAGTTCAACATCATAATTAAACATAATATTACGTATTATTGTTTCTTGTCTTGACCAATATATAATAAAAATTAGAATATTAATGTATGCATTATGCAATAGGAACAAGTATTTGAAGTTATATTATTGAGGCATACAATAAATATATGGCAATGTAAATGTCACGCTTGTATTTTACTTATTATAATTTTGTTTCCCAAAGCGATAATATTGTGAAGACAAAACAGAGGTAAAAAAAGTCCACAAAAGAAGATTAAAAATTGGAACGTTATATATCATTTACTGTTGTATTATTTGTATAATACATGTAAACAAAAATATCTCGAAGATGATAGATAGTTTGAGGTCGTAAAAGAGACGTTTTAAAAATGATCGAATATGAAATGAAATCACCAGTCAAAATTATACGAACATGCTTTGCCGTCTGAGTGTTCTTTTGAAAGACGTCTAGTAATTGAATACCGTATTATTTTCCATTTGAAAACGCTTAAGAGGGACGTCTTAAAATAACATTTTTTTCTGTACAGTAACAAGGTTTTGCATATCTGAGTCTAATGATTAAAATCTTCAGAATTCCCAAAGCAATATATTATTTCCCTTGCATTCAGTATTTTAAAATTCTCATTGAGGATTTATGCTTTATCCCCTCTGGATCCGATCGGGTGATAAGCTCTTTTTTAAACATTTTTCAGATAAAACTTAAAATTCATTATTTAAAAATTAAAGATTAGACCCTTAAGTTTTGTTTTACATTTTAAAGTCGAGATGGCCAGTCAAAAGATAACACTGTTTGGCCATAAAGAAACCTTTTTATTTTTTTTAATCCTTTTATATATATAATTTTAACGTATTTATTTTATGTTGAAATGTCTCATGAGAGTAAAACGGTAATTTACAATATTCTTTCGATAGGAGGATTATTTATTTATTCGGAAATAACTATAAAAATGTGCACTGAAATTATAACTTGAACAAGATATTGAGTAATTAATATAACAAATTTATAGCAAAATCACGTAGATATTTTCTATACTATATTACTATTTTAATTGAGTTAATATTTTTTTTGTTTATATAATATATTAAATGTGGACTCCTTATAGAACTTATGTCAACAGACAATTTTCCTTAGTCACTAAACTTCTCTTTACGGATAGAGTAAAGATTGAAGAATAGGTCTATGACTGGTCAAATTCACTATCGCTTCACTCGGCTTTACGATCCGATTAGTGAAAGGTAATTTAGTTAGACGACACATGCATATTTTGCCTTCGACAAGAATCACTTTTAAGCAGGGCTGTGGAGTCGTTGTGGTGATTTGGCCCGAATCGTACTCGGAGTCGGAAATTTTGAAAAGTTTGAACCTTTTATTTTTGCATTTAATATGTCAAATTTGGCTTTTGGTCGCATTGAAAGGGTTGATATTTAATTGAATACACAGAAATAGGAAAAATAGGGGAAAAAGTGACGATATCGAACGTTTTTTGGTCGGAGTTGGAGTCGGAGTCGTGTTTTTGGTCAATGTTGGAGTCGGAGTTCATTCTATCACCGACACAACAGTTTTGCTTTTAAGCTGTCAATACTGGGCGAATGGAATTATAAAAAAAACAAAAAAAATAGTACTTATTCCAAATATGTATGTTTTTAGATCAGGGCCGGCTTCGTTGACGTCTAGCATTTTCAATTCAGTGCATGAATCGTTTAAAAAGATCATATGTTTAAACTGTAAATTTATATAATTTACAGTTTAATCATATGATTGAGTCTCTCAAAACTTGTAAATTAAAAAGGAAAAGTGGAAAGCTCACACATTTTCGCCTTAAAGTAGTAATTTAATAATTTTCTGTTAACTTTAAAAATAAAATGGGTCGTACACTTTTTAAAATACCTGACAAAAAGATAAATTTATTGTGAATTAAAATAAAATATTTGGAGAGTTTTTAATTTTTTGCCTAGCGTATTTATTTTGTCCTTGCGAAAAATCATTGCGAACTAATATTAAAAGACGGATAGAAACAGAAATCATCTTGTGTCAAATAGTCTTCACATACTCGAGGACTATCTCAAAATACTTGAACTTGACATCATACACATCTCATTTAAAAAACATAGCAAACGTCGCATATATTACATATTATTGTGCTTCTAATATAGGATTGAAATTCTTCAAAGAAGTATTTCTGAAAATCTTTTAGTCTAAGGAAACATCGCCAGTTCAGTTACACAACTTTTTAATACGAAACCGCTACTCAAAAAATAACTGTAAATTGGTTCTATACGGACATATCATCGATGAACTCTAGATAAAGCTAGTGGAGTCGGAGTCGCGGTGTCGCGGTGTTGTGGAAAAGTTTGAACATTTTATAGGGTATTTCAATTTCAAACCAGTTTAATAAATAATCGGCCAACACCTACCTGTCGTCATCAAAATACAATATCTGGTGAAAACATTGCTGCTGTGTGTGAAAGTGTACAGGAAAACCCAAGGCAGCTTATTTCTCGTTGTTCACAAGAACTTGGCTTTTCTGCGACTTCAACTTGGCGAATTTTGAATCGGGCCTTATGTCTGCACCCGTATAAATCCAACTAACCAAGGAACTTCAGGTAAACGACCGCAGACAACGCCTGATTGGGTTCTGGAGCAGTTGGAAGTTTACCCAAATTTGTCAAAAAAGTCAACTTTAGCGACATGGCCCATTTTATAATGAATGGATATTGATTGGCAGACATTTGATGCTATATTCCATATTTAATGCCGTAAAATATACTTACAAATGAAATTAAAATTTAGTCGAAATCTCACAAACAACTTGTTTTATTTACATTTCAAAACTAAGCGTCCTTATAAAAAGACCCTTTATTTATGCATAAACCGTGTAAAACTTGGCTTTGGTTGGTTGATATTGAATTTAATACACATAAATAGGAAAATAAAGAAAAAATCGTGAACAAAACTAATTCCGAGAGTCCGAGTAGGAGTCGTGTTTTTGGTCAATGTTGGACTCTGAGTCGGAGTACGGGTTTTCGGTCAATGCTGGAGTTGGACTCGTATTCCTTTAACGAATCTACAGCCCTGAATAAAACAGTTTTCGAATTTATTATATTTTATGAAATTGATCTGGAAAAGTAAGAGTCACCTAGCACTCAAATCAGTATTTTTTTTAAAGAAGGTACAATGTGAACATCAAAGTGAATCTGACACAATAACTTAATATCTTCTAATGATTTTTTGCACTCAAGCCTACTCCGAATAAATGGGTCGCGTGCTATTCAAGGATTATAAGTTATTCAACGGTTTAAGCTTTATTTCTAGATTCAACAGTCAACCACTTGGCTTCGAAGATTGTTGAGATTTTAAGGATATGAGTAGGGCAGGTCTAGTGTTAAACTGATCGCTCTCGCTGCGTCCCGTTTTTAGAATTGAATGGGTGTGGGAAGGAATCTTAGAAAATGTATTTGAACAAAATTCAATAATTTGATTGAAAAATGAAACTGCCAGGACTGGAATTCGAATTCGAACCCGTGTGCTCAGCAACCGAATGTAATGACGTTGACACTACGGAAGGGAACCGACGAAAAGTATCGCAAAGTTCAATGATATTGTGACAAAATGATGCACAACTTGCGGCCCGCAATGAAATTACATGCGGCCCTACATGACAAATATCTTCTGAACTTTTAACGGACGATGGAAAAACAAAAAAAAGTAATTGAATTACCAATTTTATATACACTAAGAATCTTGTACATATACACTTAAAATAACTATAATTTAATCAGTTTTACCCATGCGGCCTCAAACCATCTGAGATTTGATTATCTGACCCTACTCCCAAAAAGGTTGTGAATTACTGTTGTAACATTATGTTATTTACCAGTCGTTATTTATGATGTTATTTATTTTTAAACATATATTTTATAATAGTATTGCTACCCGGCTTCGCTCGGACCAGTTTGGGGTTATGTTCACCTCGGCGCGTAAATTCAGACGGGCCAAGTTGAAAGAACTTTTTTCAAAATTCAAAAGTCTAGGTCAATTAAAATGGAATTAAAATGAACATTTCAGACTGGCATTGACATTTCACAGCCCCTTTCATATATTGACAGCCCCATTCTCACCCATTAAAATGTCCAAATTCAAACAAAAAATCTAATTTGCTGTCAAAGAAATGTCAAATAATACCTTCACGTAAATAATAAACCTTATTATATTAATAAAAGCCGGGAAAAGTTCAGTAGAAGACTAATTTATTACATTTTGACTAAATGTCTTCGCCGATAAAAAAATCAAACATTCTCATCTTTCATATTCGTTTTTATGGCAACTTAATGACCAACAATGCAAAAGGGAATTACAGACCCACAAACATACATACGCCGTTTCGGTTTCATATATAAGATTACCATGTATGAGCATACACTAGGTTTTTAAACAAAATGAACTGTTTACCTAGTAAATAATTACGGTTAAAATTTCGTTTATAAACAAATATTATGCACGTGTAGATTAGTATTTGAGTGAATTGATATTTTTTGGTGAAATTTCCGTTAAAAACAATGTGTAGATTAGATTTTCACGAGTCTGAAACTCTATATTAGTTTTACTTGAGTGGCGTGTGACGCCTTTTTTCGTGTTTCAGTGAACTAAAGCAGTGCGGCACAACCATTAGTACGCGACACCAATATTGCACAGTGAAGATTATTAGTTATATACATACTTACAATATTAGCATCAATCAAATGTTTCTTTTGGTTAATTCTTCTAAGTCGATGAGAGTTAATCAAATAATCATATTTTTCTGAAAATTCGTATATAGTAAACAGTGTCAATTTACTTTAATTTTTCTGTCTATTACCTTTGAAATGATGGTAACTTTTCCAAAAGTTTTAAGTAGAACAATTGTCATATTTTATTTTCCATATGAAAATTTTTATTTATTCCATATTCTCGATTCAATCTTATATCCGCTACTATACATCGGCTCTCGCTAATTTGTATTTGTTTAATTGAAAAGTGTAGCTTTTCAATGTTCTGAAAGGACCAGAAATCTTTCCTTGAATGGTTTTCCAATGATTTCTTTAGTTTTTTCTCGTTGTATTATAACAATATTATGTCATTATTTCATACTTATTTACAAACCTTTACCATTTTTGACGTGACAACGTCTTATAAATCGATGAACGCCCGCTGCACATACGAAAAAACATGACTCATTGTCCCGTTTGTTGCGTTACGCCGAAGGCAAGCGTGCGAGCGAGAGCGCGGATAAGTGATAGAGAGGCACGATCGGCCTACCGTTCGGATTGTGCCGCATCTATCTCTCTTCCACTCGATTGGTCGATGCGTCTGAGTAGAAAAGAGACAGCGGCAGCACACAACTTATACACCTACAGTACCTACACGTGATCTGTTTGTACTTGTAAATAAACTGTTCATCAAAGTTATAAACATATTTGAATTAATGAGTGCGAATAAAATATATCAATAAAAAATTTGTAGATTTCATTTCACTCCGTCTTCGTATCCATACAAAATAATGATAATTCAATAAAAATGATTCCATTTTATTCATAAAAGTATGCAATCATTTCATCAATGTTTTCTTATGACGTTGTCACGTTAAACTATCGTCCGTAAACCGACTTTACAGACAACCATTTTTTTCGTTATGATTACGATTCACGATTTTCATCTGATTTGTTTATGTCATATAGAAACTAGAAACCTTTATTAAAATTGTTGTATCTTATTGTAATTGTTATAATTTTTAAATACACTTTCACCAAGAATTGACGGTTTTTACAATGCTTCAAATTCATAATAAACGCTTCTTATTGTTTAATATTATTTGAGTTTATACCTTAATGGGAAATATATTTTTTTAATTAATGAAAACAGCAAACAAGTTGCATGCATAGAAAAGGTTTGTTATCGCCTGTAAAAGTCCATTATTCACTGATAATATTTCATTTTGGGACTGTCGGACGAAAAATATCCAAAAAATGTTTAGCTTTAACACTGGTGACGGCAATTGCGTGACTGTTTCTTAAACTCACCGCGCTGCAATATATTTACCTGCATAATGTTATTAAATCAACTAACATAATATCGTTTATATTTGAGCACTTTTTAGTTTCAGTGTTGTTTCTAATGTTTCTATTCCTCTTAATAAACCTAAAAAATAAGAAAAATAGCTATTCTTTTTATGATATATTTCCTGTTAAGTTTGATTTTGCTTAGCTTTGATATTAATCATTTTACATATGTATTTACTAATTTTGAATTGTTTGCATTTTGTACTTTTCCATGAATTTTGTCGCTAAGGAACCGGGTTTCGCCTTTCGGCATCTTCAGGCATTTCAAGTGCAAGCATGTACTTGAACTGAACTCATGGAAGAGAACAACATTCAAACAATTCAAATTTGATATTGAAATTTCATCAAGCACGTGTCGAAATCCTTAATTACATATTTATGTTTGATATATACTAGTCAGTAATGATTTTCTTTAAAAATTACCCTATTTGAGAAGTTGCTGTTTTTTCAAGCTTATTATATTATATCATTTCAAGAAACGAATTATGATAATCCTTTAATTATTCATAGGTCATGACATATGAGCAAAGACATTGCTGTCTTGTTTAATACAATAAAGGCAAATAATTGAGATTGTTAGTTTACGTTTGACTACACTAAACTAAACTACTCCCAACCACCACCCGCCACGGCCTTACATTCGGTATCAGCGATCGTGTCCCGTGGCGTAACAACGTTAAGCGTATCTGTTCTGTTTGCGAGTATGGAGTTGTCTCGGGAGCATTTGCCCAGGACTTGGAGGCCAAGGCACTCAAGTGTGCATTACTGACTCTAAATAATTAGCAAACCCTATACGTTACTGATTCTAGAAATGCTATTTAATGCTGTCATTAATGCAATCAACAAAGGCCGGTTACGGACCTATACGAATAGGTCCGTCCTTGCACCGTATGACGCCGCAAATTTGCTGAAGGCCAAATAATTATTTTTATTGGCTACCAAGTCGTGCGTTTACGTTTGACTATTATATGATTCGCAAAAGCTTACACCGATAGGTTTCCCTCTGGGTTTATATAAGGGCTCATTATCACGAATTCCTAAATATGACCGGATTTCAACATCGTGTCAAAATCCTTTTATTAGGATTTAAGGCATGTGTTATAAATGAAGTTTAAGATGTAAGTGTCAATACTACTTCCACATATTTTTGTAAATATCAGAATCATTTTCAAACGTTGACTTATAAACTGACACAAGGTTATATATTTCAAATTGATGAAGAAAAAACAAGGTACAATGAACAATTGGTGTGACAAAAATCATTTTTTTTTTTTTAAATTTAAATGGATTCAGTGATAACTTTGGGGAGGCTATTTTAATATAAATTTTATATTAAAATGAACTTCCACAAAGTTACCGCCGAAATCATCGAAAGTATTAGGTTATTTTAATATAAAATTTAAAAAAAAACGATTATTCCACGTATTGCGCTACTATTTGTGACGCGTGTTTCCTCTTGCCTTCAGAAGCATATTCGGGCTTACTATCGAATAGGTTACTTCAGTTATTAGAGTAGAGGCGAAACACGTGACACATATAGTACACAATACCTGGAATAATCGCAGTTATTTTTGTGATCGAAAACTTCGTCACTGTAATAATTATTTCTCTGCTTTGCTTTGATCCTTCCCGTATAAAGGAAAAATCCCAAATTACATTTTGTAATTTTACCATTTTAAAATATTAGAAACAACTTGTTTTATTACTTAGGCCATACATGGGCAAACACCGGCCCGCCGAGCTATTTTGTCCGGCCCTGATTCATCTCGGCAAAGTAATAGAGAAAGAAATAAATAGTTCCAGGGAGGGATACAATTTTTTTTAAACCATTTTCCTAGTCTATCAACTCATTCAAACATCACATATAATTATTATGGAGATGAATTGAAGGGAACTATTAGAGAAATTTGATAGAGGTTTGCTGACTTCCAAAACAAATACTCCACATTCGCTATATTTGCTCTTCCTATGGATGCAAATGAAAATAATGTGCCAGCAAATTTACAGATGGAACTTATTAAGCTTCAAGGGGATTTAGTGCTAAAACCACAATTTTACAACATTGCTTTGACGGATTTTTATAAATTATATTTGGTGGAAGAAAAATATATAAATTTATTCGCATTTGCAAGAAAAATCATTTGTATTTTTCGAGGATGAAACACACTAAATCAAAATTCGAACAAGGATAACACATTAAAGTCTAGAAATTCTATTCGATTATAAAGAAGGTTAAGCAATATCAAAGCCAATATTGATAGTCTCGTAATTTAAGTACAAGGCAAATCTTACTCCCACACTAGGCCACACAAAATTTTGTAATCACTATATGTATTATATAATATTATGTCGTTCATTTTATAAATATCAAAATATATAATGGGATGGAGCCCCCTTTGGATCCGCCAATGGGTCCGGCCCTTGACTCTGAGATAGAATGACAATTTGGCCCCAGACCTAAGAAAGGTTGTCCATGCCTGACAAACTTTGCGATAATAAGTCCACGAAAGAAACACATGCCAGAATTAGTAGCACAATACGTGGAATAATCAGAGTTATTTTAAAATGTACAATTTTTATTTTATTTTTACATGCTTTATTTAAAAAAATAAATATGTAAAAGTCGCAAATGTGTAAGATTGCGACTATTTTATTAAAACGTATACCTGCTTATAATAATTCAACACTGATCCATCCCATTGAGCGCCTAGACATACAAAAAAACAAAGATTTATAAAGCGATGATAATTTTCTGTTTATGCAAGAAAAAGTATTTTCCACAAGCTTATGAGTTTCCGCAGCATGCGATTAATAATTTTCCAATTATGTATTCCAAAGCAATGCCACCAATTATTTCACGACTCATATAAAATAGTAACGATTCTTCCACGCCTTAATCCGACACTAAACACTGGATTAAGCCTAGTATTATACCGTAGCTTAAACCTGTGACTATTACCCTACCCTATAATATTTCCTCGCGCAGTCAGCATTTATCAGAATTATTACTGAAGCAATACAGCCAACATACCAATAATAGAAGTCGTTTTTGTTTTAGCTACTCATTAGTTTCGACGAATCGCTTTATCCTTCAACTTTCCGGCGCCTTTGAACACATATTCTTTCTTTTTAATCTCTCGTGGTGCTTTACAGAAATATTTTTTTGATTTTAGATTTTGTTTTATCAACAGTTTTGAAACTATAAGTATAAGCGTTAATTTTATGATGCCTTATATTATATTCAGGGCTGTGGAGTCGGTAAAAAAAATACGACTCCGACTCCAGCATTTACCAAAAACACGACTCCGACTCCAACATTGACCAAAAACACGATTCCGACTCCAACTAACGTTTTTTTCTACCTATCATATTTATGTGTATTCAATTATATATCAACCAACCAATCCTACCAATAGCCAAATTTTACATATTACATGTAAAAATAAAAAATTTAATCTTTTCAAAATTTCTGACTCCGACCAACGGGCCGGATTGAAATTTTTAAAAACATGGCGGGCCGTCCGACAAATAAATTCGTGTTGGAATCCAGTTAGAATATTTATTTATATGATTATATAATCATTATGCTTACTTTATGCTTATCCCAATTGATAAATTGAAACACATGTCGTATTGTAAAGTCACAATAAAATCTTAAATTTCTTTGTAAATTAATATTTTCCATATAAATAATTTATACAAAAATTCAAAATTTTTAGGGGGCCAGATGATAATTTTTAAGGGGCCGGATCCGGCCCGCGGGCCCTCTGAAAACGTCACGCTGACTCCAACCAAAAAACCCTGAGTCCACGACTCCGACTCCGACTCAACACCCCTGCTTATAATATATATTTGAAAACATATAAATACATTATTTTGTAATATTTCCACATATTGATTGTAGTTTCGGGCCAGTTTAGCTTATTGAGAGCATTTTCAACTGATGGTACGAAAATATTGCACTCTATTAATATTAAGATAGTGACATTCCACCCACCATTGTCCGTTAATACCAAAAGTTCCTTATAATTTTTTTTTTATTATCTGAGACTTGTATGAAAAATAAATAATAATCACATTTTACTGTTCAAAATTACATTATAACCTTGCTATATTGATAGAAAATTTTAGCACCTATTTATCTAATTTATGTACAAATTCGACAAGTATTTTTGTGAAGATCAAGAACGGTTTCACTTATCGTGATCATTTTCAGCTGATTTTGATACTGATCGTGGGTGAACTGCATGTTTCCAATTCAAGAAGAGGTGGTCATTTAAATTTTAATAATCCAATTCCGCCTCCTAGAAGCATAAATTATGGTTTTATATACTGATACCACATTTGTATTTTAAATCAAAGTATCTTACAAACAAATTTAGATATCATTGAATTATTATCCGTTTTAAATCATATACAATTAATTTTAACCTTTCTTATTTAAAAATGTTCAGTAAGGTGTGTATTTTTTGAGTTGAGTCAAGTTTTAGTGTGGTTAAAAAATACAATTTATCGCAGTAGTATTTCGTATGAAAAAAAAACACTTTTAAACAAACAAAGTAATGATGAAGTACATAAAATAAATTAACAGCGTACAAAGCATTAGCGATAAATTTAATGCCAATGCAATCCTAGTTGAAAGCAACTTTTATGTGCAATCCACGTTACATCGCTTTCCAGGAACCGCTTTATCTCTTGAGCCTTTCAAAGCTTTCTCGAAAATTTTCCATTTGATTTTTTTTTCATTTTATTCGCGCAACTTTTTATTTATTAAGTATATGTGATGTATTATTTTTCCAATGAATTTTATACGGCACCTGTAAGCCAAAGAGTTTTATATTGGAGTATTAAGAAACTTTTCTAGGAATACTTATTTATCAAATATTGCTTTTTTATCTTTGGAAAACATGCGCTCAATCTTCAACTGGTAAATACAGTGGTACCTCGAGATAGTATTGTTCTAATATACGAGATATTTGAGATACAAGCCGTCGAGCGAGCGAGGTTTAGCTTTGAAATACGAGCATCATTTGAGATACGAGGAACAGCCAGGTAACTGTGTGCACTTTACATATGTGTGGAAGGGGTGCATATGAATATATTGGTGGGAAATCCATATATGTACATCTGTGTTGATATTGGATTCTACTTCGACTTTCAAACGCTATGGACCTACTATAAAAAACATACTTATCTCTTTCGCATAGACGACAAATCCCATACGTAAGACATAGATGGCGCTCTACAACTGCTCCACAACGCCAAATTTTGGGGGCTGGAGAGGATTAATGGCATTTAAATTAATATCAATGGGAACAACTGCTTTGAGATACGAGCAAGGTTACGGAACGAATTAAACTCGTATCTCGATGTACCACTGTAAAAGAATAAAAAATAATATTTTTCCGACTATATCCTATATTATATTCCGTATATTATACGGTCGCGCATAACGAGGAGCGTTCATAATCGTGATTTTTATTTTACGATGACTATCTGTTATTCATTCGTCCAACTTTTTTGTCAGGGATGTGTACAAGAATTAAAATTAATAAGGATGGGACTGGTAATAAATTAAAAGGCTTATCTTTGTCGCTACAATTTTTTTTCAGAACCCGCAAACATCCATGTCTTATAAATGGATATATAAATCGGTTTACGAATTCTGCGGATCCAAACTTGTGAACGCCGAAACCAGAATAGACGAACTTTCAAGAGCATCGGCCACTATTTTTTTGGTTATATTAATGTTTAAGCTATTAACAACATATACATTGAGTAAATAGGGGATTTAACTATTTAGTTATGCACTTCTATCTCACATATAAAATCATTTATCGTCACCAATGATTTTAAATGTTTCTATTTTTTAATATAATTTTATTACTATTTTTAAAAAGCTTCTTTAATTTTTAAATCTTAAAATGAAAGTGACTGCTGGAAAGTTATCAAACTCTAGACCTTTTAAAATCCTAATAATTACGACTAGATAACTTTTAAAACTTTTTAAAATGAATGTGGTGATGAAAGTAAACTCATAGCTTTCAGCGCCATCAGTAGGATCTTGATCCAAAAAAAAGCTCTCAGCTTGCCTCGATGAATGGCTTTAGTTCCAACAGATAAGGTAGAACGGGTCGAATTTATATCCACACTAGATTATATTGAGACTAATGCAAAATTTCCGTGGATTTTAAAACCTCACATCGTTTTATTCCTGGAATTGTATACTAATTTTGTTGTTCCTATTGACGAAAGATCCTTCAAATAAATTATAACGTTGTCCTTGCTAAATAAGAATTATTAGGAATTTCGCCTATTGAATAACTAAGGTAAGATTAACATCTTTATTCATTCCAATATTTGAAATTATTGCTTGGTTATCTAGTAGGCCACGAAATCGTTTGCCAGTTAAATGATTGTTAACATCGGGGATAGCGAAATTCTTTCAAACGACTATAGTGCCGGATATCAAAGATTCCACCAATAGGTACGAGACTACGAGTGAGTCAAAGAGTTTCTTTCCGGGAGCCAACACACCGCTTATCCGGTGGTTATCTTTACATTCATGCATAGGAAGTTTTTTAAAATAGTAAAATTTATAAACTATACATAATAAATTTTAATGTACATATTTAAATATTTTATTTCAAATCTTAAAATTCTTTCAGTTGTTATTGTTATGTATCAGTTCGTACTATTCGTGGATAAACGTTATTCATATAAAAAAGAACGCAATTTGTGGTAAATAATTATACAAATAACACGATTGCATCCCGAGTTTTTTCGAACGATATAAGAATTAAATGGATTTGTTGGGATTAAGGGGAATTTTGGAAATACTAATGACCAGATAATATCCAGATTTGTGTACATTCAATTTTCGCTAATTTACATTTTAATAGCAATTTAACTTAGTGATCTACTTCTATTTTTGTATATAAACGATACAAACTGTTTACTACGCGTCAGTTCAAGTACATCCGTGCACTTGAAATGCCTGAAGATGCCGAACGACGAAACCCGGGTCGTTAGCGACAAAAATCATGGAAAAGTACAAAATTCAAACAATTCAATTTGGATATGAGAATACTTTACGATTAGTCATAATCATTAAATATTTAACATGAAAAACGCTGTTAAGTATTTTTTTCATGGGTTCATTTACACGTATTATAAACAAAAAATAAAGTTACTAAACATGTGTTATATTATTAATAATAAATATGTATGCGTTTCATAAAAGCATTAGGTATACCAAATCCACGCGTCAAACGTTGTACTGGTTTGTCGTTGTTTTTATAATATTGTTTCACTGTTCCATCTCGTTTGCATATGCGATCGGATTCAAGCTAATTCCATCTCTCTTGTCAACAGGAAACCAGAACCAGTTTAACGGTTCTCATGATACAGCCTCCACCACAGAAGACTGGCTGCATGTAAGTATTTATTGATATTCTTGTAAATTTTAGTTTATGATTTTCTTCACTACATATTTATAGCAGCTGCCGTTAAAATAATACCATGCAATAAACACAAGCGGTCGTTATATTACTCCAAAGTAATTATCCAGCCTAATAAGATAATATTTTTATTGAACCCATCGATAACTTCATTAGGAATGTTTTATGATGATTACTCGGTTTGTCATTGAATATTAAATTTAATACTTAATTGTTTTATGGATCTTTAGTGGAAGCAGGGTAAGGTTAATAAACGTTTTTTTTCCTTACCGTATAAGCTTCAACCGATCGTCTCATACCGTCTAATTGATACGTTAAAGACGGTCTTCGATTATATATTATTTTAAATTAGAGTGGGATCATAAAATATAACTCGATATGTTCAAAAAATAATCTTCCAACAGTTCTATAATAGTTCTAGAAACTTGCATAATAGTGTTCTTATGTTTGAGTGGTTCCGCAACAAAAAATCTTACTTTTAAATCTATAACCTTTTTATCTGTGGTATTAGTAGTTTTTAAATTTACTTTGCAGTTATTTATTTTGACTGTCAGATGGCAAATACCTGGCATGCGTTATAATGCCATTCAAAGTAAAGAAAGTGTTTGTGTTTTAATTCTGTTTATTAAAGTGCTTTTGGATACACAATATTTTTTACTTTTCTGTTTGGTGCGTATACGATTACATCATAAGGCTTTCCGACGCGTGAGCTGGCCACATACAGCTGGCCATGTGAGAAGCATGGTTTTTCCATATTTAGTCCACACATTAGTAGCGATTGTCCCTGTGCTTTGTTGATGGTCATTGCAAATGCGAGTAGTACCAGACACTGCAAACGGCTTAATTCAAATAGCTTATCTGTTGCACGATTAGGATGCGCGGCAAGAGTACATATTATCCTTCAAATGATAGCTTTGATGTTATTGTTCATTATATTTTTACGGAAAGCCTGGCAACATTGCAAAGTCATGTTGGATTTATATTTCGTAGAAGAATGATATGTACGCCAATTTTTAATGTTAAAACGCGCGGTGGCATACCTAGAAAATTTTAGATTTTTTAAATCGTCCGCACAACAATTCATCAAAGTTTCATCGCAATTGGATGAACGGTACAGGAGCGCAGCATACGGGACAAACAAACAAACATACGTTTTTTATTTATATATGTATGCATATATACATAGATTATCAGAATCCGCTTATGTATTTATCACCTTGATAGTTTGACCTGTTTTTTTTCAAATGCTGCCGCTTAAATTTTAAATTTGTTTGAGTTATGTTTATTGAACGCGCAAATGAAGTTTCTGCATAAATGTCTAAATTTGATTAATACAAGTATTGGTGGTTGAGTTGCTGTATTTTTTTTTTCATGTAAGACACCTTGAGCGTAAAGATTTTATTTGGTCTCTATAACTGATAGTATTGTGACGCGCCTGAATAATTAATAAGCTGCTGTCATTTAAAGCAAGTGTTCGAGAGGCAGTATTTTTTATATCAATAATTCTTGATTACCAGATACGTTCCTAACATTCTAGAGAGACAGTTTATAGCAATTACACTAAATTCCACTTTGATTTCAATTACTTATTCAGTGGTCAGATGGCAAGACTTGATATGTGCATATTTATTAATTATACAGAAGAGCTGTTTATTATTTAGAGATAGTTCGATTCTTTCTGAAAAAATATGTACAGGCATTTCAAATGTACATATGTATTTCTATTTTATTTATTTTGTCGGAAAAAAATAAAAATTCAATACATGGCATTACAGCAGACGCCAATGTGCCATGCATTTGACAAGTATAATAAATATATAACACAACAATAAAAAAAATATGAACGGATCATGTTAACTATATAAAAAGAAATAAAATTAAAAACAAGGCACCAAGCTCACTGCTGAAGATGTGCACCTCAACAGGCAGTGTATTCTTCAGCCGAACAGCCCTAGCGACTGGAAAATATATGGTTTCTCTAATCTTTGTTATTCCAATTTTAATACGTATATATGGTAAAATATCAATATATAAGATTTTTCTAACTGACCACTGAATTATTCTCATACTAAACGTCACTGTGGCTGAAACTTCATATAAAAAAACACCGTCGTTTGTACAAAACTTTTGTGTACTTATTTGTGTTTTAAATATTGATAAATTATAATAGTTGTTTATTATGTTTTATTGTGCGATTAGTTGTGAATAAAATGTGTATAAAAATCTCAAGTAAATATTTATAATAAGTTGCTCGACAATATCATGGAAATAATATACCAAATTTATCCATTGAAAAAATCATACAAAATAAGCCTAACGACCGTATACTAATGAATATAATACTAAACCTTTCCTCACCATACTTTTTCAATTCAAGATATTCTTTATAAATATATACTTTTTTACAAAACTTGTTCCCTAATGATTCCTGGATAGCATAAAAACAAAAGAAATAAGCTCATTAATTCTTGTAAGATAGTTATTCCTTCCATTATTATGAAAAGAAATAATAATTATTCAAAAGACGCAGATACAGATTATAACTAGGTGTTTCACAGAATATTTGGGCATAAAAGCGAAATGATTATGTTTTCGTGAGATTTATCTAATCTTGTAAGATGTAGGCAAGTTCTCTTGTTTATTATTATTAATATCGTTATCCTTGTTGTATAGGATTCACCAGAGAAATCAGCCGATTAATTAAATTTAAATCTTATTTTCAGTACACAAATTTTACTGGTAACAGATTTTATTTGTTGTATATTATTTATTCAACGTCTGTTTGCTTATATTTAAAACCAAAAACTTCTGATATTAAAGATATCGAATAAATATTCAATGGAAACAGTTATGTGATATTGATCTTCATGTCAATTATGTTTTTGAAAACATTTTATTGTTTTAACAAGGTTTTGAAAAAATATGATTATCAAATAAAACATATTTTCGTTGGCTCTGAAGACGAGAGGTCAATTCTTTTGGGCTTATTTTTTTAACGTGTTAACGGGTTTGAGTACCGGAAAGGAAACTTCTGAAAAAAGATTTATCAAATAGTTTATGAAAATCTTTTTAAACCAATCTGGCATATAATTCTTATTTCATAATTCAGAGAGAACGATTGTATATCCACTAGCGCTTATCAAACTTCGTCTTTTATTACCTATACGCACTACGAGCAATAAGGCTGAACGACAAGTTAACTACTGCTTTTCATATTGAGTCGTTAATTTGCTAAACAAAATAAACCAAGAAAACCTCATTGAATGAAAACATAAATCAAATTATTATTGTGTTAAATAAAGTGAGAAATATTTTTTTTCAGTGCTTTCAGGTAGACGTTTAAAAACCTAGTTCCATTTAACTCTCGTTAATAATATGGCAAATGTATTACTTTCTTGGAAATTTTAAAATAATTGCTTACAGAAAAATATTTATTTAGAGAAGGCATTGATAATGATACTCATAAAAGATGAATCAACGATAATACACTGTGAGAAATTTAACTGTAGCACAAAAACAAAATGACAGACATACTCTGTCTCTCAGATTATCTTGCCACCAATACAAGAACTACCTTAGTAGGAAGAATAATTATTTGTATGTATTCTAAATAATTACAAAAATAAGATTTGAAAAAGGAATTGGAGTAACTTTAAAGTAGAAAAAAAATTCCCTCGTTTTCACATCTTAAAAGTAGGAAACTCGGACGTACTCGGGGAACACTACGGATAGTTTTAACCATGTTAAAATTGTTTCAAAACCTTACGTTTCCCTGGCGAACTCTGTATACATGTATATAGTAATATTATATTCCAGTCTGAGTAAGTTCCTACAGAAAACTCTTATTCATAGTCGTAATTAGATTTGCGGCGACTTATCATAACCCCAATCACAGAAATCAAAATCCCTGACCGTAACTGTATAGTTGAGGCATAAATCCGACTTCTCAGTAGGAGCAATAAACCATTCGACTAATTCTTGAGTAGGCTGTTAGCCATTATAACCAGTGCAAGAACCTCGCAACAGTGCCACCCTAGTTTAAAGTATGCCTTTTACTAGGAAACAGATTCATTAATGCGTTGTTTATGATTGAAAGTTAAAATAATTTCAATTTATTCAGTGAGTTTTATTTGCAGCTGTTTTATTAGTTGCTAGGTTTTAGAGTCACACTAATTGAGGAAGCAAGAGTTTACGCTCTCGCATGTCTTTAGAAACAATCTTACATACAAAGCAAAGCTGTTGTTAACTGAAAATTATTCGTGAAAAGGCATTCATCTAAAAAAAAATACTGTTGCACTAGAGGTCTGCATGGGCTCGGGTTTGGCCCGCGGGCCGGGTAACAAAGGTTTGGGATTCGGGCCCGGGCCGAGCTCGGACACAAGCATACAACAAAATATAACAAAATCGGGCTATTTTCGAATGAGTTCACCATTATCGTAGATCCTAATTTAATACTATAATAAACTTCACTACTCGTATTAGTCATCTTTTCGACCCATTCGAAAGAACAAGATGCATAGTTCTTAATTTAATGATTTATTTTAATGACGCTATTATTTTAGTGTTTTTTAATGATGTCTGCTTCATAGGAGTATGTACAATACGCATAATGAATTTCATAATATGATCCTGACTTCAGTATTTCTTATATGGTTATTTCGATCGGTCGCGATTCGATTTGTTGGTTGATTTTTTTTATTTTACCGGCAAGAAAACGACAAAACTGAAGAGTGGAGAATATATTTTTTCAGTAAAAACCCATGGGAAAAGTGAAGTTTGGAAATCATTTAGTGAAATCATAGAGGCAAACAAAAAAGTTGGATACGTTGAGTGTATAAAATGTAAATGCATTTTCAGCTTTTCTAGTTCAAAAACAGGAACTACTCACTTCATTCCTGTAAAACAAACAAAAACTTATTCTAATTAGGAAGAAAAGTATTTCGCACAACAATAAATACACGATAATTGGTGAGTTAATTTTTAATTTTTATTAGAAAAAAAAAATTCGGATTTTTTTCGTGTAAGGTTTCAAAATGTCTGGCTCGGGTCCGGTTCAGGTAAGACTTTTGGAAATGAGCCTCGGGCCCAAGCCGGGCTGGGTTGGAGGTCTTCGGGTTCGGGCCGGGTGAAATTTTAAAATTTCGGCCCGTGCAGACCTCTATGTTGCACGTATTGTGTAAAAAATAGTGACACATCTTTCACTTCTTTCAGAAACATCATCAGACCTAAATATCGCACGTTTTATTAAGTAATAAAGCTCAGTAAACGATGGTTACTATTTGCCACACAATACATGGATTCTGGCTTATATTTTTTTTAAATTAAAACTAACAACCACAAATGTATTATATGCTAAATAAACTTGTAATTTATTGATCAGTGAATCAACGCTGTTTAATTAAAAATAAATATATTTTAGAATGTTATGAAGGGATTTAATAATAATTGAAACCACATATAATGGAGACATTTCTAGTGAATACAGTTGACTAGATTCGCATCACCGGTTAGTATAAAATGTGAATAATAATAGAGTTATATAATAGCTACTTAAAATTTGCACAAACAATTATTTAGTTATTATCTTCCGAATATCAACAGAAATCATTCGTCAAATGCCATCTGTTGAATATGCTCTACCATCTTGTATTTGAAAGCGTAACTTGGAATAAGAAAATGACGCTAAAATGTCACCTTAAGCAGTATGTTTTTCAAAATCACTGGAATTGACATGTGATTCATTCTGTCAAGTATGATGCCGTAAAAGAAATGTTAAAAATGTCAAAAAGGAACCATTATATTATTCTTACTTGCATATATTTTATAGAAGTAAATCTTCCGTCGATATGTATTTTGTATGGCTCAAAGTATTGGTGAATATTTGAATATTATTATGAATCTTCAAACGGATATTACCAGAAATTTTTTAAGACAGTCGTTCATTTTTTTAGCCGTCAAGTTGAGTCTAGATAAGATTACAAGAGTACAAGTAAAAGTATCAACAGTAAGGAAGCATTTATTTCCAATGGGTTTAACCCTTCCCAATTGATTGTATCTCATCAGTTTATATTTTTTTTATGTTAACGTCATTATAAGTATAATAATTAGTTGTTTTGCTTCTATCATTCCTTCCTTGCTAGCCGTAAAAAGGAAAAATCTCAAACTGCATTTTTGTAATTTAACATTTTAGAATATTAAAATCAATCAAGCTTTATTACTTTGCGATAGTAAGTCCGAAGATGCTTCGGAAAGAAGCGAAACACGTGCCACAATTTGGTAACACAATAAGTGAAGTAATTAAAGTTATTTTAAATCTTATAAATATATAAAACCGAAACGGCGTATGTATGTCTGTAATTCCCTTTTGCATTGTTGGTCATTAAGTTGCCATAAAAACGAATATGAAAGAAAATATGTTTGAATTTTTATCTGCGAAGACATTTAGTCAAGATGTAATAAATTAGTCTTCTACTGAACTTTTCTCGGCTTTTATTATTAATAATAATGTTAATTATTTACGTGAAGGTATTATTTGACAGCAAATTAAATTTTTTCCTTGAATTTGGACATTTTAATGGGCGAGAATGGGGCGGGGCTGTCATCAAATTAAATAAAGTTTGTGATTTTATTTTAACTCTATTTTTTAGATGTTAGATTTTGTGATATAATTATGTCGAATGATACAACATTAAATAATTATTGGTCGCTTAGTCCGAGCGACGCCGGGTAGGTAAGTTCCATGCAGTTTGTTCCACATCAACTGAAAAATCTATTCATCGATGTGAGTTTTTAGGGATTCAAACCATGGCCTGTATACCGAATTCCAACACGACTACGACATCCAACTATTATTCCATTACATTTAACTTATATTTTGGACCAAATTTTTATGATTTGAATGTGCGAATGATTTAATAATTTGGCTCTGTTTTTAATCTTAACAAAATGCTACTTTTGCTGTATACATTTTATAGAATACTTGTTATGAGTGCTCATTTATTATTTGTCAGGTGATCGATTTCAAAAGAATGCCTCAAACCTTCGAAGCAAAAAATACTTCAAATTGAAGTGTGGACATATTTACAAATGGACAATATCGACGGTTTTAGATATACCTAGTGTCAATGTTGGCAGAAATTTAACGCGAATTATTAAATATTGTTTGTTATTGAATTATTAATTGATACAATGCAAAGCATATATACGTAAGCGCCTTTTTGTTTTTTAGGATTTCGACTGAAGATTGCTGGATAGAATTTCAATATCTAATTCAATTATGATTAACAGCATTAACATCAAAAATTTCGCTTATTTATTTAGATTACGTTAATAACAATGAAACTTGGTGATCTACTTTTATTTTTATATATAAACGATACAAACTATTCACTATGCGTCAGTTTAGATTAATTCGTGCACTTAAAATGCCTGAAGATGCCAAAAGCGAAAGCTGAGTCGTTAGCGACAAAACTCATGGAATGATGTAAATTTTACTATTTTTTATTTAAATTATTCAATAATCGAAACGTTTTTATCTTTTTTTAATGAATGTTTTAGTGATGTCGTTTTGTTTAAGTGGTATTAGTGGTGCAAATTTAAAAGGATGTTCTTTTATGTTAGTTCATTGAACTATTATATTTTTCAAAAGTAAAGTGATGCGGTTGTTAGGAATAATAAGAATTCTAATACAATGAATGAAGGCGTAACGAATGAACGAAACAAGGATGTTTTATTGCGGTACTCTGCTGATAAAGTGATAGCATAATACCTTGTCTGAGGGACTTAGGATACGGTAAACCGTTAATCTTTGTTTTAGACGCTTAACAGTCATTACCGGGAAAATCTTTAGTATCGAGTTAGGGTCATGGGACACTCTGTAAATCAGCGGTTAGGTGCAAAATGGACTTTATGGATTTTTAAGTACCGTATTTTTTAACGATCTTAAAATGCCGGGCTCGCGTGCAGCCGGGAATTTATTCTATGGAACGAAAAAAAAATAAACAACCAAAGCGTGGCGTTTCCCATGGCGTAATTCGTTTTCCATGATTTCGACAATTTACAACGCGTTTAAAACAATTTTATAACTCCTTTCTCCCGTTAGGCTTTTGGTCAATAACCCCTGAGGGTTAAAAAGCGATATAGAGCTTTTTCCAGCTACTTGTATACCACCGCCCAAGCTTTAGTATTTAAACATTCTTTTTTTCTATGGCTTTTTGTTTGTGTTAAGTTAAACTAACACAAATGCTTATCCCTGGGGAATCAATGAAACAAGTAGTTGAGTTTCAAGCTTGGGGTTTAAAAGAGAAATGTTATGATACTAATTCAGCAGGGATACGGAAATATAACATGTATTTCAAGCTTAATAGTTTATACCACTGTTAATAAAAATACTTCTTTTTAAATAATCATGGCTTATCCAGTAATATTGTAATATCGAAAGACTGTCCTTGAAAAATAGCTCGTAGGCCGAAGAGGGTCTAAAAAGACCCCAGTGGTATGGCTTTATTGGCAAAGACTGCAATTAAAAAAATATTGATTATGTTTTGACGTATCTTTATACATCGTTATATAAAAAAACATATATGAAAATCGGTATTTTTCGTATAATTAATAATATTTTTGGTCGCGCATGAATGAGACAATCTGATTGTGTCTTGTTTATTCTAGAATGGCGATATCAAAACTGTGAATGCGACTTCTTATCTACACTTTTAATATGTAAAAAGCATCTATTTGAATTGAAATGTTCGTTGAAAGAAGTGCGTTTGAGATACGATAACGTTATTTTATGGCGTTCGGCCAGTAATAATCCGACTTATTTTCTTTTTTATTTAATTGCGACGAAATTAGTCGACCAAAATCATATGATCTTTATTTGAGCATAGTTAGGCAAAAAGCAGACGATCCAAATTTTTCGGAAAACGAGTTATCGTTATCAACACAACTGTATACAAACGACCCTCCTACTGCACTGAAATAGGGACTTTTTATGACTTACTTTATTAAAAATAAAGGAACCTACAGCTACTGATAAAATTCTTAGAATGCAAAGATTTATGTGTAATATTACATATTATATTTACGACACACATAATTTCCTGAAGACTGCAGTTAATGCATAAAAAAAGAGGGCGTTGTAGGAGGATTGACTATAAATTAACTCCACATTTTGTACAAATCCGTCAGGCAGATTCAAAAATTTACAGTATTGAGACGACAGCTTGTGATCCTAACAAAATATTTGTCGAATTTGTACAAAAAAAAGGGTTTTGTATTTTTTTATGATGATACCGGAAAGTAAATATATTTCATTCGTAATAATCTATGGAAGCGTAGGTATTTCGTTTAAGGTAGAGATGTTAATAATTTCATAAATGGTACAAACAGGTGCTTTGTATCATAGAAGATTTAATTGAATTTATAATAGCAACACTTAAAATGAGAAGAATGTTTACACCTATACATTTTTGTTTGGTATTTATTTTATAAATGTACTCATATTTTTGTAGCAAGTTTACCGTTACATGTAACAAATGAAATTCTTGTTTTTTTTTTGAAATGGTGTTTTGAATAATGCATTGTGTTTTTTTCTGTCAAGTTTTTTTTTCAAGAAAAAACACTCCTTTTATTTATACTAATGTCACGACTTTTAAACTACTTCTACGAAGAGAACTCGATGAAATCAATGCCATTAATAATATTATAATATTACTGAGAAAACAAAAGTTTGTTGCTGGCGCCACTAACAATACAATGCGGAAAGTCTACGACATGAAGTTGTCATCGATCGGAATGAAATGACAATTCTTTTATATATATATAATGGCACATTCCAAAACATTATAGTTACTATAATATAGATACTATTTATTATAGGCAAGTGAGCTGAAAGCTTACAATCTAAAAACAGAGATGGACAAAGCTCGGACACGTTTCAAAGAAAAACTAAGAAAATTAAATCAAAGCGAACGTTGCAAAAGTTTTGTTCAGGCAATCTTTTTCATTGGTCCAAATCAAACATTAAATAATTTATACCCTTATTACCACGTTGGTTGAATTAACCCGGTCTACTTATTTATATGATTACTCTGAGTGTGTGTGTGGGCGTGTGAATGTGATTTGATCGGGCTCGTGTGTGTTGGTGAATAGCGTGACCCAAAATCATGTGACCGCCTTTTGACGAAAGCTAAAAGTTTGGTATGTTAATTTATGAACATACGAATTTGATATTTTTCAAACGAAAACGACACTTTGTTGCACGAGGCAATAAAACCTTTCATTTCGATGTCAGCTTGAATTTATTTAAACAACGCACATTTAAATGATAATATATCAAATTTGTTTCAGAAGAATATTGCCGATAAAATGTTTTCAGCTTTTTACGGTTATCCGATTTTATAAACTGTGATAATATAACATGACTGTGACTTAATAGAACCAAATATCAGTGAATATAAATTACTACGATCTTACTGCAATATATCTTCATATGAAAAACCACAATAGTAAAAATCATAATTTGTAATTATGGTGTTAAAAATCCCAATTAAAAACTATCAAGCTTATTATGTCTTATCACCACAAATTGATGAAGGAAATAAGATTTTAATAATATGTATATTTAAAATAAAATTTAAAAAAAACCGAATAACCTTTTTTTCAAATAAAACCAAAAATAATATTTGTTCGTCTATTATTTAAAAGAAAAAAAATTGACTTACCACTTAAATGTGACAGTCAGATTTGGAAAAAAAATTGAAAAACCGGATAACTTAAAACTGAAAAACCGTATTTTTAACTGGTTTTTCAAAAAAAAAAAATTGAAAACAAAAATCAACGAAAACTAAATTAATTGTTACCATTATTTACATACATATCACTAATTTCTCCACTTTGTGTGGAAATAATATATGTATGTAACAAGCAGTTCGCGGTGTATTTTCTTAACAAGATATGTACACTGGTAATGTCCCTTATTTAAATGGCATTATAATATCATTTGCCGTCGTTTATATTTACTGAGGTTAACTCACTATTCTGTGCCGTTATGTTAATTAAATCCAACCGACAGGTGTATACCTAATTTAGTATTTAACGCGCGATGTAATATAATTAAACTAAACTGAACGGTACAATCCTTACTGCTGACTTATTATTCAGGAAGTAATTAAATCCCATACGCTAATCGCCGTATCAGTATTCATAACAAACTTTGTAAATAGCACGAGATTTAAGATGGCATATAATCGAAAACTGAGGACTCATTTGAGACATTTAAAAGTAATCATTTACTGTCAATTAATTATCACTAGCTATTTTTGATCCACTTTGGCATAACGCCCTTCCAAATCTGCCTACGCACTCATAAATACATGGTCGTCCAGTTTTTATTCGCAGAATAGATCCCGATCGATGATTTCGAATTTTAACCGGTTCGGAATTATATCTATGTATGTAGTTCTGTCAGCAAGTGTTCGAAGATGGCGTTCTGGCGTAGCGTAGCGAGTGTTTAAGTGGTCTAGACTGGAAAAAAACCGCTACGCCAGAAACAGCGCCAAACGCTACCACTGAGGCCACTCACAAAGTGTCTTCCTATGTTACTTTTGATAACTGATATTCAATTGCACTACATTCATATGTTAAAATAGTACTAATAGAATAAGCATATACTTGGTTGTACTTCATTATAACACGGTAAAAAAATAGCAATGTATTTAAGTTCTACATAAATTATGTAACATATATTAATGTAGTTTATATTATTAAAAAATGGTCGAAAACAAGTTACACATATTATTATTCAGCGCATGCATTCTAACCAGCACTGATTTTACGAGAGCGAATCATGGTACCTGGAGAAAAACCGTGTACTGAGCTCCGAGAATAGATGTCTGCGACGTATATTGGGGGTGAGATGGTTTGATTTTGTGAGGAACTCGGAAGATCACGGATAAGTTACGTGCTGCGGATGCTTCCAAAGAGCCTCAACCCTGCCTGAGGATGCTGGCATGTCATGGGTGGAGACAAAGAAACTGGCGGGTGACAGTTAATCATGGAGTGGCCGTGTGGTGGCCATTTGCTCCACATATGGAAGGGTTATCGTCAAAGAAGAAGAATATAGAACTACAATGACAATTGGAGTTAGATAACTCACGTACCTGAAATATTTTAAATGGATTCCTTGGTGTAGAAAATTGCTGTTAAAAATAAACAGTCATTCGACGTTCGACATTTACCCTTACCCTGACCCTTGAAAGAGTGATTGGGTGATTATCGAGTCCCGGAAAATATCTATAAATGAAAAGTTTATTTTTACGATGTCGATCAGCATTGATGGATGTAAATTTGAAAAATTCCACACGTTTTGTCGTGTGAGCCTAGTATTAGAAACACTTCAAAAGCATTCTTGATTGTGTATTGCCGTGTCTTATTATTGCC
Organism: Himalopsyche kuldschensis; assembly: GCA_028554975.1. Taxonomy (NCBI): domain Eukaryota; kingdom Metazoa; phylum Arthropoda; class Insecta; order Trichoptera; family Rhyacophilidae; genus Himalopsyche; species Himalopsyche kuldschensis. Next base: position 4,300,654 of record JAHFWI010000036.1, read on the forward strand.
AAAGACTAATTTATACATTTTACAGTCCATAAAAAGGCGAGTAAAGTATAGTCGCAAACAGTTAATAGCCAAGTAAAGTTTCGGTCCTACACTATGTATTTCATTACATGTCCACTGTACCTTATTTAAGTGTACTTTTTTATGAATAAAATGCTGAAAAAACTCGTGCTTTATTGAAGTTTAAAAAGTCTACAATGTTATTCAAGTTGAACGCTTTATTTACATACTCTCAATAAGCTTGTATAGAAATATACGAAAAAAATATCGTACCCATGTCATCACGTACTTGCCAGTGAAGTTTCCCATTGAGTAATGCGTAAGAAAACCGAACCGTAGTTGTATGAGCTGGCCGTGCTTTCAGTAAGTTAAATCACGAGAGCTTTTTCGTGGGTCTGAATAAGGAGCGGTTACACTGGACTCTTAATTGGAGAGTCTACGTTTTGAAAAATACGTTTTATGTCTATGCATACTTTTAAATCAAATACTGAACTAATTCTCAAGAAAGGTTAAAGCAATTGTTATTAGTTTATTTCTCTCCATGCAACGTTTAAAGTTTTGGACAGAGTTGCTGGGAATATTTGAAAATATTTTACGTTTGGACAATCAATGCATTACCTATTTTTAAATTGCTGCCTGAATATTTTCATTCAATTTTAAGAATCCTTGATCATCAATCAAGAAATATAGTGAACCCATTTGGTCACGGAAATATGAACCTAACTTTAATGAGGTTGATAGAAGTGGAAGAAGCAATCGTTCTATAAAATGAAGGCATACTTCTGGACTATCTTTATGTATTTTTAAATTGTAAACAGTAAAGAGTATTTTTGTGGTCAACGTCGTCAACGTCAATGGCATCCGTGATCGACGTAACGGGCTTGAATTCCAGTCCAAGCAGCACTTCTTTCAGTCGATTTATTGATTCTGTTCGAAGGCATGTGTGTTTGTGTTGTATAATGACTAGGGACTCCAATTACTCGCCATCTCAACTACTCGAGTATCGAGTAGTAAAAGTTTAAAATACTCGAGTACTCGAGTATACTCGAGTAGTTTCAGATGTACCAAAATATATATTATTTCTTCAAATTTGTGTCTATCAATAGATGATAAAAAAATAAATAAACTTAGATTTATTTCAATATTACATTTATTTCAATTTATGAAACAGATGATTCTAAAATAACAGAGAATTAAACGTCTCAAATTTAAATTTCCTCGTTTCGAAGTTTTGTTTTTCTTATTCCAGCAGTAGAAAAAACTCTTGCTGTGACTTTGGCTTAAAAGTAAACAATCAATTAAATTTTGCAATCTATTTTTTCTGTCCGCCGCTTATAACAAAATAAAATTTAGAATTAAATCTTCATTTATATAAAACGAGTATTACTCGAGTATTTTTCAAACTACTCGAGTATCGAGTACTTGAAAAATGGACGAGTATACTCGAGTATCGAGTACTCGTTACTCGAATTGGAGTCTCTAATAATGACTCCTTCTCACCCATCCGATCATATTATAGAGGCGTGGCGAAATCGACTACCAAGACACTTGTCCTGTCATAGCTTTATCTTTTCTATCTCTACTCTCATCGAACTAAAAATGAGCTTGAGTGACCTAGTAACTATCAGTTACTATTGTTAGTATACTAGTAAATGTTGAGATATCTCCATAAAGAGGCAATATGCTACAAATTAGTTAAGACATAATGTGTGGTTCTATACCACAAAATAAGTGTATCTTAACTAACCTTACTATTTTTGTGTAGTAAATATATTCAATTATGGTTATGTAATGAAAATAAATTATCTTAAAACATCCACTCTCCATTGAGCATATTTTAAATAAATTATAACAATTAATCTCATTCTATTGTAGCGTGAGTAAGCTCGAGTTTATTTTTGTGATGCTTTCGTAGGGTCATACTAGATGGTACTGTACAGTTTATTATAAAGCGTGTATAATAAGATTACTTGTTTACACAGGTAGACAAGTCTAGTCAGAATAGGCAAAGATTTTTTTGCAACTTCTGTACATGTATTTCTGTTATTATTTGCAATTTTAAAATAAGCTGTCTGGGGATAAAATCAAAAACATACGTTTGAAATATTCATTCTCTTACAAAGGTGTCAGTTTTAATAACATACATAATATTTCGCTAATTTAAACTTAACTGACAGCAACTAAACCCGTCTGCAATGTTTTCAGTGTAAAGGGATTTTCAACTATAACTTCACCAAAGATTGTAATCTTGTAGACTTTTTCGGCGTCGTGATACAGAATTGTTATGTTGTCAAAAATCAAGCGTTGGAAAATATTTAAAAAATAATATCTTTAACAGCGTCATGAAAGAACGCTTTATGAAAGTTGAAATATAACGTCGCTTAAAATTTTGACGATAAACATTGACAACAATCCTCTGGATTTTCTACTCAAAATAATAATATACTTAAACAGAAATGCTGAGAAAGTTACGTGTTTAATTTTTAACTGGAGCAATCACTTGTAGACATCACTTGTTTTGCTAACAGGTATAAATGTTTTGATGTTTTGTAATATCTATCGAAATATTATCTATTACAGTTAATGAACAATATTTGATTGAAACATTTGGTACTTTCTTATCCACTTAATTAGTTAATCCACAATATTATAACTTGTACCTAATCGAATGTGTTATACCTAATCGAATGGCAACTATAATATTCTAAGTCAGTTATGTAGCAAGTTTTTTTTGTATGCGCTTTATTTTTTTAGACATTTGGTCTGATTTCGGCAGGTGCCACACGGCATACGTTTTAAATGACTTTAGTTTCTATCGTCAAAACGTTACACACCAATTGGTATGCCATTGTCAAAGTAAAAGATAAAATACAGATTTTTATTGGATAATGTGTATATAATCATTTTATTGGACTATGCTTATAATTAAATGCATGCTATTAAAAAATCCTAATTATTAACAAAATTTTACTTATGCTTCTCTATTTAGTGGATCGTTCAAATTCATCCACTATTAGAGTGCGCGCCAACCTGGAATCAGTGCGCGGGGGTTTTCAAACCGCAGCGCGGTTTTAACCAGCTTAGATGTAACTTTGATCGGAATAAGTAAATAATAATAAGTCTGTTAAACGAAAGGTTCCTTACTTCCCAATAATTATAATTTATGCTATGTTCAAAAATAGTCTTTACATACGTCCATGATACAAAATTTAGTTGAGGATAATTTGAAATACTACGTTAATAATTAATTGCGCATATGATAATTATGCATACGAAATTCAGTGAAGGTAGTTTGTCCCTGGAATAATTTGATTATATTAAGATGGATAGAATTGATGTGAATTAATACCACTCCAATTATTACGATTGCTTAATTAATTGAACATTGTTTTTTGCTTTTACCGATATTGAAATCAGACAGTGATACGTTTACGACACCGGATATCAAATCTAGGTCCCATAATTTAGAAGAAGAATGAACTCTGAGCACCTTGTCTATACGTACAAGCCGTAGGAATTTGTGTCATATTTTAAAATGCCAACAACTGATATTAAGAGAGACTGCTTTTAAAACTCAATTGTTCATTTTTTTTTACGTTTCAAAAACACATCCGTTATTAAATTTAAACATGAAACTAGGTCAAATGCGTTAATGTACAATCTGCAATTAGACTAAATGTGATTTAATTTCGGTTTCATGGAATGAAATATTACAACTACCGATTCATACTTTTTTTTTTTGAAAAATTTTGCTTGAGATGTAAAAAATATCAGGGGATAAATAGCTCATTGTTATACACTTTATTATCTCAGATGTCAAAGAACAGGTGCCAATGTTTCCACAAAACTGAGTTTTTAAATCCATAATGAAGCAAAAAAAAAAATGGTTGTTCCATCACAAAAAATGACAAAATTAAGTCGCTTAATAACGTTGGATGTCCACAGTGAAGTTAACCAAACTCCTGAAATATAAAAATCCGCTGTGATTTTTTTAATGAAATAATATGTTTTTTCTTAAATTTAGAATTCCGACTTAATGTGCTCGATGGAATTTCAATATCAAATTTAAATCGTTTGAATTTTATGCTCTTTGATGAATTTTGTCGCTAACGGCCCGGGTTTCTCCATTTGGCATATTGCATTTCAAGTGCACTAATGAACTAAGGACTTGAAAATATTATAAATGACATAAAAAAAATGCTATCAGAAACAATGTATTGCACTTGTAAAGTAGAAGTATGTTAACAACAATTGAATAAAATAACTGTTAAAATATATTATTATGTAGTATTTGTTTCATGTTTGCCTATAAGGTCTACGAGAAGATTATGAACGGAAATTTCCATATTTAAAAAAAAATCCAAAAATAGCTTATTATAGGCGTCGGGAAATTTATACGCATATTTTGGATCAACCTCATAATATTCGAATCAACGTTTTGTAGATTGTACGCTTAAGAAATTATCTGAATACACAAACATGTTGCAAAATAAATTGAATATATGTTCAATATATACAAGCGAAAGAATCATTACTTTATTTTTAGCAAAATCGTTCACAGATTACGGTGACATATCAAATATGCAAATGAAAGAGTCTCAGAAAATGATGGATATACTATTTGTATAAAGCTCATGAAAATAAAATAAATTGACTTAATGTAGTGGGCACCGAAGCTTTACAAAGTTTCTTTTCCCTTTATAGTTACATGTTTCATTGACTTAACACGATTGTGTTAATAATTTAGATAAGGCTTTCGGTATACGATGTAGTGTTTACTGAGAAATATCATTAACTTAAAACTACAAACTGACTAAGTCGTTATCTGTTCAACTCAAGACATAATTTTATAGTTAAAGCAAGGTAATATATTGTATTTACAACATAATATGGAAACACTTCTATCCAGGTTGCGTCTTCATATTAATATTCATATTAATTTAATTCTTGCATATGTAATAATAATAGAGAAATATTTTTTCTTTTGTTTAGAATTCCTAAGCAAGCTTGTCTAGAGTGACTAGCTGAACACTAGTGATGTCTTAGCCTTATATTTTCTATCCCAACTCTCATTGAACTAAGGAGAGGTTGAGTGACTAAATAACAAAACGTTTTCGTAAAAAACTATGCTTAGATACCTCCAATACGAGACCATATCCTCCACATTGGGAGAACCCATATTATAGTGGAGTTTACCCCAACAGATATTTTTCTCTGATAACCTTTCTGTTTCCGAAGGGAGAATAAATATAAGGATAGGAGTAGTGGTTAGCTAATCGAAACGCCCCATTTGAATCAAAAAAAATTGTGGGAATGTAAGAAATAATATAAATAAATGCCTTTGAAAAATCCTGAAACTGTTAATACTTCGAGCCAGCGAGTAACGCAACAGTGGCGAACGACGTTGACCACTCGACCACGGATCCGGCTACCTTACCAATGTCTAATTTTGTGTAAAAGATTTTTATTTTCTACTTTTATATCGATTCCAACAGCAATAAACCAAAACTTTTGTTTTATTTAAGAAATAAATTGAATGTTACTTAAAGCTCAACAAATATATATATATAGGGTATTTCAATAGGGACGCTCAAAATATGTTACTTTGTCCTGCTGAGTAGATTATTCATTGTTTAGTGGCCAAATTTGAGTCAACCAGTTTAATAAATAATCGGCCAACACCTACCTGTACGTCATCAAAATACAATATCTGGTGAAAACATTGCTGCTGTGTGTGAAAGTGTACAGGAAAACCCAAGAAAGCTTATTTCTCGTTGTTCACAAGAACTTGGCTTTTCTGCGACTTCAACTTGGCGAATTTTGAATCGGGCCTTATGTCCGCACCCGTATAAAATCCAACTAACCAAGGAACTTCAGGTAAACGACTGCAGACAACGCCTGATTGGGTTCTGGAGCAGTTGGAAGTTTACCCAAATTTGTCAAAAAAGTCAACTTTAGCGACATGGCCCATTTTATAATGAATAGATATTGGCAGACATTTGATGCTATATTCCATATTTAATGCCGTAAAATATACTTACAAATGAAATTAAAATTTAGTCGAAATCTCACAAACAACTTGTTTTATTTACATTTCAAAACTAAGCGTCCTTATAAAAAGACCCTATATATAGATAGCTGATTTTTCCCCTTTAAATTACTTTTATTTTATGGCAAAGTCATCGTTTTATATTTCTCTTCAGTTGCTACATTGCCAATAGAAATAAAATCAGCGAATTCTCGTTTCTTATTTAATTCAACTTCTTGAATGTAATGTTTAATGTATAATAGATGTTATATATAAACTTTTGCCTTAGTAAGACTTTATTTCATGACGAATTTCGCCAGAGGTGGACGTTGGTATGCCTGCCGATGTTAATCTTATTTTAATTATTTTAATTGCGTGCTCCGAATCTAGTTCGTAGAACATTTATACGAAATGCAGTCACAAGATTTCAAAAAAAAAAAAAACTGACTAAAACATTTTGTTATATTGTTTTTTACAGCTTGTTGAGTTACAACCACTCTCCCATTGTTCACTATAATTAATTTCAACTTGACACATTGTATTTAAACAACAAATCTACGCCATAATAATTCCGACACTGAGTGGGTGTTTAACTCCACGAGCATACGTCCTGCAAGATTATAACCTTAATTTAATTTCGTTCCAAATCGGGTTTCGGCAAATTAATAGCTAAGCATAAATTCTTGATAGTCAAATCAGGTTTTTTAGTGTTTTACTCTATGAAAAACATGGATAATATTCAGACGTTTTAGTTTCTAAAATATTCCTTGAGTTATTTGATTAATTATTAATTAATATTGATACAATATCCAGTCTCAATTGAATTCAATCGAAGGTTATTCGTCTACCAAAGCCTTTCTGTAACGATTTATTGGTATAATGATAGGTTAAGTATTCATTATCTATATAAACTGTCAACATACTTTTGACAATTATTTTTTACATGCATAAAAACTTTACTGATTACAAATAATTAATATGGGTAACTCTGAAGCAACATTTTATTGAGTTCTTTAATGATGTATCAGTGTAAGTGATTCAAACAATCTTAAACATAGATAACCGATTTAGCATCACGTCACGTCATTGCTATAGAAAGCCATGCTTTTTATTTAAATTCCACACAATTCCTATTAAACGGTTTTATTTACTATCGTGGTCGAGTGTCAACGTTGTTGGCTTGTAATATTTTTTTTCGTGCTTATTCGATCTTTGAAAACTTGCCGTAGCAAAATCGAAAAGTTTACCACTAGTGGTATCCAAGTCCTATCTCTTTTATCCCTACACATTTCAAAAAAGAGAGGTTGTTCAACTGAGTAAAAACAAAAAACATTTATATATAAAGATTAAAAAACCTATGTATCGGTTCTTAAAATTTTATCAAGTACATAAGACTTTATTCAGTATTCACTCGTCTTCTCAAATCAAGAGATGCTAGCCTTAGACATGTCATACAATCCATATGCTTCGGTTAGGCAGCGTGACTTGTCTAGTCGGAAGATATTCTTTGTATTTTTTCTCTCCTAATTTGACATGGAATTATTATTAAAGCTCAAATGTAGATTCATTAATTTTATTCACTTGATTGCGTGAAAATGTTATAATAAACAGTGATACTTTGTTTTAGAGAAGCAAATATCCCAACCACAGAGCACTGATCAATTTTAAATCCCTTTTAACGACATCACTACTAGGGAATCCAACTCGGATATTCGAATATTCGATATCCGGATATATTTGGCCCTTTTTAAACTATTCGATATTCGGATATTTGGGAAAATATCCGGATAGTATTAGTATTCGAGGAAAGTTATTATGAATATCCAAGGTACTATTATTTTTTCATTCGCCCAACTCGAGTGCTATAAATATCATACATAATCCTACTTTATTTTAACGAACCGACCAGGACTCTAGTCTAGGATCTAAAAAAAAACTTTTATTGCCGTAATTTTATTCATTATGCAGCTGCACATTTTAAATGTTGTAATACAATAGAACGGTATTGAAATGTGTTTTTATATGTTTTGTCTCTATCTAAGATTTTACAAAAGTGAGAAAAGATTTAGTCTTAAATTATTATAAAATACTAGCTGATCCGGCGAACTTCGTACCGCCTCAGAATCAATAGATGTGTTAACGTATTAGCTGAATTAAGTCATTCATTGACGCGCGACATGAAATGTCAAACATCACGCGCGTGATAGCGCCCTCTGTGATTTAACAACAAAAATAATAAATAATGACAGATGTCAGAAATATTAAAATACGTTCTGATAGGGACATCCTTCACTTAGCGGTATGAAATATACTTTACAACCTTCTCTCATATATAACAAATGTACATACAAAATTTCATAATAATCGGTCCAGCCGCTTCGAAGGAGTTCGGCGGCAAAAATTTGTGTCGAGATTTTTATATATATAGTATAAAATATATATAAGTGAACAAGGAAACGTTGATCGTGCGACATCTCTATTTGCGTGCGAGTTATACGACTATTAACTAAAAATTAAGAAATCGAGACCATTGTCGGCTTGCAAAAACAACTGGCAATTGTTTGTTTATTTAAAACTCATTTTTAAATCATAATCACGTATTCTAATACTATTGTGCAACATTTTAGCCATGTCGAACTATCCGGATAGTTTAAGTTTTACTATTCGATATCCGAATAGTTGATAATGACGAAAACCTGGAGTCCCTAATCACTACTTGTGTCTATGACAACGCGTTTGACATTGTAACTTAAATGTCTGTATAATACTTATTGCCAAACCCTTGCCAAAATCTAAAAATATCAAATGGAGATAATAATATGGAGCAAGCCCGACAACCTTTGTGGTATTATGTAAATACCTTTTAAGTAGTTGTATGTTGAAATACGGTCGTATTTGAATAAAATATCGTGACTTCAAAGTCTCTAATGTATACTTAATGAAAATAATAATATTATTGCAGATAAATGGTCTCCGTTTCGGAGCTACACGAATTCTAAAACGCTGCCGTATGTAAATAAATGGCCACAACCTATCGAATCATTAATGGGCAATATGATAAGATTCTACAGCGTGTAATAATTGTGTCAGTTCGATTTTAAAAATATCGACTGAGATTGATCGGAGCCATTTCCGTTGGCTTTTTTTTTTTTTAATTTGCGACACTGCTATTAAATAGAAACGGCCGGAAAATAATACCACAGGTAATTGTCTAAAGATTTCTTTTGAAAAGCTTATTTTTAATAAGTTGCACGATTAAAAAGAATAATTAATGTCTCTTATATATTATACATTATAAAACGGAAATGTGTACATGTTTGTATATACATTATTATTTTAAAAACCAATTTTTATTATGATGCAAACTATTTTAAAAATAAATGTTTCTTTATATACCATTTACTTCTACGATTAACTTAAGGAATCTAGGTACATGGAGATTTTCTTTACCTTGAAAGGCATGGATTCACTGCGATGATATGAAATCAATATTATTAGCTTAATTTTAAATCATCATCTTTTTATCGCAATAAAAAAATCTAAGCCGAAGGAAAAGATAATTGCTTATATCATCAGAGTTTCCCAAACTATGTTCCGTAGAGCACCCGTATTCTGCCGAACTTGAAAAGGTGTTCTGCGACAATTTAAAAAGGTTTTATGCACTGCAACATTTTTAAAGATCATCCTATTAAAATGGAAAGGCGAATTGTGATCAATCTTCACTGATTTTTATGCCATCAAGTATATAGGGACAGGCTGAGGACTACTTTCAATCTTTTCTCACTCCGCTTGCATGAAAGAGATGGGGTATATTATTTTGACCTGACCGGCTGACAAGTGTAGTCAGCTTAACGACAGTTGCCAAGATTGACAGAACGCTTAGCCACGTTTGTAAATATTAATCACAAATTTGATAAAAAATGGCTTGTAAATATTAGGAAATATATAGAAACTACCCAACCTAAAAATATTAGAAGTGTTCCGTTAAAATTTCCGGGTTTGCGAAGTCCATTGCAGAAAAAGTTTGGGAAACCTTGGATTATATGCATTTCATAAAATATTTTTATTTAACTCAGTTTACTGCAAAACTACACTGATATACTGACGACACGAAATTAACACTGAATTACAGATATGACTGATTGCATCATCGTAATAATATATGGAGTCATTCATTCACCCACTCGAATCTTAGAAGTTCCCCCCACTAAATATTAAACAATTTAAAAACATTAGTTACAACGAAATACTAGAATTAACGAGAGAATATGTATATGTTTACATCGGTCATCATATTTGACTTATAGTGGCTTACTTGAATATTTCCAAGTATCATTAATTAAAGAAATGGTATTTAAAGACATTTAAGGTTCCATCATTTTGGCAAGTAAATTATAATACATCTCATTTGCTATAATTGCAAAATTATAAGATAAAAAAGTATGAAAAACTAAACAAGTAGTGTCGTTTTCCCATCGATGTCATCTTCATAAAGATTCTTCCTCATAGGATAAACTTCCACTCCCTAATTCTATGCCTTTCAGAATTATAGAATATGAGGCACTCCTGCGGTCTTGCTTCTTCTATGAGGTAATTTTTTTCCATATAACTAACTAGTATTCGAACCCGGCTTCGCTCGGACCAGTTTGGGGTTATGTTCACCTCGGCGCGTAAATTCAGACGGGCCAAGTTGAAACAACTGGCAACTTAATGACCAACAATGCAAAAGGGAATTAAAGACCCACATACATATATACGCCGTTTCGGTTTTATATATAAGATATTTTGGTTCATATGAAACTACTCGAGTACTCGAGTATTTTGTAAAATGTACTACTCGATACTCGAGTAATTGGAGTCTCTACACACACATTGACAACGAAACAAATTTACCGTCGAAACTTTCGCGAGCGAAATCAATTCGTTTGTTTGAACTTGCAACAACAATGCAAAAGGGAATTACATACCCACATACACACATACGCCGTTTCGGTTTTATATATAAGATTAAGCTGCATTTAAGGAGCTTTATTAAAAGAAAAACTTTCAATGCACAAACAATATTTTGTATCCTTAGGTTCCCTGACTATGATTCAGCATATCGACGACGTTGAATTTTAATTAGCCAAACCTTCCATAAAGAAGCAGGAGTAATACATACATTAAATTCATGTGCTATATATTATAAAGTATTCTAGGCCATTTTCTAGCGTTTGCAATATTTAGGACTCTTATATAAAAAAAGAATAATCAGTTGACTCGTCATTAAGAAACATAGCTTATTAATAATTTTAAAGTTCATTTGGACCGGTCTTGAACTGAATTCGATATTAAAAATATAGACCTATTTATGGCAAACGTTTTATTGTCCGAGACCAAAGATTCAAGAGAGAAATTTACGATATAATGTTCTCCATTAAGCAAACGATATATTCGGTGATTTAGGCATGCCTTGGTAAACGTTTAACGATGATAATGCAATGAAAGCATTACTCGTAAATAAAAAATATAGATGAAGCAATTATGCAATTAGTTTGGAACAATGTTGTACGAGAAGAATGAATCACGTATGAAAGATTGACGAGAAAAGTGTAGGTTGGTTTTGACAAGTGTGGGGAGACGGGCTTCGCTGTCGAACAAAGTCATTAATAAAAAGATTATTTCGTAATCGGTTTGAAAACTTAACTGTTTCCTTGTCAATCTTAATAAATAATGGTTAATCTACAATGCCATACGGTATGAGATCTCAAATCGATTATCAATTGAAACGTAGGTTTAAGTCATTTTAATGGCAAGATTTTTGACAGGAAATCATAACGGATAGTAAAAATAAATTGCTGTTGCATTTAATAATTAAATTATAGATATTCAAAGTTAAGTTCTATTTAATCGGCACTTAGAATCGTTAAGGATAACAATATTTACATTTTTTTCTTCAATATTTCAGACTATTGATTGCAGAGTGGTAAAGGACAACTTAACGATATTTGCAAATTAAATGATTGAAATATAAATTGCCTTGTTTTGAAATATAGCAGCGTTTGATTTAAATATAAATACGCAATGTAATATTAAACTGTTGGTTTTGTCTTATACTTTATATAGAACCATAACTATTCAATTTAATGGACTCCTAATGTTTTTATGAAGCGGTATTTTTGTTAAAGTCGATTGGGATGCATATTACGATGATACAGGACACTACAATTAAACACAGTAAAAAAAAAATGATACATTAAGATGTTCTTCTTAAATGCATTTCTTTTTGGCTTTTACTTAATAAATGATAATTCATACTTAATTGATTTTTCATGCAATAGCTTGCATTGCTAAGAGGTCTTCAAAATTTTAATTATAGTCTATTTTTCTTGTATTTTGCTTAAATTTATTTGCTTAGTTGTAATACTAATTGTTTGTCATACCTTGTATTTCTTACTTAACTTTTGTATAGATATCACTGTTTCGTTGTATTTCTTATCAATTGACAATGCTCGCCATGAGCGAAACCGGACCTGATCCAATAAATTTTATGTGGAATAAGTCCTAAAATTGATTTATTATTCTTATTATAATGACATTCCACCAAGTATTGACAGTGAAAACCTTATAAAATTTATATCTTGTTTATTTTATTTTGGAGTCATCTCTATAAGAAAAAAAATGTATAGATGAATATAAAATAATGTAACCATGACGGAAAAATAAATATAAACAATGTCAAAAATGTGATCCTCAATGAAAGTTTGATACTTCTTAAAATAATCAAAAAGTTGAAGCTTGCCTAATAGCTCATATTAGCTCATTATTGATCAATCAGAATATAATCTGAAGCATCTTCAAAACAACTTGTCCACAATACAAAACTTTGTCTTGACTTTGTCGAGATAAGTTAATCATTCATCAGTTTCCTTTATTAAATTAAACTTGTATAACTCATTCTGTCATCACACGCCGTCATCGCAGTCATTATCATCCTTCGCTGACTTAATTCCCACAACTCCTCGTCCGAAGGCGTGTCAAAACTAAAACCTCTGCCAAGTTTGACACGCTGACAGGTTGTATCTCCCGCATTGTTTGATCATAAATTCGATTTTGGGATCGCGAAGTTTATTTATCCTTTGTAACCTTTTACGCGTAACCTACCCACCTACCACCTCACAGCGAGGCCTATTGTGTCAATCACTACAGAGTCCGATGCAGATTAAAAGGTTTCAACGTTAAAAAGTAAGGGCATATTAACAACAACGTTAGTTTTATATGTGGTGTTGTGATGTTTGTGGGATTATTATACGCTTTCGCAAATGTTTTTATTTACTGTGACATCGTTCAAACATTTGAAAAATTACTCATATTAATGAAATACAAAGCTGCGTTTCTTGAATATACAAACAAATTAGTACATTGAGTGTATCAGATAACGTTGAAAAACTTCATTTAAAAAGTGACGTTTAATTCATTCTCGACATTTTACACGATTACTCGTATCAGCATTAAAATTCGGTGTAAACTTAATGCATGTATTGATAAATTATTTTTGTTCAGCATACATAAAAAATAAACCTAGGATATTGTGAAAAATTTCATCGAAGTACGACAAAAAGACCCAGATAGAAATCCTTTCATATACAGTACTAGCATTGGAACCCGGCTTCGCTCGGACCAGTTTGGGGTTATGTTCAGCTCGGCGCGTAAATTCAGACGGGCCAAGTTGAAACAACTTTTTTCAAAATTCAAAAGTCTAGGTCAATTAAAATGGAATTAAAATGAACATTTCAGACTGGCATTGACATTTCACAGCCCCTTTCATATATTGACAGCCCCATTCTCGCCCATTAAAATGTCCAAATTCAAGGAAAAAATCTAATTTGCTGTCAAAGAAATGTCAAATAATACCTTCACGTAAATAAAAAGATTATTATATTAATAAAAGCCGGGAAAAGTTCAGTAGAAGACTAATTTATTACATTTTGACTAAATGTCTTCGCCGATAAAAAAATCAAACATATTTTCTTTTATATTCGTTTTTATGGCAACTTAATGACCAACAATGCAAAAGGGAATTACAGACCCACAGACATACATACGCCGTTTCGGTTTTATATATGTACTACTCGATACTCGAGTAATTGGAGTCTCTACACACACATTGATAACGAAACAAATTTACCGTCGAAACTTTCGCGAGCGAAATCAATTCGTTTGTTTGAAATTGCAACAACAATGCAAAAGGGAATTACAGACATACATCCCCCGTTTCGGTTTTATATATAAGATTTATATAATACTCACATGCATAACTTATTTTGAGTCTTAAGAAATGATGAATTAGGAGTGACAGTCGCTCGACTTTTAAGCAATTCCTCGACTCCTTAGTTTTTACAGTCTTTTACCGGATGTGTCGTGTTTCGAATATTTATTTTATACATTACCGTTTATCCAAAATCTTTTCCTCCCTACTTAAGTTAGAAAAAAGAACGCAGCGCATTTGTCTTGTGCCATATAAGAAATATTATATTTACTCCGTTCTTCTCTGTATAAACACTATGAAAAAAAGTACTATTGATTCCCCAACAGTCTATTCGTAGTTGAATACATAAAAATACCTTCAGAGCGTATTAGAAAAAGACTGAATGGTTTCAGTGTTCACCGTTTGAGAGTATTTGTATGACAGATAGACGCGAGTATTTTCTAGTCAATAGTTAAAATAAGAGATACGGTTTTATTTTTTTACGAATCGTTCTAAAAAAATAAATACAATTTAGCACGATGACTTACTTTTTCAGATACCGATAAAGTGTTTAACAGGTCGGTGTTTCTAAATATCGCTGTATATCGTTGTTGTTAGCATCGAAGAATTTAATCCGAATGTAGCGTTTGGTATGGCTGTCTCCCAAAGTCGCATCTGACGTTCGATATATTAACTACGTGAAAATAAAGCGACGTCCTGATGTGAATACTTAACTTGAGCAAATGTTTATTCTAACCAGACGTAGGGGACTTGTCTTATTCAGCATTTGAACGTGGCTTTTTCGTGACATACATATATATATATATATTGTGGACCCAAGCAAACCGAAGCCATTAAAAATACTGTATTTATATATGATTTAAAAAAAATATTGACAATTCCCAAAAGTAAAATGTGAATGAAAAAAAGTATGGCAAAGAAAATCGTACTTAAAAGCTCGTCTGCTGTGCGGATAAGCAGAGCTTTACTTTGTTTTTACGTAATATATGTACATTAATGTATTTTATAATTTAATTGTATTCTCATCTCGAAAATGAGACAAATATTGAATTGTAACGTAGGAATCGCAGTAAATTTGTTTTGTTACTTTAATTCAGTTGAATAGAATAATTTGAAAATATATTATATTATAAATCCTTTGTTATATGAGTACTGTAGTTAATAAGGTGATATTGGTAATATTGGAAAATTTTATAACTAATTATTTCGACTGAGGGGGCTTGATGGAATTTCAATATAAAATTTGAATTTTTTGAATTTTGTACTTTTCCATGAGTTTTGTCGCTAACGACCCGGGTTTCGCCTTTCGGCATCTTCAGGCATTCCAAGTGCACGGATGTACTTGAACTGACCGTTCAGTTCTGACTGTCAGTTCAAGTACATCCGTGCACTTGGAATGCCTGAATATGCCGAAAGGCGAAACCCGGGTCGTTAGCGACAAAACTCATGGAAAAGTACAAAATTCAAAAAATTCAAATTTGAAAATTTTATTTAAAAAAGTAGAAATGACGCATTGTTGATGTCATTTTGCTGAAACCAGTACTCGAGATATATTTAAATGTGAGTATACAATTAATACATTCCACTGAAAGATATTATTAATATTCAAAAGCTTCATTTTTCCTTTTCATCAGTCTTATATCGTTTATCGACCAGATTTTAGGTTCAAATTATATTTCTTATGTTTTAAAACGACCAATTATTAACTGTGGCTTACCAAGATGAGTATTTCTTTTATATATTTTAGTAACAAAAAAAAATACTGAATTTAATTTATTATATTACATGTATTGATTAACATTGGTAAAATGTCCTTGTTATCACACAGATCAATACGAAACTTTGGTGAATTCAAATTATATGAATAAAACCTTTGAAATTTGTTTTTATTACATGAACATAATTTCATAAATTCTTGTAAATAATAGTCTAAGTAAATCATATCTTTCTTTATTTATTGTAAATGTAATGTAAAACGTATCACATACCTACTGAATTAATCTGTTTGATGTTGACTTCGAAATGGTGGATTTATAAAATTGCCGTATCTTGTTTTTCTTAAATTAAAATAGCTTTTTTACGCTTTTTGTTGTTTGATGCTTTAGCGAACATCTTTAATGCCTTAAAACGGTTCGTAAATGGACTATATTATTCTTTTGAAATCTAAATAAGATATGTTAACGTATGTACAAACGGCGAAGAATTTAAGTAGAAATAAAAAAATTCTTATCGATTTTGATGAAGTATAGGGTGACTGCATTTATCTGTTATTAATTTCGTTGAGCTTAAAACTTAGAAGAAAAAGAATAACGAAAAACAAACAAACATTTTCTTGTTATTAATTGAGCCATACCATATTAAGCCGTTACACAAAAAATACTGTGAAGTAAGCTTATTGTATTCATAAACGATTGTCCAATTTAACGTTAATGAATAACCCAAGCATTGTGTGAAAAATCGTTGTAATTAATTCACCACATTTAAGTGCACATCGTAATATGACCGCATGCGGAGTATGGACGTTAGCACTATATTATACGAATACCTTGTTCTAAATATCAGACAAAGGAAATCAATAAACAACTTTACAAGGCCGTCATAGTAATTTATAACGCATGCAATTGTTGTGTTTTTTATTTTTTGGTTTGCCGTTGTGGAAGATATCGATCAAAGTTTTCGTTCTTATCTCGAGTAATGTCTGCACAAAAACCGGCCTCGCGAAAAAGCTCCGTTTTTTACGGGCCAGTGTTTTCAAAATTGCTTACCTAATGGATTTCGGAGGTTATGTGAAACGAAAACGGGGCCGAAGAGAGATATTGTCAGCTCAGAATGGTATTAATTTAACGTCAAACTTCCGTCAGGATTCTTTCTCCATTGTGATCGTAATTCGGAAGACTACTGATTGTAACATGTTGACAGATGTCATAAATTAAGGTCGCTGGGAAAACTTTTACTGGGTTACAAGATAAGTCTGACAAAATGATTTTGGTAACTGTTTGAGTCGGTGTTATTGACAGATGATTCTGCAAAGATTATCATGTTTATTTCGACAAAATCAATTGAATTAAAACCTCATTTTTACAATAAGTTCCATTATCGTACACTTTCGAATTAATCGTTTTTTTTCCCATGTTCGCTACCAATCTGCGGAATAAATAATCTAATGGAGATTATTTCAACACTAGTTTGATAAAGAACTGCTTGTAACGCAGTTGTTGTAGGGATAGAAAGGATAGGTCTAGGAGAGGACCAGTGGACCAGACTAATCGCTCTCGATTGTTCCTGTTTTAAGATTGGATGGGTTGAGTGTGATAGTGAATTTTAGATAACACACACAGTTTTTGCAAGCCTATTTCACCCTTTTAAAAATGAAATTAATACTTTTGCATATGAAATTCAGCCTTTTGTAAATGATTTTTTTTTTTTGAAAATGAAATTCAACCTTTTTAAAAATAAAGAAGCCGAATTAAGCAATATACACACCTACTATTTATTTAGTTTTTACATTAAAAAAAAGGATTTTTTTAAATTTTATCAAATGATCGGCTTCAAATGAAAGTAGTTTCTTTATTTCAATAACTCTATGACGTCTATATGTTTTTATTTATTTCAGATTCAAATTTTTTTCTGTCATTATTTGCATTTTTATATGGCTGGTATTAAATGCAAACACACTCATGCACTGTTTTTTATAGATGTGTTTAACAATCCATTTAATTTTTTATGCTTCGAAATATTAACTTTGCGAGTAGAGTTTGAAATGGAATGCATCCTTGAAGATTTAATATTGATATCATTATTTTAATTTATTAAAAATAGCATTTCCGACCATATAATAATAACTATAGAATAAGTACGTCTTATCGAGCTTTTGATTCAGCTTTCTTCTAAGCCGTTCTTATTATTCATTAATTGTTGCCTTGAATGAGTTAAAGTACGGCAACAAAATAAATGGTCAGAATTAAAATGATGTTTCGGTCAGAATAAAAATGGTTTCCTTGGTCAGAATACAATTCAATATAAGGTTATAAAAGAAATAGTAACGGTCTGAATAAAAATAATGATTGTCAGAATAAAATTATTAAACGGTCGGAATAAAATTATTTAGCGGTCTGAATAAAATTATAAAATGATCAGAATTTGTAACAATTTTGGTCTGAAATGGTAAATAAAAACAAAACGTCAGAATAAAATTCGGTAAAGGTTTGGGTTCATATATTTATAATCTCATAATTGCGTGTGTTCTCACCAGAGCACACAGCCATTCCCCTTGGATAGAACTGTATCCATATCCGTGGTTCCATGAACAATAACGGGCATCCCTTCCCATACTAATTTATATATTGCGCAATATGCACATTATTTCTGATTTTTGCATTTTTGAGAGCCGATTTGTTGAAATTAAAATTCGAATTCTCGGTGACTTTCATCATCAAAATTCTCCTCATTTTGATATTTAATTTTTAATATTTAGAGAAAATATAGATTTTGACAGCTGTCAAATTAACGTAAATACTAGTGATTTATTCAATGGCCGCGGCGCTAGTAGTATATACCGCCCATTGGACCATTTGTCGTATGACATCACTTTGCACCAATAGAAACGCTATTCGATCTCCAAAAAAAATTCTGACAGATGTCAAAATAAATATGTCCAAATACTATTAAATATTACCAATTTCGATTAAATTCTGCCCAATGATATTTAAATTCTGATCAATTTGTTTAAATACTGACCATTCATAATTTATTCTGCCCTCTGTATTCTAACCAATACATTATGACCATTTAATATAAATTCAGACCACTGTAATAAAGATTCTGACCATCTTATTATAAATTCAGACCACAACTGTATTACTATTATGACCGTTAAAATACGAGCCTTAAAGTACTCGTTCCAAACTAGATATTTTAAGTTTGTCATTGGACCGAAGAAATATGGCGGAAAACAAATATTCGTAGAGATTCGATTGTTTCATATAAATTCGAACATTTGTTTGTTTTTGTTTTAGTATCTGTTTGCTTTGACAGCTTCCTTTGTTTGTCTAACTTATCATTAACACTTTCCTTACAAAGCGATTTATGCATTTATAAATATTCAAATTTATCCACTAAATTTTCATCATTGTCGTCACTTTTCATAACGAAACCACTTACATTTATTTTTTATTTTTATATTCGTGAATATAAGCTTTCTTTTTATATTTACCCATATTGAGGCCATCACCCAATTTTTTTTTTATTCGTATTGGGAATAGTTTAAACTCAACACGAGTGTTTCTGCATTAAAAACTCGGATACACTGACACAAATAAATGAACGCTCCCTCCTCGAATATATTGACATAGTTGACGGATCTAAACATACTTAATTGCTTCCTCGGATTTCAGAAGAATTTTTAATTTCCCCAATAAGAAGCACTGCACTAAGCCGTGTGAAAATGAAGCACTCTTTTATTTTGCTGGCCATCTATCTATCAAAAGCTTGAAGATTCTTCCTACATTTTAATGACTGATAAAATTAAAATAACCTAATTGTCAATGGTCTAGAACAGTGGTTCTCACGTGAAAATGTCTGGTGGCCGCACCAAATTTTTGTCCGAGTCTGTTGTGCTTGAGTTTTGTCAAATGGGCCTAAACATGTTCGACGATTTACTATTGGTATTAATTGCATTCGAAATGCTTCATTTTCAGAGTATTTGTTGACAAATTATCTTGTAAAACCACTTTTTTTAAATTATCAATATTTACTATGAAGCTGCTGGTGGCCGCACATGAGAACCACTGGTCTAGAAAAACCAATGTTTAAACGGAAAAGACTTAAATGTTGTCAAAAGGGTCATCATCATCAATAATAAAACGACTTCTACTACATTTATTTAAGAAGAAAACTATCTAGTAAAACCTGTTTTTTTATCCTTTTTCTTATTCTCATCGATGCGTATTAAGTGAAAACTCCTCGCCTGATTTTTTCCGAGTCATCATCTCTAATTTTCCCGTATACAATTTGCCTCATTTATTAGTTAACTTCTTTCTTGGCCTTAATCTGCTTTAGTCATTATACAGTGCACATTTTTGTATTAGTTTTGTTCATTTGGTTTTTTTATCGCATAGTTTTTCAAAGTGTCTCAACTGGTTCCGTCTTTTTATAATATTTTACGCCTTTGGTGTTTTGTTTATATTCAATATCTGCTAATTCATTTATAAACAGTAATATATTCAGTAAAATTGATATTCTCTTGAAACACTGTGTTGGATTATTTAATATTCGGCACATTTTTTTTCGTTACTAAAAGACAAAGTGTCTTAAGCAATTGACGGAATCGACATTTTAATTATTCATGGAGCTTTCATTTCGCTCTCGCTTAAACATTCCAAACCAGACTTGGGCAAAATCTAACGTATTAACTGTAAGATTGGGTTACCGAACGCTATTTGAGAGCCTTGTTATTTTGCATATCTTTTATAATCTACAATATAAATGGTAGATTAAGATTTAACATTTCGATATCTACTTTGTTGTTGTTTCTGTTCATGATAGTTTTTGTTAAATTCGCATACGGTGTTTTGATACATTCACTTCAAACGACATGTTTTAATATTAATGTTTATAACAAAATAAAACCGTATTCCAACAAAAAAACGAAAAATTTAGAAATGCTGTGCACTAGATTTTTATAGCTATATTAAAAAAAATAGTACATAATTAATACAAACATTGAATAATAAAAATAGTAAAACATTTTTATTACTTTTTCCACATAAAATTTATTGGATCAGACCGGTTTTCCTCATGGCGAGCATTGTCAACTGATAAGTCCGTTGACAATGCTCGCCATCAGTTAACAATGCTTGCCGTGAGCGAAACCGGTCCTGATCCAATAAATTTTATGTGAAAAAAGTACTAAAAATGTTTTATTATTTTTATTATAATGCCATTCCACCAAGTATTGACAGTGAAGACCTTAAAAGTAAACATTGAATAGTTGATATACAAATTCACATAAGACGTGATAATATACCAGGGCAATCAAGAAATCCTTAAACTGATTCACCATCGAGTAAATTTTCTAAACATTATTGTTTGAGAAATCATTATAGCTTTTCAAATAACTTTAAATGCTATCGGTTTGTTTAACCTTTCCTTAGCGGTTTCAAAAAAACACTTCCACCACACACCGATCCAGTGATGCGGAGTCAATACGCTTCATGCAAAGATGGTATTTTTATGGCATGTATCATAAATATGCAATAAGTCGCTATGGCACCATCTTTGCATAAAGCGCTGTGACTACACATCACCGGATCTTATGTTTTTTGGACCGTAAACAAAGGTTAAACACGTATTTAAAAAATATGACAAAGATGTACCTAATTGCTTTTAAAATAAAACGACAATTTTAAATGCTTTTCAGCAAAAATAAACCGTTCAGTTAAATAATGTTGAACTGTAAGTATTTATCTGAGCTTGGATTAATTTGTTGAATTGTCTGATTTTTCGCTGCAGATATGGTGTTTTATGTTATTTCATAACATAACCAATCTGTCTCGTGCAAACTGTAGCAAACAAATAATAGGCCCCGCGGGGTTACAAGGGTTAATCTTTCCCTTACTGGGATTAACTATACTCGCGTGGATATTCCCAACCCGGGGCACGAGGTCCCAACATGAATATATATGCTGTACTGTTGAAAAAATTCGGATTTTTAATTCCCTTAGCACAACATTCTATTGAAAATTGTAATCTGAATTTTCTCAGCTCCATAAAGTTATTGAATCGTTTCGTTTTAAGTAAACGGTGAACCTATAAAATACTGAGAATATTAGAAATTAGTGGTGGTGATGACTAGAATGTAAGGAGTGCATAAAATATATATGAATGCAAACAAATCATCCTTCGATTCTCGGGTTTTGAAAACATATCGATTGCAGAGATATTGGCGATACCGCATAAATAACAAGAACAGTCACTGTTAAATACTATACACTTTTAAATGAATGTGTTTGATGAAGGCCCTGATAGAAATCTATCGATTATAAACTCGAGGTGATTTAATTCACATAATTTAATCATTCATGTAAAAACTGTTGATGAAAAACACTTAGAATATAATTATGATTCCACTGCATACATCATATCGATGGTAGTTTTAAAACGTAGTGAACCTTTCTAATTTTGCTTTCGTTTTATCAGTTGCGTTTATAAATATATTCATTCCAATTACATTTAATTTAATATGCATGAAAATACGTTAGGTAAATGCAAAATTTAAAAGAAACATTACACAATACAGTGAGGCAACTTAGCAATGGTGGTATTCACAAAGAGGTTTTTTTACTCTGATTAATGATATCGTGCCAGATCTGTTATAAATATAATATATTCCACACGAGTGGGAGTGAGTTCGAGTAGAAGTTCTAGATACAGCAGTGTACAAGCACTTGTTTTGAATACTTCCGTAAGGCCAAATCTGATCGACGGATTAGTTGCATTTAATTTGCATTTGACTCTAATCTAGCTGTTCTTATATTTGATCATGATAATTAAATACTTGCAAAGTCGTGAACTCAATACGTCATTAAACTAATTACTATTTTTTAAGTAAGCTTTCGGCCAAACATCAAAGAACTATTTTTTTCTTGCTCACACAACAGTCACTCATAGAAAGTGAAACACGTATAATTAAAAATCGTTTAATCACTGACTTAGTTAGCAAATAATTACTACGTTAGAAAGACAATAAAGTTGTCCAATAAATAGGCCAAAAATATGTAATTTTTCCCCCGTATTTTTGAAAGTTTTCTGTGAGTTGAAATATTCATTATTACCTGTCTCCTGAACACTAAGGGTTAAATGACTTAGACGATGTTAGAATTAAGCCGACGATATGTTCGTTGATTGTTCTTATAAAAAAAGATATAATTAATTACTTTCTTCGAAACTTTCATTAAAAAAATATTGTGACACTTCATTTATTCTAAATTATCATTTCACTATATAGATAAATTTTATCTCTCCGATCCAAAAATTTGTATTTTATCTTCATCATTTATAATAAAACCATCAGTCGAATAGGTACGAAATCATATATTTTATAATTGACTGTTATTTTTTGCATAATGCTAGGGTCCTTCAGATTGCAGGGTTTGTCTCCGAATATTATAGGAATATTAAAGACAAAATAAATATTCACTTTTTGGCGTGTCTTCAAAAAAGGTTCCGTATGACTTGACATAGTATTTTGTGTAAATATTGTAATATTTATTTAGTGAAACGTTTCTACATTAGAGTCTTGCTTCGGAAAAGTTTATGTATATTTCATATAGTTATTATAAATGAGGTAATAACTCTTTGTTAGTTACCCCACTTTGCAGGCAAAATTTGCTAACCCTACGAATATGTATTAATACAATTAATACTAATTACAAACGGAGAAGAACAGGGGTTAACAAGAGGTACAAAAAGTCTGCGAAGGTTGCCCCGGGGACGTATTTGATGAGATAACTAAGTTCGGTGAAAAAGCTCACTAAATAGCAAATAAATACGTATTAATTCGAATCCAATCTATGGTTCGTTAGTGAGAGGATTCTAATTTGTTAGTTTTATAAACTAAATGAAATTGATGCTGCTGTTATTATCGAATAACAAATGAGTGCGGAAATACACAAGAAGAAAATAAAAATTAAAGTTATATAGTTTTATATCCACTTATCTTATATACCCAAGGAGGTTCATGACTCTTTTCCGCATACAGAGACTTCAGCTGATAGAATATTTATTGACGTACTAATAAGTTAGAGTTCGCATATGGGATAGGGATATACAGACACAGTTTGTGCCCCTCAAGCAGACCCTAGAAATAAAAAAAATCAGGATAAAAAGAACTTGTTTCGCAGGCTCCTCATAATTTTCACTACAGTTTAAGTAAATATATGAATTGCCCTTTCCTAATGTGGAGATTATTTCAATATACTTATTCCAGTTATTCAGTTGCTCGATCTCTCTTATTCGAAACGATTAAAGATATAAACATTCAACTAGGACAGTACTAGAATTCCTGTTACTACCACATAGAGCAGTGATGCACAAATGCGGCCCGAAATGGATTTTTTTGCGGCACAAAATAACAAATACTTCATCAACAAATTTTTCATTAAATATGATAAAAAATAGTATTTGATATGTGAGCAAATTATGCAGTAGCAACGGTATATAAAAAAATCAACCCCTTCTCAGTATCCTTCAATGAGGCCGATTCATCATTGCAACTAGAGTTGATCGATTTGCAGAACAACGATCAATTGAGATCGAAATATCAGGAAGGCGATCTGCAGAGTTTTTACAAATATCTCCCCGAAGAGCAGTTTCCTACCCTACGTAAAAAGGCTGCGCTTTGTGCAAGTCTTTTTGGAAGCACCTACATTTGCGAGCAAGCATTTTCCATATTAAAACTAAATAAGTCACAACACAGAAACCGCATGAAGAATGATAATCTCAGTGCTGTACTGAGGATAGCAACCACAAACATTGAACCCGACATCAAAATGCTTGCTACCAGTATACAGTGTCAGAAATCTCTCTAAGTACCATCGTGCAAATCTGCACGTAATATGGAACGGAGAAGGATCGAAGTTGCTGATAAAATTATGTTATTATTAAATTAAAAATAAAATTTATATCTCATCTAGTATAATATATCAATATTTTTCTTATCTTTTACCATTTGCGGCCCTCGAAAAATTTTAAATGGATAAATTGGCCCTTCTCTCAAAAAGCTTGTGCTCCACTGACATAGAGTCATCGAACAGAAAGCAATTAGTTGGATAAGAAATCAATTTATGTAACAACCTATAAAGGAATCAGAGCTTTTTAAATCCGCAACTGAAGATGACAATCGACCTTAGACCTGTTTGTTTACATTTCCTTTATTATTCGAAAAATACTGAAAGCATGTAAAAAATATTTTCATTTAAAATAAATTGAATTGATTGTGCCCTGTCTGATCAAGCGTCTTGGATACATTAGTAGAAAATTCTTGAATACATTAGTTGAGTGCCTAGGAGAAACCGGTCATGTTTTTAAAATTACAAAAATGTTGACTATAGGCAATACACACAGGTTATATCATTTTGTGAAGATAACAAAATACTGTTAGCAGTGGTATGATGCATGTAAGTATCATATGAAGCTGTAGCGGACGGTGGAGGGCATAACATTGTCGGTCGCAGTGGTCTAGTGGCAAGAGTTTTTTCTAGCGATCAGGAGGCCCGGGTTCAATTCCCGGCAAAGTCAGATTTTTTTCAATTGAAAAAAAAGAGATCTTGGGCTGGGTGTATGTTTATGTATCGTTGATTTTGTGCACAACTGATTCATTATTTATCATCGAGTTAATCTCGTATGACTTTCACAATTAAGAATATTTGGCGCATTGGCGTAAGCTGTAATGACAAATATTTTTTTTTACATTAAAAAAATAAAAAAGCATTGTCTAACAAATCGAACACTATATCAAAAAAAATCGTTCATAATGCACACAAATATTCGAAGGCTCATTCATAAAGTGACGATTCATTATTAGTGACGCAATCAGTAAAATAACAAATTATTTGTTTCGAATTTTTCAAAAAAAGAGTTGTGTCCACCGAAAGCATATAAAATTGTCTTCAAAAAGGTGCACCAACTAAAATAGTGACATGTTTACGACAGTCACTTGTTTCACAATATATTTATCAACCAACTGCAACAGATTTACTGCACGATAATGACAGTGCCATAAACCATTTTTTTTAAATAAAATTTAATCATGCTGTATGATAATATTTGACCTTATAAACAATGTATTGGTTTATACTATACAAGTTTTTTTATGTAGTCGCCATTGTTTTTTACGTTTGGCGCCATTTAAAGCATTTTTTTTTTAAATAGAGAACAGACTGTAATGATAATAAATATATCGTATATCTTAGAACCTGATTTAACGCCCACGATTCGATAAAGGCTAGCTAGTTGACGATAGCTCAGTCGCCCCGGAAGAAGCCTTTGATGTTATTATTTATTTCGGTCGACTTTACCAAGTGGGTAGTAAAAACGCCTTCAATTTATGAATCTGTATCCACCGACAAAGACATATTTAATATTTTCTTGCTTGTTTTACTTACCCTCTCAAACCAGAAATGTAAAATAGTTGACTTAAAACATTTATCATTGAATGGGTACATCAAACATTTTAATTGAATTACATATTTTACTTTTCATTTCAAACGTTGAATTATATTTGATATACATTGGGACCTCGAGATACGAGTGCCCTAACATGTGATAAATTTGAGATACGAGCCTTCGAGCGAGCGAAGTTTAGCTTTGAAACACGAGCAACATTTGAGATACAAGGAACGGCCGGGTAACTGTGTGCGCTTTACGTAAGTGTGGAAGGGGTGCATATAAATGTATTGGTGGCAAATCCGTATATGAATATCTGTGTTGATATTGTATTCTAATTCGACTGTCAAGCGCTATGGACCTACTATAAAAAATATACTTCGCTCCATCTCTTTCGCACAACCGATAAATCCCATACGTAAGACATAGATGGCGCTCTACAACTGCTCCACAACGCCACATTTTGGGGGCTGGAACGGATGAATGTAATTTCAATAAATTTAAATGAGAAAAATTGCTTTGAGATACGAGCAAGGCTACGGAACGAATTAAACTTGTATCTCGAGGTACCACTGTACTTATTGTACTCTTAAAATTATATTACAATATGCATGTATAAAATAATATTCCAGTCGGGCCACGACCATGATATATTGACTTGTTAACTTGCATTTTGACTTTGATTTAAGTACTTGGTTGTAACGAATTTTCAAGTTTAATTTGAAATTAGTTGAAGCTTAAAGTTAAAATAAAATTTTTGTTGAAAGTGCCTTTTAAAAGTTATTTGTAGGTTAATCGTAAAATCAAAGCTAATATCAATACCAGAACAAAAAGTTTCAATGTTTTAGTCGATAGAAATATTAAGGAACCTTTTATTTTCATATTGGATGTTGACGTTTTCTGTTATATATTTTATCAGCATAAACATTATCGGAACTTTATATGTTTTTTCAAACATATATATATATATATACATATTTCGAATTGAAATTATATAATATGTATATCAATACTATTTCGTTACCACTATATCTAAATATTTATACATATTGACAAATTAATAGTTGGCATAATTAAGGATTTCGACTGAGGGTGCTTGATGGAATTTCAATATCAAATTTGAATTGTCTGAATTTCGTAATTTTCCATGAGTTTTGTCGCTAATGACCCGGGTTTCGCCTTTCAGCATCTTCAGGCATTTCAAGTGCACGGATGTACTTGAACTTCAAGATTTAATTATTTTTCTCCAATAACATTGCTAGTATGTAGAATATATGAAACCTATTCATTGTAAATTCTCAAAGCTCCATTGTTATCCATTTAAAAATTCTTGATACTCATTTCAGTATTTAAGTAGAGATTAGAAATAGGAACATAGATGTATATACTTTGTCGCTTTTAATATGAAATTCATTTATATGAATAGTTTAAATTATAAGTTTCGGCTGTTTCTAGAAAAATAATTTATTTACCCATAAATAAGCGTTGGAAGTTAGCATCCCTTTGTTAAAATTTACGGCATTTTCAGACACTCTAAGAAAATGTAAGATAAAAAAGTGCAAAAAATTTACGATTCGAAGTACATTTTTTTTATTTTTTCTTATTGTTGATATTTTATTGGGTACAATTTTGTCGAAATGCTCCATTGTGTAGGTATACTTTTTATCTTCTACATAAAAGTGAAAAAAAGCTCGCGCCTTGTTTCACTTTAAGTTTCTCGCTTGTAAAAATAATAATAAAAAAAGCTCTACGTAATCAGCTTTATCACAACAGCAAAAACTTCTTAATTCTCAATTTAAATGTATCCATTTACATGAAAGCAAGCTCTTTTTAAGAATTGGCAGTATTAAAACGGCCTCCAGTACCGAATTGACATTTGCAATAATGAAAGTACTGGTCGTTATAAACTTGGATCATTGACATTAGAGTTTTTAATGCATGGCAGTAAAAATAAATCAATGCGGAGAATTATATACATAGTGGAACCTTTAAATTCGCCACAAAAGCTTTCCTGAAAGCTTGGCGAATATAGAAACAATTTTCCCCATTAGAAATAACTACAATTAAATTAATTGGTTCACAACCACTAAAAGTGATTCAATTTTGTTTGCTTATTAAAACCTTAACCTCAAATAACGACAACAACGGAAAATACAAACGAATATGGAAAAAATGGGAGCAGGCGAATAATGAAGATCCTAAGTATAAGTCGATGCATTCAATATTTAAAAAATATCATACAGTAATGTTCAATAAAGTGTCTAATAATCAAATGTTATATATATTTTCTATCAGTGCCTTAAACTATTTTGGTAAAAATAATAGTTTATCCGTATGTGCCTAGCAAGTCAATATTACGAACCAATATTCAATGTATATATAATCAATATATGTACATATATTATGTAAACTTGGAAAACATAACTGATAGTCCATAAATATAGACTGAGTGAACAATGGATTTCGAGCATTCTTTTTGTAAATTAAATCGATGGTTATAAATATATAAAAAAAATGTTAATTTATTATTTATAATCAATGTTAAATTATTCAGCGCATTAGCAGAGAGATTTCATTCGAAGTGTGATTATTCTTACATACGATTTATGTTCATACCCAAATCATTATCTGATACATAATCCTTATGTCCTGTAAAAATAACATTGCAATTTAAATCATTGAGTAAGTAACTATGTCAATGTAACAGGACAGCTCACACAATAAAGATTACTTCCAAATGAAATGAAAACAAACACAGCTAAGTATTTTATAAAACTGTCAGTCGTCGCCATTTTTTTTAGATCTTATAAGTAAACAATTTAGACTACTTTATCATATAGCTTAAAAATTTCAAGCCTAAATCTTTTTATAAATTATTTTAACTATAAAGATAAACAAGACTCGA
Organism: Himalopsyche kuldschensis; assembly: GCA_028554975.1. NCBI lineage: Eukaryota > Metazoa > Arthropoda > Insecta > Trichoptera > Rhyacophilidae > Himalopsyche > Himalopsyche kuldschensis. The sequence continues at coordinate 4,329,994 of JAHFWI010000036.1, forward strand.
TTAGTCATCCGGCACTTTTATCTGTTGTTACATAATTATTTAAAAAAATATATTCATCCAAATGGGGTGGCTTAAATGTAAAAAAATAATAAAAACTTACTTGTAAGTATATCTTCAAAACTAATTATCTAAGCTAGTACACTCGATATGATAAGTATACATCAGATTTCCAAGCGTTGATTACGATAGAAAAGAGTATTAATATATGAAACAAAATCATTAATTTTGTATAAAAAAATTCTACAACCATTTTCAAAGTATTTTAATAAACTTGTAACACTAATTTGAAAACGCGGTATCATTTCAGTAAATTCAACTTCAAGTGGATGAAACTACACCAATAAAGATCAATTCCGTTCATCTCTGCATTTGTCCAAGTGAACGAGTGAACGCAAAATGAATATACAGTCAACTCTTCTATAGCATTGAGATATTGATTTTTTGAATGACTTATATTTATTAACAAAAGTAAAGGGACGTTCAAGCTCTTGATAAATTTTCTTCTAATGCACATATTTACGAAATATTTGCCTAAAGACCGCAGTACACGCTTTAAAAAACCGCTTTAAAGGAAAGGGTGCCGTAGGAGGGTTAACTGTATTACTTTATTTTGTTTTTAAAAAATGCGACTGCAAATGTATCGCGGTTGGTAGAAAAATCATCAGTAATATCATCCGCTTAGCAAAATCATTATCATATAATATACATTTTTCATGAATTGATAAATCAGACTCGTTACAATCGAACCAAACCTGAAAGCTTTGGCAACTATTCCACTTCAGTTGGATGATACTATTTGGTGACTTGATTTTCTTGAAATATATTTCTCTTATGAATCCACTCTTAGTTAAGTGAAAATGAAAAAAGAGCTTTCACATTTAAGCTTAATGGTTTCCTAGAAATGCTAGAAAGGCTAATAATACTAGTTTAAGAATTTTCAGATATTTGATACGTAAAATAAATAGAGAAAATATTTTATTAAGTATTTTTTTGAAGCTATTCTAAGATTGGATATTTTTTTTACATTAAAATAAATTTGGCTTATTCTGCCTTAAATATTTTTTTTTCGTTGTTTTGTTCATAGGATGCAAACGAATACATTGGAGACACTCAATTATTTGAATAAAACTAAAACTTTTGAAAAGTAAATCATTCCAAATCCTATTTCAGGAAGAGCTTTTTTTACTCTTCATTGTCTGAAAGGAATTTTGTGATTATAAAGACTGGCTTGGCTGTCAGAAAATATGTGTTGTGCTAAGTTTTACCAGTTGAATAGATATCAATATTTTAGTTCTATCAAGCTCAAATTGAATTGGTCAATGCTTTAGGGCTATGTCCTACATATTTTCGTGGGAAGGAGTTCGAATCCCTGAACGGCAAGTTTCGTACATCGATTAAATGATTCGTACCCTAAAAAAACATAGCTGTGTACTATCAAGACTGCAAAAGTTTTTAAAAAGTTTAAATCAGCCATTCTCTAAGATATAAATTGGTACAATGAAACATTTGAATAAGTTCCAAGTGATTTAAAATTGATGGGTTTGAAGGTTTAATAAATATCCTATTTCATTTTCTTGATAATTATAATCTATCTAACCCTTAATAATCCATTAACTTGTACACAATCTCGCCTATTTAATTGCTAATCTTAATTAATAAATCATTATCAAATACAAAATAATTACCGAGAAAACGTGATAAGATGATATTATGTGGTTATCAATTAATAATTATCTTTAGCCAAAAACAATTCCATGAAACTGGGAAAATGTTTCAACGTCTGGCAACCCTACCTATGTTTTACATGCCAGACGATATTAACTATAGATCTGCGAGCATACCAGTGCCAGCTGTTTTGTGAAAGTCTGTTATATTTTAAGTATTTTATAAAATTATAATCGTTTGTGGTTGAAGCCAAACCGCCTTATCATATATTTTATCAATCAATTACCGTTCTCTAGTTGGAGTGTATGGACAATAAATTTAAGAAGCTTACCTTACAAATACTTTGCTCCATATAAAAAAGAAAAAGAAAAATAGATCTTTAATTGATTCTTTATGACTACTAATTATTTGGTCAGTTTCTAATTCGATAAATGGTCAGTTATAAATACTTAAAACGGTCAGTTAAAAATAATAAATGGTCAGTTAAAAAAAAAATAGTTCATATCATACGCTAATTTTTTCATAGCAAATGTCATAAATTTGCCTCTTACGACCATATTTGATAAAATTCACAAGCTGTCAAACTAACCTAAGCTAATCGTTTTTAATAAATAAATAACCATTAAAATATATTACCGACTGCTTTATTTAATAACTGACCACATTCACACTGATACAATGACAACTGACCGTTTATAATATTAACTGACCATTTTGATTTTTAATTGACCATTTATTTATTTAACTGACCAAAACTTGAATTAGTTACTGACCCATTAAATACATGCCATTCTTTATTGTTCGTCTTTAAAATCAATAGTAAAAACATTACAGCTGGATAATGCTCGCCATGAGCGAAACTGGTCCTGATTCAATACATTTTATGTAGAATAAGTACTAAACATGTGTTATTGTTTTTATTGTAAAAACATCAACTAAAAATGTTGTTTCGTTTAAGAATTACCCATATATGTACATATTATTGCAACAACTTTTTCCGTCATATTTAGTAATACATCCAAAATTTGTACCTTTGTTGAATGATGTGTGTATAATTATCATGCAAAATAAATTTCCGCTTTGAGGAATTGAGTTGGGAAAATAATTTTCAGAAAATTGGTTGTTTTGTATTGTATTCAATATCTAGTATGCGGCTACGATTTTAGTAATATCAAATTTTATATGCTTTAATTTCATTGAATTATCTTTCATAAGCATCTGTTTCAACGTAGATTTGTATAATGTTGTTAGTGCTATTTCTAAATATGGTATCCTAACATTAGGTCTGTGTGGTTTAGTGGTAAGTTCTTTACGCTAATGATCAGATCTATTTGGATTCATGCGGGTTATATCAATATCAAATAATGTAGATTTTTCAAAATGAATTATCGGAAATGGGTGTTGGTGTGATCTCTTTTCGTTGAGTTGATGTCGAACAACTAAAGCTCTTCCCTGCTGAGCCGATTTACGAATATTCCGACAGCTAAGATTTCAAACATTAATTCATCAGTATCTCGGTTAAATACACCCAAAGAGATTATCAGATCAAATAATTCACACATATTTGAATAAAAAAAATCATGTCATAGGTTTACCACTTTTCACTCTATTTATTTTTGAATACCAATTTGCAACACACCAAAATCAGGCTTCTCAGCATATGAGACGCTAACAGTCAACGGATTAAATAACACTTTTGATAAAAACTTGGAAATACATCAGTTATTTAAAACCACTAAATTCTTGATTATAATATTTTTATTGTGATCCTCGGTATAAAAAGGTTTGGTAGCTCCAGCGTAGGCAATATCGATTGTATCGTAAAGTATTAATTACACCAACTTCCTCCCGATGCCCAAATGAAATACGATTATGTTAATTAAAAAACCATTTCAAACTAGAGGAGAAGTTTTTTTTATTACAATACTAATGCCTGTTTACTGAATTCAAGGTATGGCGTTAAAATCAAACCTGGTAGGTATACATCTATTCGATTTTAATAGGTTCTTTACAATTAATTTGAACTTGTGCTGTCAACCCAGGGCCCTTGGTAACTTTAAAATACCAAAAACTGTGCTCTCACAATGAACCGTATTAGACATTGAGTATTTCGACAAAGTCTTGAATGATCCTGAACGGCTGTGCTTTTGAGCACACAAAATACAACACAAGTGTAAATTTAAAGTAAGTGCTGACATTTAAAACGTTGAGTACTCGAAGTAAAAAGTATTTCGGTAAATACTGTTTATAAATTGACTGCGTATTAATAATTCATAAGTCACTCAAACTTACATTCCATTTAATCAAATCTTAATGAATAAAGAGATACGTAAAACAAGTGACAATCTTATAAATGTCCGTTTACATAAAAAAAAACATCACAGTGTGTTTCTTTCGATTGAAAATTCCGAATAAAAAATTCTGGATTAAGGATATTGATTAGTTGATTGAGTATGCATTTACTTGGTAGAACTCCATTATAATACGGTAAGAAAAATAACAATGTATTTTAGTTCTACATAAATTATTTTATATATTTGTTGATAGCTATTTTGGCTTACGCGTTCGTCAGAACTATTTCTGACGAAGCTTTCTGAACTAGTTCTGACGAAGGCATAAGCCGAAATAGCAAACACAAATATATAAAATAATTTATGTAGAACTAAAATACATTGTTATTTTTCTTACCGTATGATATTGATTAGAGTTAAGGGATTGCAAATCTGGTGAATATGGCAATACCAAACGATTAAATCAATAATATCTATCGAAGTTTCACAAAAAAAATACCTATACATGTTATTCATTCAGTTAAAAACTATAATATTTGTTTCATAGAATTGAAACATATCATGAAAACTCCTCTTTGATCAATGCTAGATCATTGGCTACGAGGGTAATTGAAACACATACAAAAACCACGCGCATTCCACGTCACTCGTAGCCAATGAACTAGAATCTATTATTCATGCTATAAACGTCGTGAAAATAACTCTCACTGCAAAAAAACACAAACATTTTACTTTCAAGGTTGTTCACTGTCAATACTTGGTGGAATGGCATTATAATAAAACATTTTTAGTAATTATTCCTTATTACATTTATTAAGACCAGAACCAGTCCTGATCGTTTTTAATCTTATGTAGAATAAGTACTAAAAATGTGATAATATTTTTACTAAACATTTTATTATTTTTATATTGAAAATATTAGAACTACCGGAATATGGTACCAGTATGTATTGCGATCCCTACTTTTATTATAACATTCATTCAATTCCGATATAAATTGTTTTTGTAGTGTGATACATAACCCGCTATCTGCCGAAGGTGAGTATATACGTGATCTGAATAATATAACAAAATTACCAGGCAGTCGTTAAAATTGCCTGATATTTTGGTAAGATTTGTATTGATGTGACGCGGACCCAAAGAATTGAAAAGATACTCCCATTTATATTGTGTGACTGCAGTAATCGATTATTTTGATTATGTTAAAAAAAATTACATACACGCATTCTAACAGATTTTAATTTGTATGAACAGTGTGGCTATGAAATACTGAACCCAGTCTTTAGAAAACACATCATTTTATACATCAATTGTCAATTGTTAATTTAAATGTACGGATAGACTTGAAATGAGACCTGAAAATGTTCATAAGGTTCCATTTATTGAAATTACCTCAAGCACTTCAGTCAAAATCACAAAAAAATCAGTTTGTTTATATTTTTACCCATACGAAATTGAAACGTTGTTTTGTAAATGGATTTGGCACAGGTTTTTTTGTTGATCTCTATCGTTTTAAAATAGATATTTTTCGAAGATACTATCGGTGGAGATCATGTAACCAATCTACTGCAAAAGTCCTCGACATACGATGTCCATTTCACCAAAAATTTACAACCTTGAACTGATGTGGTGCAAATAGGAAATTTAATGAAAAATATAATGAGTCAATGTTAAGATGGCAGAAATTGAGACATTTGATAACTGCACTATTTTATGAAGTGTGTGATTTTTTGCAACTTTGTAGTATCAGAGAAAGTGAAGACATACAACATCTTTTTCTTCTCCTAGAGCTTTGGACATGGAGGTTTTTCTAATCATTAGAAAGTCTCTTCAAAATAACGATGCACTGAAATGATATTACTAAAATGATTCTCAAAAAACGAGACACGTTATCATATCTGACCTCAGAGCATGTAGAATGACAGCACCATCCAGCTGTACATTAAAGGTGCTGGTTTTAATTATATAAATTTTGAATGAATCGATGAAGAGAAACACGCAAATAACTAAAGAACCAAATAAAATGGTAAATACCTACAATTTTTTTTACCATGTCCGCTCCCAATTTAGGTGCGTATGGACTCCTCACGGATTTTATCTCAACATATGCTTTTTTTTACGAGAACTTCTTGTTACTCAGTTGCTCAAATTCTATTTTTTGAAGATAGTAGGGATGGAAAGGATTTGAGGACTAGGACAGCACTAGTGATTAGCTTATCGCTGTCACTATGCGTCGCACTTTGGGATCGGAAATGTGAGAAAGGATTTAACAACACAAACACCCACGCTTCACTATCGACCGATAAAATCAGCACGTACCGGGAATCAAACCCGGGCGGTTTGACACATTAGCTAACGACGTTGACCACTGCACCACGGACCGGGCACTAAATCTACAATTACCACTTCAAATATGACCCAGTTAAGTTTCATTGTTTCAGGTTTATTCAGATGTTTTTTGTTACATAATACTGACCAAGATTGAGCACAAAAGAAAAATATTTTTACCATTTATTTTTTGACCGTTCTGTATTCTACTCTAGATTGATACTAAAGTACAGTCAGATGTATCATAGATTTTTTACTGCTATCACGATACAAAAAGTAATGTAGGCAATAGCTTATATGTCAATTAGCGCATAATATATTATATATACTGGGGAGCGTGTTTAGGTTTCAATGCGTTTTTTATGTCTTTTAAATTACAATGATAAGGAATAATAAAAACTCGTTTTTATATTTTTTAAATTATTCGAATCTGATGTAGGTATAACGGAATCGACCGTCGATTATTCTTGTTTAAAAACGAATTAAACGAAAGCGAGGACTGAGAAAATTTATTCAGAAGTTACATAAGGAATTTGATATTAGCTCAGATTTTTTTCCAACGTTTTATAAAGAATTAAATAAAAATGTCCCTCAAGAGGTTATTGCCCTTCTCGTTATTATAATATATGCATACTTAATACACATAAAATGCCAAAATTAAAAAAATAAATGATTCATTACTCTTTTATACGGAATTTTAATGCTAAATACTTAAGTTTGCTATTCGGTCGTTTTTTTCATAGAAAATATCACCGAAAGAAATTTTCAATGGATCGTATTGACTATTACTAGAAAAACAGAATCTAGATATTATTTTCTTGACGATACAGAAATATTGAGTCGATGGCTATTAAAATTCCAAAGAAGAACATATTATTTTTAAGCGGTATTTATTTATTGATTTCTGATTCTCTTGATTTCATTGATCAAATAAGGAGATGGTTTTATGAATGAAATATATTTAACTAGAATTGCTACCCGGCGTCGTTCGGATTAAGCAACCAATAATTATTTAATGTTATATCATTTGACATAATTATATCACAAAATCGAACATCCAAAAATAGAGTTAAAATAATTTCAAAAACTTTTTTAATTTGATGACAATTCATTAATGGAATTAAAATGTCCAAATTCAAGGAAAAAATCAAATTTGCTGTCAAAGAAATGTCAAATAATACCTTCACGTAAATAATAAACATTAATATATTAATAAATGCCGGGAAAAAGTTGGTAGAAGACTAATTTATTACATTTTGACTAAATGTCTTCACCGATAAAAATTCAAACATATTTTCTTTCATATTCGTTTTTATGGCAACTTAATGACCAACAATGCAAAGGGAATTACAGACCCACAGACATACATACGCCGTTTCGGTTTTATATATGTACTACTCGATACTCGAGTAATTGGAGTCTCTACACACATTATGATAACGAAACAAATTTACCGTCGTGTCTTTCTTGTGAGCGAAATCAATTCGTTTGTTTGAACTTGCAACAACAGTGCAAAAGGGAATTACAGACATACATCCCCTGTTTCGGTTTTATATATAAGATTAATTTGTTATAAATATTTTTTCGAGTAAATAAGTACGCTGGTGCAAAATCATGGTTAAGATAAGTAAGCCAGTAGTATTATGAAAATAGAAGCATTAATGCCTAATCGTACATTTTAGAATAAGTTTTCAATGTTACATATAATCGCTGTTGATTGTTGTTGACTTTAACGTAATATTGTTTATTTAGTTTGGCAAGGGTGGAATTTACACACGCGTTTTCCGTTGTGCTAATATCGTTTGATGGCTTTATTTCATCCGAATGAAATAATGGTAATCAATATGTATTGATTTAATTGATTCAGTACCGTAAGGCCACTGGTGGCTGCCGGGTACGTACGTCGCGAATACCGTCACAAATATTTCAAAATATATAAAAAAAATCTTTATGTAAGTATTCTTATGATCTTTTTCTTTCCTTACATTGTTTCTTAAAAACAAGGTCCTTCTATCAGTCAATCATGTTGAAAAGGGGATTTTTTAGAAGTCGGGTAGTAGATGTAACCAAGACGACCACTTTGCTTTAAAGCGGTTAAATAAACAAACAATGCAGTCATTTAACAGTGAGGTAACCCACTAGAGACTTCAATCCGAGTATCGAGTATTCGATACTCTAGTATACTCTTCCATTTTTCAAGTACTCGATACTCGAGTAATTTGAAAAATACTCGAGTAATACTCGTAATTTATAAATGAGAGTTTTTTCTATTGCGGGAATAAAAACAACAAAACTTTGAACCAAATTAAAATTCGAGACGTTTAATCCTCTATTATTTTGAAAACACATATTTTTTAAATATTCCTAGCGATCAGGTGAACCCGGGTTCAAGTCCCAGCAAGGTCAGATTTTTTCAATTGAAAAAGAGATATTGGACATGGGTGTATGTAAGTTTTCGTCGAGTTATTCTTGACTGATTCATTATTTATCATCGAGTTCATCTAGAATGAATTTCGCAATTAAAAATATTTGACTCATTGGCATTAGCTGTAATGCCAAATATTTAATTACCTTAAAAGAAAAGCCTATTACAAACTAATAATATATATTTTCGTACATCTGATACTACTCGAGTATACTCGAGTACTCGAGTATTTTGAAATTGTACTACTCGATACTCGAGTAGTTGAGATGTCGAGTAATTGGAGTCTCTATAACCCACGCTACAACCTATTCCCTTCTTCTGCCTCCAATCTTCAAAATTCTACCCTAAGATAACAGATTAAATAAAATAATTAACATAGCCCGAAGGTGATATCTTTGACAGGTTTTACCGTGCATTACTTACCTCTATAGCTATGCAACAAATATAAATACCTATTTATAATATTTGAGATGAAGTTGTTAAGAGTTTTTTTGTCGTTTTGGACTCATGGATTGCTGAAAAGTCTGAGTATAGTTGAATACATTTTTTTGAGGCTTAATTGGCAATCATACTTCGAAGTAAAATAATTTAGGTGACTTTGAATATTTTTTTATCCATTTATTTAGTAATACAAGATAAATACTATCATTAGCGTTGATATATATTATTCGAATCGTGGGCAGAGTAGTTTTTATACGAGGCGCTAAGTAATTGTCCAGTTAACCCGCCGGGCATGTTAATTATAACTGACAAATGATTTAATCAGTTTTTTTTAACCCATTAACTAACTGTCCCTGTATGTGAAATGCTGACTTTCAGTTTGAAACGTATTGTCAATCATTGTTTGATGCGAGATTGATGCCTGGTCCAGAGACGTGCGAAAGATGAATGGCGATGATTTTTTGTCTTCTTCTCTTGATTTCATCGTAATTATAGTGTACTGGCATGAATATTAGTGATGGTCTAATGATCAGAGATATAAAAACTTGAAAAAATAGCACTGTATTTTAGTTCTACAAAAATTATAAAATTAATAATAGCTATTTCGTTATTTCGCCCTCGTCAGAACTAACAGATATCCCTGTCGAGGGCGTTAGCCGAAATAGCTATTGGCTATATATTTTATTGGCTATATATATGGCAACGGCTTTGACTTGCGTGCCGGACTGCCCGGGCTCGGTTTCCGGTACGAGCGGATTTTTTTTCAGTCGATAAATCTGTTCAAAGGCATGGATGTTTGTGTTGTTGAAAATCCCTTCCCACCTTTCCGATCCCAAAAAGAGCGACACATAGTGACAGTGATTAGCTAATCACTAGTCCTGTCCTGAGTAACAAGCAGTTCTCGTAGAAAAACATATATTGAGATAAACTCCGTGAGGAGTCCATATGCTACAAGTTGGGAGCGGACATGGTTAAAAAATAAAAAAAATAAAAATATGTATTTTATAATTTTTGTAGAACTTAAATACATAGATATTTTTTCATCTTGTTGTAATGGGTTCTACCAAATAAATGTCAATTTAATCGAAAAATTAAAGATATACCCTGGTGAATTTGATAGGTTTTAGTCAAGATTAATATTAAATAAGTCTTCTTTTAATCTAACTGTCAAAATCTTGCACTTGCGTGTTAGTGATCTTTTTTTCCTCAAATAAATCTAAACTGACATGTTTCCCTTGTGATTTGATAGTCGAGGATTAAGAATGAAGGTGCTTGATGGAATTTCAATATCAAATCGTTTGAATGTTGTACTTCTTCTGAGTGATGTCGCTAACGACCCAGGGTTTTAGTTTCTGTATCTTCAGTCATTTCAAGTGCACGAATGAATTTGAGCTGACGAGTTGTAAATAGTTTATATAAAAGAGTCATTTTTACGCGTTAGTTCAAGTTATTTTGTCCACTTGAAATGCCTGAAAATGCTCAATGGCAAAATTCGGCTTGGTAAGGGACACAAATCAATCGATTTGATAGTGTCAAACCACCCGCTCATATATATATATAAAAACCTTCAAATATCTCATTGAAAGGAGTTCAAATTAAAGAAAAAAGTTTTCATAAAAATATTTGATAAAGCGTGATAAGCACAAAATTTAGACGGTATTAATACATGACTTTTATAAACTCTGACAAATGTCAAAATTACTATAATATAATTAAGGTTAACATTGTACGTCACTGGATCTCGAAACTCGTAAAATCACCTACAGTGTGATCGTAATATCTTTTTTTAATATCTAGAGAAGTTGTCATGTCAACTTTTTTTTGGTGTAAGTGCCTCCTTTAATATATTAAGGTATCACTGTGGATGTCTCTCCAGTTTAATATTTTACTTTTTTAATACAGTACTGTTACATCAGCGGTTTTGTGGAGACCTTGAAACTGGCTCAGCCACGTGGCGCGCATGCTTTCTGAATGCCTCAACCATGTCTGATATTCATTCTGACTGGTGGGGTTTCGGTGCCTTGAAACAGCGATTCCCAATCTATTAGACTTTACTGACCATTCAAATATGTTTTTTAAATGAACATAAAAAAAGTACATTTTTATTATAAAGCTGTAATAATTATAAAAATAAAGTGTGACATTTATTAATGTATTTTAAGATGTATAGGTTATTCGCCTCTGCGGTGTTTACTGTAACAATTCCGCGCGTTGCCAAAATATACTTGACGACCATTAGTTGGCAATCACTGCCTTAGTCATTACTAAGCAGCAATCATTTGTTCTATATTTCATTTTAATATAATCCACCGGGTCCGTGGTCAACGTCGTTGGCTTCCGTGACGGACCTAACGGGTTTGAGTCCCTGTACGAGTAGTGTTTTTCAGTCGATTGTGTGTCTTAGTTAAAATTTGCTACATTACATAATGTGGTATATTTTACGGTATTTCGTTTTACCATGCTAATAAATACGCAAACCCTGTGATAATCGATTTCTCAAATCTATTGAGGAGTTGCTAGACGGAAAAAAATTATTATGTGGTAAATCTGATTATGAGTAGGTATAACATATTGCGGTGAGAAAAATAACTATGTCTTTTAATTCTACAGACATTATTTTATATATTTGCTGATAGCTATTTCGGCTTACGCCCTCGCCAGAACTATGGAACTATAGTTCTGACGAGGGCGTAAGGGCGAGAGCCGAAATAGCTATCAACAAATATGCATAAAAAAAAATCTGTAGAATTAAAACACATTGTTATTTTTCTCACCGTATTATAATGGAGTTCTACCAACATATTTTTAAATAGTGATTTTCTGGGCTTGCGCTAAAGTAATAAGTGTTTTTTGATTTATGAATCATGAATAGAATACTCCGTGCTCAAGTGTACGAAAGCTCCCTTGCAGGGGGGTATGTTTCTTTACCCTCGTGGGATAAATGCATACCCTGCTTGTAAAATTTTCAACCACTTTGTCGCGTCTGTCAAAGTGCCTCTTTGATGGGACTCCCTATAAGAGGTTCGCAATCATAACTGATCATCGCCAGTCATCAAATGAAGATTTCGAGATGTAATTTTATCAACAACAAATACTTTGATGTTGAATGATATAGAAGAAGCAAAATTTTAATTAGATTTTTTTACTCGAAAACTGAAAACGAATCTATGTAAATAGAAAATTCACGTCGTTATAATTTTAACATTTGCTATTCAGGCAAAATTTTGTATTCATTTTTAATGTGCTCACTTTCAATACTTGGTAGAATGGCATTTTAAAAAAAATTACCAAAGATTTTTAGTACTTATTCCACATTAAATTTACTAGATCAGGACTCTTTTCGTTCTCATGGCGAGAATTATCAACTGAATTTATGAATTTTATATGATTGATATAAGAAATTTTTAATGAGATAGTAAATATAGGATTATTTCAAAACAGCAAATACTTAGATACTTACTTATGCAATAAATAGTCTTAAAAAATAAGAGACAAAGTTTAATTATACAAAAAAAGTAACCGATTTAATCAATAAATTTACTAGCTTCGATATTGTGTAATGAAAAAAATTGCCTTTATCCAGTAAGTAACCTTGGCATAACGAATGAATAAAGTAGCGATCAGCTTCGTGAATTGATTGTAGAAGACCGGGATGTTTTTTTTATTCTAAAAGAATGAAATCTACTTATTTATTGAACATAGTAAATTAGACTTTCTCAGATTTTGGATGTTCGATTTGTGTATTTATTTCATGGAAGGAATATATGTATAAAAATACATGACTTCCTGCTAGTATTTTATCACTTGTATAATGCATCAGTTGATTCCAGGTGTACGGAATTAATAATACATAGTGCGGTAATAGCAGCCCTGAGTTGAGTTGAATTTAACGCTTTGACTTCCCAATCGAACTGAAAAAATATCTCAAGTTAATGTAACTGTAGCTAAAATTCAGTTTTATTTTATTAAAATTATATCTGAAACATTTAGTCGAGACAATTGGATTTATGAACATTTAACTTATATATTATCTATTCCCCAACATGTTACGTCCATCTTGTTTAATAATTTCAAATAAACTTATGAGAGAAAACATCATTTTTCATGCGAGTTTAAAAAAAACAAGCAACTATAATCACACGACTTTCTTTTTTCACTGTATCAAAATAACACTTTTTCCAAAAACTTTTTGTATTGAAAAATGGTAAACGTGCACGTTTATCATAAAGTTGTGACACTTTATGGATGTATGTCTCTATGCAAAATTTTATTTAAATTGAAAACAGTGTAAATTTAATAATTGTTAAAATAATAAACAAACTCGGTTTTTATTTGATTGTTCGTAATAGAAGGTTCCATCTACCATTTTTATATACATCTTATCTTTTTTTAAACGGCTTTTATGTTTGGTAGTTATAAAAATAGGATCGGGTGAATGTGATAAATTATATTATATAATGGCTGTGTCATAACACATTAAATAAATATTAAACGTTAATGTGTTAGGCAGTTGTTTCAACAATACCAGCTGTACACAATGGAAAAAAAAAATGTCACAAAAATGGACGTTAAAGCACAATTAATTTGAATTATAGTATTTTTATGTCGGTAAAACATGTCTTGTAGTTGGCGTTGGGATCGACACCGCAGTGTTAGAACGGCGTCGGTAGTTTGGACGTCGCGGCGTCTTAAGTGCGGCGCTGGGACGCGTGATGCGAATAAAAGCCTGCATCGCTGCCTCTTTCAACTCTATAACGGTAGACTGAAAAGACACTCAGGTGTAACCTTAAAGCAGAGAGCTTCAACACTTGGCACACTATTCATACTTATGAAATATATCTTATCTTTTTTTTATGTGTTCAATTTTGCGTAATTGAGTTAGATTTATAAGAAACGTTTCAATTCACATAGTACTGGATTTATTTTGAAAAGAAACAGTGTATTTTTTTAAAACGCTGTGCAACCAGAACTATTGATTGTGCTATTTTTATAAATACACTATTTCTATACTATAAATTGCAAAACTAACTAAGAGAAAACATTATTTGATGAAGTTGAAGAAATAGAACGATTAAAACCTTAATCAAGCAATTGATTTATTAACCCTTGGGCATTATATCGCAGTCAAAAAGTCAGTTAGGTCAAATAAACCAAAAAGCGAATGATTTCCATTTATTTGATGGAAACGACTTACGCGTATTGTTTTTGGGCTATTATGACATCCTTCTTTTACCGTGTGAAACTACTGATTTTATCAGCTTATCACGCGAAATTTATATGACAAATCATAACCACTGCCATTCATAAAACATTCAATGTATCAATGCTTAGTATTCGTAACAGTTTATTGATCAAAGTTTACGCCAAAGTTGGCGAACGCCACCCTAACTTTATAACGCTCTACCGGGAATTTCGACTTCTATTTGGTTTGAAAACTATGTTTATAATCTGGATCATTGAAATGCTCTTAACCTAGCCAGACTGGGTGTTAGGTGTTTTAAAAAGAGATCAATCTTTTATAATGTTAAATTAAACTACTTCGATTATTCAGTGAAAATATACTGTTCGTTTTTTGTTTTTTGTAGACACGTTTATATTTTGTTTGTGACTGTCAAAAAACATTATCTGATAAGCCGATTTTCATTTCTACTGTGCCAATGCTTGCATTATTGACGTTGTGAACGTGTACTGGGTTAATAATTATTCTCGAAAATGTTACGTGTGAAATAATCATACGATTTTCTGAAATAAAGCTGCTAGCGCCAACACGAAAAAGAGCGGTTTTAAATAATGTTGTATGTGTATATTTAATCACCGCATCGAAAGATTATTGAATAAATTATAAGGCCCTTTGTGTTGTCACTTATTTGTGCGAAACATGTTTTTATCTCACCTATTCAAAATTTGGTTTTATTGGTATACATTTGCGTTCGTGTAAATGCCTTTTTTTTTACACAACCAGAACTATAGTTTGCCAATTTTAAATGAACAACTTAATCTTTCAAACTCACCATTGTAATACCCATTTAAATAATTATAAACTCAAATACTTGAAAACAATCGATTCAATAATAATACGTCGGAAAAAAACCCACGAATTATTTATCGACATTTCTAGGCTATATTATCTGGTAACTAGTTTTTCAATATTCCCTTTAAGACACCCGATAATTATAATTAAACACATAATTCATCGAAACATTCGCCACTTCGTATAGATTACGTTACTAAAAATTAAATTTAGTAATCTACTTTTATTTTGTGTATAAACGACAAAAACTGTTGACTGTCAGTTAAAGTAAATTTGTGCACTTGAAATGCCTATAGATGCTGAAAGGCTTCAATCGGGTCATTAGCGACAAAACTCATGGAAAGTACAACATTCAAACCATTCCAATTTATTCATAACTTTTCGATAAATTTATTCAAATCAGTTTAAACTATGCGTTATATTATAATATTTTATACATTAAGTGTTTCGATAGTTCGCTATAAAATAATCCATTTTACGCACACATAATTTGTGTATTTCAATAGAAGGCAATCAATAATAATAGTCTGTTTATATTTATTATATTTTAACCTTTAAAATACCTTCGTTATAAATATTTATATATTGTTTATAAATGGCAAACGTCTGGTCATATAATATGTATTTCATTTGGTATTACACATGATACACAATGTACGAAAATGATCCACTATTTTTAACAGAAAGGTTATGTCTGTGAAACAGGACCATAACAGTATTTCACAAGAGCTTTTTTAGAAAGCGTCTGGTTCTTTTGAGGTATTAATAAATAACCATTTCGTCTATTATTGAACACACCGCTGGATGTGGTCGGTTACTTTACAATTTTGGGATCAAGTTATGTCATTGGATATATCTATTCGAGGGTAAATTACTGAGAGATAAATCTAGCGGTTAATCTTATGATACTGTGGAATATTTAGAAAACGATTTATATTGAATTAAACTGCGTTTAAATATATTATAATAAAGGCAATAATATACATATTATTTGTATTTTTTCGTTACTGAATTATACGTGGATCCGTTATTTTTATTACATAACTAGCCAATACCCGGCAAACGTTGCAATGCCACTCAAAGAAAGAAAGTGTTTGTGTTTATTGAAGTGCTTTCGGATGCAAAATATTTTAGATAAAAAGTAGGTATCGATGGCATTTGCCGTTTGTCTATGGTGCGACACACGCGCCACCTACTGAAAGTTAATTGTTCTATGTATATAACCTTTGCGCAAGTGCAACAATAAATTGTCGTCAATCAAATTTAAAAACCTTGATTTTTATAAAAAAATCTTCCGCGCAAATGCAAGCAATGTTTCATTGCGATCGGATGAACGGTATGGCAGGGCATAGGGTGCGAACAAACAAACAAACAAATATTGATTTTTATATATTAGAAGACAACAGTTTACAGTAACAAGCGATGAAAAAAAAATCAAAAACATTTGATGATATATGATGAGCATGCTATTTTGCAATTGATGGCAAATTAGCAAATGCAAAAATTTGTGCACTCCGTTAAAATTGTTAATTGGTCTGGTATACTCCAATTTTCTACGACAATTATTGATCCATGTCACTGGAAAGATGTCCAAAACTTCATCCATTCAATGGAGTCACGGCCGACTGACGTTTTATAAAATATAATGTTTGTAGACCTTTTTCATTAATACACCAATATCAATATAACCGCCATATTATTTTACTATTTTTAAGTTTCAAGCACACTCATAACCTTTTGCGAATTGGCAAAATTTAGTATTTTTATAACATATGTAGTTATTTGACTTGGAAAGAAAACAATAAATGATCCAGGAGATTTGTTTTTATTGAAAATATTCAGCAGCTTTCTTTGCTTTATCGCGTGTTTAATATCACATGTAAACGTGCGTCTTATCTTTCAATATTTTTTAAATGAAGTTAAATATATTACGGAATAAATACATGGGAAATTATGATGAAATTTGTGATACCTATACATATCGAAGGGAGAAGTTCTTAAACCTCAATTTTGTCACTAAGTGACATTTACCTCTGCCACCTCCTGGCTTGTCGAAAATCGATGAACATTCATCTTAGACATCGACATACGCCATTATTCGTCCGGGCAACAGATCCGTATTACGAAAATATTTGACCACTTACTAATTAATGCAAGATCACGTGTTACGATATTTATACCAATCAATTACTGAACATTCATTCCGTATTGGCTTGGTAACTGATTTAAATATAAGCACATTTTCGCATAAGAAGGATATTTATTTTCGTTTAATCGAATTAAAAAATATACTAGTTTTGTTGTGAATTGCAAAGGCGGGAAACTTTTACATGTTTCACGGCTGCATTACTTTGTATTTAATTAAATAAGGCTGCATTCAAGTAACTTTAATGACGTATGTAAAATTATGTGCTTAAAAACTGTTTAGGGTGTTAAATGGTAATTCTCGGTGGGAAGACACTGTAATAACACATTTTTTGTTTTTACTTTCACAAATATTCTATATTGATATTTATTATTATAGCATTTCATAGTAATCAATTGATAATGCTTGTTATTTAATTAAAAACTTGTGTTTAATTTTTTGAAAACTGTTTTGTAATGGAACTAACAATTTTAAATCATTTGAAAAGTTAAATCTGAGTACATAAAGGCTCTGGAATATTGTACCATTTTGATTGTACGTCATAGGCCATCAAGATTATGAATCTTTATTTTATAAATTTTTAATTATCGTTTGTTAATTGATGAAGAATTCGTTAATTATAAGGTGTTGCTTTGTTGTTGTTATCTAATCATTGTAATCTCATAATTATGTCCATAGACTCAATATTCCGTACTCATCCCGAAAAGCATAGACAGGTGGTTGTTTATGAGAGAATTTTTAGTATTTGCATTTTCTTTGTAATTCAATTTCACAAAATACTTAAAGCAAGACTAAAATTAATACAAGCGTATGAGTATTTTCTGTTCATATTTGACTATCAATATTCGGCAAACATATTTTATATGGAATGTCTTTTGTATTTAATATTACAAAATGTTTTGAGTAAAAATTATGTAAAAATTAGAAAATTCATGTGTGATAATATAAATTTATGACATGGCACAAAGTAATATATAATACTATGATTGATAGGCATTTATTTAACTTTATACGTACCTGTCTTAATTCTACGCCAACATATAGTACTTGACTTTTAATATAATTGGCGGGTAAAGGGACGGGACTTTCCCTTCAAATAGCACCCTCGTTATTTTTTCAATTCCACTCTATTCAATATATCCCTGCGTATAACACATTCAGACCCGCACGGCTACTTCTTTCGGTTAAGAATATTAAGTCTAGCCCACTTAAATTTGACATATTACATTAATATGAGGTTACTTTCTTCTTCTTAGACTTTTTTGCTCCGTTATACTAACTTGAGTCTATTCTAACTTGCTGTCTGTATTTAATAGGTAATAAAATTGATAGAAATCAATGAAACTTGCGATGAAAAGAATATTGAATCTGGTTTTATTTTTACTTTTACTTTTATTTTACAGACGGCTTATCGATATATAGATTGATTCAATACTATTCATTGCATTATTTGATGTATATATTGAACGATATAAGTAATGTTCTATAGTAAACTATTTTTTATTTCATAGTCGTAGTTCTTCTTTTACTGATTTAGTTAGTATAAGTATTTTTTGTAATTTTATAGTGCTCTTTTTTTACTGTAGAATCAATTTTCTTTATAGCTCCAGTGTGGAGCATGTAGACTTCTGTAAAGGCATCTCAACATGCGTTGCTTAACGAAAACTGTTTGTCCCTAATTTCCGACTATTTTTTTTAAAGGTTAGTGATACACAAATCGTAATATTATATTATACATCGCAAATATTGAAGCTTATAAGAAAAATCTACAAACCGATGGATAACATGCGCTTTAACATTGCTATGTCGCCGACTAATTAGAATGCGCGTTGACCTCAAGGAAACATGGACACATTTACATTTTTCTATAAACTGGAAATATCACAATTAATTATGCCAGAATCAATCCAGATTCAAAAAACATTCATAGAATATTATTTGATATACCTTCATGTTCATTATACTGGAATTCACACTTGCATCAAGCGTGATTTTTAATTAATTAAAACATTTAACTCACTAATTTCATCACCTTGTAAATGATTATTGAACCCATCTTACAATTTACCTGTTACGTTTGTTCCATTGAAATTTCGACAATAACTCGTTTTTTTTCAGCAGATTCTCAACGTTACGACAAAGCAATATAATAGCAGAATTAAATCAACATTACTCGAGCTTAACCCAATATTTCCGAATCAAAATATTTAAACCACGCAAAAAAATTGGGTGAGAATTGCGTTAACAGAATTCGGATAAATTTAAGTAATCGTATAAAAGTGTTCAGTAATCGTTAAGCAATTTACTAGAAACCAAATAAATAGTCCATTGGGTTCTCTTTACTTTATTACTTAACTAGCTGCGCGCGTTGCTACGCCACTAACTAAAATAATTTTGAAGGGGAGACATTACACAAATATTCAATTCAATTTGCATGTATTCAATACTCGAGAAATTTGTAAAAATTCGATATCAATTTTTGGGGAGGAGGGGGGTTGTTTGTCGGGGTGGGGTTTGGGGGGCGTATGAGAGGTTAAGCCAAAAACCTTCGAAGAAGTGAACTCGAAAAATTCGTAAAGTTAAAAAAAAAAATTGGGGGTTGGATGTTGGGGGGTAGTTGGGGGGAGGAGTTGGTAAGCCAAAAACCATTGCGGGAGTGTACTCAATAAATTTGTAAAGTTTCACATCGATCGGTCGAGCGGTTTAGTAGTCCATAGCGGAAATACAGACAGACAAACATTCATTTGTATATATATAGAAGATTATTAAGCTGTAAAATAAACAATGTGTTATATTGTTTTGCCATTTCAACTGATTTGACTTTTATTGAAAATACCCTAATAATGACGGTTGAACACTTTTTCAGATAATACATGGATAGAAGTATTTTTATTTACCTCCATCACCATACATGTATATTCGTTCTAAATAGTAGAAGTTTTAGTAAACAAAACTTAACAATTTTCAAAAACAGAATACTTGACGAGGATCGAACAAGTTGAAGGGGAGATTTTGCGTTTCCTTCAATAATTATAGAATTCTCGTTAATAGCACGTGCATGTTTGAGTACCGTACAAGCCTATTATTCTACGAAGTCGAGGACACAAGGATCTGTGCTTTAAGAGACTTCGAATTTTAAGAGGATTATTATTAATAACTAACATCAAACCTGTATGCTGATTTATTGTTGAATAAGTATTCTCTTGTTCTCAGAAAATTGATGAAAGCTATTTGAAACTTAGGTTGGATTGCCAATCATAGCTTTTATGATTTTGTATGAGTCATGATAACGTATAACGTGGAATGGATGTGAATCTTGAAGATTGTTTTACTATTTTGAAGGGTTGTTTCAATCCGATTAAATTTAATTTAGAAAATTGTTTAAATTATAGCTATTTAAGCACATATGTAGATTGCCATATACCATTTTTTGTTAAACGAAGTTTTTTTACACTAAACAATACTATACACTTACTGAGAAGAGACAATATACTAGTAAGTTTATTTTTAATTTTATGACATTTAAGTACTGTCATGGCCGTAGCTTAAATAATCTTACAAAAATGTTGATAGTACATTTTTGTATCGTATATATATGTAAAAAAAATTGACTGATTCGTTAATTTTATCGGTCATAAAGTAGGGTATTCCCGGAAATACACATTTTTTTTTACAATTTAAATTGCTGACTGAAAATACCCCTTAGTAGATTAACTCTTAGAATGTTTACGTTTATCTCCAGAAATTGATTTTATTCACACTCAAATAAACGCCACCAAGTTTTGAGCAGTTGCTCCTAAGACACTATCAGCTATTAAAAAAAAAATTTAACGCAAAAAATTGAACGTATTGTAAAATAGTGTATGAATATATTTTGGAATTCAAAATTAACTCTATAAAGTTAAATGTCAATACCATTAAAAATGTGGATCATATAACGTGCTGCATACTATTTTCATATATCAATCTATTAACAAAAAAGGTATGCATACATATAACACTTTTTTTTAAATAAAATATGTTCGCTGAAAACCTGGAGCTTATCGCCTTCTAGTGGAGCTGATCTAAATAAAGCTTTTATAGAAAGCTATATAAGAAATTTCTAACCCTTTTTCAATCAGAAATCTTTTGATAGATTGAACAAAATATTTACTAAGCTGCACTTACTGGGACTCGAGCCCAAAAATATTTACAATAAGTAATCCTACACACAAAGTTTCTCATTGCTATAATAATAATATCCATAACCATTATGTTAATGCATCAAAGTTTTTAGCATCTTACCGAATTCGGTGTTTCTTTGAGATTCAATTAATGTTTTCACTAAAAACAGGGATAATTATTATTAACAAGATAACAATCTTACTAATTGTAAAAAGCTTTTACCTTTTAGCGTGTAAATGCGAAAATATATTCATTAGCCATTTATGAGAGTTTAGGTGACACATCTGCCCGGGCATATTGCAATTAAAACATAAGTACAGTTATATAAAGGTCAGGCGAGAGGTCTTCAAAAAGTATGCATCCCGAAATTATATAAAAGTTGTACAACCATAGGGTGTAGTTAGAATTAAGTGTCATTTTATTTCAACTACGCATTGTTTTATATTTATTATATGAGTCGCAAATACTTTATTTTTTAACATATTATTTTAATACTTTCTTTTGTAAATATATTTTGTAATACTTCCACGTACAATTTCAGTTGAAAATGCTTGCGATGAGCGAAAATGATCTTTATACAATCACTTGTGAAAATAATAATAGTATTGTGTTTTATTTATTACTAGCCGGTAGCCGGCAAGCGTTGCAATGCCACTCAAAGGAATAAAATGTTTGTGTGAAGTGTTTTCGGATGCATAATATATTAGACAAATAATTTCGATTTAATTTCACTAACATTGATCGGTATCGATGACATTTGCCGTTTGACGTTTACTGTTTGTCTTTTGCCAATTGTTTATGGTACGCTACACGCGCCACCTACTGAATGTAAATATCTTTGTCTTTAACCTTTGCGCAAATGCAACAATAATTAAGTTAATAAAGGATCACTTTTAAGGTGTTCACTGTCAATACTTGGTAGAATGGCATTATAATAATAATAATATAATATTTTTAGTTCTTATTCCACATAACTGAGAATTCCCCACATATTATTATGGATTACAGACATTAAGATTTATTTATTAAATGCCCTTATTTTGGTTTTTACTTTGTTTATTATTATTCATACATTGATTTTTGATGTAGTAGTTAAGAGATCTTTAACATTTCAATTATAGTCTATTTTTCTTGTATTTTATTTCAATTTATTTGCTTAGTTGTAATACCAATTGTTTGTCATACCTTATAATTCTTACTTAACCTTTGTATAAATATCACTGTTTCGTTTTATTGCGTTATATTATCTCGCCATGATCGAAATCGGTGCTGATCCAATGAATTTTATGTGGAATAAGTACTATTTTTTATTATTATTTTTTTTGAATTCAAATTAGTATCTTATCGATTCGTTTCAATTCAGAGAATGAAGAGTGGTTACCTGAAAGGTAAAATAAAAAAAAGTTTCGCACAGACTATATCATTTGAATGGCTAATAAGATTAAATAACTTTCTTACGAATAACAGCCAGATTAATAATTTTAATCCCCGCAGTTCTTGAGAATCGCCAAGTGGTGGTGCATTTGCAATTTACATCTTCGGAAGTGCAGCATTTGGTCTGAGATTTTAATAGCATGCACATTTTAATATTCTCGCAAGTGGAGCTGCCGAGGCGGGAGGGGGGGGGTAAATGCGGCTTAAGAGGGAAATTCACCCATTTAAAAATGTTCATAAATTATGGTTGAAGTTTAACGGCTGACTGATAAAAGTTTTTGCGCGAAAAAAAATCATTTTTACCGAATCTTAGATTTGAAGTCAAGATAGATATTATTAAATTACATCATTTCGGATATGAGAGATTCGTGGCTATTAAAACATGTTGTTTTCGTAAAATTATAGCACTTTTTTAACATGTTTTTTTTCTTCCTTTCGATGGACTTGACAGTAATTTTGTGGAAGTTCATTTTAAAATAAAAGTTTAGATAACTAAGATTATCCCACGTACACGTAAACCTTTTTTTCTGCGGAAGATGCGTTCCGCGGAAAATCGCACAAAAAAGATATGACTTAATATGGGTACATACCATGTACAAGGACACACGTGTCAAGGGATTTTGCACGCAGTAGGAGTTTGTTAAAAACGCACTGTTAATTAAGGTATTAAATATTTAGGTTGAAAAAGCCTTAATAATATATATTTATATTTTTAAGGCTTTTTCATTTCTTATATATTTTTTCTTCTTTATCTGATAAAATAAGCATAGGTTTTTATGCTAAATGTTCTGACTATTTTTTATATCGTATTAATTGCGAAGATTTATCAACTTAGAAATTATTCACAACCACAGAGCTTTTCCTTTAATTCTCATAAAACAAACCAAAAATAGTTCATACATGCGTTATTTCATGACTATGATGAACTGCGTATGAATTTTTATATTATTAACCCATTTGTTTTATTATTATGA
The DNA here is from genome assembly GCA_028554975.1 of Himalopsyche kuldschensis. NCBI lineage: Eukaryota > Metazoa > Arthropoda > Insecta > Trichoptera > Rhyacophilidae > Himalopsyche > Himalopsyche kuldschensis. The sequence continues at coordinate 4,353,893 of JAHFWI010000036.1, forward strand.
TAATTTTATTGATTCTTTGTATTTTTACTGTTTGAGATAATATTTTCATTTATATATTGCACCGTAAGTAGTAAGTATAATGTAACTGTCTATTTGTCGTTTTTCACAATTGCGGACAAACAAATAAGCAGATTTTTTTCATTTTATTTAGTGGCGGGACTCAATGTAAATAACGATTATGGCCAACTGCGATTAACGAAATGGTCAAACACGTCCGATATAAAAAAAAGCGAGGCGTGAAAAAGCTAGTGGCAAAATTTCGAATCACATATTTGGGGTGTAGATTCTGACAGATTGCGTAGATAGTGGCGCCCTCAGCGAGTGCCAATTTATAAAAGTCGTATAATAGACGTCAAAAGTGGACGGGAAAATTGCTTTTTTCACAGGCGAAATTTTTACAACGATAGAATTTTTGTTTTTTCTTCCACTACGCATTTTAGATAATTGCCTTTCAAAAACAAGATGACTCCGGAGGCGGCAGGGGATGGGCACACGAAGAGCGCAGGGGGGAAAGCGATTATTTTTACATTGGGCTTGAATCGGGACATGAATTAAATTCTAAGAAGAGTTTCCGCCATAATTGATACGGAGTAATAAAAATCTCAACTTTATTATAAAATTTGACTCCTATTGTACATATTTTGAATCATTATGAAGACTTTATAAATATATGAAGGTAAATTAGTAAACTTTTACTCGCGTAATAATATAACAAATAAACATAAATTATAAAAAAAAAATATTTTTATATATCTTGCAACATGGTCACTAAAGACTCCAATTACTCAACATCTCAACTACTCAAGTATCGAGTAGTAAAATTTTAAAATACTTGAGTAGTTTCAGATGTACCAAAATATATATTAATTATTCAAATTTGTGTACATAAATAGATGATAAATAAAAAATAAGCTAAGTTTATTGAATCAATACATTTATTTCAAGCTATGAAACATATATTCAAAAATAATGGAGAATTAAACGTCACAAATTTTAATTTGGTTCGAAGTTTTGTTTTTTTAATTCCGCAGTAGATAAAACTGTCTGTGTGTTACTGTGGAAGTCGGTTTAAAAGCTAACAATGAATTAAATAATGCTATCTAGTTTTTCTGTCCACTGTTTAAAAAAAATGGAAATAAGTCTTCATTTATAAATTACGAGTATTACGCGAGTATTTTTCAAATTACTCGAGTATCGAGTAATCGATACTCGAATTGGAGTCTCTAATGGTCACTCATCCACATTGAAACCAGTTTCCCTGAACACAGGCTATTGTTTTTTCCATGCTCTTTTGGGAATACTGAATCTTATGATACGTATTCGGAGCAGACAAGGTCGAAAAAATGTGAAATTGAAAATAACTCAATGCAGAAATAAATTGATAACTTTGATATGCCAGGTATTGTGTAACAAGTAGTGACACGTGTTTAACATTTTTATGTCTTTATATCATATAACATTTTCTTATATGATAAAAAAACCTTACTAGCAAACCGAAACCGATTGTATTGCCTTAAATTTAATGGTTAAGTGTGTAGTAATCAAACCTTATTAATTTCACTATATAAATATTTGGTTAAATAATACAAAAGAAAGACTTATAACTTTCAATATAAAGACCTTGGTAATATAATCTAAGCAGTAAATGTTTACTTTTCTCACTAATTGAATATGTAAATTATTTACCATACAAAATAATTATACTATTAAGATTAAAGTGCTCATTTTAAAACATAAATTTTCTTAAGATATATTTATTTATTATATAAATTTTCCCTATCCAGCAATTATTTATTTAAAATTCGCGAATGGCTCATATTTCATATTGTACAAAAATAAATCTAGTAATTCGATCGCGCTCAAAAGCGTAGCTTCGAACATATTTCCGAGCTTTGATTTAAGCAAAAGTTCATTTTTTTAATAAACTTAAATGTTTTGTAATACGTTTTTCATTTGATATCAAGGAAAATCTGCGTAGAAATCATAAAAAATGTTTTTTTTTTAATTTTTGTGAAATACATCACTTAAAGAGAAACCTTGGAAATGAAAGACATTTGATATTTGTGCTGACGTGTATTTTATTATTTCGTAACGAATAATTTTTTTTATAATATTTAAACTATTCTCATCTAAATGTGCTATATTTTTTTTATCATGCGGATGGACTTGAATTCTGCAAAGTTAGTTAACGTAAAACATATTAAGTGGAACTTAACCAATAACCGATATTGTTTGCTGATTCCATAGAAAAATAGTTTGAAAGCAGTTAAAAAACTCTTAACGAATACTGATCGTTGAAGTAAAATAGCAAAATGTTTCTTATTTCCAGCGGAAACCTAGCGTTTTTTTGTATCACGGAAAATTGCAATATGGCCTCATAGTAAACATAAGCTGCCCTACGGACATGTCTGGTGGCTGCACAATTTTTTTTTCGAGTTGTGTTTGAGGCACTGATGTCAAATGGGCCTAAACATGCTTGTTAATTTAATATTGTTATTAAGTGCACACAAAATATTTAACTTTCAGTCTTTGTTGACAAACTCCAATATTTTATGAGAAGCTGTTGGTGGCCGCACATGAGAACCACAGTTCTAGAATAAGCTGTCACATTTCCGATTTTGATTAAATTAATGATGATAATTGTGGTATTTTTACCGCTTAATATCAATTCATTGAAAAAAATACAATAAAACAAAATTGTGATTATAGTGATACATTAAAAAAACAGCATTTCTATGTTCTATAATAGTAAATGAAATGAAACAATGGAAACTTCAAATTTGGAACATTGATTGCGATTTTGATGATGAAGTATTCGCTATTAAAATTCCATTTTCAAATATGTGGAAAATGAAATTTTGCTACGATTGTTCGGGCAAAACGTAATGCACACATTACATGTTTTTTGACTCTTCCAAAATGTACGCGATAATGTGATTGATTTTTACAGTAGATGAAAGTGAATAAAAAAATACACATACGCATTGTATAAATTTCAAATTATACATTTAATTAAATTAAAATCAAATATTTGAAAGGTAAAATTTTTCTTTAACAATTGTCCGGTCCGTGGCGCAGTGGCAACGGCTTTGACTTGCGTGCCGGACCGCCCTGGTTCGATTCCCGGTGCGAGCGGATTTTTTCAGTCGATAAATCTGTCAAAGGCATGGGTGTTTGTGGTGTTGAAAATCCCTTCACACCTTTCCGATCCCAAAGAGCGACGCATAGTGACAGCGATAAGCTAATCACTAGTCCTGTCCTAGTCCTCGTATCCTTTCCACCCCTACTCTCTTCGAAAAAGAGAGGTTGAGCAACTGAGTAACAAGCAGCTCTCGTAGAAAAACAAATGTTGAGATAAACTCCGTGAGGAGTCCATATGCTCCAAGCTGGGAGCGGACATGGTTAAAAAAAAAAAAAGACTTCAGAAAAATCTTCAGTCAAAAAAAGATAATGTTTGAGTATTATCAAAAAACAGTTTTGGTTAGTGAATATTTTTTAACTTTTTTTTGGGATCAGCATAGTAGGAAGGCATTTTTAACTACACAAAGCCCATTGCCTACGAACAGAATCGATTTATTGACTGAAAAAGAATTGAACCAAGGCGGTCCGTCACGGAAGCCAACGACTTTGACCACTGCACGACAGATCGAGCATAACAGCTTAACAACATAAAACAAATTATTGAATCAATCGTAAGAGCATAGAATAAAATTTTCCCCTTATGGTAAAACAAACAGTACACAACTGTACCACTGTGAAGTTAGGCAAGCATCGCGTGTCCCCAAATTCCTAAGTATAAAGAATGTACTAAGGTTTCCTAAGAGCAGGTAAAATTCAATTATACCCGCGTGTGTCGTTTCCCCCACCCTTTTGGGGCGAGAAAAAAGATGGCGATCGCATTTTTCTCGCCATAATATTCCGAAACGACACCGCCATGATTAATGGCGTCGAGGAAAATGGATTCATCGCTTGCGCGGGAAAAATGAAGATTTTTCCATTTTTTTTCGCTACTTGTTGTCGCCCAACATTCCGCGTTTCCATCTTGTAGCCATGGACCGGCAGAATAAATATTTTCACGTTGGTCCGCGTTAGTATTAATGTCTCTATGAATAAAGTGTTTATTTGTATGCGTCACGTTACATGGGCAGTTCAAGTTGATTTTTTCTAGAAGCAAATAATAGTTTTTGTCAGGGCTGTGGAGTCGGAGTCGTGGAGTCGGGGCTTTTTGGCGAGTGGGAGTAGCAGTCGGAGTCGTCGCGGCGATTTGGCTGGAGTCGTACTCGGGAGTCGGAAGTTTTGAAAAGTTTGAACTTTTTATTTTTGCATATACATAATATGTTAAATTTGGCCATTGGCTGGATTGGTAGGGTTGATATTTAATTGAATACACATAAATGGGATAATAAGGCAAAAAAAAGTGACAATCTTAAACTTTTTTAGTCGGAGTCGTGGTTTTGGTAAATGCTGGAGTCGGAGTCGAACATTTTTTTACTGACTGCACAGCCCTGGTTTCTGCCGTATCGTCACTTTTAAGGGGTTCACTGTCAATACGGTGGAATGGCATTATAATAAAAATAATTACACATTTTTAGTACTTATTCCAAATTTAATTTATTGGGTCAGGACCGGTTTCGCTCATTTCGCTGTATTTATTATCAGTAGATAATGCTCGCCTTGAGCAAAACCGGTCCTGATCCTATAAATTTTATGTGGAATAAGTACTAAAATGTGTTATTATGTATCATTTTTATTTAAAATAAAATGTGTTTAGTAGTTGAAAGCTAATTCAATATCACACCATTGGCCGAACTGATTTTTTCAACTTAATTATCGGGCTTAGAACTTCAGTTCATTTAAATCTGAAAAAAACCACGAAACAATTAAAAAATTCGCGTAGTTTAATGAGGTTCTAATTTTAATTCATAGAGTGGTGGTCCATTGATATTGGAGTGGTCTCTGAACAGAAGATTATCGTGTACACATTTCTGTCTGCTACACACACCGGTTTCACATTTCAGGATCTTCAGGCATTGTAGCAAACAGTTTGTACGCGTCAGTTCAAGTACATCCGTGCACTTGAAATGCCTGAAGATGCCAAAAGCAAAACCCGGGTCGTTAGCGACAAAGCCCATGGAAAAGTACAAAATTCAAACTATTCCTTCAAGCGCCTTATGTCGAAATAATTAATATTGAATCTTGTTTTAAACTATTATTACATTTTCTAACAAATTGAAAGACATCATCCTTTATAGTGTAAGTTTAATAACATTATGTTAAGAACTACCCTAATATTGTGTAATATATTTTCAGACTTTGCTAGTCACCCAATGACATTTCGGTACGTTTTCGATTTACGGCTTCTGAAGATTATAGTTTTTGAAATGACGTTTGTGTCCCTTTCGAGATAAATGTGAGTTAAAATAATGTTTTCCCTGTCAATGTGAAGCACTTTATATTTTGCTCTTATATTTAATAATCCTTTCAGTTTATATCCACGTGAAAAAAGCTTGACAATATAACGAAGTAAATACTTTAATATTACCATTTATTAAAAAAAAAAATATACAGCACTTCTATGTAGTTATCATCGTACACAGTTTTTTTTGCCTACAGAATATTTCAGTCATACAGAAATTATATTACATCGAGTTGTTAGCTATTTCGGTTTAGGCCATCGTCAGAACCATCTATTTATATACAGCTATTTTTTAATCGTTTAAAAAGAATTGCATTAGTAGCCATATCGGATACTTTCAATTTATTGATTGAATTGGTATTAATTTTTTCACTGTGTTATAATGGAATTCTAAATAGTAAATTCCAATTCAACCAATGAATTGATTTTATCAATTCCTATACAGTAATTATTTTCCACATCAATTTCTGGCTTGTGTAAAATACCTAACATATATTAACTGAAATGAGAGCGAAAATTATACTACATACTTTTTCATACCAATTTCTAATTCTACGTTAAACACGCTTCCTTTGCGAGTAATTTTGGTAATATTATAAAAGTTTTGAATACAATACCAACGGAAGTAAATATATCCATTACAATCATACGCATAAAATGTTTAATTCAGTATCTAATAATTTTGACTGACAAAATATAAATATGTAAATTGTAAATACGAATTTTAAAACAAGGATTTTTTTTTTTTAATATTTCACTGTAAAAATAGTTAACAGTACCTATATACCATAGGCACACAGGAAATGCTAAAAGGAATAAAAAGTGTTTATGTTTTAAAATCGCTCTGTTGGTTCACTTGATATTTATAGAATTTACATACAGTTACTATAGAAATGAAAAATTAAACTCTTAACAAAAAAGAAGTATTGTTAAATAATATTCTTAATAGGACAGGTTGCTCGCTACTGCTTAAATTATGTCCAATTAATTAGTTTAAACAAAAACCTATTTGATTGATTGCAGCTCATAAGTTTAATAGTTTGTAATGTTAACGTTATTAGTTGTATAATTATTTATTTGCTTTGTTTCGATTCTCGATCCCCATCCTTGCTTCCCGTAAAAGGAAAAGATCCCAAACTCCATTTTGTAATTTTATCATTTTAAAATATTAGGATCAATCTTGCTTCATTACTTAAGCAAACTTTGCGAAAATCCGAAGATGCCTCTGAAAGAGGCGAAACACGTGTCACAGTTAGTAGCACAATACGTGGAATAATCAAAGTTATTTTAAATTTTATATTAAAACGAACTTCGACAAAGTTACCGCCGAAACCATCGAAAGTATTAATTATATCAGTCCACTACAAAATCAAATTTATATCCTTTGTTATTAGGCTCAGTACACGAACCCCAATACCTCGGATAGGATTGTAAATGCTTAAGTCACCGTCTCAAAGGGCTTTCAGATGGGCTTATAAATAGGTAATGATGTATTCCCTAAAAAGGTAGAATATCTTAAGTCGGATCGATCGATTGAGGTGAAATTTTGCCTAGAAGCTCTTCTCACAGATCGTCTTTGACTGCCGTGCTTTCAAAGGAAAAGGAACGTGCAAAGTCCCCCCCTTCGGTTTGATACTACACTGCGTCTTTAAAATCAAGGTACGTTTTCCAATTAGATAGGAGCTTAATGCTTATAAAACCAATTTCAATTCAGTTATGCAAATCTAATAAACATTACTAACAACCTTACCGTACTCAACTTACGATGTTTAATTTTTCAATCTAGTTCGCTTGTTCAGTGACACATGTTGAGTATTTATATTCTGTGATGAAATCGCCAAAGTTATTTTATGAATCGTATAAGTAAAAACCGTGAAAATATTTGTATAAAAAGCTTCAGTGACATGAAATGTAATTGCATATAATAAATTATTGACCCATAAGGGCGAACATATTCTTCGTTGAACGTTGAGCGATCGTTTTACAACCAGATATTTGTACATATTTTATATTATATATTTCAAAACACAACACAAACAAAGTTCTTTCTTTGCGACTTTCGCGGAATTTTCTTCGTGTATTTTTCATTTTATAAGAAAGAATTGATATTGCATTGCAATCAACATGTTTTAGACACAAAAAAACGAATTTAGCCTTACATAAAAGGTCTTAAGCGTTGCAATGCCACTCAAAGAAAGAAAGTGTTTGTGTATGTGTTACGTGCTTTCGGATGCACAATATTTTAGATAAATAAATTCTATTTAATTTCACTAACATTCATATATTTATTCAAAAAAAAATACAAATCATGGCATTACAGCTTACGCCAATACGCCATGCATTTGACAAATTTATTACATTTACATATGTACATACTTGTATGCACATAATAAAAATTAAAATTGTAGCCATAAGAACAAAGAAAAAATTTATAAAATCACATTAGAAAGATGTCAACCGAGAGAGTTCCGACAAAATCAACTTTTATTCATAAATATAGTATTCGTCTGAACTCACTCACGTTAATATGAAATATGTCGAGATCCGAAGCAATGCCGTTTAAAATTCTTAAAGCTCTTCCCAGTGGTATTCCCATTGGCAGACTGGTTCTACCCCTTGGAAGAACAAACAACTCATGTTCACGATTCCTCAAAATTTTTATATCGGTATCGATAATATTTGGCGTTTGACGTTTTGTTTGTCTTTTGCTGATTGTCTATAGGTCAAGACACGCGCCATATTCTATATTTTATTATAATATGCCTATAAACTTGTTATTGCGCAAGTGCAACAATAAGTTGACTAAAAAAATAACGGTATGGCAGCGCAGAAAATATGAAAAATAAATAAGACCTACTATTATTTGATTAAACTATGCCTATAAACTTCGCGCAATTGCAAGCAAAAGTTTTATTACAGTTGGGTTAACGGTATGGAAACGCATAAAATACGAACAAATAAACACTATTTTTCATATATTATAATAACACAAAATGATTGGTTAGTATTTACACAAAACACCGTTACATAACTTTGTTGCTTATTGTATAAGAGAAAAATTATATTCATACAATTAGTACGCACTTAAGATCTTTATAATAAACACAAAGTATGTCGATATCTAAAATAAAAGTGCATTGTTTTAAGCTTTTAGCGTGAATTATTATACAGTTTTTGTCTATACGTCGTTAATTGGCAACAGAGTACAGAAATAAAACTCTACGATGTTAGACTTTGCGAAAGTGCCCTATCTAAGACATCACATAAAACCGTTTAATAGTTCACCTGTCACGAGGCAGGCTGTATTATTTAAAATAAAGCCAGTTTTCATACACTCTGTACCCACTTATGTGTGAGTGTATATTTTAGCGAGAGGGTAGGTAGATAACTAAAGTATTTACGAGTACCCTCTCAAGCCCTCGTTTATATGAAGCGCCTTTCCCAAACTTTGATGACAGTTTCGATTCTTGGAAAAATACGTTTGATACCGAATATTATGAAGTCTTTAACCCGTCTTAGGCTTTTAGAATGTATTAATTTTGTTGTTTGAATATTTGTACAATGTTACCCCGATTCAATCGATTTAAACAAGCGTTTTATAGTAAAAACAATAAAACATTTTGAAAAAAGTACCAAAAATGTTTTATTATTTTTATTATAATGCCATTCCAACAAGTATTGACAGTGAACACCTTCAAAGTGATATAAATATTAGAAATGTTATTTATTATAATGAAACGAATTTATAAATAGTAAAATAGATATTTGTTGTTCTTATTCCGTAGTAAATTTATTTATTGGATCAGGACCGGTTTCGCTCATGGCGAACATTGTCAACTGATGAAAGATATGAAGTATTTTATACGTCAGCAGTCCAACTGCTCACATAAGTAAAAAACGAATCAAAAAGTGTCAAAAATATCAAAAAATTTTAAAATTTAAAAAAAACCAAGAAACTGAAAACACAATGATAGCTGCGAAGAATGTGTCAAATGTAAAAAAAAAGATTTTGATATTCATTAAAAATCGAAAAAACAGTAATTTTATTTCATTTTGCATTGTACTATTTATTTTAAGGTATTCACTGTTAATACTTGGTGAATCTCTTTATCAAATTGAGCGATGAGAGAAACCGGTCCCGAACACTAAATAAATTTACTACGGAATAAGTACAACAAATATCTATTTTACTATTTATAAATTCGTTTCATTATAATAAAAAACATTTCTTATATATTACTTTTAAGGTGTTAACTGTCAATACTTGGTGGAATGGCATTATAATAAAAATAATAAAACATTTTTAGTATTTTTTCCACATAAAATTGATTGAATCAGGTCCGTTTTCACTCATGGCCAGCATTGTCAACTGATAAGAATTACCGATATTGTAATACCGCATTGTTAACTGATTAGAAACCGGTCCTGATCCAATAAATTTAAAGTGGAAAAAGTACTAAAAATGTTTTATTATTTTTATTTCTAATATAATAAAATAACAAATACATACATATAACATTAAAGCTTAAAAACATTAAATTTTATTTTAGAACCCGTTTTCTTTTTCCAGCTCACCGTGTGCTCAGAAGCCAATTGTTTTATATACATTTTCAACAAACTTCTTCTCAATTCTGTACAAAATCGTAAGATTATAAATATCCCGTCCGTTCGTTAAAGTTTTCCCTTGTGAAGTTTACTTCCTTATAAAGTTGTTCATTATTTTGGAAAAGAAACAGCACAACATGAAATTATTAATTAAAAAAAACATAGTCAAACTTCTATTGTAAACAGACGATATTATAAACGCTTTTATTAAAAATCTTGTTCGTAATTTATTTACGATCAAAAATTATACATTTTAAAAAAATACTAAAACTCTTATTTTATATCGAGTTTTGTTATTTTATTTCTCATCGATGACAATGGTTTATTGATTTTCCGGTTTTAACCATGTTAAATAACTTAATTTAAAGGTTTTCCTTGGTTGAATAGTTGATACACACATGCTAAGTCACAATTCTTTTAAAATTCATAGAATATGTGATTCTATCAACTATTGTTTTTGTAATTATTTATTACTAGCTGACAAGAAACGTGTATAGATACAATAATTAAAGAAGCTTTTATATTATGTATGGCGTGAGCAAAACGAGAAAGACATTTTTACAAAACAAAATGCAAAATAGAAGATTCTTTAATATTAAAATATATAGAAAACTTAGTGTGCGCTTGATTTCGCTTGAATATAAAAATGTCTGACTTTGTAACTGAGCGAAATCGAACGTCTTTTCAAATATATTCCGATGTCTTAAAGAGTAGTGTTGTTAACTCCACTTTTGGCTTAAAATAACTTCATAATGCCAACTTGTTGTATCATGCAATGTGCATGTCCCGTAAATTTTTTATAACCACATTCTACACTTCTAATTATAAAACTCCGTCATTTTGTATTGTCACCTGTCATTTATTCGTTGTTTTTCAGCGGTGGTATAAAAAAATCATTTGAAAGGTTTTATTTTTTATTTATAACAAAAAAATTTACATTATCAAAATAATCAGTTTTTACCCTCTCCTTCACAATTGTCAAAATCGGAGATAGAATATTTTCTCTTTAAGCCATTGATATTTTACATTTTAAATATCGCTCAACAAAAAACAATATGCATTTTATTTATACGTTGATTTATAACGACGTACAAATAGTAAAAGATGATTGTCATTTGTTCATTCTTTTTTTTGATTACGTTATACAGTAAAATAATGCTCTAAAAAGAATAACTAACTTATTGAACTTATTGATACGTCACTGGTCATAGTGAAGATATATTATAGACTAGATCTACTCTAAAATAAGGATTGTATGGGAAAAGATAAATACATATTTTAATCAACTGAGATGTTAGATCAAGTCAAATATTCGAATTTGTGTGAAAAAAAAATGTTGTTTTGATGTTAGTACTACAGAAACTTTATTCTTTACCTTTCAACAAAGAATTCTTTTATTTTGATACACAGAGTGTTACATATTTTGAAAAGTATTAACAACTTTTTTTGATATGTTAGAAGCGGCGTAAGTTGTTTTTTTTTTTTAACATAAAGTGTTAAGACCAAAATTTACGTAGTTATTTTCAGGCTTCGGCGTTGAAAAAAAGTTTTCGCAGATCTTGAAGGCGTTTTGACGAGCTGCTACTTGTCAAAATCAAATATTTAACATTTAAAGTCGATCCCGAAACGTGAGAAATCAGAAACTTGCCGCAAAATATCCAAAATGTTCAGTGCTTAGGTTTCTGACGCGTTCTATTCAAAACTTTTAGTATCAAAAAGTTTCCAAGGCCATTTATTACAACATAAATTACAGGGTGGCTCGGCAGTCTGAGCCGCGAAAATCTTAAACAGCCGAATATACTCAAAATTGTATAAACAAGCAAACAAACAACAATTTACATTGTCAATATTATTCTATAATATATATTACTGTCAAAATTTACCTGGCTATCTAAATGCCAGAAAAAGTTCAGAGGATTGTTTGATTTATGATAAATTTGGAATATAGCAAATATTTAACATTCATTTCATTTAGAAAAATATTTGACACAAACCAAACACGACATTCCACTTAAAAAATGGGCAATTCGAAAACAAAACATTGAAAAGGTTCTAACTGTTTGCCTTTAACACTGTTTTGAGATATGAGCGTTTCAAGTTTCAATGAGCATGTAAAAAAATATCAAATTACTTATTTAAAGAATATTTTTTCAAAACCATTACTCTAATGATGGAAATAATGATGACAATCTTAGAATTTAGTAAAAAAAGTGTGCAGATGCAATGCAACTCTGGAATTCTGCTAACCTCGTTACTCAACCATAGATAATTCTGAAAATCAGTTGATAATTCTCACCATGAGCGAAACCGGCCCTGATCCCATAAATTTTATGTGGAATAAGTACTAAAAAGTTGTTATTATTTCTAACTAAAAGATAACTTATTTTTTCATCAATCTGCGTGCTAGTTATACGAATTTAATACCGAAAATAATTTGAATTTTGAACGGTATCAAACACCTTAAGTTTTAATTGTAAATGATATTCCCAGTCATAAAAAGTGTAAATTATTTTGTCCCGCTCTGTTTATTTATACAGTATTAAGCAGCCTGTTGTCATCGGCCGCCCATTTTGAAAATTGTTTTCGTATTTTAATCGTGTGGTGCTTTTGCCAGAGTTTAAAATTAAACATTTATTTAATGGAGTGCCATAAAATGTTTTAAAACTGATTAAAACTTCTGGCTTTGCATAGAAGCTTCTCAATTGAATTACATAAACTATAAACGGTTTACCTACAAAACTTGCGCTAAAGCAATATACACTTTGCACATTAAATTATCAAATTCTGTAATTTTATTTATGTATTATATATTTCAATTGAACTCGCGTATCAAGATTATGAAATATCACACCGAGAGGAAATGTTTGGTTCTTAAAACGTTTGTTATTCTGAAGACAATCTGATCAAGCGTTCACTTCAAAATGTTGTTACAATAGAAAAGTACTCCTCGACCTTATTTAAATCATCGCCCAACTCTTTTACCACAAATAAACTATTAAAACCTATAATAAAGAAACTTAAAAATAATTCTATTGTTTCATGCGACATTTATTGAAATAAAGACTTTAAACAAAAGCACTTTGATATTCAAACATGTAGTAATACATACAAATATCTCGGAATGATAATTGATTTCAAGTCAGTTCAAGTACATCCGTGCACTTAAAATGCCTGAAGATGCCGAAAGGCGAAATCCAGGTCGTTAGCGACAAAACTCATGGAAAAGAACAAAATTTAAACGATTAAAAAAAAAATGATTTCATCATCGTAATGAGCAATATTGTATAAAATTAAAAAAATCATTGACTGGCTGCTTAAAGTCAGTATAATAATTAAACAAAAAGCTTAGACATACTTACCGTCAATGTTTTAATTGTATTTTTATGATTTTCTTTACATCGGTGAAAAATTGATAGTAATGATACTTACTAGGCATAATTCATTAGAAATATATTTGTTTGCTTTGTTTCGATTCTATAACCCTCTCTTGCGTCCCTTAAAAAGGAAAAATCCCAATCTAATTGATTGAGTGATTGCACCTTATTAGTATCATTATGTTATTGCATTGTTTTGATTCTATCACCCCCTTCCTTGTTTCCTTTAGAAGGAAAAAAACCCGTAATCCATTTTGTAATTTCATAATTTAAAATGTAAAAATGTTAGAATTTATCTTGCTTCATTACTTAAGCAAACTTTGCGATAGAAAGTCTGAAGATGCCTCTGAAAGAGGCGAAACACGTGTCACAATTAGTTACACAATACGTGGAATAATCAAAGTTATTTTAAATTTTATATTATAATTCACCAAATTCAAATGTTTTCCTTTTGATTCTTGCTTAAAATGTCTAAAGCTCTTCGCAGTGGCATCTCCATTGGCAGACTCGTTCTACCCCTTGGAAGAACGAACAACTCATGTCCACGATTCCTGAAAAAAATATCAGGAACATTCAATGTAACATTCTCAAGAATGTTGGAATTCTCATTTTGGCCTCGGATAAGCTGAAAGAAATATATTGCCAAGTACATTTCTATTCGAGCATTCAATATGTGAAACATACGGCCACGAAGAGATACCTCTATGATTCAATGTTGCCCGCCAATCACGTGGTATGTCAGCATAATTTAGTTCCGCTGTGTACAATTTATAGGAACTCCCCGACGGTCATCCATGACGCTAGAATCCCACACATAAAATGTGTATTTAATTGTTTTATTTTGTTCTTTTGAATTTAAAATTGAAAGAGCTTTTGATTGAAAAGAAAGCTTTAAAAGTGGTGTTGTTTTGTGGAAATAATAATTATGCAAATTCACTTGGAACAGAGCAATATTTTTGTACAAATAAAGTTTTAATAATAAGCGAGAGTGTGACACAAAAGCCGGCGACTTAGTTAAAATGTAGTGTCTACCTTACGGGTGACATTATAATTTGTAAAGAGTATTATGAAAGTTTCGAGAGCGCTGTTTTTGCGAAGAGACTATAGAAAAAGCTCCGCCTTTAATACTCTTGGTTTACTCCGCATACATTGGTTGGCAAACATAAGTTCACGTAACACTTTTTGTGTATAACTTTCTCTGCTAATATGACGTAGTTTCCAACTATATAAACAAAACATGTACTTTAAAAAAGTCGGTTTACGGACGATAGTTTAACGTGACAACGTCATAAGAAAACATTGATGAAATGATTGCATACTTTTATGAATAAAATGGAATCATTTTTATTGAATTATCATTATTTTGTATGGATACGATATTTTGTATATTTGTTATACGTTAATCAGATTTTTAATATGCAAGAATTAATTACCTTTACTGCCGCAATTGTTGTTGTAATATAAACAATGAAAACCACATTACATTTCACTTCACTTTATTAACAGTTGTAAACAGATCACGTGTAGGTACTGTAGGTGTATAAGCTGTGTGCTGCCGCTGTCTCTTTTCTACTCAGACGCATCGACCAATCGAGTGGAAGAGAGATAGATGCAGCACAATCAACAGTAGGCCGATCGTGCCTCTATCGCTTATCCGTGCTCTCGCTCGCACGCTTGCCTTCGGCGTAACGCGACAAACGGGACAATGAGTCATGTTTTTTCGTGCGTGCAGCGGGCGTTCATCGATTTATAAGACGTTGTCACGTCAAAAACTAGCTTACACTCGTTGATTTGGAAATCACCATAACCTCGAAACCTCACATAAATTCTCTAAAAGGATTCGATTTTAAGACAAGTTAATTAGTATCGATTTGTTTAAATGTTTTTTTTGACGTGACTACGTCTTATAAATCGATGAACGCCCGCTGCACGCACGAAAAAACATGACCCATTGTCCCGTTTGTTGCGTTACGCCGAAGGCAAGCGTGCGAGCGAGAGCACGGATAAGCGATAGAGAGGCACGATCGGCCTACCGTTCGGATTGTGCCGCATCTATCTCTCTTCCACTCGATTGGTCGATGCGTCTGAGTAGAAAAGAGACAGCGGCAGCACACAGCTTATACACCTACAGTACCTACACGTGATCTGTTTACAACTGTTAATAAAGTGAAGTGAAATGTAATGTGGTTTTCATTGTTTATATTACAACAACAATTGCGGCAGTAAAGGTAATTAATTCTTGCATATTAAAAATCTGATTAACGTATAACAAATATACAAAATATCGTATCCATACAAAATAATGATAATTCAATAAAAATGATTCCATTTTATTCATAAAAGTATGCAATCGTTTCATCAATGTTTTCTTATGACGTTGTCACGTTAAACTATCGTCCGTAAACCGACTTTACAGACACCAATTTTTTTATATATTTTATCAAAGAAATGATTGTGATTAGTTGACTGCAAATAGATTCTTTGTAATATTTAGTGCAAACCGATCGGTGGATTCTGTGACTTTATTTATCTAATTTGTCATATTATTTGAAATGTCTGAAGATGTCGAATGGCGAAACCCTGGTCGTTAGTGACAGAACTTAATACTTTCTTCCTTATATTTACATTATTTGACGTTTCCGTAGCCTTGCGGTAATATTGATTATTTATTATTTTAGATGTCGGGCAGGACTTCTGATGGGTTCTTTTCCTCTCGTGTTCGTTTAGAATGAATTTGTTGAAATTATGATAGTTTATTTCAGATGATTGAAACTATCTGGCTGATTAATAATTATCTTTAAAATAACCTTGTAACTGTTTTGCTACATTTTATGATTATTCTTTAGTTGTTCTCAAGTTTAAGGACTATCTTTCTCAATATTTTGATGACCTCAAACATACATATCTTTTTTTAAAACAAAAACAACGCTTTAAAAGCTTTGATTACTAATCAGTATTAAAGACGTTGTAAAACATTCTTAAAATAACTTTTAAATAATAAAAGCTCTGGTATATTCTTTAAGCATGTAGATTTCTGTTTTTATTGCGAAAAAGTGAGGAAACCTGCAAGGTACTTTCTTAATCCTGAAAGGTTCTTGACGCCTTTTACCCTCCCTTAGATCTTTACCCTAAGGCGAACTTTTTAAGGCAAAGGAGATGTATCCGAAAGGTTGGTTATACTATTACGGACATTGGTCAAATGAATAGAATATTTCATTTTATAAAATCTAATTTTAGATAAAAATGATTATGTATAAAACTAAAGTAATTATTTTTGGATGAATGAAATTTTATATTTATTTGTGAATATCAGAAAAGAATGAGACCTTCGTATAATACATCGCTGGTATACTAGCAGATGGTTTCATATATCGTGTTAAGGTATATTGTAGATCGATATACGTTAACACGATCCATCAACTGGAAAAACAAACTCACCATTATTCCATCCAGTTTTTTCATAATTCCATAAAGTATCTCCATTAAGGACTAGGTTAATTTCGTTAACAGTCAATACTGACAAAAAGTGGTAAGTTAACAATTAATCGTATGAAATAATTTGTAGAAAAGATGATTTTCTCGCTTAATTCTTACTTAAATATGATCCAAATAAAATTTAATTTAATTATTTATAGTAAAATTATTTCATTTATGGCATCTTTAACTTACTCGTTTTTACTCTATCAGATCATCACTAATTTCTCAAATTTAAGATATGGTTTCTGTACTCCCAAAATAACTTCCACCGTGATTCATAAAAGCTTATTCTTATGCTTGATATAATGTTATTGAGACCCCTCTAAAGCTTTGTGAATACTAGAATTTTATATTAAAGTTTCAATTATATTACCTTCGTATTAAGTACAAATAATAGTCTAGCAGCAGGTTCACAACTGGCGTTTGTTGGAAACCCACTATTGAGAAATTCAAACATGAGTATTTATGCTCATGTTACAGGGACAAAAAAAAATATTTGTCGAAATGAAAATATTGTGTTCTTGAAGGCGTCGCTTAAGACTAGGCGTCGTTTTCCCGACGCCGAAAGGTGATTGTGTTGAAAGAAAATCCAGCGTCCTTTGAGCTTCAGTGTAAGTGCTCTTTGTTACCCTCGCGCCCGGACTACAGAGGGGTTGCTTTTTTTGCTAACATTTTCACTATATTCCTATGTAAAGTAGACACCTTTCTACGACTGGAGTATTGATATAATTTAACTGCGCGAACATATTGATATTGAAAGTTTCATAAGTCGAACTTGGAGAAATTGATTAAGAAGTAATTACGTAACGTCGTTATACCTTACGTTGTACGATAGTAGGTAGAAAACTAAATAGGTTTGCTTTTTTACCAAAGTTGATTAACAATTGAAATTTCTAGGCTTTACCTTAATATGCGTTAACATTACTTAACATGATGCCGACCGCTAGTCGACAAAGAATATCTTTTTTAATGAAATAAATTTATGATCTACTAAAAAATATATTCCGAGGCTTTTTCTGCGGTGGTGGTATCGTAATCGATTTTATTTAAGAAGATAGGGTGATTAACCCTGCGTCTCCGAGGCCTGAGTCACAAGGGCTCTACAGGTTAGCTCAACCCGGTTTTTCTGTCGGGGATTTCTTTCCCTTAGCCAGAAGACCGGTTTTGAGGTGCCGGATGACTCGCCTTTTGCCCCCCGTCCAAAATTAAAAGGCGACGATGGACCTGGCTTGGACATGTGCTGCGGATGCCTCAGGAGAGCCTGAATCCTGCCTGCCTCTTTTATCAACCTGATGGATCCCGACGCCGCGGAAGGCCTCTGATGACCATCCATAGGATGTACTCAGGGGAGCTCCAGGACGCCGGGATGACCTGGGAAGATGCGAGGAGGTTGGCGGGAGATCGTGTGGCGGCCATATGCTCCGAATAGGGAGCGGATATGGAAAAAAATATATTTATAATTATTAGGATTATTTGCTTGGAGTGTACCTTTTTTCTGTTGCTGTTGATGGTAATATTCTGACGTTTTTTATTCGATTATAGCGATCCAAACCACGGTCATTTTATAAATTAATAATCGTACATATGTAATGAAAAATGTTTATTAGAAGCATCTATTTTCCCTTAGCCATACAAATATGACCACCATACCCACTCGCTTTATTCTGAATTTAGATACAAACATAGCATCCCATAGCACATACATTTAATTTTTGATTCCTATAGGTCACAATAAACATTGCTTAAAGGAGTGAGTATACATTGCTTAGACTAGATTTGCGATATAACAATATGTCAATTATTTTTACAGTTACTGTTTTTTTGTTACAGATGGATTCAAAATAGACAAATCATCAGGTATGTGGATTTTTTCATACCTTTATTACATATTGATATAAATTTCGTAAGACTGTAACTGGTGCTTTTCAAGTAGGTAAATACCAGTCACAAAAATAACAAAACTTTACATTTTGAATTATTAATTAAGTATTAAAACAAATAGTGTTTTTTATCTTTTTTTGCAAGCCAAAGCTAAAACATTGTTTTTCCAGTCTGATGGTATATTTGTGTGTCTTGTATTGATCATGATTTAGTAATTACCTCTCATTTAGAAAAAATAATCACCGCAAATGAAAAAGACTTGTTCAAAAAAAGCTTTTCAATTTTGAAAAAGAAAATCTTAATCCTATTACTTTCATACCACATCAAAATTGTTTATTTCTTAAAAAAAATACTATGGCTTCTGTTGAAATAATGATAAATATATTTTTTAACGATCATATTATTGGTTGTTAAAAACTTAAGAGAATTTTCTTTGAATTTGAAAGTTCTATAGATTTTCATAAAAGAAGTCGTAGAAAATAACTACGAGTTAAGTCTCTAAGGACTTTTAAAAGGCATTTTTTCTTTCTCCCGAAATTGATCAATTATTCCCATACTTTGTGAGTTCGTAAATTCTAGTTTATAATTGTTGTCCTTTTAGTATTTACTTATGTTATTATTTTTATTATAAAATAACTCTAAAGATTCATCGGTATAAAATTGTTTCAAAAACTGAGAAAAAAGTAAAAGGAGACATTTAAAATGAACGTATGAACCTCTCGACTAGATTTTGTCGTTCTAAAATCTTCTGATGATATGTAAAACATGCACTTTGTAAGGTTAAAAAAAGCAAAAATAAAATACTGGCTAGACGAAGAAGACACTGTTCGACCTCTTTTTTCTCCTATCTAGGCAGCATGTTTCTATTATCAGCAAAGGATTATTGCGATAAGGTTGAAAGCTTCAAACATACCAAGTCTTTTTAGAAGTATTTATTTATAAAAAGTCACGACTTGAACTACGAAAGTTTCTTTTGATTGAATTGCAATTAACTTAGTAGAACTCCATTATAAAACTGTGAAAAAATAGCAATGCATTTAAGTTCTACAAGAATACATTAAATATCTTTTTTATTCCTCTAATAAGTGTTTTAACTGCATAAAAATTGGAATGTAGCCAAGTTGTTAACGTCATAAGCTTCGGTTACGGATATAAATCCCAGTAAAGACATTTTTACTATCGCTTTATGGAGCTTTGTTCGAAGCAATGCATGTCTGAAATATAAAATAGGGCGTACCAAGAGTGATTAGTTAATCTCGTGTCTTATCCGAAAAAGAGAAGTTTAGCTGCGGTCTAATACGCAATTCATATAGGAAATTTTATGTAAAGATAAACTCTATATGGAATCAATTATGTATATCATATTTTTAACAAAATCTTGTACAGTTAAGTATTTATGAACATGATTATGAATAATTATCGTCATCAACTCTTTAACTGACTTACAAAACTGCAAAAGTGAAAAGGCTTGTTCTTTTCTTTAACAAAACTTCTGATTGCCACCAGTATGTTAAAAGGTTATTACGACGTCAGATGTATTCAGTTGGTGGGAAAATTTAATAAACAATTATCATTAATGTAAGGAGAAATACTGTAAAAATCATTTAACTACGAAAGGTATAAAAGCCGTCATAAATGTGGAGAAAATGTTATATTATTTGAAAGCTCTTGGAAAATCACACATGCGTACCTAATAAGCATACTTGCCTTCGGTCGTATACTCAGTGTACAGCTGACGTTGCGAAAGCTCGATGACATCGAATCTCAAATGCGACTTTACTCGTTGACCCATATAAGTAATTCCTTCCATGTAAATTGGAAAACAATTTAGTAAGCATAGTTGCTTTGCTAACTCTCTCAATTATTTAGGATTTAGAGGTTGTATAAAAATACCTAATTATTACTACGGTAAGAAAAATAACAATGCATTTTAGTTTCTACATAAATTTTATATATTTGTTGATATCTATTTCGGCTTACGCCTTCGTCAGAACTATTCTGTTTAGTTCTGACGAAGGCGTAAGCCAAAATAGCTATCAACAAATATATAAAATTTATGTAGAACTAAAATACATTGTTATTTATCTTACCGTATTATAATGGAGTTCTACCAAGTAAATGCCTACTCAATCAACTAATTATTACTCTTTACTCTTTTGCCTATCATACCGGTTCATTAATAACATGTGCTTTAGGAAAACAGTGGTAAGTGAAGGGTCGAAGTGGTTAGCGAAGCATGGCTTACGGAATTATCGGAGACGGTAGCGGCTTCGCAGCTTTTGAGAACCATTAAAACATCATCAAAATTTCAAAATATTATTATAGTCACACTTAAAAAAGATAATTAGTAGGTCAAATTTTTATTGAAGGAAGAGCTTCCAATCTATTTGGATTGTTATCAAAAGAAAATAAACTATAGATGCACCATTTTAAGCACAATCACGTGACTGATGTTGCAATACTCAACCAAAAGCGTTTATTTACTTATGTATACATTAAATAAAAAGTTATAAATGATGAAGCATCTGTATGTATGTATATTTTAACTAAAACAATACAACTTAAATGGCGATTGAAGATATTTACTCTATGGGGATAATTTTAGTTCCAAATTCGGCGGCGGTCAAGGATGGTAAATATGGTATAAAAATCGCATAGAGAAGATTTATTACAATACCATCGTTGATGCGATTTTGATTTTTTTCTTTGTTTTATGATTTATTTAATTAATTTCAATTTGTGACGAGTTTTACTGAAATACTTAATTTATTCAGGCATTTAATACATCTGTGATTTAAATTATCTTAATTTGCATTGTAACAGTTTAGAGACTAAAAAAAAATTTATTATTATATTTATAATCTTAGATTTGTTTTTGGAACTGAGCAAATATTTTTTTAAATATGGATAACACTTTAGCTGACAGAATATTTACGAACCTGTTCTAAAGTTTAAACACTTAAAAACTTATTAAGAGACTCTGTCGCAATGCAGTATTGTTAAAAAACCAGCGGAATCGCTCACGTTCTTGGGGTAGATTTTCACCTTCTACCTAATCGCGAATTCGTGGAAATGTATGCCAATGAATAAATAACTTGCCTTTCGACTTGTCGAAGATAGAGACACCATGGGGACTTCTGTACCCCCTATGATACGATTGCATACATTTACAGATTTAAGGATGGTTATGATCTGTTGAATAATTAATACATTCATTTTATCGAATTTACTGTGAGTATACAACATATAAAAATTTATTCATGAATTGACCGCTTGGTTTTTAAATTCTGATACGTTTTGTGCAGCGCTTTCAAGTAACAATTTTTTTTTCAATCGACTTATCCCTTCCTTTACTGATTTCTATCGATAAGTTATGATGTAGTAAGAGTGGTATATTATGATCAAACCTACAGATTTTAACAGACTTACGTAAAGAAAATTCTTATCAAAACATTTTACGTCACAATGATCTATCAGAAATCCAAATGCTCCACTATGATATTGGACATAACTAAATTTTCTAGTAATTATTTTTCAGATAAAAGTTTTTTGTGCTTAAGTAGATTCATGTGATAAAAAGCCATTGAAGCGTCGTATGTCGGTTCCGTGGTATAGTGGCTAGAGCTTTGCCCTATCGATCAGGTGGGCCCCGGTTCAACATAGCTTTCAGAATAATAAGGCCGTCAGGAATTTTGAATATTTACGACAAACCACTGACAAACCGTTATAAGTAGGGTATTATTATACCCAGTCGATCGTAAAATCCTCCTAGAAAAAATAATATTTTGCCAACGATAATTATTTATAAAAATACATTTAAAATTCAGGAGGTGTACCTATATTGAAAATAAAAAGCGTTTGGTGTATGGTTCGATATTTTAACATATCACCTTTGACGCTTTCCGCAAGAAAAAAGTAAATGTTGAATCCATAATTTCAAAGTAAAAGCTGTGCCGCAGAAATATTATACAGCGTGAACGAAAATTCACGTCCACATAAATCATTGCGTCGGTTTTTTTTTTCAATTTTTGCTAAAATTCATTCGTTATTTAAGTTAAGTTAAGGTATTTAATATTGCACAAAAAGACGACATAAACATATGACATTCTATCCAATATTTGAAAATCTAATCGAATATTAATATTTGCGATGAATAACCATTACGCCACAAATGCAAACTCTTTGCAATTTAATTGACTTCAGTGGGACTCAAAAATTTTGTAGACTGCGTGACTTAAAACATAAACTATGCTCATTTGATTTAGATGCACAATACAACAAGGTGACAGTGCCAGCATTCGCTCAAAACTCACGCTGTAATACATACACCCACAAACTCTCTGTATACGGATCTTTAAGATTTGCGTCATTTCTGTGTTGTGCTATGCGCAGCACACAGTTTAGTTTAGACACAAATAATGATAATAGGTAACTTGCAATAAAAAAACAAGTGTTTTACTTAATGCAATGGTAGTAAGAGGATTTTTTACATTCGTCTAATTATATTGAAATAATCCATTACACAATAATTAGAACACATACTATTGGACACTATACAAATTTAATCCAGTTACTAACTGTGTTTACATTTAAGTAATATAATTATTATATATAGGCGCTTTTCAAAGATTATGCCAAGTATTCGGATAGTCACACGAGTGTCAAAATGAAGCAAGAAAAATCGGTGACGAAATATTCACCCTTAAATAAGTGAAAGAGATCGACCAATTGACTTATATCCGTTCCGCCCATATATACAAATGAAGGGATAGATCAGGTTTTTGAATCCCGGATAAGAGATCGGAAACCTAAAGCTTACTTATC
Organism: Himalopsyche kuldschensis; assembly: GCA_028554975.1. Classification (NCBI taxonomy): domain Eukaryota; kingdom Metazoa; phylum Arthropoda; class Insecta; order Trichoptera; family Rhyacophilidae; genus Himalopsyche; species Himalopsyche kuldschensis. The sequence goes on from JAHFWI010000036.1 coordinate 4,377,470, forward strand.
CTGGTTGTGGCGAAAAATACTTTTGCTCAGTGAAAGTTTCGTCGTCTCGGAATATATACAGAGTGTACAGAAGAAAAGCTTGCGTAGACCACACGTTTAATTTTGACTCAGGCATTGATTTGTTACATACTAACAGGGGCGAATTTAAATTATTTTACCAAGAAATTTTGGTATTTAACCGAGCTCATCTTAACAGTTTGCCAATTTTGAACGAGCAACTTCAGCTTCCTAGTTCACCATTGTTGTACCCTTTAAAATAATTGTCATTTATTAATTATTCAAGCACTTGGTATTATTACATATTAATTCAAAGACTTGAAATCCTAGATTTATTTTAGATATTCCTATGTTATTATCTGGTCATAAGTATCTTCAAAAATCCCCATAATTACATAATTATAACAAACCCACTTAATAAATTGAAACTTGTGTACATTCAATTTCCGTTAATTTACATTTTAATAACAATTTAACTTAGTGATCTACTTCTATTTTTGTATATAAACCATACAAACTGTTTACTACGCGTCATTACATCCATGCACTTAAATTGCTTGAAGATGCCGAAAGGAAAAACCCGGGTCGTTAGCGACAAAACTCATGAAAAAGTACAAAATTCAACCAATTTAAATTTGCGTCGAACAAGTTAATAAAATCAGAATGAAAAAAAAAATGTTTCTGTCTAGCGTGAAAATTGCTCCACTGTGAGTTTTACCCAGTGCCGTGGCTTGAAAGCAAAATTAGATTAATATTCAATTCAAGATCAGAGCATTTCACATGAAAATTACGACGTCCCGCGTAGCTCTGGGAAGTTTCGCATGCTACGTCTGAACAACCTTAAAAGTTTTTGGGAAAATTTTGCAGAAATTTCGCTAAAATGTGTCCGTATTAATGAAACCTGAATTTTTAAACTGCCCGCTGAGAAAGCTGTGCCGTTAAATAATTGATGTTTTCAAGTTATAACGCCGAAAGTTATAAATTTATCGATAGACAGATAAATCTCAACTTTGAAACTAACGTTAAGTGATTTTTTGACATTGAAGCCGTGTTTCAAAGTCGCTTATGCATGGCTATAACTTGTCATAAAGTCCACTTATTACGTATAATTTATAGCTAAACTTGTTCATCATTTTTAAAAAGTTTTCAGTAAAATTGATTCTCAGAAAACTAGAAAAGTAATACATTGTAATATAGTGATCTGGAAAAGAAAAAACATCGTTCCTCCAACCACTAGTACGAAATGCTCATTTGGCGATCAAATCTCACAGTATTTATTTCTTTAAATTATCTAATACTTATTCAATCGTGATTCAAACGTAAGTTGGTATATGTATATAGTCAAGTGGCAAAAGCTTTGCTATATCGATTAAGTGGATCTTGGTTCAAGTCCCAGCAAGGTGGGCATGGATGAATGTTCTCGAATGGTTCATAAAACTTCTTCATTTTTTTTTTGATGGTTATAAAAAAAAAAAAAATTAGAATCTTACTGAAATGTTGGCTGGGATATTTGGCTCTATTTTTACAGGAATTTGTGTGTATAAATTAACGTCTCTTATCCGATTTTAATTAACGGAACGAATCAAAAGCGTTTCGTTTTTAGTAATCTTAAGGTTAATTTGAGAAAAATTGGATAGTTGAATCGTTGAACAAAATACTGAATAAATTGCTTCATCGTTTTCCTCACACAGCTGAATTTTCTCATGTTTTAGTGTGAAGCTTTGTAATTTATTTTTGCTTAAGATTTCCTCGAGATTTATTCCTTCTACTATTCGCGGCGGCTCATTGGAATAATCCTTGATTTCAAACACCGCCCCGCAACCCGCATAGCCTCCGCCACCGCATAAAATTATGACAGAGGCGTCTCGTGACGGAGCAGTCACAGAAAAAAAGCTTCCACAAAACCATCGTGGCATAACTCACTTTTGGAATATTTAATTTTTCAGTCTCTCGACTGGTTGGGCGAACAATAATAGAAAAAAAAAACTTAGCTCAATGACAGGCTTAGGTATGAAGTATAGGCCATCGATACTCATGTACCTTCTATAGATTGATTCTCTCAGAGACTGATTGAATTACATCAATATAATATTATCAAATTAATATGTATTTGTCAACTAACTAACTTTTTGATAGCTTTACATTAATTTTCATGTAATAGCGTGGATAAATATCTGGTTAGCGATATTGTTTGAGCTGAACGATTAATTGATAGTACAAGTTACAAGTTAGGTGGCGTAAGATATTTCAATCAAAGATTGTAGAACCTTTTTCTTTGTTTATCATCTTTTAAAATGCTTTTTGAATGTAAATTTGGTAGGGGAAGATAAAAATTTTTGTCGTAAAAAAAGACTGACATAATTGGAATCATATTATTAAGTATTTTCTGGCAAACACTGTAAACATTTTAATTTATCAGTTGATTACCGGTTATGTTACTTTTACCGATCTTCTTTCTTCGTGGTTTCCAACTATTATAAATGACTTCATAATAGCTGCAAATTGGTAATGTTTGTGTGATAATTGCGACAAAAGAAATTACAATGAAATTTGAATATTTATTCAATGCTACTAAAATCGTATGAATCCTTTTATTGCATTGAAGTTTTAAAATATGTAAAAATAAACAGGAACATTCCAAAATGTCTTATCACAAAATTTAAGATCAAATCGAACGTGTTTATTTCAAAAAACTTTTGGACACTTCAAAATAAAAACGGTGTGCAATATCACTCGATTATATTTAAATGGTGTAATGAGCTTATATTTTCAAAATAAATTTTAGTTAAGTACTTGTGTCAATTCTATTTAATGCTTGATGCTAGTATACCATATTTAAAAACTGAATTTGCTGAAGAGCTTTTTTCTGAATATCTTAAAATTTAAAAATTTATCAATAGTTGTTATCAGGCATCAAAACGTACCCGATAAGCTCTATGGATGTTACGTTTATTTGATGTCGATTATTAGTGAATGTCGGTCCCTGTGGTCTAGTGGCAAGAGCTTTGTCCTGGCAATCGGGGGGCCCGGGTTCAATCCCCGGCAAGGTCAGATTTTTTAATTGAAAAAAAAAGATTTTGGGCTGGGTGTATGTTATTTATCGTTGATTTTGTGCACAACTGATACATTATTTACCATCGAGTTAATTTCGTATGACTTTCACAACTCAGAATATTTGAAGCATTGGCGTAAGCTGTTATGCCAAATATAAAAAAAAAAAAATGTATCTTCATTACAGAAAAATTATTAAGTATATTTCATCTTCATTAAGTATAATTCATCTACATTTTGCGTCGCTTGTAAAATCTCGTTCAACTGTCGAAAAGTATAATCATCCAATAATCTTAACAGTTTCGACCCACGAATCAAAATGAATGATATTATATGAATATAGTTTTATTACATATCACAGTCAACGCTCGAATACATACTATTTTTAAGGTATCCAATTAGCCAGAGAGCAAACTATGTAAATGTTTTCATAAAATTTCTGAGATAACGGAGATGATTTATGGTATGGCAACTGTATACAATAGTGTAAAAATCTGTTACAAGTGAGATCAAGAATCATGTGGCTCTTGCTACGAGCATCTCACATGCTCAGTGGGAAGAATTATTGGATACGAGAAAACCTCTCGCGATTTTCCTAAGAAAATTTTCCAGGTGTATAAAGTTGGGGTTGAAGATGACGTGTAGACAGACGAGGTAAGGAGTGAATAATAAAATATTCAAATACGGTCTAATCCAGCCTTAAAGAATAAGACAAAAAGTTACTAGAGTCTTCAGCAGATGTCGTCAAAATCGATCGTAACCGAGCGCACGGCGAAGGAACACCGATAAAGTTGCCGACTTATCTTTTAGGGGTTTCCTCTTTTATACTCGTCAGATTTTTACTACGTCGCCATTCAAACTTTTTCGTTATTTACCTGTCGCGGAAAACGCACGAGAAAAAACTCCAAGTCATAAAACCTAACTACGCTCGCAAAGAACAACAAGTATTCTTGCTGTTATTATTATTGCAAAAAACCTTTTTTTAGATTGCAAAGGTTTTTCAACTAAGCGGGAATTTCCTTTCTTTTTTCATTGGTATTTTCATATTTACAAAAGCGATTAAAATTTATTCGTTAGCATTAACAAGTCTATATTTTTCGACGTTTTTACATAACTTTTTCGTTTTCCGGATGTTTGAACAAGTAATTCACTTAAATGGTGTTGATTTTCAATCTTTAAAGAAATAAATCATTTTCCACACATATTCTATAATTTCCTTAACCCATAACTAACCACCCTAAAAAATATCGTGCCAAGCTGTAGAGTGGCCTTAGCCGACTACTTTGAATTTTCGTTATTCAATATAAAATTTTAAATAAGTTATTCTACGTATTGTGTTACTTATTGTGACACGTATTTCGCCTTTTTCAGAAGCATCTTCAGACTGACTATCGCAAAGTTTGCTTAAGTAATAAAGCAAGTTGATTCTAATATTTTAAATGATAAAATTACTTAATGGAGTTTAGGGATTTGTCCTTTTTACGGGTTATAGAATCAAAGCAAAGCAGCAAATATTTATGGTACTAATGACGTTAGCCATAACAAAATATTAACTAATGAGATGCTATCAATAAGGAAAGGTTAATCCTATCATTGAAAATAATGGAAGCAGTGGCGGGCTACTTGTCCTATTTAGGCTATTATTATCAAATCTATTATAAGTATTTTCATTATTTTGTCCAAAAAATAATAACACATTTTTTGTACTTGTTCCACATAAGATTTATCAACTGATCTCGCTTTAAATGTGCTATTATTTTTTATTTTATATTTACAGGTATGTTTGTATGTATGTATAATACATAAATAAATCTATTCAAATTTATCAAATGCATGGCGCATTAGCGTCAGCTGTAATGCCATGATTTTATTTTCTTAAATAAATAAATGTAATGCCGTTCAACCAAGTATTGACAGAGAACATCATAAAAGTGATTATTTAAGCCTATATATATGTTAGGAAACATATACATATATGGTAACCATAGCCAAAAATTTTCAAATTTATTTAATTGATTGCAATGCCTCAACTGAATATGGCTATGTAAGTTTTAACATTGTCAAATAATTTTTGTTTATGTTCGGAATTCATTATACTCAATGAGTATTTTAAGCTTCAACGTTTTTATAGAAAAGTGTATTTTCAATTACAAAACGTTTTTGAAATAGAAAAAACATTTTTGCATGCTAAGCTGCACTCTGTAATATTAACCCCTAATTTTTGTGCGCCTTTCATCGGCGCAATCACCTTTTTGTGAATGTATGAAACTAATTTAACAAAAAATGTATTCTTACAGATAGATTTTTAGCAATAATTGATAGTTAATTATTCAGTCCCTCAATTACTGTTTTCAGATATGCTAAATCTAAAATGATGCAGTCAGTAATGTATTAGTAGTAAACGAGAGATAGTTAGTCCTTTCAAATTAACCATCAAACAGGTTTCGTCAAAAATATCCACCGTTCGTGCTCGTCCAGGGGTTAATATAACGGTAACCGGACAAATCAGAACATGACAATTCAGAACATGACGATTCAGAACATGACATTTCAGAATATGACAATTCAGAACATGACTTTTCAGAACACGACTTTTCAGAACATGACATTTCAGAACATGACATTTCAGAACAAGACTTTTCAGAACATGACATTTCAGAACATGACATTTCAGAACAAGACTTTTCAGAATATGACATTTCAGAACATGACATTTCAGAACATGACATTTCAGAACAATCGGCCTATCTACGGACACCGTCCGAGCGCGCTCGCTTTATAATATTGGGTTTTCACATACATATTTGTCTATAAACAATTAACCAATTATGAATAGGGCTGCCACAACAAGAAAATAACTGTAATTATGAGATCGCCGAAATTAAAATGTATGTTTACTAGCTATTGTATTGCGACATTTTAAAAAATTATTCGCAGGGCTGGACTTGCACAGAATTTTTATACACATAATAATAACATTAAAAATTATTAATTATGTTGTTATTATTAATTAATTTTTATTGTCGATCTCGATACGACATTTGAGAAGCATGTAAAAATATTATATAAATGTAAATTTTAATCTTAAGATTTTTTGTTATGATATTTTTTCCGCCAGAATAAGCCGGTGTTAAGACTGTTAATAAATAAAGACGTATTATAAAACTAAAACCTTCGCTATTTTGCCCGACTCCACCGCCAGATCCTACATATACATATGTATATATAAAAATCTTAAGATTAAAATTAATTATTAATAATAATAAAATTATTAATTAATAATAACAACATAAAAGAAAAAATATAAAAAAATCTTATATATTTTTTTTGTGCCAGCCCTACGAATGAATTTTTAAATGCCGCACGCGAACTACAATAGCAAGTACACATTTACTGTAATTTCGTCGATCTCGGAAATGCTGATATTTTCATGTTGTGGTAACCCTATTTTTATTTAGTAAATTACTTATAAACTCCACGCAATCATCTGAAAATGATATATATATATTTATTTTTTGTGCCAGCCCTGCGAATAATTTTTTTAAATGTCGCACGCGAAATACAATAGCTAGTAAACATACATTTTAATTTCGGCGATCCCATAATTACAGTTATTTTCTTGTTGTGAAAGCCCTATTCATAATTGGTTAATTATTTATAGACAAATATGTATGTGAAAACCCAATATTATAAAGCGAGCGCGCTCGGACGGTGTCCGTAGATAGGCCGAATGTTCTGAAATGTCATGTTCTGAAATGTCATATTCTGAAAAGTCTTGTTCTGAAATGTCATGTTCTGAAATGTCATGTTCTGAAAAGTCTTGTTCTGAAATGTCATGTTCTGAAATGTCATGTTCTGAAAAGTCGTGTTCTGAAAAGTCTTGTTCTGAATTGTCATATTCTGAAATGTCATGTTCTGAAACGTCATGTTCTGAATTGTCATGTTCTGATTTGTCATGTAACCAATATAACATACTCAAAGAGCGGACAATTTTAGAAAAATAAAAGCGAGAGTAATTTTGTTTATAGCAGGGACATAATTTAAGTTGACTCTATCTTATCACACCGTTATTAGATGATGGATGATTACTACGGGGCCGAATTCATGGCCCTCCGCGCCACACTTTGACAGTTAAAAGCCATTTTAAATAATAAAAAAATCTTCAAAAAGAAATATCTCCATTACATTCGCGCAGAAGTTCACCCCAGCAGTCCTATTTAAATTGTTTCGTAAGACTCACGACAGAAGGAGAGCACTGGATATTAAATAATATCATTTATTTTCACTTCGATAGTTAAACTGAATATTGAATAATTTTGTTAACATGCATCGGAAACAATAAACACAAATTTGAATCGTTTGAATTTTGTACTTTTCCATGAGTTTTGTCGCTAACGACCCGGGTTTCTCCTTTTGACATCTTCAGGCGTTTTATATTGATAGGATTCAAATTTGACACCCTCAGTCGAAATCCTCATTTAAATTAACACAAAACTTATTAAAAATAAGAAACAAAATACTTACTAATAAGATGATACTTACTGATAAGATGATTTTTATTTGCAGTGAAATGTCTTAGTATTCCTATATACACAGTCAACCCTCAAACAGTTTCGTTATACATGTTATGACATGTTCTCTCTATAATAAATTTGTCAAATTAATGGCGCATTGGCGGCAGCTGTGATGCTATGTATAGGTTTCATTGACAATAAACAATTTAGTCATATTTCATCATTGATGTTTGTCTGTTTTCAGCAATTATTCTCAATAATAACTGCACCGATCAATATGCTTTCATTGGAAAGAGAAATAAAAAATGGCAAGCAAACACTTTTCAGCTTACTTAAATGGAACATTTTACTCTTTACGATTGCTTCATTTCTTAAATATACCTTTTCAGCTCTCTTTATTTGATTATTATATTATTATACAATCTCACTTTATATGGGAGATTATTTAACAGTAGTAGATTAAGTATTAAAAAACTTAAATGCCAAAAAACAATGACTATCAAATAATTCGCGCTCACCGTTTGTAAACTGTATTTATGTTTGATTTCCCATTCAGCCAAGAGAGACGGAGACAGAGTACCTAAGAGTAAAGAAATAATATTGGATTTTTTCTTATCAATGTCAGAGCATCTCAAAGTTGTACCTGAAGTATGACTTTTACATTCATACAAATTATTTGTCGAATTCGTTTATATATAGGCTGTATCTTAAAAATATTATTCATTGAGAATAATATCAAGTTCTTTAGTTTCAATAATTATTTAAACATATTTATATATATACATTTAAGGTATTATTAGCTAAATTTAAATTTAAATGCAGTTAATTATGTGGCATTAGATTTGAAAGCATAATTATTTTGTTTCAAAGACTGACAAGAAGTCGTGTCTTAGAGAAAAATTATTTTTTATAATAACCTTCCGACTAGCGTTATCCACCTATGACCTGGTTGTTACCTTTTTTTTCGTTAATATATTCTTGGTTTTATTACATATACATGTAAGTAAGACGTCAGTATGTCTTTAAGTATCATATTCTATTTTTTTGTTTATTTGTTTGAGTTTGTACGTTGCTAAAGGAGACTTTCATGCATAAAACCCCGCACTGTTTTAGCTATATCATATTCAGCTATTTTTTTTAAATACTTTTACCTAAATTTATAAATACTTTGTGTATATCTTTTTTGTGTTTGTTTACATGTGTGTGATAAACACAATAATAATTAAAAACAGACTCAATAAAAACATAATATTTTGGATGATATAAACATTGAAATAATTATTTTGTTGTTCACTTTTTCACTGTACGATTTTTTAAAGATGAAATAAAAAAAAAGCATCAATCATCAGGTGTATTTTCCTACTATTACTTTGAAGAATAATAAAGAGTTTAATGAGAACTATTGTTATGTCATCGTTAAGGGGTTATATACAGTTAGAATTTTCAAAAAATCGATTTTTTTTTTATTTTATTTTCTTAATGTACATATATTTAAGAATACAGAAAATTTCATATCGTTCGGTGAATATTGTCAAATTTGAAAAGGCGTTTCAGAGTTTTTTATCCCATGTAAAATGCATTCCAAACTTTAAACGCGTTTTTCTCGTGATGATATCAAAAACGGCTAAACCGATTAGTCTCAAATTTTAACACGACCTTCTTAAATATATTTTTTAGTAATTTGATTTTTCTCGATAAATATTTTTTTTTTTTATAAACAATTTAAGGCCGAAATTTCGGTGAAGAATCGATTTTTTTAAAAACCGCCATTTTGCCAAAAAATATTTTGCTTATTCCTTCGATTAATTACTAGATTTAACATTATTTTAACGAAATCTGTTTGGTTTTTTAATTTCAGATGATTCAGTTTTTAAGATATAGTGGTCACCGCAAAACGTCTTTTGAGAGGAGCTCCTGGAGATCAAGTAGCTCTTTTTTCAAATAAATATTTTTACTAGTACTAAGTCTTAAAATACAGTTAAAGATACCAATATGTGTATAAATTTTTGGATCAATAAATTTAAAGCTGAAAAAATTCTAGAAAATTCACTTTTTCGTCTAACGTATACTAAGTTAAAACACGAAATTCGAGTGGGCAGTGTTTCTATATTGTAAACCCACGATACTAAAAACTATACTGTAGAATAAACTATACTGAAATTGTGTTGTTAATAATTAAAACTGTGTAAGTAATAAGTTTTAAAAGCTTTAGAGAGTGCGCCATATATTTCAGAAACACTGGCAGGTAGTCGTATATATAGGAACGTTTCCCAAAGTCGTGAATATAACCCAGTCCCATGGGAAACTTTTCAGGAGAATTTTCTGTAATAGTAGATATATTATGTTAATATTAGAGTACCTATATAATGGGTTATTCTGCAAATTCCCTAGGTGATATGCGAAATAATCCCTCTAACATACGATGTGTGTATTTTGATACAATATTACTTTTTGCATCCACATGCTGTATGCGTCAAGAGACTCGTGAGTTTTAAATTTAAGGAAGTAATACATGTATGTAGGCTTTACGGAATACGACAGAATGAAATATACGGTTGCGGAATTCGTTGGTTTTGAGAATCTTTTGTAATTTTATTACGGCTTGATTTATCGTCTACCACCGATTATGTACTTTATTAAGTGCATTAGAGAACCAATACAACCGTATATAATGGATTTTCTGATGTGAAAATTATAAACATGAAATCAGAAATATAAATAAACCTCGAAGGATTTGTAGTGAAATATTACAGAGTTACAGTGGATTTTAACAAAAAATAAAGCATTTATATTATACTAGTATTCGAACCCGGCTTCGGTCGGACCAGTTTGGGGTTATGTTCAGCTCGGCGCGTAAATTCAGACGGGCCAAGTTGAAACAACTTTTTTTAAAATTCAAAAGTCTAGGTCAATTAAAATGGAATTAAAATGAACATTTCAGACTGGCATTGACATTTCACAGCCCCTTTCATATATTGACAGCCCCATTCTCGCCCATTAAAATGTCCAAATTCAAGGGTAAAAAATCTAATTTGCTGTCAAAGAAATGTCAAATAATACCTTCACGTAAATAAATAACTAATTTATTACATTTTGACTAAATGTCTTCGCCGATAAAAAAATCAAACATATTTTCTTTCATATTCGTTTTTATGGCAACTTAATAATGACCAACAATGCAAAAGGGAATTACAGACCCACAGACATAAATACGCCGTTTCGGTTTTATATATGTACTACTCGATACTCGAGTAATTGGAGTCTCTACACACACATTGATAACGAAACAAATTTACCGTCGAAACTTTCGCGAGCGAAATCAATTCGTTTGTTTGAACTTGCAACAACAATGCAAAAAGGGAATTACTGACATACATCCCCCGTTTCGGCTTTATATATAAGATTCAATAAAATTTAATTTGATAACTTTTTATTCCACGTGTTGTGTAACAAGAAATGACATTTGTTTCACTTCGTTTATATCAAAAATTAACTTTCAAAAATTTACCCCCGAATCCATAGAAGGTATAATATTATCTGTTACTGATCGCCGCTTATTTATTTCTTTAAAAATCGGTCAATTTATACATTGTTTAAAAATTAATGATTTTCCTAGTGAAGCTTATTTAGTTTAAACATTTTTAGAGAAACAATTATTGGACGTGTTATGCTATTCACATTTAATTGTTTTTAACTTTTGCCAGGCTGAGGGTGAAACAGTCGACCACCACTTTATCTTAAATATCTATCTCAATATGAGTGATACAATATGTAAACTTTTGGTATTTTTAAATCATTGTTGTTTTCATCTTTTGCGGTAAATAAATATGATTTTGATCGACTAGTTTCGTCGCAATTAAATAAAAAAGATAATATGTCAGATTATTATTGGCCGAAAATCATTTATATTGTCGCTACCAATTGCCAAAATTAAAACTTCACTGCGCATACGCGATAAGATAACGTTATCATATCTCAAACGCGCTTCTTTCAACAATCATTCCAAATCAATTGGATGCTTTTTTCATTAAAAGGTGTAGATAAGAAGTCACATTCACATTTCGCATCGCCGGTATAGAAAAAAACAATAACATGATCAGGTTGTCTCATTCATGCGCGACTTAAAATATGAATAGTTATAAGAAAATTAACGATATTCATATATTATTTTTTTATAGATAAAACGATGGATAAAAATACGTCAAAGCATAATCAATCATTTTTTTATTGGAGTCTATGCCAATAAGGCCATACCACCAGTGGCGGCTGGCGACAGAGTACTAGGGAGTACAAAAAAATTCAACTATTTTTCCGTACTACGGACAGCCAAAAATCATAAGACTGGCACTCCGTTGGTATTGCGAACATCTGAATTGAAAGTCCATGTTATAAAAGTGTTTTAAAATCCAATGAATATGAAAGAACTCTTGCAAAAATAGTTGAATCCCCTTTTGCACCCCCCAAGACTCCGTCACCAGCCGCCACTGCATACCACTGGGGTCTTTTTTAGACCCCCCTTCAGCCTACGAGTTATTTTTCAAGGACAGTCTTTCGAAGGTTAATATCAAAGCTATATTTTAAATAAAACGCGTTATGTCGTATGTAAAAAAAGCAATATTATTCAGTATAAATATCTGAAATTCATATCTAAACAGCAAAAATACATGTCAGTAGTTTGTATCAACACGGCTTAACGTCTTTAGTAATATCAACAATGTATGATTAATAGTAAATATATTGCACCATTTTTTCACTTCCTGGATACTTGGGATTTCTCGACACATAACCTATTGCAGTAACAGTGTCGATGTGTATTTACGTATAGCTTATACATATATTTTCAAGATAGAAGAGGCATGGGCGTATATGAAATCATAGATACAATTATGTAATGGTAAGCGAAAATAAAACTTCATTTTTTTTCACATTCTACTGGCAATTTAAGGAGGAATATTAGAGTTCCAGAGGGTGAATTGTTGTATGATTATATTTACATATTGTTTTGAATGCGCCTCTTGAGTTAGATCATTTTGGGAAAAGAAAAAGAGGAATGGAGCAAAAGTGGTCGGGAAATTCTGTACTAGTTATATTTTCTTTTTTAGGCTTTGTATCATATGCAGATGATTTCTTTTGTTTGGAGCCCTTTTATGCACTTATCATACAATTAACCTTTTAAAGCCCTACGGTCCCGTATGGAACTTGTTATTATGGTGCACTTTGCTATCGGAGTACACTGATTTATGATAATAGTTTTCAACATAGGAATATTAGCTTTCGTAAATAGTGTCATTGAGATACCGATCCATAATTTTATTTTTAGTTTTGCTAAATATTTTTGTCGTTATGAGAAATATTAACATCTGTGTTAAAAGATTGACTCTAGGGATATGCGTTGTGTTATATCCGGTGGACCGTAATAAATCAGCTTTATCCGCACCATATAATGTATTTCAAACAGATCTTTACCATACCTCGAAGTTTATTATTTGGGGTTGATCGATTCTTTTTTCAAGATAGTTGTAGCTCAAATAAATTCGTTTATTTTTTTACCTGGAGAATTAAAAGCGTGCAATATGTGGTGCTGGTCTTTGTTCGTAATTGTAAATTATTCGATCATAGATAAAAATAGCTACGCAAATTATTTTTTCAAAGTTTTGATTCAGGGAATGAAAACTGAATTTTTTATATTAATGAAAGGCTTATTATGCCTGTTTTTCTGTCAACCATGATTATAATAAATCTACATTTTTATTTCAAAATGAATATGAAAAAGCAGTCAACGTAAGAATCATGGTTGATAGTTTTATATAACAACAAAAAACAAATTTTAAATAATACCGATGGCTGATATAATGATTTACGTACATATAAATTATGCACAGTCATTCTCCTTGCTATTTTTTAAATTTAAATCCTGAATTAATTTTTTATACTGTATCACAGTTAACGTCAAAAAAAATATTTCTGTTTTAAAATTAGCAAACATAATTTATTCAAAATTCGTTAACATGATCGTGATTTATGCCTTGTTAGTTTCGATTCAAATTTTTTCGCCCTCCACTGCATGGCAAAATTTATAGTAATATTATGCAATTTTTGTAGGTACTAAATAATAAGCTTTTCACAGTTCAAAACTAAGCCAAAAAAATACAGACCCATCAAAATCTAAATTTATTGTTAGTTACATTAAATAAGTAGTATTAAATATATTTAAGGTCTTTTATGACATTGAGAAGTAAATTAGATTAGATATGCAAGCCAAATAACCGTTTATTTTATATTTTTTTTGAAATACCGCTATTGATATATTTATTAGGTATTTTAATCCTTAGTTCATTTCATTTTATCCGCATTATTTCCTCCATACTATGCCTATATAATAGTACGATGGTTTTACTTGGTCAGATTTCGGAGGTAAGAGAGCGGACAAACTAGCCTCTTATTACGTTCTTAATAAATAGGCGACGATGGACCTGGCTTGAATGCGCTGCGACTGAATCAAATTTTTATCTTCTACCAACCGGATGGATTCTGTCACCTTAGAAGACCGCTGATGATCATCCATAGGATGTACTCAACGAAGCTACAGGATGCCAGGATGACCTGAAAAGAAGCAAGAGGTTTGGTGGGTGAGAGATTATTTGGAGGCACTGTGTTCGGACATAAGCTCCAAATATGGAAAGAAAAATTCACACAAAACTGTCTTCTCACCATTTTGTCCGGTCACCGTATTTTTATTATAATAAATGGTATTTCGTTGATGTCAGGTGGACGGGGAATGAAAGAAAATTTGGGCATTGTTATTTTAACCGTGCGTGCTCCAAAATGAACGGGTTTTACTGTCGTTAAGTGCACACCGACTCAACAATGACCCTGTAATAGGGAAATGAGAAAAGCACACAGCCATTATTCTTAAATAATAAAGGCTTGAAAATGCTCACGCCATATTTCGACTAGTTCCAATCCGCGTCACGTTAGATTTATTGCGGCGCTGTATGCCAGTGACGAGTATATAAGCCACTTGATTGATAGTCCGACCAATATCAAGGTTTGATAAATTTTGCGTGACTGATATTATTATTTATTTGACGCAAATTAGACCACCCGAGTTCTCAATGTCTTCACACTTTCCGAATTGTGCGAATATTTATTGTTATGAATATGTATTAAGGTACTCTTTACTCATTATATCAATACTCCGTAATCCATCGCGAGAAGCTTAAATATTTGCATATAATATTTTGCCTTGTCAGTGGTCGAGTGGTTTACGTTATGGGCTTCGGTTGCGGTGCTCACGGGCTCAAATCGTACTATGGACAGAAATTTCATAAAATATTTTTTTAATTGACAAATTTACCACAAGTCTAAAAAAGCCTATTCTTCTATCACTACTCTCTTCTAGAAAAAGACCGAGTAACAAGAGATTTTTGTAGAAAAAACTTATTCATATTAGAAGTCCTTATGATTTAAATTACGGATAGGCTTAAAAAAAATACATTAAACGTTCAATAAAGCGGTTTTTAATCAATTCAATTTATAATACGAACAGTGAAAATTGTAATGATGGAGATCGAAATTCACGCGAAACAATGTTTACAAAAAAGTCCACTTATGTATGTTTGTGATGTCGCAATAACAGACATGATGATAATATTTATATTCAGTCATACAATGTAGTTCAATTAAAGCATTTACCTTAACATGTATCTTTTTTATAAATTAAAAAAATCTTCGCGTGCTAAATAAAAACAAGTGTTTTAATTTACAACATATTATTTTTTCAGGACTTGAACATTATTTTGTGTTGACCTATTTTTAAAAGCTAGAGCTAGAAGTATGAGAATATATTGTCTTTATATGGATCAATAAATTCACTTGCATTGCATTGTTCTGATAACTAAGCTGCTATCACTTATAAAATATCAAACAATTAATTAAACTCTACCAAGAAAACGTTTATTCAATGTACAGTTAAACCCCCGCTAACACTATAATCGGGACCGTGGTAAATGAGGTAGTGTAAAACGGGGCGTGAATCTCATACAAAATTAGGGACTTCGTCTTTTTCCGCGAAAAATGCAAACTAAGATTATATATGAGTTTTGTAAAAAAAAATATATGAACGAAATATTTACGTAAATATTTGGTTTCTAGGTGATACAATGCAAACAGGATGTAAGTACGCGCGTCGTGTGTGGTCTAGCACGTGTTGTTGAGTGTATGCGAGAGTAAGCACCGTAGAGACGGCCAGCCGTTTGGCTGTGTGTGTGTATCGGTCACAGCGGACTTATTTTTTTAACGTACGAGCAGGAACGTCACCTAGCAACGGCAATGGAATGCGACCGTGCACATCGGGGTATTTGCGCGGATTTTTTTCGGCCGGCGTGTTTTACGGAGTGGTGTTTTCGGAGGTTTGACTGTATTTCAAATGATTTAGAATATTGGCAGCTACTTTTTTTTATGTTGAGCGTTCCACGTGCCTTTTTCAACATAGTTTGATTTTTAGTTTTACGGTTCGAATTTTTAGAATGTTTATTATGAAAAGATATGTTTGACACTTTTAAGGCATTTTACATTTTATTTTCAAGAGTTGTAATCAATCATTTACGAATAAAATAGGATCATTTTTCATCTAGTTACAATGTAAAACAAAGTCTTGGCAATGTTAATTGAACGTAATTAAAAAACATTTAACAGTATAACTTTCACATGTATTCTGATATATAATATATTAGGACCAGATTCACTCATCGATCGCAAACATTGTCAATTGAACGAAACCTGTTCTAATATTTATCATTAAATGCGTTTTATTTTCCTATATTTAAATAGTGACCTTCCACCAAAAAGTGAAAATTAATATTTTAATAGGAAATAAATAGGAACAATAAGTACAATTTTTGGTCTGTTCGATACAAGTTTATTCTTATTGAATAGATATGTAAAACATTTATCATACAATATACAATATCCAGATACTTCAACAGTCGTTGACATTTTCTATATAGAAAAGATAAAATTAACTTTTGAAAAAATTGTTTCAAAAATAAATTCATATCGCAGCTTAAAATCATATAAACCCATGTAATAATACAATACAAGCGCCACTTCACTTGCTAAGAGACGATTGGCATAATATTTTACACAAAGAAACAACATCACTTAAGAAATCGATTTGTTTCGACGAATGTGGAGAATGATTTATGTTTTTCAACACATTTTGTTTGCTCGACTACAAAATTTAGTTACGCTCTGTGTACTCCTGAGCAGGTACTATAGAGATGTGACAAGTCAATACATATTCAGATATGTCGATACTTTCTATTGTCAAATTGTATGTATCAACAACTTGAATAAATATTCACTGCCTGAAAGATCATACATATATGTAACTTTGTAAGTTATAGAATGTCAAGTGTGTAGTATTAATTTATATTGAGAATTTATATTTTGGACCCTGGCTTCTGATATTTAAAGTTATTTTACGTTTGTTTTGTTCGCAACGCTCTGTACTACTTATGTTGGGTCCGTGGCTTGATTCCAGGGCTGTGGAGTCAGAGTCGGTGCGGTGTTGTGGCCGGAGTCGTACTCGGAGTCGGAAATTTTGAAAAGTTTGAACTTTTTATTTTTGCATTTAATATGTCAAATTTGGCTTTTGGCCGCATTGACAGAGTTGATATTTAATCGGAGTCGGAGTCGTGTTTTTGGTCAATGTCGGAGTTGGACTTTTTTTTACCGACTGCACAGCCCTGCTTGATTATATAGGCCTCTTGAAATTTAAGCCATTTAAATATGTATTTCTATTGAAATGTACTTTAAAGATCCAATTAATCACACCCAATCCATTATATAAAAGAATATTGTGTTCAATCTTCTATCTATCTATCTATATATATATAAAAATGAATGTCTGTGTGTATGTCCGCTATGGACTACTAAACCGCTCGACCGATCGATGTGAAACTTTACAAATTTATTGAGTACACTCCCGCAATGGTTTCTGGCCTACCAACCCCTCTCCCCAACCACCCCCCAACCTCCACCCCCAATTTTTTTTTTTTTAAACTTTACGAATTTTTTGAGTTCACTCGTTCGAAGGTTTCTGGCATACCCCCCCCCCCCAATCACCCCTACAATTGCTGGCGTAGCAACGCGCGCAGGGTACAGCTAGTTTATAATAAAAGTCTTTTGTCCTCACTGTCTTTAAATCATTCGATTCACTTATGCAGTCTGGATATTTTTCACTCATTGACTGCAAGCGTCTCATATATTCAGACGCCTGATTGCGCTGCGTTGCAAATGTTAGTTAACAGGGTAAAAGCTATCAAGGAATAGTTTTTTTTTATTCAAATATGTATGCATTACAACACAAATAATAAAATATTTATAGTACTAATTCCAAAAAAAAATTATTAGATCAGTACCGGTTTCGTACATGTGTGAGCATTATCAAGTCAATTGTCAAATCATCCTGATCTAAAAAAAATATTGTGAAAAAGTACTATTTATTTTTATTATAATGCGATTCCACCAAGTATTGACAGTATGACAGTGGGCACATTAAAAGTGAAAAGTATGCATTAATTGATCTAATAACCTCTATGAGTGTATTTAACAGAATAACTGATGAATTAACTTTTAAAATCTTAGTTGTTTGAATATTCTTTAATCGGCTTAGCAGTGAAGAGGTTAAGTAACGATATTCGAGTAGGCTCTTAGTGTTTCGTAAGCTCCGCTCGGTACATGCCTAAATACAATAAAAAGCACGCCAATGCGCATAGTATTGGGAGCTTTTGCTTCGTATGTAAAGGCAAGATAAGGGTTTCCTATAAGTTATGCCCTTGGAGAATGAATGGCTTACTCGACGAATGGAATGGAATGGAATTTCAAAGTTTTTATATGCATCTTGTTGTGATTTGAATGAGAGTTCGTTGGAATCATAATGCTGCTTCTACAATTATCATTGTACGTTCATGAGCATTCAATTCGCTGTGAACATTTAGCGTTCTTAGTATTATTAATTGAATAATAGAAATTTACAAGTTTATGAGCAATAGCTTACTGTAAAATAAAAAAGATTTCTTATTCACAATAAATATATATGCATATTACATTCGGTCATTTGCATTTATCTGTTTTCTTTTTTTTACAATGTCCGCTCCCAACTTGGAGTATATGAACTTCTCATGGAGTTTATCTGAAAAAAAAATTCTAAGAAAATTGCTGGTTACTCAGTTGCTTAACCTCTCCTTTTCGTAGAGATTTGGGATTTGAAGAATACGAGGACTAGGACAGGACTAGTGGTAAGCGAATCGCCCTCGCTACACGCCGCTTTTTTTAGGATCGGAATGGTGGTAAGGGTTTTTTAACAACACAGAAACCAATTGTCTTCGGATTCGAACTCGGGACTCAAGCTTGGGCGGTCTGTCACGGACGCCAACGACACTGACCACACGACGTTACAACAAACTATCTCCAGAATTGATTTCACTTATATGAACCTTACTAAATATTATATGTGGAATTTTAATTTCAAATTTGTATCACTTGTAATTGTTTTGTTAATAACGACCCGGGTTTTGTCTTTCTGCATCATCATGCATTCAAATACACGCTTAAACTCAAAATAAAAAGCTCAAGAGTATGTTCAATTTCATATGCGGGTTGAGGATTTTAATATTTGCGGTTCAACAATAATTTAAACAGTCCAATATTTGTCATCCCTAATATACCTTTTCAACAATTTCACCTATTCATCTAAAGAATAAATACTACAAGTCTATTTACTAGAATCACTCTCTATTTTGAGCGGAAATTGAGATGATATTCGTTATCTTTCTTAAGATTGGGAAGAGGCTTTGATGGAATAAACACACTACAGCTTGAGTCCATGCTTTTTGATACAAATTCATATTTACCGCAAGCATTGATTTACAAGATATTCCTAAATATTTAAATTATAAGTAAGTACAGATTTTGTGAATCTTTTGAAATAATTATTCACTGCACGATGCGCCATTCCAGGGTTGAATTTGCCTTACCTTCGGTCATTCTTGTACAGCTTCAGATTTTATAACGGCATACTAGTTTTGAATTTTGATGCCAAACAATGAAAAAGCGATAAGCTATCAAAAGATTCTAGATTCATACTTTCGATGGTTTCGGAGGTAACTTTGAAAAAGAAGTTCATTTAAATAGAAAATTTATAATAACTTATATCATGTCATCCGTTAAGAGAAAATCGTGCTTTGGTTTTGGGCACAATTAAAAACCGCCCAGACCAGTCAAATTGTACGTCACTAAAGTGGCTACGTATATCTCTTCTTCATCTTGTAAAGAAATATTTCCCAAGGTTTGAACTTTGAAAATATGCAAAAAAAAAATTTTTTAGAATATACCAGAATAGCAGTGTTGTCTTTAAAAAACGTTGCAGCAAAATATTACGATTAAATTCAATATGCATTTTTCAGAGTGATGATGAAACGAATCCAAGTCCAGTATGCATCATTTGCAGAAAACAGATAAATTAAATTATGGTTCCTAGTAATCTGTCTTATTCGCCGTTCTCTCCCAGTTACACGAAGAAGAATAAATTATTATAAATTTTTAAATAGCTTTGATTAGTCCACGTATTGTGTAACTATTTGCGACACGTGAAAAAATTGAGACTTAATCTGTTTTTTTTATCAATGTGCATTGTCTTTCATTTGCCAATTAATATAATTACATATTAAATTGTTGATTGCTTTGATTTTTTTTACCGTGCTCGCTCCTAGTTTATAATGACTACCTCTAAAGCTTATTTCAACACAGAGCTTTTTACAAGAGTAACTTGTTATTAAGCTAATCACTCTCGTCACGCCCCGTTTTAGGTTCGGATGTGTGGCAGAAAATTATAAGACGATTAAAAACGGTTTTTTTCTCATTCTGGGACTCAAGCCCGTCGAGTTCTTCAACCGAAGCCAACGAAATTAACACTCGATGATGGACACGCGAAGTGCTATATTATGAACAAATTTAAACAGAATATGCACCAATATGGTCTAATGTAAAAATAAACAGTTCTATAATATATTCTATTAAAATAAAGAAAGTTCGTACCAGTTGTCTGGCAAATCGTTCAGACACCAAACCGACACGTAAATGAACCATTTCAAGTTTTCCCCCGACTTCATAATATTATCTGTTGCAGGTAAATTCGTTTAAAAAACAGACTCTCACAATTCTCCAACAGAGTTTTTTTTAAAGAATACTCATTCCCATGAAACATTGTTATTGAAAAAATTATCAAACTTATAATTCATTTTTGTTGGAATGGAGATTACTATGGGCATGACACATGTATGTATAATTTTGTGAAATTATTGATGGAGCGACATCATTTAAATTAATAACACATTAATAAAATAATAAAGGACAAATTTGACATTCTTTTAAGATCACTGCTGGTTTCACTTATCGCGAGCATTATGACCTGGTAAAATATATACATATAAAAAAATGAGAAAAACTAGACCAAGTTTAACAAACAGATAATCATATACAAGTAAAGGAGTAAATTTGAATACATTGAAATCACAGGGAATGAGTTCTAAATTCTACAAAATATTCCGAAACCATATTGAAGTATTTAAGTATATTTTCACTACGCTTAACTACATTTTCAATTCTCTATAATACAAACAAATAATCTATTTTCTTTATGAATTGGTAAATACATGGTTTCAAAGTGGACGTCAAGACAAAACCTAGAATCGAGAGAATGGAATAATCTCGCTACACCAATTCCAAGACAATCGTCAAAAAACTCGTGTATTTAGCCGTTAAAAACTTTCATGCATTCAAATTTAAGTACAAAAATAATTTGCAAAAATACACTGGGATTTAAAAATGTCAACACCGCAACCAGTGACGGCTGGCGACGGGGTGTTGGGGGGTGCAATGGAAGATTCAACTATTTTTGCAAGAATTGTTTCCTATTCATTGGATTTTAAAACACTTCTATAGCATGGACTTTCAATTCAGATGTTCGCAATACCAACTGTTTCTCTTCCGTAGTACGGAAAAATAGTTGAATCTTCCTTTTGCACCCCCCAGCACCCCGTCACCACCGTCACTGACCGCAACCAATGTCAATGATGTCGGCCATTCAGATACAAACTCCGGCTAAAGAAAAAGCTAACTTTTGCTTTTCAAGCTCATCGAAAGTTTTCGCTCATATATATTGGTTGTATTTATTCCTGTGCCGAATTGTAAGATTGGTAATATAATCAAATGTAGGTAAAACGGGCGAGCAGTTAAAAGAAGTTCCAGCCATCTCGTGTATGTAATTGCATTGCGTGCCTCGCTATTTTCGTTCACGGGTTCAATTCCGTGCAACTCGACCGACAGTCGGTGCTGCACCTATTTTCAAAAACTCTCTTTCCCGCTGCCAACTTCACCCCTTTAGCCCCTTTATTTCAATGTAATACAACCAGGTGATTGAGTAATTTTGTTTTAATTTATACAAAAACCAAGTAGGTAAACTTGTATATGATAAACAATAGCAAAAGTTAATTGTTCTGGACACATTTTTGAAGATAAAACTGCTAAATGCTATTTTTATTTACTAGTATTATTTTTAAGCTTAATAAAGCCTTACTAGGAATAGTTCAATTGTTTTTTAGTCGAGGGTATGGTTTTTTGGTTGAACACAATTATTATTCTTAACTTATAGCTTAAGAATGGTTTTAGTTTGATAAATTGATCATGCATTTCCCAACCACCACGCGCCAACTTCCTCGCTTCTTCCCAGGTAATCCCGGCATCCCGTAGCTCCTCTGAGTGCATCCTATGGATGGTCATCAAAGGCATTTCAGGACGTTGGGATACATCATGTTGATAGAAGAGACAGGCAGGATTCAGGCTTCTTTGGGACATCTGCAGCACATGTCCAAGCCAGTTCCATCGTCGCCTTTTTATTGCGGACGTAATGAGAGGCTGGTTTGTCTGCTCTCTTACCTCGGTGTTCCTGACAAAGTCAAACCACCGTACTCCTATATTATATCCAAACATAATCATGGCAAGTGAAAATAATCTTGTAATCTTCGTCTAATTGGTGTTATAAATGCCAGCATTTTCTTGTTGCGTTAATAGATTTGCTTAATTTACAAATCATTTCTAGGAAAACGGACGATGCGCACCGTTACTGTCCGAAAGGCAATGTTATATGTCAAATCATCGGATACAATATATGTGTTTGATAAGACAGTTTGCACCTCAAAAGATATTTCCATATATTCTGCAAACAAAAGGTGTTTTTTGAAAGATAGATTAAGAACAGTTTTGCACATAAATGAGTTAAAATACATCCTAGGGAATCTTTTAAAAATACGTTAACTCAAGAAAATGTCAATTATTGTTTTCATTATTTTTTTTATTATAACTGTGAGGCTAATTAAGATGTAAATAAAAAACTAAGAACAATTTATAATATGAATACGTAAAATCTGTCTCACAATGTTGAGCAAACAATGAATGAATAAATTTTGTTTGATAACAATCTGACAATAACATTTATATGACTGTTACTTTTATAGATGTCACTACACGCAATAAACAAAGCAGCGACCCCAAACCCTCGCTTTTCGCGATAGTGTCCGCACTAAAGTTAACTATGCAAAGCTATAACAAGCTTTCGTGAAACGTTAGTACTTGTATCCGCTATAGATGCATACCTATATTTGGAGCATTCTGTACATTTCGTACACATTGTGAAGTAATTTGTTTTATAACTTTCCTACAATTGTAGAGATACTGGCTGCAACAGAAATGCTGCAGCATATGCAAATTTCTCATCACTAAAACTCAAACAGTACGATGTGTTTAAATATTTATATAGCTGACAACACTGAGTGCTTTGAGGACAGTGATTGTCAATTTTAAACAGTGCCCCAAAGCAGCCGTGCGAAATGTGTCTGAATTTAATCCTCTGCATAGTTCACGATTCAAATACCCAAAACAGGTACATGTAATAAATAACAATGCCTAAAATCTAAAGAATATTTTACACATTTGTAACTTCTAAATAACGTGCTCATTTCATGTTAATCTGATATTTGCGTACCATTTTTCCTACAGATTCATAAATGTATTTCTCTCTGCAATTTCTTGTTTATTGTAAATGAAACTAATACATAGCATTACAGCTGACGAAAATACGTCATACATTTGACCAATAAAATAAAAATAGTACATAATGTATAATGGAACCATATAATACACTATAAAATGGCATAAAGAATACAACAGATTATTTATATAGAAATTATAAGATTATAAACAAAACAACAAATTCACTGCTGAAAATGTTTATTATTAAAGCCGAGCATTGATCAGCTCTTGTGATTGGTGACTCAAAATGTTACATCAATGGTGTAGTGATATTTAAATTTATAGACTAAATAGTATGGAATAGAAGGTTTTTATAGTCAGTTCTTAGGAATTTCATCGAAACAAAAGAAAAATATAGATATATTAACACTTAAAACCTCAGGTCTGTCTAGGTACATTCATTATCAACGCTGATAGAGAAAACCTGACCACATTCAATAAGTAATTGGGATAAAAATGAGGAATATTTGCTACGTTTTTACGACTCCATTACTACAGCTCTGGTACAGACGCAAAACGAGTGTTGGTGATATTGCAAACTGTTTTACTCTCACACAACCGTATCATAACAACTTAAAATGCATTACTTAATGATCAAGTCTCTTTATCCAACTCTTTCAATACAAAATTGTATTCACGACGATACATTTTGCATATAAATAGTATTAACTATACTCGAGTAATTTTCAGTCTGCGAATATTTGCACCAAATAATATATTTTTAGTTTTCTTTAGGTAAGGCTCAGGATCATCATCCTTTCCTCCGCATATGTATTTGGGCTCGTAAAGTATACTCTAAAATGTATCTTTGATCGCCATCCGTGAGAAATTGATATTCTTCAAAAGTGCTTTCAGCCGATAATACAATATTTATTCGACATATAAAAACGATCATGAAATCATGTCTTACAAAAATATTCAAATTTCATTTATAAAAATATCCTTCACAAAGAACCCGTTGGGAATTTGATCCAGCCCTTTTTTCAGTCGAGTGATTTAGCCCAGGGCTGAAAAACTTTTTTTGATTGCGGCCCTTTGAGACTTTGACGTTGTTATCGGGATTTTTTATAATATTGTTTTATTCATTTCTTTGATAGACAGCGAAACGGTAAACTTCGGAACAAGTTCGGTTACATGAATAAAACCAAAATTCATTGACCTGGTGGTATTGATGGTACTCTTTTCTTTAAAAGCGTATGTATTTAATTTTTACTAAGACCGTTAAAGGCTGAATGGATTAACTTGGACACACAACAATTTCTTTAATGATTTTGATAAATGAATAGACGCAAACTTGAATTGTAAATTGGTGCTCATTGAAAAAGTTATGAAAACCAATTAAATGTGAAAATTAGCCAACATTTTTTTTTCAAAATTCATTGCTGAATTTTGATAGTTCATAATTTTGCTGTTCAAATTGAGTATTTAAATTGAGAATATAAAAATAAATGAGAGTTGTTCTCACCTAAGCACAATCGATATTATAGTTACGAATTTGAATAACTTAAAATACCTGTATGAAAGTAATAGACTAAGAATATTGGATTATAAACGGACTACGAATTGTTAGCCAAGATTTTGGTAATTTTATACGATACACTGTAACTAACTTGTTCTCTTTGAATGTAAGGAGACGAAATAAGACGGCACCTAGATAAAAATAAACATGTCACGTGGTGAAGTTAGTTAGTTACCTTTATAGTCTTTCAAAGTGTATTGTTATTTCAATTCATTTTTCAAATTAATTTTAAGTTATGAATAATTTATCAAAAGTTTGCATTTTTCCCAGCTGTTAAGATTTCTTTTGAAGTGTAGCAATTGTGCTTATTCAATAAGTCTATTTGATTTGATATTAAAAACAACAAAATTTGAAAAGGATTCCTGGCATTTGTGTCATCAAAAATGAACAAATATCGGCCATTTTATGAACACATTCATTGCAGATTGGTGTGCAGTTCTTTGCAATTTAACAACTGAATCGATTTAAAAGTTCTTTAAATCCTTTGTATATTTTGTAATTCAGAGTTTAAAATTGATATTATATCAATTATAAATGTGGGTTTGCTAATATAATTATTAAAACAAGTAAGTAGGGTACGTTGTTTACACTTCGTTTACTATGCAAACATTTTTATTTATATAATGAAGCAAGAAATTGTTTATTATTTTAACCGAAACCAAAAAGTCTCCTTTGACAATTCGTCCCGGTTTCTCACTTGAATACGTCTGTCTTAACCTTTAGACTGCGGTGCTGAGCTATATCGCAGAAGTATAATACGCCCTCTTGGGACTGTCGCCACGATAGCGATTTTGATTTATGATAGCAAATTACTACGTATTCTTTGCACAAGAGAGAAAGACATTAATTATCGTTTATGTTGTAATTTATTACGCCTTGTATTATTGGCTGCACTTTCATCACTTTAAAAATAAGTATTGTATATAGAAAAATTAGTCACTTCACATAATTTATTTATTACTATAAAAAAATAAATAAAAATAATAAAACATTTTTAGTACTTATTCCACATAAAATTTATTGGATCAGGACCGGTTTCTCTCAAGGCGAGCATTGTAAACTGATAAAAAATACAACGCAACAGTGATATGTATACAAAATTTAAGTAAGAAATACAAGGTATGACAAACAATTGGTATTACAACCAACCAAATGCAAGACTATAAGTAAAATGTTGAAGACCTCTTAGCAATGCAAGCTATTACATCAAAAATCAATTAAGTATGAATTATCATTAACAAAGTAAATGCCATTAATAAGTGCATTAAAAAAATAAATCTTAATGTCTGTAAACGATAATTAGATGTGGAAAATTCAGGAACGAGTTCAACCCCAACGATTTTTTTATATATTATTTATTAGCACATCGTTTAAGTCGTGCAAGCTGAAACATAAAGAAATCATTATGAATGCTGTTGTTTGCAGTAGGACTTAATTATCTGAGCATGGTTTAAGGTGGTTTATGCTGAAACCTTACGTTCTGGTTTGGCTTTCCAGCCATTGGAAACGCGGTTGGTCCGTTCTTCTTTCCCCCCAGGATTGCAGTTCCGTTTATGCAGTTTTCGTAGAGCTTAGAATCCAATGTCGTAGTAGTTTTGTTTTATTTCAGTAGATGACTTATTATTCCCCAACGATTTTCCGTTATATTGTAGCATCATACGCTTTTGTAATAGATTTTCTCTTCGAAAAAATATCATATGAATTGCATAATGTGTTAGAATATAGATTCAAATACACTTGTGATTATTTTTATAGCGTTACACAGAAGATATTTAAGAGTAAGCCACTCTTTTTAAAAAGTATTAGACTACACAATTAGTGAGGTAATTAAATACGCGTGGAATCTTAAAAGACACAACAAAGCTTTAGATTTAATAGTCGGTTACAATTAACCAAAAAATCCATATCGCTATTTTCTACGCATTGTTAAATGATTTCAAATCTAGGCGAGTGATTTACATGTAGAAAATCTCGGTAACTATAAAACAATCATGCTATCAAAATCACTTCATTTGGACAGTCAAACAGATAAAAAGCATTTTTCCGTCGTAAAAACTATGTAAAACATTCATCTCAACAATGTTTTACAACAATATAAAATTCAAACTATTTCAAATTGAATAGGTGTAAAAAAAACAAAATAGTTTTTATACAAATCACTCAATTGAAATACAGTCATGTAGTAAGCTGCAATATATTCTGGGAGTTAGAGAATAGGTATTTAGTTATATAAATCTTCTCCTATTGCAATTCACTAAAAGTTTTGCGGTCCCCGGAGTCAAATTAATAATATCTCCATCAGCACGAAAAGGTTAAATGGAAGCCGCAGTCATCGCTTGGACTACTCTTCTTTGTGGTCTAGTGGTAAAAGCACCCGTGCGTTAAGCAAAACTCGTTTAATGCATTGGGATTATTATCATTTCGTGAAATATTACCGGGGTAAAGATATCATTTCAAGGATGGGAGGATATCGTGTTATTGGTCAGTGAAAGGCTGGGTCTAAATAATACAAATCCATTTAATACAAGTAATATTAACATTTGAGGAATCCATAAAATTCAAACAAAATGCACTCGAAACACTTAATACAAAAAAAGAACGAATACAAATTATTAGTTTTAGAATTAAATTAGAATAATAGGTCAAATAAAACCCTCGATTTTTTTATCGATATTTCTATGTTATTATCTAGTAATAAGTATTTGCGATACCACTACATAAAAAATATCCGTTTATTATAACTTATCCACATAATTCAATAAAACTCATTTATGTTCATCAAATTTACTAATTCATATAGATTACGTTAATAACAATTAAACTCAATGATCTACTTTTTTTTTTGTATATAAACTGTTAATTGCTCGTTAGCTCCGTGAGTAGAAGTAATCCGTGAGATAGAAATGCCTGAAGATGCCGAAAGGCGAAACCCGTGTCGTAAGCGAACAAAACTTATGGAAAAGTATTAAAAAAAATTACGACTCCGACAAAAAAAAGTTTTATTTCACTACGTTTTATTCCTACCCTTCCTATGTATGTAGGTGTATTCAATGATACATAAATCAACCAACCAATCCGGCCAATAGCCAAATTCGACATATTATATGCAAAAATAAAAAGTTCAAACTTTTCAAAAATTACGAGTACGACTCCGGCCAAAGCGCCGCGACGACTCCGACTCCACAGCCCCGGTTTTCACAGTACACTGAAACCCCGATTCTACGTTTTTCAAGGGACCGTATAAAACAAACGTTAGATGCGGGTAACGATGAATGCGGGAAAGTTTTATATATGTATGAACTAAATGCCGGAACTGCCAACCACTGAAACAAAAACGTGACTTCAAATAATCTTTAAACGTAATTTTTGGTACCACTTGGTTTGCCTTCATTCGGCATTTTCTCTTAAAATGGTACATTTACCTTATACATACTTCAATTAAATATTTAAGTTAAGGAGAATTTGAACAAATTATTTTGCCACTGGTACATTTACCTTATACATACTTCAATTAAATATTTAAGTTAAGGAGAATTTGAACAATGCAAGTATATCAAGCAATAAGCTTTAGTGAGCAAATTATTTTTAAAATGATAGAGCAGAATACAATATACGCGGTAACCCAGTCTCAATCAATCCGATCAGTGGCTGACAGGTATAAAATGAACGCACCACGCGGGAAAACGTATAATGCGAGAACGTAAGATCGGGGTTCCACTGTATATATGTATCGCGCAACTTTGACGGTTGCAGTACACCTCAGTTTTTTTTTTATCTATTTGCATGATGTCAAAATAAGAATTTATCGTTTTATATGTAGGTAGTAATTTGTCACATAATCCTCAATATGCAGACGATAGCGCAAAATGTGCAGCTGTTGTAATCCGTTCTCTACCGCCTCTACAGCTCGCTTAAAGCCCCGATATAGTGCCGCTTGCATATTATTTCATAACTGTGCCAAGTCGCGCTCACTCCGCAATATCTGCCCGCTGGGGAATAATGCGAGGAAATTTTGCGCATGCGGTGGCAAATTAGTGCATAAGACTAGTTAACCCGCCATTTAGATGCACTATTCGGCATGTCGGAAAGCTGTAACATTTTTCGTTCATTTCTAAACCATTTTCTAAGCCATTTTGATGGCTTAAAGCATAGGCTCCCAACCTTTTTCAGGTGGCGACCCCTTTTCAAAAAATCCATGTGACCTGCGACCCCCATACAATCCAAAAGTCATTTATGATAATTAGAGAGGTAATTAAAAAAACCACCAAAAATATTTTTTTAGTTTAATATTATTTCAAATTATGTATGTTGAATAATTAATTTAATGAGATGGTTGAAATTGCATGTTGTTAACCAGTCTCAAAATTCGCGGATGAGTTTTGATTAACGCCAACCTCATGTCATTTTCAACATTTAATTGGTTTCTTACTTTTGTTTTTAAATAAAAAAGCGATGCGTGTGCATCGGTGCATCTGGTAAAGTGAGCGACCAATCACAAAATATATTTTGAAGAATACGTGACAGTCACACGTTGAATTTTGCTTAGGAGCGCTTCAAACAATGGAGATATTTAACCGTTACCCACAAACTCTGCACCACATGTTTCAACCAACTGTGAGAGAATAGCGTACCAGGATTACACTTATTTTCATTTTAAAAATATATATGAAAATCTTCAAACTTCAAGAGACCATTATAAATAAAAATTGTAATTTAGTGAATATTTTTGACGTGACAACGTCTTATAAATCGATGAACGCCCGCTGCACGCACGAAAAAACATGACTCATTGTCCCGTTTGTCGCGTTACGCCGAAGGCAAGCGTGCGAGCGAGAGCACGGATAAGCGATAGAGAGGCACGATCGGCCTACCGTTCGGATTGTGCCGCATCTATCTCTCTTCCATTCGATTGGTCGATGCGTCTGAGTAGAAAAGAGACAGCGGCAGCACACAACTTATACACCTACAGTACCTACACGTGATCTGTTTACAACTGCTTATAAAGTGAAGTGAAATGTTAATGTGGTTTTCATTGTTTATATTACAACAACAATTGCGGCAATAAAGGTAATTAATTCTTGCATATTAAAAATCTGATTAACGTATAACAAATATACAAAATATCGTATCCATACAAAATCATGATAATTCAATAAAAATGAGATTCATAAAAGTATGCAATCATTTCCTCAATGTTTTCTTATGACGTTGTCACGTTAAACTATCGTCCGTAAACCGACTTTACAGACACCAATTTTTTTTAGTTGTCTGTATAAGTTGGCGACCCACAGGTTGGGGAGCCTATGGCTTAAAGAGTAAATTTACTATCTCCGTTTTTGACAATATTGCAAGAGAGAGAGGATTCGGAGGAATTGATTATGTTGGTATTCTCAAACCGATAAGGAAAATTTCAAATAGGACTTTCAAACGATTTTTTTGTACCAACGCTGAAAAAAACGAATGAATGAATGAAACGGTGACAATAGAAAATGGCGGAGTTGGATAATTAGATGAGTAGGTCAGTCAAATAAGTTTTGGTTATAAAAAATTGACAGGACTTGCACATTGCATGATACAACAAGATTGCATTATTAAGTCATTTTCAGCCAAAAGTGGAGTTACTCTCCTTGAGTAATTAATCACCCAATTAAAGACGAAGAAATCAAACCCATTTTCTTCTGCATTTCATAAGAGCCAAAAAATCAATGCTACCTTTTTTAACATATAGAAATTCTTTTTAACTATCTTTAACCGTTCCATTACGGTACTAATAGAACATCTGCTCCGGTGATGTGTAGTTATACACACCGTGTTAAGATGGCGTTTTAATAGTGATTTGAAGCATTTATATTACGGATATTATAAGTACTCGAATACTCAAACGTAGGCCCGTGAGTTTTTGAAATGCGTATATCACAATTGAGTGTGCGCGTGTCATTGCTGTCGAAAAGAAATGTTCTTCAAAAATGCTTCATAAAGAATATATATCATTCATTTTTCTAGCGAACATTGCTTTAAAACAAATATAATAAAATCTTGATGTACATATATATGTACATGTGACTTTTTTAAAGTTATCGTTAAACTTTTCAAGGTTACTTATTCCATATTAAACTTATTGGATTAGGACTGGTTTCACCCATGGCGGTAAGTTGATACAAATGCAAAACCGGTCCTGATTCAATCAATTTAATGTGGAATAAGTACTAAAAATGCATTATAATTTTTATTATCTTTAATAGTAATAATGATAAATGTTTAATATAATCTCTTCGAGGGTTGAATAAAAAAAAATCATGAACTGATGTTGCTATTCTAGCAGAGACCGAAATCAACAAAACACTTTATAATAATTGTCAAAGCTGGTAAATAAATGTAAAATTATTATTCAAATACAATTTTGGTTTATTTCAAAGGTTTCAAATTGAATTCAAAGCGAATTAATTCCTAGTTTTGCCTCAATTATCCTAGTCAAAATGATAAATAATGTTTATTTGACAAAATTCATGAATGGATTGCTGATTAACTAATGTCTGAATAATGGTAATATTTATTTATGACACATAACAAAACGCTGAATGGATTAATTCCTTTGACATATATATATTTTTAAATACAATTACCATCATCAGAATTTCAAAATAAAAGTGTGTATGAGCTGTAAACATACACAAAAGTCAAATAAATATTTATATTCTTTAAGAAATTTCAATTTATGATTATCTTATATATAAAACCGAAACGGCGTATGTCTGTGGGTCTGTAATTCCCTTTTGCATTGTTGGTCATTAAGTTGCCATAAAAACGAATATGAAAGATAATATGTTTGAATTTTTATCGGCAAAGACATTTAGTCAAAATGTAATAAATTAGTCTTCTACTGAACTTTTCTCGGCTTTTATTATTTACGTGAAGGTATTATTTGACATTTCTTTGACAGCAAATTAGATTTTTTCCTTGAATTTGTACATTTTATTGGGCGAGAATGGGGCTGTCATCAAATTAAATAAAGTTTGTGATTTTATTTTAACTCTATTTTGGATGTTAGATTTTGTGATATAATTATGTCGAATGATATAACATTAAATAATTATTGGTCGTTCAGTCCGAGCGACGCCAGGTAGCAATACTGGTTAAATATAAACAAAACACTCATTTGAATAATATTATAAAAATGTATTGAAAATTCAAATGATTATTCTATTCACTTTAAATGTGTTCACTGTCATTTCTTGGTGGAATGGCATTAAAATAAAACACTTTTAGTACTTGTTGCACATAAAATTTATTAAATCAAGAACCGGTTTCGCTCATAGCGAGCATTATGAACTGATACTGACTTACGACATTATTATCAGTTGATAATGCTCGCTACGAGCAAAACCGGTCCTGATCTAATACATTTAATGTGGAATAAGTACTAAAAATTTCACGGTGGAAAAATAGCAATGTACGTTTAGTCATCAGAAATTATATTTTGTCATTGTTTTAATGGAGTTCTACCAACTAAATGTCAATTCTATCAGTTATCTAAAAAAAAAAAATATTATTATTTTATAAGCAAGAATATCTTACAATAATTGTGCACGTTTAAATACTTGCAATTTAAACATTGTGCATGCCGCATTGAATCCATTTGACTAGAGTCTCGTTCATCATCCAGCGTCCCGGCGCCCTTTGACGACGGCGCATCGATATGAAACGACTTTACAAGAACCGAATTCCACTCCAATCTATTCGTAATATTAGTTTTGTGCATGACTAAATACCAAAGCTAAATTAATTTTGCAACACCATTTGCCTGTATTTAATTGATTTCAAATTAGTTTTTAAGTTTTATCTAGATACCAGGTAATCGATGAGTAGCAGAAAAAAAACAAATATTTCCATAAACTTGTTATGCTTTAGTGTAGCCACATGGCCAAATAATGGCGACTGATTTTTTCATTTTATTTAGAAGCTCGTTTTTGTTCGATGCTTTTCAAAAAGTAAAATAATTAACAAAAGTTTTCATCAGACAATCAGGCAGGACTGGGGCCATTGGGATGTTCTGAAACGTCAACAAATACCTTGGATGAAAATACAATAATCATATAAGGTCTTAACTTAGATTTAAATGTCAAGTTTAACCGTTCATACGCCACGGCGGGCAGGCACGCGAAATCGGTCTAACCACCAGGGCCACGGCACGCAAACGCCACTACGAGTTTATTTATGAATACAATTCGTATTTTTAAATGAAATCTAATGCAAACACATCTTTTCAGGTAATCTTATGGTTAAACTATCGAGATTTTTATCAGGTTTTATTTTATTTGAGGTTAAACTAACAGATGTCACTAGAGCTTGCACCTTATTATCGTAAATTTATCTGGAAAGGTTTTTTAAATCCTACACTTTTGATATTTTTTTCACTCTTTTTCACGAAAACCAAATGTAAGACTGGTATAAAATGATTTTCCGTGTATTTTACGTGGCATATTTATGCATAAAATCGAAGGTTAAAGAAACTCACACAACGTTATACGTAGACATACATAAATTAAAATGATCAATAAGGATATTTAATTACTGATATACTATCGAGGCTTTTTTATATATGATTTATTAGTAGAATATATTGCTTTTTCATCCCTCATGGTTCATGGATTGTGGTTACTATAAAATAACAAACGTATCTCCTCTAGCTAAATAGAGGTAGAATCTATCGTACAAATCCGCATTGTTTTGAGTGCATACACGATTGGTTACCGGAACTCAATTAAAATGGAAGTTTTCAAGTAGCTTTGCAAGGCTCTTCTCTGCTTAAAGCTTTCATAGTTAGTTATCAGCGTGATTGGTATTTGAAAGCTAAACTATCGATAATATTACTCTTTTGCATACATCATTGTGATTCTTAGACTAATATTTTTAGCAAATCTTTTTCGCATTAATAAAATAATCTTCTGATAATTTTTCGATCTATTTGGCGGGTGGACAATTTATTTTTATTATGAAGTTATAATGTTATATTGAATAAAATTTAAGTTAATAAATTCAACGTTCATTCCGAATATGGTAACTAATCAATGCATTTGTATGTACTCAACGAAAAAAACTCTCTCTATATGTAATTTATAATTGTAAAATTTAGCAAACAAACAACCTCTGAGCAAACAACCCCTATTAAAAATTACAACCAACATTTATTTGGAAAATACGGCACCCGACTTAATTATTTAAAAGTCAGTTATTCTGATCATGAGAATCTGCTATTTTCTGCAACACTTTTTTGTGGAACGACTGTGAGTTTATGAGGCATGGTTGCTAATAATCTTGAAGAGTTAACACAGTCATAACTATCAAAAAATTATCCCTACTCTCATTGAACTAAAAATAGTTTGAACAACTGAGTAACGAGAAGCTCTTGTAGAAAGAGATTGCTTAGATACTTCCATTGAAACGTCATATACTCCACATTAGAAACGGACATGGATCATATAATATATATACATATATTATCGACAATATGTTTTTTATTTGTCAAATGCATGGCGCATTGGCGTCAGCAGTAATTTCATGTATAAGCTTAATTGACGATATATGTACATTATTAACAAATAGTAAGTGTGATTGCAAGCAATTGTACCCACAGATCTAGCCGTGGCTTAGTTAATTTTATATCCCTACTGTAATCAAATTAAAGAGAATTCTTTACAAACTTTTCTCGTATAAATATATATTGAGATACATCCATTAAAAACGTTAAAGTGTGAAATATAATCTATTAACTTTAACAGTGTAAAAATCCGTTTAAAAAAAGAATCAGGTGTATATTTGAAATGAAGATTAACTGTAACGGTGGTTGTAATGTATGAAGCGATGATGAACTAAATTTATCTCTTTTTCGCTTAAAAGTTCGTACATCCGGCTTATCATTATGTGTATACACATTCATACGTCAGAACGGCCTGATGAATATTAATTGAAACTTTCTTTTGTGTGTGAATATTAAAAAAAACGCTGAAACATGCTGAAAAGAATAATTACTAAGCGTGCACTTTAATCTTTGTCAGATTAATCAGCAGAAGCTAGGTTGACATTTTTATGACATGCCTATGCATGTTGGAAACAATGCCATTCTCTAACAATGATTTTTTTATGAATAACTCTGACAAAAAAATAGAACCGTAATAAAAACTTATTCAACTATCAACATACTATCTTTCATTATATCTGATACGGTTCTATATAAAAAAAAAACAATTACAGCAAAATAAATAGCTAGACCGATACAGTAATGCCGTATTTTTCATACTGTATATCGGAAATACTAACCCGTGTGTGCCTGTCTCGCTTTGACATTTTAATCACGTAATGGTTTGTTTATATAGTTTTATACGTAATGCCGTACTATGCATCAAATACAATATTTTGCTCGTGTTTTATCACACATACAAAACCACATTTAAAGCTTTTATTTGACGCTGAAATATAGGAAAACATTTTGTGTGTACGGTGTTTTATTAAAACAATGGCTTTCCATACAAATGTGGATATAAAGCATTTGAAAACACAGGAGAATTTTTTTTATGTGAGGTAAATAGTAGCAGAAATATGACGAATTATAAAAAAATATTAGCAGTTTTATTTATATGAAATTGAGAAAGACAAAATAAAGTTTAATAAGCAAATAATTAGTCGATTATGATCGTTAGGAGTGAAACCGGTATTAATAACCGGAATTAGTACAAAAAAATGTGTTTTATTTGCTTAAATAAATACCTTTCCACAAAGAAAGGACAAACAAGTAAACACCTAAAACATAAATAGTAAATAAAAATTGATGAATTATGTATATAATTTATAATTTTAGGCTTATATTTCTCAACTAATTATGAGATGTTAAGTGTATGACGAATTAAATGTTTTGTAAAAACTAATGGAGGTGTTATGTTTAAGTTATTGAAATCACTTAAAAGTGGCCATTGTATTGTGTGGGATAAAATTGTATTACGATGTTCATCCTTAGGCTGTGTTATAAAAGAAAACCCACACATGTCACGACATTCTTTGTTCAAATTTTGACACTTTTAATATTAATTTTTCTAACCATACTAAGACCGATATGATTGTCATTTTTGAAATACGGTTGAATTAGGTATTACACTATCATAAAAAAAGGTTGAAACAGTTCTCAAAATATAAAATTTTATTCAAAATGATCTTTAAAAGTCTGTATGTTTTTAATTACAAATACGTAGAATAATAAATATTATCAATGTACATGTATAAAAATCGTAACTTTTCTTTCTTTTCTTTTGCTATCGTAGAAAATGCACAACGATTTTAAATTGACTCGAATTTCGAGATTTGATTAAACTGTTTTTCGTAATTAAAAATAGTTCAATATTCTCTCGGAACGATATCTTATTTTATACAAATCGTTATATGTGGTCTAGTGGCAAGAAATCTACCCTAGCAATCAAATGGGTATGGATTCAAGTAGCGGCAGGGTCAGACTTTTTCAACTGAAAAAAGAACTCGGGCGCGGGCGTACTTTATTTTTCGTTGAGTTGTTCTCGACTGATTCAAAGAAAGATATTCTGATTGAGTTTATCGCGTATGGTTTTCATATTTATAAATATTTGGCGCATTGGCATTAATGCCAAACAATTTTTAAATTCCTTAAAAAAATCTTCACAGAATCTCCGGAATAAATTTTAACGTGTCTGGGAAATTCGTGTTGGATTGGTATCATTTTAAATAAATAGTACATTATATAAATGGTCAGTACCGGTTTCGCTCATCACAAGCATCTTCTAGATTATCGTTGAACAATCTCGAGAAAGTATAAAATAATATTTTCACATTTTCTTGGAACTTTTCTCGAACATGTGAAAGAACAATCTCTACTGTTGTTAAAATATGCTAAGAGAAAATGCGTTGGAAAGTGTTTTTCTTTGCTGTCGTTTAAATGTATGCATAACATCAACGCGAGTTGGTTAGCACATAATGTAATAAATATGCAGCGAAAATAGTAAGCTAAAGGCAGCCAAAGGTTCGGGATTTATTTGAACACACGTGCGAGCTTGTTTTTCGTCAAAGTTACAGGCTGTCGCACGGTTAGTTTACGCAAAATGACACGTGGTTTTAATGTAAAGAACAAATTTTAAAAGCCAGCGAACATCGCATTATGAGTGAGATTATCACACGACACGTCTGGTTTCCAAACAGTGTCACACTCATTTAAAGGATAACAAAAGCGTCAAAAGTTTCCGGAGCCCCTCATAGTTTTCTTTGAAATTATTATGTAATTTATGTTGTGTCGTTCTTTGCCACAGCTTTACTTCGAGAAGTTTGTTGGTTTAATATTTAAAGTTGATGACGGGAAATTAAGCTTTCAAATTACATGATATCCAACGTTAATAGAAGAATATACATTTGAAAATAATTTTAACATTTTTTTCTTGACAGACGACAGATTTTTGATCGACTTCTTACCTTCTTTATTTTCAGTTTGTTATTTATTTATTTAAGAAAAAGCAAATCATGGCATTACAGCTGAAAAATTTATAAAATCATATTAAATAAAATTGTTTATAAAATTTTCAAAGATGTCAACCGAGTGAGTTCTGACAAAATCAACTTTTATTCATAAAATATAGTATTCGTCTGAACTCACTCACGTCAATATGAAATATGTCGACATCCGAAGCAATGCCGTTTAAAATTGTTAAAGCTCTTCCCAGAGGCATTCCCATTGGCAGACTGGTTCCACCCATTGGAAGAACAAACAACTCATGCTCACGATTCCTCAAAAAATTATCAGGAACATTCAATTTAACATTTTCAAGAATGGTAGAATTCTCATTTTAGCCTCGGATAAACCGAAAGAAATATAATGCCAAGTACATTTCTCTTCGAGCATTCAAACTATTGAAAGTGAGCATCCCTAAGAGAAAGTCTGTTGGATAAAGCCATGGGTAGTTCTTCTGAACCCTCTCCACCATAAGAACACATTTCGCACCCCTCGGTGCCCAAACAATCGATCCACTCTCAAGTCGGCTTCGAACCAAAGAATTATACATTAGTATCAAAATTTTTACTCCTGGAAAGACCCTGGTAGTGCGGAGGATAAAGCCCAATTTTTTTTTTTTTTTTTTATATTTTTTTAAAGACAAAAAATATTTGGCATTACAGCTTACGCCAATGCGCCAAATATTCTTAATTGTGAAAGTCATACGAGATTGATAAATAATGAATCAGTTGTGCACAAAATCAACGATAAATAACATATACACATACACCCAGCCCAAGATCTCTTTTTTCAATTGAAAAAATCTAACCTTGCCGAGAATTGAACTCGGGTCCTCCGATCGCTAGTACAAAGCTCTTGCCACTAGACCACAGGGACCGATTATGAAGGTGTTAACTTTTTCTCGGCTGAGCCGAAATCGATTCAATACTGAGCAAATTACCTTAATCACATCTACCGCCCGACTTCTAAGAAAATTCCCTTTTCAACTAGATTGACTGATGAAAGATGGACCATTTTTTTAGAGACGTCACTAAATATGTCACTAGATATGAGCAGAAAAATACCATAAGAATTCTTACAGGAAGATTTTTAAATATATTTTGCAATATTTGTGACGGTATTCGCGAAATCCATACGTGGTGGCCATCAGTGGCCTTACGGTACTGAAGTGGTACGAATATTCACACAGCAAAGATTCCAAAAATAATTTCATAATTGTTAGTGTTATATACACTCATGGATGTTATCGGACGAAATAATGCATACATATTTAAATAAAAAATAAATCCGTGTTATATTAACACTGTCCAACTATACTCACCGTATGAGACGCTAGCAGTCAACGGGTTAGCTGTCATGTTTTTAGTAATTCTTCTACACATATTGTATGAAGATTTGTACCGGTTTTGCTCATCAGTTTCCCGTCAGTTGAAAATTTATAAAAAAATATGTGGAAGTAGCACAAAAAAAGTGTATTATGTTTAAATATATCTACAAAGATATGTTCTATTATATATAAAACAAAAATGTTGTGCTAACCCTTTTCAACTTTTTTTTGCAGTCTATGTTCTTGGTTTTCATTTTGAGATGCTATGTTGATATTTTAGCTTAGTTTTATTATTATAAACAAGCTTTTCCTGCTCCCAGTAAGAGCGCACGAGATACGTCTCTTTCCTAAACACGTTCTGTGGTTTACCAGAATGAAAAAGGATCTTTGATGAATATTTAAATAAACACACCCTTACAGTGGAGGATCATCAGACTATGTTTAGGGGGTGGATCTTAGGACGCGTTGCGTTAGTTAGCGGGATGAACGTGACGTGATGTCGTAAACTTTGGAACCTTTAATTTGTTATCTCAATTTTCTAGTTCAAATTTTGGCCCTATCTAATAGTATGACTACCGAATATCTGACGTGAATAAACTATGTTTTCATTAAGCGATGAATGTGTGTAACATCTTCTTGGCTTTGAATGGCTTTCATTGGTGATTAATCAAATCAATTAGTCGTCTATTTCTCTTGAATATATATTACACTATCATCTCATTCGAAGCAGGAAATGTGTCTATTTATTATCGGAAGGAACTCTTTTATGTGATGTTTTTATAATATATGGTAACAATTTGGTGGATAAATAATAACGTATCTACAAATTGGTACCATATACTACAAGTTTTTAAAAGAGAAGAAAACATGTTTTTTTAGTTAAAAAACTGGAATATATTTCAATTCACTTCAAATTGTATACATTTGTTTGTTTTTAGTCTATCGAAAAACATACCAGCCATTGAGGCAACCTTTGATTATGAAGCAAGTCTCGCTACGCTAAGCCAAAATTTACGCTCGTCACTGTGGCGATAGCCTTTCTATCAAATATAGAGATTAACAGATGTCTTAAAATGTAAAAAATGGGACATTTAATAAGACACTGTTCGATGAAGGACAATTGGTCACCTTACATTTTACCTTTGTCAGTATTTTTTGTTTTAAGGAAAATTCTTGTTCATATTATTAAGCAAGATAATAGATACACGCAATGGTCAAGGTTGCACGGATAGAGTAGGTACGCTAAGTAATTTTAATAAAACCCAAACACGTAGTTAGTTCACAACTATGCGAATATTATTTAAAACGAGTCCGACCCGGACCGCTTATTGCATGGACCTTACCCATTATATCCTCGTTTGGCGAGGCCGTTAATATGAAATAAACAAACATGGTGGGATATTAGGTAGACGATTGTTCCTAACTATGAACGTTATACGGTTTTAATGAAAACATTCGGTTGACGGTCATGCAATATTATCCATACGTCTCATGAATAAAAGTAAACTAATTTGTTTATAAGTTTGGTAGAATCTTCTTCCATTTTCGTAGCGTCTGTGGTGCAGCGGTCAAAGTTGTTGACTTCTGTGACAAACCTCACAGGATCTTTCAGTTGATTCTCTTCGATGGCATGGGTGTTTGTGATGTATTAAAACTCCTAAAGACAGCCATAAAACATTGGCTGCATATACACAATTATTAGTGGTGGGACAACTAACTAATTTGTGCTGTTTATAAATTTCCGTATTTCGTTCTGATCCTTAAAGCTTAGTGTATCAAGATCGGCGAGCTAGTCACAAACTAGACACGTTTGTCTATCTTATCTTTTCTTTCCATACTCTCAACGAACTACAGAGAGGTTAAGCGACTGAGTAACAATCGGATGAAAATGTGTTGAGATACATCCATATGGCCATGGGAGCGAACATCGATTTTAATCAAAGAATCTTCTATCAGATATAAAATAGTGCAGCTCATGATATTGTGCAAAAGCTTGAAAGTTTGAACTTGTAATAATAGTTTGTCAAAACTCAATGGCGATTTATTTATTAAAAAAGTAAGTTTTCTCCTCTAGGAGAATATCCACTGAAAAATATAAATAAAATAATTTCAGACACGGTTAGCGTTACTGGTAACATTTCATGTAATTAATTTTATTTCAATTAAGATGTAATTAAACCTTAAGTGCGGCATTAAACGGCTTATCAACACTATACGAAAATTTTATTGTGCAAAAAAAACAGCCAAAATACCTTTAAATATAATGTGTTTTCTACGCAATCGCGTAAATAAATAATATCAATACATGAAATCTTATATATAAAACCGAAACGGCGTATGTATGTATG
This sequence comes from Himalopsyche kuldschensis, assembly GCA_028554975.1. Classification (NCBI taxonomy): domain Eukaryota; kingdom Metazoa; phylum Arthropoda; class Insecta; order Trichoptera; family Rhyacophilidae; genus Himalopsyche; species Himalopsyche kuldschensis. The sequence continues at coordinate 4,418,898 of JAHFWI010000036.1, forward strand.
TGGGTCTGTAATTCCCTTTTGCATTTTTGTTCAAGTTGCAATATAATAATGTTTATTATTTACGTGAAGGTATTATTTGACATTTCTTTGACAGCAAATTAGATTTTTTCCTTGAATTTGGACATTTTAATGGGCGAGAATGGGGCTGTCATCAAATTAAATAAAGTTTGTGATTTTATTTTAACTCTATTTTGGATGTTAGATTTTGTGATATAATTATGTCGAATGATATAACATTAAATAATTATTGGTCGCTTAGTGCGAGCTACGCCGTGTAGCAATACTAGTATTATATAAATGAACTAATACCATTATAATTTCTGCTATATATAATACTCAGAAATTCGGAGGTCATCAAAACATATTTATTTGTTCATAAAATCATACATAAATACTAGCCTACACATACAAATTAAGCGCATAGCTATATACTCCTCGCTTTTACTATTTCAACCTGAAAAATAAAGGTACTTTAATACGGATGACTGATTCAGACTCCTAATAATCTTTTGATCACTCAATGGTAATGAAAATTTGCAATACATAGTTCTTTTACAATACATTATTTTATTTTAGAAAACAATATTTAAAACCGTTGATATTTCAACGACCGCATACTTTTTAAATAATGAAATTTAAAAAATATATAATTTAACTATTTCTAGTAAAACATATTATTCTATTTTACTTTCAATTCGAATGCTTATCATTTGTTCATTTGCTTTATTATTCAAACCTTTGAGAGGTTCATCACCTTAAAAAATTCAGGTGAACTATTTGATTTTTTAGATTTGACTTTATATTAGATGTGAAATATATTTTTTAATACTGCTTGAATTGAATCGTATGAAGTTTTTATAAACTTAAAGACTTTATTATAATATGAATTAATTAAAACAATTTAAATTTAAGTGCGCAAATGGAATAAAAATGTAAAGATAAAAGCTTTGAATTTTTTGCTTTGCCCCCAGGTCTATCGTTTTAATTGTATTTTACCATTATTAATTGCATGGATTTTCATTGTTCTGTATTCAGATAAGAACATAGATCTACCCTTCACAGTGAATTGTATTAAACAAGTGACTGACGATATTTTTAAAAAAGAACATCCAAAAGTACTTTCATATTGATGTCTAAAAATATGTAGCACGAAATATGCATTCAAATTTATTGTATTGTATTAACTTGAATTTTCTCTTTTGTTCCCAGGTTGTCTGCGGAATAGAACAAAAAAAACGTGGAAAATTGATAAAGGATATTTTATCGCCAAGCCCCTCAACACTTCATTACGTCTATTGTGTGAAAACGCGCCCTAAAAGCGGGGTTGTCTGAATTTTCGTTCTATATTGGAATTTTTAAAAAATAACCACCAAACCGAATCGGGAACCGGAAACGACGTGCGACATTCAAATTCCCCGCCAGACAGGAAGCCGGGGGAGGAACGCAAAAACCACACACTATGCCAAGCGTCGGCTGTCGCCTGCGATGACAACGGCGGTAGAAAAGGGCGCGAAAAGCGGCGTCGCCATTGCAAAGATGGCGGACCGGATATCCGGTACGGAAGCGGACGCGGCGCCGGAAGTTTACAAGCAGCCACGGCAAGAAAATGAATATTCGGCTCGCGAGAGTAGGCATATTTTGATTTCAAACAGGAATATGCTTTCCTTTTTGTTTCTGCTATTGCGAATGGCAAGCGGATCACGACTGCTGACAATGATCGCCATCTTGTGCTGCTGTCAGCCATTTTGTGCAACGATGCCGCAGAATCGCTTCGTTGATGTTTACACGGTGCAGAAGTTCGCGATGGAGCCCCAAGATCAAGTGAGTATTCAACGTATTAATTATTCCCGATGTCCCTTGATATTTCTTTATCATGTGTAATTTCTATCATTTATCATTATCTAATATAATATATCATTAACTTACAAAATTCAACCGAAAAATAATGCAGACATTCAGATAAGTTCGTAAAAAATAAGTATTATGTTTTATACCGATAGTGAATTGATTGTTTTATGGTTATTTGTAAAAAATGGGAAGAAATCAACACAGCCTTAGGCCGTTTTTTTCTGAGCTACAGTAATTGCCAAGAATAATTGTTAAAAAGATTGAGCCATTGTGGTCATATCCTGGAATTTTAAATTATCTCTCATAGATTACTTGCGCTTGATTTGCATAAATAGCTAATAAAGCAAGAAAAATCTTGGATAATTTATTTGGTAAATTAATTTTAAATACGAATTCATTTGGAAATCAATTTCGTAATAAACACATTTATACATCAGTGATATCATTATTTCTCAATAAAAGGCTCGCCATCGTCTCAAATTGAAATCAATTAAAGATAGATCTTTATTTGTTTGTTAATACTAAAAATAGTAATTTATTGAGCTTTTAACAATGTTGAAAGATAAAACTGGCTTCATGAAATACGCCCACCTATTCAATTCTTTTAAAGTCATATTATTTTACGTTTATATTTTATTAAATAACAGATATGTATTCTCTAATAAATTATAATGCTTTTTTAATGCTGCGTTAAATATGAGTGATTTATGATTTGCAATAAACGTCAAAAAGACTGTCTATTACTTAGTGACAGCGATTTGCTTTTATCAATTTCATCTTGTGTCTTTTTTTGAATATCTTGCGGCAGATGCGTCGTACATGAATGATTCATTTAGTGTTTTTTTGTAAGAATGTTTTTCCAGTCAAATGATATAATAATTCTCCAATAAAAGTGACTCAATAACAACCAGTTCAGTGGGGAAAACAAACGAGATTCTTTATAAGTGATCGAGGTGGAAAAGAGAATAATTGTAAGCATTTGAAAACACGATACCATCGTGAAAAATCATCTACAATGAAAGATTTGTAAAATTCATTTCTGATTGTTATGTGGCTTAGTATTCGTCTTCGTACGATCAAAAAAACTAATGTAGTTAATGAATTAAACGACAGAATAAATTGGAATTCAGTGTCATAGAACTGTGATTATATTAGTAAATATATCAATACATCTTTTTAAAAATTATAAAACATATTTTGTAACTTTCTCACACTTAATATATCAGTACCGGATTCATTCATCGCGAGCAATTTCGACTTATAAGAATAAACATATATACAAATTTATTTATTCAAAACTAATCAAGACTAAAAATAAGGGCGTAGCAAAAAATTGGTTACAGAAATATGCGAGCACAATTAAACTGATTAATACATCATATAATTTGTGAATAAATATCGAGCGAAGCTGTGTGGAACCATTTGATATCTTTAACTTACTAGCTGGTACCTGGCAAGCGTTTCAATGTCACTCAAAGAAAGAAAGTGTTTGTATTTATTGAAGTGCTTTCGGATGCACAATATTTAAGATACATAATTTCGATTTAATTTTACTTACTATTTAACAGTATCGATGACATTTGCCATTTAAAGTTTGCTAATTGTCTTTTGCCGATTGTATATGGTACGACACACGCGCCTCTTACTTGAAAATAATTGTACTATATCTTTAACTTTTGCGCAAGTGCAACAATAAGTTGTCAAAATGAACAATGTATGGCAGCGCATAAAATATGAAAAAACATTGGTTTTTTTATAATATAAAAAACATAATATAAGTTGATTTTACTATGCCTATAACCTTTGCGTAAGTGCAAGCAATAAGTTGACAAAGTTTTATCGCAATTGGTTGAACGGTATGGCATCGCATAGGTTGCCAACAAACAAATATTGATTTTTATATATTAGATTTTAACTTTTATTTTCGATCCATCATGTCCGTTCTAATTTTAAATATTTTACTATGAAGTATTTTGACATTTGTTTTTTCTTACCAAGAGCATTACTTTAGCAATTCTTAAATAACTTCCGATATTCATCATTCGTCTTTTGTTTATAATGAGTTGCGCTGCAATTTATTCCCTTTTTGAAAATGTCCCTTAAAGCCGCAATAACTGCCATCTGTTGCGGAGTCGAAGTGTTGGGGAGACTCCGCCATAACAAATCGCGTAAAAGTCCGTTGATTTATGCCCGATATATTTATTTATTAAGGAAGTTTGTGGAGTAAACAGTCAACATTACACTGGATCCTGTTCACGATCCCTGCAGGATGGATACGAAAACAATATGGAATTGTTGAAAATTTGTTTTATCCCGTTGAAATATCGCGAATTACACTTCAAAATTTAATAATAAAATCAGCGTTCGAAAAAAATACTTTTTCAACAAATCTGATACAAATAAAACTCACTGCAGATTATTAAAAAAAGAACTTACTATTTCATTATATCCCCCATGTAAGAAGAAATCAAAAAAGAATTTCTTTTCAAAATATGATATATATTAAGAATGTATATAGAAAACTTTTCGTCTCTTTACAGTTCTATAAACTAAAATATTTACAATGATAAATAATAAATAACAAAAATATTGATGTTAAAAATTACTGAAAATTACACACATACATAGTTTCTTCAAAAGATTCAAATGATTTTTTTGGTTTGTTTAAGAATCTTCCGAAATAATTTTATGGCGTAGTTATTTTTTTATTTACTTGGTAGAACTCCATTATAATAAGGTGCATAAATGGCAAAGCATTTTACTATTTTTTAAACATAATAATAACAAATTTTAGAAACACTATTATTTTAAAACAGTATTGGATGAAGTTGTTGTGTGGACAATGAAAAAGCATCAAAGTATCTTAAACCTCTAAGGTCTGACAAAAGGTAAAGGTTTTTAATAAAAAATATCATAAAACTTCTCAAATGTTAAAAACTTTACAAGCTATGTAGATTATTGCCGCTCAAACTTTTGAAAGAAACTTTTGAGAGAGTTAGAAACTAAATCGTATATTCATATTCTTAATATTGTATGAAGTATGGAAGTGCACAATTGTATAAAACCTTGTAAACAAGACCTCATTGACACACCGTCAATGGCAATGAAAGAATATTAACCAATACTCGTTTAAAACAAGAAAAAAATCTTTTGATCGTTTATCGAATTTTTATTTGAAGAATAATAATTTAAGGCATAAGTTTTTGTTCTTCATTTGAGTAAAGTTGTAGTTCGAGCATATTTCAAAAAAATAGTTTGCCATCGTTCTTTTATATTATGTTTTAAAAAAGGTTTTATTTTTGTCAAAACTTTCAAGAAATTTGAATGTGAATTTGGATACAGAACATTGGTTTTTGTTTATCCGCAGGCTTCCGCAAAAAGAACGACACGCCAAATATATTTAAAGGGGATTGTTTTTTTCTTCCAGCTCATATGTTTATTTTAAATATCTTGTTTTCCATTGTTTTTTGTAGCTATTTTTTAACGAAAGCGTAAGCTGTCATATCACATAAAAAAGCCCAAAATATGTTCCCAACCTCGTTCAGGGTCGTGCATTCATTTATAACTCACGTCACACGAACAAAACTATATTTACGTAGATGTTAAAAAAGTGTACATTTTTCTATAGCGCAATGTGTACAGTTTCCTCGAACTATTTGAAGCCATAGTTCATTATGGAAAACTCTTTTCGTGTTTCAATATTCCTTGCATGCTTCAAAAAGTTTTTAAAATATCAATGAAAGTTTTCACACGACAGGAATGCAAAAACATTTCTATATGATACACAATACATCACTATTTCCTCCTTTAAAAAACCCATGTTTTACAAGTAATTTGAAGTGCGGTAACCTAGGTAACTTCTTTGTAATGTTTTCGGCATATTTTGTTGACGAGGTGGCTTGTTATTTTGTTTTTTTCTTCATTTCCGCTTTATAAATAGATATACAGCAAAAAGCTTTTTTAAAAAGTTAAGCATTCATTACATCACGTCAATAATATCGGACTCATTAATTCTTATACGGTTTTAACTGTCCATAATTTTTGGAATTTCATAATTTTTCATTTAAATTAAAATAAATATTTGCACATTTGTACTTGTTCCGGAATTTTACAGCATGATCAAAATCTGTCAATCTCAAAAAGATTCAATGTATCTAAAAATTCTACATCACTCAACAAACCCAGTTCAAGCGATAATGACAATTGATTAATGATTTTATAAAAATATGGGCTAGCAAAATTCAAAGTAAATATCACTTGTCATAATTGTGGTATGTACATCTCATATGTATACGTTTTCACATGCAATAGTGCAGTGAAACTTCGATTCTACGTTTTTCAAGGGACCGTATAAAACAAACGTGAAATGCGGGAAACCATAAATTCGGGAAAGTTTTATATATGAACTAAAAGCCGGGACTATATAAAATGAACGCACCACGCGGGAAAACGTATAATGCGAGAATGTAAGATCGGGGTTCCACTGTACTAATAATAAGATAAATATTTAGAAACGTTGTTCCGTTGTATGTAAGCACATATTTTAACGGAGGCAAGTTTGTGTCTTTTAACTAGAGACTCCAATTCGAGTATCGTTTACTCGATACTCGAGTATACTCGTCCATTTTTCGAGTATAATTTTCGCTAATACTCGTAATTTACCACTGAAGATTAATTTCAAAATTTTATTTTGTTTTAAACAGCGGACAGAAAAACTTGATAGCACTATTTAATTGATTGTTAACTTTTAAGCCGACATCCACAGCAACAGTGAGTTTTTTCTACTGCGGGAATAAAAAAACAAATCTTCCCACCAAATTAAAATTGTAGCCTTTTAATTCTCTTTTATTTTTGTAATAAATGTTTCATAAGTTGAAATATATGTATTAAGGAAATAAAATAAGCTTGTTTATTTATTTATCATCTATTTATATACCCAAATTTGAATTAATGATATAAAGTTTGGTACATCTGAAACTACTCGAGCTTACTCGAGTACTCGAGTATTTTAAAATTTGTACTACTCGATACTAGAGTAGTTGAGATGTCGAGTAATTGGAGTCCCTACTCTTAACCATATCTGCCTTTTCAGAAAACCAGAAATAAAGGTGGAGGTTCCTAAAACTTTCAACCGTCAACTAGGCTGTCATACTTAAATGAATACTAATACTTGTATGTTATATGAAACTGTGACTTCTGTTGGTTGGCTCTGAGATAAATAAATAAATCACTAACCTTAGAAAATTCATTGTATCTAATAAACAAAAAACATATTAATAATAGTTTTTGTAAACCATGTCCGCTTTCTTTGTGGAACATATGGACTCATCATGGATATTATTGCAGCACAAGTTTTCTGAGATGAATGCTTGGAAATCAGATGCTAAACCTTTTTTTAGATAGACTAAGGGTTAGGAAACGACTAGAACATAGCTAGTTGTTTGCAAATCAATCTCTCTGAACTTAGGATCGGTTTGGGTGTGGGAGGGAATTGAAGACGGCAAAGACACTCCATGCTTCCGAATAGATTCGATAATTTGATTAAGAAATGAAAAGATCTGGAATTTGAACACGGCGCTCAACAACCGAAACCACCAGTCCTTACCTTGTAGTATTTATTTTATACATACTTCTAAGAGAACTTGCGTAACTGATTAAAAAGCAGTTTGGGCAGAACAAACTTCTGTTGAGATAAACTCTATTATGAGTCCGTATGCTCCACATTGAAAGCTGGAATAATTAAAAATTCATACATATATATAAAACCATGCTATCAAGAATTGACAGCTAAAATCTTAAATGTATTTTAGTTCTAGATATATGGTTCATAGTAATTTTGGCTTACGCTATCGTCAGAACTACTATTCTATTACGTATCATAGTTCATAACTACTACTCATGATGGCGTACGCAGAAATAGTTATCAATCATATGCCATACGGTAAGAAAAATAACAATGTATTTTAATTCTACAAAAATTATTTAATATATTTTTTGATAGCTATTTCGGCTTACGCCCTCGTCAGAACTATGTCAGAACTATGAACTAGTTCCGACGAGGGCGTAAGCCGAAATAGCTATCAAAAAATATATTAAATAATTTCTGTAGAATTAAAATACATTGTTATTTTTCTATACGTGTTATAATGGAGTTCTACCAAGTAAATGCCTACTCAATCAATAAATCATTTATCATATTATTTATGTAGAATTGAAATACATTGCTATTTTTTCACCGTGTTAGCATCTCGTTGTATAATAATTCAAGATGTTATACTACTTAGTGATTTATTCAATAATTGTAAGTCTGTCAATTATTTGACGTAATACTTTTATAAAGCAGTAGTTTTGACCTGAAAATGAACGTCAACCTCATGCGGTAATGATCATAACCAAATATGGAAACATTGTTGTCAGCTACTTACACAGGCCTTACATCTGTTACATAATCAAGAATAATCTTCTCATAAATTGATAATGGATGTTTGAGGCTTACGGGCCACCCGTTGGGAGATGAATGGACTTCTTGTGTGTAAACTCTCATACATTGTGGTCAAGTTACTTGTACCATTCGGTTACTTATTTATAATTAATGTGTCGCTGACTGACTCCCAGGTTGGTCTTGGTCTCTTTACAACCAATGTCGCTCCGGAAAACCAATATGTACACTATAAACTGACTTCTGAATATAAAAGAATAACTTATTGAGAATAGTAATGATTATTATAATTTGTTTGTTTGAAAAACCATCGTTCTGACGAGGGCGTAAGCCGAAATAGCTATCAACAAATATACTACATAATTTCTGTAGAATTAAAATATATTGTTATTTTTTACACCGCATTATAATGGAGTTCTACTAAGTAAATGCCAACTCAATCAATACTAATATAAGTTATACCATTCAATCGCTGGGATAAAGACCGATAGACTTCGACCAATAAAACTGAATACAAATTTGTATAACTTATTAGAAGATCTCGCTTCAAATAGGTTCTGATCATACTATGAATTTCTATTACATTTATTAAGACATGAAATGCTGATTTTCCATAATTTTGCAAACTTATTCAACCTTTATGCAGTGTGTCATTTAAATCAATTAGATTAATTTTGTATTAATCACATTCGGTTCGTATGTTAGAAATACAGGATAATAATGTTTGGCAATATGCACATCATTGAGTCACTATTACATTTTTATTGACGAAAATGCATTAAACATACCGAATAAAAACTTTTCTTTTCATAAATACCAAACTATGATTTAGAATGCTTAAATGATATTTACTTCATTAAGTTTGGTCATTTAATAGAACAACATACTGTCAAAAGTTGCAAACAACTAAAACGCGTTCTGCAATTTTAAATTTTATAGTTTAATACCATTATAAAAATTAGGATAGTTCTTAGTTATTTTCAAAAACTCATTCACACATAAGTACATTTAATAATAGGACGCACATATATATTACTAAGCATACACTAAACAAGAATTATACAAGCTACTTTACTTCAGCCAGTAATAAGTATTGATAGGTAGGATGATAAATTGTAGAGGTATATTTTCGAAACAAAATCCGCTCTGATAATAAAACAAGTGTTTGCGCAGTTGATATAAATAAACATAACCGTAACACGTTGTATGTCAGTAATTTAATCCATCTCCAAGTCAAGCGGCAGGCCCCGTTCTCCACTTCACATTTTGAGAGAAGGAAAATTTTAAGTGCGTAACAATGAAAAAGTACCTTTTCGAAGACTCAAACTATCAACCGTGCAACCGAATAGGACGAAAGACCACGAGCAATTACCTCTTGGCCAAGGGTTTGAAATTTAATACAGAATGTTACTTTATAATGATATTGATAATAACATGTTCATCATCTTGGCTTAGTTTTGTTAATCACTGGAACAATTAACTGGGCAAATAAAGGCAGAACTTTTTGGGAACAAAAGTTTCTGTCTTGCAAAATTGTAAACGAGAGCTTTGGTAGGACAACGGTGTTGTCTGTAGATGGAATGCTCGCACCGACATTGCTTTTGTTCCTCACTAACTGATACTTAACGCTTTCCTTTCATTATCGCGCCTTCAGATCTATTTTACTGGGTCTAATGGAACGGCTTCCAAAATGTTTTATTTCCTTCATGTTATATAAAGTATTAGAGAGATATCTGCCGTTTAATTCAGCTCGCTAAGTTTTTAGTTTTCTCAATTTAATCTTACATAATAAATTAATGCAAAGATTATACTACAGTGTGCTTAATCTTAAATAATAATGATAAACCACGACAAGATTTGTTAGGCCCGTTTGCTTTTTACCAATAAATAATAATTTTAAGGTGTTTTATTTACATTATAAAGGATTAAGAGATTGTATATATAAATACCTTCAAAATTTTCTCATCTTTAACATTACACAAGTTTATTTGAAATACTGAAGACCGGTGGGACACCGTGCAATTAGTACACAAAATGTGTTATATTTTTTTTGTGAAGACTATAAACTTCTTGTACTCTTTCATATCTTTTGAGTCGAATAGCGAACCTGTGAGGAAGTATGGCAACATCACACATAATAATATTTATATTCGACTACCATACCAAAATAGTAACATTGAAATCGAAAGAAAACTCAATTTATGAACGTTTCGATTCCTAGTTTCGAAGACAGAAATGACACAGCTATTTTCAAATCTAAACACGATAAAATCTTTTTTTAATTTACGAATATAAGTTTAAAGGAGTATGGACATACTTTTTGTTCAACACAGTAAATGAATTAAATCAAATATAAAACTAAAAATAGTTTTAATTATTCCATGTATGGTGTTACTAATTGTGACACGTGTTTCGGACATACTATCGCAAAGTTTGCATTCAATGCTAGGCCTGTGTGTCAGTACGCAATAGATCACGTTAGGCGTGTTCTCAGCATCCAATGTGTTATTTAATAAAGCAAGATTATGTTCAATTACATTCAGTAATTCTCAGAAGTAGCTCCTTGAAAGATTAAAAAAGAATCACCTGACAAAACTAATAAATTATATTCTTTTAAATTCTCTTAGTATTTTTTATATTGAATGTATGTGAATCTTAAGATGACAAAAAGCTTATTGTGCTTAGCAAATTTCACGTGCGTGGTAAATATTTTGACTTGTACGTAAATTGTTACGTGAGTGTACAGTTCGTGCGAGCTTGCGACAACTTTTTAGTGTGTTACGATTATACGCGTGTCTTCCTTATTTCACAAGTTATCAACTGCTTTGCAAAATAACGTCGTTCAATGCTAACTGTACTAAAAACAGCCATAATGGTTATTATTATTAATAGCTGAGTCTTACAGTTACCGAAGCACTTGTCCAATGTATTCCGGCATACATTGTCTGAAATGAACCATCAGAGCTTTCAGTTACGAGGTTTTTAGCAGCCAGGCAGCATAGCACTCTCAGAAAATTATTGCGCTGTTAAGTAAAGTCGTATAGAGTGAGCAGCGAACATAAAGGAAGGCTGTAAAATTCAATTTCAAGACGCTTATATGCAGAAATGGAGCGGTCAAGTTATGTTTCAAAGTATGTAGTCGTATCAAAATTAATAAACGTAAATAGATGTTGAAAATAGTATTATCATACGAAACTGTATACTGAATATAATATACATAATCTAAGATGCCAAGACAAAATGCAGTAAAATGGAGCATATAAAATTTTATGTTTCAAAGTTACTTAAGCAAACTTTGCGATAAATCTGAAGATGTTGAAAAAATAGTATTATCCTACAAAACTGGAATCTGAATATTTTAAATTTTACAAATGAACTCAAAGTTACCGCCGAAACCATCGAAAATATTAAAATATGTCTCTTTTATGTTACATAGATTCGTTTTCGATTTGATACCTGACAATTCCATACTTTGAATTATATGAATCTCACTTTCAATGTGTTTACTGTCAATACTTGGTGGAATGGCATTATAATAAAAATAATCCGTTGATACTGCTTACGATGAGCGTAATCGGCCCTGATCTTAATATAAATCTAATATGGATTAATTACTGAAAATGTGTTATTATTTTTATTACATGAATCTGCTTTTTTTATTTCAAAAAGTTGTCTTTCCACCAAGTACTCAATAATCTAATAACACCAACCAATAGTTGTTCAATTTTTAATAAAAGAATAAGAGATTATATTCTCAAATAAAAAAATCCCAAACCACTATTTTGGATTTTAAAATACATTGCATGATGCAAATGTTTTTGACCTTATTATAAAAAGAAGAGTCTGAGGATACTGAAAGCGAAACACTTGCCACTGCTTGTTAAATAATACTTGGAACAAACAAAGTTATCATTTTATTTTGCTACAAAAATGAACTTCCACATAGTTACCGTAGAAACCATCAACAACATTCTATTTCAATTTTCAATATTAATTAATAATGATATTATGTCAAGGAACTTTTAAAAAACATCTATTTATACATTAAAAATATTTTTTGGACGTAAAATATAAATAATTGTCTTCGTCGAATTCTTTAACTAAAAATACCACAAATTTTAATTGGATATGGTTTTCAATTTATTTAGTAGTTAATTATTATGATGAACGGTAATGTTTACTTTGTGAAATGGTGATAACATCTAAATGAAACTAGCTGCATATATAATATACCTCACAAGCTCCATTCCCCCATTTAATTGTCTTAGGTTAGTTGGTTATTCTTTATTTCACTTTATATGTACGGTGATTCGTTTTATTTAACTAGTAATTTACCAAATCACTCTTAGATACAGTCTTGGGGCTATTACATTGAGGTGAACCGTAATTGCAGGGACATTAATAAACTAATTTGTAATAAAGAGAACCATTATTGGTGGTCGGTAGCTTTTGCTTGAAAGGTATATTTACTTGGTGATATACCGTGGAAACATTGTTGATTGAATTTGTTTATTTAAACGGGAGAAACAGTAAACATTGAAATTTTTTTTCATATAGTAATTATTTTAATGAAGCAAAAAATGCATACTTACTTAAAAAAATATTTTTATAAATCGACGAAACAAAATTGTAATTCAAATGTAAGCATAACATTTTTAATGTGCTTAACTTTAATCATATCCACAGTATGTCCAAATAATAAAGAATTCTGAAATTATTCTATATTACTATGAATATGTTTTTTCGATAGTTTGCATGAAGAAACTAAATAATTATTGATGTAAAAATAAAAATAATTATACATTTTTAGTACTTTTTCCACATAAAATGTATTTGATCAGGACCGGTTTCGCTCATGGCGAGCATTGTCAACTGATAAGGAATACAATAAAACAGTGATATTTATACAAAAGTTAAGTATGAAAAACAAGGTATGACAAACAATTGGTAAAACAACTAAGCAAATGAATTGAAGCAAATTACAACCGAAAGCGGTCCTGATCAAATAAATTTTATGTGGAAAAAGTACTAAAAATGTATTATTATTTTTATTATAATGCCTTTCCACCAAGTATTGACAGTGAACACCTTAAAAGTGAATTATTGGTGCCTTTCTCACTGTTTTATCTACTTGTCAATATCTTATATATAAAACCGAAACGGCGTATGTATGTATGTATGTCTGTGGGTCTGTAATTCCCTTTTGCATTGTTGGTCATTAAGTTGCTATAAAAACGAATATGAAAGAAAATATGTTTGAACTTTTATCGGCGAAGACATTTAGTCAAAATGTAATAAATTAGTCTTCTACCAACTTTTTCCCGGCTTTTATTAATATAATAATGTTTATTATTTACGTGAAGGTATTATTTGACATTTCTTTGACAGCAAATTAGATTATTTCCTTGAATTTGGACATTTTAATGGGCGAGAATGTGGCTGTCATCAAATTAAATAAAGTTTGTGATTTTATTTTAACTCTATTTTGGATGTTAGATTTTGTGATATAATTATGTCGAATGATATAACATTAAATAATTATTGGTCGCTTAGTCCGAGCGACGCCGGGTAGCAATACTAGTACTATATAATATCTTTAAGGTTTGTTCACAATCAAAGGTGGAACGGCTTTGTATTAAAAATAAATGAAACTTTTTTTTACTTATTCCACAAAAAAAAATCGCAACTGGTTAAAGCGGTTCTTGATCTTTATAATTTAATTACGGAATAAGTACAAAAATGTTAATTATTGTTTAATGAAATCAAATGATTTACAAGATCAAGTTATTAAGATTTTTTAAATGTTTATGAATCAAATTACACGGATTAATTCACTTCTCCCAAAATCTTAACAGTCGTTACAAGGAAACCTCGTTAAACAACATGTAAGAAGCCTCGTTTTATACATTATGTTTTTTGCCTCCACTAATTATCATATTAACTTGACTTAACAATTATATTTTTCAATTTCTAGACTGCCATTGTTGGATCAAGAGTCACGTTACCATGCAGAGTAATTGGCAAGTCAGGACTTCTCCAGTGGACCAAGGATGACTTTGGTCTTGGTGCCCATCGTAACTTGAGTGGATACGAGAGATACTCCATGGTTGGAAGCGATGAAGAAGGTGAGTCATATTTTTTTCCTTCTTTATATAATAAATGTATTAATTTACGCCAAGTAGGAAACTGAAGATAGAAAAATTCCTTAAGTCTTCACCAGACGTATGAAGTGGCGTAAGTCGACTATTTGAAATAATGCGGAGTAATCATGTATCCTGATAAAATTAAAATGATAATTAAAAATAAAAAATACAATTTGAAAAACAAAATCACCATTAAATAGCAATGTATTTTAGTTCTACATAAATTATTTTATATGTTTGTTGATAGCTATTTCGGCTTACGCCTTCGTCAGAACTAATAATGGAGTTCTATCAAGTAAATGCCTACTCAATCAATAAAAAAATATGATCTTTTACAAAACATATCTCCGTTAAGTGTTGCTTCGGATTTCGACATATTTCACATGGACGTGAGTGAGTTCACATGAGTTCTTTAGTTGATTTTGTCGGGACTCGATTGACTTCTTTGTCAATTTCCAATGTTATTTTTTCACTCTTATATCTGTAAACCATTTTTTTTTCTTTCAACGTTTTTAGCTTTTTCACATTGCAAAAGCAATAAACTTATAATTTTTTATTTTGGTTATGCACAAATATATATGTAAATAATTAAATTAATTTGGCTCATATTTTATAAGAAATTTCTATCTAGCAAATACATATGTACGGTTAATATAAATAGCGGCTTTTTTTTCTGGAGTGATCAATCTCACCTTAATTTTAACATTACAGAATTGTACAACTATTCTTTAAAAAATAAAACAACTTTTAAGACGTCCCGCGTAAAGTCCACACAACGAATTTTAATATTAACCATTCAAAAATATGGAAAAATGGTTTTCCATTTTGAGTAGATGTACCTAGTATATTATATACAGTATCAAGATACACATGAGGTGAAATTCCACTGCGTTGAATTAGGTCAAGTATTTGGTCAACCTAGGCTGTGGAATTTCAATAAAGGTTTTCCAAATTCAAATTTTTTCATGGCAGGATATGCCAAAATAAAATTTCAAAAAATACGTCACATAGGTGAACGGAAAAGCTTAAGCGCCCTTGGTGATGATCTCAAATTGTGAATTGAACAACAACAAAAAAATTGCGATATTCAACGCTCTGGATATTACTAATTAAAAAAATACCGACAGATACTTAATCGACTAATAACTGATATCCAACAGAAGGAACTATTTAGTATAATAAAAATAAAAAAACATTTTTAGTACTTATTTCACATAAAATTAATTGGATCAGGACCGGTTTCGCTCATGGCGAGCATTGTCAACATTGATATGAGAAAAATAGATGATAATTAAAATGTTGAAGCAATTTATTTTTGCTTCGTTGTAATAGTTAGTTTTGTCATACCTTGTATTTATTACTTAAACTTTGTATTAATATCACTGTAGACAATGGTCGCCATGAGCGAAACCGGTCCTGATCCAATAAATGTTATGTGTAATAAGTACTTTATTTTTTTATTATTTTTATTAAAATGCAATTTCACCAAGTATTAACAGTGAACACTTTAAAAGTGATTGAGTAAAACATATTGTATGACAACTTTTTGTTGGATTTAAAAGACTCGCTGGCTATCCCTTTGTTGGTGGAAATTATTAACTGCTAAATAAATGCACTGCTTTCATATTTAAATGCAGTAAATTCAAACAAGACTTGAGCTTAGTACACTAGCAGACAATCAATCACTCAGGTGACATAACAATGGCATATGCATAGTTCATTGCACCTTTGACATTACTCAGTTACGTGCACATATGTATGTAGATAATGTCACGTATACGGTTTCCTATGTCAGGCCAAAATTATGATCCCGGGATTGCATTGCACCCGGGAATTTTTTTAATGATCGATTTTGTCATATTTATTAAATATAAACCATTTAAATTTGTTATTAAAAATTAATAATATAATTTCTCTATTTATCACGATAAATATGCGCTCAAGTTTTATAACTCGATATTTTTTTTTTTTTCAATATAGTTATTGTTTATATTTGATGCTCTCATCAATGCGTCACGCGACACATAACGTCATCTATACGAGCATTTTTCGGTACAAAGATGACACGTGCAAGTAAAGGAAATATTAAGATTTTTTTAACCCTTTGAGTAGTGAGTTATTTTGGATTAAATTAGGTTTTTATTAATAATTTGTTGTGCTTGATAAAAAAAATCATTTTAAGATCATTTTTTATAATCCCGTCGATAATATTGGAAATCTTCAGGATCCCCCCCAGTCATGTGTGTTGCCTTTAATGTTAAAATATTTCTACTGGGCTTTGAATGAATATCTTCATATAAAATCATAATATAAGTCCGTGCCCAAGTACCATGACGTGAATAAATCATTTATGACGTGAAAAATAAATTAATGATGTTCAAATTTTTTGCTAAATGAATAATATGTTTTTATACGGGCTGTCGTTTTTTTACTTCAATACAAGTACTTAATATCCTAATTAACTCGCCCCATTAAAGCGTCATTTTGTCAGATTTCATATTTTCTTTTCCCTTCAGAGATTAATTATTTTTTTATAGGTCAAGCCGGCATTGAATTTCGTAAAAATATTTAAAAACCCCAGAAAAAGAACGGTTAATAATATTTTTTGAAACAATCGGTTTATTTTTGATACAAGAGTAACTCCTTCAACCCGATTTTTTAAATTATTAATGAAATTCTTCCTTCGTAAATAAATCGTTTTTATTTTGCTTAGATTTTCTGTTTAGTACGATAATAGAACGGTAAAATTGTAAGCAATGTTGAATAAACAAAAATAACTGAAAGCAATTCAAAATGAAAAAGAATTTTAATATAGATATTATTTCGAACAAAAAATATTTTATAGGAAACGACACACTTAACATATGTACATATAACACTTCTCCGTATTAGTGCGGTATACATATTAAGTTTTTATACCCTTTCATGGATGTATTTAAGCTTAATAATTTCTTACCAAAGAAGGCTTTGTCAAGATGAGATTAACCCCTTACAAATACTGATATCGGGTGTTTTATATGCAAAAGAGTTCAATTCTTATCAGACATTCATTGTTCGTTATGTGTTTTTACATGGTATTGTCTGGTCTGTGGTCTAATGTCAACATCGTTGGCTGAGGTCGAGCCCCAGTTCAGACAGTTTCATTTTTTAATCAAATTATTCATTAGGAAATAAAGTTGTCTGTGTTGTATTAGATTAGTTCTAACACCAATACGAACATTAAACGGGGCGAAGCGGAAACGAATAGCAATCCACTAGTTCTGTCTTACCTATCTATATTAATATCCTTTCTATCTCTAATAAAAATAATAAAACATTTTTAGTACTTTTTCCACATGAGATTTATTTCATCAGGACCGGTTTCGCTCATGGCGAGCATTATCAACTGATAAGGAATACAATAAAACAGTGGTATTTATGCAAAAGTTAAGCATAAAAACAAGGTATGACAAACAATTGGTAAATCAACTAAGCAAATAAATTAAAGCAAATTACAAGAAAAATAGACTAAAAATAAAATGTTCAAGACCTCTTAGCAATTCAAAACTAACACATCAAAAATCAATTAAGTATGAATTAACATTAACAAAGTAAAGGCCCAAAATTAAGTGCATTTAATAAAAATAAATAAATCTACATGTCTGTCAACCATAATAAGATGGAAATCCCGGTAATGAGTTCAAGAATTCATACTTAATTGATTTTTGATGTGTTAGTTTTGCATTGCTAAGAGGTCTTGAACATTTTATTTTTAGTCTATTTTTCTTGTAATTTGATTTAATTTATTTGCTTAGTTGATTTACCAATTGTTTGTCATACCTTGTTTTTATGCTTAACTTTTGCATAAATACCACTGTTTTATTGTATTCCTTATCAGTTGATAATGCTCGCCATGAGCGAAACCGGTCCTGATGAAATAAATCTCATGTGGAAAAAGTACTAAAAATGTTTTATTATTTTTATTATAATGCCTTTCCACCAAGTATTGACAGTGGACACCTTAAAGGTGACTTTCTATCTCTACTCTCAAAAACGAGAGGGTGAATAATTTAACATCAAGCAATTCTTGTAGATAAAACCGTATGTACTATGTACGGTTTTAAAAATGTGGTTTTGAGTATGCAGATTATTTTTTGACTTCCCTTACGGTCCAAAAAGAATAATTGGTCGGCGAAAGCGTAAACTTTCTGCAAGAACAAGTTTCATATCTTATTTTAAAACGGGTTTTACTTTTTATAATGACTTGCTATGTCATTTCACCACGAAGTAACGGTTAGTACCATATTTTTTTGTAAGAACGGACACAAGGACTAATTATTGATGAAGTGTCCTTTTAATAATACGCCTAAACTTTTTTTGAGCTGTGGATGCGTTCTGCGGAAAATCGCACAAAAAACTATATGACTTAATATAGGAACATAACATGTACACGGACGCACGTGTCAAGGTCACATTTTAATAAACAGGTGAAACAAGTGGATTTTGAACGTATAGTATGTGAACAATACTCTGTTAATTACTTTTTTTCCATATGTATCTTGAAATAATCCCAAAAATTTATTTAAAAAAATAAATCTCACAATAAGAGGTTTGGGTGTACTCTGATTATATTTTTAAATATCCGCATAAATATCTGTTAATTGTGAAATTGAGTAGAGAGAGAGTGGGGCACGCTTGAGTGATGAGCACACTTCAATCAGAATCGCAGATCTAAAGCACAATCCAATATCTGTAAATTTCCTCAATCCGTGCGAAAGGATGACCACAATTTAGACGCGTAATTGCGGCACGGTCTAATTAAATCGCTGATAAATGGCTTCGAAGATAAATTCATTTCACCCCTCCCTGCCGTTTTGTATCGTCGACGCCCCAGGAGTGTACTCATCGCTCGGTGCGAAACGTTTAAGACGTGGAAGAAGCAGCACCGCTTTGTTCAACTGTCAAAAGTTTTAAATATAGCTCCATTCGAATTTTATTTTTTAAATAAAGAACACTTTTTTTATAATGTTGAAAATGCTCGCGAAAAAATTGTATTTTTGTTGTTATTGTTAATAAAAATAATAAAACATTTTTAGTACTTTTTCCACATAAAATTTATTTGATCAGGACCGGTTTTGCTCATGGCGAGCACATTTTTAACACTTATTCCACATTGGATTTATTTAGATCAGCACCAGTTTCGTTCTTCGCTAGCATTATCAGCTGATAATTGACAACTGACTTTAACTTGTCGTTAATAATGCTTGCGATGAATGAAATCGGTCTTGGAATAGGCAATAAAAACGTGTTATTATTTCTATTTTAATGTCATCCCACCAAGTATTGACAGCAAACACATTAAAAAAGATTTTACATACATATTTTTAAACTATAATAAGACTGAATTCTATAAAAATGAAAGTAGTTCTTACCTGAGAGAATACTTTTATGATTTCAGTTAAATTTTTTAAACATGTTGTGAAAATTGTATTTTATTTTTAAATACAATATTTATGTCTTAAGTACAGTATAAGATAATTTTGTTAAAATTATTTGGCATTAAATTAATTTTAAAAAATACGGCGAAGTAAAAATATTGTGTGAGTATTTTTTATAGCAGCAACACTGTGGAAATATAATGTGTAGCGCTGAAGTAGCAAAATCATCTCGTTCTATTTTAGAAAACAACTTTGCTGAACAGTTTTCATCCTGATTTTTCTCATTACTTTTTCACCCCAGCCCGTCCCTGAATGTACCAATTAACCTGCTTCCTGCGGAAAATCCTCGAACAAGGAATGCTAGGACGGGGGGTTACTTAGTCCGGCAATTAAGTTTCCGCGCGCAAGGGGTCAATTTTAAACGCCGTATTAATGTCTTTGTTAGGTACCTACTGCAAACTGGATTGCGTTACAACGGTGAAAGGGTTAAACGGTAAATTCATTGATTGCCTCTGTTTGTTATACCTATTATGGCAACAAATTTGTTTAGATGATTTATTCTCTGAAGCATTTTCCCAAGCCGAATGAGAATCCTCCAATTAGAGACTCCAATTCGAGTATCGAGTACTCGATACTCGAGTATACTCGTACATTTTCCAAGTACTCGATACTCGAGTTATTTGAAAAATACTTATAATGTATAAATGAAGATTTATTTCCGAATTTTATTATTTTCAAATAGTGGACAGAAAAACTAGATAGCACTATTTAATTCATTGCTAACTTTTAAGCTTACGTAAAAAAACAAATCTTTGAACCAAATAAAAATTTGAGACGTTTTTGAAATCATTGTTTCATAAATTGAAATAAATATTTTAAATAAATAAAATAAGCTTATTTATTTATTTATCATCTATTTACATATATACACAAATTCGAATTAAAATATATATATTTTGGTACATCTGAAACTACTCGAGTATACTCGAGTACCCGAGTATTTTGAAATTTTAGTACTCGATACTCGAGTAGTTGATAGGTCGAGTAATTGGAGTCTCTATCTCCAATTGACTTTGAATAAATAAACTTCTATAGACAAAATAACAGAGAAGTAAAAAAACACTCTAGTTTAATTATATAAATATGTTTACGTCATATCACAACTAATAAGAAATACAATATCATTAATTACAATCATATCATGTATGTTACTTGGAACTAGTTCATACATGAAAAACAATTTTATGTTTTAATTATCTTGCAGATACAATGTAATGAGTTCTTTAAGAATTAGAACGACACTTATATGTTTAAGGATGCCTTCTATTAATAAGAAACATAATACTTTTAATACAGCATACTAATAAAAATGATTTTTAAATAATACTTGTATACTTTCAATGGATTCGGTGGTAATTTTGCTGAATTTCATTTTAATATGAAATTCAAAATAACTTTGATTATTCCACGTATTGTGACACGTGTTTCATTACTTAAGCAAACTTTGCGATAGTAAGTCCGAAGATGCGCCTGAAAGAGGCGAGACACGTGTCACAATTAATAACACAATACGTGGAATAATCAAAGTTATTTTGAATTTTATATTAATACTTGTATAGTTCAGTCGCTCAAGTTTTGTTAAGAGAGGTCGTTACTACAACTGGTCACAAATAATGAAATTATAACAATAAATATATCACACTTTATATATTATTATAGTTTTAAAAGTTTTATGTAAAAGCCATGTCAGTCTCATTCGACATTCACAATTAACTCGCTAAGTTATGTACATATGTAGAATTGAATTTTCATATAACAATTCTTTTGAACTAAATACTTCGATATCTTTTTACTTTTCTTTGTTTAAATCAATAGAGAAAAAACGAATTTCAGCTTTTTTTAAACAATTTTCATCTTTTATTATTTTGTGATTTCCTATTTATGAAATGACGCACTATTCCACGAGATCTTAAACGATTGTCGTTTGATGTCTTACTAAACCACTTCATTCCTTGGAACGATTTCACATAAGTGTCTTGGATTCCAATTACGCTCAAAACAAGTTCGTATCCTGCTCATGATATCAAATTAAACAATTAATACAACGACTTCCACTTAATATATCCATCACATCACTTGCGTCTGATCGAAATTCCATACTCAGTACTTTCTCAAATTAACTGATTTGTAATTTATAGCTTCTTGAAAAATATTTTTTTACAGATAAATGTTGTAATTATTCTAAAGAATTGTTGGAAATCTACAGGTACACTTAAAAGCCACATTGATTTTATAAAAAAAATATCTACTGACTTTATATAATGATAAAACTTGAATCATATTTTTTTGCTTTTAAAGTTATCTCGTTCCATATTTAAACATAAAATTTTGAAAAAAAGTATTATTTATAATACCTTGTACCAAGCATGTCCAAACCTTGGTCTTCGGGCCATGTATGGCACCATTGAAGGTTTTGTATGGCTCATTCGAGGTTTTCAACTGTCTATACATTTTGCATTTTGGTGTTGTGACGACTTTTTGAATATTTTGCCTGAGTGTCACATCCAACCGCCAGACAAAACAATAATTAGATCCGTGAAGATATATTTCCGAAATTAAGTCAATAAGCAATCTGAATTAACGTCTAAAAGCCCTGCGGTCAGTGATTATGGTGCACTTCGCTATCGGATTACACTGGTTTATGATAATAGTTTTCAACATATGAGTAAAAGCTTTCATAAATAATGTCTTTGAGATACCGATCCATAATTTTATTTTCGGTTTTTTTTTTTTGTTGTCATTATGAGGAATATAACATCTGCGTTACAAGGTTAACTCTTGGGATATGCGTTGTGTTTTATCCAGCGGACCGTAATACATCAGCTTTATTTACACTATACAATATATTTTAATGCGAGCTTTAATAAATGTTAATCAAAAAATCGTTTCAATTAATTAAAGGTTTAAAATATGTATGTGTGGCTCATTAGATACATGTATTATTTTAATTGGCTCACCAAGTAATTGCGGTTCGGCACTCCTGCCTTTTACCAACATATAATTCTTTGAATATGTCAGCTAAAACTCTTCCAGGCCGATAATTGTTCCAAAAATGGGATCAATTATCAGCCAAATGACAACGGAGTCTGAAGATAATGTTTGAATATTTTATCACTGTCCGATGATCCGATTTAGAACTGTCGGTTTGCAAAAAGTACCTTTCTCAAATATATACTTTGGTTTGTATTGAAAGCGGAATTAAACCAATTTACAGATTAATCATTCGATAGATGTATTTTTAATTTTGATTTTGATTTCGATTCAAGATTAAAAAATAAACAATGACCGCAATATTTTGTATATCCATTAAAAGTACAATGACACTCTATATATAAAGCGGAATATCAAAACTATAAGATTTTCTCAAGCGGCTAGGTTATTAAATTATAAAATATGAAAGCATTAAGTTGTATTGATATGATATAATTATTAAGTGCTGTGACTAACCTTGTCTTGCCAGGAAATTAACAACTTTGTAAGTGGTCTTTTCTTGGTAACAAAAAGTATTATTGATAAAAGTTAGTAATCGAGTTAATAACCATGACTATTACTCACATGCTCCTTAATTTTACCTGCGTGGCCGTAACAAAACATACCATTTTTTTCTTTCAAAATTGGTTTTTGCGTCGGTTTTTTGAGTCACCAATTACAAAAGATTTTCGGCTGATCAATGCACTAAGCGTTGAAAAAAGTGCTCATGAAAAATTGGGTGGCAACGGGTGGTGGTGGTGGGAAAACCAACTTCACATCAATGCACTGCCTAGAAAGGTGGACATTTTCAACAATGAACTTTGTGTATTTTCATTTTCTTTTATTATTTGAATATAAAAGACTACCTTTATTATATTGATTAAATGCATGGCACATTGCCGTCAGCTGTATTCCATTTTTTACAATAAACAAGGTCACAGATATTTTATACAATAAAACACAATCTTATTGAACGATCATGACTGGTTTTATCTTATTGTTAAATACAACAGACATAAATTAATTAGTATAGAACTTATTGAGTGGTCTGTCTCAAAATGGCTTAAATTAATTATTTTCTATTTCATTAATCTATTAACGTTATATTTCACTCTTAAATCTCTCTCATTATTGTGTGGACTGATTGAAAAGCAGATTATCCCCTTTTAAAACCAAAAGATTTATTTAGTAACTTTCAATGGAGTTCAATATTTCTCTCTAGTCGATAATTTTGACGTGGGGGATTACCCGACAAACGTTTACAATAGTGAAAGACTCCTTCCTTCTGCCAAATTTTAATCCGAGAAAATAAATTTCACTCGTCTTGATTGTAAGATTAAATCAACTGAAAGGAAACAGGAGAAAAAATAGTTTTTATTCACTGTGTATTAAATAATATTTCAGAAAACATTTATTTTGCAAATATTGTTCGTATTACTTTTTTTACATTAAACTGCTGCTATTTTTAATGTTTTTTTTATTTTATTTATTTATATACATATAATTAATCAGATTTTTGTGGAAATCTGAATAAACAATTAAAGAATTATATTATGCTGCTGCTATCATTCGGAACACTGATAACTGTCAGCCATTTAAAAAATACGATAACTATTTTTCTTCTGGTTGAAATGCTTCAAATAGTCTGTTTCATGGAACATTGTGATGTTGTTATCGTAAAATAATATGCAGAAAAATACTATTTTCTAATACACTTTATTTTTATTTTATTTCAGGAGACTATTCCTTGGATATATCTCCAGTGTTGCTGGAAGACGATGCTAAGTACCAGTGTCAAGTTAGCCCTGGGCCTTTGGGTGAGTAAACTACGTCTTTATATAATCAATGTATTTGCCATATGTAATTGTAGTCACAATTGTCTCATGACTGTATAAACCACAATATGTAACTTATTTGTAATACTACTTTTAAGTTTTAGTTCAAGGTCTAATAGACAATATTTTTGATGTTTTATGAGTCAAATACTATTATACACCTGTATTTTTCCAAAACTGTTTGGCCAATATAATTTTAGAGGCAATCGTCGCATAAATATCTATATTTTTGCAGTTAAATTAAAATATTGTTTTCAAATTCTTCTAAATTAAAATGAAGGCATCATGCAATTTTTACAGCACGGTTCGTTCAATGCGAGTAGGAATAGAAAGGATAAGGTTAGGATAAGACTGTTGATTGGCTAGTCATTCGCGCTTCGCCCCGCTTGTAGATTGGTGGGCAGGGCTTTTTAGGCACCACAAACTCCTATATCTTCGAGCTGAATCGATAAATCGACTGAGAAAATGCTCTCATACCGAGACTTAAGTCCGTGAAGTCCGTCACGGACACCAGTGACATTGACCACTGCATTTATTTATTTATTTTATTTATTTTATTTATTTTATTTATTTTATTTATTTTATTTATTTTATTTATTTTATTTATTTATTTTATTTATTTATTTTATTTATTTATTTATTTAAGAAAAAGCAAATCATGGCATTACAGCTGACGCCAATGCGCCATGGATTTGACAAATATAAATACATGCATATATATATACATACATACATGTAAATATATAATAAAAATCACAAATTAGTTAAAAATTAAAAATAAGATGAAAATTACAATAGTCATAAAAAAACAGAGGAAAAAATATTATTAATATCACATTAGAAATTTTCAAGGCAGTCAACCAAATGAGTTCTGACAAAATCAACTTTTTTTCATAAAATATAGTATTCGTCTGAACAGAACTGATATTATTACTGTAAAAACTAATAATAACAAAAATTGAATCATTTGAATTTTGTACATTTTCATGAGTTTTGACGCTAACTCCAACTAACGATTCAAATTTCATATTGAATTTCCATGAAGCACCTTCCGTCGAAATTCTTAATTATAATTATTGCTTGCTTTTCGAATTCAGTATTTCCAGTGTTCTACTAGTACTGAACGTGCCAGTATTAAAGACAGTTTGGAAGTAACAAAATTAAAATTTAGATTTAAATAAATAAGACTACTAATTATTTGGTCAGTTTCTAATTCGATGAGTGGTCAGTTATGAATACTTAAAACGGTCAGTTAAAAATAATAAATGGTCAGTTAATGCACTTATTTTACATAGACCATGTCATAAATTTGCCTCTTACGACCATATTTGATAAAATTCACAAGCTGTCAAAAAACTTAAATTAAACACTAACCGTTTTTAATAAATTACTAATCATTAAAATATATTACTGAGCGTTTTATTTAATAACTGACCACATTCATACTGATACAATGACAACTGACCGTTTATAATATTAACTGACAATTTTGATTTTTAACTGACCATTTATTTATTTAACTGACCAAAACTTGAATTAGTTACTGACCCATTAAATACATGCCTTTAAATAACACCGAACATTATCATATAAATTTTGCTTCACGCTCTCAATTCAACTACTTATAAATATTTGAGCAGTACTATACTCTTCACTGCTGTGAGAAATAAAATCAGCGGGGTGCTCTCCGACATTGGCCACGAGTGGAGGAATATAATATGTAGACATAATTTCCGCTACATTATATTTAGAATATTTACTTTACCTTTATCTTATATAAATTATAATACAGCATAAATGAAAGCCTGTTTTCATCTCGTAAAACAACAATAATCACCTATGTAAATACATATAGTAATAATACACACGATCCCGAAATAATATTATTTGGATGAAATCCAGTGAGATAAATTATGTTTAACAAAAACGTCTTGTTTTTTTTTATTATTTTGGTGCGCTTTTGAAAAAAAAAATTTATAAAAAAAATAATTAAATAACCTTTGGTACTTTTTAAAACTGATTTTGATAATTTAAATATTCACATTTTATAATAAATGACAAATTAAAATTTTTATAATGATTAGCATCGTTTTCGGTCATTATAAAATACGTGGGACAGGTTCAAAAACCGTTTTTTTAATTATTTAAATTTATAATATTTGGGTGTACAAGTTGGCTGTCCCACCACCTGCCGTAAGGTGTATAAAGCCGTTGTTCACGACAACCTTCCATAACACTGTGATCAAGAAAAGAATCAAATTTACTCCACACTTACTTGACCCGATACAGAGCTGCACGGGACCTTTTAACCATATGCTAATGTGTTTAAAGAAAAGAAAACAAGATTATGTTGAATTACATTCAGTATAGATTTACTTACTCCTTTCATCTCTCCGATGCCGCGGCAGTGTTTACACGCCAAACAATTCCGTGCTCGTAGGGCCGGCCATACATAATGCGCGTATTAACACGCATTAATTGAGACGTAGCTTTAAGGCCACGAGCAACTTTTATAATAATTTTAAAATATCGTGCATATAGTGACATCTCTTAGAATCGTAATGTTATACTTGAACTTTAAAGATATTTTATAGTAATCTATAAAATATCGATTTTAAAAAGAACTTTTCGTTGTGTTGAAATGTGTCGCTAGCTGGGTATGCGTAGAACTTTTTTTTGAGGCATACCACTCAGTGGAAGACTATTGATTTGCTTTAAGAACTTTGAACGTATTTTTAATATACATTTAAGGTTAAATTTATTATCAGAGTCAGTTGAACTGACTCTGAACTGACTCAGTTCCGATATTAAATCACGTTGACGTATTTTCTGTGAGAGTGTTGTGAATACCCTGAAGTTTTGAGAAACGTTTGTTGGTTTGGATTTTGAATAAATGATTTCTTAAATGACACATCGTGTATTTACATGGTAAGTGTTTGTGATATAAAGTATGTATATATTTATTAGGTTTCATTTTTTGAAAGAAAATCACGGCCATACTAATCCTACCCGGCACCTAACAGGCTTTAAAGGTAAAGAAGATACTCCATTCGAAACTTATCATAATGTATGATGATTAAAAAGTTTGACACCCTTCCGAAAGATTCACGCGATGTTTTTTTTAAGTGTCTGGCGGAGTAAACTGTCAAAACATGATAGGCGTAGACGAGAGGGAAGTCCGATAAAAAAATCCGAATAAAATGTTTTATTCAACAGTTTAACTGTGAGATTTGTCATCGCTGTATATTTTATTGTCTGAACGCATTCAGGACTTGGGATTTGAACTCTCTTGCGTTAAACACAAAGAGATCAAAAGACTACGTCACTTTGGGAGAGGGGTGGGGTCTTTGAAGGATTACCCATTCTTCCTTAATAGATGATTCAAAGGACCGGAGTGCGTCCTTTGGGATAGATAATCATCGAAGGATATAAAGCATAGCGAGGAAGACCAAAGGAAAAAATCGATAATATCTGACTGATTCATAAGATAAGAAATAACTTTTTTTTTGCATGAAAACATCTCGTTTAATCTTTTTCGTATTATGTTCAAGTAAATAACAGTCAAAACAAACATTGATATTTTTTTAATATAACCAAAAAGTATTATAATGAATTTCCATTCCTTTAAATATAGACATGAATTAATGCTTTTATTTCGTAGCTGAAAAACGTTATTCGTGTTTCATTTTTATGATCCAAATCTACAATGAAAAGTCTTGTTTTTTGTATTATAGTATGTACATTTTAAAAGTAAGACTTGCATCATAACTACGATTTTACCAGTTGAAGTTCAATTTCATTCAATAGAATGCCGTGAGTGCTTTACCGATCTTATATATAAAACCGAAACGGGGGATGTATGTCTGTAATTTTCAAATAAGCGCCAATCCTACTGGCCAAATTATTGAAACTTTGTAGCCCGCTTTCCCATTGGTCAAGATGGACGGATTCTAGCTCGAAAAGTCTAAACGACGGACGCGCTCGGACGGGCTGGAAACGCGACGTTTGTACTGGTTATACTCGGACATAAACTTCTAAACTGGGAACAGTTGTTACTCTGCCTTGCTTGGCATTGCTTGATTTGCAAAATATTGATAGAGCAAATAGTTTGCTCCTCTTAGAGCCATGTCAAAACGGAAAAGATCGTTTAATTTGGGTGAAACTGCCGAGGACCGAGAGGCTAGACTCAGATTGGTCGCTTTTCCGATCGACGCCGGGTAGCAATACTAGTTACATATAAAACAGAACATTTGTTATCTCCTGACTGGGATTTACAATCATCAGTATTTTATTAATCTTAGTCAAGGTAACATCTATAATGTTTTTCTTGAATTAACAGATTTTTTAACCAAAAAGTACGTTTTTTCAAGTGTAAAATACGTCAATTATAACAATAGCGTGTGTATAATAATATTATATTTACTCTTCTTAATTAATTACGTAGTAAACAATGTTTCGCGGTTGCAATGTATATTTAACAATCGATTTACGGACTTGTAGTATTCAATGGCATTAGGTATCTGTAATGTTTTCATATCTCCCAACTCAAATTTCATCTGATTCTGAAAAAAATGCAAAGCGTCGCGTCCAGTTTATTTCAAGTCATTTTTCAGATGCTGACTTTCAATACTTGTTGGAATACCATTATATGAAAAAATAATGTGACATTTTTTGTATTTATTCCACAGTAAATTTATTTAGATAAGGACCGGTTTCGCTTATCGCGAGCATTTTTAACTGATGATCAGAGATTTGCTTAATCTCAGTTTTATCGTTGTTCACTGTCAATACCAGGTGTTATTATAAAAATAATAAATCATTTTTGCACTTTTGTACAATTAATGTATGAAGATCAAAACCGGTTTCGCTCATAGCGAGAATATTCAATACACCCTTATAAGCCTTGCTTAGTTTTGTATAAATTACTCCGTATTGATTCATCTTATCAGCCTCTGTCTTAACAGAAAAAATGCTCGCGTTGAGTGAAACCGGTCCTGATCTTCAAAAATAAGTTTTGTAATAATAAAAAAAAATGTTTTACAATTTTTTAATATTTCCAAAATCTATGATTTTGTTAATCCATGATTCTTTCTTAAACCGAATCTAAATAAAATGCTACTTAACTACAACCATTTTTTATAATAAAATATTCTATTGAGTTGCTACATAAGAGGTCAAGTTGCTAGTGGACACCATAAATAGTGGACAGTAAAATACATTGCCATATAACTATTTTTTTTCCTATTTATATGTAGCAAAAAAAAATTATTCATTAGAACCGTAACTTTTCAAAAATGTTATCCTCGAATCGCGCCTATTATTCTTGAAATAATTTTACAAAAATATTCGCTACGCACGTAATTTTCGTAGCTACTTAAAAAAATAAACAATCTAAGAAGACAATCTCAACGCCCGCTCTTACGTTTACGTCTATATGCATTTAAACAACATCCTGGAGTTTTTTTTTGTTTATTTTTTCCTACTACCGCCCAGGGCAATACTCTCTACCAGGACCGGAACTGCTCCGCCAATAAAATTGTGTAGTACAAGCATTTTTTATAATTATGGGTAACGTTGCGTGGATGTTTTATCCAAAAGACTTTCTATTGCACATCACACATTTAATTTTAGCTCAGGCATTGATTTGTTGCATATGAACAGGGGCGAATTTAAATTATTATATCAAGAAATATTGAAAATAAACAGAGCTCAGCTTAACAGTTTGCCAATTTTAAACGAGCAACTTCTTCTTGCAAATTCACCATTTTTGTACCCCTTTAAATAATTGTCATTTATTAAAAATCCCGATAATTATAACAAACCCACTTAATTCCCTGAAACTTGTGTACATAAAATTTACCCTAATTTACATTTTAATAGCAATTTAACGTATTAAATTCTATTTTTGTAATTAAACGATACAAAATGTTTACTACGCGTCAGTTCAAATATATCCGTGCACTTGAAATGCCTGAAGATGCCGAAAGGCGAAACTCGGGTCTCATGGAAATGTACAAAATTCAAACAATTCAAACTTTCTAATGCATTGAAAAAATGTTTACTTCACTCTACTTTTGGTACGAGTATGTACATACATAATTGCGTATTATTTTTATTAAAAAATACACATACAATGTATTATATTTATACAAACGTATCATCAGTTTGTTTATTTTTACAAATTCTCCACTCTCTATCTTTCATAAAACGGGAGAATGAATATTACTGATGACATTTTCTATGTAAAATTATTTGTGATATTTGCGCAGAAAAAACACTACTTTTCCGACTTTATATTACCTATGAAGTTTAAACTAAATTAAAAACTTTTCATTTCGGTGACGATTCATTTTTTTATTTCTTCTTTTACTATTATTCATTTGCTCCAATTGAAATGAATAATCTTATCATATATCCGAGTCTACCGGGTTGGTTTTATAAGAATATACATAGAAATTTAAATGACCTTTACCTTTTTTATTCCGTTACTGATGCCTTTATATTGAAACAACCTGTTCTGTTTTTATATTGTCTTAATTGAGCTTGGCCAATATCATCTATCTTCGGCCATTATTAATGATGCTCCTAATATACTTGACCTGGGATATTTATTTACTTCACTATATAAACAGGGCCATTGCGGATTGTAATAAGAAACAATATCACGCAACGGTCTCACTAGAGACTCCAATTCGAGTATCGAATACTCGATACTCGAAAATACTCGTTTATTTTCAAGTACTCGATACTAGAGTATTTTGTAAAATACTCGAGTGATACTCGTAATTTATAAATGAAGGTTTATTTTCAAATTGTTTTTACTTATTCTAAAAATATAGATACATTATTTTTAACCGTTGCGTTTAACTGAGTCTTACGCGTAGATTATACTGTCAGGTAATATTAATTTTTTAAATGATTTTGCCGTTGACTATGCTGTGCCAGAATTTTTTTGTTTACTTTTGCTTTGGGTCCTGCTGACTTATCTTATCAATGACAAGTCTATGATAACAAGAGACAAAATAATCTTTTTATTACCCGACTTTATTGCTTAATTATTTATTTATCATTTATTTTAAAAAATATTGAATTACTAATATGTATATATTTGGTACATCTGAAACTACTCGAGTATTTTAAAATATTACTATTCGATACTCGAGTAGTTGAGATGTCGAGTAATTGGAGTCTCTAGACCTCACCGAGGGAGAAACTATAAGTCTGCCATATAACTTGGTGAGATGAAGTGGTCAGCTTACCTTGGGAAAGGTGCTTTTGACAAACTACAAGCGGATGTTTTCAGAAATAAAAAAAATTGGGCACCCTATGTAATATCAATAATTCAAGTCGCAGATGGTGTCTTTTTGAAGAACATTTATTTTTATATTTCACTTTATTATAATATAAACATTTATTGCCTTTGTTTTACTCCAGGTTGTAAGGCACATTAAATTAAATAGTTATTGCCATGTCACCAGTGCCGGCACTGGAATTGCGATGTGAAGTTGAAAAGTTTAGCTGGTGGAAAATGAGGCCCGCGAGCGAGATTAGACGTCGCGCAGCAGTCGGCACGACCCAATTTCCAGCGCGGGATTTCCCCGAAAGGGAAAAACGGGAAAGCTTGCCGTGCGTCTATGTACATACAGACATTTTTTGGCTATTTTAAAATACAGCGTTCCTAATTTGAACCTTTCATTCAACATTACACAGACTTTGATGTAAAGGGGTTAATAATACCAATTATAGGTTTTTTTAATATATGTACATAATATCTAGCAGAAGTATTTTAATACACTTACAAGTGAATGAATAAAATAAAAAACAACATGGCTTTTTGTATAAAAAAAAACAATGTAGCGTATTTTATTTTATGAATTGACAAAAGTTGTCTTTATAAGTTAAAACATTTATGACTTTTCAATTTGATTTGTGTTTGCTTATTACAGATAAGGAGACTTTAATGATAAAGTTAACATGGAGAAATTGTTATGTTTTTTAAAGCTTTGGTATATCTTGCGAAGCTTTTAAATGAAAAAGTTTATTCGCTCTCAGAAATTGCTATTAGTGCATAAGCTCTGTTGACTATTTAAAACTTGTGCAGGGACCTTAGCGGTCTGAACCGGAAGCAAACGACGTTGACAGCTGCACCACGGACTGAGCATCGGTTCTGTCCACTGTAAATCCTTCCGATCCCACAAAGTGGTTAGCTAACCACTAGTCCTGCCGTAGTCATCTTATCCTTTTAATCCGTACTCTCTTTTAAAGAGAGAGCCATTCAATAACAAGCAGTTCTCGTAGAAAAAAAATGGAGAAAAGCTCTGTGAGGAGTCGATATGCTCCAAGTTGGGAGCGCTCATGGTAAAAAATGTTACATAGATTCATGTATCCAATTTAAGGATATATTAAAATTTTAAAACAATATGTAAAGGGCACTTCTTTGTGCTTGTAAATCTTGTTTATTCTTTGATATAATGTATTTTTTATAAAAATTACTAATAGAAATTTACGTTATTCACAGGTCAAGCTGGAATCAGATCTCGTTTCGCCAATTTATCTGTGTTGGTTCCTCCTGAACCCCCCAAGATCACGCAAGGATCTAGATTGACAGCAACCGAAGACCAAGAAATTGAACTGGAGTGCGTCTCTGTTGGAGGAAAACCTGCAGCTGAGGTAAGAGTTACTTAATATACACTATTTATTATTAAATCATATTCGTCAAAAATATTCATTGGGGTAAGTGATGTATTAATTTTGTTTGGAGTTGGCTTTATCCTGAAGATGCCAAATAAACAGTCGATTTGTTTTTCGATTTATTATTATGTAATGCACATTTTATTTCATTTAACAAAATTTCAGTACGGTTATATAAATATGTAATAAAAAATTCTTAAGTTTATTCGACGTATTGTGCTATAAATAATGACACGTGTTTTGTTTATTTAATAAGCATCATCAGAGCATTTTTCGAACGGGCAGTAGGTATGATGATTGTACTTAAAAGGGAGTAACACGTGTGACTATTTGTAGAACAATATGTGGGATAAACTAAGCTATTGTTATTTCTTATTAAAATTAACTTCCACAAAGCTACCGCTGAATCCATCGAAAGTATCAGTATGTTCATTTTACACAAGTATCTATTTAGTAGATTTCGACTTAGCAAAGAAGCCAATAATGAAAAATAGTCGCCAAGTGTGATACAAAATGTTTCTGATCAGATCTGTTAGCCGTATACATACATAGTATTATACAAAACTCAAAATTTCGTAAACACAACAAGAGTATCACAAGATTACCGTGCATTTATTAAACTCATTTAAATAACTGACTAACAAATTCAAAAAAATCGAACGAAAGCTTGGTTTTGTTTTCCTCGCGAGCTTTTTTGATTCTCCTTGAAAGAAAACTGCAACTCAATTTATCTAGCTTCAAGAAGTCTTACCAACCCAGTAAGGATATCAGATCAAATAAGAATGATTCTTAAGAATCCATCAGTATTGATGCATCAAGGTGGTAAGCCTCAACTTCCTTGTGGAGAGAAAAATAAATATGTGGCATTTAGATCATCGCCATCATCACAATGAAATGTCTCTAGCAATAGCGATGACTTGACATTCAAAGACTAAAAACACTAACCATTAATATTACTTCCTAATCAAATTTGACATCTCAACATTTTATCGAATGTTATGAGATTATATTGTATGATATAACTATTCTTTTCTATTACACCATCTCACTTCTCGCTGATTTTGCTCCCGAAATATGACATCATAATTTAATTTTGATATAAATACACTTAAAATTGAATCTAGTTTTACTTTAATGCCGTTGACGTATGTTGATCGGCATCCCTACATAAGCACGTGAGACTGTAGCGTGAAAACACTAGCTTGCAATATATAATATGATTATTTTGTATTTTTGACTGATCATTTAAATCTACCTATCTAAAGAAAAATTTTCGATTGGAAAAATAAAGATAAAGACATTCAACAATATGAAATTTTAAAATTTTATTTAAAACACATATTATAGATCAAGCACTTTATATATCCACTTTGATATCGAGCCAAAAAGCCAAAAAAAGCGTTAGAAACAAATCACAACTTTTCAGGAGAGCGAAAAGAGTTGACAAATATTATGTCAATTAGAATAACTTCGTTTTCTTACCACTTATTTCCATGTATTGGAGTTTATTTTTCAAGAAAATCCTTTTGAAGTCTGTGCAATTTATTAACCTTACATTTTACTCAGAATCGTGAAAATGATACTAACGCCCTTTTGCATTGAGATGGAGGATACGATTTTATTTTTATTCAAATTTTTTTTTATTAGTATTGCGCTTTAATGTCTTGTGCGCTACCGTCACCGCACCGTCTTGATCATAGCTGCTCAGGTGTATAACT
The DNA here is from genome assembly GCA_028554975.1 of Himalopsyche kuldschensis. Lineage (NCBI taxonomy): Eukaryota > Metazoa > Arthropoda > Insecta > Trichoptera > Rhyacophilidae > Himalopsyche > Himalopsyche kuldschensis. The sequence goes on from JAHFWI010000036.1 coordinate 4,454,019, forward strand.
CGAATGAATCAAAAGTTTATTTGTCGAAAAGGACTGTAAGACTGCTTTTTTACTGCTGAAATGCACGAGAAATGAAAACTTTAAGGATAGGTTGATTTTGCAAGCCAGAAAATTGAATATTAAAATCATCTCTTGATAAAGAATCAAAATAAACTGATTTTAATGTTGAGCTCCACCCATGGAGGCTGAAACGTGTCACTGTGATCGATAAATAATAATAATGTTATAACAATCAAATAATTTATTACTTTTACGATTTCTTTGCACAATGAAATATTATTATATTAAATTTTCGAACAACGATTTTACAAGAAGAAAAACTTTGAAGGTCGGGCTTGTTATATTTTCTTTTCAAAAGAATTAAAAAAAACAAGATTTATGTAAGCAAGAAAAAATCATTTTATGAAATTAATTTCTAGGTTTATCACTCGTCGGGGCTACTGTACAATGTTTCCCAAATATCCATAGTTATAAATTATTACGTTTCGAAAAAAAATAAGAGAATATAATCTTGTGATCATTTAGGGATTAAGATATTTTTTACGCAAATTTAACACGAGTAAAAGTAAATCTTTGTGTAAAAATACTTCAAGGCTTTCACTGTGTTTTAAGTTTAAAACAAAAATTCTGACATCTGACCTTTAAACGATGTAAAAGATTACTTGAAATACAGCCTCAATAATTATTGTGATTAACATGTTTTCGGTGTTTTTAATACTCGATCCGAAAACTGAAGATTCCTAATGATATTTTAGTTGTGGCATCTTCAAAGTTAATATAGAATTTATGGTTGCTTAATCTGTACTCTCATTTGAAAAGAAAACGCGTTTCGCTTCTTAGAAAATATTTTTTTTAGTTACACACCTAAATGAAATTATTTGTCTAGACCAGGCATGACCAATTGAAATCACTTGGTAGGCCAAAGTATATTATCCATGTCTCCGATGAGCCACAGATAAATATTTAAAATTTGAAAAATAGAATGATATTTTTTAAATTAAAAATAAACAAACAGCGTAAGTTCTTTTAACATATATTTTTTTAAGTCGACCGGTAATTTGGACGATAAGCGTGCATCACAGTACATTAGTAAAAGCGGTGAAAAATATTTTTCCACCGTGTTGCCTAATTTCAAATGCCAAATTTGATAAACAATGATATCAGCAGGGTAACATCATTCGCATCGACAAAAAAATCGCATAGATATGTGTATTATTTGTGTTGTAAAATTCTCGTATTATACGTATTGTAATTCGTCACAAAATAAGGAATACACTTTTTTATGTATTCTACCAATAACAAAAAAAAACAAGTTAAAAACCTCTAACGGGTCACACAAAAACTTCAATTGGGCCACAGGTTTTCTCATGCCTGAACGAGACATTGACATTTTCCATGGCCGAATGGTAACGTTTAATGTATTCGGTATTTCGTTGCTTCTCAGCGATCAACATGTCTGTATGACCGAATGGCCTTTTGTCATTTATCATTAATGAATGCTCCGGTTTCGCTTTCGCTCGTTTCTATCCTTACCGAGAAACTTGGCTGACCTAAAGTGATATGCTCACAATCAGTCACGTTCTAACACCACCATTAAATTATTGATTGGCTGACATTTCAATTCTCCTTAAATCTATTGTTCCATCATAGACGTCATAGCATATTATATAAATTTATCGGTTTAAGTTGTCAACTCCTTTCGAATATCCGAATTATCACTCTTATTCATTGATTTATGTATTTGTGTTAAAATCAATTAATCTGCTAATTCAAGCAAAAAGGCACTAAGTGACTCTGATAAACTTTTTGTGTAAAATGACATAATGTGTTCTTTTGAAGATTAAATATTAATAATTTTGAAAAAGGGGTGATTAAATCGAAAATGAACAAATTTCTTTGTAAGCAATCAGTGACTTGTTGCATTAACCTGCCTCTTTGATAAAAAAAACTTAATTTTTTCAGAAAAGATTTTACTTTTTATACTTCTATAAAAAATAGCGTGACCAATATAATAGCTTTCAAAAATATTTATCAAATGGCATGCATAACTCAATTTCAGACATTTTGCGAGTTACTGCCTTTTTTCTTATAAAAACAGTATAATGAGCGTATGAATAACTACTAGAACTCTTTTAACCTCATCTATGACGTCCTTAAAATTAGGAAAATTGAACGATCAAAGGAAAACCAATTTTCGTAGTTTATCAGCCAGTTTATAAATTTGTCAGACGAAATGATCGAACACAGCTGATTATTTACTGTGCATATATGAACACCCACACACATATAATAAAGAGAATAAATTTTGAAAACATGTATGTTAGGAATAGATAAAGTAAATTTTCAAAGCCTTTGTGTCTCTAAACAATTTTTATGCAAAGCATAATATATATACATAAACACTTATTTGTTGTTCCAATATGGATATAAATAATCCACATTTTATCAATGTGTACGCAAAATATGGGATAAAATGTATACTAAAACTATTTTTGTAACTCGTAAACTTTTCTTTTTGAAGATAGATATTATGAGAAAGTGTTGTCAAATACTAAAAAGCTCAATAGACGACGTCCTCTGTCTGACCCTAAAAAGCTATTACACTTTAGTGCAAGTTTCTTCAATAAGGGTTGCTATAAATAAAAGCCTTTTTGATACACACGCTTTTTTATCATGTTGCTTTTACATCATCCCTACACTTGCACCGTTTCATCCCTTATCTTGAATCCCCTACGAAAATACAAACCTTAGACAAGAATATTGTTTTGGCTATCAACACACACAAAATTTTGTGTTATAGCTTGGATTACTGTTCAAATATGTTTTATAATTCATTATCTTACGCTGTTGTTGTACCACCTCTACTTTCAAGCCGTAGAATGTGTACATTTAAAAGAATACGAATTTATGGTATATAGCTATATTTTAATTTAGTAATATTTTTTATAAAATAGCGTACCAGGCCTGAACCCTGAAGTGGCCAGCATGGAATCTTAGGTTGTGGTTTTCAGGGGTTTCCATTTAATTAAGATACAACAGTTTCATAAGGAGATTCTTTTTAATTGATTCAATGATAGATTATAAATAGTGTCTGAAAATTCTCTTGCACTCCTCGTATTATAATAAAACAAGACGTAGTGAGAGCGGCAAATTAACTATTAGTCCTATACTAGCACCATCAAAACTCTCTAAGATAGTGGATGGACTAGATAAAATAAAATTATCGTGAAATAGCTTCCGTTGAAAAAAGCTCGATAGAAAGCACCATTTATTTCATATCGGGAAACGCACATGGTAAATAAGGCAAAGTTAGAAGACAAATATTGCTTTTTTCTATTTTTTAATACTAAGTAATAAACATTGCACCAATAAATTCATATTAAAAACAGTAAAACTGGAGCTGTATTAATATTTATTTAGCCATCTGAAGTTTAGCATTAAAATTGTATATTATAAATATTAAATTAAGTGCATGCCCTGACTTTAAAATCTTAAGAAATAATTATAATATACTGAATCATATTTCGACCATGATATAAATGAATGTTTATCAGAAGACAAGTCAAATATTTCCATCTATGAACACCTGCTTAATAATTTATGAAGCTTAGATTAATTCATACACACATTCATTCATCTAAGCATCTTGGTAATCCCTTGAGAGCAACGCTCCTTTGGTGGTCTATGCTCTATATATATATATATATATATATATTTACCAAACTATGGCTTGGCCAAATGTATAGTTGGAATAAATACACCGAGATGATTATCATATTAGCAAATATTTAATCGAGATATACTCTAAAATCGTATATACTCCTGAAGCTATCATTAAAATATACATTGGTTATTTTTCTACTCAAAAGTTGTTTGTATTAATAAAACATAATATTGGTATTTACGTAATATAATATTTGGATAGAAATTCACTTATAATAGTGTTACTTAATTCACATAATGTTGCAGTGTCATATCAATTCGTATAGGAACGTTGTATATGTGACAAACGGCTCCGCTCTTCTGTATCTAATTTATCTTCTTTGTTTTTTTTTTATTTAGAATAAGTTATCAGTAATTTGTGCCGTTCGTCTTGCCTCCTGTAAATACTACTGCCCTAGAATGTAAGTTTTGTATTCACGCCTTGTTACACTACAAGTGGAATTAGAAAGATACCAATCAATTTAATTGTATTAAAAAAAGTTTATACAAAGTAATAGCGCAATTAAAGAAAATATCATATTCGTTTCTCTTAGCTATGTATTAGAAATTTAATACAAATAGTCAAGAATATTAACTAAGACAGAATCTTTTCATATTAATATCTTTTCAGAGAATGCAAAAGAGAAAAATGACTGGATTTAATATCCATGCAATGGATATATGGATCACAAGCAAAGTTTTTATTGTAGAGTGGCATAAAAACTGTATTATGAAAGAAATATTCAACATGTTTTAGATATATGGATTAAATGAAGCTATATCAAATTAAACAAATAATCTATCATAACTAAGCAGCTTTCATTACCAGTTATAAATTGTTGCTTTTCTATTTGTGATATGAAGAATTACTTAAATCATCAAAAAGAACCCGAATTGAATAAAATTTGCACTTGTTTATCAATTTTGTATGCAAGCTACAATGATCACATGTTTTTAACAAATAGCTAAAAGACAAGATATAGTTTCGACCACACCACATGACAAATGAGTAAGATTCTAAAAAGAAATGTATTATAATAAAAATAATAACACATTTTTAGTACTTTTTCCACATGAGATTTATTTCATCAGGACCGGTTTCGCTCATGGCGAGCATTATCAACTGATAAGGAATACAATAAAACAGTGGTATTTATGCAAAAGTTAAATATGAAAACAAGGTATGACAAACAATTGGTAAATCAACTAAGCAAATAAATTAAAGCAAATTACAAGAAAAATAGACTAAAAATAAAATGTTCAAGACCTCTTAGCAATGCAAAACTAACACATCAAAAATCAATTAAGTATTAATTAACATTAACAAAGTAAAAGCCCAAAATTAAGTGCATTTAATAAAAATAAATAAATCTACATGTCTGTCAACCATAATTAGATGGAAATCCCGGTAATGAGTTCAAATGAGTCAGTTCCTGTAACAGAATAAAAGCCATATTATTATTTTTATTATAATGCCTTTCCACCAAGTATTGACAGTGAACACCTTAAAAGTGAGAAATGCATTACTTGTTAGATGGCCCTATTCACAGTAAGTTACATATATATTTACACTATAAAGTAAATCTGTGTTACTAAAACATTGCTAAATAAAATCTTAAAGGGTTGGGGGAAAGCATGAGAGTTGAAAAATTCTAAGTGCAGGCATTTAAATCGATACAAACAGTTTTCTTTCCTCGCCTTTTTTGTAAATCTACTGTCCATCTTTATTTACATGGTAAAGGTGTAGCCTTTGGCTGATGCGAATTGGTTAGGCGTCCACTCGTGGGCGTCGTTTTCTACCCAGGCGTCGCTTAAAACGGCGTCGTCACAATACAGGCTGTGTTAAAGCTTCTCATTGATTTTTGAATAATTATGAAGTGAATGCACAATGAGACGCTTCACCATTGGCACATAGTGAAGAATTTAAATTGTGTTTACATGGTGCTTCTTTTTCCTTGTTATAGAATAGAAATATTTTTGTTGCATGCAGTTTATCATCAACTCTAAAAATTTATACTTAGGTGACACGAGCTTTATATTAAACACATATTTGTTCATGGTCTAATTCAGCTTAGTATAAATATTTCTTAACTAAGTAAGAAAATTAACGTAACTTCTTACGTTCCATATTTTCTATATATATAATATGTTTATGTATATTGCAATACATTGTATCGATGCTTACATTCATATTGACTCCGCTTTGACTAGAACCTTCTGCACTCTACAGTGATGTGTTTATGACTAGTAAGTGATCATTTAGCTGTAGCAGTTTTAACGGGTGCCCTCCGATGATTTGATTCACGTTAAGCCATTCCCTATCCACACGTCGTACATCATATTAAAAAATAACAGCACTCTTTTAATCTGCACGAAGCCTTTTGTAAAATATTTTCATGTCTCCGTTTCATGACATTCGTAACAAAGTTGTGAAAGTGTCACTTAAAACCTATTTTCAAAACTTTTAGAGTTACTTTGAATAATGTTGCTATGCTTTGAGACATGGACATGGTTTCTTCATTTCTCATCATTTCAATGCCTTCACTATTAATGTATGCTTTACATCCGGGCCAATACGAATGCATTTTCAGAGTTTTCATAACCGATTCAAAAAGTATTCAAGAATAATTTCAGATACATTTTTCTATGTGTAAATCGAACATTCTATTTGATAAGGTCAGAGCTCAATTTTTTTCAGTAGACTCAAGAAACTAGCCTAGCATCACTTTTATTTTATATTTCATGTTTACTTATTTTGTAAAAACAATGTCCAACAAAAACAAAACCAGTTGACACTTTTTTAAAAATAAGCTCATACCAAGATGCTAAAGAAACGAATGAAACCGAAGGATTTAAATATAAAGCTAATACTCTTAATCTTTTCGCACATTGATTTTTATGACTATTTCAATACTTACCTCAATATCATGATTTTTTATTTATGACTCAATTTAAATAAGGGTGTGATATATCTTTCACTTAAAAAAAAAGCTTCCTAGTAAAAGTATGAAAAAGGACTTCAGTCAAAAAAAAAATTCGTTCAAAAGACTTTACTAAAGTAGCCTATAACCATGGGGCACGCTTCTAAGATTTTATCTAGTCCCACATTGGAACCATGTTTATAGCGCAAGGAGGTCAAGAATATTTAAAACACAGCCTGTATAGTTATAGGAGGGTCCATATAACTTTGCCCCCTTTATTACCCTTTATCAATGTGAACCGGCGGGCTGTTTAGAACGGCAGGTCACCCTAAATTAAAAAAAGGTTTTTATTTTATTCATGGGCCAGGGGTATTTAATGACCCCGGCTGTGCGGAGTGAGTGTGTGGTGTATTTTGTTTTTTTTTTTTACAAAGGGACTTCCCGTTTCAATTTGAATTATTATTCCGCACTGCACCGCCTTATTTTTTTATTTTATAAAAATGTGGAAATCAAAGAGTTTTAATTTTATGCAAATTTAAAACGTAATTGTAATTAGAAGGTTTTGATTGTTTGCGAGTTTTACCTTTTGAATGAATACAATGTGATAAAGATTAATACTGAATAATTTTGAATGTTTACATTTCTCTTAACTTCAAAGTCCTCATAATTTTCAAAAGAATAAATTAATATGAGGCATTTCTATTGTATAAATATATAAAGCACAAGACTTTTAAAATTTTGAGAACACTTTCCAAGCTTGTATTCTTTTGACATAATATATACAAGACTTACCGAGAACTATAACTTTAAGCGTATTTACATACCTAGTGGTACGTTGTGACTGGGGGTGTCTCAGGAGCAACCCCTCATACTTCTAAGGTCTCACAGTACACACATACAATCTTCTAGTATGGTGGCATCTACTTCAGCAATCATTATATAAATTAAAAGATAAAAACATGTCCATCTCATATTTTGCTTTTTTCACGTTAATATTCGATCATACCAAATATGTCAACTTGAAAACTACCAGAAACTTTAAACCGTGTTTACAGCAAATGAAGAAATACATCTTAGGCGATTTTTTTCAGTAAAAGCATTAATAAAGTGTATATGTAAATTTTTGTTCCTCTATTTTTTGTATTAATAATTCTGTTTTTCTTTTAATTTCAGATAACCTGGATTGACGGAGAAGGAAACGTGATGACGCAAGACCTTCGGTACACCGCTGAGCTTTTGCAAGACGGAAAGAAAGTTACGGCGCGGTCTTTCTTGAAGCTTAAGCCAAAGAGGAGGCATCACAATAAAACGTTGACGTGTCAGGCCCAGAACACTGCAGACAGGGCGTATCGAGCGGCCACTGTTCATTTAGAGGTACGAATTATTATTTAATTACTGTATCATAAAGAAAATATTTTCTCGGATAAGCCTAAGCTGCCCTCTGATTTCCTAAGATAAAATTATAAATCATGCTTGGAGCTTAATGTTAAAGAAACGTATCACTTAAAAACACAAGGGTGACTTAAAATGAAATAAAGCGTTCTGTAGTAAATTGTAAAAAAATGGTTATTTTCTTTATGTGCTAGTGGTGCTAAACAACAAGCCAGCCAATTCCGTGGATTTTTGCAGGACGCCACCGTTTTCAATCATCGGTTCTCCCATAAAAATGACACGGAAAATACTCGGAAAATCATTTTACACTCAGCTTAATATCATAAGTGTACAATTTTAAAAGCGTCTCTTGGGCTGCCAGTAACAATTAATACTGTCAATATTTTCTTTTTAGATCCCTTTACCGATGAATAAAACTTCTTATTACTGAAATTTTGCGTGTGATTTGGAAAATACTGAAGTGCCTACTATTTCGACTCTGAAACTTATTACAAAAAATGATCATCTTGCGCGGCATCGCTTGACTTTAAAAAACGTATTCTTATAATTTTGGTACCGCCAGCTAATAACATATGAATTATCATTTGCTAAGAAAAAATCAAGCATTTTAATTGAGGAAATTACTATATTTATTTTGGCAAATTATTGATTAAATAAAAATGAGGGACTGGTGCACCATTGCACCATAACAAAAACCGTGTTAGTATATATATGTGAATATTTAGATATTGTTCGCTGCGGTTAACGTTTTTAAGTCTTTATGTAATCCGACTAAATCTCATTTTTTTATCATATCATTAAACTTCTACAAAGTTATGTTGACCTTTGAACAAATAGGATGTTGGAAAAGCTTAAATTGTTGTAGCCGCAAATACCGAAACGAAATCAAGCAATAATAAACCAAAATCACGCAGTAGAAAAATAATATAGATATTGTTTTATTTTATATGTGCAGATTGGCAACGGAATTGGTACAAGTAAAGCTCGTTGTCTCATCGCTTGAGTGGGTAAATGGGTTTAGAGTGGGAGAAGTGGGACCATTTTGTAAATAACGTAGAAACAAAACATCTAAAACGATTTGAATAAATTATAAGGAAAAATGCGCTCGGGCTTTTTACGGGACAAACGTATTTACATGTGACAGGCTATTGTCAAACCGTGGGACGGATGACAAATGTGACACCTTCGTTCAACACATTTTCTAAGCTTTCAAATGTTATCACTCTTAAAAGTGTGCCCGATTTAGGTAAAACCGGTGGCATCTTTCTCTCACAGGTTTGGTCAAAAACATTTCGATACATTTGTATAGTTTGTTTAAATGGAAAACTACATATATGGTACTATTATGGGCTCACTTTTTTGCAATGTCAAGCGTTATATACTTTTTGAGGACTTACTTGTATATTTTGTAAATCGTCATTGGTAAGGCATCAATTTCTTCAACTCATATTTCAATCAGAGCCATGCAATAATTTAGAATTTCATCTGAAGTTGCTGGAAGTAATTTTAAAATAAAATTTAAATCGTTTGAATTGTGTATTTTTCTATGAGTTTAATCGATAACGACGAGGGTTTCGCCTTTCGGCATCTTCAGGCAATTAAAATGCACGAATTTACTTGAACTGACTTGAAATGCCTGAAGATGCCGAAAGGCAAAACTCGGGTTGTTAGCGACAGAACTCATAGAAAATTAAAAAAAAATAAGCGTTTCAAATTTGAGTTATACCATAACTGAATTGAATTAATGCCATATCAAAAATATACCAATAGCGATAAATATAAAACAAAAAAATATGTATGTATATTGTCAATTAATTGCACACCGAAAAGCTTATGGCATACCTGAAATAAATAATCGTTTAATCAATAAAAGCTTGTTGTTTATAGATACAACAAAAAAGTAGCCGTTGATGTTTGCAGAAACAAAATAATCCCTCAGCAAAGTTTTCACTTAGATGCTAACTTGAGAAGATGCAATGGGAGCTTTTTCAAAAAAAGTTCGGCAATCTTTGTTTTTAACGTAAAAGCTTTTATCGAAATGAGTTGTATCATTAATTGAGGCGTGTGGTATCAAACATAACAAAATTCAACAAAAAAATCTGCGTCTAGTGATAAGGCGAAGACATTATGGGAGTGGATTGAAAAATGGGGGGGGGAGTTTTGTGTCAGTAATCAGTCAGTATATGTAAATAAGTGTCTCAAAACAGATACCATATTTACTTGACGTTTTAAGTATGCAAATTATATCGAGAATTTTATGTTTTATTTAAAAAAAGAAACGTTGCATTTGCTAAATTTATTTCATATCGAATGACAGCATATCTAAGAATAATATTCAAATGTTAAATTACATGCGACTCCCAGAGGAGGTTAAGATGAAAAATCAAGCATCTAGAAACCGAATAAAAGACTAGACATGAACAAAGGGGAAATAATCAAAAGTGAAATATGTTTCGAGTCGTTGATCGAGATCCACAGAAATGAAAATTGGAATAAGAAGATATCATGTTAGATTTGATGGTGGCTGTCATTGTGTCGACTTTTGTCATAGCCAAGCCAAGCGTCATTTTAAAACGAACAATTTGTTTGGTACTGGATATTTGAATGACAATTATAACGAATAAAATTATTTAAAATAATGATTTTTTAATCAATATTTCTTAATTTGAAAATATAACAGTTTTTTGTTCTGTTCAATTACTTAAACAGTTTGATTATGAATTACAGGTGGTCACTTTATTTTATCTGTTTTATCTAACAAATCATAATAAATATACGTGAACAAAAATGACAGATTTATAGAAAAACCGATCGTGCCTAAGTTCTTAAAACAAGTAAAAAAATTGTGTTTAGATAGCTGGGAAAATTCGAACAAAACCGAAAAAAAGATATCAGTAATTTGATTATTGCGAATAAGTTTTGTGTGCCCAGACATTGCTGTGCTTGCTAATTTGCTAAAAAATAGCTAAATAATATGATAAAAAGAAAATATTTGGATTGAATAATTTAACGGTTGAAAACCACAATGTTGAAAAAAATATGGACCATTTATATTTCATTATAGAATTTGTTTTTGAAATACATATATAAATTTCATTCTATTATAAAAACTTCCCTTTCTCCGTGGGAGGCATCAATCATATATTCGATTTGAGATGTCTTATCTAGAAAAATAAAAAAAGTGCCTCAAACATGGTCATACAGGAAAAGCAGTTAAGATATAAAGGGCCTCCTTCTAAATCATTTATCTCTCTTTGTATTGAGATGTTATCTCGTTTTGCCTGGCCTACGCTACCAACGTTATGTAAAAATAAATATAAAAATGTTCCGAGTGTTATTTATTACTCAACACAGTGGTACGAAGGAGCACATAACTTACCGTGTTGGTAGAAAGATCAAAGACGATAGGTCAGGGGTTCGATCTATGGATGACATCTTAACTGGGCCTCGTGAAATACGGTCTGTCATAATAAATGGTTACATTAAATTTGACGGTTTCCAGTTCAAATTTTTGGCAGCATGAAACCATACGATTGAAGCATTTAATAACATGTTTTTTCGGTCGTTTTTGTCAGCGTCTCTAGCATGACATTAAGAGCTACGTTTGGCCATTGAAAGATAAAAGTTCTATTCATGGCAGGGTAATATAATCTATCAATTCATCATTCACGAACTATGTAAGTGTTTTCACCAGGGCTGTAGAGTCCCTAAAAAAAATACGACTCCGACTCCAGCATTTCTTAAAAACACGAGTCCGGCTCTAGCATTGACCAAAAATACGACTCCGACTCCAACATTCACCAAAAACACGACTCCGACTAAAAAAAGTTAAATTTCGTCACGTTTTTTCCTACCGTTCTTATTTATGTGTATATAGCCATATATGTATATTCCAATAGCCAAATTTTACATTATATGCAAAAATATAAATTACCGACTCCGACTCCACAGCCCTGGTTATAACATCAATCTCAATCTTGAGTGAAAATTTCTTATATCTGGACCATTTTTAACTGACCTTTAAACAAGCAATACTAAAATTTGAATCCTTGGATTTCGTACTTTTCTATGACTTTTGTCGCCAACGATCCGGGTTTCGCCTTTCGGCATCTTCGGGCATTTCAAATGCACTAATGAACTCGTAATTCTCATTCAATCAAACAAAACTCATCTTTTAATCGGATAAGAGAAAAATACAGAAATAAAAATCACATCTTTGTATCATAGTTAAATCATTTGAGGGCTTAACCTAACTTACTTATGGACCTAAATAAATTGGTGAAATAGGTTAACGTCTCTTCATTTTATTTTCACCATGTGTCGAGTAAATTATTTAAAATAGTGGTTTAAATTATGCTCTCTCCCAATGTGTAACATATGAACTCAAATGTATTCATCTCAAAATAAACTTTCTACGATAACTGTTTTTTACTCAAATTCTCAACCACTTTTTTCGTATTATGAAAATAGGGATAGAAACAATGTACATACATATATAGGTTAGCTAGTTTTAACAACAAAGAAATGTCTCCTAATATAATTCGATAAAAAATTACACGGTAGACTCTGCAACCGAAGCCAACGAGGTTGACACGGACCTAGAACCCGACTAGATAGTTGTGCTTACAAACCACAAAATATTCAAAACATAATTTCCTAAATCAAATCTTTGTATGATGAGCCTGTCTGTACATTTCATTAAAATATAATACACTATTATATTACATACGAGAAATATTACTCGTATATGAAAATATTTTTTTTACTCTGTGGTGTTGATATATTCCACATAGGAAGCCAAAATAATGTGTAATGCTAAACCTTTTCTTTCGAAGACTGAAACGACGAATGTATGTATGTGACAGATGTACTTTGGAGATAACAATTGATAAATCACGCTCCCTACAACGAAGTTGTATGCAACCTTTTATATATATTACGTCACAGAGATAAGTTATTTGTTTATGCTCAATGCACTTTATATATTATTTACAGCATTTCTAATATCGTGCTTTTTCTATGAAATTTTTTATTTTAAGACAAGCAAACTTTAAATATCAATTTTAACTAAAAAATATATTAAAACATTGCAAATTTCAATTGAGTAAATAGAAGTAAAAAAATACAATTGTAATAAATAACCCGTTACTATGAATTTTTATATTGCAAGGTTTAGCACAGCTTCATATTCGAATAAGTTTTCTATTGGCTACATTAAATATTTTTGATGGATATTAAAATGAAAGCTGTATATTTTATATTCTGTTGAATTTTAGCTCCACTAAATTTTTATATATTTAGGTTGCTCTTTCAAATGGACTATTCCTTACATTTTCGTGACTCTCATTTCACGCTTGATAGTTAAGGACATTTTTAATGATCCAATTAATGTTTGTATGTTCCTTCTAAGTTTCTTTTTATAATTTAATCATATATCATTTTATGGAATTCTCCGGCTTTTTTTTTTGTCATAAATACGACATACGTGTTTTTAATTTTCCTGTTTGTATTAAATAAATTACAAAAAAATAATTAACGAGTGTTACTTTATTATTATCCGGGGGTAAACGTATTTCGTTATTTAATATATTATTTAAAGCTTTTTCGGCTTAACATCATCATACGTGTGATATAGTTCAGGTGAAATTAAAAAATCCAACCTAAATTGTATATTTTTTGTAGAAGTAAAAAAAAATGTATCTTTATTTTATTATAATGGATGTTTAACCGAGTGAATGTCAATTTAATCCAAACAAGTTAAGGTGAGACTAGATATTGTGTTTGAATATTTAATTCATATTTTACTTAAATATATAAACACATTATTTAGTACTATTTTCACACATATTGTAATAATGACCATGGCCAGTTTCGATGGTCGCAAGCATTATCAATTGATGACATTTGACGGTGGACAATATCATAATATCACTTTTAAGAAATCCACTGCCAATAATTTGTGGATAGGAATTATATTAAAAAATAATGAAACATTATTTGTTCCTATTCCACAATTAATTTTATTAATATCTGGACAGGTTTTCCTGATCATGAACATTTTCAAATGTGTAAAAGTGTGTTTTCATTGTTTTAATAATGTCTTAACACCAAAAAAAATCAGTTAAATTAAAAGTGAAGTATTTAATACCTGTATAAACAAAAAAAAATACAGTTTCAAAAATATTTACTTGCAAGTTTAAAGCATAATGTAATTAAACAAACGAATAAAAAACACTGCCGTAAAAACCAGTGTAATATCAGGTACTTTGTTATTTATAAAAATCACGACGATATTCACTATCACTGTATCACGTACTCACTAGCGTAAAGGTCATATGGATATTTGAAAATGTAATTTTACTAAGAATATTCAATTACTGGAAAACAAATGAAGTCGATTTATCATAGACTCTTTTTACATCACGTAGCTAACTAACTAACCATTGTGCTTGGTTGGAGAAATCCAATTCTGGTGAATTGTTAGCTTCATTTGTTTATTTTGCATTATTCATGTCATACTTTTATATTTATACTAAATGGCGCTGGAAAAATTCAGAGCAAATTGAAATGGCTAAAAACTTGTTCAGGTTTTTCATTTGTTTATATTCCATAACCAGTCACGCTTTTTGATAATTATTATGCATTGGATTATCAATTTTATTTCAAAAAATGTGTCTTTGAATAAAATATAACATAATGTTTAGTTTTCGATTTAAATTTTAAGATTTCGATTTATAAAAAAATGTTTTCAAGGACAATAATAAACTGTCATTTAATATCTAAAATGGAATGATCATTAATAAATAATGTGACATCTTTATTTCACGGAAATAAAACAATGAAATGAGTTCGTCTAGTTTTTTGATATTAAGTTTCTACTATAATATTGTCTATTTTATGATGAAGTCACGAATATGTCATTATTGAGCAAGATAATTTTTTATAAAGAATAAGCTATGCGCAATATTTAGTCATAATCAATATTTTTTGATCAAATTTATTAATGTTAGTTGAGGCATGGAAAATATAGTGGAAATTGGTAATAAGTATCGTCAGCCACTGTTTTTACGGCAACATTTTGAAAGCTTTTTGTCTCAAAAAAAATTGGTCTTGTAAAGTCATTAACTGTTTTTCAGCAAGCACACTCGAAAAATTCTATGCAACTATAATTTGAGCTTTTGTAAAATAATTTCTATGGGAATACAAACAAAAACTTTGATATCGACGAGGATAAAGATATTAATATCAAAATTATAAAAAAAAAAGAAAATTGAATTAGAGTAAATTTTATAAAACATTAGCAAGCGCGATTGAGTTAAAAACGCATTAGATTGTCGATAATGATAGAATATTCATGAGAGCTTTTGATACATGAGTAATAAAGGGGCTAATTGCATTAATATATTGGTAAAATTATGAGTATACAATCATTTTTCAACGTAGCATAATACCTAAGTATCAAATTATAATTACTGCTATAACATTCTTTTTTAAAATGATAATGACTGATAATGTAGCTATCAATAATTCTACCAATAATCGATTATTGAATGAGTATGCAAGATTAATGATATATGTGATGTTAATAAGAAATTTTCATTTTTTATAGGTCCGCCATGCGCCCGTCGTATCTTTAAGGGTGCCGTTAGATGTGAAAACTGGTGGAAGAGTTCGAGAAGGGATTCATCTGGAATTGGGTAAGTTAGATAAAATAATTAAACTGAATACAAAAATGGTGATAAAAATAAGTAAACATATTCGCAAAATATATATAGTATAGTTAAAATGTACGACGAATATTTCAAACTGGGTACTCTTTCGTGGGCTTACTGGTTGTTCGGAGTAAGTTGTTTTCACATTACTTACTGTATTGAAAATCTACTTGTAATATAACTTTCAAAACGGTTGTAAATTTAATCGTACGATAGCAGTGAAAATCCATTCGATCGTTTGTCTTAAAAATAACAATACATTATGCGCAAAATTCGACTGTAATATTCAATTTTAAGTCATTCATTTGAAAAAATGAAATCACATGTATTGAAAATTCCATGGTACATATTCAAAAACGTATATTTTGCAATTTTTATATTTAAAAATGACAGAAACGAATTCACAAAAAATTGTTATTATCAGATTTTCATACTAAAAATTAAACTTATTGGCTTACTTTTTGTATATATACAAGCGATACAAACTATGTACTACACGTCAGTTCAAGTTTGCTTGTGCACTTGAAGCTCATGTAGATGCCGAAAGGTGAAAACCGGAACGATAGCGACAAAACTCATGACGAAATCTTCGATTATTAATGAGTAAATCTTTTTCATCATATCTTCTTTAAGTGTCTTTTATTGAGTTTTAAATTAAAATCGACTTATTCCATTACTTTTCTGATCGAATTGATTTTTTTCCGTCCTTTAATAATCCACATTGGCAATAGTTAAATACTGTTGCCATTTACTATAAAATCATACAAAAATCTCTGTATACAGAAAAAGTTTCTAATTTGTATCGAAGCTTTTATTTCGACTACACCTCTGTCAATATGGGTCTGTGTCATAAAAATAAAATATATGTATATGATAAAAATGGTTTGTATCGATCCCCACTCAAATAGTCTGGCGTCCTGTCATTTTTCGGTCCGGTCATAAAATATAAAGTGTATTAGGGGATCGCCACCATATTCCAATATTTTAAGGCTTTCGACCCGTGGTAGAGCGAGAGGTTTTCCACCGATATTGGGGCCGGAAGGGGATTGTTATTTTTCTATTATTATAAATTATGCTGTAGATTTTTTATTTATCGTGGATAAAACAGTATATTTAAAGTTAGATAAAATCTTAACAAGTTTTTTTATAACTCGCATACATTGGTGAGGAAAGAGACTGTCACTTTTTTATCAAATTCTTTTCTTATTATATTGCAATAAACTGTTTTATAATAAAGCCGATAGAGACCGAGAGTGTGCTGTCTCACACACAAATATCATTTAAATATTTAAAAATTGATGCTCGGTCCTTATTAGATATGTATTTATTCTAGTTGTCTAAATGTTATCTTTCAAAAATATTTCATTACATATATTTATTTATAAAACGAATTTACACATTTTTTATATTAAAGATGAAATTTTAACTGTCGATATCCTGTCCTTGCACTATACTTTAATATTACTAATAAAAAAAAAAGCAATTTTAGTACTTATTCCACATAAAATTTATTGGATCAGGATGGTTTCGCTCATGGCGAGCATTTTAAACTGACAATCCTTCAGTTGAAACCGATCCTGATCCAATAAATTTTATGTTGAATAAGTACTAGAAATGTTTTATTATTTTTATTATAGTGCCATTCCACCAAGTATTGACAGTGAACACCTGAAAAGTGTTGAATATTACTGTTTAATAAAACTTTTTAAGTTCTGTTAGTTCTGACGTTCTGATTTAATTCTGACGATAGCGAAAGCCGAAATTGCTATCGACGATATATTTTTTGTGGAACTAAAATACGTTGCTATTTTTCACCGAATTATAATGGGATTCTCCTGAGTATATGCAAATTCAAAAAAAAAATTGTTTGTATACATAAAAATATTGTTTTGGTAGAACACCTTGTTATGACAGTTTTAGAGTGTCAGTATTTCCAACATAATTCGATACACTTTTTAATCAATAATAATGAAACCCAATTAGTGAGGGAGCTTTGTAACAATTTATTGTATGAAAAAGATTCCATGGCCATAAAAACTATCGAATCTCTAATATAAAATTAACAAATTGCAGTTTATTAAAAACGTTACTGATCCAAACATGCTCAAAAATTTCTCAGATGACATTCGGTAAACTTTATTGAATCCTGATATAAAAAAATCTATCCCGATCGATTTTCCAATTCATTCGTTTCCTTCGAGTTTATGGTTTTGTGTGATTTTTTCTAACGTTCCTTTCTTCAATTTGAGTAGCTGAGCACTGACAAATAAGCATTACTAACATTTTATACCATCATTCTCTTACCATCTTAAAAATAAGTATTAGCTATTTATTTTCAGATAGTTTTTCTTCATAACAGTCAATTAACTTCAGTTTTCGAGCGGAAATAATATGAGAGGTATAAAAGAAAAGACCGATAAGGTAACCACTATTTGTAAAAATAGAAGAAAAATAAATATACATACTATGAGCCATTTTACATCATATTTAATAATTTATAAATGCATTCGAAAATAACTGTTCCTTATGTCACTTATAGCATGCGAAAATATGCGGAAACCGAAAAAATCAATGTTAATTAACATATTCCGATTACATTTTTGCAATAATTTGTAAAAATTCACGCTCTTTTTAATAAGAAGTAAAAAAAAAAGATCTTTTGTCACCAGTAACAATTTAAGCGGAAAACACAAAAATGACATTTGATACTTAATAAAACACATTTTTGGTACTGAAATATTTTTACTTAGACCATGACCGGTTTCATTCATCGCGAGCATTCAGTTGAAAATGCTCTTGATGAGGGAAACCGGTCCTGGTTTTACTAGAATAATATGTGAACGTTGATCAATTTAAAACTGTACATTTGCACTAAGAAGTGACAGTTAACACCTTGATAGTGATTTACTTTTAACATAGCGGTTTTTGCTTTTAGACGCCTCATAATTATAACATGAATTCATACTCTCAGGAGGGGAAGTTTCTGATAAATCTTCATAATAATATTATATCATTAAGAGTTTCATTAAATACACATAAGAAAACAAAAGAAAATTAAATTAGATTTTGAATACTTCTTCTAGTGTTGTTTTTTTCTGTTGGACATTTTTCATGCAACTTCCACTTTTTACTTTGGCTCCGTAGATTTTTTTTATAGATACAGAATTTTACTTTATATAATATTAGTGAACAATACACGCACTCGAAATTTCCAACTCTAGAACACGCAAGTTCTTTGTAAATTCCTAGTCTTTTAGTTAATTCATAAAACTTTTAATATTACACTAAAATAGAGAAGTTTTAATATGCCTCAACCATTTATCTTTTTCAAGACTTTATTAAAAACAGTTACTATTTGAATTAGAACTGAAAAAGATAAGCTTTTTAATCTCGAGAGAGTAAAAATCAAAACATTATCAGGTCTATGCCTTGTTTTACAAACTTTTCTGGCGTTGAAACTAAATCCGTAAAAGTACTATTCTGTTGTAATTTTATAGTAAAAGTTTTCATATCAGAAAATTTGCAGGCGAAAATGTTACATAAAAAAGCGCAAATATTTTACCGGTTAGAGAACTTTCACAAAGAGATGCAATACTTCTTAACTAGATTTTTATATGTGTTAAAACTGATATCAATCATAATTTTATATAAAACTTTTTAAGTAAAATATTACTCATTTCTTTTTGTGTCCTCAGTCCAGGACCTGATCTGTTACTTAATTGTCATGCGGCTGATTTTTCAGGATATTAAATAATTTATAGAGGGTGACAGATGTTTTTTACTCCTGTGTCTCCTTCTTGTTGATAAAAAAATGCAGTGCAATTGGCTACATTCTACTCCAATAACAATCTTTAAATAAAATAGGTAACTCTATATGTATAACTTTATTCTATTCCGAAATGAATAATTAGTGAATAATTGACAAAGAGAAATCGTCACGTTCTGACATAGGCAATCCATTAACAAATAAATAGCGAAAAAAAGTTAAATTTATTATGCATGACAATATCGTTTTAGAGTTTATTACTGAAAGGCTTACAATATTTATAAGTACCATTCAAATATCTTTATTTTCTTTTCAATGAAATGTTTCTTTAATGTGAATAAAAAAGGCTTCAATTTTTCCGATTTAATTACAGGAAATTATTTCAGCAATGTATATTTTTTGAATAAATCTTGTTATTCAGACGTCAATTAAACATTTTCCCGGGCGGACTAAATTGTAGCCTTTTCGTCCATTGACTGTAATGACGGGTGACGGAGAGCCAGTCAAATTATTTTCGCATCCCATGTATATCAATAGTCTGATAAAAACCTTACTAAAAGCATATCATACTTGACCCGGCATGCTAGCAAAAACCCAGTAAAGACAGAATATGTTAATATACCGACCTGTTACCCTGGAACCGCCTGAAGATCCCCTTATCTGCGTGGGAACACCCTCACACGTAACCCCCTCCTGCCCCTGTTTCGCGTCGTAGCCCCCTCCTGTAAATACAGCTTTCGGCTTTCAACCCCAAGGTACACTGTTAAGGTACATCTCCATACCGAGCCGATCGGAAAGTGGATATAAATCATCGTAGCACATTATAAATGTACACGGGGGTGGTATTGATTTTATATTGTCTTTTGTTTCGAATATCGATGGGTGTTTTAAAAATTTAGAGAAACCGTAATTCTTACTGTTTCACGTATTTTTATCACTTGATTGGTATTAATCGCTATTCCTCTGCATACAACAGCTTTAAAATTCTACTTCAAAACGCAAATATCTTGCAATACATTATAATGATTGATAAAAAGTTACCAATATTTGTATGAAAAAGTGACAATATGTAAAGGAACGCTTCTTAATTCTATATTGTACTCTTCTTCTAAAGTGAATATTTGTCTACGTATATTATCTTAAATAAACAAAAGCGCTTCTTTGATGATATTACACGCACAATTGTCAACATAATTATCGTTGACTACACTTTTTTTAAAAATAAACTTATCTTATAGATATAAAATGGTAGTTTCAATAATAAGCAGAGCTTCCTGATGACATATTTTTAGATTAATTCTATAACAAAGCCATTTTTACACAACTTACTTTTGTAGATAGTCAAAATATCATCGTTTTGAATTTAAAAAACACATGATTTTTAAAATCCAATTTTTCCTAAATTTACACAGTTGAATTTTGGTCACACTTTTCTCGGAAAAATTGGAAAATTACTCTTTAAACTTTGCTTTTTTCTTAGTTTGTCAACTATTCTCCTTAATATACAGATACTACAGGCTCTTTTCTATTACTTACCATTACCATTGAAAAAACTTTAAATATTGAACGTTCTTCAGCACAAAATGGTGAGGTATTGTTGCAGTGTTTTATTTAAATATTATATTATTGTAAATGATAGTTTTGATCTGAATTCTGGTGGAAAAAATGAATCCATTTCCAGGCAGTATCTTCTCTAAAAAACAAAACAAACCAACTCGCGCAGTTCTATTTATTGATATAGGCTGAGCAAAGAAATAATACCTACCCGGAGCTTTCCTATAAATATTATACTTACGAAATATTATTTGTGGAAGGATAAAGGCAAAGTCAGCCTTTCAAAGGAAATACATTATTGTTGTTTGAAAGTAGTTCAGTTGAGCTTTTTGTGATGTCCCGAAAATGTGATATAATTGATTTTTGATGAATTCGTTTCTTTGTGACAGCTTCTTAAAGCTTCCTATATTGAATTTTTTTTTTTTAAATAGTTTAACAGAACATTTTGCTATCCAATCAATAACTCTTCACTTGTTTATGTCAAGTAATAATTCATCAATTCCATGATTACCCATTTACATTCAAGTGGTAGGTCAATCCAATTGATCACTAAATAACTTTATGTCTACCATTACTAGCGCGATAACATACTTCTAGAATAAGTTATTATATTATCGAATATATCATAAATTGTTTTGTGCAAGTTTCAAATATAATTAATTAAAAGTTTGGTTGTTGACAAAACAACAAATTAATATTGGATTTCGTAACTATGCATTACATATTAATGTTGTCACATTTTGTTAGGTGACTGTGAGAAAAGCGGCTTATTTTTTAAATTTTAACTGTAACCTAGCGGTGAGCGTTTTCGGGCTTTGTCTTTCTGGTTACGGAATATCTAGCATCCAATCCGGGAGAGTGCTCAATTTATTTCTCTTCTTTCTTTACTAATGCATTTATTTATAACAAAATATTATCGTACTATTAATTTGTATAGTAAGATGCTTCCATAGAGAAAATGAGGTATTAAATTACGAATTATTATTTGGAGCATGGGTGCGTATGCTTTCTTTCTTTTCGATTCAATCTTGAGTGGCTGATAATGAAAAACAATGTGTGTCGGATCCGTGGTGCAAATCTCACCGTCGAAAGCTTCCGTGACGGACGCTACGGGCTCGAGTCCCTGTACGAGCAGTTTTTTTCAGTGACGATTTATTAATCCAGAAATAAGTGTCGCGTAGCGAAAGCATTGAGCTAATCAAAAGTCCTGTAATAGTCTTCGTATTATTTCAATCTGAATTAAACTCCGTGAAGAGTCCATATGCTCTCCGCTGGGAGCGGACATTGTAAAACAAACTCTACTACAAAATATTACTAATGTAAATGATTAAATTGCTTGATAATTTGACTAACTTAAAAATGTTTTTTTTTATTCACAGAATGTAAGGTGGAAGCAAACCCCAGTGAGGTGACGTACAAGTGGTTCCTGAACGACGAGGCTATTCCCGGAAACCACTCTACCAAATTGGTAAGTGAAAGATGTCTGGGAATATATTATATTATGCATACCCACTAGAGGGGCAAACGCCTAGTCACCGTGAGGTCACCATTATTGAAATCTATCCCCTGGTTATAGTTATCTCAGCGTTTTGTAATTTAAGTTACCGACCAATATTCCCTGAATCGATATCACTATCTAGTATTAGGAACCGCGATATTTTCAATTGGAGTTGTGAATAAAATATTTTTCAAAGAGCTGACTGTTATCTTTACCACTATTTAAAATAAATACAAAAGAAACAGCTGCATGTCAATAACACAATAACTAGAAATTAGGACATAGGTATATTCAATCCAATAATATTCTTAATGAACAAATCACAATTAACGCATCACCACTTCTTAAGCCGTTAATAAACGTTAATACAATTTTAATTAAATCAACTTGATACGATATTTATTTTACGTTTATTTCCACTTAGTAAAAACCCAGATTAGCTTTCACTTCATGAATACATCAAATCAATTTGTCACATTCAATAACTTATTATTTCCATATAAAATTAAGATGGTGCAACAGAGCAGAAGATGTATTGTATACCATGCCTAAGCGGGCTATATATACTTGGTTTAATGCACGTTTAAAGCATACATAGTTCTGACGAGGGCGTAAGCCGAAATAGCTATTAACAAATATATGAAATAACTAGTGTTCGAACCCGGCTTCGCTCGGACCAGTTTGGGGCTATGTTCACCTCGGCGCGTAAATTCAGACGGGCCAAGTTGAAACAACTTTTTTCAAAATTCAAAAGTCTAGGTCAATTAAAATGGAATTAAAGTGAACTTTTCAGACTGGCATTGACATTTCACAGCCCCTTTCATATATTGATAGCCCCATTCTCGCCCATTAAAATGTCCAAATTCAAGGAAAAAATCTAATTTGCTGTCAAAGAAATGTCAAATAATACCTTCACGTAAATAAAAACATTATTTTATTAATAATAGCCGGAAAAAATTCAGTAGAAGACTAATTTATTACATTTTGACTAAATGTCTTCGCCGATAAAAAAATCAAACATATTTTCTTTCATATTCGTTTTTATGGCAACTTAATGACCAACAATGCAAAAGGGAATTACAGACCCACAGACATACATACGCCGTTTCGGTTTTATATATGTACTACTCGATACTCGAGTAATTGGGGTCTCTACACACACATTGATAACGAAACAAATTTACCGTCGAAACTTTCGCGAGCGAAAGCAATTCGTTTGTTTGAACTTGCAACAACAATGCAAAAGGGAATTACAGACATACATCCCCCGTTTCGGTTTTATATATAAGATTTCTGTAGAATTAAAATACATTGTTATTTTTCTCACCGTATAGTAACACAATCATCAATAAACTTTCAACACTGACTTCAAAATAGTTGCAAGGACCAAATGGTCTAACAAGACACTTACTTAATGCAAACTATCCGTAGTCAACATTAACATTATCCGGAGATAACACGCCAATCCAAGTATTAAAGTTTACTTAAGTAGGTTCTTACTTGAGCTATGAACTGGTCAATGATCCTTGCGATTTGCCAAAGTTTTTGGTTTATACAATTCGACTCGAATGGTTTTGCTCGGAATTAGTCTACTATCTATTCCACGTAATATTAAACAGATGAAATATCCGAGTTGAATTTGTGTAATATCTGGGATTTATATTTACCTTTCAACAGCAAAGGATTTTGATGTATAACTTATTTGGCGGGTAATAGTTAGTTATTCAGAGCAATCCGGTTTTCATACGAATCTACTTATATACATTTCGAACAATTTTATAATAACTGTTTTTTTTAAATATTGTTATTACGTTATGCTCACAATTGAACTGTGTTATTGTACAATTAAACGAAGCTTAGTCAATCTTTCTATCGACACTATGGTCATTCAAAATAATCCGACGTATAGGTACTTGGTGTTTTTTGCACACTCGTCAAATACAGCTAACACATAAATCTGGTAGTGGATTAATACCAATAACATCCATATCAAAAGTGTTTTGCAGATGATGATGATGATGATGATAATGATGATAATAATATTTTTTTCAGAATCATAGATTATGGAATCACGATCGAAAGATGATTATTCAAGTCATGTAACTAAGACGATAGAAAAACAGTCGGAGCATTCGCTGACAATTCTATATTCTAGCTCTGATAATAACCTAGTTTTGTGGACCATTCCACCAGGCAAGCAGAAACAGAATGCCTTATCCCTTGTTCGAAATTATTTTTCGTTTGATCTTCACTTGATGTTTTGCTTTCTCAAGGTAAATGCTACCTTCAGACTTTCGACGACCCAATCATCTTCCGAAGTTGCGACTTTTCCACGCTTTGTTTAATCTCATTGAGATGTGCTTCGTTTTGAAAGTTTTTCATTTATCCTTGCATTATATGATATTTTTCTCGTCCTGCACAATATCATCTGAATATAAAATGCTGCAAAACTACACGCACGAATTTGTGTGCAACTATATAATTTGTTATTTTACCACAATAAATAAACTGCATCAAACAATTCAAGTGAAATGATTCTTGTGAAGCTATATAATTTACTATTTTAACCGCAACAAATAAACTGGCTCAATCAATTCAATTGAAATAGTGTTCAAAAACCTAAGAGTATTATTTCAAAGCAATATTACATTTAAAGCACGCAATCCATAACTGCATTCAATCAGAACCACAGTAGATAGTAGAAAAAGAGTTTTCAAAATACTCTATCAAATTAGGCACAATAACTTCTAATCTAAAAATCGATTAGTATAATAAAAGTTTTAACAACAAAAAAGATATACTAGATAGTAATCGAATATTCTAATATAAAAGTTAACCCCTTGTTCCCACACGCACATTATACCTGCGTAAAGTTAAGCGACCCCAAACGGCTTCCGATCGATGAACTCTGATTAAAAATTCACCGCTAGAAACTCTCTTCGGTGATTAAAGCCTCGTTCGATAGAATAATGGCAGTAAACTTGATCGTCGAGTCTTCCACAAGTACTGAAATATATTTAATTTATTGACGAGGGGCTTCTTTGTAAGAATCACTTTCAATGGGTGTATTATTTTCCAGCTCGTAAGAGAATTCTTGCTGTATCAATTGTTATTGAAATATGTACATACATAGTTGAAGAAAATTTCGACATTCCAAATTTTTTTAAATTCTAGGTTATTTATCCATCAGTATATCGTTACCTTACTTTTTAAAGGTTTTAATTGACGATTTTGCCTAAAATTGACTTTTTTGGTCGGAAAAAGCTTTTATTTACCGTATTCTATCACATATATGAATTTCAGAATCATCTATAGTTGATTAACGGAGTGAGCAGAATTCCGGAGTAGTATTACATCTGCAGACTTTTTTTACTTAATATATTTGAAAAAGTTCTTAGATTTTCAACATTATTTCCATCATTAGATCTTTAAGATCATTATTTCACAGCAAGAGTTGCGAAAAAAGATGCTTAAAATAAGTAATTTGAAAGATTTTTTCTTGCTTATTGTCACAAGTGAATTTTAATCAATCGAAACTTCAAACGCTCATATCTAAAAACAGTGTCAAGAGCAGTTAGAACCTTTTCAAAGTAAGGTTTCGATATTTTGAGCACATTTTATCGTTATTGTAGCACTGATATCCCATCTATCGCGTTCCCGACAGTGTGAATTTTTAATTATTTATATTTAATATATAACTTTAAAAAGACGATTGCTTAAAATGTACAGACACATTGCTTTTAACAGGCGCCTACATATTTTTGTTGACAGTTTGGTAAATATTATTTGAAATTTTTTGTTATTCAGAAATATACGTTTAGAAATAGAATAAGTAATTTTGAACGGACGAATTATTTTCATTTTTTACTAAATAAAATATTTCCTTTCGTATATTCGACCGAATTGGTGTTTATTTTTATGAAAAACTATTTTTTAATACTATATTAAAATTGACAATTATGTTCCGCGTCGTATTCCAAAGTCTGAATGTGCTCCTAAAAGAGCCTTAAATGTGTCAACTCTAGTTGTACAACCAATGGCAAAAAATAACAAAACTATCAATTTAAAACTCATGCCATATTTCTCAACGTCTGCTATTTTTATTTCATGGCATAATTATAGTAGACAAGAACAATATTCTAGTCTTTTGGATGGCTTACATTTTAACAAATAATACCATCTTACCACTGTTAACGAAACACTGACTTTTTCCTATTTAACCGAAGTATTTACACAATTAATTATTCAATATCTAATTATAAACGTCACTTGAACTACAAATAATTAAGATATTCATATATTGTGATACCTTTTTATATAAACATAATATAAATCACAGTGACCTAACCGGTTTTAAATAATATAACTCAACTGCCAACTGTACTTTGGTAAAGAATTGGTAAATTTTATTTTCCATCCCGCGCAATCAATAGTTTGGCTTTCAGTGACAGGTTAGTTATTTGTGGTTCAGACAGTTAGATAATTTGCGGAAAACATAAAACAATCATTATTATTGTTCTTTTGTCCTCATATTTTCCGGCAAAGGTTGTATGTTTTTTTTGTGGAATGATTTTCCGTTTTTTAATTATATTTATGTGTATGGCCAATTTAAATAAAAGAAAAATTCAGCTATTGCTGAAAAAGAAGATTTGGCTTTGTTACCCAACGTTCAATTAAAATAATGTTGATTCATTGTGTGAGAAAAATTATTCTGGCATTATAGTTTTGCCAAATCTATTTTATAATACATGCTTTCGACAGAAAGTTTTTGATGAAATTTCAACATCAAGTTTGAATTTTGTATTTTTCCATGACCTTTGTCACTAACGACCCGGGTTTTGACTTTTGGTATCTGAAGATGCTGAAATAAGAAACCCGGGTCCCTAGTTTCAAAACTAATGGTAATTAAAAAACATCAAATGATTCTTATTGCACGTTAAATATTGTTACATAACAGTTAAATAATGCTAGTTTTCCCGTAAATATTTATAAAAGTGTATATTTTTTTCAGATTATCCATAACGTTACGAGAGATCTTCACAACTCCATCGTCAGGTGTGAAGCCCATAATGCTGTTGGACGAAGCGAAGACTCGGAGACATTGGACGTAGCTTGTAAGTATTTTTTTAATCTCATATTGAATCGAAAAGTATTTGAAAAAAATGAATATCAATTGTATGCTTTTATGCTTAAGCGAGACTTCTTTGACGCGAAAAATCTTTAAGAGTACTTATGAGCTATGAATTCTTGACTTTAAGTCCATAAACCACTGTCAGGACTTGAGTTAGCATAAGCAAGCGATAAAGACTAGCCATATGAGTATATTTCGAAAATCAAACGCTTTGGAAAAACACGGCGATCTAGGAAGGACTACAGCACGCACTATAGAAAACCGCTCGATAGTAGGGAGCGATATAAAATTGTTGACTGTCTCATTTTGTATGTACATAACTGTTTTATTTCCAAACTTTTCAGACTGTTTAGTAATATTGCATTGATATATCATGATAGAATTATTATTTGTAACATTCAAAATTGATTGTTTTTTTTATTTCGTTTTTTGTTATAAAATATATTCATCGATATTTGAACGAAACTGAATTTCAAGCAGTTAAGAATATTAATTCTTATGAGATGTTTTGAAATCAAAAGCGTTAAATGATTGGTGACGAATAAAGTCAGACGTCTGTTTTAAAATCCAAAAGAAGAAATGGTTGCACATTTTTTATATTTTTTGACGTGACGTCTTATAAATCGATGAACGCCCGCTGCACGCACGAAAAAACATGACTCATTGTCCCGTTTGTCGCGTTATGCCGAAGGCAAGCGTGCGAGCGAGAGCGCGGATAAGCGATAGAGAGGCACGATCGGCCTACCGTTCGGATTGTGCCGCATCTATCTCTCTTCCGCTCGATTGGTCGATGCGTCTGAGTAGAAAAGAGACAGCGGCAGCACACAACTTATACACCTACAGTACCTACACGTAGTATTTGTACTACGTAGTATAAGTATTTGGCATTACGAGCTTACGCCAATGCGCCAAATATTCTTATTGTGAAAGTCATACGAGATTAACTCGATGATAAGTAATGAATCAGTTGTACACAAAATCAACGATAAATAACATACACCCAGCCCAAGATCTCTTTTTTTCAATTGAAAAAAATCTGACCTTGCCGGGAATTGAACCCTGGTCTCCAGATCGCTAGGACAAAACTCTTGCCACTAGACCACAGGATGCTTTTTACAGTAATCGAACAAAGTCGAATTTAGTATTTGATGTGCAAAAAATGGCTTTAAATCTTGAGATGCATGGAAGAGATGTACACTAACCTATTTATATATCGTATAGTTCAACGTTTTCTTTTGTCTGTTTAAATTTATAAACCTAGTAACATCTGTTGAGATAAACTCCATTAACAAGTCTCAAAAAATCATGATTGAAAACATAAATGAAACAATTTATTATTATTACTATTCATATGAATAATACGAAGTAAAACTAGATAGATGTAAGACAAAAATAACTATTTATTAAACATGCAAACCAAAACAATGAAGATTTATGAAATATCATATTTCTCCCTGAGGGTTCGAAATTGAAAGGGTTTCTATGTACAAAGCGTGGGCAGTCAAAGTTGATTTTCATTTATACAGTTGTTGTTTTTTCCATCTTCCATTACGTTCGGCTTTACTTAGTGATCATTTAACGAATTCAAATCTTAAACTTATTTTTACAGATATTTAGTAATTGCAAATAGTAATGAAATAATATACCTTATATTTTGAATCATGCAAGCATAAGCTTTTTAATGAATTGTGTTGTTAGTTCTGCTAAGATTTTGTTGATAAAATTTGATTCATTTCATTTTATTTGCTTGGATAAAATAGTTTTTAGAAATGTTTCAAATACAAACCAAAAATGAAAATACAAATAAATTTACATCTTTATAAAAGTATTAAATATTTGCGATCCACTAGCCATAACAAAGTTGAAAACTTAAGGCAATACTTATTGACTTTAATTAACTCAGAAAATTGATGATTTGAAATCTTTGACGGACCAAAAATAAAGATAGAGTGGTTTATCTTTTTCTCTTGGTGAAATTTACGTACAATAAAGTCGTACAAAATATTATGCACATTTTTGTTTCGGATTCCCAAACCAACAGATCAAAAAATTAATTTTAACAGACTATAAATTTGCGAAAAGGTTTTTATTTTTAAATAATGGATGCGCAATGAATTGCTGGGTAATGAAAATTCACCGTCAAATAATTAAAGTGTACGAATGAATCTCTTCGAGTAAATTATGTGGATAATAGCTTTAATGAAATATATACATCAATTAGTCTTCGAGTGTCCTCGCCAACTGTATTGTGTTAATTCCCCATTCCTTGATTTAGTTCAATTTTGTTTATGAGTATTTAAGGATTAGTTTTAACCTCATTGTACTTTCTATAGATAATTTATTTAAACTGCGGTTCTTGTTTCGTGTACATGACACTATTTGTATTATTCATATACATTTCTTCAATCCTTTTTAATTTGTGATTTGGTATCTTTGTTTATTTATAATTAGTTAGATACTGAATCTCCAATTTTTATTGAATTAACATTAACTTACCATTATTATCATGTGAAAAAAGCTAATTATTACACTCACCTCCAAGGTGTTCACTGTCAATACTTATAATAATATATTTATTGTACTTATTTCACATCAGATTTATTAAGATCAGGACCGGTTTCGCTCATCACAAGCATTATCATTATATTCTAAATAAAGCTTTAACATTATTTTCTTATCTGTTGATAATGCTCGCTATGAGCGAAACTGGTAATGATCCAAATAAATTCAATGTGGAATTGGTACTAATAATATTTTTTAATTTTTATTAAAAACAACACATCACCATACATCAACATACCACTAAAAATATTTTTTAAAAAATGGTAAGATATTCTTGGTGGAATAGCGTTATATTTAAAAAAAAAGCCCAATATTTTTATGATTTTTTTTTTTAATATCAGGTGTTTGCTGTTTGCTTATTTAAAATATTATCATTTCACAAAAAAAATAATATTTTAACAGGGATATTTTTACGAAATATTTATGAAAAATATAGTGATAGCAAAGAATTATCAAGCAAACTAGGAGCCTTTTCGCGAGTCTTAGTAAAAATATAAAGTTTATTATAACTAACGTAAGTGAAAAAAAATCGCACTTAGACTTTTCATAAGAACTATTTTGATTGTGTTAGCACTACTTAAATTTACCACGTTCATGCAATAATATTTCTATTTTTTTTTATTATTTATTTAGACGGGCCGAGTTTTCGCCATAGACCGAACGACATTGAGACCGACCTTGAGGCGGCCGTGACCTTGACCTGTGACGTGGAGGGAAACCCCCATCCCCAGATCATTTGGCTCCATGAGGATCAAGATAGATGGAGCGTAAGTACATTTCTCTGTTACTTGAAATTTCAAAGGGAATTCCCGCTGCTGACTCAGTGTTTTATTTCGCTGTTTTGAATTATCTAAAGAGTGATGGTGCCAAGGCTTCCCTGACAAACTAAAGCTTCTCTACGAGGGTACACTTTGACCGCAGTATAAAAAAACCTTTGTACGCATGTGTTTGTACAGTTATCACTAACACTGCCTAACGTAACGTGTGTCACATTTGCAAGAATTATAATAAGTATCATTAAATAATCAAACCTATATTTATATATATCATAATAGGACAATCAAAAAAGTGGAATTTCGATTATGAGCTTTAGCTTAGCGGTGACGATATGGTTCTATTTTTGAATGAATTTTTGAATTCCACTTCCTTCTGCAAATCAATAAAAAAAACTTTTGCTTTTCACACTTCAATTTTTTTGCTTAAATATATGTGTTTCTCCAGTTATCATAATTTTAACATTGAAATGTTCACAAATTTCATCATTGACACGGATTTACCATTCGGTCAATTTGACAGTACAGATAGTCCTCGACTTGCGACCGAGATATGTTCCTGAGCTTTTGTCGTAAATCGAATTGGTTATAAACTGAATTTCATTATTTTTCATGAAATGTATAAAAATAAATCATGTGCTTATGTATATGTATATATTTATATTTCTTATTGTTAAATTTATTGTTATTTATACACAAATAAATTGTTTTTTAAATCTTGAATCTGGCAATAGCTTCCTGGTCCATAGCTTGCAAGACACTGTTTTACCAACTATTCTTTAAAATTGTACAGTTCTTTAAATGTTCTAATTGTAAATCACGAGCTATGTCCTTCAGTTTTTTACCACTCTGCACGGCTTAATTATTTTTATTTATATTTTTAAATGTAATGCAGTTCTCATTTTTTTATTACATTTTGTATTTATTATTCATTCACTTCATAAATTAAATGCGTTGAATATGTCTTATTTTATGTCTAAATAAATTTTAAAATTCGAAGATGCAATTAAAGTTTTAAAAAAAATGTAATTTATCTTCGGTCGTAAGTGCGAATTGTCGAGTACTACCTGTATCTGTTTTTAGTCAAAAATTGGTACAAACTTTAATCATATGATTTCATCATGAGCTTGTACCAAAAGTTATTGAATATTATTAAATACCTTTTATCCAAGCCATATAATTTTAATAAGTATCACAAAAAACATATTCCATTGTTAATTGTTTTAATATAGTATCCAATATTGATATTCGAAACTCTATTACATTGTACAGTATGGACAGCTGAATACTAAATATCATATTGATTATCTGTCGATCTGATATGTCTGTTCATTTATCTCATTAGCGTATCGGCTTGCTAAAAATTTTTTAAATTTAACAAATTGTGTCCCTTATTCAGTCACAATATATCAAAAAAAGACGTTTTACGTAGGATGTTAACCGAACTATATTCAAATAAATTTTATGTATATTCATTCGATTATATTGATTGAAACGTCTAAAAAGTGATTGATAACACGAAAGTAATGTTATTTAACTTCCAATGAGCTGGAATTGTATAGTTTTTTCATGCCTTTCAAATAATTCATTTTTAACAATGTATGTCTATATTAAATCAATCAGTCTGAACGTAAAGTTATTAGATTTTCTCATTTTAAAACATAATTCGTCTTTAACGTCAGGTTACAAAGCGCCTTGTGAGTTTCTAATACTTACAAATATTTCATTCGGATAATTGTTGGAGAAATATAATAAGTAGAAATTTATTAAATTCCATACCAAAGGATACTATATTACAGTCAATCTAAGAGAATAGTTTGTTCTTCTCTCATACAATTAACTATGTCTTTAATTTATTCATGTTAATGTATTTGTCAATAATGTGGGTAAAGACTAGTTGTTTATGGATGTGTGAATAATTTGTCATTGTAAGTCTAAAAGCACGATCGAGTACTAAAAGATAAGGCGTGTTAATACAGTCAAAAGTAGATTAACCTATCATTGACTGAATATGATCGAAGCAAATGCGGAAATTATTATGAGTGCTCTGGTAGTATTCAATGTTTTGATTTGATCTACCGTTTTTAAGACATTGGAAAAACGTACGGCCAAAGTCGTGGAAATATTTATTCAATTACTAAACATCATAAAGACATCTTCATTTTTCCATTATCTTTCGACAGTTTAATTAAAAGTAGATTTTTTTATTCTCCTCTTTAAGTCTTTATAAAATTTTATTTTTATCGTTAACTTTATTCTCGGGAACCGAGAACCGGGTTCAAAAACCGTCTAAATCTATATTTTTACACCTACTTATATAAACAAATATGTTGACAAACCCAACAACATATTCGTTCAACTACCATTATACCATTTCAAACATAAAAAGACTGTGATTGGCATTTCTCCAGGTATCAATGAATAATACGATAGAACTGAGATATATTCGAATATTCAACGAAATTTCAACATTCATTTAACGAATAGTTTGATTGATTAATGAGTACATTCAATTGATTTGCTATGAAACCCTCCATGAATTGTGTTGATTAAGTAAAACGTAAGCACTAAGCCTCCCTTTTTCAGAATATAAAAGATTTAAGTGAAATAAAACCCAATAAACAACCGATTTGATATTTCATAAGCGTTTTTAAAGTATTTTAAGAATTGATAACGTCGAAAAATAAAACTGTCATATTTATAGAGACTTTTCAAAAATTCATCAATTTTTATTTAAAATGGTCTTGAAAGTCTTTTCTTTTTAATTTTTCCGCTTTGCGAAAACGCTCAGTTTAAAAAACTATCACTAAATCATTAGGAGTCTTAGTCAGGCTTAGTGGGTATTAGAGTAAAACTGAAAAAGCTTTTTTTCTGGAAAATATTTCGTCTCAGCTTGTTCTAACAAAGGAGACAATTTGTTTGGAGGCTACACTATAGTCCAAAGTAAGGCGTGAGTTTAAAATCAAATTTGGAAGCGTGGGGTGACCAGATATTTAAAATATTTTAAAATTACAATGTCAACATAATAGCTGCCTGTTGTTTAATAGCTCAACTAAATTTAGAACACGGAGAGTTAAGGTAGAAAAGACATAACTCAGAACAGAAACAGAAATACTAGATAGCTTACGCCACGATCCATTTTAAATATCGGGCGGATGTCAAAGAAAATTTTGGATAACACAGACACCCTTGCCTTCGAACAGAGATGAATAATTTAATTAAAAATACAACTCGGTCCAAGACTTGAGCCCATAAGTTCCTTAACCGAAGTCAACAGCCAACTCGGCTAAACTAAAAATAAACATTTTTGTATTGATTTCAAATATTTTAACTAAATATTAATTTGATAATAAATAATAACAAATGATCCTGGTGATTAGTGAAACTGGTCCTAATCATTATATAATAAGTAAAATTAGTTCAAAACATTTGTGCTTTGTACATATATTGTGTCTTTCCACTAAGAATTGCCAGATTAAAGCGATGATTCCTCACATGGGATTTTATAGTCTTGTATTCTGCTATATTTTTGTGTATTCATTTTCAAACTTCAATCAATTTTTACTTCAGAAGCCGTTCCTTTTATTTTTAAAATTTAGAATATTGGTCGTAGCATCGTAGCGGAGGGTGAAGTCGTAGAGGCGCTACGATGCCTTTCGTAGTTACAGGCGCTTATTGGCCGTAACGCAGGATAACGACCGGACGCCAGAGATGTCGCGTCACAGTAGAGCGCTCCTTCCTCAAGAAGCACACTGCCGTATCTGAAACTGTACTTTAAAAAGTATAAAAAAACGTGCGCACGCAGAGTTTCTTCGTCATTTATTTTGCTTCACTTTACCAAAAATAACCGCATTATTTTTCTTCCAATATGAAGCAAGTGGTCAGTGAATATCACGTAGATGAGATTCTTTTTTTACTGTAGCATATTCTTTTTACCCAGACCGTCTCATCGTTAGAGATTTGGGTTGTTAAATCAAGTCGATATTCTTCCGTAGATGAATGATAAAAACAAAAACCTGCTTACTTGTGGCAAAAAAAAAATGAGAATTTTGCAACCGTTTATATAAAAAAATTGTAGTTTTTAGTGTGAACCTTTTGTCCCAAAAACATTATTGAAAATTTTACGAAACTTTAAGCTCAATTCAGAATATCATTGACATATTTTTTTGTCAATAAGATTATTATACATATAATAGTTTCATTTTTTAATGATACAAATATTCTATGGTTTTTGTTTCTACATTATATCCAACACTATGTTTTTTTTAATATCCGATTCAAACGAATCATATTGTGATATAAATTTGAAGCAATTTTTTCATACCATGTCCGCTCCTAACTTGAAGCATATGGACTCCTTGCGGAGCTTATATCAACATATTTTTTCTACGATAGCAGTTGCTTAAACTCTTTTTTTTGAAGAGAGAAGGGATTTTTAGCTACACAAACACCCATTGCCTTAGAACAGAATCAATTTATCGACTGAAAAAATCTGCTCGTACCGGGACTCGAACCCGGCCGGTCCGTCACGGCCAACGCGTTGACCACTGCACCACGGACCGGGACATGGACACGAGACACCAACTGGGACAATGGCCGCTAACAATTGATACCAGGGCTGTGGAGTCGGTAAAAATAAGTTCGACTCCAACATTGACCAAAAAAACGACTCCGACTAAGACTAAAAAACGATTGATTACGTCACGTTTTTTTTCTACCTATCATATTTAAGTGTATTCAATCATATATCAACCAACCAATCCTGCCAATAGCCATATTTGATATATTAAATGTAAAAATAAAAAGTTCAATCTTTTTAAAATTTCCGACTCCGACTTGGACTCCAACCAAATCGCCGCGCCGACTCCGTCTCCGACTCCGGCCAAAAACCCCCGACTCCACGACTCCGACTCCAACTTCACAGCCCTGATTGATACAATACTGATTGATACCAGGCGTATAGATGAGAAAAATAATGAATTGCTTCTTGTATTTCATAATTTTTATAAAATCAATAATTATTCGATCTCTTTCACCACACCAGTTAACCAAGCAGAAAATGAACTTCCACGTAAACTTTATTATTTTAGTTGTTTGACACTCGAGGGCGCGGTTAACAAGAATGCGTGTTCTGAAACACTTTTGAACATATTTTTGAAGTGACTATGTTTTTTTTTAATATTCCCAGATTTATAGTATTAAATAATCCAAATTATTAAATCGTCTGTAATGCTGCATTGTGACGTCAGAAGGCAGGGCTGTATGAATGATAAATGGTTTTTATTTGCGACAACTGGCGACATAAATAATTATGTTTTAGGCTCGAAACTAAAATGATCATTTTTAAGCGGTGTTTTGTATATTACCTGAAACATTACCAGCCAAAACAGTACCGTGACCAAAATATAACGATTAAGTCCTAATATCTCTCTGATTATGTATATTCACAAATATTTAATCTTCTTAGTTCATTCTTTAACACCTAACACAGTGAGACACATAGAGACAGAAAGAGATGTTTATATAAAAAAAATCTCCTATGCTTCAAAGCTCATTTAACTCACAAAAAATGTGACTAATATATCAGTAATCATAAAAAATCTTTTTTTTCCTAGTTAGGATCAGATTTATGATTGTATTAAACCATAACGTATTTCTTTACTTATGTGATTTGTGTTGTTTTTTATTCATTTATGAAATATATAGGCTGTTTTGCGTATATTGTATTTTTTATAATTTACTTGTGTGAAGAATTTTACTCTTATATAATATAAGTAAAAGACAACTAAAAATGAGATACCGCTCAATTTTCATTGTCAGTGTTAAAGTTTCGGTAGTAAAAATGATTGAATGTAATAAATAAGTTTTCCGTTAAAATTGATCTCAAATATTCATTAAATGTTCAACTGTTTTAAGCTTTCTGTTTCAATTTTAATCAAAACGTTATTAAACATATAATTTAATGTCTAAAGGTCGACCTATCAAACATGTGCTGCTGTACAAATATCTAAACTTTGCCAATCTAGGGGTTAAATGACGTTCTGTAAGGATTGGTTATTGTTATGAAATTCATATACACCAGAGGATTTCCGGTGAATTTTACCCTTTACTATTTTGAGAATCGTAAAACAATGGCGGTTTGATATAGTTACACGATGTATTAAATTAAACATATTTGTAATCATCTTTCAACTACAAAAGATAATAATTTTCATTTTTTGTGAATTTTAATTAACTTAGAACTAGCTATTTTTTTCATGACATACATATATACAAGGTAAATGATCGGTTACTCAGACCGCTCTACTTAAGAATCAAAAATAATTCAGAGTTATGTATTAACAAGTATTTATTCAAGAAGTTTTAATTTCTGCATTTATTTATTCTTGTTTTTCCAAAACCTTATAAAGTCAATTAAATTCAGAGTTTTTAGACGCAATATTTTTCAATGAATAATCCTTTGGCAAAAAAGATATTATCACAGTTCTATTTTCTGGATATCTCAAAATGAAGTACGTTGTTCGTTTGATGTCAAACAAATATTCAACTCATATTTATAAATAAACGTTTTTTTTGCTTCTATATAACTCATCAAAAGATTAAGTTGACAAGTATCAACTCACGCTTTTCCCATACCGCGAATCAAACCTTTATGCCATTTTGCTTTTGTATGTCTTTTAAAATGTTACGTTATACCTACCATTGATGTTATGGTAACATAGAGAAGTTTTCGAAATAACTGGTAAACCAAAATGTCATCAACGAAATGGCAATTTCTAGTGCAGGAAAATATGTATATTTTTGACACGAAGAACAAACGAATAACTTTAGGAATAACAATTCTGAGATAAGTCTGTTTTGTTATATGTTATATCTCAAAACTTGCAATTTAAAACACAAAATGTGATTTGTTAAAAGTGAAAATAATCTTCTATACGCTTATCTCGTCTATATCAATAAATATTAATACACCATTCAACGAGAAGGTGAAACGTAGCATTTATTAAGTTCTACAAAAATTGTGTCAAATAGTCTTTACACATTTCAGCATTACTGTAAAACGTAATCTAACTAGAACTGTTTTCATCCGCTGAAACTTTTTATTCAGCAAGGGTATAGGTGGATTGATGGTGTTAGGAAAGTACTAGAAGTAACCTGATCATTTTCGCTACGTTTGTTTTTAGAATAGGACGGCTGGGAGGGAATTGAGACATCAAATCAATAATTCAATTTAAAATTCAGCCTATGCAAATGTCCGTACTAGGATTCGACCCAGCAAACACTTTAACTCAATAGAAGCAGACGCTCAGGAGTTTTATCCACCTTTTTAAAAGGTCGGCTTAACTTCTTTTTGCAAACTGAGTACTCGATTATAATACTGCGCAAAGTATAAAGATACACTGTTTCTCTGATAGTTATATTGTTGCTGGTCTGTAATGCTGCTAATTTTAATCATGTCTCAGGATTATGGGTTTATTTAAGTTTCCATAAATATCTGCCTCCTTAATTCAACGAGTTTAGCCAGGCACTGTCATAGATTAAATAATTACTATCGCATCTTAACGTAGACGCGGTTTGTATAGTTTAGGTTTCTATCGATATAATTAGACATAGTATTCGCAGTAGCGTGCAAAGACCTCATTCCCTTTAGACACGAAAGATAGTACTAACAACTTATATCAAATATTGTCGGTGTACAAATATTATACGAATTCAATGATACTTTCGATGGTTTCGGCGTTAACTTTGTGAAAGTTCATTTTAGTATAAAATTTAAAATAACTTTGATTATTCCAAGTATGTATTGTGCTACTAACTATAACACCTGTTTCGGCTCTTCAGACTTACTATCGCAAAGCTTGCTTAAGTAATGAAGCAATATTGATTCTAACATTTTAAATTATGAAATAACAAATGGATTTCGGGATTTTTTCCTTTTTGAAGGAAGCAAGTAGGGGGTGATAGAATCGAAACAAAGCAAACAAATAATGATACTAATTAGCTGCAATTAATCAGATTGGGATTTTTCCCTTTTAATGGAAGCAAGGGGGGGGGGAATCAAAACAAAGCAAACAAATAATCATACTACTAATGACGTTAAACATTACAAGCTACATATTAAACTAATAAACTAATGAGCTGCAATCAATCAGATAGGTAAGTGATTACTCTATTAATTGGAAACAATCTAAGTAATGGAGGAATTCAATGATATTTATTTAACATTAGTATTAATTTTAATCCTTCACACACTGTTAGATGGATGCAGTCTAAACGATAGATTTTGCTGTGTCTTTGGAAATGAACGCTACTGACTTTAAGTAGTACTTGGATGTTAAATCAAAGTTGGTAACATTCAGCGTAAAGATTGTTCTACATTAAGTTAGAATGTGAAACACCACCTAAACTTATTGTGCCTGATTAATCTCCCGTAAAGTTGTGGCATCTGGAATTTGTCGAGCTGTAACATTGCAAATTGTCAGACGCCAGTGTCGTTGTGAGCACTTTACGACGATGGTTTCATATAGCAAATTATTTGCATCACCTTTAAACTTAAACACATTTTTTCTGACCGTTAAAAGAAAACCGCTTCTTTAAATCAATTAACTACTTAGGGAGTATTAGTGAAAAAATTCACCATGAGATTAAAGATTCAGTAAATGTGGCATTTAAAGTTAATAATAATTTAGGCACACACCTTGAAAATAGTATAGATAGGTATTGATTGAGTAGGCATTTACTTGGTAGAGCTCCATAGTTCTGACGAAGGCGTAAGCCGAAATAGCTATCAACAAATATATAAAGTAATTTATGTAGAATTAAAATACATTGTTATTTTTCTTACCGTATTATATTTATGGATTTAAATCTGTTATGTTATTCACATTGTATTTTTCATGTTATCCGCATGTGTCTGAAATATGTCACAGGACATACAAATGATTTTCATTATATTTTAATCAGTATCTGACATCCTGGTCCAGCTCAAACCGTAACAGATTGACTATGATAAACAAACCCACACGGTGGGGTAACATTGGATTACTGTTGTTAAAATCTATTTTAGAAGCGGGAAGCGGGAAACATGGTATCATTTTCATCCCTTTTTGTATTCATTTCAATGACT
Organism: Himalopsyche kuldschensis; assembly: GCA_028554975.1. Taxonomy (NCBI): domain Eukaryota; kingdom Metazoa; phylum Arthropoda; class Insecta; order Trichoptera; family Rhyacophilidae; genus Himalopsyche; species Himalopsyche kuldschensis. The sequence continues at coordinate 4,494,157 of JAHFWI010000036.1, forward strand.
CAACTGTTGTTCATTACTGCATTGCTTAGCAAGCTATAATTGTTTCTATTACATATTATTATCGTTGTTTTTTTGCTTAAAACTATTTAATTTAATCGCCATATTGCGGCTTGATAATATTTATTCTTGTTTTAAATGACGTAATTCTAAAAGAAACGTAGCAGTGCTTAAAAAGCGATGTCGCAAGAGATGAATTTTCACAACCTTAGATAACGATAAATTAGCGTATCGCTAGTTGCGGTTGTTTTGCGTTAGTGGCATTGAGTGTTTTATATTCGCTAGCCAAATTGTAATATATTTTGAATGGTACATTTTATTTGAATATATCATTTGCAAAACAATAATAAATTTATATACAGTCAGCCCTGCTATAGCGGGAGGATAGGAAGTACGCTATAACAAATAAACGCTTTATAAACTTAGGCACCCATTGGTTTTTTTCAAATGTATTTTGTGATTTTTCAAATTTTTATATTTTAAAATGTTTAGTTTGTAAGCAAGTGACACGTGCCTTGTACCAAAAACCGCCGCATACGTTATGGCAAAAAGCTTTATAGAAGTGTCCGCTATAGCAGGGTTGACTGTATTGTAATAATGTACAATACAAACTGAGATTATAGTACACAAAATCCTTAAATTTTTAAACTGAAATCTATCTTTATAACATTTTATAATACGTTCATTCATTATTATTCATTTCACGACAGAAAATTGGCTAACCAGTGCTTCGTTTCCTTTTTAATTTGTGTATATTGTTTCAAATAAATAACAAAAATATCAAAAATGAACCGTTTCAGTTTTTTGGTATCGGTATGTTATTTGGCAAAGTGATACGAGTTCCTGTGAGTGTTCATTGGAAAGCCACTGCTCCGAGTACCACAATATGTTTCCCAGAGGGGCAGTGTTGGTGGTTTGAACGCGGTAATACCATCCTACATGCTGCGAACAATTCACATTAAATCCAAACACCAAAGGATAATAACGTAATATGCCTACCTACGACACTGGATTTAAAACGATTAACCACGAAAATTCATTGCGCCAATGAAACGAGTGCCATTGCTAACCCCATAGAAAGCTCCATTGTGGGCTTTTCTAATGTAGGATTTTTTTGATCGATGAATAAAAAGCTCTTCTGTGACACTGACATATTTGAATGAATCTAGCTTGCTGTAATTTTCAAAACGTCTCGTTTGGTTATACCATTTCTTATAATACTATTCTACCAATATTTTGTATTGTACATAGTGGATTGCGCGTGTTTAAAAAGAGTTTATTTATTTATTCAATTATTTAGATCATTACAAATCTGACAGTAAATTAGCTGGAAGCAAAAGCTTAATACCAACATACAAAAACTCCGTTTATCATAATATGCTATTTGGAAACTTGATGATTTATAAATGTCTACATAATGAAAGTGTTTAAGTCCTTTTTCATAACAACTAGATGAACTTGAAGTATATGAAGTATAGCAACATATTATTTGAAGCATATAGTATCAAAAGTACGTTTTGTTGCCTTTTGAATTTTATAATACTATTACTATATTTTTCAATTTAAAAAACAGCCTATAAAAGCCTGAAACTTAAAATTTGTATGAGTGGCCACATTGCAAAATCACTTAGGACAACTCTGTGATTGGTCGAAAGTATGATTGACGTCGTGAATCATTCTGATTTTGTTTCTAACCATCATTTTTTTACGTTTTTTTTACTCGATTTGTATAAAATATTTTATTGCTAGTCATACACTTTGACCAGAAGATTAATGTGACAGTATTAGTTATAAAGTTATAAATATAAGATAGTTCTTCTTTTGATACTATACAACTTATTTATAACTTATCTTGTTTGTCATGTATTGTTAGGGATACAAGTTAAACTTCCTTGATAAGTTCAATATTAATAATCAATATTTGAATGCACAGCTGTGACTTGTATTATCTTGTGTTAAGTTTGGCGTAGTGCAATTATGAAATTTCATATCTGAGACAACTAAAACCATCTATTTTATTGAAAATCATCCACTTCTGTCGTCTTGCTAAATGTCAATGTTGTTATTTCGCAATTACAGAAAGGTCACTCGATATTTGGAAAAGCGTTTTCAATTTTCATTTATTTTCAATATTGTTTATTATACACACAATCTATTTCCGGCAATAATATACTGACATAATTTAACTTCGCTTTTTAAATAATCGGAGCATGATTCAGAATAAGAATTTTACAAAGTCAATCTTAAGGTAAAAACTAAGTTGTCATTAATTTCTCTTGATACACGCCTGACATTCATTTGAAAGCGTTTACCGCTGCTGTAAATAGAGATACGTAAGTAATTTTTTTATAACGCAAAAAAAATGTTACTAGTTATTATTTACTTTTAAAGTGTTCACTGTCAATACTTGATTAAATGGCATTATAATAAAAATATCAAAACATTTTTAGTACTCATTCGGCATTTAATTTATTAGATCAGGACTGGTTTCGCTCATAGTGAGCATAGGTTGATTATTCTCTAAGAGCGAAACTTTATTTATTACAATTATTATCGATTCACTTCTTAAATTAGTTTAAACAATCTTACTTCCAAAATCAAAGTGTTCGACTAATTTTACTCCATGATTTAACACGCCATTTTATCGGATGGCCTGTAAAGGTTTCAATAAACACGATTCAATACTTTAAAATAAAATAAGATATAAATGGGTTTTATCGAGACAGGCGGTTTTTCAAACAACGCACCTCATTTGTATCAATATACAAGAGAGTAGAAAATAGTACTCAAGACAGACAGCGAATAACCCAATTAATGCAAACAATGTGTTAACACGGCGCAGAAAGTTGGACTTGCTACGCGTGTAAACCCACGTGTGTGTGTGACAGGTCCAATAAAAGCCATTAGAGATAATAGACGTCATGGCAACTATGTTAGGAATTTGTGCTTTTTAGTTCGAAAAAGTTAACATTGTATCGGATAAATTAGCTGATGATCAATTTTATTGACGAAACGGGTTAAAATTTAATGTAAGGGTTCTACAAGTGTTAAAGTTTATTTGTGTTACGTATAATACAACTTTTTATCGACAGTCAAAATGAACATGATTGTTATCTCATATGCCGTATCTATGCGTCCATACAAAGTGCTTGAAAGGCTTTTGTAATTTTCTTCCGTCGGTAAAATAAACCAAAACATTAGACATGCGTCGTTTACGAACAAACAAATCTAATCGATATGATCTTTTTAAGTTAACGCGATTCACTCGTTTGCCTTTATGCAAATATAAGATTCGTCGCGAATTAATTGTATTGTTTTCCCTCTCTAACACAGTAAATAAAAAAATTTTCTCAATAAAAGCGAATATGGAGAACCAAATCACAGTTGAATACAAAATTCGTAACTTGGCTTACTACTGTTTGTGTAATTATTTGTGGCACGAGATTGAAATACATCTTCAAACTAGATTTTAAAAACAATTTATTATATATTCGTTCTTATTCTGCACATTTTGTTCTTTCTCTATAAAGTAACCGTATTATCCTCTAAAATAAAATGTTTTTGATAGTGATACGGCTTAGATAAACGAAACTGTTCCTGACATGTAAAATTTGTAAAAAAAAAAGTTTTTAAATATTTATAAGGGAATGATAAAGCATGGTGTATTACATTTGATAAAAATACTAACTTGTCATCAAAAATTGTTTATTTTCATATCGTTTAACTACCAAAGTCACGGCATACTACATACATATGTTAACATCAATGTTTTTCGTATCGCTTCAATAATTTACTGAATTTGCGATGGGACATCATATGTATAGTAAAAAGCCTCCTTTTATATATATAATAAATATTTAAAAGTGAGCCTTTAAAGTATGTAAACATAAATCATCCTTTTAAATATGTATACATACTTACTAAGATCTATTGAAACAGGCTCAATAACATGCATACTTTTCTCAAAAAATACAAAATATTAAGCTGGAAAAAAAAATAAAATCCTACACAACTATCGATCCTCAAAAGGAGTGTACGCAAAAAAAGCCGTTTCATCCCAAGGGGTCGAAATAAATTTGACATTGAAAATACTGTTATATATTTTTTCGGAAATATTTTCAACGAAAAAAAAAACGAAGCTTTTCCATTGGAAGAAAATGAAGTTTTTTACATGAAAAGTCAGACGGTTTTCTGTCGTACGCTATCTGCTGGAAAAACAAAAACAATACTAAAATGTAATACTACAACAAAAGACGCTTCTCGAGTTAGGTAATGCCAGCAATTGAATGTCGTTCCAATTTTTTATAAACTTATTTAATATGAAATTGGAGAAAACACACTGTGAAATGTTTTATAGAATATAACCAATGGCCGGGTTGAATACAAAATTTATTTGACAATTTATAAAGGATAAACACATTATATCAAAGTAATTTTCATATATGTTTCTCTTGGCCTATTCTCTGCTATCATGACTAGGGGTTCCAATCTTGCGTTCCCGATGATTTTCAATACCTGATGAACCCCGGGATTAGAAGACATAATCCCGGTAATTTTTCATCAATAAAAGCGTTATTTATTTCCATTAATGTGTCTTTATTTTAAGAATGTAAATTTTTTAAAAATGTCCATAATCAGATATATTTTTAATTTCAATTAGTTATCAGATCGCATTCGAACGAGACCGATACTCTCTTACATTATATTTAAATCGAATATTTTCGCTCTTCGGAAATGGATAAACAACCGAAATATGATATTAATAGAAAGATAGTGATATCAATCATTCCTAACTATTTTTAATGATTTATTAACATGGCTAATATTCAATAAATATGAAAATTACTGACCATTAAAAAAAAATCCAAATCCCGGAATCGACTTATTGAAATCCCGAAATCCCGCCATCGTCAGATCTATGTTTAAACATACATTTACTTATCTATATATACTGGTGTAGACAGGGTACACAATACATCTTGTGTTCTCATATCCTAATTTTATATTTATATAATTAATTATAAAATGTGATAAATTGATTGTATGCAGGGCTTTTTTCCCATTTAACGCGGTGGAACGGCGTTCCGGCACCTTTTTTCACAGATTTCAAAATCAATTACAGGAAATTTTACTCAAATGATATTTAAAGATAATTTTATTTAGTAAAAAGCTCGATATGAAGTGAGTTCCGATACCTTTATTTTCAAAAAAAAGCCGTGATTGTGATATGTATTTTTAAATGAAAACTAATTTGGTTTTATATTGAGTGAGAATAAACGTTAATAAGTATTTTATTAAGTTGATTTATTAAAAATTTCATAAACCTTTCTTAATGGCATGAGAAGCGATGATGGATTAATATTAGTTTGTTCATTCAGATAGTCAATTGATTAATAATGCCTTTTATTTTTTAATTGTTTCAATGCATTTATCTCAGGGCTTATTTAAATGTAGTATTCACATTGTCTTACTGCTGAGTTTTAATTTATATTCTTCACTTATAACAACGGTAATGTTATGTTTCTACTTTTATAATAATAAGACATCAGCCAAGTCGTGAGTCGTATCGTAAAAGAAACCGTTTAAAACCAAGAAACCCACAAAAAGTCTCCATAAAGCTTCACAACCCTCCTAAGTCGTAACGCACTCCTCCAAAGCCTCCTGTCGTATTGTTTCCTTTGTAAAGAAGGCTTCTCCTACGCGAGTTTTCGAAGAAATAAAATTTCGATAACTCAAATATAGCCAAAAGCACAACGCGCGAGGTATGATGATTCAATCTGCTATTTTTTGTATTTTATTTATTTATTTCTTTCGTTTTACGAATGTTTTAAGTTCATTTAGTCTTTTAATGCGTTTATTTTCTTCACTTTTAAAAAAAAACTGCTGTCATTGATTCTTTGTTACCTTTAATTTTCACTGAGAATTAAATAATAAAAAGAGCACATCATAATATGAGATCGTTGGGCAATCACTGTAACCCAACGATCTCTTGCCTGCAGAATTGTGACGAGAAAGCATCAAAGAATCGTTGTAGACCGAGAGACATTCTTCTCGATGACCATCCACAGGTAGCGACGAAAAAGTAAGCCGACTTCTTGAACTGTAGCGAGAACAGTGCAAGAGCAACAGAGCGAGTTTTTTCACGGAATAATTATGTTTGTAATTGGAAAACCCATCGAATGATGAATGAAAAATATTAAAGTAACCTCAAATAATTGTATTAATTTATAATATTATCACACTTTTCTAAACTGGATAAAAATATTCATAATTATTACTATCGTAGTATTATAAATATTTATATGGCAGACCTTATATTATTAAAACAATACAACATTTGTTTTTATTTACATAACCGAAATAGAGATAGTAGATAAGATGTATTCAAACCAATATTTGGTGTATGTTAAAAAAAAAAGACAGATTATCATACGGATAATATAGAAATGAAATGAGATTTTCCTTAATCAAATATCAAAGACTTTTTAAATATAAAAGTACCATATACTCTCTGTAATCATAATAAACATAACTATGAAAGGTTCTTAGCTATAGCTTAAAATCACTTTTATCATTTCGTTTGATAAAATATTAAAATCCCTTTTTTTGAAAAATATACGTTCATATCTTTGAAGTATTGTCAAGGAGCTTATTTATATAAATATCGCTCACCTTTAAAAAAATCAACAAAATCCTCATATTTTTTGTCACTTCCAAAAGAATATTGTCCGTCCAATTGTATAGGAATAAATTTACGATTTTGTGAAATATAAAGATCTTCCTTTATTATTTATGGCATTTTTAAACTATATTTTATACGCTGGCTTGCTTTTCTATATAGATATTACCTCCATTGAGCGGCGACAGTTCGGAAAAATTTCTCTTTCAAAGGACACAATGTAAAAACGCGTGATTTCCAGAAGCTTTCAAGAGGAAAATCGATATTTCAATAATATTTATTTACAGATATTTTATCAGGAACAAAAATTTTTCAGCGAAAGGAATACTTATACGTGGAAAATAACGTTTATTACTTTGAACGAGTAACAACTTCACTGATTTTTACTTTCACTTTCTTACAGGTTGTTGGTCGAACTGCAAATCTGACTTTAACAGTGGACTCCTCATCGTCAGGGAAATATCTTTGCAAGGCTTCTGTACAAGGTTTTACAGATATCGAAGCTGAAGCTACCGTCTACCTTCGAGGTAAAAAAATATCTAATAAAATAATACGTAATAAATCAATTATTTTTACAACGATAATTAATATGTATCGATTTTTTTATCAGGCCCTCCCGCTGTAGTGTCCAGGCGTGCTCAGGCAGGTGCTGCAGGATCCCCGGCACGCGTGCAATGCCTAGCAATTGCTGTGCCACGACCTAGAGTACTCTGGCTTTTGAGAGGCAGGCCCATCACTGCACAGGACCAGGTAATAATTGCAATTGAGCGTTGGTGTAGAATGTAGATACTGCATTAATAAAACTTGAATAATTATTCTGCTTTAATTCCTTGCAGTTTATTTGCAAAATTATAACCGCTAATTTTTTTTCTAGGATTTCTCAATTCTTGAAGACGTTCTTCCTGAGGGTGTTCGGTCAACTCTGGTCATCAGGGAGAGTCAATCGAAGCATTTCGGTTCTTACAATTGTTCCGCATCAAATGACTATGGAACCGATGTTGTAGAAATCACGCTCGTTGCTCAAAGTAAGTCCTCACTCAACATTACAATTTCCTTTAACCTTTACATTTACCATCAATAATTCTCTTTGGCATTGTGTCAAATTAAACTTAATTATTTCATTCTAAATACATTTTTTAAGTTGTGACTTATGTCTTAGCTTAACTGCTAGATAAACTTAATATTTGTTTGATGTCGGAGACTATATAACAGACAAAAATAATCCATAAGATTTTAAAAATCACACTAGTAATTGGCTTAAAAGAATTGCTTATTTAAAATTTGTATTGCAATCCTCTTTCATGGCTATTAACACATTGTTTTAGTTATTCGTCTGAAACGAAAAATATTTTTTTGAGAACGCTTTCTTAATTTGATTAACATTAGTAAAATTGTTCTATCGACACCTTACATAGTATTAAATAAAGATATTAAGTGTCCAGTTTTTAGTTGGAATTGAGTAAACATACAAACATCATTCATTTGCATAATATGATGGACTCATAAAAATGTTGTGCGTCCATTGTATTAAAGATGATAGTGTATCATCTAAAATCTAAATGCATATTATGTCTGTTTCACCCATATTTATTATGCGATCCATGAAGTAAATATCATGCCTGAAATATCATTTTAGCTTATTATAATTCATCAATCAATACTCTGTATGATAACAATTCACATATTAAATCATTAACAACTAAATTAATAAATCATTAGACGTCATGCTCTTATCAACAGGGTCTATCCCACTGCTGGTGATTCTCGCCGCAGTCATTGGTGGAGCAATCGTGATAGTCCTCATCACCATGATCTTGGTGCTGTGCCGTCGGAAAAAGGACGAGCAAGTCGTTAAACCGACTGGCCCGAGCCCAGACGCAAGGAAGCCGGACGTCATGGCAGACACTGAAAAGGCTGGGGTTGATAAGCGATCGCAAAATTCGGATCGAAGCTCTTGTATCAGTGACTCCAAACCAGATTTGAAGGATGCTGATATCGGATGCGAAACGGTGAGTAAATAATTTACAGTCAATAATAATTAATCATATTCTCTTTCATGCCCAGTTTTTTTTCCAAATCATTGCAAATAAAAAAAATACTGGTCCTTAAAACCATATTTTAATATACATAGGGACCGTTGATTTCTCAGAAAGGAAAATAAAATCCAATGAATATTTTTTGGAAGGAATAAACAACTTTTTTTGATAGTTCTGATTTCTAGGAAAAACGATGGATATCTCAATTACTATTTCGTCGAATGTGAGCACAATATAAGGGTTTCCCACATTTTTAGTATTTTTAGACTACTCCCAGTTGTGTTTTAGCGAACACTCTTTTAACAATTTTGATAGCCAAATTTAAAATAAAAATAAAATACTGATATTGAAATCAATTGTTATTTTGTCATGAATTCTCTCATTAAAATAGTTGCCTCCCTGTACGCGCACGATGTTATATAAAGATATTACTCGTTTTTTCACATTTAAAAAATTACCTGACACTGACTTCAAAATCGTCACAAAAAATACATCTTATAGTACGACTTTCGCTTAATATATGTATATTCAGTTAAAAGTCAGAACCTGTTTCGCTCATCGCGAGCACTGCAATCAGTTGAAAATGCTCGCGTTAAGTGATCTTTATCAGAATAAATGTGAAAATATGATTTAAATGAAATATATTTATTTAAAATATTGCCATTCTCCATCAAAGTGACAGTTTGCCTTAAAAGTAATATGGCGAATGTTTTAAATCGTCTATTTTCATCATAGAATATCGAAATGAGGGAAAGATACTGCTATAGTTATTAGACACTTCAACTTTAATCATCCAAAATAAAGGATTGCTAAGATTTCTCTTTGGTGTGAAACACTCGATACATTTTTATCCTTTACAGTTTAAATGATTCAAGTACAAAGCCAATCTTACTTCCACACTCAACCACATTCAGCCACACAAAATTTTGTTATCAGTAATATTAATATTATGTCGTTCATTATATAAATAAAAAATATACAAGATGTAGCAACGTGTTTTGTTGAATTAAATATAACTTATGTGTAGTAATGTGGTCCGGCCCTTGACTCGAAGACGGAATGACAATCCGGCCCCCGACCTAGGAAAGGTTGCCCATGCCTGCTTTACACCAATGATGCACAACCTTGTGGAGAGGAGGGCCAGATAATCAATTCTCAGATAGTTGGAAGGCCGCATGGGAAAAAATGATTAAATTATCGATATTTTTACTTTATTTAAAAAAAATATATTTCATATGGTTTTTCTATCGTCCGTAAAAAGTTCTGAAGAAAAATAGGTTGAAAAATAGCTGTCATATTGAGCCGCATAAAATGTCATTGCGGCCAGCATGTTGTGCATCCCTGCTTTACACTAACTGAAATTCTATTTGATTTCTGGTTGAAGTTGGAGTGTCCAATAACTAAAGCAGTCACTCTATCATTCCCTCTTTTCGATATTCTATGATGAAAATAGACGATTAAAAAACATTCGCCATATTACTTTTAATGTAAACTTTCACATTTTAGTGGAATGGTGATATTTAAAATAAGTGTCCAATAACCATAGCAGTTACCCGAATTTTTTTTTAGGAAATTCCATAATTGTACTGACCCCAAAGGATAATAATCAGTTGCTTATGTATAACGCGTATTTAGGCGTCAATGAGTACTTACATCAAATTTAGCCAAGTTATGTACGACAAGTAATAAGCATTATTATTGTACGTAGCGCGTAATAGCCTGTATGGGCCTCCCACATATTGTCGTATTATTATAGCCGGCTTTTAACGAGCGTTACAATATAATCTACCGTTTTATTGCAGGATTACCGGGTCGGACTTCCACTTACCGGGCCGATGGCGGTGCCCGGAAGCCAGCCGGGGCGACTGCTACAGTATCCAAGATACAACAACGAGTACATTGATCCGCTCTTCCCACCAGGCACCGAATACAAGGCGAGTACCATTGAAAATACATCATAACATCTCGCTGGATTTACGCTGAGTTTTTTTAAATTTCGAACGAGCATTTTTCATGATTTGAGTCATAACGTGTGTACACTCTCACTTCTTTTACATTTCACTCGAGTGTGCGGCTGCTGTTAATACTAAATAAATGTTGACCCCTCTGACATAAGAAGCCACCTACCGCACTTAGTCCACGCATTCAGTCTATATCAAATTAAGTCATTGAAAATTTTCGATCTCTGGCAATCTTTTTTTTGTGGGCGTCATTCAGGACATTCTCACAGCGCGACTCTTTCGAGTGCATAAGTAGCGTGGTCAGTCTGTATGTATCCGTTTTCATAGGAAGACAGAGGCGTAACTCCGACATTGCAGGTTGTGAGTAAAGCCTGGATTCGGTCGTATCACATTTTAAATGACATTACCGCAATACCCCCCCTCCATATAATCGTTTACAACAGGTGTTCCCAAACGTTTTCATACAACTGAACAAATAAAATATTTTGTGTGACCTCCAGGTTGGGAAACACTGGTTTACAATATAATAATATACATTTGCATGCTACCAGTTTTTACCAACGTGGTCGTAACCGAAGTCTTAACTTTTATCAAGACTTGTTTGAGTCGTTTGAGTCACCAGTAACAAGGGCTGTTCGGCTGAATAATGCAATGCCTATTGAGGAGGAAAATTTCAGCAGTGAACTTGGTGTTTTAATTAAAATTTCATTTTACGATTTTATCCAAATTATATGTTATGTTTAAATGCCATTCTCTGTATAGTATTTGTATTATGTTTTCATATGTCCTTATTATGTTTGTCTAAAACGTGGCGCATTTTAGTCAGCTGTTATTCCATGTATTATATGTTTGTATTCAATAAAGAACCAATAAATAAACAGCCAATACGAAGTATAATCTACAAATGAAAATATGAAATGAGAAACATTTTTTCTTTTGATTCACTTTGAAAACGATGTTTTCTAGATAGGTCCTTGTGATCTTAAGCCCCCGGAATAATAACATAAATTCATGATCAAATTTTGCTATAAATTTTGAACGAAATCAAATCAGCTTTGTCAAAATTCTGATTCAACTATAATACAATGAAGAATGAAATCTTTGTTTTCAATGTGTAGTGGTAACTTGATTCGTCGTAAATCACTTGATTTTATATTCTAACAGTATTTTGTAAATAACATACACAGTGAAAAGAAAAATGTAGGGAACCAATTATAAGTAAAACGGGCGTCATTTGTAATATTAGATTGATATATTTATTATTCCGCCGGTTGTGTGTTTCACTCTTTGAGAGACATCTTCAGATATAGATGTGTCTCTTCTCGTTACACAATACGTGGAATTACATTAAGTATCATTTTTTTTTGCAATGGTTGTTCAATCAGTAGGACAAAAATTATTCGGAGATTTTTAATGTTTTCTTTTTTCAAGTATTCCTCTCATTCCCCAATAACAGATGTAATGTCCTTCTTTTGCTACTTTCAAAATTCTTCGAAAAATATATTTTTTAAATGGATACTTTTTCCGACCATTTGTTTTTAACAAAGCAATTATTAAATCCTAAAAGAAGTCAATTCGTAGTAAAAAATATTTTAACGTCAGACTTTTCCATTGAAGAAGTAATTTTAGTGGTGAACTCTTCCTCACTACATATTGGATTCAAATTTAAAGAAATAAAAGAATTTGCTTTCTTAGAGGTTATTTGGTACAATACATAAATTTAGTCACATCTATGCTCATAACACGTGAAATAATTGAGTGGTCTCATTTTCTGGATATATGTAAATATGTATATTATTTTGAACTATTTTAGGCTACTTTCTGAATAAAAAGGGTCGTATATGCTGTATCTACTTAATAATTGTAAAATCGTTTATGTAGCATGAAAAAATGTAATAATTACTTCAATATAGGTAATGTTTAACCTTTTTTGATTTGTTTACCCAATAAAACTTGTAATTTACTTTATTTTAAGTATACAAAAACGTATTAGTACAAAACACTTATTCTGACAAAGGAACATTAATTTTGTTTTAAAACCATTTTTATTGTGTGATAAAAATAATCATTATTTTGAATTACAATTTTTGTTTCATTGCTTAGGCTGGCATATTTTCATTGGAAGTATTTAAATTTATGGCAGCGAGATATAAATAAAATATTTGACTAAAGTGCTAATAACATTATTAGATCTTTGAGTAATACTTCCTCGTTCTATTCTATATGTACGAAAAGGATTGGATATACGAAACCAAAGAACGAAATGCTATACATTTTTCTTTCGATTTGTTTTATAAATTTACCCGAAAAAGTAGCTGAAAAAATATTAAACTAATTTTTCACTTATTTTTATTAAAATTTAATCATATTCTCTTACACAGGACGGTCATGGCTTTTCCGAGTATGTGGCGTACGGAGATTACGGTAGGGAGTACAGCCCCGCACCCCTTTTGCTGCAACCAGCCCTAACCGCTGTAGGAACACATGACGCCACGAGGTAAGAAATTTATATTAAAGCTTTCCTTGTTATTTCTAAATAAATAATTTGTTTCAATCCATCATACTACTTTTTTCATAATGCTAGCCCTTTTATTATTTCATGTTGCGTATCCTGCTTCATTTATCCTTATGTACATAAACCAGATTGATGGATAGCCTAGAGGGGTATATTATACCTCAATAATATACCATGCTCCCTGTTTTCATTTGTTTTTTTCGTTGCTTTTTACAGTGTGATTTATTTAAAATAGCTATAATTCGAAACCGTAGTCGAGTGTCAACGACGATGGATTCGGTTGCGGAGCGCACGGGTTCGAATCTCAACCCTGACAGCTTCATTTTGCAATCGACGCGGATGTATGGGTCTAAAATTCCTTTTCAAACCAATCCGATATTAAAAATGGGACGTAGCAAAAGTGATTACCTTACATCTAGCATTATTTGTTATATCCCTCATCTTTTCAAAAAAAGAATGGTTTTTTAATCTTTTCTCTATTTTTTTTTTAACCATCTCCGCTCCCAACTTGAAGCATATGGACTCCCCACGGAGTTTATCTCAACATATGTTTTTTTACGAGAACTGCTTGTTACTCAGTTGCTCAACCTCTCTTTTTTCGAAGAGAGTAGGGATTGAAAGGATACTAGGACTAGGACAGGACTAGTGATTAGCTAATCGCTGTCACTATGCGTCTCTCTTTGGGATCGGAAAGGTGGGAAGGGATTTCCAACAACACTATCACCCATGCCTTTGAACAGATTTATCGACTGAAAAAATGCGCTCGTACCGGGAATCGAACCCGGGTGGTCCGGCACTATTATAGGGTTAAAATGTTTTTAAAAAATAGTCTTTTTTTGGTTACGTTTTTTTGTGCAAGACGTCTTAAAAAGATCAGATTAATAAAATGGGTAGTATAATATAAAATATCTTCTAAGAAATTATTTATAAAAAACATTCATAAAATCACAATGTCTTTTGCCATGCCCTATTCAAGTTCATATATATAGACTTACCGCAGTTCATGGGTTATTTGTTATTTATTTAGTACGGGTTTGCTTATTGACGTATCGATTGATAGCAGTTAAATACAATTTTGTTGATACAATCAGCATAAGCTCGTTGGTTTTCCTTAGCTGAATCAACAAATTCAAATGTAAAATAGATGTACTAATTTTATTATTTGTGGCGTATTTTTTGATTCGTCTATGTTTGTTTGAGAATATGAACCGATTTAGCCATTTGAATCTTGACGTTTTTATTGGAACATCCATCATTAAAAAAGACAAAAGATTTATTTTATGAGAGAGTTATATTTCATCTGATACCATCACTATTATAAAGACATTCCACCATGTGAATTTTTCAAATTGTATTGACAATATACATTTTATGTATGAGCGATTATCAACCTAATATTAATAAATAAGAATTCTTAAAAAGAATCTGTAATTATATTTAAAATTTATGTGTATTTTATCTGTTTATATTAGTGTATGATTGTGTATTATTTTAAGTTTCTGTTTAATTTCTGTTACGTTTGATCAGTGTAATTTTCAAGCTATTGTATTTTTATTCATATATTTGTTAAATTAAGAATTTCAACTGAAGGTGCTTGATGGTATTTCAATATCAAATTTGAATAGTTTGAATTGTGTACTTTTGCATGAGTTTGGTCGCTACCCGGGTTTCGTTTTTCAGGAATTTCAAGTGCACGAATGTACTTGAAATGCTTGAAGATGACGAAAGGTGAAACCCGGGTCGTTAGGGACAAACTTTATGGAAAAGTATAAATTTCAAATTTTATTTGTTTATTGTTTTTTTTAAATTGTTTTACTAAAATTATTGGAAATGCGCGCTAACGTTGGCAGCTAATGTCCCGTGCGCTATTGTCGCTGCTCCCTTAATTATTACTTAATAAATGTTAGGAAAAAATACACATAAAGATCTCTAAGGTGTATTCGTTTTTTTAAAACATATAAAAACCGTTAACAACTTCTTGTTTATTTTGGATAATCTCTTCAAAAATGTCTTATATAAAGTATTATTTAAAAACGTGTGTTTTTTCTTCTCAGAGTTCAGCTGCCTTCGCTTCACTCAAGCCACCAATTGACGGCGCACTTGAACCAGTTTAATGCCCATCTTTCTTCATTGGCTGGATCTGGAGGTTCGGTTAATGGATCTCTAGCAAGGAGTACGGACACCTCTTCAACTGCCCAGTGCGATTCACACAACGGATCCTTACAGAGGCCCATAACAAGTTGTGCGGAGGGACAAGAGCCCAGGATGAATGGATCTATTGGCATTCCAAATTTAAGAATTGGTGAGCAAAATATTTTTTTCAATAAATTTTTCAATCGATTTATTGAGTAAAGTTTTTAATTCTCTCCTACCCATCTGATGCTAAAAAGGCGGCGTAGTGAAGCCGTTTAGCTAACTACTATTTCTCTTATAGCTTATAATCAATATTCTCACTTTCTACAAAATGTGAGTAACAGCTAATTCTCGCAGAGCAATCTCAACGATGCTCAAATCGAAGTCACGTATCTTGTTATATTTTAAGAGATAGTTGTGAAAGATTTATCTTTCACTGCTTCATATGTTTTTTTTTTGTTAAGAGTTGTCGCACATCTACACAGGTCCTGTGGCGCAACGGATAACGCGTCTGACTACGGATCAGAAGATTCCAGGTTCGAATCCTGGCAGGATCGAATATTTTTTTGTAAAAAATTCAATACATAATAACTTTTATAACAAAAAGCAGTTTCACTGAGCGAAAAAAATATGTTTATTAAAAAATGATTGACATAAAAATAAATAAATAATTTCGATTTAAAAAAATAATAAACTTAAAATAGAAGAGCTTAATTGTGGATGAAGTGTTTTTACTCGTATTTAAAAATATATATTCAAATAAAATAATATTTTAAAACAGGGTTTACTGTCGACTGTTGGTCGGTCCCTGTGGTCTAGTGGCAAGAGCTTTGTCCTAGCAATCGGGGGGCCCGGGTTCGATCCCCGGCAAGGTCAGATTTTTTCAATTGAAAAAAAAAAACACCTTGGGCTGGGTGTATGTTATTTATCGTTGATTTTGTGCACAACTGATACATTATTTACCATCGAGTTAATCTCGTATGACTTTCACAACTTATAGAATATTTGGCGCATTGGCGTAAGTGTAAAAAAAAAAAAAAAAGATTTTTATTAAATCTCTTTTATTTCTATTAAATCTATTTTAGTGTGTACATAAAATTTTGTTCTATTTTAAAAAATCAAGAATTAATGATTCCTTGATGTTATTATCCTATAATAATTATTTGTTTTTTTAGGTATGGTAAATACAGCAAATCCTGGTGCAACTCCTGCGCCTCCTCCATATTCAGGTCACAGGGTCGCTAGCATAGTTTCGAGTAAGTATTATTTACAAATCTAACCGCTAAATTCATAACTACAAAAAGGGAATTTGACTGACTAATATTTCCACCAGGTCACGCGTCAACTCCTCCAGGATCTCTGACGCCCACATCATCAGTCCAGTCAAGCGCTGGGCCTGCATCATTACTGGTGCAGCAACAACCTCACGCCAATGGAATCATTGCCAACCAGGCGTCACATTATATAGTATCACCTCAGTCGCATTCGAATGGGCAGCTGGTACACTTAACTAAAAAAGGTATTTGAAACAAAGTTTTTTTTTTTATATATAAATATGTTCCACATTTTTTAATTTTAATCAATTTACTAACGCTTATCACATACTGTGGAACCGCCCCGAGATCAATGTCGAGTGGAGCTGTCCGTTCTTATACGGGCCCAATAGGCCACACTGACTTGATCTCAATCAAGGCGAACTTTTAAGCATTCGATAAGTTTACAACATTATATGGATAACGGGAAATTCTTGATTCCTCTTTTGTTTCAACGCGAAATAGATGAAAATCACTTAAAATAGCTGACCAAGTCATATTTTATTTTATTTTTATTTTCCTTGAACACCATAATGCATGGTTTAAACAGTCTCGTGCAGCTCTTTATCGGGCCAGGTAATTTTTTCGTTTATTTACTTGATTGCTTACCGTTATGGAAGGTGGCCATAAACAATGGCTGCATATACGCAATGGAGGGTGGGTGGGCCAACCAACTTGGACACCAAAATTTATATTACCATCAACCATACATCGTTGAAAGTTTCCCGACTCTAATAATTTAATATTTTCCCTTAACAAGCGGCTCATGTTACATTTTACAATCTTTACAGGATCCAAAAAAAGTATCGTCGAGTGAAACAAGTGTAAACGCTTGGATCACAAGATTTGTCTGACTAAATGTTTTAGCTGATTGTTACATTGGCCTTTCATATATAAAAACTAACAAACGTAATAAGCAAAATATTATAATGACATTATTTCATATTTGTTTTTTATTTTCTTTTGTAGGAAGTGGAACACAGCCTGCATTGGCAACACACGTCTAAGAGAATTACGTCGTATACTCCAATGAATTTAAGATAAGACATTTATTAGCTATCACAATTAACATTATACGTGCGGGAAATCAACGAATGTAAAGAAAGTGAAGTGTTTAATCAAGATACAATCTATCGAATTAAATTGAGGAATGGATTTAAAAGAAAACATGTTGATAAAAACTAAAATATTATTTTTGTATAAATAATAAACGATTGACAATTGTAAATTAATGTGATTTTAAGACATTGGAGTTGTGTTTTAAACGGTTGTG
Source organism: Himalopsyche kuldschensis (assembly GCA_028554975.1). Taxonomy (NCBI): domain Eukaryota; kingdom Metazoa; phylum Arthropoda; class Insecta; order Trichoptera; family Rhyacophilidae; genus Himalopsyche; species Himalopsyche kuldschensis. The sequence continues at coordinate 4,512,064 of JAHFWI010000036.1, forward strand.
ATTTCAGTGGATAATAATAATACATATGTACGTAAATTTGAAATAATAAAAACATTTTAATTATGTAAAAAAAATATATATAAAGATCCACGCCGGCAGCTGTAGAGCGTATGAAAACAATCAATTTTTGCCTAATTGTATGTTTTGTACTTAATATATGTAACGATGGACTGCTTCCAGAACGCCTAAAATTAAATAATTAAATTCATCGAAGTGTTGGCCCTAAATTTATAAGACCATGGTGTAGTTCTACAAGTTTGAAAAATATCAAAAGACGATAATCGAAGAAACCAATGTAGCATTTTAATTTATATTATTACACATTATTTTCTACGAAAGAGAAGCATTTTTGAGCAAGAGCGGTTGACAAAACAAATATCTATTCAATTACATTTGGATGAGTGTTGTTTTTGTATCCGAAAGTATTGAAATCATCAAGTACGAGCATCTTCTTTTCCAAAATGTAATCATAAACATAAACTGTGTTTTAAACCAATTCATCAAATATGATCACAACTATTCAATTTGTGTGTATCAATCAATAATTTGTACATATATATTCAATATAAATGTATGTTTGTTTATATTGTGACCATTTTTGCTCTGTTGTTAAACTTTATTTGTTTTAATGTGGTAACGCATATCTAAAAAGTATGAAATTCTATTATTTAAATAATTTGTAAGAGGTGAAATCAGCAACTCAATAAAACAAAATATTTAATATGATTTCTCTGTTTACTATCAAGTTTTAATCCTATTTTATATTTCCTTCGTTTAACTTAAATTCTAAATACGGTAAGAAAAATAACAATGTATTTTAGTTCTACATACATTATTTTATATATTTGTTGATAGCTTTTTCGGCTTACGCCTTCGTCAGAACTAGTTCGAATTAGATAGTACTGACGAAGGCGTAAGCCGAAATAGCTATCAACAAATATATAAAATAATGTATGTAGAACTAAAATACATTGATATTTTTCTTACCGTATTATAATGGAGTTCTACCAAGTAAATGCCTACTCAATCAATTAAATTCTAAAGTTGGGAAACATGTCATAAATTGTCATAAATTTTATTATACAATTATAAATACTCAAATAATAAATTGACAAAATAGCTTAATACGATCTATTTGCATGAGTACTTGAGTAACTTGGATTTTACATTTTTTCAGAATATGTTGTTAATTAACTGATTTCATAAGAAAACTTGGTAAAAAACTGTTTTTTTTTATTCAAGAGCTTTCTTCGCTGCTTACGTACTTACAATATTTGTGTAACATCATAATAGTATTCTTTATTGTTTGAAATATTAAAACGACAGAAATTGTGAATGATGGATAAAGTGGAACTGATAACTCTTTGCTCTCCTAATATTATTTTTTCCTTCGTACAAAGGATAAAGAGTATTGAAAAATATAGTACACAGAAAAACATTTATATAAATTCTTTATGGAGAGAGCAATACACATCGGAATGGTATTGAAATCAATTATGTATGTAACGAAACATTTTTCACCATCTGAATCACTTATTTTCTCGTTTCATCTCAACTAAGCGGTCGACTCTTATTATTATATTTGTCGTTTCATTCGGTATACTTTTGTGAGTGTATTATGATCGTATCATTCCATAAGTGGCCATTGTTTGATATTTATGAAGGCTTCCGGGGTTTCTAAACGATTGTTTGGTGATTATATCGGCTATAAATACGTATGATTTTTAACAAGACCACAACTGATTTCTTAGGAATATTATAAATCGAAAATTGAACTATGTCATACAATTTATCATCTTACATCAGATGTGAATATTAAAACTTGATTATTTTATTTGCAATACATACCCAATGTGCTTAGTTTTTTTTTTAAGCTAATGTCATTTTTCATTTCCATCATCCATATCGCTTAAATTCTACAAGTTTTATCATATGCCACATCATATCATAGTCGGAATAAAAATATCGTTTTCATATACAATCACGTGAGGTGTGAAAGTGGAATATGTATATATTTTTATCAACACTTACTTTGGAAAGGTTCTAGCTGCTTTTGACCCTGTTTTGAGATATGGGCGCTTGAAGTTTCGATTTATCATACTATTTAAATCAAAAGATACAATTCACTTGTAACAATGAGCAAGTACAATTTTTTTAGTAGATATTTTTTTAAATTAAACATTTTCTTTCACACCCGTTCTATTGAGAAATAATGATCATAGTGATCTAATGATGAAAATGATGATGAATATCTTAAAACTTTGTCAAATAAATTTTAGTTTAAAAAAGTGTGCCGATGAATCCCGTTCAACCATGGACAATTCTGAAATTTTTATATATGATAGAATACGGTAAATAGAAGGCCATTTTAGGCCAAAATTTCAATTAGAACCTTTTGAAAGTAACGTAACGACATGTCATGTCCCTCGAATCAGTCATTAATTTGTCGGTTCGTCTTTGATAATGCAACAATTACGATTCTGTGTAAATTAAACAAATGCATATTCAAACGAATGTTCAATGAAAACTGCATATTACAAATATTTCATTGAAAAATATCGTGTGCATTTACTTTTACAATAAATAAACATTCATTCGGTTTTGTCAATTTATTTTACTGCAACCCGTGAAATTTAATTTCATTGAACTTTCCATTAAAATTAGTGGAATACTGATAGTGGAAATAATCCCAGCAATTTTTAAATTAGCGCACGGACGCTAGCCCTTGTTTACAACCAACTGCGCTTTTATGTTGATCCATTATTTATAAAACAAAAGAATGTTTTTCGCTGAATTGTTTCACAAATAATTTAAAATTTACTTTTTGCTGTCAATTACGATTCCATTTTTAAATGTATTCCGCTAAAAAATAATACTGAATTTACATATCTATTGTACACAAAATATTGAATAAAATTTACAAATATTCTATTGTTACTACACTGGAACAGAATTAGGACAAAGCGGTACGATAAACAAACTGCATTAATAAAATTAAATGTAATACAAATTTTACTAAACAACAAATTGTTTTTTACCGTCATTTTAACCCCATTTAGTTTCATATCATCTTTACCCAGTTTAGAGAGTGACTGACATTAATTTAGACTTCGTAAAAAACATTTCCATACGATGTTACTTAGTTCTGCATTGATGATCTTAATATGCTCGCATTAGTTTTCTTAAAAGAAATAGTTCAACTAAAACAGTACGCAGCCGTCGAATCTGTTTACACTGAATAACCATTGATATGAACGTACATTTTTAATATCAAGAAACTGCTCTGGAAGCCTCTATATTGTTTAATAAACAAAAAATGAAACTGTACGATCCAAATATAAGTTTCTTGGTTTATGATCACACTACCGATTCAAAACTGATAAACATATGTTAAATACATTTAATAAATGCTGTCAATTTATAATCTGCTTAGATAAAAGGTGTTATAATGTTATATTTAGGTGATGACAAAAGATAACGGAATTTAGTATCGAGCACCAATTATTTCAAAGAAAATGAAATAGACTTCATCAATAGTCAAATATTAAATCTCATCATGTATATTCACCAATTTGGATTGAACGTAACTCTTGACACAGCTGTACTATAAAAAATTCAAAAACGTTGTTTTAAGTTTATTTTTCGTTGACTAAGATAATTTATCAATTGCGAGATTCAAAAGTAAAAATGACACTTTTAATGCAATTAAATTCACCTTTTATCTAAGCATAAACAAAAATGTTTTAGGTAGCTTTATAAATAGTGGTAATATTTATAAATAAACAGTGCTAGCAACTAGGACTTCTTGATCTAATTTTTTTAAGTCTGCGAGGGTTGAACAGGACCGGATTGGGAAAGCTTTTGATTTCAAACATTATTGTTTGAAACTTCGTCATAGTTGATTATTAAATTTTCAAAGACGGCCCGCGATCGTGCGGCACAAATTATGTGGTCTTTGAGGCGAAACATTTGTTATTACTTTTTGTTTTTTTCTACAGCTATAATTCGAAAATATTGAACACATGAAAAGAAACTTGAATCAGTACCTCATGTAATGCATTATTTTTCCTAATTAGTTTCATTTTTGAGTGTGTTTTTTTCACAAACCAGCCATAATGATGAAACTGCATAATTTTCATCGCTTATCTAGTACGTTGTGTAAAAAAAAATCTGAGCTTCTATGTGTTGTTGAAATAACTTTCGTTTTATTTGTTTAGATGAGATGTAAAGATCAGTTTTTGATGGCTATTTTAGGTATCTGTGAATTTAATACGTTTCCTATAACATCGAAGTCCAAGTATTATGACATTTTATCATAATTTGTAAAATCTTACGAATGATTTACTTAAAATATTCGGGCAGAGTAAAATATAGACTTGATTGGTTAGCTTCAAAATACCTAAAATCGCATTTAATACACAAGAGTATAAAGCCGTCGTTATGTATAAAACAAAAAATATATAAGTATAGCAGTCTCACAATTAGTTTGTTTTTAATTCATGTTAACTACATATATTTAAAAAGAACGGTAATTCAAAGTTTCTGTTAAAAGCTTTGTCGCCTCAATTCATTGGGAATAAAACGATTTAAAATGCATGCACGCCATATACTGCGCAGTACAATTCGTTGAATATTGTAGTAATGGTATTTTTAATCTTTTTGTCCAGAACAGATATTTCGTGTACCTTTATGCTTATAAAAATGTGCTCTGTCACTGAAGGCAGGTCTCATAGCTTACCGTCTTTACTGTTTTCTTAGTTCGCCTTTCAAACAATTGAGATTGCTTCACAGATGGCGCTTTTGTGTAAAAGCGAGCGAGTGAAAAACATCATTAACAATTCAGTGACGTCATATAACATTTCGTTTACTGGTTTATTTTCAAAATCACCGGAATAACTTTTAACTTTATTTTTCTGACAACTCTATAAGACGTTTTAAAATGTTTGTGCGGCAAAATATAGCATTATTCAAATCAAAATGTAAAACTTTGAAATCTAAGCGCGCCCATCGAACCTAGAAAACTTAAATTCTTCGGTAAAGTTTTCCACTTATTACTCAAAATCACCACACAAGCTCCAAGTCTATAGGACACGACTATAAGGAGAGAAAATTTATAACAACCATTAATAATCACAACCTGTCTCACATTTCTATTTTTTAATGAATCACAAACTATTCCGATCCGCTCTTTTCTTCCATATATCTCAATATCAATTATTTTAACATTAGTTATAAATACATAGATTTAAGATTTTTCTGTGATACGGATAATTTTGGCCACGCCATTCAAAAAAAAGCTTTATTGGAATGTATTAGACTATTTAATTTACTTTAAAATTATTTACGTACTATTTTTACATATCACCACGTCAATTTTTAAAAATCACATTTTATAAATTTTAATTACTTATCACTGTCGAAAAAACCTTGCATAATTCACATGACTTAGATACAAGATGAGATTGCAGAATATTATATTAACCCTGGCTTAATCATTTTGCCTTAACCATAAGAACTGTATCTTCCAAAAATGTAAAATAGAAAACTTGAAATTAGAAGATGGTTAACCTTGGTACCAACGTATTTTGGTTAATCTTAATGCCTAAATGCTGTGAGACCTTTATTTGGAATAATTTGATGTTGAAAAACTGAAGACTGCAAAGCAATACGGACTTAAATTTATAAAGCAAAATCATATCTGATAACAGCCGAAAAATTACAGCAAAGAATCGATTAAAACCGTGAACATGTTATGTTGTTTCCTTGTTCTCTCTGTTCATTATGTAAAACGTAGTTAAACTGGCCAGCTTATATAATCAATTACCAAAAAGGTTTGATCATTTTCTATTTTCAGTTACAATACAACGGTACATCAATTTCGTTATATACATGACCGTACATCATCGCTTTAATATGATTCAAATATTCCATTTCAATTAAAAAACATTTCATTTCACAGCACAACGCCCACAGAATTTACATATCTAAACGCAGAATGTGTTTTTTTTTTAATTCCAAATTCATATCAATCTGAAAAACAATGCTAAATAAAATAAGAGTTAATAGTGTCTGTGGCCTAAGATGAATATAACATCTCCTTTTATGCTGAACACAATTCAAAAACACGATTGATTATGTTACGAAAATATTACCCTTTGTCAATTATACAATAGAATCTATTTTAACACGTAATAAATATGCTTTAATATAGCGATGTTTTTCGTAAAATGAGTTAAATTAGTTCTACAATTGAAATGCCAGTAAAATTATATCACTGATGTTATGCTAACCATATATTATGAAAATACTATCCCATATTACTTTTTTTCAATGCGTATATGGATATTTTCTATTAATAACAGTATTAAATAATTTATGATTGTATTCTATAGATTATTATCACAGCAACAGTTAATAATCATTTTATATTTTTAGAGTAATTCTCCAATCCGATCAGGAAAATTATGTTGGTGAAATTATATATTATTTCAGTATTTAAATAAAATCTTATCGGTAATTTTATTGGGCTAATTATACTCAAGCCACGAAGTGTGGTATGTATGAATTATCAAGGAATGATAAAACTTTAAATCCAACGTCTTATTTTACTTCGTTTTATAACAAAACTGTAAAGTGATAATTTTTCATTAAGAAAACAAGAAAATATACAAAAGTAAATGATTTCATTAAAACTAATAAAGAAACACAGTTGTATCGTTAAATATTATTCACAGAATATATTTTACTAACTAGTAAAAAAGTTCTGATCTCTATTTCAAATTATATTTTTAATTAAAACAAACAATTGACTGATATAGAAAGATATGATTCACAAAATTTTCATCAAAAAAACGGAATAATTTGAATTATAAAAAAATACTATAATAACTGAAAACTTTTCAGCCGGCATTTGTCAAACTTCTTATGCTTTTAATACGAAAAGTTTTGATTGATTTTATTTTCATCTTTCGAATTTCTTTTCGTGATCTAGAATTATTATTAAAAAATATTAATTGTAAATATTATCGTACGAACATAATGAAAAATTATGTTGTAAGAATCTCTCAAATTATATTATAAAACAGCTTTAAACAGATAATTAAAAATAAATCAATTTAAATGTACATATCGGTTAGGTTAAATATAAAGTTAAAAAACTAAGTTTAACGTAACTTTGTGATGAAATTTCTTATTGTGGATAGCTAAGATGTTTAAAATTAAGGAATTTAGTATGTAAGAAAATTGTATATATATTTTTTATTATTCTAAGCAACTTGTATATTTTATTGAGATTTTCTGTCAAAAATTTCATTTGTAAAATAACAGTAATTGAGACTATTGTTTAGTTTGTTTAATTGATGTCAAAGCATTGTTTATCTAAAATGACTTTTATCAAAATTTACCCACCGATCATTTTTACAAATTATCAATTGATTGGTATTATTATGTATTAAAATTGTTTAAATGAATTCTCCACCTAAAATTATTGTATTTTCTTCGATTGCGATTGTGTCAAATGGATGTCAATTTATGTAAAAAAACGCAGAAATGTAAAATAATTTGTGTTATGTTCATACAACTCTTATCAATATTGATATTGAAGTATAATTTTGTATATTTCATAATGTAAGCTTCCTTTAAAAAAACAATCCAAGTAATTTTATGCAATGTATCGATTTAAATGATATACCAATGAGTATTCCATATTATATAGCATAATGCTCTATGATGAAACATCATCTGAATACTTTTATACTTGATAATCAGTCTTAAAATCAATTCCCGCTTTACTACGCATTTTCCCTCTACAAAATATTCTCTACCAACAATATATTTATCAAAAAATTCGTAGCCGTTTCGATATATAATATAAAAACTTTATTGTTTTTCTACGAAAGATCAACAGTGAACAATATAAATAATATAATGTTTTCATATAAAGTTACCTGGCGGTTAATATTAAGTAAGGTTATCCAATTTCTGAATATATAAAAATAAAAATAACAATTTAAATTAAAAACTGGACTAATATCAAAATATACGAAAACGATACTATATTTTTTCAATACATAACATTGTTATGCTTTGTAAAGATATCAGGGCTTTTAAATTCATTTATTTCTTTATTTAATTTGACTGTCTGTATTAATATTAGCCTACATTTACAGTTTTTGCGTCAATTATTGATTAATTAAAACAGTGGGTGAAACTTATTTTTGACGACTTGTATTCCGAGCCATTAAAGTATAAATAAATAGTGACAAAATTTTTCATGAATCGTTTATTAAATAAATATAAATTAAGCACAGCCGGTCTCTTAAAATCACTTAAATTTAATAGCTTTTAAAAACAGCTATCTAAACACGTATAATTTACGAGGTATCGATTGTGTGTGTACATTTTTAAATCGTGTTTACACGTCAAAGTTGTAATGGATTTTTTCAATGGAGCTTAAATTGAATAAAAGTTTCGTTTGCTTCGGAGCTTTCGTTCGCAAACATTTTTCTAAAGCAGTGACATTGTAAAGATGCAGGTATACCGATACAATGTATTAAAGATCGCATAACAGTAAAAGGCCGCGCTGTGTGCGAGGGCTCCATTAGAATTTTTAATATTGTAACGTGAGATTTCAAAGAATGTATGTAAAATACACCTGTTTGTGATTTTCTCGGGGTAAAATAAGCAGAATGAGGCGCAAAATCAACTCGTTGCTTGAACGGAAAATAACACTTTTAACAGCAATTAGTGCACATTTTTGATTGATCTATTATTTATTTATTGCACACTTTTAAAAAATTCTTCAATTATATCTTGTCATATATTAATGATTATTTTGTAATCTTGTTAATACAGCTACAGGAGGGCAGCTCGTATTTTACCTTCCTATTGAAATTAACACTAATTAGTATTCATTTTGAAAACTGCATGCATTAAAAAATATTAAAAAATTGATTGAATTGGCATTAAATTGGTAGAACTCCACTATAACACCGTGAAAAAATAATAATGTATTTAAGTTATAGAAAAAATAAATTTTTCACCGCGCTATAAAGAATGAAATTTAAAGCTGAATTCATTGAAACGAAATTATCTAAATACTTTTTGAGTTCTTAAATTTTTTTCATTATTTATTATTACTGAAACTAAATACCTATACTTAAAATAAATCAATCATACGATCTAACGACATAATGTTGAAACATATTTTTATATAAAACAATATCGACTGTATCCAATTCTTTTACTTGATAGATTTAAATGCTGGGTCATTTATGTTCCATAATCAAATTTTTAATGAAAAATTAAGCTATTTGCGTGTATTAAACCATTTTATGAAATATCAAAAAAATTACAACAAAGTGTTGACAACTTTTTTTTATGAAATGTCGCGTTTTAAAAGACAATATCATGCCACGATTTATTGTATGGCATTAAAAAATGCCCCATTCAATCGATGCGATCTTAATGGCCCAGCACCTTTGTGACAGCAAAATATCGTAAATTAAAAGGCGAAACTCTTTTCGATATCATTAGCGAATTTCAATGGGCCGTAAAAAATGCCCTTTTAAAAATCAAACAACATTATGGCGAAATTAGTATGCTTAAAAAATTATTAGACAAGCAAAATATTCAATTATGGAGACACGTTGCAGAATAATACATGCTTTACAATTGAGTCGTATAGTAAATTTGAATCGTTTGAATTTTGTACTTTTCCATAAGTTTTGTCGCTAACGAAACGGGCTTTTGGCATCTACAGTCATTTCAAGTGCACGGGTGTACTTGAACTAACAAATCAACCAAACAATAAAATCCTTTGATTCCTGGTCGTTAAAAATTTACACGATTTAAATTTGAAATTCCATCAAGCACCCTCAGTCAAAATTCTTATTTGAGTCGTATAGTATCAAATGTAGAACAATCCAATTTTCGACTTTTTGGTCATTACCAACAATAATTGTACAAACAATTTTTTTTAATCTTTCTAGATTCAATTTTCGTACAATCAATCCCCGCAAACGGGACAAAATTTCAGAGTTTCTCAAACTTCTCTAACATAGCAATAAAACCATTTTCTCAATTACTAAGATGAAATATTTCAAACGTTTTATGCCATCACAACACAATCGCAACGACGAAAAATACATTTTACAAAAATACAATATGTGAAAATAAAAATTTTCTGATTTATATAAAAATGCTTTTCTTAATTTTCGAGGATCTCCAATTATGGCATTACTGTAAAAAATGATACAAAATAATTAATTAAAACATATCTGAAATGACAATATTCATGCGCAATACGTTAGAAAGATTCATATCATTTAAAATATTCTTATGAACATAAAAAAATACAGCTACTTTAATATAACTATATATGATATGTCTATTCGCTGTAAATAACATATAAGTGTATATAAAATATAAAATAAGGTGTATATTTGTAATTTTTTTCACGCTTTTTTTTCTATCTGTATTATGAAAGCATTATTTTTATGAAATTACGCTAAAAGTACGTAAGCTTAAATTTTAGTCTATTGAAGAGTATAAAATAATTGTAAAAATCGAATTTGGTAATCGTAAGTGTTTTCTAAGAGTATTATTATTGAATTATATTTAAAAAATCTATCAAAATGTACATTTTTGCTGTAGCTTTTACTTTGCCGGATGTAGGTTTAGTTTAAAAAAAAAAAACCACATCGCGAAAAATGTTTTGGAGCCACTGATATTTTAAAAAAATATGACATTGACCCTTTACTTTTACCACATATAATGATCACAATTTCAATTTATTTTTGAGGAATTATTCATTTTTAGGAAGACCGCTTAATTTAATTTTGAATATTGCATATTTTTTTAAATAAAAATTTTGTCATTTTCACGTAAAAACGTTGTAAAAAAAATACAATTTGCGTCAATTGAGAATGTAAAAAACTGTTTTTAACATTGATTGATATATCCACAATTTTAAAATGCATGAAATATATTTTAAACAAAATATTATATTTATCCATTAATCACGCAACATTGATTTTTTTACAACGAACGCCTGCAACGTTCTCCCGCTATAAGCTTTAATAATAAAACAAATGTTTTGGCATATTTATACAGCCAACCCTCCTATAGCGGCCTTTGATGTAAAGCGCGTGCTGCATTCTTAAGGCATATTATATGTTTCGTAAATATGTATTATTATATGTACATAGATATGTGCATTCGAATAATATTTATCAATAGCTAGCTATACACTCATTTAATTTTGAATAAGTTAGTCATTAAAAAAACCTCGGTGCTATGGCAGGGTTGACTGTATATTGTTTCCCTTATTACGCACTCATTCAGTTCAAGGAAATAATACACCTTATACGTACTAAGTGACTTTAAATCTGGATTGCTTTATTGCTATATGAACCCATCCCAAAATAATGAAAAAAACGTACAAAAACAATGAATTAATCGAATTTTATATCTGACACACGTATTTAATTTAGGACAGTATTTCAATTACAAATCTGGTTCAAACACAAATTGACGCAAGGCAATCACTTTCCATATTTAAATTGTTATTTTGATATTCGAACAAGCGTAAATAAATAAAAATAATTTATACAAAATATGTTGTCGCGATGTGGTTTTTATAAATACCTAAACGTAGCGGCCTAAGTTTCTAGATATAAAAAAGAAATCAATTGGTAATATTAATGTAATTTTTTTCTAAAAGATTTAATTTAATCTGTTACCTAATTATAAATATAACGAAATTGTACAATTGTCAATTTTAACTTGGCCTATGAAAATATATATGAAAAAGTACATTTTATGAAGTGATCTTTTATTCCACTGATTCCTACTTGCCTCCACATATGTACCTATATCCCCACTGAGATGCCATCTACTAAGCAGGTGAGAGAGTCAAAACTATTTTTAGTACAGATGTGCAAATGACCAGTACCGGGCAGCATGTATCGGACTTAGATCGTCAAGAGAAGTTTGTATTTCTTGATGTCTATAGTGCTTCTAGAATTATGTATTTTTCACAGATGTTACTAAATCTCAAAAGGCAGTACATTGATCAGCCGATTAGCCTTTGTGACTGGTGACTCAAATGATAAGGAAACTTTTTGGCTTTGGTTATGACCACGTAGGTAAAACCTAGGAAACATGCAAGTTTATAATTTATGAGAGAATAACAAAAAAAGAATACTTACGTGTACGAAAGAATTCATCACAAACAAATCACTCACCCTACGTTTTTTGTAAATACCAGGGCTGTGGAGTCGTTAAATAAAATTACGCCTCCAACTTAGTCTCCAGCATTTACCATAAACACAACTCCGCTAAAAAAAGTTTTATTTCGTCACGTTTTTTTTCCTAACTTTCCTATTAATGTGTATTCAATTATGTATATGTCAACCAACCAATCCGGCGTATAGCCAAATTTGACATATTGTATGCAAAATTAAAATCTTCAAACTTTTAAAAATTTCCGACTCCGAGTACGACTGCGGTCAAAAACCCCCGACTACACGACTCCGACTCCGACAGCCTTGGCAAATACTAGTTGGAAATGTAAACGTTAAACAGAAGAGTGTTTTTTTGGTTGTGTGAGAAAAACTATTTTCCATATCCAATCGCTTTATTTTACTCTGCCTGCCGTTTTTTGAGGATCGAAACCTTTTGAAACGAATCCAAAATTCTGTTGAAAAACGATGAATCGAGTAAGGCTATTCAAACCAGCAACCGCTTTAAACAAACACTCATTAATGTTGACCTCCCGACAAAAGGAACGCTATATTTCATAAAAAGATATAAATTTATTTAAATATCAAAACAAACGACAACCTGGGGCCTCGCCAATATATTACGAACACCAATACAAATGTGTTAGGCAAAATTGGATCCAATTTTCTACTAAAATATTCTGTCTTGTTTTCAAATTGAGGTAAATTCTGCCTGACTATGATTTGTAATAGATAAACCACTCTAGAATAATGGTTCTCCGATTTTGAGAGGTGAGCAGAGCAATAAAGCAGTCGATAAATTTTCCAGTCAATTTGAAACAAGTTTACCGACTATGGAATCGTCTCGTAGATTTATATTGGGAAGCCGTCCGTCAGGTTTTGCCGATATCCTAAAACTGTCAAGAGGCAATTAACACTTTGGGAACCAGTGCATTATGAGTTCGTAGCTGTGAGGAATAATTTACCTCCCTTGTTACGAAAAGGTCGATAAGGCCTGAAACACGACTGAAAACTGTCGCATATTTTAGGGGATTTTGCAAATCCTCGAATGTGTACTTTGTATTTCACACTGGATATTCAGAAAAACTTTCTAAAAAAACAATTTTCAAAGTGTATAACTCACAAAAAGTATGATTTACTAAATATACAGAAAAAATGGGTCGACCAAACAATGTTTAAGGTTTTAAATAACTACTTCTAAGGCTACTCTTCAATGAAGTTTTTCAATTTATTGTTGAACTATTCTTGTGTGGCTAGCAAATAAATGAGCTCTTCTTAAATCGTAGTACAAACTGTGTAAATTAAGGAAAAACCAGTATAAGACAAGTCTTCAGTGTAGGTTTTTTGAAGCTCTCACAACTCTCCTACTCTCGTAAATAAATTCTTCTGTAACAGTCCATGAACAATTGGAAGGGTAAATGGAAAACAATCTATAATTTTTAACGTAAATAAAAATATTCATTGACTATTGATTATAATATAAATAATTATTTATTAAGATTAGTTCGAGCTAGCTAATATACATAAGTACTGAGATGATCCACGTTTTGATTAGGTATAGAATAAGTTAATCGTCGTTTTCGGCACACTATATCCTATATGACGTTTTGGCCAAAATGAGTTATTTACACCATTACATGTTTTTCAGTTTTAATGCAAATTATATGTTTATTACACTTTTATTTCATTAATACGGTGTCGAATTTAATTCTACGGCCATATTAAAATAGTACAAAAAAAACTTACGTCTTGAATTATTGTAACAGTTCTTATTGATTATTTCCTGAAGTGCTTTTATCATATAGGAGGTCATCTCAAATACGTGAATATGGTGGCAGTGTCGCCTATAATGTTCACTGAATGCTTTTAATTATCGAGTATGCATGGACGCGTCGTGTGTAACATACATATAGACAGTTAAATAAATCAAGACAAATGTGTATTGTAATGAAATAACATCTGAAAATGAATCCATCAACGGTTCCCACACATTGCTTCACGTGATTACTACCGATTACATAATGGTGGTGTTATAGCTAAACAGTTCCGTGATTGCCGCGTATTTACATTCAGTTTACCCTGTATCATATGAAGGCAGAAATTTTGTGGAATTCAGAATTGGAATTAATTTAGACGATTGTAAAGGTATGCCTTGTGTACGTATGATTGCCTGTGGACAAAGACAATTTAATTTAAAAGCATTCCGTGTAGAGTAATTTTCTCTCCTACGTGTGTTTTGATTGTTTGTAAAGGATAATAAACATGTGAGGAAGAAGTCTATGTTATATGTCATAACATAACAATATGTACCAACAACGCAGGTAACTCTTAATGTAGTCTGGATTGAGTAATTTGTATTAATTTTAATATGATTCAACAATTTACATATTATTATATTTTTGAAATGTCACGAACATAAATTGTTTTTGCTTTGACACTTATGAATACCGTGTGTGAATAAAAGAGGAATTTTAGCATGAAATCACCTCTCTTCGGCAACTACAGGTAGTCCTCGACATACGACCGAAAAATGTTCGAAGTCGAATTTCATACAAAATATGTTTTAAAATAAATCATATATCTCCGAATACATACGGAATTTATATTAATCTTTTCGATTGTTAAATTTGTAGTTATTTACTAACCAAAAAAAAAATATTTTTATTTAATTATTATTAAAAATTCCTCGTCATCCGCACACATAAATAAGTACAAATAGTTCTCACGAAGGCGTAAGCCGAAATAGCTATCAACAAATATATAAAATAATTTATGTAGAACTAAAATACGTTTTTATTTTTCTTACCGTATTATAATGGAGTTCTACCAAGTAAATTCCTACTCAATCAATAAGTACAATCCATTGGTTGATCATCAGTAGGAAAAGAGGTAGTAGTAGCCTTTTCTTCAATCCTCGATTTAAGATGTATATCAATTCTTCATTTGTAAGATCATTCAAATAATTGTCTATATTAAGAATTTCGACTGAGGGTGCTTGATGAAATTTCAATATCAAATTTAAATCGTTTGAATTTTGTACTTTTCCATGAGTTTTCTCTCTTACGACCCGAGTTTCTTTCTTTCGGTATCTTCGTACATAAACTGACGTTCAGTCAGTTCATCATTCAGAAATGACAGTCAGTTCGTCAGGTCAAGAACATCCGTGCACTTCTTCATGTACATATTGTGGATATTTTCTTTTTAATTTCATGATTTTAAAAAGGCTGCGCGCTTTTGCTTATACTGCCTCTAGTCTCGGCCTCTATTATTGACTATTTTAAAAACGTTGTTTGTTCTTTTAACAGTTTCATTGATTTTTACTTTAGTATTCAAAATTGTAGAGATCTTTGACTGTAATTACTGTAGATCGCGAACTATATTCTTCAGCTTTTCACCACTCTCATAATGTTCACACACTTCTCCATTTTTATCACATTTACCCCGTTTACAAGTCATGATAGGTAAGCACGATTTATAAATTATTCACTTTAATTGACTTTTTTCACAATAAATTCGAATATTATGTCTTATGTACAAAAAAAAACCAATATAATAGATGCAATTTAAAAAAATCGGTTTGAAGTGCGAATCTTCGTTAGTCGAGAAGAACCTTCTTATTAATGATACAAAAAAGCGTAGAGTTTTTTATTAGATGTCTTATTCTGGAGTGTTTTGTTTATAAGAGCTAGCCCAAATTGACCCACTGGACATCTATCTCCCGAGGGAGGGACGCTGTCGAAATACCCTTAGGAAAAACTAGATCTGCGCATCGGTTGAGATTAGTAGTGAAGGGTAAAGACATCACAGATCTTAATTATTTTAAGACATTTTTAAATGTCAGGGCTAAAAATCGATCATTCATACATTAATTGGTTCTGCAATTTATAATATATTAAACATTTTAAGAAAAAAAAATTGTTTTACAGAATGAAGAGAGAAGTCAACCAAGTTCCAAATCAAAAAATACATTAAAAAAATAGTACTCGTCTGAGCTGATTCAAGTCCAAGTGTTATAGGTCAACATTCAGAGCAATGTATCTTAAAATCGTAAAGCACTTCTTAGTGAGATCCCTATTGGCAAGCTGGTTCTACTTCTTGGAAGAAGAAATAAATCATGTATTTAAAAATTGATAATATGAGGATATTTCAAATAATGAAGTCTTAACATTTTAATATTGTTTATATGTTTTATCAATATTTTTCAACCTTCTGAACCTAGTAAAAAAATGAATTCAAGATAAAAACAATTTGAAATATTTTAAAATTCTGCTAACACTAAAATTTTAAATACAAAAGTTGAATGTAAATGTTGTTTTAATATCAGCAGCTTACTTAAACTTTATTTCTTCTGTAGCAACTAGCCGCTACTTTTGCAGATAAAGATTAATAAAAAAGCGTAAAAAAAATCACTACCCGGTAAGTTGTGCCAAAAGATTCTTTTTTTTATATAAAAATGTTGTTTTATGGCTCCGAATACAAATTAAACTTTTACTTGACATATTTCCCGCTATACTGCCCCGTACAAATATCGCCCCGACAGCCTCGAAGAGCTTTACAAGCGAGGAAAAGACGGTCGCGTTAAGGTAACCCTTTCTACCGTAAGCCGAAACTTTCCGAGCCACACACTTTTCCGACGCCCGATAAATTTTAACCGGGATAGTTTCGCCACCTACGCACGCCACCCCACTCAAACCTCGGCTCCTAACCCGACCCGGATAAACTCAGATTAACCGTAACCGCGTGTTTAAGTGCCAGAGGAGGGGACTTTAGGACGGCACAGAAAAGCTTGTACCATTCCTCACCTACGACGTGAAAGTTAGAATTCAATTGGATTTTAAACACCTAAGAAATTGTTAAGGAACTATTTTTATTTCAACATACATTTTCCTCTTCGAAAACATACTACTTGTTTTAGTGTTTTTAATAAAATATCACTGGCCGTTAACCCAATCACACTTTCAGAAATTGTTATAAGGTTAAATTAATCATGCTTGGAAGACGGATATAGCTCGATATCTATTAGTTATGAACAGGGCTGTGTGTACTCGGAGTCGGAAATTTTGAAAAGTTCAAACTTTTTATTTTTTCATTTTATATATCAAATTTGGGTTTTGGTCGCATTGATAGGGTTGATATTTAATTGAATACATAAATAGGAAAAATAGGGGGAAAAAGTGACGATATTGAACTCTTTTTGGTCGGAGTCGGAGTCGTGGTTTTGGTAAATGCTGGAGTCGGAGTCGGAATTTTTTTCACCGACTCCACAGCCCTGGTTATGAAATATGAAGCAAAAACAGACTAATGCTATTTACACGTGATAACAAAGTCAACCGATTTGCATTTTAAGGTTGATTTGAAGGACCTAACGCGAGGCGTCTAAAAGCAAAACAACCGTCTATTACTAATAGCGGAATTGTGTTTCAGGCTAAAATTATTTATTTTAACAGCCAGTTACGCGGTGCAGTGGCCAACGTCGTTGACTCTCCGGGCTCAAATCCCTGTACAAACAGATTGTCACAATCGATTTATCGATCCTGTTTGAAGGCATGGGTGTTTGTGTTGCTTAAAATCACCCCACCCTACCCACACTTCCGATCCCAAGAGCAGCTCGAAGCGATAGCGATAAGTTAACCACTGTCCTTGTTCTAGTCCTCGAATCCTTTCAATTCCTACTCTTTTCGAAAAAGAGAGTTTGAGCAACTGAGAAATAAGAGCTCTCTTAAAAAAAAAAATATTGAGATAAAGTCAGTGAGGATATGGTTTAAAATATGCTTTATTTAGCAAACGCATTTTGCGTAATAAAACTGTACATATTGGCATTTTTTTATCACTAATATAAAAATCAGCTTGTCATTAGCGGTTTACACATCTTGTAAAATTACTTACAGAATATATTATGTATATTGTACGTAACAAAATGTGGCCTCTTTGGCTTTTGTTTTTAGACGCCACATATTAGAGTGGATGATGCTTGTAATTTTATGTTTATTCCCACGACCATTTGACAAGTCACCAGCATTTATCTATACCAAAGGTGACACTGGTGACCTTTCTTAATAAGCATGCACGAAAACATCCACCACACACGGTCTAATCCTGAAATCCTAGCTAATCTAGTAAAAGGAAATTTTTGTATAAAACGAATACAAGAAGCCAAATAAAAAATGACATTGATTTGTAAAGTAAAACCCCGATACAAATTTATCATTTCAAAATATACAGGAAAGCTTAAAATAATAAAAGTGTATGTTTTGTTAATTATCTAATAATAGCTAGGCTTACCATAATTATGAAGCTTTAAACCGGAATAGGACGGGACTTTGTCGGGTGCATGGTGCTGTGGTAAGAGTTAATATGTTTCTCTCTGAAGTCAACTTCCATAAGACACATAAGAGACAAGATGCTTCACATTGGGAGTGGACATGGATTTTAAAAAGTCGGGACAAGAGCGGAAACTACGAAAAAACGAAAGTATTTTATTTATATATTGTATCAGAAGAGTAAACTTTTTACAATACTTTTTTTTTTCAAATAACACGTTGCATGTAATGTTAAAGTTAAATTTGAATTTACAGTACAATAATGCTCGTGCGGTAGACTCCAGCATGAGGCTTTGGTCATCCCACCAAAGGTGTTTCATTGTAGAGAAAACACGCTCCAAAACTACTGATGTTCCTGACAGACATGATATATGTATATGGAATCACGTGTACCAGACTAAATGCATCGATATGTCTATCTTTAAAATGTTTGATCATTTGGACGTACAGTCAGAAGTTTTGAACGACTAACGACTGTCAGCTCAAGTTCATTCGTGAACTTGAAATGCCTGAAGATGCCGAAAGGTGAAACCAGATAAAAGTCATGGAAAACTACAAAATTAAAATTCACTTTTCAATCAGTTTAGTCGCCAACGACCAGGGTTTTTCCTTTCGGCATCTTCAGGCATTTCAAGTGCACGAATTATCTTGAGCAGACAATGGAAACTACTCATGGAAAAGTACAATTCAAACGATTCAAATTCGAATTCAAAATTTCATCAACCACCTTCAGTCGAAATCTTAAATTTTAACTAAAAAAAGAATATGTAAAAAAAGAAAGGTGTTTGTTCACTGTCAATACTTGGTGGAATAAAATAAAACATTTTTAGTACTTATTCCGAGTTGTCAGCAATGAGCATTGTCATCAGTTGAGAATGCTCGTCATGAGCGAATCCGGTCCTGATCCAATAAAATTTGTGTGGAATAAGTACTAAAAATGTTTTATTATTTTTATTAACAAATACATAAATTATCTTAGCGGACTGTTTTTAACAACTAAATGGATAAATTTTATTTATTCGCCCTAATTAGCGCAAATAAATTCATGAATGAAGAAAACGAGCACTGCGCAGGCGCGAGCTGTGATAATATGATACGGTTATCACATCGGTAGGTATTCCCCTGTTCTAATTTTACGGCAACCCACGCAACTAAAATTCTCCAGGGCCGGAGGGCGCTACGGGCGTCGAAGGGGCGCCGCGACATCTGGTTGCGGAATTCGTCGCAACTTCGGAAGCGATTTAATCCGCCGCGAGTATAAATTTCCTGAGCTACATGACCCCCACCCACACCTACGCCACTGTGCTCTTTACCAGTTTACATTTCGGTACATTTCTCGTTAAGTATACACTGTGTTGTGCGACAATTGGAAAAATTAGCTTTATTATCCATGTTGCGGGAAAATTTATGTTTATTTCAGACAATCGGAAAATGAGCATTATTTTCTTGTTAGAATGAAATAAACGCTCTTGAATTAGAACTCTCTCGCTCTTATAAAGGACTATTTCCAGATAATTATTTAACCGTATCCGCTCCCAATATAGCTGATATGGACTCCTTAACACATTAAATGCTGAGAACACGCCTAGCGTGTCCATTTTTATACTAAAAAACAAGTTTAGCATTGAGAGCGTTAAGCACTCTTGAATTCGGCTCGCTCTTCCTATAAAGGAGTCTTTGCATATAACTATTTAATCATGTCCGCTCCCGATATTATTGATATGGACTCCTTAAGCACTCTTGAATACTACTCTCTCGCTCTTATAAAGGACTATTTGTAGATAATTATTTAACCATGCCCGCTCCCGATATAGCTGATATGGACTCCTTAAGCACTCTTGAATACTACTCTCTCGCTCTTATAAAGGACTCTTTGCAGATAATTATTTAACCATGTCCGCTCCCGATATAGCTGATATGGACTCCTTAAGCACTCTTGAATCTGGCTCGCTCGCTCTTATAAAGGAATATTTGCAAATAAAATTTTAACCATGCCCGCTCCCGATATGGCTGATATGTACACATAGTGGAGTTAATCTCAAAATAAGTTCTTCTACTAGAAATGTCTGCTATTGAACCTATATTATTTATCGCTTTTAAGGTGTTCACTGTCAATACTTGGTGGAATGACATTACAATAATAATTTTTTATTATTTTTTGGAGCAAGTACTATTAAAACGATGAAACTAGGTTAAGACTAGTTGTTGAATAATCGTACCCACTATAACGTCCAAAATAATAAGGTGGCTATGGACTTGGCTTGGATATGTGCTGCGGATGCCCCAGGGGAGCCTGAATGCTGCATGTATCAACAAACTATAAAACTTGAATTTCGATTTACTTCTTTGTGTGCTGAATAAACGCCTGCAAGTGTGTGTATGTGTACTGCACACATATGTAAATTTTTTCAAACGTGAATATGACACAAGTGATATGCCAAATATGTATTGTACGTATAGAGGTGTAAGCTAAAATTTGAACTGGCTTCATCATGGATTGCTCACTAACACACCGATCGCGAACGCAACGATGTGAAGGGAATTAAAATTGAACATGAAAAATTAGCTCAGAGACGAAGGAGACGGGAAGAACTATGACGCTGAGATTCACCAGGACTTGAAAGTTCATCAATTTGATAAAAATAAAAAAACGCATTCGAGCACCAATTCGTAACCCTCATAATGAAAAATCCATTCATTAATCTGTCCAAACTAGGATTCAAGCCCGTGAGAACTGCATCCGAAGACAACTACTTGGACGACTTTACTACAGGCCGGGAAAATCAAGCGTTTGACCTTATAGCTTTTAACGAAAACTAGTGACGGTAAATTAATTGTATTTAAAAAAAAAATGGGTTAGCATCAAGACTAGGTGCATAAAGTCTTTGACTGATAATTTGACAGATTATCCAACATGGCCGCTAAGACGTTTTCTAAGCGTGAATTCCGCAAAACAAAACCTAACCTAACCTATCTAAAATAGTAAATAAAAGTATAATCTATGTAAAATAATATATGAAAGTATGTTACAGTATATTACGGCCAAGTTGGAATGTCTATCAAATTATCAGTCAATGACTTAATGCACTTAATCTTGATGAATACCAAAGAATGACTTCTTAAAACAATAAAATATATTGAAAACATTGAAAACATTGACGGCAAACATGTTGAAAATAAAGATGACCTAAAACAGTTTTATCGGCGACCCTTTTGGTAATATTGGTTTCCATACGATCTCACTGTCATATAAATCCATGACAAACAAAAGGCTAATTGGTACCTTTCCACATTACAACGTTGCAGTGTTTCTCAAAATTAATCCCCTGCAATAATCTCTCACTGAGTCATTCGAATTGGTAGAGATTAAAATATATCATAACAGCTGAGTAAGTATTTAAACTATTTCCGAAAATTAACATATTCATAGCATACAGGGTGTTTTTTCAGTTTTTTATTTCCATTATTAAATATACAATAGTAAAGTATGTGTAAGTTACATACTTTCGGTGGATTCTGCGGCTAATTTATATTCTGTTTTATATTTAAGTTTACTTTAATATAAAATTGGTAATATTTTTACGATAGTAATGATGATGCTTCTTAAAGAGGGAAACACGTGTTACTATCTGAAACACAATACGTTGAATGATTATGTGTTAATTGTTACACCAATTTAAATGCCTCTGTTTGCCTTTATATTTTATGAGTTGAAAATGCTTGCGATGAACGAAACCACTTCTGGTCTAAAGATATAATATGTGTGAAGGTTGTAAAATAAATTATGTTTTGTTTATTTAAACATAATATGCCACTTTAAAAATACTGAGAAAAGAATTGCTTGAGTTATATTTTATGAACAAGTTATCTTACAATATATAATATATCTGTGTTGTTTGAGCTTACAGGAGAAATATTCACAAAAATATGAAACTAAGAGAGAACAAACAAATTATCATGATCATTGAGATTATTCTACCGAACTGTTTTCAGGAGCTCAAATATTAATAAAAAAAGATATCTTCAAGTATCTATCCATTACACTTTTTTACACAAATCAGTTATCAGGTTATAAACAAGCAACATCGATATTATACAAGCAATTTGTTTTCCAGTCGAAAATTTAGAAAAAAAATCGCGTGTATACGCAATATAACAATATGATTGCTTGATTAGGTACGATTCAAATGACAGTATTGTCTGCCGGTTTTCATATATTTATGGTCGGAAAATTAAATGTAAATTTCATCGAACACCCTGTCCATATGTCATGTTGCGGAATATGTTCGCCGATCCACAATATTCGCATGCCTTTCTTGAATGTGTTGCCTCGTGGAACTTTAGATGGAATTCAATCCATCACGCAAACAAAACATGAACGAACATGTTAGGAAACGTTGGCGAATGTACACACATATAGTTGTTTCCAACAATGGAAGCACGCCACTTCTGAATTAGAAGATATTATTATGTTAATTCCCACATTAAAAATGCCGTGTTTACCCGATTATGTTGTAGGTATATTAAAAACTAGTGAATTTTCTTGTCACAAAATGATAAATCATTCCGTATCGATCTTTTCTTAAACCTTTTCATTAAGGGTTCACTTTTATACTTTTATGTAGGTATTATTCATATGTGCAATGTTATATTACCATGACTTATGGGAAACTTTCAAAATAAGTATAACCATTTCTCTTGGTGACTTGTAACAGCGTATGTCTTCAATTTTTTTTTTAAAGAATCCGAATTCATGAGGAAGTTTGGCGAAAATTGTAATTTTTAAAAATAATTGAATTGAATTGCAGGGCAAAAAACCAGGGCAGTGGAGTCGGTGTCAGAGTCGTGGAGTCACGGCGTTTAGGCCGGAGTTTTGAAAAGATAAAATTTTTTATTTATGCAAATAATATGTACAATTTGGCTTTAAGCCGGATTGGTTGGTTGATTTTTAATTGAATACACATACTTAGGAAAGACCCGAAAAAAAACGCGACGAAATTATTATTTTTCAGTCGGAGTCGGTGTTTTTGGTCAATGCTGGAGTCGGTGTCGTACTTTTTTTCAACGACTCCACTGCCCAGCAAAATACTCTACAACGAAACGTGGCTGTAAAAATCACTCTTAACATTACGTTAAACTTTCTTAGCCATGCAGTTAAGATGAAAATGATCCCATGTTAACGATTCCAAACATACTAACTTTATTTAATATTATTTTTGAGCTTTTAAAATAGGTTTTAATGTTAATTCGCAAAAAGAAAACAAATTTTTATCCCTGGTAATTTTTTTGTGATGACTTTGGAAACGTAAAGCCTCGAAGAAGTCATTTCGACATACATATAACTATGATTCGAAAAATAGCGAGAGAAATTTGTTAAGTGAATTTTTAAACTAAAAATAATAGCCTGGAAATATCAATATTTTTAAAAATGTGTTATGGATGCGTCAGTGATGGAATGACAAAATCAGTCTCTCCCAAATGACCAGACTATCAAATTTTGGGAATATTATTGACGAGAAATATACCAAGAAGTGTAATCCATCCAATAAATGTACCATACAGGAAAATACACTCTCAAGACTATCGGTCTTCTGTGTTTTTTTTAGATTATACTTAATAGATATTAGATAACTCACAACATTTCTCATAATAATCTAGATATCTTTAAAGTTTTCAAATCGTTGGTGGTGTTTCTCTATCGAAATGGACACTTTCATACAGTTGTTATTTCAACGAATTATGCATTTTTATTTAGATGTATGATGTCTTTATGTTATACCAGTCGACCTTTATGATTATTTAACATGATACAGTGAGAACACTTAAGTAACTTATCATCCTCTCCGAGCCTCAACATTACACTTCTCTCCTCATAAAAATGAGAGTGACTAACTATACGTTATTTTTTAAAAACGTTCGGTAAAATTTTCCAACTATAAATTATTATCATAGAACTTTTTATTGTTTAATATAAAAAATATCATTTCAGCCAGTCATTCAAAGTGGTTGATATTGGAACCTAAGGGGTTGATTCCAGCCTGTAGGTATACGCCACTTAAAAAAATTTGGCTGTAAATGGGCGTCCACGATAGATTTAAGGTAAAGCCTAACTAAATTGAAGCCAAATATTGAAATTTTGCTATCCAAACACCAGGCTCACCCCTCCCATTAAATGCACTGTTTTTTTGTATATTGTGTATTTATTTTTTTAACTAGACTTTCATCACTTCAGACTTGTGTCGTTTTAATGAATAAATATACAGCTATAAAACTTATAAATATTTTCTATTTTTTTAAATTTCTACTTTTGAGTAAACCCTATCAAAGGGTGAAAAAGGAATAGCTCTGTGTCAGATTCAAAAACAAATATAAAGTTGATGAATTTTTAAAAAAAAAAATATTTGAAGTGTTTACCAAAAAATGAGAAAATCGGCAAGGGGTCTACCGGACAAAAGAGTTTGTAGACCGCTGATTCAAACCAACGACATACCCAGCATCTCTAAAATGGAAGCTTCATAATATTCTGATAAATCATTCCTGTATCATATGAAGTGGAAGGTGTTCCAACACTAAATTGAATTTTCACTAATTGATAGACAAAGATATCATTATGTACACATATTATATGGAAACAACTAAACCTACCTGATTTAATTAGCCCTTTAAGTACCTACTGTAATGTGTCCCTTGTGTAATTATAAACCACTCAGCTTCAATACAAGAGTGACAGGAAGATGTACCAAGAAGATGAGATTGCAGTATGATATACCAAATAGTATACTCAATTCGCAATTCAAGTTGATAAAATTTTGAAGAAATGGATAACTTTTAAATGTAGCGTTTATTTTTAAATTGAGTAATTTTTAAATTGAATACTTCAAGAGTCAGAAAAATACTCAACTCGAGAAATAGTGTTTTATCTGCAAAGATAGGTGAAGCTAGAAAAATATACGTTTTAAGCTGATTGTTCACACACATTTACAGCCGATATTTAAAAGGCAGCCACCTGGTTTAACAAGATCACAACTGTTTGAACAGTGACTTGCAGAAATTTGAATGCTTCAAGCTTGGTAATTGTTAAAAAATCAAGCAGTTCTCATTGGAATCTGTCTCTTAAATGTTAAAAAGATCTTTCGTACCTCTATGACCATTCCTTCATTGAGAAATTTAGTACATTCAAAGCATAAAAAGATCCCTTTGCATTATAGTGCTGCATTGAAAATCCATCTCTAGTTTTTTAGATCGATGTATAGAAGCATTATTAGAAGAATTGATTGAAAAATCAATGTAAAAAAGTGTTATTTGTAGATTCTAGCTCGTGAACAATTAATAAAAGCGATACAAACTAAGATACACCGGCAGTGGCGGCCGGTGACAAGAATATTAGGGAGTGCAATTTAAAAACCTATTTATGAAAAAATCCATCCTCCGATTCTTGGATTTTGAAAATACATCTATAACACAGATTTTAAAGTCCGACGTTGACTATACTTGCATGGCAAGAGAATTAATTATATATAATTATATTATGCTGGAGAAGCGATTTAAGCCGAAATAATACTGTGTAACTTAAAACACGTCTAACCTTTCAAAGACTTGAAAGCAATCAACTTATTAACAATAGGTAGGATAAAACCCTAGATTTATTATAGATATTCCTATGTTATTATCTGGTCATTAGTATTTGCGATACTATATTCAAAAATCCCGATAATTAAAACAAAACCACTTAGTTCATTAAAAGTCGTATACATAAAATTTTCGCTAATTTAAATATTAATAGCAATTTAGCTTAGTGATCTACTTCTATTTTTGTATACTAACGATACAAACTGTTTACTGCGCGTCAGTTCAAGAACATCCGTGCACTTGTAATTATTAAAGATGCCGAAAGGCGAAACCAGGGTCGTTAGCGACAAAACTCCTGGAAAATTACAAAATTCAAACAATTTCAAATTTGATATTTATAAATGTTTATTTATAAATGACAACGGCGTTGGCTTGCGTGCCGGATCGCCCGGATTCAATTCCCGGTACGAGCGGATTTTTTCAGTCGATAAATCTGTTCAAATGCATGGGTGTTTGTGTTGTTGAAAATCCCTTCCCACCTTTACGATCCCAAAAAGAACGAAGCATAGTGACAGCGATTAACTTATCACTGGTTCTGTCCTAGTCCTCGTATCCTTTCCATCCCTACTCTCTTCGAAAAAAAAGAGAGGTTGAGCAACTGAGTAACAAGCAGTTCTTGTAGCAAAAACCAAAAATGTTGAGATAAATTCCGTGAGGAGTCCATATGCTCCAAGTTCTGAGCGGACATGGTTAAAAAAATATTATATAGTAGCATGAACATATAGTAGGTAATTAGATATTGTATTAAATTTTTTCGGAGAGTTTTATATGGACAAACCCTTCCTATATACCAAAAAAAATATTGATTCATATTATAAACGCTAATAGCGTTTGTAATAAGATGATTATGAAATGACAAAAGTATGAAAATATAAAAAAAGTAATGAGCAACGAAATATTTATGAAAATAAAAATGTTATAGTTACGTAAATCGAAGCTCCAGCCAAGATGAAATGGATAGAATGCACTTTCACACATACACTTTCCACCCGCGATTATCGATATATTTCCTTACGTCAAAAGAGTTCATCTGGGAAGATTTGGCCCTATACTGAAGTATCAGGCAAACAACAAAAACAATTGTGAATATTTTCGACAAAGAACGTGAAGAATCGACACTTTTCGCATCCAGGAAGACGATGCTCCACTTGCCTCGAAATATCAAATGATTTTTTTTGTTGCGCGCCTTTGTCACGACGAACTAAAATCATTTTTTCTACCTACTTTGACTCAGTCAATAGGGTCATTTCGAGAATTTCCAAGAAGTGCGCCTATCGAAGATCCAACATCTGCAATCGGCTTACTTCAGTAAATTGTTATTATTATTACTAGTTTTACTTTAGCTGGCATGCGTGAAATATCCTTTTATGAAACATACAATGATGGAATTTTGAATGAATAAATTGATATAATTATTTTGAAATTGCTTATTGCTTGAGCATACACGCAAAGAATTTAAAATTATTAAATTGATATAAATATTATATTTATTTTGAAATTTTGCAATATATTCAAGGGTGCAGTGCACAATTGCGCTCTAGCACGAGCCGTCCCTGTACACCGGTATTTCAAAAACCATTTCTTTCCTGCGGCACACCAAAGTTTTTTCAAGATTTTCTTGGCATACTACAACTTACATAAAATTTTCATTCTCTGTGTATTTTCAAAAATTATTATATACTTAGGCAGAGTATTAGATATAAGATTAATCATTATAATTAGAAAAAAATACGCTGCGGAAAGGGTTGCTGAAGACTGGACTAAAGGACAGACATCAGTGAAAATGAATCGTCAAATCCCTCGATTGAGAACATTTAATTTGGAATCTGAATGCATAATGCAGAATGTACAATTCTTATCTATTGACCTAAATTCTTACAACGTCTACTTTCTTCAGAGCATTTGTTTATATTAACCGAAAACTATAAGTGTTTTGAAAACTACACGGAAATAAACAAGTTTCAACTATCGGAATCGACTGATTGATACGCCATAAGAGTGCGTTTGAAATATTTACGGATTTGATTGAAAATCGAAGTAGGAATGTATGTCCATTAAAGTCACGCATTTTCAAACAACAGAAATATAAATCACGAACAGACTGTCTGGATATTAAACACGCACGCTATCAAAGCATTGATTTAATTTTGTAAAGGTTTCTATGCGAGATATTTCATTTTATGTTTTAAGTTGTTTATGAATGTTATACGCATCTTCCAAAAGAAAACAATAAGTGAACTTTGGATGCGCATAAATCACAAATCACTGCTTCTTGGGGTACCATTATATTATAATAAACGTATAATTGAAAATTAACCGACGACAATGCCATAAATAAGTCTCTTATTGATGCTTTAGAGTAGGTTAAGTAATTTAGCCGCCAAGCGTAAAGACTTAAGAATGGGTACAGACAATATCTTTGTAATCTCTTTCTCGCATATTGAGTTTAGTTAAAAAAAAGTCTGTTCAAATAAAGTTTAAGGCAGCGAAAATGATTCATCAAACCCCTAACGAATACTGACTGGGAATATTCAGTGAACTATTTGTTCTAGTGTAGAGTGATTCTCAACATGAACAACCTTCGTGATAGTAAAATAGTCTGAAGATACCTCTGAACAGGCAAAACACGTGTCACGATTAGTAGCACAATACATGAAATAATCAAAGTTTTTTTTAAATTTATATTACAATCAGCTTCTACAAAGATACCACAGAATCCATCGAAAGTAGAAAGCTATCAGTTTAATTTTATAACGAATAAATAATTCAAAAAAACAAAAGCATGTACGCGCAAATAGTGGCCACGTACACAATTAATGTGCATAGCATTAATTCGTACAATTGAGTAATTTTACAATTATTTCATTCAGCCATTAAACATACAATGATTTCCTCAAATTAAATACGGAATTAAAACTTAAGCCCGCTTCACAAATGACAGAATTTGCGAAAGTGAAAAATCGCTTAGTCTAACGGCTGAGTGCGTGTTGACTTTATCGAAACCGATTGCGATAAACTCTCGTGTGCTTAAATATAAGCAGATTAATTGAGGTGGAAACGGACATTAACAGCGAAAAATGGAGGTTTTTTTTTATTTTGTTTTATTGCATGGGGAAAATGACCTGGGTGAAAATGACATTAGTTAAAATGAAAGCTCATTTTTCTACACAGAAGTATTTTATAACTGGCATCGCTTGGAAGTTAAATTTTGATTTTATCATCTTCTACCCAAAGTTATAGCTGAAAATATTTCCAGTGATGAATTTGATATATTCGTCTCTTTTCACCCATCATATTTATTCTTATAGAAGAGAGATAGAGTTTATTTGAAAGTAATGTGCTAACTTCTAATAAAACTTTTTTCTTAATCCAAAATTATTCACCTTCTAAAAATCTAAAAAAAATGATAATTTTAATCACCAGCTCTCATTAAAATTGTTTTTCAGAAATGAAACACCTGTTAAAAACGGAATAAAATAGTTCACCAGAGAGGACACGCAGCGTGCAAAATGATATGAGTTCGCCTAAAACTAAGGTTCCGTTGATAAGATTGTAGTCTGTATTAAAAATTTCGAGTCATCGGTCAAATTAAAATTCACGGTTTTAATTGTCAGTGGTTTTAATAGCAACAAAACATTGGGCTTAATGCTTAAAATATAATTTGTTCTTATTTGAATCTCGAGTTCAAATCTACAAATAACACTTTCTTACATTGATTTTTCAATGTATGCTTTCTATTTTGCTAAAATTTGCTTCTTTTAATCGATCTAAAAAAATCTGGGACGCAGTAAGTTATGATGAATATTTTTCCAAAGACCCATCTAAAAGTAGACTCTTTTACTTTGAATAGAATCTTTTCATCTCATTTCCTACAAAGAAAATATACAAAATATGCTCTAAAATAAAGCGCATTGCTATTTTTTTTAAATACAAACAATATTATTAAAACGGCTTGGATGCGAATTTGCAGAACGTCATTCTTAAAAAGCAAACTTCTCATATTCGCTGATGTTCATTTATACACCGAGCTTAAATGGGAGGGTATAGCAAAAGCTCTCCTAGCAAATTAAGCTTTCGAGTGGCAATTACAAGGCTAAAATGTCGAGAGAGTGTAATAAGAGGCTTCATTTTGATACCGCGTAGTTTTATTTCACCAGCAATCACAGCGCCAGAAATCTTATAGTATAAAACTTTGGCTTGCTGTCTAATTACGTACATACCTTAATTAATTAGTTACATCACACAATTACCGTATTTAATAACTTGAAATATATATTTATTTATTTATTGGCATAAAATAATATAAAATACATGGCAAAACAGCAAGCGCCAATGCGCTATGCATTTGATAAATTAAATAAAAAATACATAACATATAACACAAAATTTTTAAAAATATATATGAAACAGAACAGTAAAATATTATTTACATAAGAAGAAAAAATATATATAAACAAAGCATCAAGTTCACTGCTGAAGATGTCCACGTCAACAGGCAGTGCATTCATCAACCGAACAGCCCTTGCGACTGGAGTATCAAAAGACCTACGCGACAAATAAAATTGATTTGTCTTGGTTACGACCACGTAGGTCAAAACTGGGAGTATATATTTATATTTGTTTCTATAAAAATTGATAAAGAACGTATCCATTCTTTATTATGGCTTAATTTGTGTCCATTGCCATTCTTAGTTGAGAAAGATAATTATGGACTGCAGCAGTAAATCTAATGCTTCGGAAAATGCCCTTAAAGAAAACATCGCATAGACTGCGCATGCAGCCTTCTAGCAGAAGCTCTGTAAGGCAGCAATCTCGCCAGTGAGAGGACGGTTTAATTAAACTAGGTAATAAAAATTACATTACCAATAATCCTGACAATATCACTAACAACATTTAGATTGACATAACTGAGCTATAATTCAATACATCTAGGAATATGATTTGAAAACTTATTCGATACGTAGCTTTAAAGAAGGCAATAAACTGAAGGCTCTCCACGAAGATAGAGATAGATTCATATATGTATATCCCCAGTTAGTAAGTATAGATTTTTAAACGTGGAAAAAATCTACATCAGCTTCATTCGCTTCACGAAATTGAAAATTTGTTATTTATTTATTTATGCATTTAAGAAAAAGCAAATCATGGCATTACAGCTGATGCCAATGCATTATAATACAATATTTCTGAATGAGATCGTTTAATCACAGAGAGAACTCGGTCTTGGACATACTTCAAGAAAGCGGAAAAGGTATTTTAAACTTTAAAGTAACAATACATAATTTAGTATAGAATCGCACGACTATAAACAATTACTATTTTTGCAAAGTTACACTGAAAAAATCTATCCTAGTTATAATTAATAATTGTTTCAGTATCATAAAGAAAGGTTTATCAAATAAATTTCAATTCAGTTAGCTAGAAAATAAAAAGCGTCTATTTTTTATCGATAATAACGACCGTCCACAATGGAGCTTTGTGGCATCAGAAAAAACAGAAAAAAAATCAAGGGTCTTAATATTGTCCCGATAATTTTAAGTACTGGAGTTTTCTGGCTATAATAAATTGATATTTACCTGATTTCAGAAAACATTATCAACACGGTATACATTTCCTGAGGACGTTAATTAAGCCTGCGAAACTTTTTCACAAACCCTTTTCTTTGATATTATCACAAATTTGTTTATTTTTATTGCGTATACAAAATATTTTGATTTATTATTTATTTTCATCTGAAGCAAAGTAAAACATTAAGTCAAGCGAAATGGGAAAAGACTTTTTTTAATAAGATCGTTTTAACTCGAAAAGGTTGGAGGTAATTACTTTATTAGGGTTTACTTTATTAATAATAATTCCAGACTGATTCTAATTTAATAATTTATTAATTTCGAAAGTTTTAAGCTTCGCAAGAAATAATATTGCAAGAAATTATGTCATGTAACTAGAATTAAGATTAAATTATCAGATTAAGGCTGCTAGATAAAAAAAAAACACATCTCGGAGAAATCTACATTTTATCTTCATGTCTCGTAGAAAGTTTTCTTAAACTATTTTTTTTTCAATTGATTGTGTAACTCAATTTGACAGATTATTTGGCTGCTTTTATAATTGCCTTCCACAAGTTTAATTCAATTCGATTATATCTTTAGTACTTTTCAAAGTTGTAACGCTAATATCTCATTAAAGACGAACGCGCAGCTAAGATCAAGCAATTTATAACATTAAGTTTATTAAACATAAATTTGATGAATCTTCTTTGATATTTGTATTTCAATAACTCGATA
The DNA here is from genome assembly GCA_028554975.1 of Himalopsyche kuldschensis. Lineage (NCBI taxonomy): Eukaryota > Metazoa > Arthropoda > Insecta > Trichoptera > Rhyacophilidae > Himalopsyche > Himalopsyche kuldschensis. Next base: position 4,544,539 of record JAHFWI010000036.1, read on the forward strand.
AACAAGATGAACTGCAATCAATTGCGTGCAGATACACCATCTAAACTCAAATCTGTTTTTGACACAGGTTTCACCTTACAGGATCTATGTGCATTTTATGTGCACGAATTAATTTTAACTGATCAGACTAAATTATTATTTGGTATTGAAATCCCATCAATCACCTCCAGTCAAAATCTTCAATGAAATTGGTTTGTTACTTCCGCCCTCAAAATGGATTACATGTGATCTAAATAGAGCATATTAACTGAAGTCGTTTTACACGAACTGGTCGCTCTTCAGTTGCTCAAACTATATTTGTCCGAGAGTTCATATGTAAATATGGGAATAGGAAGAGGACTATTAAAAATCCACCTATCACGCCCATTCAAAGATCATATTGGTGTGAGGAAAGATCAAAGACAAATCATATACATCCATGACAAGGATTTCACCCATGAGCTTCGCCTGTTAATTTTATATATAAAACCGAAACGGCGTATGTATGTCTGTGGTCTGTAATTCCCTTTTGCATTGTTGGTCATTAAGTTACCATAAAAACGAATATGAAAGAAAATATGTTTGATTTTTTTATCGGCGAAGACATTTAGTCAAAATGTAATAAATTAGTCTTCTACTGAACTTTTCCTGGCTTTTATTATTAATAATAATGTTTATTATTTACGTGAAGGTATTATTTGACATTTCTTTGACAGCAAATTAGATTTTTTCCTTGAATTTGGTCATTTTATTGGGCGAGAATGGGGCTGTAAAAAAATTAAATAAAGTTTGTGATTTTATTTTAACTCTATTTTGGATGTTAGATTTTGTGATATAATTATGTCGAATAATATAACATTAAATAATTATCGGTCGCTTAGTACGAGCGACGCCGGGTAGCAATACTAGTAGTTTATAGTGCATCACATCTTACTGATTACTTAATTACAAATTGCTCTGTTTGATTATTCTAACAAACGATATATTATATTATCTATGAACTGCCTTGAATGTTACAACTTATCTTCAGTTAAATCAGTAAAATTAAATTGTAGTGTCTTCACTACTTAACTATGCGATATTCTTATAAATCAGTCTGAGTAAAAAGACGAAAACTTTTTTAGAGAACGATGTAAAACTAGTTAAAGTCCATTCAACTTTAAACATTCGATTTGATTATGCATATCAAATGAGTTAAAAGTTTTAGCGTTAAAGTGATCATTTGCGAATGAAAAGATTTGGTTACATTTCTTTTCGTTTCTTTTCTTGTAATATGAACTAAATGTTAATTTAAAATAATGCTGAAATGTCTTTATTAAATTGAGCCTGAACTTTTTAATTTAAAAAAAACTTTTACATGGTCTTTCAATAGAGACTTTAGGTTATCGCAGCCATGTTGACATCTGTCAATTTTTTCTCATTTTTCCATATATCCATGGGAGGTTAAAGCGTTGAACAACATGTGCAAATCATAAACTTTCCACCAACTCTCGCCATAAAATCATCTTCAGTGACGGAGCCCAGTTTTGAGTTAATGGATATGTGAACAAGCAGAATTTTATGATTTGGGGCTATTCCAAACCACGCGAGATACACCAGCACCAAATACATACAAAGTCACTTCTTGGTGCAGATTTTGGTTTTCGGATTTCGGAATCATCGGTCCGTACTTCTTCCAAAACGAAGCTTCCATTTCCATAAAACCAACGAAGATCTGTAGATTGATGATAAAGTAATTTTTGTGAGTTAAGCTGGATGATATGAATATCGATAACATGTGGTTCCAACAGGACGGCGCTACGTGCCACGATGGAAATTCAACACGAGCGAGCGTCCTTATTGGACGATCTTATAAATATTATACTAAATGTAAATCATAGTTTTGATTTGATTGAAGAGTAAACGATTCAACAAAAAAATCGAAACATTCCATTATTATAATATTTGAAAATTTTAAGTAATACAGGATTGTTAATTAACTCATGTTTTTAATAGCAATTCTTGGAATTTTATAGATTATGAAAAGGTTAATTGTATTATTTTAAAATACATTTCACCAATTTCGATAAATTAAATATAAATTACTACGCAAAAATTTGAATTAGTTTATTCCTAGTAAATGTTTGATCGACTATGGCCAAAGTTGAATTTGAGTTGGTGACCAAGTTTCAAATATTTAAGAGTAAACCGACGTGACTCAAACTTGGTTCGAAATTCTCAAGATAAATTACGCTATCAAAAATGAATACTTACCGTCAAGGAAACCAGATAAGGTAATTTAAGAGAAGTGTGTTTTCAGAATGTCGCAGTAGTTAGCATTTCGTCCTTATAATTAAGTTCAAAGTTTCCTGTAATAAAAAAAATGTAATCCATTTATTTATGTTTATATTTTAACGGTTTTTTTAAATTATAATATTAATACAAATCAGGGCTGTGGATTCGGAATCGTGGAGTCGGGGCTTTTTGGCCGGAGTCGTACACAGATTCGGAAATTTTGAAAAGTTTGAAGTTTTTGTTTTTGCATATAATATGTCAAATTTGGCTATTGGCCGGATTGGTAGGGTTGATATTGATACCACCGGATATTGTAGGTCATCAGAACTCTCTCGAACGATCTTATTATCCCCTCAATCAATGATAATAAGACCTAAACGATTAATATAACGCGAATAAATTCACAAAATGTTACAAAATCTTGTAACCGACGTCTCTAGTCAAGCTCAGGCGCGATTGGTCAAGCTCAGGCGCAAAAGCTTCGCTTCGATTGGTTGAGCTCTTTTGCACACTAGAATCGGACTGTTTAAATACGCCTTCGTAAACCAAATAAAGTCAGTCGTTATCGTTCATCCCAAGCCGACACTCCTACCATCGGACGGTAGGAAGTCGCAGTATAATCGTTTTGGTCTTCTTACGCTATAAAATGTAGTTTTCACTGCAATTGTGTATGTGGTTTATAAACAATGTAATCTAATTTTGTGTAGAATAAACTACCCGACTCTAAGATAGAGTTTCGGCAAAGAGAATACCGATTGAAATCTTTGCAAGAGATACCTTTCTTCCCATCCTGTCCCTAAGTCCCGTCACCAAACGCCTTGGAAGGATGCTGTCTGTTACTGTCAGATTGAGGAAGAAACCCTGGTCGTCTCAATATTTAATTGAATACACATAAATAGGAAAATTAATAAAAAAGTGATTAATTTTTTTTAGTCGAAGTCGTTGTTTTGGCAAATGCTGGAATCAGAGTCGGAGTTGGAACTTTTTATACCGACTCCACAACCCTGATAAAAATAGCACACTGCTAGCGCTATCGGAAGTCTCAGCGGACAATTCATAACTAAAATGTCAGCCATTAGACTTTACGAAAAGTTTAGAAGATGTTTAAATATTAATAAGGCTCTGACTCAAAAATTGTTCCTTCAATAATTAATTCGACCGACGCTTTCTTCTTCCATTAAATACACCAGGATAAGAAGGCTTACAATATGAAAACACTCTGCGAAAAATCATTAAGCTAGAGAAAATTTACCAGAGTAAACCGGAACTGCGACAGAGTAGGAATTAACCGCCGAAATATACTATGATATTCTTTAATATCGCCCGCCATCTGCTATACCAAAGTGACTAGGCATATAGATCGGGCGTTTATATGTGCCACACTTGGGTTGATTTTATTTTAATACACCACAATGCAACACCCGAATACTTAGTTTAGTTGAATCGTGCATTTCAAAAACTTTGAGAGTTATATTTATTCCTAAAATTAGTTAATAATGCAAACATCTTTAGAATACCTAAATACACAAATGTAAATCGAAGTTTCCATATATGTTATTAAAGAATTGCAAACAATGAAATGCACGTACTAAGAATAATACTTCGAAGTCCTGGGCTCATAATGTTTTCGAAATACACATCACGTATGACAATAGATTCAAAGTTGCATTAGCCAGTGTGTAAAACAACTTTACCAGGAGCAAGAAGACATTTTATTTCAATAGAAACTTCTATACAATTGTTTCTCACTGAATTTCTTTCGAAAACAAAACATCTCCACATTAGAAAAGTGGATTGAATCAAAATATATAAGCTTTTTTTGTTTGAATACAATAGTTAATATACCATAAAATATGAATAACATGAAAAAAAATATTATATTTTTATTTTTTTTACCAATCTCCCCCCAACTTGAAGCATACGGACTGTTCACGGATTTTACAAGAACTGCTACATACTCAGTTGGTCAACCTCTTTTTTTTCCAAGAGAGTAGGGATAGAAAGGATACGAGGACTAGTGGTAAGCTAATCGCTGGCACTATGCGTCGCTCTTTGGGATAGGAAAGGTGGAGAGGGGTTTTAAACAATTCATTGCCCCTGAGCAGAATCAATTTTTCGACTGAAAAAATCAATAAATATATAAATTAATGAATAGATAAATTTTTCACGAGAGATATTTTTCACTTTACTAAACAATTACAAAAGTGTGACTTAAAAGTTTTTGAAATACACGATTCAATTATTAAGTATTTTTGATGAGCGGGATGAACTTTCAAATCAATTCTGAAACACTGAGATAAATTTTGGCTTGTATTCAATTATTATTGACATAATAGAAATACAAGATTTTTTTTTATTCAGCATGCCCACTCTTAATTTTGAGCAAAGTAATTGCTTCCGTGGCGGACCTTACGGACTCGAGTCCCTATCCAAGCTGTTTATCTTTCAGTCGATTTATCGATCCTACTCAAAGGCGTGGGTGTTTTTGTCTAAACAAAGGCATGAGTGTCATTTTAAATGTGTTAACTGTCAATATTTGGCGGATTGGTATTATTATAAAAATGATAACACATTTTTAGTACTTATTTTACATTGGATTTATTGCGATCAGATATTATAAAAAATTTAAAGACTGCCATAACTATATTAATCTTGCTTGCCTTTCGTATAAATAACACTGTATTTTTGTATTTATTTTGATTTGAAAATGCTAGCGATGAGCGAAACCAGTCCTGATCTCAATAAATCTAATGTGAAATAAGTATTAAAATTGTCTTATTATTTTTATTACTTGAAGGCTTCTTTTTTATTTTCGCAAACAACTGGATAAAGAGGTCTTGAAAAATATGAAGTAGTTTTGTCTGTTATTTATGCGTACTTTTTTGCAGCATGATAAAGGAGCAAGTCATATCAAGTAATTTTCTTTGTTTTCCCGTTTAACATTACTCTAAACAACAACCTTCTTCTGTGAAAACTTTGAATTACAAAAAGAAAAAGGCCTCACCAGAATACAAAAGGAAGAAAATTACATTAACTTGTTTCTTTATGTTTTTTATTGTCAGTTGTTGTAAAGCCGATTGTTGATGTTAACATTTACAGACATTGTTTTGTCTGGCTTGAAAATAATTTTATAACTGAGCATTTTTCATATACTATTGTCTTAATTTTAACTAAAGTTAGGATACTGTTGTTTGTTATTCTTTCAAATTTTTACTTCGTGAAGTTTTACTTTGAAGCCGACCAGATTTTTTTTTTATTTAGAACATATTTAAACAATTGAAGCATGTTTTGTTTATTCTTAAGCCAGTATGCTTTTATTTTTCCATGTATGAACTGTATAAGTGGTAACATAGTTTTGGTTCCCTTTTATACTACATACTAGCTGTACCATGCACGCGTTGCTACGCCAGCAACTAAAATAAATTTGAAGGAAAGACATTACACAAATATTCAATTCAATTTGAGTCAATTTGAGTGTACGCCAGAAAGTTTCGCGGAAGTGTACTCGAGAAATTTGTAAAAATTCGATATCAATTTTTGGGGGGGAGGGGGTTGTTTGGCGGGGTGGAGTTTGGGAGGCGTATGGGGGGGTATGCCAGAAACCTTCGAAGGAGTTAAAAAAAAAATTGGGGGGTGGAGGTTGGGGGGTGGTTGGGGGAAGGGGTTGGTAGGCCAGAAACCATTGCGGGAGTGTACTCAATCAATTTGTAAAGTTTCACATCGATCGGTCGAGCGGTTTAGTAGTCCATAGCAGAAATACAAACATTCATTTGTATAATTATAGAAGATCGGTTGTCAAACATTGTGTTCACGGCGCTGAGGGTTGTTTCACGATAAAGCTACATTATAAATCCCTTGCATTAATTGATTTCCTAATCGATTATTATCTTGAAGGAGTTCAAATTTTTTTATGAAGGCATAGATGTTGTTTTCAACTCTCTTCATCCATACTTTATACATCCAAACAACTTGAAGTAGAACAATTAAATACAAAACTAAATGTTTTTAATCCAATCTCCACTATCGTTATTTCTTTACCTTAAAAGTAGCTAGCTAAAAACTTCTTAATATACAGTCAGTTTTCGACCATTCAAACTTACGACGGGGACCAAAACGACCAAATTGACCTAAAACGTAACAAAATTTTGGTCCTGGCGACTTTTGACATCAGACGAATAAGAGGAGGAGATTAACCCACTAATTATAGAATACCGAATGATTTTTCCTGTATCGATTTTACCTTGATTGTGGTAATTATTATTATATTATAATATGTATATTACTTAAAGTACAAATTTCGAAATAAATACCACTAACGTACCTCGCACTTTTAATGTCAATCATTTCATTTTTTTTTTGTTGAAATTCGACTGACGACCATTTCAACTTACGACGTAGGTGCTGGAACGGAAAGTCGAGAACTGACTGTATATATATATTTATTGATGTTTGCAATATGGAGTTTAATAAACTATACCTACAAACAAAGCTTTTTGATTGGAAATAAGCCAAAAATTAATGAATGGAATTACTGGACACCAATGTCCAGTGACACAAAATAATTTTCCACACAAAAATACGGCAAACGATATATGGATTTTGTCATTATTAAAAAAAAAAATTAACAAATTCCTGGAAAATTGCGATGCCTAAATCACGCCATTGTGCAATGTACTGTCAAACACCTGTTGAATAGTTCATCATATATAATTTGATTTATCATATTCAATTTGCAATCCAGAATAATTTTGATTCCAATATTGAGTCACCCATAAATTTGCCAGGACGGTGGTGCAGTGGTTAACGACGTTGGCTTCCGTGGCAGACCGCTTGATTTTGGTTCCGTTACGAACAGATTTTGTCAGTCAATAAATCGGCAATTCGTCTCTCCAATCCCTAAAAGTGGTCGATTAGCTCACCACTTATCTTGTTCTAGTCCTCGTATTCTTTCAATCCCTACTCTCTTTGAAAAAGAAAGGTTCAGCAACTGAATAACAAACAAGTCCTCGTAGAAAAAAAAAACGTTGAGGTGAGCTTCGTGAAGGAGTCCATATTCTCCAACATGGTAAAAAAATGTAAAAATAGTGATTTTATAAGACATGAATAGATATTGAAATAAATGAAAAAAGTCAGAAAACCAATTCACAGATGGAAAAAGCTAGTTACATATAATAAAAAGACTACTAATTATTTGGTCAGTTTTTAATTCGATAAATGGTCAGTTATAAATTCTTAAAACGGTCAGTAATAAATAATAAATGGTCAGTTAAAATAAAAAGAACATGTCATAAATTTGCCTATTACGACCATATTTGGTAAAAACTTATCATTTTTTTTTAAATATGTAACTAACTATTAAAATATATTACTGACCGTTTTATTTAATAACTGACCACATTCACACTGATACAATGACAACTGACTGTTTAAAATATTAACTGAACATTCTGATTTTTAACTGACCATTTATTTATTTAACTGACCAAAACTTGAATTAGTTACTGACCCATTAAATACATGCCTAATAAAAATAATTATTTAGTTTCAGTTTCAGACTTGTAAGCTACATAGGTAACATTTAATTTTAAATTTAAAAAAATGCAATTTGATATGTGAAAAACCATTCAAATGATGAAAAAAATAAATTACAAGGGGAATGAAGTAAAAACAATAGAAATTGGCAAAGACGTCAAAAGAGTAAATCCCTTAACTTAACATTGGTCTTCAAGCCGCGAACAAACTGGTAATAAAATAATAGTTTTACTCATGATTCGCGTCAACTTGACGGCGTTCCATATTTGTCAACCATTTCTTGATATATGAGTGACGTGGGCAATTTTCCGCTTTTAAAACAAGTCCCGATATGTTTCAAATGATCCCTACTTTAAACGACGCGTAGTCACGCTTCGACTCTGATATTTACACGCATAATCAATTTAATATAAATGATAAGCGTTTCGATAGATTACGTGTTAACTTTATTTAAGTTCATTTTAATATAAAATATAAAATAACTTTGATTATTCCACGTATCTTGTCACGACTTGTGACTAATGGTTCGTCTCTTTCAGGGACATTTTCGGACTGTGTCACAGTATCGCAATACTTGGAATAATCAAAGTTATTTTTAATTTATAATGTATATGATACGAGTTTAGTTATCATAATACATTTTAATCAAGAAACATTGTGACGTCATTGATATTAATATAATTACAGTGAAACCCCGATTCAACGTTTTTCTAGGGACCGTATAAAACAAACGATTAATGCGGGAAACGATGAATGCGTGAAAGTTTTATAAATGAACTAAATCACTTTTAAGGTGTTCACTGTCAATACTTGGTGGAAAGACATTATAATAAAAATAATAATACATTTTTAGTACTTTTCCCACATAAAATTAATTAGATCAGGACCGGTTTCGCTCATGGCGAGCATTGTCAATTGAGTTGACAATGCTGATGACTCAAATCAGTTGACAATGCTCACCATGAGCGAAACCGGTCCTCATCTAATAAATTTTATGTGGGAAAAGTACTAAAAATGTATTATAATTTTTATTTTATGAACTAAATGCCGAACCATTAAAAATGAACGCACCAGGCGGGAAAACGTAAAATGCGAGAAGGTAAGATCGGGGTTCCACTGTAGTTTTAATTACTGTGTTGTATAATGCATGCGATAAGCGAAACCGGTCATGATATTAACTAATAAATCCATTGCGGAATAAGTAATAAAAATGGTTCTTATTTTTATTACAATACCATTCACCCAAGTATTGATACTGAACACCTTAAAAGTGATTTTCAACAATATAACCAAACATAATTCTCCAAGATTCTCTAAGTTTCTATAAAAGTGTAGAATATTTTATTATATGAGACAGATCTAGAAATTATCCATCATTATTAATAAAATAGCTTGCTTGGAATAATTCAAAAACATCGCAAAATAAAAACTATCTTAAAATGACTGCATCAATTTTGGATTTTTGGACATCATAGATACAAAAAAAAATATCAGTCTATTTCGTACGTTATAAAGAATGAAGTAAGTCAAATATATGAACAATAACTTTCTAGCGTGTAATGGAGAACTAGATTTTTCTGACTCTCATGGAGTAATAATATTCTTCAGATTGATATCACTTGCTATAATTTTGCTATTTACGGTGAATAAATTTTCCAGCTGTTTTTCAATGTACACTTTCCAACAAGGAATGTTCGATAATAATCAGTGGATTAAGTAAGATTTGCTTTTAATCCAAATACGTATGTCGAATATAAGCTGGCAAACGTTGAAAAAATAGCTGGAAAATTTATTATATGAATATATTATCGCCTGAAATAGCATAAAAGTCTTGCATGCGACATAATCGATTTTAACAATTGGAATTATTAGCACGGTGAAAAAAATGACAATGTTTTTTAGTTCTACAGAAATTATTTTACACATTTGTTGATTTCTATTTTTGATTACGCCATCGTCAGAACTACGATTTAACATGCCTTTACTTATCTATATATATACTGTTGTAGACAGGGTACACAATACATCCTCTTTTCTGTTCTACCATCCTTATATTATATGGTTATAATAAGTTTTTAAATGTGACACATTGATTTTATGTTTTTCTCGAAGTGAAAGCTAATCTGGATTTTTTATTAAGTGAGGATAAACGTAAATTAGTATTGTATTAAGTTGATTTATTTAAAATGCTTTGTAACGGCTTAAGAAGTGGCGATTGTTTGATATTAGTTTGTACGTTAAGAATGTCATTGGATTGATGATACCTATTATTATTTCAAAAAATTCAACTATTTTCCGTATGACAATTCATTAATTCATTAGTCGGTCCCTGTGGTCTAGTGGCAAGAGCTTTGTCCTAGCAATCGGGGGGCCCGGGTTCGATCCCCGGCAAGGTCAGATTTTTTCAATTGAAAAAAAAAAACACCTTGGGCTGGGTGTATGTTATTTATCGTTGATTTTGTGCACAACTGATACATTATTTACCATCGAGTTAATCTCGTATGACTTTTACAACTTATAGAATATTTGGCGCATTGGCGTAAGCTGTAATGCCAAATATTTAAAAAAAAAAAAAAAAAAAATTAATGGAATATTATCCAACCAAGTTTCTTTTAGGAATGCTGTCATTTCACTCACTTGAAGCTCGAAGACTAATTTCAATATTAAAACATTTTTCTCTTCTTCTTCGGGGCCAAGTTGATAACCCTGACATCCTTGAAAATTTAAATTTGCATGCTCCCAGCTTTTACCTACGTGGTCGTAACAAAGACAACAGATCAATTTTCTTTGTCAAAACTTGTTTGTCACGTAGGTCTTTTGAATCTCCAGTTGCAAGGGCTATTCGGCTGATAAATGCGCTGCCTGTTGATGTTGACATCTTCGGCAGTGAACTTGATGCTTTGTTTAAAAATTATGTTTTCTTATGTAAATAATATGTTTCTGTTCTGTTTCTTATTTTTGTGTAATATTTTATGTAATCTTTATTAATTTCTCAAATGCATGGCGCATTGGCGCTTGCTGTAATGCCGTGTATTTTAAATAGTTTTTTGCCAATAAATAAATAATGGAGTTCTACAAATGAAGTGCCAATTCAATCAATAAGTAAACTTAAATGTACACTTCATATTTCTTATTCTTTCATGTAAACTTAATTATATTAATTTGAATTTTCAGCTCGTGATACATCTAGTATGAGTTTTTAATAGTGTTCCATTACTGTACAAAGAGTGGGTATTAAAAAAACATTCATATGTGATGTAAAAAAGGCGTTATGGTATGACAGAACTTTACGTCGGTAGTCTTCTAGAGCAAGAGGAATATTTATTTGTTTACAGAGGTATTCTTGTACTGCCGAGAATCATTTATTTATTTACTTATGCAATAAAATTTTTGTAAACATAACAATATAACAAACAAACGATTCAAAATAACCATTCGCAACCTTTCAGCCCACGTTTCGCACTCAACGTAAGACTTATCTACCTTTAGCGTCTAGTTTCTGAAAATACCTTGTAGATGCGGAATCATACAACATGACAAAAGCTGAAAACCGAATGGTGAAAAGTTTGAATGAATTGGATTTTAATATGAAATTGACTCGCTCATCTCCAGTCTACAACTTTTTTAATACCACTAATAGTGTTACGTGTCTTTCTTTTTTATTAACCACTTCAGTGCCGTAAAGCCACTGGTGACCGCCGCGTACGGATGTCTCGAATACCGTTGCAAATATTTCAAAATATATAAAAATTCTTCCTGTCAGAATTCTTGTCATATTTTTCTGTTCATTGCTTGCGACATCTAAACACTTTATTAGCTTTCACTTCAAGAATACATCAAATCAATTTGTCACATTCAATAACTTATTATTACCATATAAAATTAATATGGTGGAACAGAGAAGAAGATGTATTGAGTACCCTGTCTAAACGGTATATATATGTACACGATCTAATGCACGTTTAAAACATAGTTCTGACGAGGGCGTAAGCCAATAATAGCCATCAACAAATATATAAAATAATTTCTGTAGAATTGAAATACATTGTAATTTTTCTCACCGTATTCTAAACACTGTCTCTATAAAAAATTGGTTCTTCTGTCATCAGTCAATTTTGTTGAAAAAAAGATCTTTTTAGAAGTCGGGCGGCTTATGTGATCAATGTGACCATTTTTTTTTGGTACTGAAGCGGTTAAGACAAACAAAATAAAGTCTTAAGTCAGTTTGGAAACAAGAGACATTTGAAGTAATCTTGTTTAAGTCTTTTACTATTTTTACACGTCAAACCAAAATATAAATATTGATTATTGCTTTTCGAATGAATTATATCATTTAAATAAATATGTATGTCACCACATTCATTCAATTCAAATTTGATATTTATGGTTCATAAAGCACATTCAGTCAAAATCTTCAAGTGGTTGCATGTTTATACTTTACAAAAAGCGGTGAAATAGGAATTTTCCACTTATATTTTTTATGATTGCGTCTCCCAAAGAAGAAAATGAAAAATAGGTATAATTAGCGCCGTATATATGTATAATATATATATATGTCAATAAGTATTGTCGATATTATAACTTAAGAACTTGACATTGATATTATTTACTGTTACTTAGTGCATCACTGTGATATTACACATGAATAGAACAACACTATGAAATTTAAAAAAAGAACAAAATATATTCAAATTATCTTATGAAAAAAAGGAACGCAATTTATTTACAAAAAGATATAGCAGTGACAACTCACACGAAACCAGTTGTACACACACAGTAAAAGGAAATAAGCCCATTTTACACGGTAGGTGAGAGTCGGTAGAAAAACTTTACTAATAAACATCTGTGGGGATTGTACTTGAGAAAAATTATACGAAGTAAAAAAAACCCTGGGGTAGGGTGCTTTGCATGAAAATTCCCCCTAGGGGGTCTTCGCCGGAACGAGCCCTCGCTGGAAGTACCCCGGAGTTATAGTCGACAAACTTTTGTCGTAAATAATTGATACTGTGCACCAGTGATTGCAAACTGGGGAATAGTCAACAGTTTAATATTGAATAAGTAAATACAGTTTTGTCTACGTTTATTTTTGTTTAGTATTATATATTACCATTTCCTTTTTAATCGCTATGGAATTTCTTCTCAATATTTTCGTTTCAAAGATATTCTTTGAACTCACATCTTTTTGCACGGCCAAAAACAACAATGTGTGGTTATAGAATTCCAGGTGACGATCATAAGCCAATAAACAATTTTTTTCTATTTGAGTCACCAGTCTTAAGGGCCATTCGGCTGATCAATGCTCTGCCAGTTTCGGAGTCAATTTTTAACAGTTAATTTTTTGCTTTTTTTTTTTCTTTTAATTTCTTCGTTGTGTGTGTTATACCATTCCCTATTGAATGATTGTTGTGTTTTGGTTTTTTGTAATGTGATGTCTTTATTATTTTTTTCAAATGCATTGGCGTCAGCCGTAATGTCATATTTTGTCATAACAATCAATATGTTCGTATTTCATCATAACCTTAAGTAAGGTTTTTTGCAGTTTTTAACAGTAATTTATACAATTATGGATAACTATGTGTATCATAAAAAAATACATTTATTCTTCCTGTCATTAAATATTATGCAAAATGATTAAGTCTTTACTACTGTTTTTTTCTTTCATTAAACATTATTGATAATATTACAAACATGTGTGGATATTTAACTATATTCTTGTGTAAATTTCTATTTTGTAGGCGTTGTAGAAATAATTAAATCAACTTTTAAAACCTTATATACGTCAGAAAAAAAAGCCTTAACTTCAAGACTTACAGGTTTATTCAATTAAAATTTTCGTGTTTCATCATTTTCGTGGCCTATTTTTACGTTTAAATTTTTACGTTTACGGCTCTCCAAACAAAAAAACTAAATGCAATGATGTTAAATCATCAATTGAATTAGCATTAACTTCAGAAGTGCAATTTATAAAGTTACGTAAGAATTACTAAATTATCTATTGACTATGTATTATGATTCACTTCGAACTTAATAGTTTGATTTATTAGCTATTAGATTTTAAAAGGTTGTCTAGCAATACAGTTAACCATAGTCAAAAGCTTCATGCTTTTTGGTGAACTGTTGCAGTGACTGGGTCGAGTGTGCTTTGACAATTTCGCTACTATTTGTCGATTTGTTGCATCCTTACTGTAGCGACAAGAGCTTCTAGTGTAACGCTTTGTTGGAGGCCAAGAATTATGAGCTTTCTTAGATATGCAATACAATTGGTTATTGTCCATGACAATGTAAGTAAAGTATTTAATATACAATTGATTGCTGGTGTTAAATCAGGCGTTAATTATGTCGAATGATTCGGAACTGTGAGGGAGCATTTCAAACTGATGTTATACCTGCATGTAGTCTAGTGGTCAACGTTGTATCTTACTCACAACAGACAGTTTTATAAATTGAATTTTCAATCGATTTATGATTTTGTCTTCTAAAGCATTGATGTCTGCGAAGTCGAAATTCTATTCGATCCGGAGCATACCGAGAGCTTTTAAATAACCAATAGTTTTGTAATACCTATAACTTTTCATTTATGATATTGACTGACAAATTTAGAGCATTAAAACAGGATGATTATATTGCAGTGTATATAAGTTTGAGGAGAGTGAACATCTGTGCATGTCAGTCCAATCTTACACAGGACCAATCGGCCGCGTCCAATCGTTAATAAACAGAATTACAAGACTTTTATAAAATTTGCGGCAACATGCGGAGAGCGAATAAGAGAGGTAGGTGGAAGGGGGCAATAACATTAAAATAATTAATTTATAAATCATCTTTTGGCGTAACGAAAGTTCGAAAAAAATACCGATTTCGACACCTTACTTTGGTAAGGTTCTAACTGCTCTTGACACTGTTTTTTAGATATGAACGTTTGAAGTTTCGATTGATTAAAATTCACTTGTAACAATGAACAAATAAAAATGTTTCAAATTATCTATAATATTTTAAGGATATTTTTTCACAAATCTTGCTTAGAAATAATTAACTCAAATATTTAATGATGATAACCTTAGAACTTTGTCAAATTTTAGTAAAAAAAGTGTGCCGGTGCAGTGCAACTCTGGAATTCTGTTAACTCCGTTATTCAACCATAGATAAATTTGAAATACATTCATATGATAGAATACGGTAAATACAAGCTTTTCCGACCAAAAGGTCATTTAAACATTAATTTTATTAGAACCTTTTCAAAGTAAATACCGTATATAGTTTTGAATTTAAATTTTATTCTAAGCATTAAATAACTTGACATAAGAAGATGAAAAGTTTTTTCCTGGTCCTTGATATATTTCAAAACATATTTTTTGCAGCATGCCATTTCGACATTGGAGGCAGTTTCACATTTTAAGCTCGTGTATAACAAATCAAGGCCGAAAGATCTCTTCCAAGTATTTGCAATACCACTATGCATGCTAGGTATAATCCGACCATAGACATTGATTTTAACAAAGCACGCATATGGTAATACTGGTTGTGCTAACAATTTCTGGCTTTAATGCAATACAAGCAGACCGCTGACAAAACGTAGATGTGCGGTTACCCTAATTGACATAACGTTGGATACGTACTCCTTGCGATATGACTGATAGAGATGTAGGGCTACTTACATCGACTGAAATTTTTTCGGGACTATTCCGAGTTCGTTAATTGTAATATTATGTATTCTTTTGAATCGTTTTAATTTTGTACTTTTCATGAAATTTTTTCAGGTTTCGACTTTTGTCATCATCAATTATTTCAAGCGCACGGATGAACGTTACCCTGAGCCACTGAAAATAACAACTCATTAACATCAAAACTTTCACAAATTCATCTAGATTACGTAAATAACAATAAAACTTAGTGATCTTCTTTAAGTCAACGAAATGCGTTTTGATGCACACCTATAGATCGATTGAAAATACAATATATAAATAAATCAATTACAAGAACTGAATAGATCAAAGCCCAACAGCGTTGATCAATCGACTACAAGACCTATTTAAATTCCACAAAGAGCTCGTATCACAACAAAGTAAATTTATTTGGAATATTTAGATGTGTCACAAGGCTTAACCTTTTTCAAGCGAGCCTTTTTTGAATGGATTACCTAGAATAACCAAGCAGTTTTTATATGTTTTTTCAAAAATGAATAAAGATTAAATATCTTTATTTTTTTATTCGTATTTTCCTCTAATATTTGTTCCATAATGTCTTATTTTAAAAGTAACGAGTAAAACCTGAAAACCTGGTTTCGATTACATGAAGCGTTATCAGACGAAGAGAATAATCATCGCACACGTCGTTTTTGCACAAGCACAGACCGATGATTTTTCGCTCCGCGTTCGTATAACGGTTACGTACAAATATTTTTTCTTCTTCCTCGAATACACATGTATTAAGGGGGATACGTATGAAAAGCAGGTCGCTCGGGCGGATAAAGGTTTAACCATAAGCCTGGACAATCGCGCATTACAGTGAATTCTGTTTTGTACGATAATTTGTACGTGCGTAATTTATGGTCGCCCTTAATGCATTGGATATTATTCAATATGTTGACGAGCAGAACTCTGAGCTTCATAATGCCTGGTTACACTAATAATAACACGAATCAACCAATAATATCATTTCAATATTCATCGCATTTCCATTAAACAATTTCCATCTTCTATTATATTATTAATACACTCCTGAATACAAAATGTTTCTATGGAATTAATATGGTATGAACTGTATACATTTGTAGTTCTAATCCCGCATTATCGCGATAAGTAGTGGAGGCAATATGGTTATGGTGCATTACTGGACAAAGGCTTTCATTTATAACAATGAACCTTAACGTTAAACTGAGCCTTACATACCTAAGGTAAAACTACAATACTTAAACTATTCAAGTTGTAACTTTTACGTCAGGATTTTTTAAAAAGAGCTGTTAAGAAGATTTTAATTGAAAATTCTATTTCACTAACTAGGAAAATAAATTGAGAACGAATTACAATATAAAGAGTTCATTAAATTAGTATGTTGTTTTATAAAACAACTGAAGAAGATCCAAAAACTATATAATTATTGTTTTAGTATATTTTTTTAAATTTTAATCAAAGGCTTGATACACTATTCTGAAAATAGGATGCTCATAAATAATTGAAACGTCAACGTCGATATCTTTGGTTGCAAAGAGCTCGGAGTCAAATCCCAGTCCGGGAAGTTTCATTGTTCATCGGGAAATATGGATGTGCCGTTTGCAAAGCACTCCCAAGCCCATCCAATTCTATAAGCGGAATATAACAACAGCGGATATCTAACCACTAGTCCTAGCATCTTAAAATCAAATAACATTCGCAAAAAGCTTCTGTTAAGATAGAGTTCATTAAAAATCCATATGAGTCCCACGTCAAAGGAGACATGGTGAAACTAAAAGAACATTGATTTTTATGGTACTTCGTTGTTTAACGCCAGGCATCGAAACACTAAAAAATATCACTTCACCTAAGGGTTGGCTAAACCTTCGCCATCCATATAAAATGACACATAAATCACAACAATTATGGCCGAATACTTGTATGTGCGTATACGTGTATTTTGTAATGTATCCCAGATGTTTGAATCTTAAGCCTCGCCCCCGGCAGCCAGCGCTTCTCAATCATCGAAATTTTGACGCTCGATAAAATGCCATAATTCAGCAATATCTTCTAATATAACAATAAATGCATCCCAGATGCCCAGCCTCGTCCTCCACATAAATTCGTATAAATACGTTTGCAGCAGATATCTATGTGTCCCTCTACGTTTCTTATTACCCCACTTAGCTGATCCCCACATTTTCTCTACTTGCTGGGTGTTAGCAAGTGTATCGGGGTTTATAAAATTATCGCGATGATTCACCGTTAAGTAAAAAAAATGAGCACTGATCTCGGAGTATGCACTACAGACTGATTAGCAAATTGGACGTTCGTTTGTAGCAAACCCAGCGTGTCCTGACTCTATAATAAAGTGTCATTAAATGCCCATAACTGCACATAATCTCCCGTGGAATAATATTACGTGATTGTAGAAATGTCACTGCACTCTTCTCGTCACGCACTTTCACGAATATTTTTTTAAAGTAAGTTAACGCAACTGACGGAACGGATGAATTCTTTGTTTTTATTTCAAAAATCGTCAATGACGCCCCCCGCCCCATGTGTGCATTGAGGTTGCAGCGACATTCATTTTAGGTGATGTGATATTTTTACGTGTTTCGATGCCTGACGTTAGACAACGAAGTACCATTTTTATTTCTCCAGTTTCGTTTAAGTCAAACGACATATTCGGTAATTTTTTCCACCACTTGTGAGATCTGCTACGAAATGTTTTATAAAAACATAGCGGTCGATTATATGTAAAAATCAAATTTTATCAGGTAGCTTAAATTTTAGAAATAGTTTTATTTATCAATGCTCTCGCTCCACCATAATAGCCTGTTTAACACTTCATAATTCCCTCCATAATTTGCTTTCAAATAAGTAATGAAAGAAAATAATAACCTTTAGTGATTGAATATATCACCGTTATATTATTGTGTTTTCATATATTTTTGATCTCATACATTATACAATACCTTTCATCGTAACCATTGGAGGATGACAATACAGACTGTAATCTTATATATAAAACCGAAACGGCGTATGTATGTCTGTAATTCCCTTTTGCATTGTTGTTGCAAGTTGCCATAAAAACGAATATGAAAGAAAATATGTTTGAATTTTTATCGGCGAAGACATTTAGTCAAAATGTAATAAATTAGTGTTCTACCAACTTTTCCCGGCTTTTATTAATATAATAATGTTTATTATTTACGTGAAGGTATTATTTGACATTTCTTTGACAGCAAATTAGATTTTTTCCTTGAATTTGGACATTTTAATGGCGAGAATTGTCATCAAATTAAATAAATTTTGTGATTTTATTTTAATTCTATTTTGGATGTTAGATTTTGTGATATAATTATGTCGAATGATATAACATTAAATAATTATTGGTCGCTTAGTCCGAGCGACGCCGGGTAGCAATACTAGTATTATATATAACATATTAAGTAGATATTTAATGTAATAATAAGCTCATTTGTTTTCATTTTTATCCTGGAAGCTTTTTGCTTTCAAATACTACAATTTTTTAATGACAGTTCGTTACCTCACATTGAAATGATTCTAATTGATATTTTTGCCTAAAATGACCTTTTGGTCGGAAAAGTCATATATGTGAATATTAGAACAGTGAAGTATTTTCATTACCTTATCCTCGTAAATTTGTGTTTACTATCAATATTTTTAAAATAAGTTTTAAGCTAATGAATTACGGATAATGCGTAAACATTCAAACTTTTCCATTTGAAAAAAATATTTTGGAATTGTCCACTTTTGAAAATCACTATTTCCATCATTAGATCTTAAAGATCATTATTTCTCAGTAAGAGTTGTGAAAAAATATGCTTAAAATAATTAATCTGAAACACTTTTGCTCATTCTTACAAGTGAACTTTAATCAATCGAAACTTCAAACGAAAATATCTCAAAACCGTTAGAACATTTTCAAGGTAATGTTTTGAAAGCGCCACTGTATGCATATGAATAGAAATCGCAAAATAGCTTTTATATTTAGTTCCAAAATTTTCCACCTATCTATTTATAGTGGCAAACATGATTAATAACTCTCGACAGGTATTCGCATTCACATGTCGATAACACTTTTCATTAGCGTTTTGACAATGCACTAACGATTTCTCAAACTATCATATCTGAATATTCAGTTGAATCCAGTGTTCCTCAAAATTTAGTCGGCATGCAAATAGATTCCGACGTTGAGATCGTTTGTTTCATAGTATGGGAAACATACGAGGCATCTGAAATACCGATGCTTCACAAATTATGCCTTCCCTAACGATGCAGGGCATTTCTCGTTAGAATGTTCCTGCGGGGGCGGATCAATTTCAACGCCACACAAAAGTTAATATTTTTAAAAAAAAGGTAAAAGATTAAATTTGAAATCGTAACTCTACTTTTACTTCTTGTCCATTCATATTTAAGGTTGGCTGCCATAAGTTACAATATTTAAAAAAAATCTCTTCAATTAATACGTGAAACCTGCTTTTAACACAATATTACTATTATATTAAATTAAAGGTTCTATTTCAGGAATCATTGTGAAATATTAGAGAGACACTAAAAATTATTATTTTCGTACCTCCTTGTTATGTTTTACTATAAAAAGTAATAATATGTCATTACTGACATAAGGTACAACAAAATCTATCACATGTTGAATCGACCTGATTATATTATTAAATAAATTGTACAGCTGTAACTTTTTGAGACAATAAACGTTGGCGCGTATAAAAAAATCACTTGTCAATAATTATTTTAGTTACTCTTAAGGTGTTCACTGTCAAAACTTGGTGGAATGGCATTGTAATAAAATTATTAATTTAAGTAAGAATTACAAGTGTAATTCTAACTTAAGCTTTGTATAAATATCACTGTTTCGTTGTATTTCTTATCAGTTGACAATGCTCGCCATGAGCGAAACCGATCCTGATCCAATAAATTTAATGTGGAATTAGTAATAAAATTGTTTTATTATTTTAATTAATTACTAGTATTGCTACCCGGCGTCGCTCGGACTAAGCGACCAATAATTATTTAATGTTATATCATTCAACATAATTATATCACAAAATCTAACATCCAAAATAGAGTTAAAATAAAATCACAAACTTTATTTAATTTGATGACAGCCCCATTCTCGCCCATTAAAATCTCCAAATTCAAGGAAATAATCTAATTTGCTGTCAAAGAAATGTCAAATAATACCTTCACGTAAATAATAAACATTATTATTAATAATAAAAGCCAGGAAAAGTTCAGTAGAAGACTAATTTATTACATTTTGACTAAATGTCTTCGCCGATAAAAATTCAAACATATTTTCTTTCATATTCGTTTTTATGGCAACTTAATGACCAACAATGCAAAAGGGAATTACAGACCCACAGACATACATACGCCGTTTCGGTTTTATTTATAAGATTTTACTGCATAACTTATTCACTTAAACGAAATGTTGAAAGATCTCCTGACACTATTCAATATTGAATACAAAACGAAAAATACAATTGATTTTTGAGCATTAATATAAACGAAAAGAATACGCTCTATTATAGCACAGTTAATAACAGTTGATTTTATCTATACTCCGTTCCTAACAAACGAGGTGAGTTGAGTCCTCTCGTAAGTTTTTCATTACTTTTTTTAGTTTATCTGTAAAATAAGCATAGGAAAATATAAATCACTAGTCCTAATTACGAAATAAATTAGTACTTTATTAATAACTGACTACGACACCTTGGAATAAACTGATAATTCTTCTCTAATCATTTGTCAACAAGGTAAAAAAAAGTAATAAATATGTATGAATGTTTCAATGAAGAAATCTCTACCATATAAATGTTGAGATCTACAGGTTGAACGCCGATGCCAGTAATAACTCAATCTATCTACACAATTGTTTCTCAAATGGTTAAAATCTGGGTACCCTTTCTATATTATACATAACAACGAGCTTTAAACCATTATAAATACATTTATTTCACCTCTTTTAAGTACATAAACAAAATAGTAATAAGCGAAAAAAATCATTGTAAAACATAAATAAAAGTTATATTACAAATAACATTCATTACAAACAATGAGAAGGATAAAATTGTTTATGATGAGACGACAGATTATCATAATTTTATTTTTCTGTTGTCAATTTTAACCTGACATGCATTTTCACATTCAAAAGATGTCATTTTATCTAACCAATATTTTTGCTTAAAACCATTAAAATAGTTTTTCAGGCAAACTTATAAATTCTCTATATACTGTTTTATACATTTCAGTGGATCAGTATTGATTTTACTACATTAAGATAGAGCTTACCAACTCTCTTTTGCGTCAAATTTAAGCTACCAGGTTCAGCTAAAGACCGGTGTAGCGCGTATGCCAACCAAACTATCCCATCGCTCAGAAGGTTCGCGTACCACATCTTGAGAAACACTGATCTTCAGTAAGATAATTCATTATTCGTCTAATTCGCCATGAATCTGGAAAAATGTGGTCGAACGTGAAATGGGAATCAGCCTTCACTAACAATCGTCATAGATGTATTTTCGGAGTTCCCAGCTGGAAAACCACAACACTGAAAAGTGTTTTGTGACCCAAGCCGGGTTGTTACATTCACAATGATGACGATGTATAACTAACTTATAATATTAAGGTAAAATGGACGTAAGCTGTATTTAATGTAAACGACAATTCCGTACAGTTAGCATGGTAAATCAACGAGCCCGAAACCTCTAAATCTTACATACGTCGCTCGCTTAAACTCAAACAAGGAGCCCGCTAAAGTCTATTTGCGATAAACCCAGCTCAGAAACCGATATTCTAATCAAAACGGTAACCGTCTAGGTATTCCAGTAAAGGATACACTAGCTGTGTATCTTAATAGATTTACCGTATACTACAAAATGACACCCCCCATACATTAGTTGCCGTGAATTATGACTGAGGTGGTTTGCATTACATAGTTGAAGGGTGTTACAACGTGTCGCGTGACTTGCATCGCAATTACCACTTTTTGAATCATCGTATTAATGAACAGATTCAAGTCTTTTTTGGGTTTTACATATTGTCGTTTCCACTGCGAAATTGCATATCTACAAAATCAACAAAAAGGTATAGTATAAACAATCGTGCGAGAACAAAATAGTTTGCACTCGTTTTCAAGAAACAGATATAAAATTAAATCGAATATAGATACCATCGTTTTGTCACATTTTGACATTAATTTCAATTTTTGACGATGAGTCCATACGATTTCATTCGTGCTATTTTCCATCTTACGAAATAAATGATATTTTGAAAGTTGTACGCTGATTTGTTTAGAGATTTTTTCTGCTTCTCAAATTAATCTTGGACATTTATATTAATTAAGAATTCTGAATGAAAGTGCTTCAATTGGATTTAATCAATTAAAGCTATACGCGATAAAAAGCTAATTATTACGCATTAATTTAAGTTTATTCGTGCACTTCAAATGCTTGAAAATACTGAAAGAAAAAATCCTGGTTGCTAGTAAAAAATACCACATTTAAACGCTTCTAATTTGACTATTCATTGTAAGAATAGTTCATTAATTCAAGATTAAACGTTTTTATACGTGACACCCAAAATAAATATACGTAAGAGGTTTCAGTAATAATTGGTTTCTCAGTTTAAAACATTTAGTCGACACGAATTTAAACACTTAATCTGTCTTTATCCACATTACAAATAAAAATCGACGGGAAACTTTTCAGGATCTACAAAGTTTAAGTGGGAAAAAAAGACTTTTATGACTTAAAGTATAAGTCTGTAGTAAGCTTCTTTCACATTCGACATCGAATTTTGTATGTGGAACTGTATAATTTTTGATAATATTGAACTTTTTTGGTTTCATTTAGTTTTGAAGTTGTTCTTATTTCTTTGATAGCAATAAAACTAATCAATGTGTTTGTTTTGTGTAGCTTAACGCAAATAATTGCACTGATAAAGTCTCGAGAATTTGTGCTTGCATTTGATACTACCGGCGAAATGTTCTGATCTTATGTCCTAAGTTAAAGATTACAGACCGGATCAAGTAGCTCATTCTACGTCAGTAGTAATTGAGAGTCTTAAGAACCAGATAAGGAAACGCGCTGCAGATTCCTTGGATAAGTCTTAAGGACTTCAACGTCCTTCAATGCCGCCACGTGTTGATCGTACGCTTCTCCTCGCAAGGATATGGTTAAGAAATAATAAAGTATGCATAGTTTTGTATAAAATTCAAAGATCTTGCAAATAGACTCAAGAGAAGGGC
This sequence comes from Himalopsyche kuldschensis, assembly GCA_028554975.1. NCBI lineage: Eukaryota > Metazoa > Arthropoda > Insecta > Trichoptera > Rhyacophilidae > Himalopsyche > Himalopsyche kuldschensis. The sequence goes on from JAHFWI010000036.1 coordinate 4,568,269, forward strand.
CATCAAAATCACTCATTTCAAGATTCAACTTATTTGATATTAATTTTGTCTAGACTTAGAAGTCCTGAGCCTCCTGACTAATAACTGTGAGCTTTTTACAAAATAAATTAATAATTGATTCATATACTATGTATGCGATATAAAATAGATAACTATGAGACGTAATCATAATCAAAATTTTATCTTACGCAAAGTTTATATCGTGGCAAGTAGTAATTATTTTTATGATAAGTGGGTTTTGAAAAGTCTGATGCTACGCCTGGAAGACCCTAAATAGTGGAGAAGGCCAGAGCTTCAGTTTATAACTCCATCACGGCTGTTTAGTGTTCAGTCATAAAATTTTAGAAATTAATTTGCACAAGCCATTTGCCATATCTAAACTGTATGTGAGACTAATGGAACTCGGCCGTAATTTACGGTGTTGCCACAGCGCTACGACACCGATTACTTACTATTTATTAATTATTTATAAAGCGGCGTCTCATGTCATATTTTTGTCACTATTATAATGTACATTTATGCTTACAAGTACGAATATGATACATCATAAATGTCGCTATGATACCATAATAATATAAGATATGCCCAAGGTCAGCAGTAAAGCACAGTGGCGTTTGTAAAACTAATAAGTATTCTCGAACGGGGAGTTCATATTCAAATACGTGTTGCTTTTTTAACATATGAAAACATCTGTAAATTGTGGAATGAATTTTATGTGAAGAATAACTTCTAGATTTAATTTTGTTAGTGTATCTGGATATCAGGTTTAAACAATCTAATTTTTTGTATTATTATTACAATTGGATACATAATATCGAAATAAGATGGACAGATTTTCAAGTACAATAATTAAATTAAGCTGGTATACATTGTTGATTATTTAATAATCAAGTTTTTTTGATTTATCCGAAACTATTTTTATTGCAATATTTTCAAAGCTCAATATTTTTTTTACAGATTGTCGCAATGAACATATGTTTTTTGCATAACATTTCGTTTCAGCTTATCAAATGAAATAAAAAAAGTTTTCAAATTTTGTTTTCACGCAATTAATAAAGTTGAATTTTTGAGCAGAGCAAATTAATTGATTATTATTGAAGCAATGTTAATTACCAGTCCTTACTTCAAGCATATCAAAGGGGATGGTAGGTGGTTAAATTATATAATTAAACATCGTCATCATATTTTTTCGATACGTCACTGAACCATATACCTATAAAACATGTACGGTACTACGGTTAATTCTGTTTCGTACTCACGTGAAATCTCTTTATTCCACCAATTAAGTAAAAACCAGGCCACCCTAAAGTCTCGCAACATCTTTGCAATAGCACTGTGTGGTTTTAATTATCTTTATCTCTTGGGGCCTGTAGCCGAATGGTCAGCATAATTTATTTTGTTTTAGTATCTATAGTCTCCAATCCCAGTGCGTACACTTTTATAAGTTTATTTATGGGTCTGTGTTCAAGTTCCCATTTGTGCCATCTTTAGATTATCTTTCATCTTATTCATCTTATTACGATACACTTAAAAAAAGAAAGAGCGACTAGATGACCATGCTTTGACACATCCTTAAATCTATAATTTTTCTGAAACTTAAAAGTTCACCGCATAAATACAAACCAATCGTTGTTAACCAGCTAAATGCCATCTTCAAAGTATTTGAAAAGACTCACCACTCCAATGAATTTGGAATAATGAAAAATGTATAAAAAGTGTTTCAAGTAACATAATTTATATTTTGAAGATGTTCTTGTGTCTTTGCTCTAGCATATTTGTCAGTCTCTGTGGTCTCATGGCAAGAGATTTACCCTTGCGATCAGGTGGGTCTGGTTTCAAGACCTGGCAATGTCAGATATTTTCATTTGCAAAAAGATCTTGGACATTGGTGTATGTCAATCTATGTTTAGTTGTTCTCGACAGATTTATAAAAAAAAACCTCATCGAGTTTATCTCGTGTGTCTTTTATATTTCAAAATATTGAGCGCATTTTTATACGCCAATTTAGTTTTTGTAAAAAAACAATATTTGACTCTTCCACGTGTTATGTTGCGAGTCATTTTATGGGATGGCCATATGATGAATATATGTCAGTGATATACTATTCTGAAAGCATAGAAAATTTAGTTTTTTAGAAGAAGATATCGTAGCGACAACTGGTAGAACCCAGCGTTTGGAGAAAATGTGCAATTGGCACACAAATGTGATGCTGGCGTTTGAGTAGTTAAACAAAGTACGCTCAAATATGACTTCATTTAAAGATTAATATCGAAAATGGTTAAAGGTATCGAATAATAAAAGTTGTCAACAGCACCAGTCAAGAATAATTAGCACATAAGATGTGGTTTTATTTTTACAAAAAACCTATTTTAAAAATTGTTTAAAAATGACACAAATAATAAAATTCTTTAATAACTTATTTGAATAAAATTTATTTAGGTACGCGGGTATTATCAAACAACACAAAAATAAAATTGCTTTCATGTAAAGCTTTTAGCATTTTTTGTTGTTGACTTACCAAATCAACTGGGAACATATTTGCTTTCCACGTTATTGAGAGGGCACCAAAATGATAAAATTTCTCTGAAATTATTTTTTTCAGAGAATTTGAAGGAAAACATAAAGTTTTACATTCAAGCGATCATTGTATAAGTATTATATAAATAACAAAAACTTTTCCATTTTTAACCTATATTTTAAATGCTACTAATGAAAATTCCGGTTACCAATATTCTTTCTGTCTGTTATGAGGTTGTTTAACATTTTTATAAAATATTTAAAAAATAATTTGAAATTAAGAATAAATGTGCGCGTAATATTGTTGGTACACTGAAGGGTTGCCATGAGTAAAAAACAGTACTAATTGAACCACACATTGTGCTAATTTTTTACCAGATTTTATAATGCAGACTATGAAAATTATATTTACTCATATTAACAAGTTTTTTGAAATAAATTTTAAAATTTTAAAAGTTTCATTAATATTTCAATCCTTGGACTATAATGGAAATACAAAACGTTAAGATTTTCTTAGAATATATGTTTTATATATAGTCAGTTTCTTTGTAATATTAATTGTCGGTTTCTGTGGTTTGCCAATAAATAAATAAATAAGTTTTACTCCTAGCGATCAAGTTTTTGAAATAAATTGGGTTTGAGTTCAAATCCCGGCAAGGTCAAAATTTTTCAATCGTCATTTTTATGGAGCTATTCTCGACTGGTTTATAAAAAAATCTCATCTTTGTATAAATGACTTTTATACATAAAAATATTAGGCACTTTGACATTAGCTGTAATGCCGAATATTTTTGAAAAAAAAAATGTTAAGTGTATTTTTCAGATATTACTACAGCTTATAATTTTGTAACTAAATTATGATATATTCATAAAATATTTCAACCTGATATCCTGCTAAATTTACTGTGTAAAAAAATCTTTCAAATTATGACTTATTTGAGATGAAATCATTACAGAAAAAGGAATAACTTCTTTGTGTAGAGAAATGTGCTCAAACTCCAAAACCCTGAGCGATATAAAAATGAGATATGGACGGCGTACATTTTTTTAAATTAGTAAAAGTTTTCTGCCGACGCCTTGGCGTTCCACTTTTGCAATAAATTTTAATTAAAAACACAAAATGGCTTCTCGCTTTTTACGCCACTGGATATTTATGCCCAGGACTGGGATTTTTATGTTTTACAGCCAATTTGGCTCGGCTAAATCTTAAATCACATCGCGTCCTTATAGGCCTCCTCTTAGAGCGACAACTATACCAATCATAATTAAATATTATATTATCACTTTGATATTTCGGATGAGTTATTTTATTATTTGTAAAATCTGTTTTACTAAATTGTGGACATTCACTCTGGAACGATATAATCAACTCTTGCCGAGACAACAGCCATAAGCTTTTTTCTATAAAAAAATTTCATATTATACTATCAATTATTTCAGTAGCTGACATTGAACTAAATTAAATTTGACAAGTTTATTATTCGGCGGATTGTTTTATAAATAGTGGCACGTGTTTCGTCTCTGTGAGAAGCGATACACGTGTCACGTTTTATAGCACAGCCCGTGGCTTAACAAATTTATCATTTTATTATATTTATTGTTTATCACTTACATTTTATTATATTATAATGATCGGACCAGATTTCATTCATTGCGATAATTGTCAACAACTGATAAGCTTAAAATTCTCACGATGAGCAACAACGGTTCCGATCAATATAACGTCGATGCACATGAAATATTCTCTATGTGACTATATTGAGTACATTCTGATAATCGATAAAAACTTTTGTAACGAAAAAAGATATGTTTTCAATATGAGAATCAATTTATTTTAAATATTTACTATTTCGAAAAATAAAATGGCATTTTACTGCGTTTTTTGCTCATGGTTCATATTTTATTAGTCACCGTTATCGTCACATGAACTATATTTAATAACAGCTGTCAAAATATTTCAAATTTGAAAACTTGGCACTAGTTTAGTGTCTAGCTCTCTAGTTAATAGAATTAACATATGTATGTATATTAATAAGTGCTTTATTTGTGTACACATAATAACTTTGAACCAGCACATGACAGTTCACCCAATAGATCAAAATATACACAAAAATATTTTTGAACAGTAAATCTACGTTACACTCTTTTCAAAACCCTCTCCCCAAACCCAAAAGCACTCTTTTCCGTCTGATATTACCCGGTTAACACTTTGGGTGTGAATATTCCACAGTCGATGTGATAAAGAGTGATGTGACTGAGAGAGAGAGATAGTGTGCTTTAACATTTAAGAAGAAAAACTGCTCTGAATATATTAAGCAACATTCCAAGGATACTAAACAAGCAAAGAAGTTTATTACTTTCGATTTCCTTGACTTACAAACAGCTAGTTTTATATTTAGAAAAAATGCTTCCAACATCTAACTAAATCTGAATCAAGGCAGAACCTAAAGCTACACTAGTTTATTGCGCATTAAAGTAAAAATAAGCTTGTACAGCTTAGATTAAGCTTAGACAATATTTATATTAAATAGTATAATATGAAAATTAAACCAATTGTACAAAAGTGCTTATAAGAACGTATTTCAACGGATTTGATCGCGTAGGCAGTAGAATGAGAAGGTCGTAGATGTCTCTACGCTTCGTAGCACAGGTATACGGCAACTGATTAATTATATTTCACGGCAGAGTTATAATATCGTCTTATTCCCGTGTTTTAAGCTATGGCTTGGAAAATAATCAGTCCTAAAAAGAACACATTTATATTCTCTTTAAAAAAACTTTATTGATGATAACATTTTTAAGCTTGAATCATTTAACAAGATTAACACGTATTTGTTGCTTAGTCGTTGTTGAGTGCAACCTTCACGTCTCATTCCATCATAATACAGGAAAAGTCCATAGCAATAAACTCTTCTATAAATATTATTATTTTGTAACTCAATCTTTCAAGTCGTCCATCGCCATCGATTACGAAAAGAGAAACTAAGAAAGCCCTTGAAAAACAACAATTTTTCCATATTTATGTATGTATTATTAGAGTAGATATGCTCCATATTGTGATAGGACTTGGTTGATATCAATATAACGTTGCTTATTGTTAGATGTTTTTCATGAGAATTTGTTTGTAACTGTCTAAAAATATAATGCATATAGTTACTCAAAACTAATATTTTGCCACGTTGTTTAGCACGATGTTGATGAATCGGTCTCACCAGCCTAGTGGTAAGAATATTATTCTTGCGATATGATTCTGGATTCAGCAAGTTCAATATATATATTTATTTTTTTAAATTCAACATTTGAGACCTCAGGCATGGGAGTCTTTTTTATCTTGAGTTGATCTCTCGTAACATTCGAAATTTTCATCGAGCGTATCTTACGTGGCTTAAAGGGTATTTTTCATTGCCAATTCTAATGTTAAATTTATTTAATATCTGTCAATTACGAAAATTTGTTGGGTCAAATGAAAATTATATTGCTTGTAATTTTAAATTGATCCTAAGGAAGATCGTTTAAAAGCAGTCCAAAAATATTTAATATATGCAATCCGCTCAAATCGCTACCATTTTTTCGGGAAATATATCAAATTTGAATACCATTTTGAATTCCTAAAATTATAATTAAATTATTCTTCCTTTGTTCAAATTTAAATGATAACAAAAACACAGATTCCAATTATTACAATATTAAAAAAGGTGTACTAAAACTTTGCATAAAAAAACGAATTCCTAATTAGAATTTTAAAAACGAAACATTTTTTTAAAGCAAAACCCTCCGGCTGTATCACGAAGTATTTATTATACCCGCGCATTTCGTTTAGGTACAATTAATTTGACAATTTTTATGTTTAAAAAAAACATTCGTAATAATTATTTCGAAAAAATATTCATTGTCTTCTTTTTAAACAATGCACAATGTACAGTTCTGTTTTCAGAAGATATTTTATTTGAAAAAAACTACAATTCCGCATTATGAAATAATTAAAATATTTGTAATCTTCTATGATACAGTTTTACAAAATATGGACTATCCACGAAATCCAATGACGGCGTAACATGAGACATATCTTCATTGAATGCCTCAGTCATTGATTAATATTATTTTCTAGATATTTTAATACAACCTTCAGGAAAAATCATGTCACAAATTCAAAACGTTGATAAGTTACCAATCACACGTGGTGTCTTCAAATAATTAATATTTTTTTTTTTAATATTTCTGTTTTATAAATTTGTTTATCACTTGGTAGAAGTGGGTGTTTTAACAATCTGCTGTTTTATAAATATGCATTGATAAAATTCATATTCTTTATTGATTGAGTTGGCATTTACTTGGTAGAACTCTTATAATAAGGTGAAAAAAATAACAATGTATTTTAATTCTACAGAATTTATTTTATATATTTGTTGATAGCTATTTCGGCTTAACAAATGTATAAAATAATTTCTGTAGAATTAAAATAGATTGCTATTTTTTTACGGTATCATATTCTTTATATAAAAAAACGCTGCTCAGTATATTATTAAGCCAGAGAGTTTGTATTTCAATTAAGAAATAATATGTCGGTCCCTGTGGTCTAGTGGCAAGAGCTTTGTCCTAGCGATCTGGAGACCAGGGTTCAATTCCCGGCAAGGTCAGAATTTTTCAATTGAAAAAAAGAGATCTTGGGCTGGGTGTATGTTATTTATCGTTGATTTTGTGCACAACTGATTCATTACATATCATCGAGTTAATCTCGTATGACTTTCACAAATAAGAATATTTGGCGCTCTGGCGTAAGGTGTAATGCTAAATATTTTTTTAAAATTTAAAAAAAAAAATATCACTTCATATTACCTTTATTACACAATCGATGATATGTTTAATAACTTACAATAAGTTTTATTATATCTACATATATTTGTGTTTTTTTATCCTATATGTAAAAAAATACTTTGTAAGCGACTAAAAAAAGTTATTTTTAATTGTTTAAATTAGTTCAAAAAAGTCAAAACAGATTTTATTTCAATTTAAATATATGTAATTAAGTATTTCGACTGAGGGTGCTTGATGGAATTTCAATATCAAATTAGAATTTTGTACTTTTCCATGAGTTTTGTCGCTAACGACCCGGGTTTCGCCTTTCGGCATCTTCAGGCATTCCAAGTCCTGAAGATGCCGAAAAGCGAAACCCGGGTCGTTAGCGACAAAACTCATGGAAAAGTACAAAATTCAAAAAATTCTAATTTAAATATATGTGTGGGAATTATATAGATTAGATGAAATAAAGAACTTAGTGTATCTTTTTAATGTTTTAGAAGCAATTGTTACCTGTAGACCAAGTGACTAATAATTCAATTCTATAATTATGCGGAGAAATAGCTCATAAATAAAACATGTAACACGGAAAATAAAAAAAGTTTTTTGTTTATTCAAAATAGTGATCGTAAATATTCTTACGGTAGAAGCTGATTATTGCTGTTAAAACTGTGGCAAATTATAAACCAGTATTTAGCGCAAATCCTTACCCAAAACCCGGCTGCGCTAAATAGTTATGGAATTTTGTCCAAAGTTTCGAGCCGTAAATTTCGGTTATGTTGGCACCCAATCTTTAAATTCGCGGGGACGTTGCGACACCTCCCTCCAACTTTACGCAAAAATTAATTCAACTCCGGAGCTAATTTTTCACAACAGTAATTCTCTTGGAAAGTACAACAGTACCGTAGTTAACGTGTTAATTTAACACGTCCTCCCAGTATAGGGTAACGGCGAACTTTATACAACTGAACGCTGTCAATAATAATTAAATATTAAAACTTTACATACAGTTATTATTTGAGTATTCCGTAAGTTTTCTGATAAGCATTCTCTCGATACGGGTATATGGGGTACAATTAGAGACTCCAATTACTCGACATCTCAACTACTCGAGTATCGAGTAGTAATTTTTTTAAATACTCGTGTAATCGTGTATACTCAGGTAGTTTCAGATGTACCAAAATATATATTATTAATTCGAATTTGTGTATATTAATAGACGATAAATAAATAAAGAAGCGTATTTAAGTGCATATAAACATTTATTTCAATTTATGCAATATATACATATTTCAACAATAATAGAGAATTCAACGTCTCAAATTTTCGATTGTTTCGTAGTTTTTTTTTTGTAATTCCCGCAGTAGAAAAAACTCTTGATGATTATTACTAAAATGAGTATTACTCGAGTATTTTGAAATATACTCGAGTATCGAGTACTTGAAAAATGAACGAGTATACTCGAGTATCGAGTACTCGATACTCGAGTTGGAGTCTCTATGTACTATCAATTATATGTATTCTTCAGAACTGAGATACACTGGCATGCCATTGGGAGGAAATCGTAGTCAAAGAATTAAAAAATAAATTTAGTGCGATTTCAAATCGATTGAAACTGGACTAAAAAAACTTTTGTCGTTTAGCCGAGTAACTTTAAGCAAACATATGGTGATTAGTTATTTTTTTCTTACAAAAGAGTTTATTTCAGATAAATTGATTATGCCCAGACAGCTAAAAACTTTTATGGATAACTATTCAATTAAAATAAAGCTGTGTTTTTTCAATTAGGTAATTGTTTGTTATCAATCAGTTACTCAAAACCTGCTTTTTGGACACATCACATCTTTGACTAATACATTTAACCAGCGGTCGTCTAACTTCACCACTAATATTATTTTATTTTTAAAAAAGACTTAAGCGTGTACAACAAAATATCAAATGGTTATAACAATTGTTGAATACGACAAATTAATTAATATGATACTCGCCTAGCTATCGATATTATCGTGAATCAGTATCCTTCCTGTTAAAAATAGTTTATGTACCAAGACCTAAGATTGAACAAAAACTGCTCATGACAATATTGACTTCATACTTTACTTAACCTTTTGGAGCCCAGATCATTTTGGAAAGTGCCTGCAAAAAACCCTAGGCATTTTTTTAGAAAAAAAACAGTTTTCACTATTCTATTTTTTCATCTCAGATAATATAAACGTATCAGTGTACATTTTACTGTAATATTCTTTCCTGATGAATATTGTAATAATTGTAATACCAAATACATTTAAAACGTGTTCAAAAACAGGGCCTCTGGGAATCTTGGCATACGCGTGCCCAAAAACCCTACACCAATCACGACTACACCACGGCAGCAGGTCAAAAACCATGGTCTTATTATTAATAATTAAGTCGTCGAATAGCTTTACGATTTCGCTAATTTATAATTGGTTCATTAAAGTGTATTCAAAATGTCATAATGGGTCTAGCGCTCAACTGAAGGTAGGGGTGATAAAGGCACATACCCTTGCCTGTGCTCATTTTGCCACTCGTTTTTAACCCTTCGCGGCACAGGGGGAATTAAAACGGCTGGGCAATTAGTTGTTAGCAGGATCATAGATATTAATTTGGCAACGGTACCGGGAGATGGAGGGTTATGTTATGTTATCATATTTTTATGTTGTTATAAAATGCAGGATGCGCACTTGTAAATAAGACGTATATCAATATTTACTACAGTTGACCTCCATATTAAGTAGAGATCGGGACTGTGCTATAGGAATACTTCGTTATAGGGGACTATGCACCTATACAAAAATTGAAAATAGGTCATTTGTATAGCTTTTTGTGAATTACAGTGAAACCCTGATTCTACGTTTTTTTAAGGGACCGTAACAAACATACGATGAATGCGGGAAAGTTTTTGAATTATTATTATACCTATAAAATTCATTTCAAAAAAATCCTTAACACTACGTTGCTTCTTTGCAGTTTGCCACTTCAATTAACACAAATTCCCCTCAAATTCTCATATATTTTTAACAGATTAATCTATAGCCTTGAAGTAGAAATATATTTAAAAAAAAATTAATGCCATGGTTCATTATTGCGTTTTTCGCTATCTTCTTCTACAGAAAACACAGATGCTCAGTAATTACCGGAAACATTATGACAATAAATAGAAAACAAGTGCACACTTGCAGTCTCAGTTTTTTAATACGAATCGAATGGAAGGGTTTGAATGTTTTTTCAAGAAATAAACTACAAAAACGGTCAATCGTGATAAGTTTTAAACGTAAAATCGAGGAAATCGAGAAATCGGGGAACGGTTAATGCGGGAATGTTCAACATTGTTCTTATGGATGTTTCCTTGGAACTATAGAAAATGAATGGACAACACGGGAAAACGTATAATGCGAGAACGTAAGATCGGGGTTCCACTGTACCCGAAATCAGCTAATTGTATTTTAGTTGCACATACATATATAAATATGTATTTTTTTTATATACATATTTTAAAAATTCTAATATGACCTTGAAAAATCTACGTTATGTAAAAAAACTACACTACGTGGGGGACTGCTGCATACTCTATAATAAACTGATGTATGAGAGGAAACGCTATAAGGTTGCTTACTTTATATAAAATAAAAATGTAAAATAAAATATCTTTTTCTTCAAGATTAGTATTCATTTGAAAGCACTTTATTTTTGATAGTTGAAACTACCACGTCAATCTTTGTGGGAAAATATATATTTGATTCTAGCTATGATTGGAAAACTTCGATTCTTAACAAATTATATATCGAATATATTAAGAAGCCTAATTACCATTGATTGAACAAAATTACAATAATTACTAAACGACACTTTACAGGGAAACTATTAGTAATACTTTTCATTTCCCAAAAGCAACAAATATATCTTCAAATTTGAATTGTTTGAATTTTGTACTTTTCCATGAGTTTTTTCGCTAACGACCCGGGTTTCGCCTATCGGCATCAGGCATTTCAAGTGCACGGATGTACTTGAACTGACCTGATGCACTTGATATTGAAATTCCATCAAGCATCCTCAGTCAAACTCCTTAAATATATATTCGTTTATTTGCTACCTGTCTTCTCGATTTTTTTCTTTTAAACACTGGCATAGCCATGATGTAATGCAAGTCAGTTGAAATGATATCTTGTGAATGCTATAGTTACTACTATTATTTCGCTTCTAAGTTAGGTGTTCATTACAATTCGGAGCTGTAGGCTAATTTAATTGCAAGGCGACATTTTATCATGGCTTTAACTCGTTAATAAGTGTAGTCCTTTCATTGTAAAGTTTTTTAATTTTAAAATAATTTAGAATTGAAAATCTTGATCATTTTCTAGGTTATGACTTTCGAAAGGAATTGAATTATTATGGTATCCATATAGATTTATATCACATATAAGATAATATATATCAGAGGTGAAACACTTATTTATTTATGTATAAAAGTCTTTTAAAAAATCTACATAAAATAATCATGTCAGTGACATGACAAATTTTCACGATTCATTTTAAAAGATCAGCGTGACGTGTTTTAATTCTGTGTATTGAGGTGCTTTTGGATACGAAATATATAGATAATTAAAAGCCTTCGTAGGCGTCCACACAACAAATCACCAAAGTTTTATCGCAATCGGATGAACAGTTTGGGAACGCGAAAATCTTCTTGGGCATCCACACAACAAATCATTAAAGTTTCATTGCAATCGGATGAACGGTATGGGAATAAATAAGGGACAAACAAACAAACAAAAAAGCGGGTCACTAATAATGTCTATCAATGGTGAATTAAAAAAACAGTCTTACAAACCTAACAAATTCAGCAATATATTGCACTGCGTTTCTCGGGCTATCCCTTGTTGAATGGCCAGCTTCTTTTGTGTTTAAATATTATATTTTCCCCCATTATTTACTCTCTCAATATTTACGTACTTACAAAGAAAAATATTTTCGCTAACCAATTGAAGGATTCCGAATTGCCTTATGACTTGTTTAGTGAATCGGTTGACCGATCCTGTATAGCGACACTTGACTTGTCTAGTTGGATATCCTCTTATCGTTATATGCTCGGGATTATATGATACAGGGCTATCAAAAATGAGGAAATGATAATTTATTCACATGTGGAAAAAACACTATGCAATCCTTTGCTTAAATTATTATCGTTGTATAGAAATTTGAATATATAAATGGTTTAAAGTCGACAATAGAAAGACTGGTATTGTTTTAATTTTTAGTTTTGACTTCTATCTGAGCTTTCAAATGCAAAGCTAAACTACGAGTAATTGAAAGTTTTTTAGCACACTAGTTTATAGGAGAAATGTAAAACTTAAAATGAAGTTGATATGACAGGCTGTTGGTATATCGCTCGACACTTATTTTGGATGACTTGTAGGTGAACCACGAATTTATATATTTTAAAAGAATGGCTTAAAAACTAAAATCAGCTATCACAAACACATTATTAATTTATAGTATAGATAAATCAATTACAGCCTCGGACTGCAAAAAGTTATTCACTTAAAATAAACGAAGAAGAATCGGCACAAAATTGCTAAAGGTGTATCTTTAGATGATTCTTAAAGTGGAACACGTATCACGCCTAGTTATCTAATGAATTGAATATAAAATTTATCGGTTTTCAATAAAAAAAAAAAATGAACAGTTAAAATATTTACAATATACGTTATATGGTATTATCTAACGATACAAAAAAAAATTGTGAATGGCAATTAGATGTATTGGGGGGATTTAGAGAATTATAACATAGTAGTATATAATTAAGTATTTCGACTGAGGGTGCTTGATGGAATTTCAAAATCGATTTCAATTTTGGGGGAGTTTTGTTGTTTTGCGGGGTGGGGTTTGGGGGCGTAACGAAGGGGTATGCAAAAACCTTCAGAGTGAACTGAAAAAATTCATAAAGTTAAAAAAAAAATTGGTGGGTGGACGCGTAGTAAACAGTTTGTATCGTTTATATACAAAATATTAAGTAGATCACTAATTTTAAAATTCATTAAAATTTCTAAGCGGTTGTAAGTCCATAAATTTAATATTTTACATATAAACATTCATTTTTATATATATAGATAGATAGATAGATAGATAGATTATCTAACGATACAATTTTTTATGTGAATGGAAAAGCTCAGATTTAGAGAATTATAAAATAGTAGTATATGATGGCATAATCTAAAATTTTATGTGGTTTTTACTAGTTCCGGTAAGATCGGCATAGTATTTAAAAGAAACCATTTAATATTTGACATTTTGTCAACGGGCTTTCGTAATACATTTAAACCTTTTGTTTAACTCCCGTGATTTTCAAAGACAAAATATCCGATACATTGGCAATTAAAACTGTATTTAAAATACATTTTTGTTGAAAAAAATATGCATTAATATAAATAAAATTCAATTCGTTTTAGGCTGAGCACGGATGAGTCATGGTATAGGTTTTTCTCATTATCTTCTTATCATCACCAGTCCAAACATTTTTCTATTACACCTCCTGATCAAAGGGGTTTTACACACCTTAAGCCCGGAAAAGGTTTTTCGCAATATTGAATTTCGGTTCCCTTTCTACTGCTTCATTAAAAATTCTAAATAATAAACACAGGGATCAAACGCAAACTCGGACCCTTCCCCTAAAAGTAAAGATTCAATTTCATTAAAAAACCGTTTTCATTTTGAATCTAGTGGATACATTATTTTTTGGGAATGGCTTTAATATCACTTCTTGAACAAGGGTGCCTTTCCCATCAAAGTTTAACGTCAAAATCTTATCACGAGATGCTTCGCAAAGTAAAATACTTTGAACTTTCTTTTAATTATAATGTATGGATAATATTATAACATAAAGAAGAAATGTTTGGTACTTTTTGGCTTATTTCAAGTATGCGAGAACAGCTCTATATTTTGTGACAGTGGCATCTTTGAATGAATGAAGAAAGAAAGTTTTTTTTTGTTGCTTAAGGGGGTCCCCCCAAGTGACGGCCGGTTTTTTTGGGATTCAATCTGCTATGCCTGGTCTATAGATTATTTTTTCTTCTTCCTGTTTTAAGACGTTTGAAGCTGCTTGCTTTGCTCTTGCTTAAATTTTGGTTTGTTTCATGAATTGAAATTACATGTGTAGTGAAAGTTCTCATGTAACAAGCCGAAGCATCAAAATGTGACCGATCTCCCGCCTCGAAACAAGTGTAGTCTAACTGCAATAACTTTTCATCGACTTGGTAAATAATATTGTAAAATCACTTTGCCAGCATATTTAACACGTGTTTAAGAATCATTCTATGCAAAAAAAAAAAAAAGATAGTTTCAAAATATGACGTGGGGGGACCCCCTTAAGAAAACGTATCTGTTGATTTCATACATCATTTTAGTAACCGCTCATTGTACAAAGTAGATAAGAAGTCGATAGATTTTTTAAAATAATGAAGTGTATTTTTTTTCAAAAAAAAGTCAAAAATCATGACTATATTGAACAAAGCTGGTGATTTCGTTCACGTATTTTGGTGCAGTCTACATATGTATGTGATAAAAACATTGTTTGTTTTGAGAGATTCATGTATTATTTAACTTTAAATTCTCTATTATATCACGAAAGTAAATATTTGCTGTATTATATATCATTTTTAGATAATGATACCCATGCTTTTGTACTAGAGACTCCAATTTGAGTATCGAATTCTCAATACTCGAGAATACTCCCAGTCCATTTTTAGGGTATTCGATATACGAGTATTTTGAAAAATAGTCGAGTACTACTTGTAATTTATAAATGATGATTTATTTCCAAATTTTATTTAATAATTTAAAATATAAATATATTCAGTTTAACCGTTGCGCTTAACCGAGTCTTACGCGTGGATTTAACAATCAGGTAATATTTTTTTTAAATGGTTTTGCCGTTGACTATGCTATGCGAGAATTTCTTCTGTTACTTTTGCTTTGGGTTCTGCTGACATTTCTTATCAATGACAATTTTATGATGGCGAGTTTCTATGATGACAAGAGTCAAAATAATTATTTATTTATATACACACATTTGAATTAATAATATATATTTTGAAACGTCTGAAACTACTCGTACTAAACTAAATATTAATACTCGATACTCAAGTAGTTGACATGTCACGTAATTGGAGTCTCTATTTTGTACCCAAATTCAAAAATCAAATGAATATTCAACTTCTGAAAGTGTCTATGCGAGGAACCTGATACTCTACAACCGAAAATGTCGACAACCTATTTTAAATAAAAAAGCTCCATAAGTAATCTTTATTATTTTCCACATGGTTGTTGTGGTTGAAAAAATTCTGCAATATGATATTAGAATGTATAAGCCAAAAAACGTATTCTTCTTATCAATTTCTTTTCATCCGTTGATTAATTTATAAGCAGTATTATTTGAAACGTAAAATACTGGAGTCACTCAATAAACAGTCTCTTGATGTAAATAGCGAAATAGTGATACAATGAATTCTCTTCGGTTAAAAGGTGGTATTTCCAATGAAGTAATATCTTTGATTTGAAATGTTGCACATATTCTGTTCACAATTTCGAACGCAGAGGTTCCCGAAAATACTCTTCAGAATAAGTTTGAAATTAAAAGCCATTTTTTTTCCTGTCAGTAAATGAATATATAATACTTTCGCTGGTTTCGGCGGTAACTTTGTGGAAGTTTGAATCAAATTTGATCAGTGTATTAAATAATTTTTCAAATTACATCAAAATGGTACGAAACCATTGTTTAGTATATTTACGAGTACTTTAATAAAATAAACGTTTGAAAAACCGTTACTTGTTAACAGAAATTAAATTGAATAGTGACTCATTACTTAAGCAAACTTTGCGATAGTAAGTCTGAAGATGCCTCTGAAAGAGGCGAAACACGTTTAACAGTTAGTAGCACAATACGTGGAATAATCAAAGTTATTTTAAATTTTATATGGAACAATAATCAGTGAGATTTGACGAATAATAACATTGTATGTAATTAGTACGAAAATCAACCGAGTAATTTCCAAACAGATTAACTTCAAATCAATATATAATATAGAAGAAGCTTACTTTTAAGGGTAAGTTTTACTTGAATGTTTTGAAAAATAGTTGGCACTCGTATCTAAGCATGGAAAACAACATCGTTTAGTAATGTAAAAACTCTTCAAAATTGTATCCCTATTAGACTGGCTCTATACGATGAAAAAATGTACACGTTTAAAGCAGAAAATATTTATTAAACATAATAGAATAAGTTGACAACCATTGGTTGATAGTCTTCCATATCCCAGCATTGGCAAACTGATACTTATATCGAATAGACGCAGCTTGCAAATTGTAAATAAAATAGGTGCCGGCGTTTGTTGATATTTGCTGCATGCCGTTGCCATAGAGACCGGATGATCACACCACTTTGATGACAGAACGTGGTGAAAGGCAAATAGATTTGGTGAAGAAATTATACAATGTATGTAATGGATGTAAAGTGGACAGTTTCAAATATTGGATTCAAAGATCGTACATAATTGATAATAATTGATCAAAATTGTGGAGCATATCTTAATTAAAACGAGAAAACTGATTTCATTTTATTTGTTACAAGCCGGTACCCGGCAAGCGTTGCAACACCACTCAAATAAAGAAAGTGTTTGTGTTTATCGAAGTGCTTTCGGATGCACAATATTTAAAATAAATAATTTAAATTTAATTTCACTATTTTCACTATCACATTTGCCGATTGACATTTGCTGTTTGTCTTTGGCCGATTGTCTATGGTACGACTCACGCGCCGCCTATTGAAAGTTAATTGTACTATTTATATAACCTTTGCGCAAGTGCAACAATAAGTTGTCAAAATGAACGGTATGGAAGCGCATAAAATATGGAAAAACATTATTTTTTTAATAAAATACCTACTGTAAGTTGATATTACTATGCTTATAACATTTGTGCAAGTGCAAGCAATAAGCTGTCAAAGTTTCATTGTGATCGGGTGAACGGTATGGCAGTGCATATGGGGCGAACAAACAAACACACAAACAAATATAGATTTTTATATATTAGATTCTATGCCATTAATGCTAGTCAAGTATATTTAAATCTTTCTGTCTGTATTTATATTTTATCGATTGATAGCATTCACGTACATCAGTAGAACCGGTCCTGAAGATTCTATCATCGTCTCCGTTGAAAAATTTCATTTCTGTATAGTATAAACAAAAATAAAAAACATACATTATAAATATACAATTACCTTACCATTAACTTTTGTGTGCGATTTTTGAAGCGTTATTCATGCAAACAACTTGAAAGCGCATATTTTGCATATATCCAAATTTTCAATAGAAACAATATCATATCGTTACCTTACTTTGAAAAATAAAATTGTAATGTTTGCCTTTTGACTAGAATATTGGAGTAACACTGCATCTGCACACTTTTTTTACAAAATTTATTTGACAAAGTTCTAAGATTGTCATCATTAGATATTTAAGATCATTATTTCTCAGCAAAAGTTGTGAAAAAATATGTTAAAAATAAGTAATTTGTAAACATTTTTACTTGCTCATTGTTACAAGTGAATTTTAATCAATCGAAACTTCAAACGCTCATATCTCAAAACAATGTCAAGAGCAGTTAGAACCTTTTCAAAGTAAGGTGTTGATATGTGAAATAATTACTAAAAAATACTATAATTTTTTACAAAGAATATACGAATATATTTCTGAACATAATAAGTGAATAAAATTTAGCTATATACAATTATGTAACTCTCAATGGATGGATAATTTTACGGAGTTCTATGGTCGAATTAAGTGTTACTTTATAATAGCCATTCCATATTAAACTTCTGAGAAGTAACAGATATGCAAGTTTTGATTTCAATTGATATAACTGCAAGACTTCAATGCAATATTGCAACGGGAAACCCATCACCGCACCAGCTATACAAAGCAACGCTTTCCATGCAACTCCGGTTTAATTCAAATTCCTCGCTATATAATTAAATCTGTTACCATTGGTGCAAACAGGATTCTGGTTAGACGACAATGCGGCAAAATGCGTTAATTTTGGTTAATTTACAATGCCACGTGATAATGAAAATACACGACAAATTAAATGACGACCGCTTACGTGACACATTAAAAAATATATTTTCGCTAAATTCCACAGAAGAATTGAGTATTTCGACAGATGCTGCTTGATGGAGTTTCAATATCAAATTCAAATCGCTTGAATTTTGTTCTTTTTATTAGTTTTGTCATCAAGAACCAGGTTTTCGCCTTTCAGCGTCATCAGGCATTTCAAGTTCATAAGTGAATTTAAAAAAATTAATTTTGTAGTTTTCCATCAGTTTTACTGCAAACGATCCGTGTTTCGTCTTTCGGCATCTTCAGGCTTTTCAATTTTGGATTTCGACTGAAAGTGCTTGATGGAATTTCAATATCAAATTTAAATCGTTTTAATTTTGTTCTTTTTATTAGTTTTGTCGCCAAGATCCCAGGTTTCACCTTTCAGCATCATCAGGCATTTCAACTTTATAAGTGAACTTGAAATTTTGAATTTTGTACGTTTTCATGAGGTTTATCGCTTACGATCCCGGTTGCACCTTTCGTCATTTTCAGGCATTTCGACTGAAAGTGCTCGGTGGAATTTCAATATCAAATTTGAATCGTTTTAATTTTGTACTTTCCCATGATTTTTGTCGTTAACGACCCGTTTTTCACCTTAAACATCTCAGTTCAGGTTCACTTGAACATTTGAAATGCCTGAAGGTGCCGAAAAGCAAAACTCGCGTCGTTAGCGAATAAAACTCATGGATAAAGTAAAAAATCTTCTTTTCTAGTAAACAAGAAATAACAATATGTACTCTCATACATATTTGAAAATGGAACTATGAATGTTCGAAATAGTGTTAGACCAATCACGTGACCATTATTGGCGCTTTCTTTATACTTTCTACGAAAGATGACAGGATGAACGACTGAATTACATCCAGTTGTGATTGGTCATGGTAAAATCGAAGCTTAACATCACAATATCACTGTAAATCATCGAAACATTCATGAAATGATAATAATAACGGGCGACTATTTGAAGTATACTATAAATTGAAATCATTTTTCAGCTATATCGAATATATAGTTGAGACAGCGATTGTGGTCCTGCTTATGTAGTGAAGTTATTTTTTGTAATATCGTATTTTCTGACGGCTTCATTGTTCAATTCATTTCATAAAATGCGCTATGATTTCTAAATTGATTTCTCGAAATTTCATTACCATTACTTTCTGACGCGAATTGAATTTCAGTACAAACCTTTGTTGGTATCTCCTAAAAATATATTATTATTTCTACAAACCGTAACATACATAATTGACTAGTTTTTCTTAAATACACATTTTATGCTTTATTTTTTTGTCTTCTATTCGTGTTTTTATAGATGACTAGTATTGCTACCCGGCGTCGCTCGGACTAAGCGACCAATGATTATTTAATGTTATATCATTCGACATAATTATATCACAAAATCTAACATCCAAAATAGAGTTAAAATAAAATCACAAACTTTATTTAATTTGATTATGATTATTTTTTAACGTAAATAATAAACATTATTATATTATTAAAAGCCGGGAAAAAGTTGGTAGAAGACTAATTTTTTTACATTTTGACTAAATGTCTCAAAACATTCAAACATATTTTCTTTCATATTCGTTTTTATGGCAACTTGCAACAACAATGCAAAAGGGAATTACAGACCCACATACATACATACGCCGTTTCGGTTTTATATATAAGATTTTGGTGTCCATTTCGATGTTTGCATCTTTGAAAGTATTAAGTTCCATTGGAATTATAAAATAAAGTCAAAATCTATTTCGGCTTCGTGACACATTCATAACTAAATAATACAGTAACTTGTTTTTCTCGTCATTTGAGTCACCAGTCACAGGGGCTGTTCGGCTGATCAATGCACCGCCTGTTAATTGAGGTGGACATTTTCAGCAGTGAACTTGGGGTTTTTACGTACTTGTGTTTTTTGCCATTTTTCGTTTAATAATTTTTATCTTTTGTTACATGCTTTATTCTATTTTTATTAAATTATGCCCGTCAAATGAACAAAAAAACTATATTTTTTCGAATAAACAAGCAATATACATATCGGTATATAAATAGTCAGAATAAAGGCTAGCAACTACATCTTGTGATTCTTCACGAACTCAGAACTAAAACTTCAAAACAGCTTATTCAGTACAAAAATTCAATAGACAAAATTAAAATGACCGCTTAAAACATTTTTTAATAAAGTCAATTTGCAGTAAAAAGAAGTGCATTGAAAATTATTACAACCCAAGTAATATGGGCTTTTTCAGACAGTTAATTTTCATATTTTTGCAAGTTACCTTTATTTTTAATAGAATATGCGAGCGATTAGTCTAAATTAAATAAGCGAATCCAATAAATATCTGTAACCGTGACATCTGAATGAGCCCCATAGGAATGCAAACGTTTTATGTTTATATTAAAGGTATATTTGTCTAAACCCAGTGGCATGTCGTCATTATTTATAATAATTATTCATTTAATGTTTTTTAAATCACTCACAATTTTTACAATCTAAAAATCAAAAAGTATTCATCACGCCATGGAAAAATTACAAAACTACCAATATATCAATATTTTTAGTCCCTTTAAAAGTATAATGTTGTTTACTATGAAAACCTTCTATGAAAAAGATTTTTTTTCTTTTACGTTAACTATCTTAGAGGTAGACTTTAAAAAAACAATATAACCCGTTTTTAGTACTTATTCCACATGATTTGTATTAAGATCAGGACCGGTTTCGTTCATCGAAACGGATCCTGATCGAATGATGAGTGCAACCGGTTCTGATCTTCATAAATCCAAATGGAATAAGTGCTAAAAATGTGTTACTATTTTTATTATAATGCCATTCAACCAAATATTGACAATGAACACCTTAAAAGTACACACTTAATTTACTTAAACAGACATTTGAAGCAAAGTTTTATTCAAATTTGATATACATACGTAAATATTATGTTCACTTCAATTCATTTGTGGAAATAAAGATCAGTCAAACTAACGAAAAAACACAACATTAAATCTGAAACACGATCATTTTAAATTTGTTCAGGCTTAAAAGGTTTGTTTAAAAATACTGGGCCGGTAAAGTTTTATGCCATAAAACAACAAACAACAACCTGTAATAATTTATCATTTTTTACCTAGGCGCTTTTTTCTCTTTTTGAGTTCCGTTAGATTTTCCCCATTAACTGTTTTTGTTTTTTGTTCGATTATCTTTATTGAAATACTTTCACCGTAAAAAACATTCCCAAAAATTTTACTTACCATGTTTCAGATTTTCTCAAGACAAAAATCATATCTGAAAATAAATAATAAACATTATATGGCAATTACTTCGTATGGATAAAGTTAAATACGTTTTTGTGTTTCCTTACTTTCGTTTTAAACCAAATGAATCGTATTGGATAATTTCCTTGTTTGATTTTTATATTGAATTACGTATTTGTGGATGTCGTCCACAAATGGAAACGTTGATAAAAACCAGCAAAAATGGTTTGCATTCAGTCTCAAAACGAAGTGTAGGATAGTGATTAGCAAAGCATTGATAAGTCGAAAGCAGTGATGCACAACATTTCTGGTAGAAGGGCCAGCTTCTCGATTTGAATTGTTCGTGAGCCGCATGAATAAAAGTAATAAAAAATAACGATACCAAAAATATTACTGTTAATGTGTCAATACTTGGTAGAAGGGACATTTTTTTACTATACACATAATTTATTAAGATCGGTAGAAATATCAAAACTCACATCTATTACTGTTGTCGAATCGATAAAAATATGATGTCGAACCGACAAGGATTTTATCAAAAAATTCATAATAATTCTCCCTGAAACGTTTCGTCTAATCTTATATATAAAACCGACACGGCGTATGTATGTCTGTGGGTCTGTAATTCCCATTTGCATTGTTGGTCATTAAGTTGCCATAAAAACGAATATGAAAGCAAATATGTTTGAATTTTTATCGGCGAAGACATTTAGTCAAAACTCAAAATGTAATAAATTAGTCTTCTACTGAACTTTTCCCGACTTTTATTATTAATAATAATGTTTTTTATTTACGGGAAGGTATTATTTGACATTTCTTTGACAGCAAATTAGATTTTTTCCTTGAATTTGGACATTTTAGTGGGCGAGAATGGGGCTGTCATCAAATTAAATAAAGTTTGTGATTTTATTTTAACTCTATTTTGGATGTTAGATTTTGTGATATAATTATGTCGAATGATATAACATTAAATAATCATTGGTCGCTTAGTCCGAGCGACGCCGGGTACAAATACTAGTTCTATATATTTTCCTTGATAGTCACGATTGAGATTGTATTCTTTTTGTACCGCAAAACTTTTTCACACATCATTTGTAATGTAACAGTACTTATCTTTCTAGGTTCCAAAGAAAAATAAGTAATAAATTATAATGTCTTATTGGGCCGCATGAAATTTCATACTGGTCCGCGGGATTTAGGTTTTGCTACACTGGCTTTTCAATTGCTCAAAAGAGATGATAAGCGGCTGAATAGCAACAAGTTCTGGTGAAAAAGATTTAAGACATTTTCCAAAAGTTGACCATGTCAGTCCAGACATTTCGGGAAAATCTTATGAGTGTTAAAACCAGGGCTGTGGAGTCGGAGTCGGAGTCGGCGCGGCGTTTTGGCCGCAGTCGTACCCGGAGTCGGAAATTTTGAAAAATTTGACCTTTTATTTTTGCATTTAATATGTCAAATTTGGCTTTTGGCTGCATTGATAGGGTTGGTATTTAATTGAATACACATAAATAGGAAATATAGGGGGGAAAAGTGACGATATTAACCTTTTTTTAATCAGGGTCGGAGTCGGAGTCGGAGTCGTGCTTTTGGTAAATGCTGGAGTCGGAAACGGAGTCGGAGTCGGACTTTTTTTTACCGACTCCACAGCCCTGGTTAAAACGCATAGATATTTCTATAACGTTAGCAATATCTTCTTAAAAATACTACTAAAAATGCATTTCCAAATCTTTTGTTGTTGGTTTTGGAAAAATGATCATATCAGGAAATATCATTATTTCTTAATCCGTCGTCCAAATGCAGCTTTAAACCACGAAATGCTACTGGTTTTATTTTCCAGTGGCGTAACGGGCATTATTTCAAGTGCGGTTTGTGCGATTCGCGCGAGGCATTTGCGGTTTACGCCCTGATTGCATTTAGAGACCGATTTCACGAGCCAGCAATGCAGTAATTAATATTCACGATAACAGTTACACCCCTAACTGGACGCAATGAATCGCCCGCCGATCCAATGGAAACAAAAGAGGCATCCGACAGTCGGAATCATTGGACACAACACAAGTGAGATGAATCGGATTCCAGTAAGTGGCCAATGAATCAATCAGGACTCGACAAAAATAGTAACTAAATCATGATACTAAAATATGGCTATTCATTCAATAATATTTTTAGAACAGTGGTTCTTATGTGCGGCTAATAGAGAATTTGGCTGCGGCCACCAACAGCTTCATAGTTAATATTTATATTTAAAAAAAAATGTGGTTTTACAAGTTAATTTGTCAACCTCTGCAAATGAAATATTTATTTTGCAATTAATACCAATGGTAAATGTACAAGCATTTTTAGGCCCATTTGACAAAACTGAAACACAACAGAATCAAAACAAATTCGGTGTGGCCACCAGACATTTCCGTAGGACCGCTTATGTTTACGATACGGTTACTGTACAATTTTACGCGAGAACCACTGTTCTAGAACACGTGGAACACGTATGGCTATCATTCAAAAGCAATTAACGCTCCTGTGACAGTCAGTAAGAGCTTAAAATCCATTGAGTTTTATGGTTGATACAACGATGAACGCCTAGAAATGATTGTTATTCGGTTTTATTTTTTAATGCAATTAAACCATTTGTTTATTTTTTCATTAAAACTTTTTTTACATTATTAGTTTGAAAAACCTGAAGCACAGATAACGTGTACAATAGATTGTATTTTTTTTTTTATTTTAAAATTGGATGTTGAAACATGATGATTTTTCGATAAACCATTTCTCGTCCAATCTTTACCGTTAATAGTTACATTTTAGTTTTTTTACCTTATTTAATGAGAACAGATATTCTTAAACCTGAAGATTACGTGGTGATGAAATTTTTCATGTAAAAATAGTGAAGGGAGATTGCCGTTTCAAACTAGTATCTTCTCTTATTTTATAAATAGTTTTGAAACTGAAATATGCCGTTTTGGATGATATAAACTAATTATTTAGAAAAAGTGCCTTGGGCGTTAGGCCCTTTTGTAAAGCAGGAGGTATGAGAAATAGTAAAACAACTAATACCTACGAAGGCTAAAATGAGAAGTGCTAGAGAAAGTTCTAAATTACGTAATATTTTTAACTAATTTTTCGCATAAAATTTGTCTTCCTCTTAACCGGATGGCTACCACCGACGCCTTAAGACGCGAAATTTTTCGTGAACGGCACGGCAATCATACACAAATGACGTCTTTAGACGCTCGCTTTAAGCGGGATTTTACTAACTAAAATCAATTGTAACTGATGAGTCATAATTATTTAAATTTTGTTAATATGGATAAATGACGGCACAATCGCATCGTAATCGGCATAAACATTTAAAAAAGATATATTTAGAACGTTTTATTTTTACAATTAAATTTGTGACGTGCGAGGTATCGCCATACATGCACGTGGTGGCAGTTTAGAGATTAAACTAAATTTGAAAAACACTGACATATACAATAAGCTGTGATAAAATAGTTTTTGTTTTCTTGGATACCTTTTGATATCAAATAAACTCAATACACACGTTAAATCTATTTCAAACAAAAATATATTCTTTAAAATTACGTATGTTGTAGAAGATTGACTTTCACGACACAGTCAATTTATATTGGATAAAACAGTGTCTGTTTTTTTATATTTACGAACGTGTAAATAAATTTTATTTTTATTTTAAAAGAATATTCAGAATACGTAAAAAAACAACTCTATCAAAAATCGAGGTCACCTTTGCAAGGTGAAGTGAAAACCGTAAACCTGCACAGATTGAATTTTCCAATTTTTATTACGCAAAGCAGGAGCTTAACAACTCTTGCCTTTATTCCTGAAGTTTTACGGTCTCATAAAATCCTTAAATACCGGAACGTATTTATTCCGTATCGAAGTTTATGTAACGATTTGTCACTGTTCCGGTTTACGATCCCACTAGGGATGCTGCGCACAAAACACAATCAGGATTTTTTCACGTTGATATATTTAAAAGTGATAAGTAATTATGATGGATTTTCCATTTTATTAATTAAAAAATATGATACTATTTTCAAATCTATAAAAAGTATTTTAACTTGTGTATATCCATATGCGGAAATACATAATTGAATATTTAATACTAGAAGAGCTTAATTGAATTTTACATGATTCAATTTAAATTGGTTTTAAATCATCATTTAGGAAGCTATGGGTATTTTTTTAGGTTCAGCAACGTAGGCGCAATTCTAATAATTTCAATCGGCCCGGTCCGTGGTACAGTGTCAACGTTGTTTGCTTACGTGCCGGACCGCCCGGGCTCGATTCCCGGTACGAGCGGATTTTTTCAGTCGATAAATCTGTTCAAAGGCATCGGTGTTTGTGTTGTTGGAAATTTACTCTTCCCACCTTTCCGATCCCAAAGAGCGACACATAGTGACAGCGATTAGCTAATCATTAGTCCTGTCCTAGTCCTCGTATCCTTTCCATCCCTACTCTCTTCGAAAAAGAGAGGTTAAGCAACTGAGTAACGAGCAGTTCTCGTAGAAAATTCATATGCTGAGATAAACTCCATGAGGAGTCCATATGCTCCAAGTTGGGAGCGGACATGGTTAAGAAAAAAATTCAACAGATTAATAAAAAAATGCTCATATTTAATGTATTTAAATAAAAATTGAACATTCCACATGGTGAAATGACCTTTTCGGTCAAATTAAGTTGGAGTAGGTAAGTCACTTTCTTTAAATGAACAGACAGCAATTCAAAATATTCTTATATTGCCCGCTAGTGTTGGCACGCTAAAGACACACGCGCTTATGTTGTATGTTATGTTGCGCGCTGATATCGGCACGCTTACGTCGGGGTATAATTTTTACTTTATAATGTACATTAATTTGTCAGTCGTTTCTTCTTCTAATTTGTGCCCATATGAAATTTTACTTTTAAGTATCTTGAATAGATTGGTCGACGAGAACTAGTTTTTATTAAGTACTTACCTATATATTTACATCCACCACTATTTTTCTAAAACTGTAAGTATGTAATGTATGCGCTGGGAAACGATCACTCTTTCTCTTTATTCTGCATTGTAAGACATTCATAGCATCATATTTAACCAAGCTTTTAACATAAATTGGTAGACAAACCAATGCTAAAAGAGTTCGCCCTAGGACTCGAATACTTAGACATCGTTTTGACCACTTAGCCATAATATCGGCAATTTAGTGGCTACTTAAAAGAAAAAAGTTTTTAGTGTAATTATATTCCACTTCAAAAACATAAACGTAATAAAAATTGTTGGTTTTTTGTGATGTTTGAATAATAGGAAATCGTGCAATTGATAAAATACTTTTTTTCAAGTGAATAGTTTTACCCATCTGTATTAATTTAACATGATAGATATTCAAATGCGCCATTTTAACATGTATGAAGAATGCTTCATCTCTATTCGCCATTAACCATATATTTACTGTAACGGCAATATGATAGTCGAAATCATTACTAATGCCGAATCTAAGAATCAATAATTCCTTTTGTTTTCACATCTCTAGACGTGACTGTTGTTAGCCCTGGCAATCGGCCCAGAGAAATGTTCCGCGAGTCAAATATTTTTGCGGCCAAACTCGAAAACTTTTTGGGATATTTTATTTGACGATTGTGTTTTTGCAACAAGGGGCCTAATGGCTACCGGTAGAATATTTTGTTGGCTTAAATAAAGACGGCTGTTTTGCTACATAAGTTTTTTTTTATTTGAATGAAGCACTTATTCAAAACATAAATTAAAATACACACGTTGAAGTTAGTCATGATGGTAAATGTTCTATTACTTTAATCGTATTAGTTTATGGCACAAAAATACAACACACTTGACTGTATGGCTGATTATTAGCCTCTTTTTATTCGATCCGATGTAGTAGTAAGTGCCGACCATATCACCAATGGGGTCATTTTTATATTTAAAAGCTTTAATAGCTTTTATAGTGCATAAAATAAAATATAACACCGGTGAATGCCTCAAAAGATACGTATTGATTACAAAACCTTCATAAAAGCCTTAATTTCCAAGACATAGCTAAGCTGGAACGACTTTCTCAGAATCATACGCATCACAATAACGTCGACAACCTTCATAAGAAGACGGCAAAATAAAACCATCACAAATAATAACAAATGAGAGTTTGAATACTGACGACTTTATACGGCTGTCATACTTTTTTTCTAGCTGTACCTGCATCCAGTTTAGAGGATTCCTAATTAAGCTTATCTCAATAAATTTATAATTTTCTATGTGAACGGCTTGATACTAAGTCATCCAACGTTTATTTTTAAGAAAGAGTAAATATTTTAGGGTAGGACTAGAACAGCAATAATAGTTAGGTAATCGTTTTCACTACGTCCTACTTTTAAGAACGGCTGGGTGAGAGAGAAGGGATATAATTATCAAATACATACATATTTGAAAAATCAACAGAAATGAATAGTCAGGTTCAAGTTACGGTAATTGCAACACAAAATTTAGATTTTCCAATTATAATTTGAGATCTTGGATATGTGTGTTTGCGATGTATGTTCTACTCGAGTTGATCTCAAATGAAATATCTTTGGCTGTTAGCAATTGTGTCAAATAAAAATCAATGTAATGCACTTATTTTTGGCTTTTACTTTATTAATGATAATTTATACTTAATTGATTTTTGATGTAATAGCTTGCATTGCTAAGAGGTCTTCAACATTTTAATTATAGTCTATTTTGCTTCAATTTATTTACGTAGTTTGTAATACCAATTGTTTGTCATACCTTGTAATTGTTACTTAATTGTTGTATAAATATCACTGTTTCGTTGTATATCTTATCAGTAGACAATGCTCGCAATGAGCGAAACCGGTCCTGATCCAATAAAATTTATGTGGAATAAGTACTAAAATTGTTTTATTATTTTTATCAATGTAATGGTTTAATGACAGCTGCATTATTACGTTATTCCTAATGAGCTGTTTTCCTGGAATGTTAATATTATAATCATTATATTACCACGGCAATGAAAGCCTTGAAGCTTCATTCGCTGGCGCAAATAATTGGCAGCACATTAAAATATCGCTTTCGACACACAACGCCAAACCAAAACTTCATGTTATATGATACCAATTTGAATGCAATCATTCCCCCCTTAAATAACTCAATTATTACGGCGGTGCAATATTAGTATCAAAGCAACCCCATTGTGATTTATACGAATTCGATATTACTTAGTGTCGAGTCAGACAATGTGGCCGAACTGAACATTCATAGATCATAAGTGCAGTTACATTATGACATCTTTAGTAATTATTCCACATTTAATTTACTTAAGATCAAGACCGGTGCTTATCACGAACATAAACAACTGATAATAAATACAGCGTTATGTATATGTTAAAATAATCATACATGAGTTTGTACTTATTCTACAATTCATTTATTGAGATCGGGACTGGCTTCGTTCATCGCGATAATTTTCAACTTATTGAAATCAGAACTCTTTTCTCAGTTTAACATTTTCGCGATGAGCGAAACCGGTCCAAAACCTGATCTTAATAAATTAAAAGTGGACTAAGTTTAAATATGAGACCATTAAATTGATTAATGAATTATTGTGAATAGTGATCAAAACATATATTTCATAAAGTATCATCTTGCAAGAACTAGCCAATGTTGCCAAAGCTGTAATATAATAATTATTATAAGGGCTTAAACCCTATGCCTCGATGGCGGGTGGCAGAAACTTTGAAACAGTTTATCGATTGCACCATTCAACTATTATGGAACAATAATAATATATAAGCAGGAGCAAGTTGTGGAATTCTCATATTACGAATTATTGCATCGTTATTCCTTACGAGATACTTGAACAGGGATTTAGTTTGGCAAAGGTATCTCAATTTATGAATGCGCCGCGGCACGTTTTGCGATGCAATCGACTTTGCTTGTTCATATGTAATAGTCGGCACAGTAATATAACTAAGGTTTATTGAATTCATAAAGAGCATTTCGGGCTTTATATGATAATATATTATTTCTGCAGCCTTTATAGATTTTTTAACGATACCACATCAAAATTACAACAAGGTTTAATTTTTTATTAGTATTATTCAACTAATGGATGATTAATTGTGCTCTATCTTTTGAACACCTTAAAAGTCTTAGTTGTGTTTTTTTGTATTATATTATATGGTATTCGAACCCGGATTCGCTCGGACCAGTTTGGGGTTATCTTCAGCTCGGCGCGTAAATTCAGACGGGCCAAGTTGAAACAACTTTTTCAAAATTCTCAAGTCTAGGTCAATTAAAATGGAATTAAAATGAACATTTCAGACTGGCATTGACATTTCAGCCCCTTTCATATATTGACAGCCCCATTCTCGCCCATTTAAAATGTCCAAATTCAAGGAAAAAATCTAATTTGCTGTCAAAGAAATGTCAAATTTTTTCACGTAAATAAAAACATTATATTAATAAAAATGGTTGGAAAAGTTCAAGTAGAAGACTAATTTATTACATTTTGACTTAATGTCTTCTTCGCCGATAAAAAAAATCAAACATATTTTCTTTCATATTCGTTTTTATGGCAACAATGACCAACAATGCAAAAAGGAATTACTGAAAGACATACATACGCCGTTTCGGTTTTATATGTACTACTCGATACCAAATGACATCTTTGCGGATAACGAAACAAATTTACCGTCGAAACTTTCGTGAGCGAACAATGCTAAAGGGAATTACAGACATACATCCCCCGTTTCGGTTTTATATATAAGATTAAGGCAGTATTCTGGTCCATGATTCTGAAAAGCCGTTTTGGTTTATTGCCTATTTTCAAAGTTGAAATCTTTAAAAATTAGGCATTACAAGGTTTTTTTATTATTAGAGAAATGTAGCGACTTTAGTGACGAAGAATCTAACCAATCTGGGCGGTTTTTAACATTGCCCAAAACTTTAAACACGTTTTTCTCCGATTTGTTTTTCGGATTTTTTTTAAAATGGTTGCCATTATATCTCAAGTTCCACATAACCGATTTAGATAAAATTTTATGTGAACATTCTTTATACATTCTTTTATTGTATATACTATTTAAAAAAAATCTAAAACTCAAAAAATGGGAAAAAAAAGATTTTTTTTATTTCATGTGACAAGAAAGTTTGGGACATGTTAACCAGGGCACGCCATTTTCGGCCATCATCGATCAACAGTAATTTGACTTCAACATAGTCTAGTTCACCGATTTCACATATATAATTGGAGCATTTCCACTGGGATACGGCTTCAGGTTGTAAAAATTATATCCATAGTTGTTTTTCTTATACATATATGAAATAGCTTCCTGTGAACTAACAGTGATCTTACTCTTGTCTTGTTTCAAATGAAACAATTCCTAGTTTGACTGTGGCTAGCAATTACATATGCACAGTCGTATGAGCTGATTTTCAATATGGTTTCATGTCATCTTGATTGTTTACTACAAATAAACATTAAATTAGATTTACCAAAGCGAACCGATGTATTTGGCAGTTAATAAGCTCGGATATAATGACATGTTCTCTGTATACGGACTACTCACAGGATACTTTATATCAGCTAGATTGAAGTGGCTGAGATGGTCACACTTTAAAAAACTGTATCTTTAGTGCGCTTTTCAAAATCAATCTAGTGCAGATCTGCACAAACCATGGTTGTGAGGGTTTAACTCTTTTATCCCGTCGCAGCATCGTAGCGTCGTAGCATTGTCGAATTTGGCCATGAAACATTGGTTGTAATCAACATAGATGTTTCAACTATATTCACCGTATTGCTAAACATGAACGAGCCAAAAAAATATTCGGAAAAAAAATTGACACTATGGATTTGTTGATGGCAATCATGTTGGTTCTCCAACATGACAGCAACGCTTGTTGTAAATGGACTACTAGATTGATCTTAATTACTACTCTTGTGATAACGTTTTCATCATATTATTGGACCTTAATCTATCATCAATCATATTTTAATATACAATTTTTATCATTTAATCAATTAAAAGCTGTTGTAGAATTTCTTCAAAATCAAACGAGAAACATACCTAACTTAAAAAAGCTGTTAAAAGCACCAAAAAATCAACTCGAGTAGAAATATATCAGTTGTTAAAAAATCTCAGTCTGCCATAGAATATTAAACCTTCAATCGCCAGATATCACATGTACGGAAAGTGAAAACAATATAAGAATAAAATAACATAACGTATCCCCATGGACAATGTATGTGGGTATTCTTTTAGAACAACAATAGCAATTAAAGTGTGTTTTATTTGATATTTTATCTTCAATAATCCGTGAGATTTGTTAGTTTGATGTTATAGGCTTCATAAACCGATAATACCTGCCCAAAAGATATAGTGATCCAAGACACGAGTCGATTGGGCCACTCTGATAAAAACGTTATTTTTTTAAATGTCTCGATTTTTTTGATTTTATTATGTTCGTAAAATTTTACGCGGGTCCGAACAACCCTGCTCCACCATACACTGTTTTTATAAGTTTTAAGATTTTTCTCTTTTGAAACAGATTTCTCAGATCAGTAGTAATAAACGACCTAGCTTGAAGATAAAAATGTTGTTTGCTACCATAATATATATCCGACCAGATCGCATTAAGATACTAGTTCAATTGAGCACATATGTTTTACACTCTTAGTAAAATTTATTGAACTACACATTTTATTAGGTTGGTAAATGGTCTGAAACTACACAAAACAATTTGGTTGCATTTATAAATTTTCCTTGTGAAAAAAATATCGGACTAAAATAATTCATATAATCTAGTTCTAAATTTATCTCAGAAGCAATGAATATCTGCATTGGAGGTATAATTTTCAGATGCTGTTAGTTCCTAGACTGAAAATAGTATGTATGAACAAAAATGGGAAAATTTTAAACATACATTTACATAAATTGATTTTGTGACATTTAAAAAATACACTAAACAAAGCTAACTCCGTAATTGTGTGTGGGTGCTTGTCTTCTATAGGAATGATTTTTATAGCGCGGTTTTTTTCTCAGCGTTATAGGAGAGTTGATAGTAGAATGTAGAGATTGTAGAGTATCAATTTAAAATACTAAAATATTCACTGATGGTATTGGGCAAGATTTGTTTTTATAAATTTAATGATTGATGATCAAAATTTTGACATATTCCCAATGTGGTATATGTGCTGAAATATATGAATTCTTAATGGCGTAAGAGCTTTTGGTACAAGAAGCTTTTTCTTTGTCAAAAGCTCTTATTTTCAAACACTAATATTGTCCTATTTTTTTAGAAAATTATTTTTCTATATTCTTGAAAGCTTTTTTATGTGAAAAACCGAAGGGAGCTTTTGGTGCATGAAGCTTTTCCTTTATCAAAAGCTCAAATTTCCAAACAAGAATATTTTACTATATTATTGAGAGCTATTCCAAGTGAAAATTCTGAGAGAGCTTTTGGTGTAAGAAGCTTTTCTTTTGTCAAAAGCTCTTATTTTAAAATAAAATTATTTTACTATTTTTTTGAGATCTTTTCCATGTGAAAATTTTGGGAGAGCTTTTGGTGCAAGAAGCTTTTCCTTTGTCAAAAGCTCTTATTTTCAAACAAAAATATTTTACTATTTTCTTGAAAGCTTTTCAAAGTGAAAATTCTGAGAGAGCTTTTAGTACAAGAAGCTTTCATTTGTCAAAAGCTCTTATTTTCGAAACAAAATTATGTTCCTATTTTTTGAGATTTTTTTTTTCTATTTTTTACCTTGAGAAAATTTAGACAGAACAAAATACAATAATTCGGTTGCAAATGATAGTGCTTAGGATGGCATTCGAAAAACGTTGACACTTGACTATAGACCCGACCGATTAATGTAATTTTTGTTAAGACTATTTAAAATATTTTCCGAACAAATAGATCTTTTGTAAGATTTTCCTTTGTAAGACTCTATAATGCTGGATCATCATTGCGTTAAAAAGCAAAGGGTAACTTCGATAAGAGATCGTTGGTTTTTATTACAACCGGACAGATGGGTTTTCGGTTTACCCTTGCTCGGTCATCTTTATGTTTATATTTTAATCGAGACTTCCATGTAAGATTTTTCAATTTATAATACAGTGGAACCCCGATCTAACGTTCTCGCATTAAACGTTTCCCCGCGTGGTGCGTTCATTTTCTTATTCCTGGCATTTAGTTCATATATAAAACTTTCCCGCATTCATCGTTTCCCGCATTAATCGTTTGTTTTATACGGTCCCTTGAAAAACCTAGAATCGGGGTTTCAATGTATGACTTTTGAAGGCATTTCATTAAATATCTTATTTTCTTTACTTATATTGATTGATACAACAAGTGCCGTTACAGGATGGCAAGACCAGTGTCATTCATTGTTACCTTTGAGGGTTGATTAACAGCCATAGGGTGAGAAAAATGTTAAGTTTTTTTATGACCCAGACAATGCGCGATTTGTAATCAATTAACAAAAATAAAAGTCCATTCGCAAATACTTCAAAATTTCTGTTTAGTATATTATGTCTATGGAACCTACCACACGGAATGCATTATCAATTTTAAGTTAGCTTTGATCTAGTACAGTTTCATTTCCCGTATATAACGAAACAATTATTTAATATTTGCATCTACATGAAATCTTTTCCGTGTTGTTAGTTCTATTTTCAAAAAATTACTTAAGATAGATATTCTTTATCTCTAAATTGAAATAAACAAAAAACTCAAAATTATTCAAAAATGGAATAAAAAATGACACTGGAAAAGGTGAAGTGACAAATCTATAGTTTAATCATAATATTTTCCCGATTTTGTTCCTGATGGAATTGATGTGCTTACATTTGAATCAACGTAATTTTAATCACATAAAAGGTGTTCGTTTGTTTTTTTGAATATTTGACAGGCTTATATACATATTTTATTATGTCACATTTTTCTCTGTCATGACTGTACCAAGTGATTGTGGCCCTAGATAACGATGATAGTTTAAAATTGTAAAGATGTTTGTAAATGGAGAAAAAGCTCAACTGTTATAAAAAAATTAGCGTGGTACAACAGTTTATAGATAAAGGCATATCTAGGAATATATTTTATATTTCAAGAAAAATGCATTGTTCTTGTTATCTCATATATGGACAACCAGCGACTACAACTCTGGTTTATAAATATCTCACAGTTTTTTTTCAACATTTTTTTTCTTGTTTCAAAAATATTTGAACTGAAGCCAATATTGAAATTATTTATCTCAAATGATTGAGTTCGGTGGCTGTCAACCTTTTGTCTCATGAATTATATTACAATTGGTAATAAGGATAAAATGTTTAAAACCATTCATTTAAAAGCATGCAAGACGTGCAAAATTCAAATTTAATAAACGCAATGAGTCTTAAAAATACCAAGACCGATATTGATAATATGGTACTTCAACTAAAAAGTCCACCTTAACATATATATCATTGTAATCCCTATAATAAATACTGTAAAGTATAACTATATCATCTGTAATTCAATAGTTTGTAAAGGCGCTTAACTCAAGATAGAATTATGATTTGACCCTCGAACTAGAATAGGTTGCTCATGACTGTTATATCTGCTAAACAAATGAAACACATAAGTTTTCCATTTCGAAGCCGAATGGAAAATAATATATTATTTGAATTGAACTCAAATAGATTCGATACAAAGAACCCATCTCGCCGCGAATCTTCGACGAATTTTCATATTAGATATGCAGTTTCTACAGGTTGTTTCATAAATATACCGAAAAACCTGTACACCACTATTAGTCTACAAATAAATATAACTACATATTCCATTAGCTAATGAAAAAAGTATAATAAAAAGATAATTAAGCTGAAACCGAAATTTCAAACTATGTTAAGATAATAGTCAAAATAAATATGCTAATTGATTGAATTGGCATTTACTTAGAAGAACTATTTTATAATATGGTGAAGAAAAATAATGTATTTTAACTCTACAGAAACTATTTCATATATTTGTTGATAGCTATTTCGGCTTACGCCATCGTCAGAACTATGTTTAAACCTGTATTTATTTACTTATTCGATATATACCGTTGTAGACAGGGTGCACAATACATCTTCTTCTCTGATATTTTCTTCACCGTATTACAAATAAGATTCCTATAATTTTTGTTAGGCTTATATTGTTTTTGCAACACTATCTTTACGATAATATGATATTTACAGCTGGTTAAGTTTGCAAATATTTAAAACAGACTTAAAAATTTACCAACATAATCTTTTCCTCAGATTAAAACATCAGCATCATCCCTTGCAAATTTATATGCAGTCGTGAATTCACGTACTATTTCTACAGTAGCGTTAAAAAAACGATAAGATTATGACATATGCTAAAATTATACAGATTATAAAAGCAATGTCGTTCACAAAAGTGAATAAGGTCCCCGATGCTTCCTTTAATATCTTAATAAATAGCTACTTAAATCCTGCAATTAGAACTTAATAAAATCTAAATAATAAAATAAAACCAAATTCTGCGATGAAAAGCTTCCTGAACAAAATTCCAAAAGGATAACTTTAAAGGAGACATGAATTTATGAATAGGGGTGCTGTGTGAATATTTGTAAAAGGCTTAAATTAAGGGAGCGAATTTACAAGGAATTTACCTATAATTATTATTTAAAGAAGATGGTTGTGTTTTTCATATTGTGCTTTGGTACACATTTAACACTTACAAGTCAATTGCAATGCCTTCAGTTACATTATTTTCTTTAGTTTAAGCGTATTCACAGGTGTACTGATTATACCACAAAATTTTGCTTATTTTGATAGCATCACCACTTGATGAAAAAATATCGGACGTATATTGGTAAAAGTTTAACCCAAACAATCAGATTTTAAATTTAGAACCTGTCACTTCAAAAATTAATCTTTCTCTAATTGATAAAAATCTAGTCGTATATTATTCGTTAAAATTAAATTGTATAATTTGGTAAAATTGTTATTTAAGACGCACACCATGTATATGAGCAGTGTATATAACTTCGATAGAATATGAAAAGCTTTTGACCCAATATGTAAGGCCTTTCGAGCTCAATACAGGGTGTTTGCACTCGCATAAAGAAAGTTTTCTTCGGTCACAGATGGTGGTAGTGTTCTTTTTATATTGTTTTCCGATGGGACTCGTCGACATTTTTGTTTTTCGCTATTTCTATCGAATCTCGGCGACAGCTGTTTTTGGCAATAACTCTCCTGCTGAGTTATGGAGCTAGCACGCAAATAACCAATTTTTGCATTCATGTGATGCTGAAGAATGAGATAACTTACATTTGGAAGATGTTCCTCAGGTGCGCAAGGATCTCAAAGATAGTCAGAATTTACCACATTCTTTTAGACACACTATTTGTCATTTTTACGTTGTGTGTTTATCTACTTTAATGTATATATCATAATAGAGAATACAAATCAATCAGCAAGAAGACATAATGAAATATAAAAGTCTACTACCTTTCGCTCAAACGAATGATTGTTTTTTTTAATTGTTATTGCATTTTCGAACGTCTTTTATTATTTATATAATAACTAGTATTCGAACCCGGCTTCGCTCGGACCAGTTTGGGGTTATGTTCAGCTCGGCACGTAAATTCAGACGGGCCAAGTTGAAACAACTTTTTTCAAAATTCAAAAGTCTAGGTCAATTAAAATGGAATTAAAATGAACATTTCAGACTGGCATTGACATTTCACAGCCCCTTTCATATATTGACAGCCCCATTATCGCCCATTAAAATGTCCAAATTCAAGGAAAAAATCTAATTTATGCTGTCAAAGAAATGTCAAATAATACCTTCACGTAAATAAAAACATTATTATATTAATAAAAGCCGGGAAAAGTTCAGTAGAAGACTAATTTATTACATTTTGACTAAATGTCTTCGCCGATAAAAAAATCAAACATATTTTCTTTCATATTCGTTTTTATGGCAACTTAATGACCAACAATGCAAAAGGGAATAACAGACCGTTTCGGTTTTATATATGTACTATTCGATACTCGAGTAATTGGAGTCTCTACATACACATTGATAACGAAACAAATTTACCGTCGAAACTTTCGCGAGCGAAATCAATTCGTTTGTTTGAACTTGCAACTACAATGTAAAAAGGAATTACAGACATACATCCCCCGTTTCGGTTTTATATATAAGATACATAATATACACATTTAATTTCTGAATCGAATAAATAATAAATCTTGCCCAAAATTAATTACTCGTAAATAGAGTAGATGTGATAAAAAATAATTGGAGAATTGTAATAGATTTAGAATTGAAAGTTATTTAACAGTATGAGAGTGGTAAATATATTAGTACATAGCTCGTGATCTACAATTATCACATTAAACAACTCATTACAGCTCGATCTCGTCGATCGATCTTTACAATTTTGAAGAATAAAGTATCAGTTGATAATGCTCGCCATGAGTGAAACCGGTCCTGACCCAACAAATTTTATGTGGGAAAAGTACTAAAAATGTTTTATTATACTGCAATTCCACCAAGTATTGACAGTGAACACCTTAAAAGTGATCAGTGAAACTGCTAAAAGAACAACATCTATGAAATGGAAAAACTATTGGTGACTTGGATGGAAGGGCTTATAAAAAACGGATCCCCCTTAGTCTTCAAACCGTATTGGCAAAAGCGTAGAGCTTTTTTCAAAACTTGAAATTAAAGAAAAATGACGACTTCGAGCAAAGAATTATTTTAATACATATTTTGTATGAAATTTGATAAATCAACCTACGACCAAAGTTCAGTATCTTATCTTTATCACAAGTGGGGGACTACATGTGTGTCCTTAATTAAAAATGTCATTTTAAGGTGCTTAGTTTGACATTTAATATCACTCAAATTGAATAATAAATATCGATGCATAAATTATAATCCTATAAATTAAATCAATTTATTTCTTGCTTTGAAAGACTGGAGATTATGATTGACAAACATTAACATTCGCCAATATTAGGGACCTGCAAATATTGTTTTAACTTAAAACATAACTGACACATTTAATTTGTCAACTGCCATTTCTTGGTGTAAATGTATTATTTAAATAAATAAAAACCTTTTAAATTCACATATTTGGCACAATACCAAGACCAAGACATTCTCGATTGAACAAAATATGCTGGGACGCTACCCACTGTTTCAATAAATATTTCTTAAATAAGACAGTAAGTTATCTCACATGTTTTATTTATTTTAATTAAAATTTTAATTAAAGCTTTTTTAAAATGTAACCTGTTAAATAAAATATCACTTGATCACCAGTAAGCGACACTATAAACGAATTAGCCAATGTGTGGACTATCTAATCAGAGCCCTTGAAACTATCCAGAAGACGAAAGAAATCATCCATAGAAATCATGATAGAATTCGATAAAAAAGGTTTTCCTGACTTCAATAATTTCATATTAAAGATATCAGAAAAAAATACAATTTACCTAAATTATATTCTTAACAGGACAGGTTGCTCGCCACTGCTTACATTATTTCCAATTAATATGGTAATCACAAACCTATCTGATTGCAGCTCATTAGTTTAATAGTTTGTAATGTTAACGTCATTAGTAGCATAATTATTTGTTTGCTTTGTTTCGATTCTATAGCCCCCTCTTTGCTTTCCGTAAAAAGGAAAAATCCCAAGCTCTATTTTGTAATTTCATCATTTTAAAATTATTAGAATCAATCTTGCTTCATTACTTAAGCAAACTTTGCGATAGTAAGTCCGAAGATCCCTCTGAAATATGCGAAACACGTGTCACAATTAGTAGCACAATACGTGGAATAATCAAAGTTATTTTAAATTTTATGTTACCGGTAGGTATCTTGCAATATTTTTTTCAGTCGATTTTTCGACTTGTTTGGGGGCGTATTACTCTGTATTTCTATTAATGGTATTTAATATTTATAGAAATACATGTTGAAACACACATTAGTCATAATATTAAGAGTAAAATTTTAGCTAAAAAGAATATATAAAAGCAAAGAAAAATGGTATTATTATGTAACGGTATATTGAATATAAAAGGTTTCTGGTGATGATGGAATCGCATAGAAAAAGAAAATATATTCAAGAAAAGTGAGCAATTGCCATCTGATGAATGCGATGAACGAAGGTATGTTATGCGAAAATTCAATCATCATAAAATCACTTAACGAAAATGAAAAAGAAAATCAATTTATTCTCATCACTTATTTATATAATATAGTGGAAGGTGCGAGGGAAAAACTCGAGCAAAATGTAAGCAAGTGATGGATTTATTTGTCGTTACTTTAATATCATCAGAAGTTTTCATCAACGCGAAAAATGAATAAAATTTCTCGTATAACCCTCTTTCGTTTTTCTTTTAAGTTTTATTAGCGAAGACCTGATATCCAAACTATACTTCTTATTTCAAAGAATTAACTGTTAAAATTTATAATATATATCTTTTTTTGGATATCTATTATAAGTTATAAAGCACATCGGTGTCAAAGTTCTTCCCGTCTCCTTCGTCGCTTAGCTTATATTTTATATTGAAGTTGCATTCCCTTTGCAGGACAGGAGGGCGCGATCGTTAGTGAGCAATCCCTAGTGAAGCTAGTTCAAGAGGTCAGTTTACTTTTGCTTTTTACCTATGGAGAGTCGTCGAGAAGAATGATTCTCGGTCTATAACAATTCTTAGATGCTTTCTCATCATTAGTCTGCAGGTAAGAGATCGTTAAGCAATGCAGCTTTTACTAAATGTAAAGTTTCCGGTCATGGAGCCATGAATGGCAAGACAATCAAATAATATTTTATGTGATGTTTATTGCACGATTTTGTGTTCGCAATCATGTCCTGCTCCCAATGAAGAGCATATAGCCTTGTAATGGAGGTATCTTAACATATTTTTCTCCGAAAACTGCTTGTTACTCAGTCGTTCAGTATAATGCGATGAGATTATAGATAGAAAAGATAGGGCTAAGACAGGACAAGTGGTGAGCCAGTCTTACTTAAGCCCCGCTTCTATTATCGGATGGGTGAAAGGTAATTTACACTGAACAAATATTTAAAACACCTTCATAAATAAAATTAATTTACTAAGGTGTCATTAGAAAACGCTTGAGATGAGCGAAAACGGTACTGATCTCAATGAGTTTATTTCGGAATAAGTACAAAACATGTATTTATATTTTGATAATATAATGCCTTTCCGTCAAGTATTTACAGTACACACTTAACAAGTAAACCTGTTTGTCATGAGACTCGAGCCTGTTAATACCGTGACCTAAGGCGATAACGTCAACAACTCAGCTCTACACTGTCTGAGGATACAGCCTAGTATGGATATACATTCGACTGCAACTATTTTAGGATTTAA
The DNA here is from genome assembly GCA_028554975.1 of Himalopsyche kuldschensis. Taxonomy (NCBI): domain Eukaryota; kingdom Metazoa; phylum Arthropoda; class Insecta; order Trichoptera; family Rhyacophilidae; genus Himalopsyche; species Himalopsyche kuldschensis. The sequence goes on from JAHFWI010000036.1 coordinate 4,609,404, forward strand.
TACTGATGAAAATGTGTGCCAGCCATCGTAGTTCATATAATAAATTTCCACAGGTGAAAACTTCAAATTGTGCATACTGCAGTAAAATCGAGCAGAATGAGTGTGACGTCACGACCGAAGAGCTTTGCCATGTAGTCATATTTCACTCAAGTTGCGCAAACAAACAATATGTTGCGAGTGTTCTAGCATTTCAAGTATCCAGACTAAAGCCAGAAGAAGCTTTTAGACGTCATGCTTTCTACTCACTTGTATAATATTAATTTCTACATCTCCCTGGAGCCACTACTTAGCGACACAGTATACGGCTAAGTATTGCATACTTCACATTAGCTAGTCTTCAGACGTCTTCTATGCTATGTGAGATATATTATATTTACATTTAAAACCATTTCACTATACAATTTCGGCACCCGGACATTTGCGCGTGGAATGCTACCGCGCAGTATAGACACCGACGTTACTGCGCCAACACTTGCGCGCAAATAAGAATTTTTTGTAATGTTGACTGCCCATTTTAAATAACTTTTTTTTTCCTAACATACATTTACTTTCCTAGCATAACTTTTCTATTAAAACTGTACCTTAATTCAAATTAATTGATACTTGGGAATAATTTGTTTTTTTTTCACATATCCGCTCCCTATTCGGAGCATATGGCCGCCAAACGGTGCCTCCAAAATTCTCTATCTCCCGCCAACTTCTTCCCAGGTCATCCCGGCGTTCATCGTATGGATGATAATATGGATTGACATACATAAAATGTATTAAATATTTCAAATTTATGACTATGAAAGGTCATGAAATTAAATGATTTTTTATGTTTATTATTTAAGATATTTGATAGCAGATAATACTATTTAAATAAATCAAAGGTCTGCATTTTGTTTTAAATTTCTTCAGTGTAATTTTCGAGCTGTCGGGTTTTTATTTTTGAAAACAAATTGATTTTATTTTTTTAGTATTGCGCGCAAACTTCGGCGCGGTCATATCAGCGCGGTAATGTCACTCGCGGTGATGTCGCTGCACCACAGCTTAATCGGATCTGTGTTTCTTACAAACATCGTGCATTTCCACATACTTTACAAATTAAAATAACGTTACCTTACTTACAGGTCATAACCGACACTTTTGCCTAAAATGACCTTTTGGTCGTATGGGGTTGAATTAATCGCATTACGTCATATGTGCTGACTTCAGAGTCATCTATTGTTGAATAATGGATTTTTATCTGCACACTTTCTTTCATAAATTTATTTGATAAAGCTGTCACATTATTTTCACCATTTCCATCATTAAGATCATTTGTTTTACAAATATAATGGTTTGAATTATGAAAAATCATGTTTATAATAATTAACGTGTAAATATATTTACTTACTCACACATAGTTATAAGTGAGTTTTATCTTTTGAATAACATTATATCAATTCAAACTTCTATCGCTTATTCCTCAAAGCATTTTAGACGTTTTCAAAGTAAGGTGTAGAATTTATATTTTTTTTCCGTGTCGTAAAACATCTTACTTAATTAAAATTTGTTTAGGGCTGTATATATATCACGTGACGTTTGACAGGGGGAGGGAATCAAACAAAAGTAGAATATGTTTGATGAGGGGTGTAGGAGGGTCAGTGACGACATTCTACCAACATAATTATTTTATCAGAGTAGGAAAAATAATATTGATACGTAAAAATTAGTAGGATTATTTTCGAAAACGGTTAAATTGGAGTGACTTCATTTATTAACGGCCCATTTTCGTTGAAAGTGTAATATTGCAGAACGCATTATTAAACGTGCAAATTATAAAATTTTAATCGTTAAAATTTTTTTTCCATGAATTTTGTTGCTGACGACCCGGGTTTCGCCGTTCGGCATCTTCATGCATTTATAATGCACGAATGAACTGATGCAGATTATAATTTAACCGATATAATAAAATTTGAATCGTTTGTTTTTGGTACTTTGTCGTATATCCATGCACTTGATATGCCTGAAAATGTTGAAAGGCGAAACCCGGGTTGTTAACGACGAAACTCATGGAAAAGTATAAAATTCAAGCGATTCAAATTTAGTATTGAAATTCCATCAAGCACCCTTAGTCGAAATCTTTAAGGATATAATAAACTATTTATCGCCATTTCGAGTTATCGGTTTGACATTTTTAGGTATTATATAGCATTTTGTTGCTCTTAATGTCGACGGAAGGCAGTGGATTCCAATTAATAAATGAAATATTCCCAACTGGTTTTTTTTTTAACTTATAAAAAATTCCTTAAAGGCTAGACCGGTGCCTTTCAACCGTTAGGGACTAACTATACTTTGGAAGGAGATAGTTATTTATTAATTATTTTATTGAGTTAGGTTAGGTTAGGTTGGGTTAGGCCTATTTTAAACGTTTAGCCTATTTTAAACGATTTGACAATTCAATAATTTATTTACTAAAATCATGATATTACAGCTCCCGCCAATACGCCATGCATTTGACAAATTTAATTACATATATTTATAAATACATACGTACCTGTATATACATAATAAAAATGATAAATTGTAGTCATGAGAACGGAGAGAAAAAAATAATAAAATCACATTAGAAATTTTCAAAGAAGTCAACCGAGTAAGTTCTGACAAAATTAACTTCAATGCGATGCCGATTAAAATTGACAAAACTCTTCCCAGTAACGTCCCCATTAGCAGACCGGTTCTACCCCTTGGAAGAACAAACAACTCATGTTCACGATACCTCAAAAAATTATCAGGAACATTAAATTTAACATTCTCAAGAATGGTGGAATTCTCATTTTGGCCTCGGATAAGCTGAAAGAAATATAATGCCAAATGCATAACACAAGTACAAATATTGCGTACCCATGTATAATATATGAACGAAGACAGCATTTTAATAATATCATCTTTGTGTCGTATCGGCATGAGATTCTCATCCGCGCAACACAAAAGTGCATCCATTGGAATGCAATATCGCGAAATAAATTACAAATGAGCTCATATCTCAGATGCATCCTAGTGGACGACTTTTCAAATCTGCATTCGAAACCGGGACACCATGCATTTCAATCATCGCACACTCAGCGATTGGATAATGCGACGACATATATGCATGTAGTATTAAAATACCTCTAAGCGCTTGTACTGGAAGACGGAATTGACTGGTAATGATTTTAACAGAATGAATAGTGTTTTTTGTCTCGCATCAAAGAATTTATTTTCACAATAATTATATAATTTGTATAATTGAAATATTGCAAAATAATTCAACAGCGTGTCATAACTAGAGACTCCAATTACTTGATATCTCAACTACTCGAGTATCGAGTAGTAAAATTTTAAAATACTCAAGTATACTCGAGTAGTTTCAGATGTACATTTTTTTTCTATATCAATTCAAATTTGTATATTTAAATGAATGATACATAAATAAATAAGCGTATTTAATTGATAATGCCACAGCTGTATTCATAGTCAGCAAATGATTATTTTATTTCGTCTCTTGTCATCATAGTCATAATTGGATAAGTCAGCAGGACCCAAAGCAAAAATAACAAAAGAAATTCTGGCACAGCATTGTCAATGGCAAAACCATTAAACATAAATATTACCGACAATAAAACCACGCGTAAGACTCGAAGAAGTTAAGCGCAACGGTAAAAAATATATGTATATATTTTTTAAATAAAATTAAGAAATATGTCTTCATGTATAAATTACGAGTATTACCCGAGTGTTTTTCAAAATACTTGAGTGTCGAGTACTTTAGGAATGACGATACTGAACGAGTATACTCGACTATCGAGTAGTCGATAATCGAATTGGAGTCTCTAGTCATAACATACATATGTTAGATGTTCTATTATATTTATTATAATTTTTGATACATTTTTTTAAATCAATAAAACCAATTTTATAAAATATTACACCAGTTTCTTTCTTATATTTTCGTGTTTCTAACTTCTTACACCGAACATTATTTTACCCCTGTATTTTTATTAATAAATAATTTAATCAGATGGGAAAATCCCGCCATAATCTAAATCAAATACAGTATTTAGTATCCCCAAAGACTTAATATATTATGAATTAAGGAATAAATTTACATCAAAAACAAAACAGGCCACTAGAAATAATTTTCCATAAGAAAAATGTTTGATTTATTTTAAAGAAATTTTTGTTTTGTTTGAGTCGTAATTTATTTTACGGAAATAATTTTCCATAAAAAAAATGTTTGATTTATTTTAAGCCGAAAAGCTATCAACAAAATTTTTGTTTTGAGTTCTACCAAGTAAATGCCTACTCAATCAATAAACGTAATTTATTTCTTTTTCGATCCACAAAAAAAATATAACTGCAGTATAAAAACAACTGAAATCAAAAAAGGTATTTTTCGCGTAATTCATCTGCTAATCTTTTTCTTGTTCTTTTTTAATCAATTTAACAGTTCTTCGGTTATATAATTTTTTATTATTCTTGAAACCAGTAATACCACAATCTATTTTTGTGATAACTATCATTTAACTGTATAAACATAATTTCGTTTTACAATGTAGAGTGTAGAAAAACAGCCATCCAATTGATAATTTTTTCCTTTAATTTTTTCTTTGGCCAAACAATGGTCAAGTAAAGTTCTATGTATATTCCTGCAAAGTAATTATATTATGCACCGTTTCAACAAAAGATATATTTAGAAACGTATTTTCATTCATCAAAGTAAATTTTCTGCACAGGTAATTCAAAATTTTTGTTGTTAGCTAAGAACTAAGTGAAAATACTTCGTGCGTATTCTTTAGAATATATCAAAAGAGGAATTTTTAATTTAAACAACTTTTCTTGACTGAAATTCTTAACATAAGCTGACTTAACAATGTAATTTAAAAATGTGCAATGATGTTACGTTATTGTTTTAAAGTAAACAAATATAAAAGTGAATATTGTAATTTTATAAAACAGCTTCTTTGATGACTTTTTAAAGATATTTATTTTTATTTACTAATTGAAATTAAATCTCATTTGTCATAATTATAATTTCTCTCAATATTTCATTATATTTATTTAAAACTGATAACAGAATTGGGAACAGTACAAAATACCAATTAAATTGAATTTTCTGCTGTCAATGTTCTCGTCAAAAAACGTTTGAACAGTGTTTAATCACAAAAATATATATTGTACCTACCTTACAATCCACAAAGTCTCAACTTCATCATTACTTTTCAACCATTTATCCTCTTTAAAAACACGAACATAACCACAGCGGCTATAAATTGATGTTTTTAAAAGCGTAGCTTCTTTAAAATTCGTCAAGGACTGTAACAGATCTTCCGTGGTTGCGAACTAATACTTTGGTTGCGGTAATTTTAGAACGAATACCATTGTATCTTCCCGGAATTTGAATTTAAAAAAAATCATTTTTTACTAAATCAAAGACAATCCGGACATTTTTTAATGAATCAAAATAAAATAACCATTAATCAAACATAAACATTTAAAAAATATATGAAAAAAAAACTACGTCCTAAGCCTTAGTATTATTTGCTTGGTTAACATAGATAAATATGATGCATAGATTTAATCAAATTATGCATGGATCTTTTTACCAACAATTACTTGGTACAATATACTTCACATATTCCGCCAATCGAATCAAACTGCCACTGCATATTTGTTAGTCTTTTTATGTTTTCACTGTTAATACTATAAAAAGCTTTATAGTAAAAATATAAAAACATTTTCGTACTTGTTCCACAGTAATTTTATTAAAAACGGAGCCGATTCCGCTAATCGCGAGCATTTTTTTTTTTTAAATAAAAAAAATATTTACATTACAGCTTACGCCAATGCGCCAAATATTCTTAATTGTGAAAGTCATACGAGATTAACTCGATGATAAATAATGAATCAGTTGTGCACAAAATCAACGATAAATAACATACACACAGCCCAAGATCTCTTTTTTTTCAATTGAAAAAATCTAATCTTGCCGAGAATTGAACTCTAGAACTGATCGCTAGAACAAAGCTCTTGCCACTAGACCACAGGGACCGATAATTTTCCGATTTTCAATTGATTAGTTGAGAATGCTCGCGATGAGCGAAACTGATGCCGTTCTTAAGAAATTAAACGTGGAATACTACCAGTTAAAGTATATTTTTATTCTTTAACCATTAATTATTTCACTGATAATGCTCACTATAAGCGAAACCAGTCCTGATCTTCATCATAATACATGTAGAAGTAGTACTATAAAATGTGTTTTATTCATTTCAATTAATGCAATTCCACCTAGAAGTGGAATTGAACACCTTTAGAGTGATTTTATATAATAGCATTAAAAAATCGTTTTCAAACAATCTCGATATCCTTTTTTTCCTGAAAGATATTTTTTCGCATAGACACTAAATTATCTGAGAAAAATAATTCGTTTCGTAAATTACATCTCAGGCATTTTTCCAATCGCAGGGTTTTCCTTAATTCGCCTTGTTTATCTAGCGCATATAGGTGATATAAAAAGCATTTCCAATTATACTTTGTACGTTTGAAAGAGTTATATAAGGTTTTGGTAATCTAGAATTGAAAACAAGTTCGCCTTCGCTATACTACAGGTGTTCAATGTAGCCTTTGGGAAATTTGGCGTAGCAAGTTACCTGCAAACACAGTGAGTTGTTGGAACCCCACTCCAATTCAATTCGCTCAAAGCAAGTAGTATTAATTTAGTTTTCAATGGCAGCAGTATGTGAAGGTAGGCGTTCAAATTGAAGCAGGATTTGTTTTCGTTAAAAGATTGGGAATCATATAAGTTTCTGTATAATTTTTTCAAACAATTTCTATTAGCTAAAAGCTTGAAATCAGCTTTTAAAATTGAGTACTACACCTTCTCACGCTCAAATAAAAGTTTATTATTTGTAATAACTTTTATCTTGATTGGAAATAGTAAGGGTAGAAAAACACAGGACTATTGGTTAACCTTTTGCATATATACATCCAGGTATTTTGGATAGGAGAACTTGGACAAATATTGCAGGCACCACAGACATCCATGCCTGCAAAAAAAAAACGATAGAAAAATGAAACTGCCCGGGCTAAGATTCGAAACTGACGCTCCGCAACCAAACGACAAAGACACTGGACCACAAACTCGACTCACTTTTAGTAATAAGCTCATACTTTCATTTAATCAATCTAAAGTCAATCAATGAAATCGTATGAAAATTGATGTTAATTATAATTTCATTTAAATGTTCACCAATCTAAACGATATAATAATGCAATATCCGAAGGTGACTGACAATCATAAGCACATTCATATATCATTTGAATCGACGTCTTTGTCCATTCAAGACCACAAATGGACTTGAACGTCAGTACGAAAGACGAAACATGGGTCATTTATGACAAAACGCATGGAATAGTACAAAAATCAAACCATTAAAATGACTTGCGAAAAAGAAAAATTCACACTGAAAATGCAAACAGAGCTGATATCGACGGCAGTTTCTTTGTCAACAATAGGTTTGTTATATTCATTATTAAGATAATGCTAGTACAAGTACTTGTTTATTATTAATATTAAAAACACGAAACGAGAGAAAAAATAAATTAAAAGAAAATTTTCTAATAACATTAAACGAGAATGAACGTCCCTTTCCACGAATATTTCTATCGAGTATTTTAAAACGGCCATAAGTTTCTGCTTAATATTACAGTTATGAATCGTATGTTATGTAGTTGAGTATTTGACCACTCCACTACTAGCTTTAAAAAATAGTTTATCCCTTTGTTTTTCAGTAAAAATAATGATCATTAACATGATTAATAACATGTCATCTCAATTGAACCATTTATTTCATATTTTTTCTATCTATACACAGATGCTTTTCATTAAAAACATTAAATGCCAATCACAAAACAAAACATTTTTATCTATCGCTTTGGATAATGTTTATTGTTTCCGTATTCTTCATTTTGGTCAAACAAGTAACTTTAATCATAAAATACTTTGTTGGTTACCAGTTGAAAAATACAATTTCATTTTTTCAAAATAAATAATAACAATGGTTTAGTAATAAAATAATAGATCTCATGCAAAATTTTAGATAAATTTTCGAGTATTTCAAATTTATCGTTTGCCATTCAAATGCAACGTACAAAGCTCTTTTTCAACATTTAACGATTACAAATATTAGTTTTCGTTGAAATTAAATACCGCTTCATTTGCAAAAAGCTACAAATTTATATTCCTATCTCCTGGAAATTATTTTGTTTGGTATTTTATAGTTAACTAGCCAGTACCCGGCATACGTTGCAATGCCGCTCAAAAAAGCGAAAGTATTTGTGTTTTAATTCTGTTTGTTAAAGTACTTTTGTATACCCAATTTGATTGGTTTTTTAGTCTGGTGCGAAAACAAATAAATCAGAAGGTTTTCCAACGCGTTAGCAGGCCACATACAGCTGTCCATGTGAGAAGTATGAATTTTCCAAAATTGTGCACCTGTAGCGATTGTCCCTGCGTTGTTTATGGTCTTTGATAGCAAGTTGCCGAAATAATAATTGATAAGTGTTTTGCACTGGCAGCACTGTCATGACGGACATATTGGAATAAACGTCAAAAATAATTTTCCAATTTTCAATGTTAAAATGCGCGGTGGCATGTCTGAAAAATCAAGTGAATTAAAAATGTTTTTAATTTTTAAACATAAACCTTTCCGGGCGTCCATAAAACAAATCACTAATTTTTATCACAATCGGATGAACGGTATAGAAGGGATACACAAACAAACATTCATTTTTTATATATTTATAAAGAAAAAAGTATACTGCGGCATTCTCTTGTATCTTTTATCTACCTATATTATTTTGAATCATATGTTTCTTGAATTAAATCGAATCCTTAGTTTGTCATAAAAAGCTTAACCTAAATATAGATAATCTTTCAAATAAAAAAAAAAACGTGTATCTCTCAAAATTTACTATATCATAAAATTGACCATATTTTTATTAAACTTATATATAAATATATGTAATGTATGCATTTTAAATGTTTCTTATTCGTCCTTTCTATATAAAGCTGGCAGAAAGACAGTAAATAGCTAGAATAAAGGCGAGAAAGGACTAAAAATAACAATATACCATTCTATGCAATAAATTTAGCATGAAGTGTATGGCAAAAGCAAATTTACATAGTTTCACTCAGCAAGTGAACATTTTCAAAAAATGAACAGAGAACTGGCTTAAACAGCGCTCTTATTTACCCAGCCCAAAATTTTTGCTAACTAAGCGTCTATTTTCTTCCAATCTTCACCATTCAAATAAGCTTCAGGGTAATGTATTGCACCATGAAATTCCTTTAACCCAAAGCACGATTGACAACGTTTCCTTTCGACATATTGTGTAAAGTTCGAGCACGATAACATACCGGCCGTATCGTAAAGAAAAATCTATTGATCACACCTTATGTGCTCGGCAGGGTTGTGGAGTCGGAAACGGATTCGTAAAAAAACTCAGTTACTTAAATTGTGTATGTTCGAATTTTAAAAATAATGAAAGTGTAGGATTCATTTGTTGACGTTTAGTTGATACAATATTATCGTTGAAACAATTGATTGTTAGGTAATCGTCTTTTAAAGTTGAACATTTTTTTATATTGAATCTGAACATTACAAAATATTAATGTTTTTTTTACCATGTCCGCTCCCAATTTGGAGAATATGGACTACTCACGAAGTTTATCTCAACATTTTTTTTCTACGAGAACTGCTTGTTACTCAGTTGCTCAACCTTTCATTTTCGAAGAGAGTATGGTTTGAAAGGATACGAGGACTAAGAAATGAATCTTTCTAAAATCATTAAAGTTATAAAACATCAAATGCGTAAAATGGAATTGAACGTATAAACTTATTTGATCACATAGTCAGTGTTATTACAGAGATTTCCTTGATAATTGTTCCTTAATAAAAGCTTCACTCAAAAAATCCAGTTGATAGAGCCTTAATCTAGTATAGAAATAAACTGGTCAGAGAAATGAGATCCCACTTCACAGTTTTAATAATAAAACTGAATAGGACATGTAATAAAATCGTGAAATAACTCAAATGTGGTCAACGTTTATATGGTACATCATTTAAATTGCTCATTTTCATTCATAGCCACCATTAAAATCATATAAAACGCAAAAGGTTGTCAAACAAAGATGATGATGCTATTAAACATGATGTCTTTAGACGAGATGAGGGACATGGAATCTCTTTGAGCAACCCCTCTCATCCCGACAGTTCAACTTTTTCCTTCTTTTCCGCAGTCCGTCCACCCCTATTTGGACGGTGTGTTAAACCCCTCCGAAACCACCCGAGGGTAGTTCAAATATTTGGTCTCGTTAATGGCCTCCCTTGTCTACGTAAAGGTTGTTTAATTAGATCTTATTCAAGAAGTTTGTTAGGCGTGTCCATGTTTCTAATCGTGAGAGCAGGGACGGGTAACTGATTACAAATTCAGTTCAGTTTGCATTATTTATTATTGAATTATGAAATAAGTCAGATCTCTGCAAAACTTTGACCTATGGACAGTTGTAACGCCCCGGAATTTATTTCCGAGCCACAATACTTCAATCGTTAAATTTGTCAGTCGACCTCTGGACTACTGTACTATGCGGGGATAAGCAACTGATACAGATTATTTTCTTTTTTTAATTAAAACTGATAAAATTGAGTGTCTCATTGTTATTAATTACGCAATCGAAACTTGGTTCTTATTCTTTGAAACAAATTGTAAAAAATCTGTCTCCAAAAATAACACCATCACTCACAAATCTTGAGCGATAAAAAAATACTGCTTAATTTCTTATTTTATTTTTTTAATTCAAAACTTGTCTAATTAAACAAAAGGTATTCGAAACATTACTTGTCGTATTTGAATATTTCATACTAAAATAATTGTGTTTCCTTGAAGGGAAATTTCGTGACGTAATGAAGGAACTATTAGTACTTGTCACTAGTTTATATTTGTTGACTATGATATTTTTTGTTTTTCTTTAAATGTATGTCGCTTACATCAACGGACTATGAAATGTTTGACAAATATTTGTCAAGCTTAATACTTTAAATATCACAGTGTTAGTCTTCACAGGGCAGCTATCTCACAAAACTTCTGCAATAAAAAATATTGGTTTTTGTTCAAAAAATTAAACTTGAATTATTTTTTTGATGACTATTTTGTTAGCACCAAAGATTACAATTTATAAAACATGTTAATTAAAAATATCAGCCAATTGAATTATTATTGTATCTTACATCACAAACGTTTTGCATGATCTGTTCAATTCCATTCACGAAATGTCATACTATCTCAATGATTTAAATTAAATATTGTATTATTACTTCATGAAAAGTTCAAGACATCAATAAAGACACAAGACTTAGACAAAATTAACAAACAAGAACTAGTTTATTAATAAAGATTTATTTAAACTTATTATCGGGGCAGTCTTAAGAATGGAAATCGTAAGAAAATGTAAGAAAAATCATATCGAGCAACAGGGAGTAGATAAAATATATTTTAATAATCTATAGCACATTTATTATAAAATACGCTTCATCTGTAACCGTTACAAAGGGTAAATATTTCATAGAAATTACAACACAAAACCAAAAATTGAAAATTTTGTATTTCTAAATAAAAATATTCGATAGGCAGGTAGATAAAATATCATACCTAATGTTCTTTATCCCTGGCTAGGTTAGAACGTATGAACCTGTATTGCCCAATCAACAGCCCGGGGTCACCATAGAGACTATGATTTAGTTGAGCGGTTCTCAAATGTTTTAAGTAATCTGTTCGCCCCACAACGATGCGGGTATTGGCTTGTTATTGATACGATTCGTAGAATTTTCTCCTGTCGGCAGATGTGGTTTGTACGACTCACCACTGTATACGCTAGACTGATTTAGTTGAAAGACGTATATATCGTGATAAAATATTTAACATTGAACGCAAAGTGTCCAATATATTTGTGAAATTAATATATTTTCACCATTTAAACTAAATTTCTACGTGAAAGATACTTCACACTTAGGAATATCAATAAAGTAAAGATTTTTTCATAAAATTATTTCCAAATGTTGTTAACATTATCTGCATAATTTACAGTTAAATATTTATTTGAATCTTATATATCTACTAGTATTGCTACCCGGCGTCGCTCGGACTAAGCGACCAATAATTATTTAATGTTATATCATTCGACATAATTATATCACAAAATCTAACATCCAAAATAGAGTTAAAATAAAATCACAAACTTTATTTAATTAATTTGATGACAGCCCCATTCTCGCCCATTAAAATGTCCAAATTCGAGGAAATAATCTAATTTGCTGTCAAATAAATGTCAAATAATACCTTCACGTAAATAATAAACATTATTATTAATAATAAAAGCCGGGAAAAAGTTGGTAGAATACTAATTTATTACATTTTGACTAAATGTCTTCGCCGATAAAAATTCAAACATATTTTCTTTCATATTGGTTTTTATGGCAACTTGCAACAACAATGCAAAAGGGAATTACAGACCCACATACATACATACGCCGTTTCGGTTTTATATATAAGATAAGCCAAACATGTAATTAATCTTTTCAGTTCAGACTCTTATGCTGCATTTCAGTGGAAGGTTTTAAACAAAAACTTATGTTCATTCGATCGAGCTATTTTTTTTTCAAAATAATTTGTAACGTAAAGATGATTCAAGGAAAAAACTCACTGTCAGCTAATTTGGTTTAAATGGGATTAAAATAGCAAAAAAATATCCGTTGTTTTGGATACAAATCTAGTCACGTAATAATAATATAAGCCAAATAATGTAGTTGAAGTGTGAGAAAAATACCGGGTGCTTAGTAAAAAGCTGAACCAAAGTCAATAAAATGAACAATTTTTATACAAAACATAAAATAGTGTAAAAAATAATTGTGAGATGGACAACTTTTTTAGCATAGCAATTCGATCATTCTTGTGGAATAAAAATCATAGCGATTTTCAAGTCATCATTATAATAATAATATGAACCAATCCATTCAAAAAATGTAAAATGTTTAGTGAATTTTGAAATAATATCAACTTTACTTTTGGAGTATACTTTTTAGTCTTTTATCTTGTGTTTCTTCCTTCATTTTATATGGCTGTATATGGTAGAGGTTATGGTAATTTTTACAATCAGATACAAATTAAATTATTCTATCTATTATTAGATGTTAAGTAAAGAAAATATTCTCCAAAATAGATAACATTGTATGAACGTAAAAAATGGAAACGCGTTTGAGAAAAAGGTCTAAAAGAAACTCCGTTATGGTTCTAATAATACATATAACAATATTCAGAATATTCCTCTCTAACAAACACAAGAAACAAGGTTACGAATGCTACAAAGATTACTTAATGCCATTATCAAAATAATTAAATTGACATGGAACTCAAACCGTTTGAGAAACACTGCTTTTAACTTTACTAAGATAATATATATTTAAGCGCTTCTATCCGTTTCCATAGCACCAGTAATTAGTAATCATTTGATGAGAAATGTTTTAATTAAAAAATACAAATATCTACCTAATCGGATAAAACAGAATTTTTTATATTAACTTGTTTGTTGTACTTTTTTCGTTCGCTACTGATTTAGATTCCGTGAGTAATTTTTGATGAAATAATTAATACTCTACCAAGCTTACAGCAGCTTTCTTCATTTTATACGCCAAGAACTTACCAAAATTATTTTTGCTAAGTAAAGTTAAGTCTTTCTCAAACTTTGCACAGTTTTTTATTTCGACACAAAATCGAAAAATAATTTCAGAAAATCATTACCAGGTCAAACTGCTGGGACGGAAATAATTGTATATAGCATATATTATACTAATGGGTAGATACTAAAGACTCCAATTACTCGACATCTCAACTTATCGAGTATCAAGTAGTAAAATTTTAAAATACTCGAGTATACTCGAGTAGTTTCAGATGTACCAAAAAGTATATTATTAATTCAAAACATAAATATATGATAAACAAAACAAAAAGCTTATTTTATTGAATCAATACATTTATTTCAAGTTATGAAATATATATTCAAAAATAATGGAGAATCAAGCGCCACAAATTTTAATTTGGTTCGAAGTTTTGTTTTTTAATCCCGCAGTAGATAAAACTCTCTCTGTTGCTGTGGACGTCGGCTTAAAAGCTATCAATGAATTAAATAATGCAATTTAGTTTTTATGTCCACTGTTTAAAAATAATGGAAATAAATCATCATTTATAAATTACGAGTATTACTCGAGTATTTTTCTAATTACTTGAGTATCAAGTACTTGAAAATGGAAGAGTATACTCGATACTCGAATTGGAGTCTCTAGTACATACGATGACAAATTGAAATAGTATTGCCGTAATAAATTGAAAAGAAGTAGCTCATGTTTTTTTTATATTTATAGTTTTATAATACAAGTCAACACAAAACAATATATATGTTAATTCAATTGCAAAGGCACAATTCTCTTGCAAAATACTTGTCATTCACTCAAAGAGAAGATGTAGTGGAGAGAGAAAATACCTCAGTATATTGCAAATATATACGATGGTCATTTTAAAAGCATGTTTCGCAGTTTTCGACGTTTTTGTTTGAAGTAATGATGATGGTTTTCAGAAAATTTTATCACGAATCGCAATCAGTAGAATTTATAATTTCAAGAAAAAAATAACAATGCATTTTTGATTCTAAAGAAATTATTTAATATATTTGTTTATAGCTATTTCGGCTTACGTCATCGTCAGAATTATATTTAAACCTGCATTTACAACTTAGTTCTGACGATGGCGTAAGCCGAAATAGCTATGAACAAATATATAAAATGATTTCTGTAGAATAAAAAACATTGTTATTTTTTTCACCGTATTATAATTAAGTTCTACTAAGTAAATGGCAACCCGATCAATTAATAATTTCAATTTATATTGTTAATTAATCAAAACAAATTGTATGTAATAAAGTCAAAAAAACTTATGAATATACTGGAAAAAAGTCCAAATTGAGTATGAATAATGGCACAAGAATAAAACTATGTTTTTAAAAATATATAGGCAAATTTAATTACATTCAAGAACCTCTTACAAATAAATAACCACGAATCGGTAGTAAAAAATTAAATCATATTGAAAAAAATTAAGTAAAAAAAAAAAAAATATTTCTTTTAAAAATAATCCCAACCCTTAAATAATTGTATTCTAATTTACTGGTTTGACTTTTGCTTAACATTCATCCTTTTTATTTGCTGTCTTATGACAGTGATACACTAATCAATAATAAGTTTAAAAAATATCAGGAATATTTATAAACGACTTTTTATTTTTAACGCCACTGGTCTTGATTTGCTGTAGCACGGTGTTTGAGCAACGCTGCTTTTCTTAATTTTCGTTGAATCTCCAGCTATAAGATATCGTTTTAATTAAATTACTACGCCGGGCCTACTCAATTAATTTTGTAACAAAATATCAATATTCACATTTTCTCCCGTTTGACTTTTGAACAATAATTAATTAATCGTATCATTAATTATTTTCGGTTAATTTGATATTATTGCAACCATGGTTTATCCCAAAATTATCAGAATTATAGAAGCCTTATGCCTAAAACTATAAGACCTAGAGTCAACGATGATCATAGCTTGATAATCAACAAAACGCCACCAAAATTCAGCACACCAAGCTATACGGATAACTCCAACACACCCAGTCAACGTTATGTTATTACCTCTTAATAGATAGTACTTAACCGTTTCTGTTTTCAACTGAACGTATACGGATATTTCTTGACGACGTATTTCTTATGTGGTCTAGTCACTAGTGTTAAGAACCTTACCCTAGCAACCAGAGGAGTATATGTCTCGGAACATTTTAGATCTTATGCAGATGGTTTGTGATGTCGTTTCTCGTCGACTCGTGACTAGGGCTTGCATAACCGGTAAATAGGCCAATATACAACATCGGTAATTACCGGTAAATTGGAAAATTTACCGGTTTTTACCGGGAATGATTTTATCGCGAATTAAGGACAGATACAGGCATATTATAACGAAGGTTTATTGTGATATGCATGCGGAATCGAGAGTTTTGTTTTTCGACTCTGGCAGTATTGATACAATGTGTTATCTCAATTTGTCACTTACAGGGAAAAAAACTTTTCAAGAAAAAATAGTTATAGAACATGCAAAACATGCTTGTACTAATTAACAAGCAAGCTTTTTAATTTTTATGACTTTAATTTTTTTTAATCAATGCTATATTTTTGTTTTGATTTAACGCAAAAATTTAAATTTGAAAAATTTGAAAACATGAGAAAAGATTGAAGGTAGGGGTACGTATTGAGATACCTCATTCAATAAAACAAATTTTTGAATTATTTATTTTATAAAATACATATTTTTAGAATTTTTTTTTGATAGCCTTGAAAATAAAACATCAGTATGGCAATATTTCAATCGAGTGAAAGGTGACCAATCAGGAGATTGTAAAAAATGTGTTTGTTTCATTTACCGGTAAATAACCGGTAAACCAGTAATGGGTGAAATTATTTACCGGTAATTGGAATTAGACGGTAAATTGCAAGCCCTACTCGTGCAACGGAAAAAATCCTAACTTGTTTGACTTCGTGTGATTGAATACTTTTAAGATATCCGCTACTTTTTTGTTAATCGAAAATTTTTTATTAAAATATAGAAAACACTCTGTGACCAAAACTGAATACACTTGGTCTTCGTATAACACGGTTATATGGTTCCAAAAAAACGTCGTGTAATACAAATCCGTTTTATAAAAGGTTTGAAGTTCATACAAAATTAGGTTTTGCGTTTAAATATACATTTACATTTTATTTTCACTAAGCCAAAATTTATAAAGCGTGTTGTATAAAAATATGTCACAATTTATACATCCGTGCTGTAACAAACCGTGTTATACGAAGCCAAAGTGTTTTGGAATCATTGAAAAGTCACCATCTAAAACTAAAAATTTTGTAGTTATTCATATACAGGTTTTCTGTTTCAAGAAACTCAACTGTATCGTCAGTTTTGTAAAATAATAATAACCACAATTTACTTGTCTGCTAATGTGAAACGATTTTTCTAAAAGAAAAAGATCGCTCGTCGACGCTAGGCCACCATTAAAAGCCAGTTCGGGTTTTGGGACGAAAGTTTTAATGTTTATTTTCAGTTTTACAGCGGCCATATCTAAAACATCGAAATTAAATGATCTAGTTTTAGTCCATAAGAATAGGCATAAAATCCGTAATAAAACCTGGAATATATTACAGGCCTACACAATGTGTAATCCAAGATCTTGCCCCTTGACTTCTTTGTCATAAGCTTAACAACTAGAATGTTTTTATCTAGCTCTACGATAGTCCTGAGAGAACCATCACCGTAATTGTCATCATTGTTGTGTTTTTATCGCGCATGATAATTGTTCACCATATACGCAACCTCTCGAGGTAATTAATATAAAAACCATAAAATCGCTTCATTGTGACAATATATCCGTCAGTGATCCTTCTTACAAATTATTGTAAGAAGTATACTGTCAATAATACGTCACAGTACTAAATAAACAAATCAAATTATGTTCCTTTGTTTCTAATTTTGAAATATGAACAATATTCGTAGTTTATGAATTGAATATCAACTGTCATTTTTATATCAAACGAATTACTTGTCATTTTTATCAGTGACACGTAAGACTGTGAAACTTGGATTTTTGCGGTTATTTTCAACTAAAATTAAAACTTTATTTATCTTACAAATATTCTTTCGCTTCTTATGACAGATTGTGTATAAAATATCGAAAAACACCAAACCGAGCATAACAAAAAGTCGACACATATTGGACGTAAAAAACTACCACGAAAGGTTTGTTACATTTTCCGTATTGCGGAATTCGAAATGCGTCAATGTTTTTATACCTTTACAAAAAGCTTTTAAACTGTTTATTACTTTAATAAACATCGGGATAATAACACTTTTAAGTTTTTCAACACATTTCAGTTAAAGCATAGTGGTTTTCACAAACAAAATACCTTTTAGTTTCCATTTTAAAGTTATTAGATAGTTTTTAATACCTATGGAAGAGTGTCGGTTTGGTTTTGTAGTAGTTTAATATGGAAATATTACACGTATATTTATTTTAATTGTTACTTTCTTGTTTTGCGTCAAAATTTAAAATACGAAAATTCTGATTGTCTTTTTAACCGTAAGCGGATCATTGTAACGATATCTGCATAACTATATAAAAACTACACATGCAGACCTATTTATGAAATAAAGAATTAGCTTTTAAAGTGTTCAGTGTCAATACTTGGTGGAATGGCATTATAATAAAACATTTTTAGTCAACTGATGTAGACAATGCTCGTCATGCGCGAAACCGGTCCTGATCTAATAAATTGTATGTGGAAAAAGTACTAAAAATGATTTATTATTTTTTTATAAAGAATAAGCTATAGAGTTTGAGCAACCGCATCATTATAAAAGGCAAATCTGATATTTGCAAAAAAAACATATTATGACACTGAAATAATGTGATGATATAATTCTCTATTTTCTAAATTTTATGTGATTTTACAGGCAATACCATATGCTGCGCAGGTCTTGAGGGTTTCAATCCCGCCTTTCTCGTTTTCTGGAAGGCTCTTGATGACCATTCATAGGATGTACTCAGTATACCTATGGGACTTGAAAAAAAGTGTAATCTGGAAGGTGAAACCTGGACTGGATAATCTGGACCACGCTATGGTACTTTAAATTTAATATAGCAAAGAAAAAATGTTATTAGGGGAATCCGAAAGAGTTAAAGGAATGCTTTC
Source organism: Himalopsyche kuldschensis (assembly GCA_028554975.1). Classification (NCBI taxonomy): domain Eukaryota; kingdom Metazoa; phylum Arthropoda; class Insecta; order Trichoptera; family Rhyacophilidae; genus Himalopsyche; species Himalopsyche kuldschensis. Next base: position 4,628,302 of record JAHFWI010000036.1, read on the forward strand.
TCTAATTTCATGAAAAAAACATTTCTATGAGCATTCAATTGTAAATGGAGTTAACCAATATTTTAAATTTTGATTTCTGGACGGGTCAACGCGTTTGAAAGTTCAAATACAATTTTAACCATGAAATCTTTACTCCCCACGAATCTGCTATTCAAGGTTCATAGATAGTTCTTTGTTTTTCCTGTTTTAAATCTTTTGAAGCTGATTGCTTCGCTCTTGCTTATATTTTGGTTTGTTTTATGAATTGAAATTACATGTGTATTGAAAGTTTTCATGTAACAAACCGAAGTGTCAAAATATGACCCCCAAACAAGTGTCGTCTAACTGCAGTAACTTTCCAACGAATCCAAATATTGAAAAATCACTTAACAAGCATATTCTTCACGTGTTTAAAAATCATTCTATGCAACAAAAAAAAAGATTGTTTCAATATATATCACATGGGGAGACCCCCTTAAGCGATAAAACTCATGGAAAATTACAAAATTCAAACGATTTAAACTTATAAGAGTGTAAAAATTGGAAAATATGCATAATATGAACTATAATTACAATGTTCAAGACGTCTAATAAATATAAGCTACTGAGCTACAATCACATTAATAAACCATTCCGTAATGCAACTTGGTTGCATTCGATCTGTCAATAATAAAGCATTAACGGTCTCACAGCGTCTTATGGACAGCGAGTGGAACTGAGCGCATTAAAGTTTTTCTTTAATCAAAATAGTATTTTTCTTTCTGCATATTAAAATCATACAAAATTTTCCTGACACATTCCTGGCAAAAAAACGAAACGCGAATAATTTTATAACGCTGCAGAACTATCCGTTATATAGGGCAGTGTTTCTGATAACATAATTTTATTAAAAACACACCAGTCGGCGGAAGCACTCTGGCCTGAATTTTTGTTATTCAATCTAGCTGATCGTATCACGGCGCCCTGAAATGATGCGATACAAAGTTGCTTTTATTTGCACTTCTGAGTGCAAATAAGTACTTAAAATCGTGCAAATAGATGCTACTCAATGCTTTGCTTCATGAAGATTCAACATACTCGTTCAATGCTTTTATTTTTAACTTATTTTTACCTTACAGAAATAACATACAACATTTAAAAATATTCTGTTAATATATGTTTATAGGTTTAAAAAATCGTACAATTTAATAACATGGCAGCATTTTTCGATCAGTACAGGTTATGATGTTTGAATCGTCCGTATACTTGAATACCGGAAGATACCGAAAGGCCAAACTTGGGACGTCAGTTACAACACTCATGGATTCAAATATTGTGTTGAAATTTGAATGGTCATTTCGTCGGCTTAATTCTACCATCGTCAGTTTACCCTAAGTGTTCAAGGGACAGTGACAATTGAATATTTCAACATTCAGAGAAAAAAAACTTCTAGCCTCTGCTACAAAATCTCCTAAAGAAAAATTCGAAGCGATTTTTTTCTGTATCTCCTAAACACTTAGGGTAAACTGATTTAGACGATGCTAGAATTAAGCTGACAAAATAAACATTCAAATTTCATTATCAAATTTTCGAGCATGAGCTTTTTCATTAACGTCTCGAGTTTCGCCTTTCATCATCTTAGATCATGCATGGCCAATGGACATGATTTTGAGTACTATTCTTGTTCAAATTGTTTTTTATCTTTGGATAATGCTGGCAACGAGAGAAAATGGTCTTAGGTAAAATAATAATTTAAAAATGTGTTATTAGTACCGTAAAATGTTTTTAAGCAAAACATATAATAAAGTATGATATTATATAAAATGCGGAACTCCAGTCAAAGTATTAGTTTTCCTTTATGTTCATTTTCACTTTAATGGATACTGTTAATTGATATATTAAATTTCAACATTAATTTATCCTTACAAATATCCTACATATAAAAAAATTGTATTATGGCGAAGAGAAGAGGTTATTTAAAAGAAAAACATTTCAAATCAATAACAGAATGAGATCTGAGGCTCGCGTTTTATTTTTCCTATGAAATTACTAGTGAATTAATGTTTGAAAATGATTTATAATTCAAATAAGCTTTTAAAATCATACAAAAGTATTGCTTCCACGATATAATGATAATAAAGTAGCAAATGAAATTTACATTCAAAGGTGAAAAAAAATCAAGCCCAAAACAACGGGGTAATTTGTTTCCCTTTTGTAATAATAACCTTGGCGCAAATAGGGCACACAAGCATAAAAAAAGGTCAAATAGACTCCCTAATTTGACCCACTCTTCCCAAAATGCGTGCCTCGCTTTCAAATGTGATAAAATATACATTCGGAAATGACTGTATTTTATTGTATACTAAAAAAGACTGTCAATTTTATCAAATCAAAAAAGAAAATTTTAAATTTGCGTCAGTTGAAATATAATGAGAATATGTAAATCCATTGACCAGCGTCGTTTATCAGAAGTTCATTTACAATTTCTTCTTTCATAAAGCATATACAAATGACAAACAAAATTAAATTAAAAAAGTATATGTATTCATATTGGATATATGTATAACATTTTCGTAACGGTGAAATGCATTCGATTGCGAGTGATTTTTAAACGAGCTATGATAAATTTTTCTTGAAATTGATTTCAGCTCTGGCTTGTTGGATAAAGTTAAGCTTTACTAACTTTAATTGTTCAAAACGACTCTTATTACATCGAAGCAAAAAATACTTACCTGCCCTGATGAAGATCAAAAAATACCATATTAGTAGCATTAAAAAAAAATCCATCAAATATTGGAAATTTGAATTGAACGGAAGTAAGAGATTACAAAACGGTGTCTGCATGGTACGTTAGCGTTTATAGAAAAATTTTTAACTGGGTGTATATTGCCTTCGGAAAATTTCAACCTTACCTGCTTTTCTTTCAATAGGTTACCAAAGAAAGCAAAGCGATTGGACGATGAAAGGAAATATATACTAGTAGGCAGCAAACAGAAGAAGAGACAAAAACGTTTTGTTTCCCCATTGATAATATATGTTTATTCAAAAAAGGCTCCATTGTAAAATCTCTGTTTAATAATTTGTAACTCTTTCTAAAAGTCTCTATTCAGTCAAAATATTAAGTATGATCAACTTTGTCATCGGTTTTCCGTAGATTTTTGTTCTACAACAGTCCGAAACTGTACTTTTTTGTCATTATTAAATTTGGAAAAAAACTCGCCTCTATATTAAATATAAATCTCATATCGAATGAAGGGTGTCATTAAAATAAATCACGCAAAAAAATGTAAGGTGTGAATGTAACAAATATTTTATTTAAGGTTATTTACACTTAGTTTAAACATTTGTAAAGTTCTAGAAACTTTGACTAACCTTTCACCGTCTGGCTGTGCCATCAGCCAATAAAGAAAACAAACTATATATTGTAAATACTTCTGGCCAGGTAGGGTAGTAGAAAGGGTATGTATGTTACGGGAAATACCCCAGGGCGTAGGTGTTTTCCATGACAGGGGTTGCCATCTTTAGCGTCTTCGGGCAGACCTCCTATAAACAAGGGACATATGGATTTTTGAGGAGGGTCCGGCCGAGCCAGAAGTTTTTTTTTCATATTAATAACGGAAATACAATGTTGTAATAAAAACAACAGCAATACAGATAACCGTATTGGTTTTGATTTCTTTACGAAGATTTCTTTACACCGCATGTATTCAGTTTTGAAACAATCTTGAAACTATAAACGTAAGCAAATTGTTGAAATTGATGATTGATTGTTGGAAATTATTGCCAATAGCTTGTAATTAAAATTTAAAAACATGCTGAAGAGTGGGTTAGTTTCTACATCATTATTATTCTCTTTAATAGTATCATCTCCTTTAGCAGTATGTGAAAAAATGACATTTTTCGTACTTTTTTAGGATTATTAGGATCAGGACCAGTTTCGAATCGTAAATTTATTGTCTTTGCTAATTTTTATATCTTGTTCCTATTGTTTAAGCTTAAATAAATAAATCGCCCATTTAGATGGAACACAAATAGATATTAAATGAAAATTGTAGAAATAATATAAACATCAAAGGTTTATGTGCGGAGAGGAAAGCTTCTTTCCATAAAGTAATATTCTAAAATAAACCAAAATATAAAATACTAGTATTCGAACCCGGCTTCGCTCGGACCAGTTTGGGGTTGTGTTCACCTCGGCGCGTAAATTCAGACGGGCCAAGTTGAAACAACTGGCAACTTAATGACCAACAATGCAAAAGGGAATTACAGACCCACAGACATAGATACGCCGTTTTGGTTTTATATATAAGATATTTTGGTTCATATGAAACTACTCGAGTACTCGAGTATTTTGTAAAATGTACTACTCGATACTCGAGTAATTGGTGTCTCTACACACACATTGATAACGAAACAAATTTACCGTCGAAACTTTCGCGAACGAAATCAATTCGTTTGTTTGAACTTGCAACAACAATGCAAAGGGAATTACAGACCCTCATACATACATACGCCGTTTCGGTTTTATAAATAAGATTAAAACAATTAATTTTGGTGGGTTTAGATGGTGGCAAGATAAACTTCGTCATAGGATTTTGATCAACCAAAGTCATGACTAGAGACTGCAATAACTCATCAACTCGAGTATCACGTAGTAAAATTTTAAAACACTCGAGTACTCGATTATACTCGAGCAGTTTCATACATGAATGTTAGAAACAAAGATGTATTATTAAATAATGTGCCAACATTACGTCCGTCTAAGTATAGCTCTGAATACCAATTTTCGATGACAATGGATGTTCACGCTCCAAGAATGTAGATTTTTTGTTATTATCAAAATCAACAAGTTGGAAATTCGCATTATTCAGATTTATTATGATTTTTGTACAACACGCTATTTATTTCCAAAGTACGCAATATTAAATAAATTATTTCCAGAGATATGCCTTAAAATGACTTATGCTTAGTGACTGGAAATTATTGCTCAGCGTTTTGAAGGATTGTTTGTATTTAGCCTTAAAACATTAATCTACAATCCAAATTACCCATTTCAATACAAACGTCTCTACATAATTTTAATATCATGCTTACATAATATTTTATACCATATCGAGCATCTGAAAAATATTTCACCTAAAGTATTCGTAGTTTGATTCTGTTTACGTTTTTGCGTGGATTTACATAAGTATATTTTTCTTAATTTGACTCTAAATTAAATGATTCAAAATGTAGTTTAATTCATCTACTATACATTTTTATTTGTTTCCATTGACATAAGAGCCTCTTCTCTCAAATAGAGTAGGTTCAATTAATCACGATGACGCTAATAATATATTATATTCAACCATTTATGACTTTCCCCATAAAGCTTTTGATATATTTAAAAGCTTTTGAGCTGTTACTACTGCGTATGTGTTTTAACGGATTATTTAATTTTCAACGAACTTTGCAATTTTCCAGACGTAAAATCATTCAGTCGAGTCAACTCAGGTTGTTTCGAGTTCATTCGTGTACTTGAAATTCCTCAATATGCCGAAAGACAAAACCGGGGTCGTTAATGGCACAGCTCATAGAAAACTATAAAATTCCATCAATACCATCAGTCGAAATCTTCAATTCTTCAAATATTTAAGTTTGTTTCGAGGTTAATTATATTTTACAAACGTGAGATTCCGCAAGTCAAATTTTAAACTGATAACCATCCATCAAAGCACGGTTTTTTTTTAGAATAGTTTCATTTACTAGACAACTTTGCTGTACAAATAATTCTTCGGTGGATTTTCAAATTTTAAACAAATCCGCTGGAAGCCACGTCCGCAGTGCAAGAGTGCATTTTATGGTAAACCTGCAAAAAAATGCATTAAAACTACGAAAGAAGAGAATGCAAGTTGAATACAAATCAGTTGACGAACATAAAAACTATATATTATAATATAATCGTGAGGAATTCGCGGTTTTGTCGGGGTCATATTATTCAATCCCGTTCATGAAATATTTTGAAATAATAAGTGCATTGGAATATACATAATATATTTGTAAATGCTTAAAATAATTAATTGTTTACAAATCAAGATTGGCATCGCTTAGCACGTCGTTAATTAAACATTACCTGGTGTATTACGATGTTACTTATGTAGAACCACTTCTCAGTTTTAAACATGTGAAACTTTAGGCAAGTCGTTTTAAGGCCGAATTGTACTTATGAGCACGACCATCAAGATGCTAATCACGTTATATGGAACTGAGTTTGATTGCAACTAAGCAGGGCTGTGAAGTCGGAGTCGTGGATTCGGGGCTTTTAGGCCGGAGTCGGAGTCGTCGCGGCGATTTGGCCGGAGTCGTACTCAGAGTCGGAAATTTTGAAAAGTTTAAACTTTTAATTTTTGCATATACATAATATGTCAAATTTGAATATTGGCCGAATAGGTAGGGTTGATATTTAATTAAATACACATAAATAGGAAAATAAGGCAAAAAAAAGTGACGATAAAAAACTTTTTTTTCCACTCCACAGCCATGCAACTAAGTCTAGCATCATTGCTTTTGAAAAATTGTCTCGCTTTAGTTGGTAATGCTCGGCATGAGTGAACCCGGTCCTGGTGTGATAAATTTAATGTGGAATAAGTATTTAAAATGGTTCATTACTTTTATTATGCCATTTCACCAAGTATTGACAGTGAACACCTTAACAGTGACAGTCTCTCTTCTTTACTAGAGTCAATAAACTCGTCTTACACGACGGGCTCTCAGTATACGGATTAAACACAGGATACTTTGTATCAAACTGATTCATTGGCTGAGCTAGTCACTCATATTTCTTTTATTTATTTATTTTCTATTTTCAAGCACACTAGAGCATGGTTCCAAATTAGTCTCGTGCAGATCTGCTCGGGCCATGAATGTGAGGGGTAAACTTCTTTTTCCATGTCGATAGCGATGTTAATTCGGTCATGAAACATTGGCTGCATATACACAACGGGTATAATAGTAATGGGAGAATAAAATACTGGTAAAACTTGTCTTCACTCAATTGTTGTAGATTCAATATAGGTCTACATTTAAATTTCATCTCAGCCAGGCTGAACAACACAAAAATTGGTAGTCTTTCAAGTGGATTTGATAAGGTGGGCAAGATCGAAAATAGGAGCTAATAAAAAATATGTAAGATGTAAAAATTGTAATGCCGAAAATGGATTCGCGGCGTAGTAAGGGAAAATAATAATTTAAAATCCTTCCGTAAACAGACGACAGATGTCACAATGTGTCGCGGATTTACTCGACAAGAACATAACCTCATTTCTTACTTGGGTAACTTTGCATTTTATTTTTTTGACACTTTTTAGCTCACGAAAACGGATTTCCGTAGCGAGACATGTCATAATACCCACGTATTATTTACAATGGGAAAGGAACGTATGCCTAGTCGAAAAATTCACATACCAACAGTCACTATGTGAATACATAGATATGTTATCCGTCAATATTGTCAGTAACATTTTTGATGCACACGTAGGTATAACATGTTAGCCCGAAACACGTCATCTTTAAACATATCCTATCATGCCGTGAAGTAACCACAGTCAACTAATTTAAATTGACACGATCTAAGCTGATATATAAAATGGGCTTTAAAAAAGCGCAAAAAAAAAATAGTAAATAATATTCACTTTTAAGGTGTTCACTATCAATAAATACTTGAAAAAGCATTATAGTAAAAAATGTATCTTTAAAATAAGATCGGGATGGGTTTCGTCATCGCGAATTGATAATGCTCGCGATGCGCGAAACCGGTCCTGATCTTAATGTGGAAAAAGTACAAAAAAAAAACAAATATGAACTACTACAACTCCTATTTCGAGTCTAGCTAGACATTGTAGTTTTTATTATTTTTTATTAATTTAAAAAAATCCTTATATGTTTAATCCTAAGTCGTTTTATTGATATTTTCTAGTGATAGAATAATTTCGAGTCTCCAAAATGTATAAACTAATAAAATCACGACTGTTTACAACATTTATTGTTTTAAACACCGTTTCCAAAAGGTTACAGATGAAAAATCGTAGTAAAGGTGATAATTTTACGTCTGAAAAACACTCCAATAAATAAAAGGTGGAATTTATCTCTTATACGTTTTTATTTTTAGTGTGATATATTGGCGGCACGCGTTTTATTTTTTCTGATTGGAGGTACACAAACAACAAAGTTTTGAGGCCACTGGTCTAAATGACGAGTGGTGGTAAATCAACCATAATATTATTTAACTTGAATCGCTTGAATATTTTTTTTTTGAAAACGCTTGAGTTTTGTCTCGGAAAAACTTTATTATTTATTGTATACTAGCCGGTACTCGGCAAGCGTTGCAATGCCATTCGAAGATAGAAAGTGTTTGTATTTATTGAAGTGCTTTCGGATGCACAATATTTTACATAAATAATTTCGATTTAATTTCACTAACATTGATCGGTTAGATGACATTCGCCGCTTGACGTTTGCTGTTTGTCTTTTGTCGATTGTCTATGGTACGACACACGCGCCACCTACTGAAATTTAATTGTACTTTGGCAAATACCTTTGCGCAAGTGCAACAATAAGTTGTCAAAATGATCGGTATGGCAGTGCATAAAATATGAACAACATTGATTGTGATATAAAATACCTACTATAAGGTGATTTTACTATACCTATAAGCTTCGCGCACGTGCTTGCAATGAGTTGACAAAGTTTTATTGCAATCGTATCAATAGTATGGCAACGTATAAAAGACGAACAAACAAACATTGATTTTTATATATTAGATTTATTCAAAAATTACAAAATATAAGTTTATTGCAAAAAAGATTAAAACATTGTTTACATCAGATGAGAGAGAAAAAAAATACATTGGAAATTGGCAATGAAGTCAACCGAGTGACAAAATCAACTTATAATACATCAAAACTAGTACTCCTCTGAACTCACTCATGTCATAGTGAAATATGTCGACTTCCGAAGCAAAACCCTTTAAATCGTTAAATCTCTTCCTAGTGGCAATATGTATGTATGTTCAAGTTCACCCGAGCACTAAAATGCATGGAAATGCCGAAAGGAAAAAACTGTGTCGTTATTGAAACGCCATAAAGCTCGTTCAGTCAAAATCTAAATAAAATAATATTATCAATAATATAACAAACTTAGTTAGTTTTGAAACAGCCGCCCATTTATACTACCAATAAGTATTATACATACAACTAAAATATATTTTCAACTTTGTATGCATAAATGATTAAATTTTGATTGCATATTGATGGGAAGAATTGTTTACTTTATGCGCATATTTTCCGTACTAAGAAAAGACAGGAAAAGGCGTCACGTTATTCTGATAGATGCATATTTGATAATTATTCATTGGTTGATATTTGGTTCAATCCCAGCCAATCAAACTCGACCATCTAATTTGAATTAACTGTCGATTAAAATTACAATCTCAACTCAAAAACACAAAAACGTCATTAACTACAAAATGGAAATATCGGTTTTTACTTTTATATTTCATTTAAAACACTGATTTAATTCATCGTTCATAAAAACACGTAATGATCGTCAAAATTAATGATTCATTAAAATCGATTTTCATTTGTAAAAATGATTGATATATTGTGTGTTTCATTGAACACATATTTAACTGAATAAAACCAATTTTTTCACATATTTTTTGTGGAAATCAGGACTGGTTTCATACATCGGCTGGCCATGCTCGCTTTTTTTGCTAAATATGAGCTCCTGAGAAGTGACGTGAGCCAGATGAAATTTTGAAAAAAAAATGAATTATTTGTAGTATCATATTTTTCAGACCCTTAAGTATCATACAATGTGATGCGAAAATATATAAAAGACTCACTGAAATAGTATTATTTTCATTAAATAAAAGTATTCTCTAAGCTAATACAAAAGTTTCATCATTTTGCTACTTGGCTCACTTCACTTCTCAACGGCTTAAATGATATGTTAGCGGAGAAACAATCTCAATCTTTCTTCACTTTTCAATCATAAATATAATAACAGATTCATAATACTTATTATTTTTATTAAATGTAGAAACTTCTACGGAATTAACGTCATTGAACTTAAAAGTCCATTAGAAAATTTTCACGATGTTTATACTTGGCTCACTTCACCTATCAATGGCTCATATATTATTATATTATATTAATTTTTAAGAAAAATAATATTTGGCATTACTGCTTACGCCAATGCGCCAAATATTCTTAATTGTGAAAGTCATACGAGATTAACTCGATGGTAAATAATGAATCAGTTGTGCACAAAATCAACGATAAATAACATACACCCAGCCCAAGATCTCTTTTTTCAATTGAAAAAATCTAACCTTGCCGAGAATTGAACTCTGGTCCCCTGATCGCTAGGACAAAGCTCTTGCCACTAAACCACAGGGACCGACATAATACCTTTCCACCGAGAATTAATTGACAGTTAACACCTTGAAAGTGATTAATCAGCACCATTCTGCGTCTTAACTTTTGGTTGATGAAATTTATTATTTTAAGCCCCAGGTTTCAAAAACCATACTTTTAACATTCACTCACTGAAAATTTTTGATTAAATCTTGATTTAAGACGATTGAGAAAACTATGAACTGATTGTTATAAAAATAAATCTTTAGAATGGGTAACCATTGTAGGTTCACTTTGGTATTTCGACGAACTACTTAACAAAATAAAACAGTGCATATTTTGTCTTTCAAATTATTTGAAATATCCCCACAATATTTCAAAGGTCAAAGGAAAATATTTTCTTTTTACAAGTATTTTGAATGTACCTCAAAAATACCTGTTAAATAAAGAATGACCCAAAAATCATAAACCACGTAGTTTTATTTTAATTAAGTTAATTAGAATAAAACGATTCGGACACAGTATGCATATACTGCGAGGGAGTCAATTTGTGCGAATATTTTTTATGATTTTTTATAATAACTATAATATAAGATAATTTAAACCAATAACCAAATGCAATAAACCTGTTTAGTTTTGATTTTAAAACATGAATTTGATCCTAACAAAATTACCTTTATATTATATCATATGTTAAGCTCTTGGTAAATCTAAAAATATCACACATGTTATTGCAATTCTTAATTTAACTTTCTTCGTCGCTTTTTTTAATTACACACAAAACAGCAAAGCCAAATTTCATACAAAATAAAACATGACAAATGAAAATTCAAAAAGTTTATACACCGACGTTTTTGATTATCGTTGTCAGAGAATATGTTATTTTTATCAATTTTATTACTGGCGAAATTTAATTTACTTTCAATCATTCTTTTTTTATTAAAATGATAACGTGTACTAAAAAATTTGGCCCACCCGGTATAGTATAAACAAGAATTTGAAAAGCATTTTAAGGCAGCTTTCTAAGGAAATAATAAAATAACGTAATACTAAGAGGACCTTAACGGATTTTCTAATCTTTTTTGCCAAGGCTATAAAAATTGAGGCTTAAAATATTTCTATGATGATCTTTTGTTCATTCTACTTTATTAATTATAACTAACATAATCTTTATTTTGCCTTACATATTATTTTTACAATCTGCGTATTATATAATACATTGACTGTGGATGATGTGGTAATGATAAAATCACTTTTGTGTTCCAAATCTTGATGGTTATCAAAAGTTTTTTGATTATTTATTTATTTATTTATTGGCAAAAAACTATTTAAAATACATGGTATTACAGCAAGCGCCAATGCGCCATGCATTTGAGAAATTAATAAAGATTACATAAAATATTACACAAAAATAAGAAACAGAACAGAAACATATTATTTACATAAGAAAACATTAATTTTTAAACAAAGCATCAAGTTCACTGCCGAAGATGTCAACACCAACAGGCAGCGCATTTATCAGCCGAATAGCCCTTGCAACTGGAGATTCAAAAGACCTACATGACAAACAAGTTTTGACAAAGAAAATTGATTTGTCTTTGTTAAGACCACGTAGGTAAAAGCTGGGAGCATGCAAATTTAAATTTTCAAGGATGTCAGGGTTATCAACTTGGCCCCGAAGAAGAAGAGAAAAATGTTTTAATATTGAAATTAGTCTTCGAGCTTCAAGTGAGTGAAATGACAGCATTCATAAAAGAAACTTGGTTCGATAATATTCCATTAATGAATTGTCATACGGAAAATAGTTGAATTTTTTGAAATAATAATAACACAGAAATTTTTTATGAACTCGCTTCGCTCCAGTTGATTATATGATTACTATCGCACTGATTTGGCATTTAATAAAAACGATTCTTCGAAAATCTCTTCAATTTTAAAAACAGATGACGTCTTGGGCTTATTGAAATGAATTCAAAATTTCTTATCTCCAAATTAATTAATTATTACCAACGTAAAAAATGGACGTTGTCAGAAATATATTAATTTAACATTTTTCAAAAAGGAAGTGCGATTTATCAATTCAGATTTTATTTTTCGCTTCTCAGGTGATAACTGTCAATACTTGGTAGAATGGCATTTTAATTTTAATAAAAATAGTACTTAAAATATTTTGAGTAAATTTATTCTACGGAAATGTCCGGTGGGCAAATTTTTTGAGTCTTTTTTGTCAAAAAGACCCAAGCATGTATGTGTTTGAGTTTTTGCTAACTAACAATTCTTGATGCACAGTAAAATTCATACGAAATATGTAATTTTCAGTGATTTTGTTGACAAAATAAACTTGTAAAACATATTTTTATAAAATATCAAATAAACTATGAAGCTGTTGGTGGCCGTAGCAAAATCCTCTCGTGGCCGCATGCAGCCACCGTGCCGCACATGAGAACCATTTTTCCACATTGAGTTTATTTAGATCAGGACCAGTTTCGTTCATCGCAATCATTATCAACTGATAATAAATGCAAAAATACAGCGCTATTTATGCAAACGTTAAGCAAAACTAAATAGGTATAACAAACAAATTGGTAATGTAAATATGCAAATAAAACAAAATGGGCGATAATTAAAATTTTGATGACCTCTTAGCAATACAAGCTATTCATTAAAGTCCAATTAAGTAAGTATGATCATTAACAATGTAAAAACCAACAAATGGGAAATTTTATTCCTAGCTAGCTGGTACCCGGCAAGCGTTGCAATTCCACTCAAAGAAAGAAAGTGTTAGTGTTTATTGTGTGCTTAAGTGCTTGCGGATGCACAATATTTTAGATAAATAATTTCGATTTAATTTCACTAACATTAAACGGTATCGATGACATTTGCCGCTTGACGTTTGCCAATTGTCTATGGTACGACACACGCGCCACCTACTAAAAGTTAATTGTACAATGTATATAACCTTTGCGCAAGTGCAACAATAAGTTGTCAAAATGAACGGTATGGCAGCGCATAAAATATGAAAAACATTGATTTTTATATAAAAGACCTACTGTAAGCTAATTTAAACCTCCACGCAAGTGCAAGCAAAAAGTTTGTCAAAGTTTCATTGCAATGGGATGAATGGTATGCCTGGGCATAGGGTGCGAACAAACAAACAAACAAATATTGATTTTTATATATTAGATTATATGTCCGGCGTAAAATAGGAAAAAATACTATCTAGCCGAACTGTCATGGGATTCTGAAAATAGTTTAACGAGACCAAATCAATTTTAACAAAATAAATGTAAAGAATTTTTTTTTGTCCCCATCAAGCATTATAGTAATTCAGTCAATTCATTGTCTTTCTTTCTGTTTTAATCTCGAATTAAATTGCTCTATTTGTATCCAGTCATTGGAATCCTGCGACATCACTTAAGTCCAAACGATTTCTAATAAGACCCGATTCTCCCACTTCTCAACGCCTACAGTTTCACGCTCCTATTTACGGGAGCTAATAAATGGTTGAAAGATATTAATGAACAAGGAAAGGCCAATCAATAAGGAGCGCCAAAAATATTGCGTTGAGCTTGTTTCATTTCTCAGGTCAAGTCTTAATGTCCTATTTATATCCAAAAATATTGATAGTAAATATTTAATTCCATACAACTCAGGTTTTATTAAAAATTCCTTGCTATATATGTAATTAAATCTGTTACCATTGGTGCAAACAGGATTCTGGTTAGACGAAAATGTGACGAAATGAGTTAATTTAGGTTAATTTACAATGCCACATAATGATGAAAGTTTACGATAAATCAAATCATGACTGTGACCAGGGCTGTGGAGTCGGAGTCGTCGCGGGGCTTTGGCCGGAGTCCTACTCATAATTTGGAAAATTAGGGGACAAAAATGACGATATTAAACTTCTTTTAGTCGGAGTCGGAGTCGGAGTCGTGGTTTTGGTAAATGCTCCGACTCCAGCAATCGGAGTCAAACTTCTTTTTACCGACTCCAAAGCCCTGACCGTGACACATTAGAATAAACATTTTCGCTAAATTCAAAAGAAGACCTTCATTAAGGAATTTAGCAGAAGGTTCTTGGTGGAGTGTCATTATCAAATTTGAATCGTTTGAATTTTGTACTTTTCCAAGAGTTTTGTCGTTAACGACCCGGGTTTCGTCTTTCGGCATCTTCAAGCATTTCAAGTGCACGGATGTACTTCAACTGATGCGTAGTAAACAGTTTGTAACCCATATACACAAAAATAAAAGTATATCACAAATTTTAGTTGTTATTAACGCTATCTATATGAATAAGTGAATCTTTTCTTTTTAATAAACTATATACATATCGGCTTTTTTCAATGTAGTATCGTAAATACTTATTATTTAATAATAACATGGAAATACCGACGAATGCAATTCGTGGGTTTTGTCTAATCTATTATGGAAGAATTGATTAAATTTATAACTAAAGATTTATATTTGAAGGGGTTGGTATTAATGAGTCTCAATGAATTATGTGGGTAAGTTATAATTATCGCGTAAAGTACAAAATTTAAACGATTCTAATTTGATTTGATATTGAAATTCCATCAAGCACCTATAGTCGATATTCTTAGTGATATTAATTATATTTTCTTTAATCCTCTCTCATTGTATAAGTTTGAATAGAGTTTATTCAAGGGTGTGTGCTTAAACGAGGATTGAGTGTTTTTGATATTTAAACAGTCAGTGTTACACAAAGACATGTTGCAGCGTAAACGATCCTTAATAGAGACATTAAGATTGGGCAGTTCAATTGTGAAAGCTCATTGTCATGTTTATTATTCCATTATCATAGTAACTTTGTGGTTTAATAAGTGCTTTGTTCATTTAAACATCACAACCCAGACTGAATTTTTTGTCTAGTCCATTCAATAATCATGGGATTAAATTTTTGTTGCTAAAGATTAAATGAGAATTTTGACTGAATGTCCTTGGTAGAATTTCAATATAAAATTAGAATTTTTGTCAGCCTCTATAACAGTGGTTCTCATGTGCGGCCACGGTGGCCGCATGTGGCCACCAGAGGATTTTGTTGCGGCCACCAGAAGCTTCATAGTTAATATTGATATTTAATAAAAATGGGTTTTTACAAATTAATTTGTCAATAAAGACACTGAAAATTAAATATTTTGTATGCATTGCATTGTGCATCAAGAATTGCTCATAATGCAAGAATAAACACATACATGTTTAGGTCTTTTTTGGCAAAAAGACTCATCACAAAAATTTGGTGCGGCCACCATACATTCCTGTAGTACCGCTGATGTTCCCAATGCGGCCACAGCAAAATTTTACATTAGAACCACTGCTCTATAACTATCGATTTTTCCATGAATATGCCCCGTAGCATACCCGGAAAATCATTGTATACCTGACTTATTTTCCAAAAAAAAAATGTAAAAAACGCCGTGGCGTATGAACGGTTAATCAAATTCATCAAAGTTGGCCTTGGTCAAGATCAAGTCAGCGTGGCATATTGAGTATTAAAGAAACCAGGGTTTCAGGGAGCTTTAAAAACAATAATCATTTTCATTGTTTGTAAAGTCAATCAATCTTTTGAAGAACTAATATTATTAACCGAAATAGCAACTAGACCGTGTATATTTTCTAGTTAGTATTAACTTTGCAGTAGTCCAGGAATTTAAAGTCGTTGTGATAAAAGCAAGTTAAATCACCGGTAAACCATCAAGCAACAGCAACCGGAAACGGTTTCGTAGCTTTTTCAATTATGGATAAAAGGAGAAATAATTGAGTTTTTTTCTAAAAAATACAACTGTGAAAATAATACCCCTTCCCTACATATTCACAAAATAAGATTCACTCGAACTATAATGATAATTTTTGAAAGTGGCTCTATCTTATAATTTATAATAGAAACATCAATACATGGAATTTCTAATCTACAATACCGATTCACGAAATTGTTAATTAAATATTCTCATACTTGGTGGCTTCATTTCATAGCAGTCACGTAATTGATATGTTTTATAGATACTGGCTTGTATGAGAAATTATTATTTTAAAATAATTGTAATGCGATACTGCTGCGTTAACAATGTTAACCACCAAAACTAAAATGAACGTTTTCATGCATGTGTTTATGATTTTAATAGTTTTGGAAAATATTAGAAATAACTTGGTCAATATGATACACATTTGTATTTTATTTAATATATACAATAAGATTTGACGATAGATAAATACTTAAAAGTTTTTTTACCACTAAGTTCAGGACCAGTTTCACTCATCGCTAGCATTTTCAACTGGTGGCATAAATATGAACAGGGCTATTTATATCAAATTGATAATGATAAGAAGAATCTTATATATAAAACCGAAACGGCGTATGTATGTCTGTGGGTCTGTAATTCCCTTTTCCATTGTTGGTCATTAAGTTGCCATAAAAACGAATATTAAAGAAAATCTGTTTGAATTTTTATCGGCGAAGACATTTAGTCAAAATGTAATAAATTAGTCTTCTACTGAACTTTTCCCGGCTTTTATTAATATAATTATGTTTATTATTTACGTGAAGGTATTATTTGACATTTCCGTGACAGTAAATTAGATTTTTTCCTTGAATTTGGACATTTTAATGGGCGAGAATGGGGCCTGTCATCAAATTAAATAAAGTTTGTGATTCTATTTTAACTCTATTTTGGATGTTAGATTTTGTGATATAATTATGTCGAATGATATAACATTAAATAATTATTGGTCGCTTAGTCCGAGCGACGCCGGGTAGCAATACTAGTATTATATAATATACAGATAATCATAAAACTGGAATTGAATCGTCAATAGATAAAAAACTTAAGTTTTTTTTACAAATTAATGTGAGATTAATTTATGATTAATAGAATTAGCATCCATGCTTTCGAACATAAATCTAAAGTTAGAACCTTTAGAACAGTTAGAACCTTTTCAAAGTAAGGTGTCGAATTGTTGTATCGTCTGCGTGAGCCGTTTCGTTTTTCCACAACACAATAGTTTTTCCTTGGCAATGGAAAACGTTTTCCTTCCGATGACCTTTTACAATCACCTCCAGAGACCTCCCTTGAAAAACTGTGAGTGGAGTTTTCAGTTTGTAATAGAATATTTGCTACCCTGTTACAATACCCCTTGGTAAAGGAATTATCTAGTGAATCCAAACTGATTACAAAAAGACAAAGAGGAAAATTTTATATTTTTTTACACCCACACTTTTTACTTAAGTTCAGTATATATATTTTACACTTTAAACACCAGGTGTTCTTTTCTAAAGATTTAATGTTGAGCAGGACTTACAGGCGACCACTTTTTCTAGTGTAATAAACTTTCGTCTGCTTTCTATGATAGAATATATGTTACTTTTTAGGTTCAATTTCATTTTCGCATTTTTATTATTTTTCTTTTTTTATATAAATTTTAGCCATGTGTGATATCTATACAAATATTTTTCGACAACAATATAAAATAAAATGTCTATAAACCTTTATTTTGATTCTATAACATCCTTGCTTCCCGTAAAAAGAAAAATCACAAACTCCATTTTGTCATTTTAAAATATTAGAATCAATCTTGCTGCATTACTTAAGTATACTTTGCGATAGTAAGTAGGAAAATGTCTGTGGAAGAGGCGAAACACGAGTCACAATTAGTAACACAATACATAGAATAATCAAAATTATTTTTAAATTTATATTGTCTATGAACCAAATTTAGTATTTCGGCTAAATACCTGATGGACTTTCAATCGATTTGACGCTCACGATCTTGGTTTTCATGCATTTAAAGTCTACGACTGAACTTGAAGATGTCAAAAGGCAAGCCCGGGTCATCAGCAACAAAACTTATGAAAAAGTAAAATATTCAAACTCACCAACTTCCTATGATATTTTCATCAAAATTTATCATAAAACATACGCAATCTACAAAGTTGCAAACAAAAGGCAAAATATTCATTTTGTAATATAGTATTATATCATGGCATACACCACAAATTCAGCATCGCGAAAAAACAAACCGTTTTGTGTGCTTTAAAAATATATCCAATATTTCATTCAAAAATTGAAATGCTTTGAAATAAATTATTTGGTTGAAATTGTGAACATAAACTAAATCATTTAACACTCCGGGTAACGAATTGGCGCGCAGAAATCGTAATAATGATTTAACATTAGAGCAGAGTCAGTTAGCATAAACTTGAGTTTATGTAAAATCAGATAACTCTTGAATGTCAGATAGAGCCCTAAAACACTTGCGGGTAACAAGATTACACGTTTTGTTTGAGATAATCAATACACGTGGCAAAATCTCGCTGCCGAGTGCTACTCAACTATAGTTAAACAGCGGTAAGTTACTTGAAAGGATAGCTGAACGAAAATTCTGAATGTATTCTAAATGTCCGTGGAAGACGCGACTTCAAATTAATAGGCAGTTTTTACAATCATTTCTTCTGGAGTGTAAAGTAGATTCGCCACTTTATGGAAATGTTGACTTGTTGAGATTCGTCATCTAGTCGTTGTTTTTCTTCAGATATAACTGCATTATTGTTAATTATTTATTATGATAATTCACAACATGGCATTACAGATGGCATCAATGCACCATGTAACAGACAAATATAATAAAAACAGGACATAACAGAGCAAAAAACACAACAATCATTCAACAGATAATAGCATAAAAGACACAATGTATAATTTAAAAGATCAAAATCAAAACACCAAGTTCATTGCTAAAAATGTGCACCTCGATGGGCGGTGCATTGATCAGCCGAACACCTTTTGCGACTGGTAACTCGCAAGAACAAATTCAAGAACGAGTTCCGAGACTTTCAATCTGTCAATTCTATTGTTATAATAGATGTGTATTTGCCGCTACTTTTTGATGAAATGTTAAACAATATGATAGAATTTAAATTATTAAAATATTATATAAACAGTTGTCAAATTAGTTAAAACATTGGTTGGATAAAATGGTGAGAAACGGTCGAAATAAATATGAATTTCTTATGGTGGCTACAGGGGCAACGATACATACATAAATATCAGACATTTTTTTACAAATATTTTCAAACCATATAATATGGATTTTGCCAATCAATTGATATCACAATATCAAACCAATCGAAACCACAAGGGTTTAGGACGACATAAACCAATCAGTTACAAGTACGGTCATCAGTGAAACAAATAAATATTACTAATGCTATGAATCGTTTATTTTTATATATCGATGGTGGTAAAGCTATAAGCTGTGTATTAAAATACTAGTTTGAAATAACAAATCATATTATCACATCCTTTAAATCACTTATAATGTGATAACTGTTATTTAACGGTTCACCAAAAACTGACAGCTAACGCATTAAAAGTGACAATAAAATGTGTTTCATTTGTTTAAAATGTCCCGTAAATAACTAAATGTGTTCCTTTTTCAAAAGTGTATCTTTCGCACAAATTTTTGCAGCCGCTGTCTAAATATTAGATAATGGCTACGACAAAGCCCTTGAGAAACGTATTCGTTAATCAAGTTTATTGAAAGCTACATAAATAAAGCTGCGAACACATTATGAAAGCTCAGCATTCCTGCGAGTGTTTTCCGCAAAACTTATTATTTGCGTATTGCAAAGTCCTGTGCGCAAATTGAGAGGCAGTCTTTTGTTTTAACCTTTTGTATTGAGCTTTAGGGCGATCCGTATTTGTTTTGGATGGAAAATTATTTTGCGGCAACCAATATAATAATATATAAACCCTTCGACCATTGATCGTCAACTCATTCATGGTCATTAAACTAAGCATTTTTTTTTTTAAATAATTCCACTGAATTAGCTGAAAATGCTCGCGATGAGCGAAACCGGTCCTGATCGTAAAAAATAAATGCAGTATATAAGTACAAAATAAATTAATCGTTTTACAATACATTTGTTGTCTTTCCACCAAGATTGGCAGTGACCACCTTGAAAGAGATTAAATTTAGTGTTTTACATTTTAATCTGCAAAACAATCGTTTCACAACTACATTTTGGTTGGTATCATTGATATTGTATTGTATTCAATTTGCTTATACCAAATGTAAAATTTGAATCTTCGAGGGTCTATTTTTTTGATTCCGGTATTTCGTTATAGTGCAAAATCAGCCCCCAGGATTATACAGTTGTATGATTATTTATATTTTCATAACGAATCAAAAACAGGTAGATGCAATATAATATTTTAAGACAACAAAAAACTGAACAGCTTGAATATTTCGTTTTCTACGGGGAAAATTTCTACGTAATTTCTATCAAGAAATCGAGTTTCAGTACTAACCGTAAATAAAAAAGAGCCGCCGATTCTCTAATTACAAAATCCACACACTTATTTAAACTTAAATGGTTGTATTTCGAATACTTTAATTACAAAACAACGTAAATTGGACTTGTATTGCTATTCAAGTATAACGATCGATTTAACACGATAATTAGCGCAGGTAATGAAACAATAAATAGCAGAAAGCATGTGATAGAACTAATCGATTGTTACCGTTTCAGCTCGAGCCGGGTTAAATTGTCGCTCGGCTCACAATCAGTTTGTTGTCGACCCCTATTTTGGAAAAGGCGAGCTTTCCAAGGCGCTTAATCGGCAAAGTGCTTGTTTTTATTTAGAGGGAGAGGCCTCTCATTCGCCGAAACCATGGACTGGGGAACTTGCCAAGAATATTTAAGGTAATCTTCTATTTAATTTTTTTCCATTAGGCCGTGAAGATATCGTATTTTTGCGTTATTTTCTTTTCTCTACCACATTCGCAGGGTCATCAAAATACATTGCGTGAATTAATTTGCCCCAGCGGAGCTTTGATTCGTATATTCTGCCAAATAAAAGCGTTGTATAATTTATTTCTTTATATAACTATATAATTCTGAACTTGGTTTTTTTTAATATTATATATAAGGTAAATATACCAGTAGCTGACCGTTTAAGAGAAAATTTCAACAAAAATAACGATTAAGGTTTAGCATTGTACCGAATGAAGGCAAAGCAAGTATATTCATATTGGATCATATTTTTAATAATTAATATTATGTAACAAAAATTACGAAAGGGCATGTTAAATTATTTAAAGCCATATTCCTGTTTCAGTAGTTAACCATCTCACATATTGAAAAATTAAGTAGTTGACCGTGTCTAATCAGGGGGCTTTATAGTGAACTTTCTGTCAGAGTTGCCTCAGGGCTTTCTGTCACACCACTTTGGTTGAATCAAGTAGCAATGGGTGGTTCAGGAACAAGGTACACACCGTTTTTAGATTGATCACTTAAGAAATTTGAAATAATACACTTTCCTCACTAGGTGTTGTTTTCAAATGGCGAGCCTGGCACTCCATTGGTTATATGGTGATGTGTCAGTGGCTCATTCCGACCACAGATGCCTTAACTTGTCTGAACTTACAATTTAGAGCAATCCCGCATTTGCATTTCTTATTTTGGGGCATTTTATTCTCAAAAGGTCAACTACTTGTACATGGTCAACTACTAGTACATTTACCTTACTATTGTCTGTTCGTGACATCAAATCGGTTAGATTTTTTTTATAACTGTTATGATTTTTTTTTGTCTCTCCGAAAAAAAAAGGTAAGAATTCGTTGCTTCATGTTCATTGTTCACAAACTTACTTCTACACCCATCACATTAATTTGAGCAATTAGCTCTTCCTGCTCTCTATTTTCAGAATAGGATAGAGTTTGTGAGAGCAGATGAAAACATCACCAACTAACAAGCTTTTTATAAAAAATTACAAATGAATACATTACTGTGTGGAAAAAACCAATTATTGAATTGTTTCAATGCCCTCGTATAAATAATGTCAAAAATATTGGCTTTGAATTTGGATTGAAAATATACAAACAATGAGCGAAGAATACATCGAGTTTCATATTACGCGTGCCTATTATACTATTTTGTGTTCAAATATCTTTTACATGTTCTCCTGAAATCTTTATAATGTATTCGCCTTACAATATGACGTGTTTACGTATCAGAAACATATAGAAACAATTGAGTTATCACGAATACAAATAATAGACACTGAAAATTGATAAAATGTTTTGAAGTATTTGGTTACACATTTCATATAAAATAATAATTTATGCAAATAATATTTCATTTTCTTTGTGTCAGATAATATCTTTGCTGTATTATCCACCCACGAATTTCGAACACAAATATTATTTTACGGAAAGAAAAATAACAATGTATTTTAGTTCTACATAAATTATTTTATATATTTGTTGATAGCTATTTCGGCTTACGCCTTCGTCAGAACTATAAGGCGTAAGCCGAAATAGCTATCAACAAATATATAAAATAATTTATGTAGAACTAAAATACATTGTTATTTTTCTTTCCGTATTATAATAGAGTTCTACCAAGTAAATGCCTACTCAATCAACAAATATTATTTCTTCAAATTTTTGATTAAAAGACGTTTTTTTAACCTCCACATATATTGAATTATGCAAAGCGAAAAATATGTCTGCAGCATAGGACCGCAAAAGTGAATTAATGCTCAAACATTATTATTCATCTTTCCATGCAATAATAGTGTATTTTGAGTATTAATAAATATCAATCAGTGTTCTCAAACAATACATGAATCAATACTCATATTGAAATCATTTGTTTTTACGATATCAATCAATCTAATATAAACTAAATACCTACAACAATATGTATCAAATGTGTTCTATAAAGTAGTTTCCATGAAAAATCCGTCCATGTAGTGCCAACCTAATAAATTAAAAAATCGAATTTAATTATATGGCCAGTGAATGCATCAATCAGTTCCATTTTTAAAAAACCGTAACGATAAATTTTGTGACGCTGATTCCGCCGTATCAGAATTTGACTGCGTTTGCACTTCGCAATTTAAATTATTTTGGAAAACCAAAACTAACGAACGCGCCAATTGTCGACCTAAGCAATATTATTTATTAACAAAATGTCCGGCCG
This sequence comes from Himalopsyche kuldschensis, assembly GCA_028554975.1. NCBI lineage: Eukaryota > Metazoa > Arthropoda > Insecta > Trichoptera > Rhyacophilidae > Himalopsyche > Himalopsyche kuldschensis. The sequence continues at coordinate 4,651,656 of JAHFWI010000036.1, forward strand.
ACCGGAAATAATCACGCGGCCATTTGTTAGCGTCCGGATACAGTGTCCGGTTCGAATATATTGGTGATATTAGGCAGAGTTGTTAAAACTTTACGAATCCCACCATTTTAATTCAGCAATTTTTAATAAAGCATTTCGTGATTCGGTAAAAAAAGAATGTTAATAGCTAATAGTGTTTTCGATGGATTCGGCGGATATTTTGTAGAAGATATTTTTGAAGTGGCATGGCATGCAAATATACATATTGTATGCAAAGAGTTACGAATCATTGCTCAATACTTATGTGATTTCAGTGTCCGAAAATCCAATTTCCAACAATCATTTAAAATACATAATCTTAATACTTTCGATGGTTTCGGCGGTTACTTTGTGGAAGTTCATTTTAATATAAAATTTAAAATAACTTTGATTATTCCACGTATTGTCCTACTAACTGTGACACTGCGATAGTAAGTCTGAAGATGTCTCTGAAAGAAGCGAAACACGTGTCATAGTTAGTAGCACAATACGTGGAATAATCAAAGTTATTTAAAATTTTACATTAGACATAATCTTCTTTAACTGCTTCAGTACCGAGCAAAATGATCGCATCGATCATATCTACCACCCGACTTATCATATTATAAAAAATCTTTTTTTCAACAAGATCGAATGATGTCAGAAGAACATTTTTTTTCTAGAGACAGTTTATAGATGTCACTAGCTAAGAAAAGAAAAATACAAAAATACCATAATAATTCTTACAGGAAGATAATTTATATATTTTGCAATATTTGCGACTTAATTCGCGCATCCATACGCGGCGGCCACCAGTAGCCTCACGGTACTTAAGTGGTTAAAAGAATGCATAAATTCCTACCTTTTATTTTTGCTCTCTTCATAATATATCCTTAAAAATACCCGGTTATGAAGTAATCCTATCAGTTCAGGTGGGTATTAATTATTTATTAACATTTTGGAGGAATTTTACATGACAGTCAATTTTTATATGATATTAAACGCGATAGCTATATTTTAATTTAAAATACTACTTCAACCTTCTCATTTCCCTTCCCTTCTCTTCTTTTCTCAAACAAGCTTAAATTTGGCCGTCAAGAATAGATCATTCATCTACATTCTACACAATACTTAAAACCGTAAAACGTATAAAGGTTACTTCAATGAATGCTAGTCATGAGTGTATCAAGAATGAATTTGAATAACTAAATCAAAAGTTGGAATTCGGTATGTTTCATTTTCAGCACTCCTATGAAACTAACGCATAATGAATATGATTTGCGCGTAAAATTTATTCATAGCTTATAAACGGTTCACTTTGAATGGGTTGAGTGATGCATTAAAACTTAAAGCATGAATAAATATTATGTTGGTCAATATTATACAATATTTTTTCTTCTCGTTATGCTATCAACACCTGTACAGTTAGTAACTATGGAACAAAAATAAATGGTCTCCTCTATAAATTATTAACATCAACTGCTATTATTTTCTTATGAGTGAGGGAAAACTTTTAGTTTCTTTCTGTAACTGCTGTTAGCAGAATAAGCATTTCGTATGAAAACAGTTTGAGCAATTGGCTTACTGTTAATCTCCAAAAAAATGCTATATATCTCAGTGGTTCTTAACATCTTCGTAAGACACAGAGCACTTTTGACCATAATTAAAAAATGCCGTGCGCCAGAATCGGTCAGAAAATAAAAAAAAATATGCGACCGTAATTAAATTAAACAAATATTATCATTAACAAAATGATATTTATATGATGTTGAAACCAATTCATCTTTTACTTGAGTTTGTCGGATTTTGTATCTACCCTTAAATAGTGTTTAAATTCAATTTTTTAGTGTTCATGTTATTTATTGTTGAGAAACTGAGCTCACACAAATATGATGTTGAAAATATAGCAAAATTAAAAAAGGATATTCACTATTTCGCAGATTTTTCTCGCGGTGCACTTGCAACAAGCTTATGATTCACCCCGGTTAAGAACCACTGGTATAGATGTCCATAATGTGACAACACAAGCTGAAACCTCAAAATGGAGACTTACTTATATTTATATCCAAAGGCATGGATGTTTTAAATGTTTTCATACATTCCTTGACTGTTAAATACTGAACATGGAAAGAAAAGGCGCAAAGCTAAAAACAAACTCTTTCTTGTTGTGTAAGTGTGTCAACCAATTTTCGTAAAAGCAAGTTCTTTTGAATGCTCCATTGTTATTTCATTTAATCCAAATTTCTAGGGAAATTATATAGTGAAATATAGTTTGAAAATTGTGTAGTAATTTCACACAATGAAAGTTCAAGAACTTTGATAGTTATGGTTGATAGGGTAAATAAGAGTTAAATAAATAAATAAAACTACAAACTTCACAGTAAAACATTCATGAACTCAGCATTACATATAAATATTAACCTTTTCTAGTCAATTGAACCGCAAATAAATTTTGTTTGAATTATAGCAGCGTTGAAATATAAGTTGATACCGTGATATTATATTATAGATGCTAAAATTTTGAGTCATAATGAATGTATTATGGTTGAAATTTGGCAGAGTTTTATTTGAAATATGAGAGCATAAAATAATACAAAATTGTACAGTACATTTGTCATGAAACTTACAATGATTCTGAATTCTTCGTAGCAGAATATTCAGGCTGCAGCAAAGGTGAGTTTATTCTGTACTTCTATACTGAAAGATGTTCTCGGAAATTGGGCATATTTCATTTGTTATTTAACTGCTATTTTTTTATAATTTATTAATTTATAAATATAAGCATCTCTAAATGAGGAAAGAATTTTTACTTTTGAGGTTTTCTTTTCTCTAATGTTTGATATTGTTTCTTTTAAAACTATACAGTATGTCTCTTAATTAAGCAAGTGTTAACAATTAACACTGTTAGACATATATTTTGCTATTAGAGATCTCATTCTATTATTTACGCCTGTGTCACAATATATAAGACATATACAATTAACGGTTGAATTAATGGCATATTAGAAAAATTAAATAAAACGTTACAAATTTTCGAACTAGCTTGATGTATCAATTACACAAATGTTCAATAATTTTTCTATAAATGTAATTAAACAATATTACAGATCATGGAATAAGATTCAACTCAAAGTGTTTTCTTTCTCTTTAAGTCACCAACCATCACGAACAAGAGCATGTGTATTACTAATTATTTTTTTTTAATAAACACCTCAACGTGTTGCCATTGCCATGCTGTGTCAGATGATTCCAAAAGCTATTCGTTAAATATTTTAGTTTACGCTGCATCTTAGGTGGGCGAAGCGATCCGGAGCGCTTTGAAAGCGGCAGAGTTTTAAAATATCAAACGGTCCTCGCCCATGCAAGTGTCATATGTGGGCGAAGCGATCCGGTCAGGACGGCATATGTCGTAAGTCGCCTCAAGTGCCTGACTCATGGCGCACGCGAATCGCTTGAAAATATCAAACGGTCCAAGCTCACCAGAGCGTTAATTGCGTCTGGCCGAGCGATGGCACATAAGACCTTTGATCAACTACGTTTTAAATTGACTGGATTCGCCTAAATTCGCTTGCCGGTTCGCGTCGCTTACCTAAGACACGGGGTTAGAGTTTAAGCTAACTCTCTTCTTCTAGGACTTTTCTTCCAAAACTGATATAATGAAACGAGTTTTAAAACTCCATTATCAAAATCAATCTTTTCAAACTAGTTATTTACAATAATATACAATAGAATTCAAATATGAAAGCTTATTTGTATCAGTCATTTGGATAATATCCAAATTAATTTGATGCCAAAACTAGTTAAATATCCTGTAAAATAAATTTCATATGTCCGACCTGCATTTTTTTGGCTGCAGAAACTCATCTCAAGTGAGGGTTGAAAATGAAACGACTGGCAACAAGACTAGTGTGCGTCAATATAACAAAACTTAAATTTAATCGTGGATCTACCGGAGGATTTTACATGGCTTCAACTTCCCCGAAGTTTCCATGTTTATACAAATACAATCCGATGTGGGCATACGATGTGGGAATACATGCTAAATACGTGGGCTCTAAATCAATCTCCACTTTCCGTGTGCTGATAATTCTACGCAGTACAGCTCGGCTTAAATTTCTGTCCTTCCAAGACAAAAAGCAGAGGCTGTATGCTATAGAGATTCGGGAAATAATTTTCCCATGTTGTTTTTCAACTTGATTAAGTGATCTCTTGCAAGAAAATTGTGAAGAAAATTGCCATGAGCTTTATGCTACATGTATTTAGAATCCATTAAAGTTCCTCAGTGAGTATAATATTTGGCAGAATTTATTTACAAAAATAAAATTACTCTAAACTCTTAACACTCATTATAGAATTTTTTTTCTTCCGGCAACTTCTCCGTAGATTTGAGGAATTGATTGATATCACAGGAGTTGCGTATTTACTATAACATAAACCACATTATGACACGTTGTAACAACACACTTTAACTTAGGCACACAATCCAATAAATTTGGTTTTTTAAATAATAAATAATTACAAATTAATAAAAAATATTTTTCCAGCCAAGTTTTACAATGTCAAGCAGGACTTGGCATAGGAGTAGTGCGTTACTTAGACGATATCTATCTAGACTCGACATAGAAGTCGAAGGAGTAAAGGTTAATCATTAAAAAAAACTTTAAAGTACTGCCTAATTCTTCTCAATTGATAGGGCCTGATGAAATATTTTCTTCCGCCACATATCTTCAAGCTTTTATTTTTACTGGCTTTTGATTTCACCAGAAAGGAAATCTAAAACTTCTTTCTCATTTAAAAGAAATTATTTACCCCATTAAATGCTGTACCTATCTTAAATGGGAACGAAACAGTTTTTAGGTATAATTTTCAGTTTGACTATTTTTTATATGTTATTGAAATCCCGGAATATTAATTCATGATTCTCAGTGTTTCAGGAAAAGAAAAATCAATTGTGATTAATTGAGCTATCCTTATTTACTCAATAATTTACACGTCGGCACAGACTTTTAATTAACGGTAAAGCAAATACAAATCACTGTGACTTTTTTCATACGCTTCATTGGTTGTCAACATTTGTATCCTATGTTCAATACCAAAATAATATCCTGCACCTTTCATAATTTTTTCAGATCCATATTATATAGACACATATTACATTGTTTGTTGGTCTTTGTGGTCTAGCAGCAAAAGCTTTGCCCTAGTGATCCCCGTGTGAGTCCCGGTAAGGTCAGATTTTTCAATTGTAAAATAGATCTTGGACATGGTCGTATGTCATTTTTCGCTGAGTTTTTCTTAACTGATTCAAAAAAATAACATCAAGTTTATCTCCTAGATGCATTTGAAAGAGGCGAAACACGTGTCACAATTATAAACACAATACGTGATTTCATAGACGTGATTTCAGATGTGATTTCATAGACATACTCTTACATCTCCTTAATACCAACTGAAATAAAATACTTTGCCTTCACTTTCATGGGTATACTGTGACCACTGTTGAGTATATGAAATAAATTGGCAAAAGAGTCTAAAAAGCTTTGTTCATAATAAATGACGCATACTTGGAAAGGTTCTTATGCAGCAATATATTATATGTTTGCATTATTTTTTTGTGAGAATAGCATACCTAAGCAATGACATCGCATTCATTTTTTGCCATAGTAGGATTAAAGTTTATCTAAATCGCTAGCTATTAACTTAATCCGGGGCTGGAAACCTCTCTGAAACTATTATCTTCATACTCTGAAGGATTTATAATAAATAGTTAAAAATACGATATAATTTGACGTTGAAAGCGTATGAATCCCAGTAGAGTTGGGAAATGAAGTTGAAAAAACTATACAAAAGACAACTTTGAATGTAAAGCTCATTAAAATTCATCTTTACTCTTATAAGAGCGTGAAAACTTATCCTTTCTTTCAATAAGGACGCTCGCTCGTGTAAAATTTCCATCGTTGCATGTGATATGTGGCACGTAGCGGCTTCTTGTTGGAACCACACGATATCGGTATTCAAATCATTCAGTTTAGGCCACAAGAAGTTGCTTGTCATCGATCTGTAGCTCGACTTTGACAGATATTGATTTGTAAGAAGTACGGACCGATGATTTTGCCAGACCACAATCCGCACCAAGCAGTGACTTTCTCGCGATGCATTTGGTGCAAATGGGCCTCATCGCTAAAGATGACCTCAGCGACGATGGTTTCTCGAATGGAGACTTTGATAGTAAAATTTGATGATTTGTTCAATTTGTTCAACGCTATATCCTTCCGTGGTGATGGTACATTAATAAACAATTCACAACAAATTTCAAGCGTCCCTATTAAAATTTCTTGTATATAATAATCGATTTCACTTTAATAACATTTTCTTTTTATGTGTGTGTTAAAATCACATAGATAAACTATCGTTTGTGAGATTTTTGTTATCAATCCATTATTTGGACAGAAAGAATAATCCTTAAAAGATTTAACAATTTTCTTTTATTTGACGTATAATAATCATAACCTTAATAATCAAACATTAACTATCAAACATTTGTATAAAAGAATGTTTTTAATTAAAATCAGTCTGCAGAATATACAAATATTATATATTAAGCAAACAAACATTTGTAGCATAACTTAAAAGTCATCTACTAAAAGCTATAATGTAAAAAAAATGCTGGCCACAAGTGACAAAGTGATAAGTTAAATATTATACTATTTTAAATAGTGCATGTGCAAGACTCGTCCTATTTAAAATTGAAGTATGTACGGTAAGGTGTTTGATATCAAAATTCTTCTTGAAGATTCGTCGATGTATTGCGTCGACGGAAATGTGTCTCGACCACTTGAACATCGACGCTGTGAAAAATTTAACACATCAACCTTTTTCTATGGGCCGGACTACCATTTGTCTAAAAACAAGCTAAAAAGACTTACGAGGATTCAGGAATATAAGTCAGTATTATAAAATTATCTCTATCCTAAAAAAGCACATTTTAAATAAGAAAAAACTAAGAAAAGTAGCCAAAAAATAAAGCCCAAGCATAAAAAAAGTAATTTTCATGTCGGCTTTTTGATAAAATATATTTTATAGGATACTTCACAGTACACCTTGTTCATGAAAGTTTTTTGCACGTTTGTATTAAAAAAATTAATCGAATATTGATTTTTTTAAATTGTTCAACATTCCATTTTCATATGCATGGTTGTATAGCGCCATAACGCTGCATTTAAATAATTTACTAACAAAGTTCGAAGTTCTGTGAATAGTAACCTATTTTTTTTTTTTTTTTCCCATATCCGCTCCCTATTCGGAGCATATGGCCGCCACACGGTGCCTCCAAGATTCTCTGTCTCCCGCCAACCTCCTCGCATCTTCCCAGGTCATCCCGGCGTCCCTTAGCTCTCCTGAGTACATCCTATGGATGGTCATCAGAGGCCTTCCGCGGCGTCGGGATCCATCAGGTTGATAGAAGAGGCAGGCAGGATTCAGGCTCCCCTGGGGCATCCGCAGCACATGTCCAAGCCAGGTCCATCGTCGCCTTTTAATTTTGGACGTAATAAGGGGCTGGTTTGTCCGCTCTCTTACCTCCGTATTCCTGACAAAGTCAAACCACTGTACCCCTAGTATTCGCCGCAGGCATCTGTTTTCAAAGCATACGGTTACCCTGTGCTTTTGTGATGTGCCATGACTCGCAACCGTAAAGCAGCACAGTCAGTATGCATGCGTTGAACAAGTGGCACTTGGTTCTGACCGAGTACAGCCGTGAGTCCCAGACTTTCCGCATTGAATTAAATGTTGCTCCAGCTATCCCTAATCGGATCGCGAGCTCATTACGCGGGTTGCCATCTCCCGTGATGTGTACTCCCAAGTACCTAAAACCATCGACTCTCTCGATTTCTTGCCCCGCACTCAACAGAGAGTAGTCTGGATCTGGACAGGCGCTGTTGCAGAGCACATTGGTTTTACTCGCGTTGATTTTGAGGCCAACGCGATACGAGTTGCTCTGCAGTCTATCCATTGTTTCCTGGATACCCGCAACTGATTTGTCAAAGATGACAGCGTCGTCGGCATACTCGAGGTCACATAGTTTCAGGTTGGGAGCAACGGTTACTCCTCGGTCAGGTGGAATTGACTTCCTCAGGATGAAATCGAAGATTATTATAAAGAGGAACGGAGCTAGAACACAGCCCTGTCTGACGCCGGTAGTGATGCCAAACCATTCCGTAGTTACGTCACCGATTCTTATGCAGCATTCACTGCCCTCGTGCAAGCATTTGATGATGGCGATTATCTTGGGTGGGATCCCATAAAGCTTTAAAATGGCCCATAGGGAAGGCCTATGCGGACTATCAAAGGCTTTCTCGTAGTCGACAAAGCAACACGCAAGCGAGCTATTGAATTCATTGCTTTGCTGGAGAAGGCATCTAAGGTTGTGGATTTGGTCCGCACAGGATCGGCCAGGTAGGAACCCGGCCTGATTTTCCCTGAGGATACGCATTATTGGGATCCTTATTCTCGCCAAGACTATCTGTGCCAAAACCTTGCCGGGCACGCTGAGCAGCGTTATACCTCTATAATTGTCACAGCATAGTGGGTCACCTTTTTTGTGGATGGTGACTATCTCACCGTTGACCCAGTCCTTGGGCAGCGCTCCTGATCCCACACCTTACTAATAAGTTGGTATAAGGGTGCAGAAGCGCCTCCAGGCCGTACTTGAGAAACTCTGGGTGTATACCATCTACACCGGGCGCCTTCCCATTCTTCAAACGCTGCACGGCTGAGGTGATCTCAGCACGCGTAGGCGTATGGTCGGTATATTCGACGCTCGGGGAATATCTACAAGTAAGGCTTCATTGGGTATATCAAATGGGTTCAAGGGAGGAGGGCGATTTAACAACCCGCAGAAGTGATCTCTCCAGATCTTTTGACACGTTCCGCGCTCGACTCTATTGCCCCACTTGGACTACGTATAGGCCCGGAGGTCGGTGGTCGTCTCCCGCAAATTTCGCGCGTGATTTTAAATAATTTTCTCGTATCACTTCTGCGTGATGCTTCCTCTGCTGCTTCAATTTGGCGATCTAAGAATCGGCGTTTATCGAGTCGCACTGACTTTTTAACTATCTTATCATGGTTATGATAGTCAGTCCGGCGGTCCTCGATCCGGTTTGGGTCTGTCTCACTGTCCCTCAGTGTTTTAAGCCGAGCTCTTTCTGCAATACTCCTCCACGTGTCGTCGGACATCCACTTTGGTTGATCACCTCTCCGAATTCCAAGCACTTCATGAGCGGCTGACGCGACAGAATTCTTAATACTGGACCATTCTGATTCTATGGCGTCGGGTCGTGGGTTTTGCCGATCATTGGCACTGTTGGCGACGTTTTTCCTCATAGCAACATCAAAGTTCAGCTGAATTCGAGGAAATTGAAGTTTTTTCGACGTCGATTCTACTCCGAGTTGGAGGCCTTACGGGCGTCTGAGTCTGAGACGAATTTTGCCGACAAGCAGCTCATGATCGCTGTATATGTCGGCACCCCTGTAGGTTCGTACGTCAAGAAGTTCCTTCGGTGATTCGTGCTGTAGAGGAAGTGGTCGATTTGCGCTTTGGTGCGACCATCCGGGGAGGTCCACGTGTATTTGTGGATTTTTCTGTGGGGGAAGATTGTACCGCCAACGGTGAGCTCATTCATAGTTGCAAACTCGATGAGTCTCTCACCGTTGTCGTTGGCTACACCGAGGCCATGTTTGCCCATCACTGTTGGGCCAAGCAAAGGGTCAGTTCCGACTCTAGCGTTAAGATCCCCCATTACTATCACGCGGTCTCTGTTAGGGATTGTTGAGATTGCAGCGTGGAGAGAGTCATAAAACGTTTCCTTCACCTGTGTGTCGGCATCTTCGGTGGGGGCGTAGCACTGAAGGACAGTTACCGAGCTATCAGACGTCCGAAAGGTGGCTCGTATCAGTCGTTCTGAGATGGGTTCCCATTTGACAAGGCAGCGGGCTGCCTCCCGACATCAATACTGCCACTCCCTGGCGGTGGTATTGCTCCTGGCCTGAATATAAAATTGTGTATCCACCCTCCAATAACTTTTTCCCGGCGCCTTTCCAACGCACCTCACTCAGCCCTAAAACGTCAAGTTTGTAGGTTTGCATGATGCGGGTGGCGTGTAAGTCCTTTCCTGGGGAGCGCATAGTACGCACATTATATGCGCCTATGCGCATTGAGCAGTTATTGGAGAGTATCATGTCCTTTTCCTTGCTGGGTCGTCGAAGAGCAGAACAGGGCGCCCGAGGCTTCTGCGGTGGTGGTATCGTAATCTATTTTTTTTTAAGAGGACAGGGTGATTAACCCTGCGCCTCCGAGGCCTGAGTCACGAGGGCTCTACAGGTTGGCTCAACCCGGTTTTTCTGTCGGGGATTTCCTTCCCTTAGCCAGAAGACCGGTTTTGAGGCGCCGGATGGTTCGCCTTTCGCCCCCTGCTGTTAGCTACAGCTAAGCTGCATTGCCCGATGGACGCCGCGGGGAGGCCAGCAGATGGACTTGCTGGGTTCAATATTTCCCATCATTTTCTATGCGCACATCTATTGGCATCGATGCACTCACATGGGAATCACCAACCATGACCACCTATATAGGTTAAAATTTATAAAAAAAAACTGCCTGAAATAACAAAGCTCGTGTTTATGTGCTTGTTTTATTCTAAGATGTATGACATCAGAAGCTTTTAAGACGCATGCGTAGAAGAAGAAAACTTTCACATAACTTATTTGTTGTAGGAACATTATATTTGTGTGTATTGTGCGACGAAATTATGGGAAAATTAAGGATTGTGAAAACCGAAGCCCAAAGCAAATATTCAATTTGTAGTGACGATTTACTTTATTTTTATGTTATGGCTTTATTCATTAAATTACATATGAAAGATAATTTTATGTTCACTATTTAATATTTTATTTCATTTTCACTTAATAGTTTTAATATCAATTTCAAACTATTAAACATGATCACATTTTTATTAATTCATGTAAAACATATTTTGATTCAACTTATTTGTGTGAAGTCATAATATAATATTGAAAGTTTGTGAAAAACAATACAGCTTATTACATTATGTGCACATTAGATCGAGATTCGCATAACTAGTTGCATAATAAAACAAAAAAATATTACTACAATATACACCCTATATCAGATCACTAATAACTGGTTAAAAATCACGAATTCCGACTACAGAATCAATAAACTAATTGATACTTTAGGAAATGCAAAAACAACCTTATGGAAAGTGAGTGACACGCGCTATAATTGGAGTCACCTTCAAAATCTATCAAGTTAGATAAGTCAACTCTTCGAATTTGAAATAGCATTACGAACAGTCAGTATTCGAAGAGGGTTTTTTTAAAACTATTTTTGTACACATACTACTTTTAGTTAGGGAAAGCTTTAGTTCGTAGCTACTTAGCTATAATACATGCGGGAAAATAAAATAAAGATTTATTATACGGTAAGAAAAATAACAATGTATTTTTGTTCTACATAAATTATTTTATATATTTGTTGATAGCTATTTCGGCTTACGCCTTCGTCAGAACTATATTTCTTTAGTTTTCGTTTCTGTATTTTTTATATTTGTTGATAGCTATTTCGGCTTACGCCTTCGTCAGAACTATATTTCTTTAGTTTTAGTTTCTGTATTTTTTATATTTGTTGATAGCTATTTCGGCTTACGCCTTCGTCAGAACTATATTTCTATATTTTTGTAGTTTTCTATAGTTCTGACGAAGGCGTAAGCCAAAATAGCTATCAACAAATATATAAAATAATTTATGTAGAACTAAAATACATTGTTATTTTTCTTACCGTACTATAATGGAGTTCTGCCAAGTAAATGCATACTCAATCACAAAAGATTTATTATTAACCAAATCAGTAAAAAGTTAATTAGCCTTATATTAATTAGTTTAATATATTAGTTAATTAGTTCAATAGTTTGTAATGTTAACGTCATTAGTAGTATGATTATTTGTTTGCTTTGTTAAGATTCTATAACCACCTCCATGCTTCCAAAAAGGAAAAATTCCAAACTCCATTTTGTAATTTTAAAATGTTAGAATCAATTACTTAATCAAACTTTGCGATAGTAAGTCCGAAGATGCCTATGAAAGAGGCGAAAAACGTGTCGCAGATAGTAGCACAATACGTGTAATAATCAAAGTTATTTTATATTAGTTAATTAGCCATTTAACTAAGAGCGATAAGGTGCAAAATCTTTTTTCTGGAAAATTTAATCTTTATGTAATGTGAAATAACATTATTATGCGGGCCCTTAAATTCCTTAATGCGGCATTGTCCACACAAATAAAACAAGCTGAAGAATATCACTTAAGATAAAAGTCAGCTTTGTCCCGGATCAGAGATAATGACTCTTTGTAAAGAGTCGGGTCACCACCAGTTGATTCATTCGATTTCTTTTATTTACTCACCAGCTAGCTATATTAAATTGAACAATCATTCTCGCAGTATTATTATCTATATATTCCAAAGTACTTATTTGGAAAATATGTAAGTGTTTTTGACAAAATACATATTACATAATTAAGGATTTCGACTGAGGGTGCTTGATGGAATTTCAATATCAAATTTGAATTTTGTACTTTTCATGAGTTTTGTCGCCAACGACCCGGGTTTCGCCTTTCAGCATCTTCAGGCATTTCAAGTGCATGGATGTTCTTGAACTGACGCGTTGTAAACAGTTTGTATCGTTTATATACAAAAATAGAAGTAGATCACTAAGCTAAATTGCAATGGAAATTAAAATGGAAATTAGCGAAAATTGAACGCAAACAAGTTTCAATGAATTAAGTGGGATTGCTATAATTATTGGGAATTTTGGAAATACTAATGACTAGATAATAACATATGAATATTTAAAATAAATCTAGGGTTTTATCCGATCTATTATTAATAAGTTGATTGATTTCAAGTATTTGAATTATTATTTAATAGCAAGTGCTTGAATTATTAACACTTATTAAAAATATAAATGCACCCGATCCACTTTTGCGTGGTTTCGAAATAACATGGTTTTTTTCAAAAGGTACTAGTAGTACATTGAGAAAAATAGCAATGTATTTCAATTCTACAGACATTATTTTATATATTTGTTGATTGCTATTTCGGCTTACGCCCTCGTCAGAACTATGTTATAAACGTGCATTAAATCATGTTTATATACCGTTTGTAGACAGGGTACACAATACATCTCCTTCGCTGTTCCGTTATTTTTTTCACCGTATTATAATGAAGTTCTACCAAGTAAATGCCAACTCAATCAATAAAGGTACTGGTATTTTTTTTATTATATTCTTAAACTGATTTTGTTTGCTTTAAAACGGCTTAAAAGGCAAGTAAGATTTAGAAGTAAACAGGTACGCATATTACAAGATGCAACCCTGAATGAATTTATTTCTCTGTACTAAATTGTATTTAAATTGAAAACTGTGTAAATTGATTACTTGTATAACTTTTAAAATACCTTTGTATGCATAAATAATAAACAAACTCGAAATCCTATTTTTTTACTACACCTTATCTTTTTTGTACACTGTTTTTTTTCACGGTAGTCTTTGTAAAAGATCCTCCATGCAAAAAGATGATCGGTAACATACTACAATTATGTTAACTGTCAATCCATGGTGGATTCTTTCATCAAATTGTCGCAAAAAAAATGCTTTATTTATTTTTGATTGAAGCTCTATTTTTTTAAGCCATGTCCGCTCTCAACTTGTAGCATATGGACTTCTCACGGAGTTTATCTCAACATATGTTTTTTTCTACGAGAACTGCTTGTTACTGAGTTGCTCAACTTCAGTTGCTCAAACACCCATTGCCTCCGAGCAGCATCGATTAATCGACTGAAAAAATCTGCTCGAACCAGGAATCGAACCGCGAACGACGTTGACCACTGCACCACAGACCGGGAAAATTTTGAAAAAAAAAATGAAGCTCTAATTATTGTATGATAAAAAATAAATAAAATAGTGGTAATATTTATATTTAAATAGGTATATATAAATCATTTAAAAATGGTTTCCAAAATCACCCCACCAGTACACTTTAAAACAGATTACAAAAACTTTGACTGAATTTGTATTCGTAAAATTATGTTGATTTCCCAATACACACAAAAATTGCTCGAGATAAATAAAATAAAAAAGTTGGAACATCTTCCTAGATAAATTAATTATGTATTCAGTCTGCGAGCAAAAGAGAAAGCCGTCTAAAAAACAAAACAACAAAAAAAACAGAATACAAAAATACGCAATCTCGGGTTTTAATAATATGCGACACCTTTCGAGTCTACGGGCTACAAATTAATTTGAAAATAAATACGGGGGAACTTAACAAAAGACCCTCTCAAGTTTCCAGAAAGGAATTATTAACCCTTTAATCAAGAGCTGGGGTTAAGTTTTTTCAAATTGTGTTATTTTTTTAAGTTTGCGCGCAGCTGAAATTGGCTATTTATTTTGGCGGAACAACGGCTTTTTTTAAGAAAATGTGTTTTTCCTGATTGCTCTTTTCCAACAAAGAAGAGTCGAAAGCCATGATACAGTTGTAAATACATACTTTCGTTCCTCGGCTAACACTTTACTATGTCAATTGACATACAACACTGCAAGGATTCACATTCTTCGAAACAATACTAATAGCACGTCAATCTTTAACAAAAAACATATTTACTAACAGGAACAATTTGGCAAATAAAAATCAATCAAAAAACGTGATTTTATAAGTAAGAGTATCAAAGAAAAATCACACCACTTCATCGTACTATATACGAAAATATTGTTTGTTTAAGTCTTCCATAGATATTATAAAAAGAGTACAGTGGAACCCCGATCTTACGCTCTGGCATTATACGATTTCCCGCGTGGTGCGTTCATTTCCTTTAGTCCCGGCATTTAGTTCATATATAAAACTTTCCCGCGTTAATCGTTTGTTTTATACGGTCCCTTGAAAAACTTAGAATCGGGGTTTCACTGAATATGTTTAAAAAATCTTTAGTAAATCAATCTTTACTGTACTGAACGATAATAGAAATATAATTAAAACCGCTTTTGATGATAACGAAGTGCTCTATTAACCGTGAAATTTTATTTATTTCTCCAGGTCAGTAGTCTCACTCATTATGTCACCTTCTACCAGTTCACTTACTGGTACAGATTAGAACGTTAATTGTATTTATATTGATCGAAGAATAGTTTCCCTAGCCGTTAACTTTTTAGACATACAATTGCAAGTGTATAGTTATGTTACAAACTATTTATCTTATAATCAAATATAGTAGTGGAGCTATTCTAAAATAAATTAGTGGCTTAAGTTTTAACAATCGGCAAAATGGTGTAAAAAATGCTTATTTAAATAACTGATGTAATATTATGTATTTATCTGGAAAAACAAAGCTCCTATTTATGTCCTTGTTAGATTCTAACATTCATAAAATCTGAAGCCTTTCAGACGTATTCACATCTGAAAAAAAATTCATATGACTAGTATATATGTATGGGTATTATGCAGCGTCATAAAAGGGATATTAAGGATTCTGATTACTTGATCAAAAAGCAAATATTACTTTAACTTTATGATAGTGTTTTTTCTAAACAAGATTTATTAAGTTTCTAAATACATTTAGAAGAGAAAATATTCCTGAACAAGACAATATCATAAGACTGTTTTGTATGGCATTGAAAGCATTAAAAAAATCGATTAAGCTATTTACCACGTCACGAAATTGGATACATTCTCAGACTTGAAACAAATACATGCCAAAGAATAAAAAAGCATGTATAAAAATTAAACCTATCAAATTATATCCTTTATTCAGTATGTAAAATTTACTCAGATCCAACCACGATATTGTATGGCCTCGTAAACTTAAGCAGTGGTTAATATTTTAATGCGTTAATAGATACGGATAATTAACGAAGAAAACGTTCACCACATTTAGGGTTGCAGGTAAATTAATTAATCCCGTAATATTATTAAATGATTCTTATGGAAGGGGGGGGGCCTGTTCCCAAACAGATTTCTTTGTACAAGTACTTAGGTGTTTTAATAAATATTCTGATGACTTAAACACAAATCTATATTTCGAAAGAAGGGGAGGAGAGCCTTTTCAGGAATATCTTTTTGAAATAAATTCTAAGCACGTTAGAAATTTTCATTTATCGGAAGCATTACCAGTGATTCATTGCAATTTATTTAGGTAGTATTTTCCTTTATGAGACGTAAACAAAGAACATCTTAAAATTATCTATAGTTTGTTATATTCATTATGTTTCACTTAATTTTAATGTACTTTAGTTTGACAAAATATTACATTGATTTGAATAAAAAAAATGCCACCTGAAGGGATGTTTTTTACTTTCTCCGTTTTGTGGAGTAAACTAACTGAAAATGGAGCATTATGAGAACTGTTTGCTATTCAGTCTCTTTTTGGATAGGGTGAGAATCGTTTGGGAAGACTAATCTCTCTCTCTATGCACCGTTTAAACTTAAAAGGTTTAAAGGATCGAATAGATGGGTGTAAATATCACATACATTTGAATCTAAATCTGTTTGGCGATCGGAACAACCAATTGAGAAGATCACCAAGAACTTGACACAAGACCAATCGACATGTAATCTGAAAGTGTAAGATTTTTTTTTTATTTGTAGGAAAATATGTGTCATACTTTGTTACCAATGCACCATAATTCATTGAATAATTGACTGAATAAAAACGAAAAGCTGAACAATTTTTAATTAAAGATAACACTCATTCATACAATAAATATAATTTTAATAAAAAGCAATCTTACTGAATATGTTCACTTGGCTCTTGCAAACAGTGTCTCATATGGTCGACGCGAAGTATAAAAATTGAAATATCATCATGGCATCTTGATACCTACATATATAAATGTAATGAAAATATTAAGATATAATTACTTATTATTATTATGGTCGGGGCTCCTAAATGGAATTGCACGTATTGTGAAACAAATAGTGACATGTGTTTTGTTTCTATGAGAAGCATCTTCAGACTTACTTTCGTAAGGTTACTTAAGTAATAATGTCACTCTGTAACACAATAATAATGGAATTACAAAGTTATCAATTTGATTTTATTTTACAAAGTTGTGAATTCATTTTAATTAGTCAGTAATTCTGAAAAACTAAGCCGTAAAATAGTTGATATTGATTGAATTGGCATTTACTTGGCAGAACTCCGTTACAACACGGTGAAAAAATATCAATGTAAAGGGTATTTCAATAGGGACGCTCAAAATATGTTACTTTGTCCTGCTGAGTAGATTATTCATTGTTTAGTGGCCAAATTTGAGTCAACCAGTTTGGTAAATAATCGGCCAACACCTACCTGTACGTCATCAAAATACAATATCTGGTGAAAACATTGCTGCTGTGTGTGAAAGTGTACAGGAAAACCCAAGGCAGCTTATTTCTCGTTGTTCACAAGAACTTGGCTTTTCTGCGACTTCAACTTGGCGAATTTTGAATCGGGCCTTATGTCTGCACCCGTATAAAATCCAACTAACCAAGGAACTCCAGGTAAACGACCGCAGACAACGCCTGATTGGGTTCTGGAGCAGTAGGAAGTTTACCCAAATTTGTCAAAAAAGTCAACTTTAGCGACATGGCCCATTTTATAATGAATGGATATTGGCAGACATTTGATGCTATATTCCATATTTAATGCCGTAAAATATACTTACAAATGAAATTAAAATTTAGTCTAAATCTCACAAACAACTTGTTTTATTTACATTTCAAAACTAAGCGTCCTTATAAAAAGACCCTTTATTTTAGTTCTAGAATTTTTTTTAAATATATATGTTAGTTTTAGTGAGAATATTATTATTTCTGACGAAGGCGTAAGCCGAAATAGCTATCAACTATATATTGCATAATTTTCCAGAACTAAAATACATGGTTATTTTTTCACCACGTCGTAAAATAGTTACTTACTATGTGATTTTATAAATGATAACCTATTTATTAAGTCCTGTTACTGACCATATAGTAAGTTGGGCATACTTATAGGGAGTTTGAAAGTTTACATTCATGAGCTTGCTTCTTTTCGTGTGAAAGATTTTTATTTTGTCCAAGGAAATCTGAGTTGCTACAATCAATAATGTCCACACCATGAGACATGTTGTGTAATAAAATAACTGTTTAATAAATAGTTAAGGTGGAGTTTGTCTGCAGTGAGTATTAACTTGAAATGTAGCATTTCCATCCCGTTTTATGGAGTCTCATATCAAACAATTCTTCCGGGACTCTCACACCTAACAGCTGTTTGATCATACCCATTGGTCCTCAAATGTTTTTCTTTTCAATTTTAAGTCAGTCAATTTATGTCGGTATTTTTATACCAGTCTAAATTCTATAATTCAATTTTTAAAAAAATGATATAACTGTCACATGTATGGTCACTCGAGAAGAAAGAACATCAAAAACAATTACATATAATTTAGTATTTCGACTGAAGGTGTTTCATGGAATTACAATATCAAATTTAAATCGGATTTAATTGTTGTACTTTTCCATGAGGTGTGCGGGTTTCACATTTTGGCATCTTCAGACATTTCAAGTCCACATATGGAGGGCAATTATTTATTTGTATAGGATTTGATCAATTCCTACGCAAAACACCGTGAATGCGCTTTTCAAAGAATCCGTACGTCCAGTTATACAACAAGTTGAATAAAGAAAGTCCATTTTATGTTGCGTACATTTAGTAGCTTTAAAATGGCCATCGATATATTGTTTGTATAATAAAATAGATTTAAATTCTCGTTCGCTGATAAATCACTCTTTAAAAGTTTTAAATAACGGGATAAGTAGCTACATTAAATTATGTCGCTTCGTTTTAAAACACACGTTTAAAAAATATCGTTAGCACTATTCCAAATGCAGATCATACATTTATAAAACACGTAGTTTGACGTCGATTAATCGCATTTTCCTATTTAATCTTAAAAGTAGTGATTTGAGCCATTTATGTTCATTTAATAAAAACATAAGTACTCCAATCAAAAAAGCAACCTGTATTTGGATTAGAAACGTTGAAACAACGATTTTAGATGTCGTATCATGAAATGCAAACATTTTCAAGGAATTGCGCTGCAAAGTAGAGTTTGAGAGCTGTTGTATTTTGGCCACCCCGACTGAATCATATCCCTCTATTTTACAAACTCTACCACAGTTCCACAAACACAAGACGAGAGTTCCACAAACAGAGAAAACTTATCGCCATTCGGTAAAAACGTATCAGCTTACCAGACATTTCATATTCAGGGTTGACAAAACAAAACACATAATTTTGATTGCTAAACTTACAATCAGGCTGACATTCTCGACAGCATATTTATAAAAAGGCATATTAAAAACCGAGCTATGTATGTTAAACTCTTCAAGCATTATTTTTCAAAACAAATAAATACTTATGTTTTATATATTTGTTGATAGCTATTTCGACGCCTTCGTGGGACTATCAACAAATATATAAAATTATCGTCTCTGTCAATATTTTCTTAATTTAGAGAAACCATAATCAATTATTTATAAAACAAATAAATACTTATGTTATTGATTCCTGGTGACGGGGTGCTGGGGGTATTACTACCGAACTTAGAAAAACAGTTTATTGCGAACATCTCACAATTGAAATCCATGCTATAGAAGTGTTTTAAAATCCAATGAATAGGAAAGAACTCTTGCAAAATGGTTGAATCTTCCTTCGCACTAACCCCGTCACCATGTTCCCACGAACTCTTTCATCTTCGGTGGGACTGTTTAAAAAGTAATATTATCGTCTCTGTCCAATATTTTCTTAATTTAGAGAAACCATAACTTATTATACATCAAAATATACGTTATTGATTCCCCGCTGAGAGTGGAATTAACCGAACTTAGAAATACTTACCAACACAACTCACCATTAAATTATGTATAGATGACACTAGAATCAAGGGTAGGGTTCAGCATACAATTTTTGGCTAAATATACGAGGTTTTTATACTCCAATTTTTTGTATAACAAAGACAATTCTCTACTAAATTTTGAATGCCAATTTTCTCGTCCTCTACTAGTTTGAATGCTCGAAGTGTAATTTACCTATCCTTATATTTTTTTCGGCTTACCCGAGACCAAAATGACAATTCCACCATTCTTGAAATTGAATTGAATGATTCTGATATTTTTTTAAGGAATCGTGAACATGAATTGTTTGTTCTTCCAAAAATATACAAAATAATTAATAAAAATTGTCGACTATATAATTATGATGGCCAAAAATGCCATAATTAGTATATGCAGACAGTGTGAGAAATTGTTACTTAGAGGCTGGATTCGGATATCAGGCATATAATAATCGCAATTCATTCCAGATGATTTTCTGCGTTTAATCCGACATTTTTAATTATTCAATGGTAAAAATGATAGCATGGATATATTTATGAGCAAATACACAAATTTTCTTTTTTAGCTTAAAATAGTGTCCTTTTATGACGATTAATTGCCGGCGCTCTAGAAAGAGCCTCATGGGAGAATACGAAAGATTCTTGCCATGGTATGAGATGGGTTAAAGTGTCGAGTGGTCATCAAAACTTGTATCGTAAAACCGCTAACCCCACGATGAGACGTTCACCATTCACCATGTAAGTTATAGATTCATTTGCATTTTATAGAATAATATTAAAAAAATAACGACGCGAGAAAAAAACAATCATAAAGTTTTCTCTATAAATCTTCAGAGTATGATAATATCAGTAACTAAAATAAAAATAAATTACACTCCCTTTTCCAATAAAGTAATTTTATTAATGCTTACCGCGATATCGTAAAACATTAATAATTCAAATGGTTAATGCGGTGATGTGGCAGCCCTGCAATGGCGTCATAGATTTTCGCGCTACATGGCGCCATATGGAGAGAAAATAACACTTGTCGTAATAGGGAATTTAACGCGCGACAAGTCATAAGCGGAAAAAGCGTTAAAGACGGGAAAGCGATAATTTAACGCCCCAAACACCCGCTCGACTTTTACGTCAATTGCATAGACGAAAATACCATTTACGGCTTTTCACTCAAACTCCCGACTGGATCGCGTATTTTCGTAAATTATTATATTACGAATATGGTTTGGCAAGTGCACATCTTATACACGTAAAATGTCTTTTATGGCCATAATTTTATAGTTAATTTTACTATCATGACATTAATATGAGGATGACGTATAAAGATGACATTTTAAAACACAAATTCTATATTTGAAAATTACTTTAATTCAATATTGAGTGGTCAATTATAATGTAAATTATGGATATACGGTCACGGGACAAAATTTTTGTAAAGATTTATGAAAAATAAGCACATTAAATGAAATGAATGTAAGGTTTACGACTTTTTTTGAAATGTTTCGTCTTTAATTTTTAAATTTATTATATTAGAAGATCGTAAAGAATACTTCGCAATAAGTATGAAATCGAGTTGTTTTAATTTACAGGAGCAAAAATGCAACCACAAACTACCAAATAATAATATAATACAGATTGAGACAGTCAAATAAGCTTATTATTTGTTTAAAATAAAAAGAATAATTTTATTATAGGCTAATATTAAAAAACAAATTCTTCTTTCAGAACTCATACAATAATCAGTAATATTCTTCAGATTTCATCATTTTGATTCCACATTTTATAATAATCCACAAAAACTCGAAGAGTAAAGTCAAAACATAAAATTATAAGCCAGTGTGTATAAATTTTTTGAGCTTAGCTCGAGGGGTTGGGATTCTTTCCTGTGACCGTATATCCATAATTTACCAATTATAAATATATTACATTCATTATTAGTGTTCCAATCTGACCTTGTTTTCAATCAGCATATCGTTACCTTACTTTTTAAAAGTTCCAATTGACATTTTTGCCTAAAATGACCTTTTGGTCGGAAAAGCTTGTATTTACCGCATTCTATCATGTACATATGTATATGAATTTCAGAATTATCCATGGTTGAATAACGAAGTAAGCAGAATTCCGGAGTAAATTTATTTGACAATGTTCTAAGATTGTCATCATTAGATCTTTAAGACCATTATTTCTCAGCAGGAGTTGTGAAAAAATATGCTTAAAATAAGTAATTTGAAACATTTTAATTGCTTATCGTTACAAGTGAAGTTTAATCAATCGAAACTTTAAACGCTCATACCTCAAACAGTGTCGAGAGCAAATATGTATAACCTTTCAAAGTAAGGTGTCGATGTTTCGTGTTGTGGCACACGTTCACACTTTCTCAACAAACCGCATTATTTCGTCGTTTGTCCCGGGCTGCAATTTTGTAACACTTTAGTACAGCTAACAAACAGCCATGGCGTCAGGTCTTTGATATTTTATATCACACGATCAGGGCTAAAAAGTCGGAGTCGGAAACGTGGAGTCGGGGTTTTTAGCCGGAGTCGTGCTCGGAGTCGGAAATAAATATATGTAATATGTAACATTTGACTATTGGCCGTATTGGTTGGTTGATATTTAATTGAATACACATAAATAAGAAAGATAGGAGAAAATCGCGTTAAAATTAAACTTTTTTTAGCCAGAGTTGTGTTTTTGGAAAATGCTGGAGTTGGGTTGGTATTTTTTTACGACTCCACAGCCCTGCACACGATATCAACTTAAAATATAATACAATATTTTTTTAAGTCACTCAATATCAACTCGAGAAGAGAAGACATCACAGACACCCATGTCTAAGATTTCAAATTTTAATTGAAAAAAATTTAGACTTACATTTAATATCTTACAGTTTGTAAATGCGGTGTTTTGTCTCCTCGAGTTGAACTCGTTGTATTTATCAGAACATTTTTCATTGCATTTATAAATTTTCAATATTATTCGTTTTTTAAATTACAAAAATGTCTTATTTCATAAGACGACTAGTAACTTGATATGGCGTATTTTCCTGTTATTTATTTAATACGCTCAGCAATAAAACGTTAATGTGAAAACTGAATTTGAAATGCACATTTTAAATTTATAATATTATTTTACGATCTGTTTCACTGAATAAATATATGGACGAAAGAATGGGACGGAAAATGATACCTGCGTCAGAAACAGGGTGGCATTAATATTCTCCCCACAACCGACGAAGAAAATGCCTTGGAAAATGCAGAGCCAGATCAGGTTATTTATGAGAATGCACCCGGGAGCGGACTTAATTTCATGCAGCTGCATCTTGCTGCATATGAATGGCATCCATAACCATAGACAAACAGTACATTGTAAGTGATGTACATTTACCAAACTAAGGGTGTATCTTAATATATTTTTTTTAATTGATTTAAACTATTTAAAATTACATTTGAAATCTTAAATGTTGTACAAGTTGATAAGTTTTGTCACTAATAATCCAGGTTTCGCCTTTCAGCATTTTCAAGTACACAGATGAAGTCAACCTAACTTATGGAAGGTTAAAAAAATTGAAGCTTCGTCGAATATTAAGATTATATCAGGGCTGTGGAGTCGGAGTCGGAGAAGTGGAGTCAAGGTTTTTTGACCGGAGTCGGAATCATCGCGGCTTTTCGGCCGTAGTCGTACTCAGTCTTTGAAATTTTGAAAAGTTTGAACTTTTATTCATGCATAAGTATGCGAAATTTGGCAATTGGCCGGATTGGTTGGTAGATATTTAATTGAATATACATAAATAGGAAATGTAGGAAAACAACATGAGGAAGATAAGCCTTTTTTAAGTCGTAGTCGGAGTCGTGTTTTTGGTCAATGTTGGAGTCGGAGTCAGAGTCGTGTTTTTGGTTAATGCTGGTGCTGGAGTCAGTATCGTGATTTTTTTTAACGGCTCCACAGCCCTGGTTTATATCCTAAATTTGCGTAACACTTTGCACTCCTCAGTAGATTTGAGAAATTGATAGATATCATAGAGTTTGTGTTGTCATTAGCATGGTTAAACGAAATACCGAAAAAAATACCGCATTTTGAAATACTAAAAACTTTAACTTGGCACACAATCCAATATACATATACGGTTTTTGAAATAAGGATAATTTAAGACTTTAGTGTGCTAAATGAATGTCTCTATGTATATTCAGTTCACTATGTCCTGCTGTATTTAACTTGAGTCGAGGAAGTTAAAATAAAAATGAAACAACCAATTTTATTAAAATACATATTTATTTAAAATTTATCCACAATTTCACAAAAACATAAATTTCAATATTCTTTGGGTCCCCTGTTCAATTACTTTCACAACATTCCAAATATTTAATAATATCAGATAATAAAGGCCTGGATTAAACAACAGCATTATTTATCACATGTATGTGACGTTTTTCTCTTAAAATTATTACTATTTACAAAAATATGAATAGTTGTGCCATACACTCAACAATATCATGACACGGTGTGACTTAAATTTTGGTGACATGTCTTCGGTCAATTAAAGAGATACACAATGCTTAAGAACTTGTGGTAGTGACATCTGTGGAAGAGGGCAAATATTTAAATATTGTTATTCAATAGAATTCAGTTTAGTATCCAACACATATGTGTTACAAATGAATTTTATTAATACGAGTATTATTGGTAAAATCCAAATCAATCGCGAATTTCACTTATTTCAATGTGAAAACCTGTAACCTGTAATTCTTTTCAATAGATGTCACAATAACAGAAGTTTAAGTAGTGCACTTCTCCTTAAGTCTTCATACTAAATACATAGATTTCTTGGAACATTAATATGATACAAGATTGTGCTGATTTTTATGGCACTAATATTTAAACATTATAAATTCATTTTATGGATATAATAAATTTTAATCGCAAAAACATAAATATCAAAAGTCAAGAGTACTTAATGTTCCAAGCGTTCTAACATAATAATTTGTCAATAAAAGCAATTATTTATATGGAGATATCTTCATGAAGATTAACTTTATAGAATTGTAAAAATCTATGGAAGTAAAAATTGTATGAAGTGATTACAGGCTTTCATGCAAAAATTCAACTATTTTATTGTGTTGCAGAATATATCTTGTTAGAAGGTTGGTGCGTACACCATTATTTTGAATACAGTTTATATTCAATTTAAAACAAAATATATTCATAGTTACACTTTTCA
Organism: Himalopsyche kuldschensis; assembly: GCA_028554975.1. NCBI lineage: Eukaryota > Metazoa > Arthropoda > Insecta > Trichoptera > Rhyacophilidae > Himalopsyche > Himalopsyche kuldschensis. The sequence continues at coordinate 4,676,836 of JAHFWI010000036.1, forward strand.
AATAAATTATGACAAAATATTGTTTCCACAAAAAACATGTAATTTTACATGTTGAAAAACATGATATATCCATAAAAATAAATGCCATTTAAAAGATTTCCTCTTTTGTGTAATTTGATACACATTTTATTGTCATTTCAAGATACATTGTCAATAATCACTTAGTTTTACTTTTGAGCAGCATTAAATTAAAAATAATTCTGAAAGTGAATTGGATTACATTTAATGGAATTTTACACCAGTGAGTCCAATGAGAAAATAGTTTGTTTTAGTCTGATCGATATTGTTATTTGGGTAAGGCTCTAACATAGATAACCTATAGGCTCTAAGCAAAACATCCAAATCTGTCAGCTAATTCAAAATGGATGCCATCGTCAGTGTTCTCTATTAATGATGTATTTTTCCTTGTATTGGACCAAGCATGAATTGTATATTATTTATGAATATTTTTGAAACACAATAAGAACTATTTATATTTTCTTTTGATCACTTATTTATTATTGTAAATTATAATTATATTTTAATAGCTTACCTAAACACTATAATTGTTTATTAACACCGCCAAAAATTCACCTAACAGAAGCCGTCACAGGAGCGAAACTTTCTTGTGTTGGACCAAGTATGAATTGTTTATTAATAATGAAACACAATAAGAACTATTTATATTTTTTATCACTTAATTACTATTGTTAATTACAAATATATTTAAATATCTTATCTAAGCACTATAATTGTTTATTATAACTGCCAAAAATGGACCAATCAGAATGCCGTCACAGGAGCGAAACAAATTGCGAAACGGGAATTCGGACAAATACGATTCGAACAGAGGACGACTCGTTCAAAACTACTTTTTAAGCTTACGCTTTGCTCGCATCCACATGTTCTCAATATTTAGAGTGTGGATGTATGGATCAAGTGGATGCACAAAGCTTTCTCTGTGAACTAAAAACGAGTGAGTGTAGTAGATGCCATTCAAAATACTTTAAATATTGGCGTATGCCGCCCAAGCGTCTGAAATTATATACGTACCCGGCAGTATGTGACGTACGAATTCATTCTGCAGAGTAATCGCTGAGCGGTCAGGCACAGAAAGAAGGAAACATCTCCCAACATTGCCACTCTGTCGTTCTATTCCACCGAAAACCCACTTGCCTGGATGGAGCCTTCCGGGATGGTATTTCCGGTGGAAATATAACGATTCATCAATCTCCACCATTATCGGCTCAAAAATTTCGTCTAAGCCTACATTTGGCTGTTATATTGTTTGTTCCATTGGTCGCATTCTTCGCGGCAAAAATTGCACCAGTCAATTATCGTGCTCTTATTTACACCTACTTCGTATCTGATATTTTTCTGCGGAATGTGGATAGTCCAACAATAGACAATATATAGGATTTTGTGGAGCGTCGAGTTGCTGCGGTGAAAAATTTTTGTGGAGCGGATAGATTTGCTGGCGTTACATGGTCTACTTCTCCACTTAACTCCATTGATTGCACGTGTTTCATTTATCAACGACGAGGGTTGACCACATAATCTGTTAAATGAACACAATTGTTCATTATGAATCTGCATTTCGCACACCACTCTACACTGTTTTAAGCTCTCGGTATCTCTTGGTAATTTCGCTATGTTATATGTCTCAGCCACTATTTCTTCGATATCCATCAATTGATCCACTTCCACAATTTCCGTACGGCCAAGCGGTCCACCTGCCATCTTAACTGACTGACGCGAACTGATTGTTCGAACAAGTCAATAAATATGTCAAAGGTTTAATTTTTTTGCCGGTTTAAATAGACAATTATAATATTAAGTGAGCTATAATTAACAATAATAAACAACATAAGGAAAAAAACATCATTAATAGGGAACACTGACGATGGCATCCATTTTGAATTTGAGCTGTCAGATTTGGATGTACCGATATTTGTACTGTCCAAATTCCACATAAATAGCTGCAAAAGTCAAATACATGTTACATTTTTACCACATTAATTGAAGTTTAGTTAACAAATACACAAATTAGCATTATTTTCTTATATCAATTGTGATTTTTCATCAGTTTTGCTTTAACAGAGAAAAAAATTGGAAACCAAACTGTCCAAATTACACAAGTGCTCTCTTTTGTTTTTGGGAGGATGATTTATAATTTGTGTTATCATTTTTTTCAATAAACAAAGCAATTCAAAAAATTTTAAACATTTATACAAACAGGTTTAAATTCTCAATTTTTATTATCAAAATTTTCATCAATCAATTCAATTACTACAACCCTCATTAACCGTGGACACATTCTTGCATCTGTAATATTATAACATACAATACAGAAAACACCTAACACAAATTGAGTATCCAAATACATTTTTAAAAAAAACACACTTATAAATATAATAACAAAAGTATTATAAACAATAAAAAAAACTACTTTGTAAAAATCAATAAAAGTTTTAATCAAGCTTCAAATCTTTTAATAAGAAACTAATATAATTAATGTTTTCCATCCTATGCTATGCTGTCTGAATAAACTTTCGATTTATCATAATATTATATGATCGGTAAGACGATTTGTGATGTTTACTCATTTTGTCATTGTAAGATTAAGAAGAGATTCGTTTAGAAAGCCTAAATGAGATTCAAGTGCTAACCAACATTTTTGTTTCCCTCCTCCTCTCTCTCCCAGAGTCAGAGGAGCAATAACGTATAGGAGTTAAATTCCTATGGTCCCGAAAATACAGTTGCACACAAGAAGGATTAGGCACACATAGAAACAAAGTCATGACAGTAGTTAATTTTAGTAAATGGGTGCAGGTTATTTAAAACACCTTCAATCCATTTTCCTGAGGTATTTTTGCGTTATCTTATTGGGATACTTGCACATCACAATGCAGGCATATGAAAATACTAGGAGGTCATTCAATGATGACAGCATGTGAACTCTATGACTGTCACAAGTTTGAAAACAACACTAATGCAAACGAAAGGGAAAATGATGTTATAATTAATACACTTGATCGAATTCATAAAACTATGTTATAACATGCAGATACTCAGAAAGGTAAGATTTGAGGAAGTTAAGCAACCACAAAAGGTGTCAAGACTTGACTATAGTAACCACATAACTACAGATGGCGGTACATTTACGAGAAGAGTTGTATTTCGTGTGCAATAGCACAAGCCTTTGTAGCTATTACTGGCGATTGAAAATGGCCTTACATCGAGCTTCAGTCGGCTAAATTTTATCACTCTTTGGTGTTGCAGTACTTTTAATCCTCGTTGGATTCAATGACCTAGAATCCCAATTGCGATTTACGCTTATAGAAGCTTCAGCTATTAGCATACAGGAGAAAATTCTTACAATTAATTTTCCTTGCAAAAACATTCTGATATCAGACAAAAAATTAAATGATTTTTTGGTAAATAGTATTATAAACACAATGTAACAGTATGTATACAACATGTACAAAAAACAACTTTTTTATTCATTTAATAATGCCTTTCCACAAAGAACACCTTAAAAATTACATATTTTTAGCATATTGATGTTTCAAAATTTTCATTTCAGTTATTTATTCAGTCAACATACCCATTAAACCAACTGGCAGTTAAACTGATGGACAGAGTCGCTCAATTTAAGTTACATTATAACATGCCTGACTTTCTCCATGTTTCTTCAAGCTTCAATAATATATTATATTAATATATCAACCCAGTTTCACGTTTAATTGTTTATTTTATTCCATCATGTTCCGACAAAAAAGTTGTGTTTTGAGTAATTCAAAGCATTACCTTCAAGTGAACATTTTCTTGTATGTCTGTTTTTCGTAGTCTGTGTATTTAGCAATAATCTTTTCAGCCTTGGCTACTTCAATGATGATGGCATTGTCCAAGGGGCACATGTCTTTCGCCTGTCGAAGGTCTCTGATGGCGACGGCGTGATTGTTCAGGTACATGTTCGCTTGCCCTCTTCTGAATATTGCCTTCGGGTTGTTTGGATGACATTTCAATACCTAACGTGGAAATAATGAATGTCTTAATCAAGCTATCAATTCTGCTTCAATACGCACAATTAATTTTATTCAATTCATCACTTAAAGTATTTTTTTAATATTTGATAGAATAGAATGGAAAATATTTGACAGTGCAAGAAATAGCTAGCGTCCCAATCCCAATTGATTTATGGATGTGTTTTCATCACTTCCAAACCCGCCTGATCCAATCCTGAAAATGCAGTGTCAACAACAATTCAGTTCTTTCCTAACCTCATTCTTCTACCCTTATCATTGGAAAGGGAAGATTCGTTATCCCCTAAGAAATGCTGCCTGGCACATCAGTCATTTGATAAAAATCATCAGTGCATTAAACGTTCACCACCACTGAACTGAAAGATCAATGTTTGAAAATATTAGATTATGCACTTACCTCATTGCATAGAATAACAACCTCTTTGTGAGCATTCAATTTTAATTTAGTAGCAGCTAAATTTAACGAGCAATCAATTGTGAGTTGGGTTATTCGCATAGAGATCTTTTTATTAAAAGCTTTTCTCTTTTCATCAGCTGCATTTTCTTCCGGATTTTCATCGTTTCCAAGAGATTTGCAGTTCAAAGTTGCCTTAATTTTTTCACCAGCTCTTTTCTCGGCAGCATCGTGTTTTTCAGCCAAAGTCATCCTGTCGTTAAGCCAGCCCATGTATCGGATGGCCTTGTTGTATTTCCTACATGACGTAGCATACCGGCCTGTAGTAAAGATTTTGTTGCCACTTTTTTTTATAAGTTCAATCTTATCCATTATATCAGCTGGCTGTAATAGAAAAAATATATTTATTCATTGCCCATTAAAAAGATAAATGAATACTTTTTAAATTAAATTATTAGTTTTTTTTTCAAGCCCATAGAAAGATGATGATGAAAAAGCTTGAGCATAACTGATAAGTATTTGAGCTAGTCGCCAGTATATGGGATTGTTAAACATGGGGAGGTTTGAGTATTAGTAAAAACGGGATCACAAAAATAATTATTTACCAAAATTGTATTAGGATCCAAGTCCCAATCTTCTGGATACGGAGGAAGAGTGTCTTCAGTACAATGATTGTCCCCAATTTGCCAATCTTCACCTGGTTTCAGCTCACCGCAGTCTGAAATGGTGCACTCCTGAAACAAATTAAAGGAGCAATGGTAAGATCATTATTAACACATTGGATGCTGAGAACACGCCTAGCGTGTCCATTTTCATACTAAAAAACAGGTTCAGCATTGAAAGCGTTAAGGCAGACACAGTGCTCTGAATGACAAAATTTATGTTTTACTTTTTCTTTGCAATGGACATGGATCAGGCATCATGACAGCCAAATATGAACAGCAGAATAATTGATATTTTCAAAAAGCATTTTATTTTTACAAGAATTACCCATGCAAAAGACGTGGTGCACATAGCATATTACTTGACAATCATTCTAAGAGTTCTACAAATTAAATGGCTGCTTAGTCGCTATTCCAAAATGTCAACATGGGAAAATTTTTAAATTAAATATATAGAATGGAAAATACAATTTATCTTTTTATATACTCACCACGAGGAGTGCATCTTTTTCATTCTGCTCGCATTTATCTATTTCGGTAACGATTCCCATTCCTTTCAGCACCTGCCCGAATACAACATTTCTCCCATCCAAGTGTGAGCATGGCACTGTAGCAATGAAGAACTGAGAGGAATTGGTATTAGGTTTTGCCTCATTTGCCATACTGACTGCGCCTTCTGTATGCTAAAACATAAATTTGCACTATTAACACATCCAGTGCGGTAAACGCTCTATGCATTGCAATTTCTGTTTCATTTCAATAGTTGAGCATTCATTACTCATGTCTTCAGCTTTCCTTACAAAATATCAACAGTGATTGCTTGTAATATTATCACCAGACAGTTAATAAATAAGATTGCTTCTTAGGTTACAATGGATTTATCATCACTCCAATGTTTCCATATTTTTCCAATGATCCTTGATTATAATAATAAGTAGTAGTCTAAAATAATTGATTGCTCAATAATAAATAATATTTACTTAGCTATATGGCAATTAGTTTTATTCTAGTTAAAATTACAAGTTGACTTTTGACTTACCAGTAATGTAAAATTTTCATCTTCAAAGGTTTTTCCATATATGCTTTCACCACTTGAGCCATTATTGGAAATGAAATCGCCACCTTGGATCATAAAAAGGGTCACAGCTGCGAAAAATAATTGTAATGAATAAAGGACTGTATACAAATAAAAGAATATTAGTTACATAGCAACCACACATATTCGAAGTTCTATTCTTGGCCAATTTTTCAGCATATTTTTTTATCAGCAATATTCAGAATATATATATCAGAAATATATCCTCGAGGATAAATTTCCAAAATTAAAAAAGCTGGCAATGTACATTACAGCTGCATTTGAAACCACATATCGCTGCGAGTCGTTCTTTTAAAAATTGAAAATAGTAAAAAAGAAATGTCGCAACAGGCTGGCCGATGAAAACTTGATCAATCAACTGCGATGTGCATCGAATAAATTACCAGTCGATATAAAAAAAATATCAAGTAGTATAAAAAAAAAACAAGTGTCACATTAATTATTATTCAGTAAATAAAGTTTTTTGGTTGTTTTAAATAAAAAAGTGTAATTATTAACTAATAAATTGTTGTTATTACGTTTGTTTTGTTTTTTTATGCGGCTCACCATTTACCGGTAATATTTTATTTGGCCCACCAAACAATATCTGTTGGACAACGAGTTTTAGATCCTAGGGAATCAGATGAAAATGTAAATTATAGGATATTATGATTCCACCATGAAATAATGTTTTTTTTTATCCTGAAGCAACATCTAAAGTAAAAAGAGCATAAATGAATCTTGATCATTTTGCAGTATGTACTATCTGTGACGTGCCATGCGTTAAAGAACAACAATTATCAGTTGTAATTTTACCCCTGTGAAATCTAGATCCCTTGTAATGTAGAGGCTTCCCAAATTTCCCAATACCCTTCTCTCCAGTGCAGAGGACTCTGAAATTTTCAGCAGTCTTCGGAACCGTATCTTTTCTCAACTCTATGATCACTCTTCCAGCTATAAAAAAATAATACAGTTGAGATTAAGACAACATAAAGGATCAATTTGCACACAATTAAACAAGTAAAATTTTTCAATACAGAAGTAAAAGTGATATTTCATTACATTTCTCAATAGAATATTATGTATCAGTATTAATGCATGACTTTAGAGCAGTGGTTTTCATGTGCGGCCACCAGACGATTTGGCTGCGGCCACCAACAGTTTCATAGAAGATATTGATATTAAAAAAATATGGTTTTACGATCTAATTTGTTAACAAAAACTCTTAACGCTTAGCACTCTTAAGGCCAATGCATCTGGCCGGTAAGATTCTATTAGCTGGCTCCGTGGGCCAACACATCAGGCCGAGCGTAGGTATAAGTTTACTGACAGACTTCTCATGCATGCAAGTAAATTCTACAAAATTTTATTTTAGATAAAAACAGTGAAACATTGCAACATGCTGGATTAGCCAACATTTTATAATTTAAATCAACCGTTCGCTGGATATCTTCTCAGAAAAATATATGCACTATTTTAGTTGTTGAAAAATTTTTCATGTTCAAATATTTTTGTGACAGTCAGTCGTGATCTTGTGTTAATGACGGTTTTCTAAGGCTACTCCCAGATATTGCCACCATATTTTTTCGTATTGTGGAAAAATTATATTTCTCAACTCCGCGATATTGATCTTAGTAGTTTAACATTATAAAAATATTGATTGTATATTAAAAAATTAAATAATGAAAAATAAGCTTCTGATTTAAAGTATTATAACGAATGTCGATAGTAACTATGAGGAACATTTTATAAGTGTACGTTCATGAAGGTATACACCGCATTCGTTAAATAATTATCATGATGATTATTTTACTATTATGACGCTCCGAATAAATCGCTTTTTGTAAGACCGTTGATGAAACGAACAAATATGCTGGTCAATTCAATCCTCGAAAACGTTCGCTGTGGAAAAAATTAAGAGGTTTAAAAGAAGAATATTTTGAAGTATTTTTTGGTGTTATTTTAAATACGAAAATTTGATTTCATCCTCATCTTCCAAGATTTTTTTTCGACGGCATTTACAGCACATTCACCATTTTTTAGATCTATTTTTAAAAGGGAACGTTTTCTTCTAATATTTTTTTTGCTACATTTACTTTGACAAAATCGATTTCGGGTGAAGCATTTAAATGAAAGATTCTGCAAAAATTTTATTCCTGGAAGAATAATAGTTATTGACAAACCTATATAAATTTCAAGAGGAGAATTATCTTCATAGCATACAATCCAAATAAGCCAACTAAATGAAGTATTCGTTATACCTATATATGTATGTATCATTTTATAAAACATCTGCTAAACACCGTGTAGAATGTAGTTGAAGCGACTTATAAATTTTACAACATGGGGGCTAACCAATCTTTTGTTTCATAATCGAGAGGCGAAATTTTAAACTAAGCAACCTATAAAAAATAAGGTACCATTTACAACTCCTAAAACATGAGCCAATAAATTGTCCAACATACCATGTAGTAAGCTGGTTTATGGGTGCCTTTCAGTAAACAATACAAGACGATTAGAAAGAATCTTTTCCAAGGATTTGCATTCGATTTTTTGAATATATTTACTATATAAACAAAATTATTGCTAAGGAATAAATATAAATGGTGCAAACGAAACGTGTTGAAGGCATACGTATTATTTTTAACTTCCTTTTGTGTAACTTAACTAATATTTTAATCGTAATGTACCAACCATCCGGTGGTCATACGAATGATCAGATAGGGTGTGCCTAGTGAAATGAACCAAAATTATTATTTTTAATAAAAAATACTTTTGTAGTTTTTAATTAATCATGTACGTCATCCAACCCAACTGAACACTATCACTCACTTGACCACCACATTTTTTTTTTGTAAATTCAACATTTTTTTTAAATCAGAGTAGCTTACCAGACATGAGAAAATTAAGTCAGAGTGGAGAGGTTAAAATGAAATATTTCGTATGCAACTAATTTGGTGCGGCCACCAGCCATTTCTGTAGGACAGCTTATGTTTACGATACGGCCACAGTGAAAATTTCGGTAAAGGTTGATGCGAAGTTACGCGAGCTGTCAAGCTCAAATACGCAATGGAAAAGTGTTCCCTGTTAATGACAACCATTTGTTTATTATTAAAATAGTAGAAAAAACTATCCATTTTGAAGAAAAAAAAAAAAAAAAACTATCATTCACTTAATTATTAATGTTACTTATAAATATCCTTATCTAAGCACTAGGTGACGCGAGATGTCAATCAAATACAAATGAATCTATCGTCATGCCCCTATTAATGATATGTCATATTGTTTACTTTTAGATCAACATGATTTTATTAATATTGTAGAAATTACGTAAGTAATTAAAAAAATATGTTAACCTACTCTTTTGGCCGAAATAGTGCTTAGATAAGGATATTTTAAATATATTTATAATAAACATTAATAAGTAATGATAGTTCTAATTTTTTTTTTTTTCTTCAAAATGGATATTTCAGGCAGTTTTATATTTTTTAAATTACTTACGCCACATAAACAAATGAGGAAAAAAAATTTCTGACGATGATTCCATTGCGTATTTGAACCACTGCTTCGTGAGAACCACTGCTTTTGGTGATGAGATCAAAACTTTTTTTTTTAATATTATTCATGGTAATTAATTATATTATTTAATCCTGACAACAAAAAATGATTATCATGATTAATGTATCCCTTGGTATTGTATTACAATCATTAATAACTATTATTGATTGGGCCGTGTCCTTAAGAGGATTCAAATCGCATATTTTAAAATGCGCGTCGATTAATTTGAAATAAACAAAATAATTAAGAACGTTAGTATTTACCTCTTTCGCCATTTATACTGATTTCTATGAAAACAATAGGATTGTTTTTGTCATATATTTCAACAACCATGATTAATCCGTGGTAAAAGTCAAAAGATTCAAAAATTCATTGAAATAATTGAAGATAATCAAATTTTAAGCACAATTTGAAGAGCGCTGTTTATAACCTATAAAAAGTGACACTGATCGGCCCATAGAGGATAACAATATCAATGTTGCCTGAGCTATGTTATCTAAGCCATGATATAGCTGAGCTTGTGTATAATAGTGATAAATTAAAATGCCATGTTAGATAATAATAAGGCATATTATCGCAAGTCAAAATTTAGGTATTTTGACTATTGTTTAAATATTCTCAATCAATAAGCCTGTAAAAATCAAAAATAACCATTTAGTTTTATTATTTTAGTGCACTATGAGTCTGACATTAATAAAGAGCACACATTTTTTTCTCATTTACGCAACATCCATATATTCATCTTGATCGCTTTGTTAATTCACTTAAAATGTTTGTGCGTCGTGGACATTCAATATAAAAGCATGGCTGTGGACGCGTTAAAATAAAACACCACAGCCTCTAGCATTGACCAAAAACACGACTTCGACTAAAAAAAGCTCAATTTCAGCACATTTTGTTCTTATTTTTCTCTTATCGTATATGCATATTCAATCAAATATCAACCAATCAATCCGGCCAATAACCAAATTTTACTTATTAGATGCAAAAATAAAAAGTTCAAGACTTTTCAAAGTTTCCGACTTTGAGTACGGCTCCAACCAAAACGCCACGACAACTCCAACTATGAATCTGAATCCAACTTTACAGCCCTGGATAAAAGTTTATACATATTTGCGATAATTGATCTACACAAATAATAATATTGAAAGATTTTGTTGTATAAACTTTATAATTTTATTGAAAGATCATAATAGGTTTTGCCTTTTGTCAACATTTTCAACCAAAATTTCAAAACCAGACCTGATAGTTTCAAAAGATTATTGAATTAAGTACCTAAGTAGTATTCAAAATGTGTTTTATAAATAATTAAAAGCAGCAAATGATTTTCCTTTTTTACATATTTTATTTATAAGATCAATAAAATTTTACATATTTAAACAGTGCCAGTATTTTTATATACGAGAAAGATGAATTTAACCTAACGTATTATATATCAATCTAAAATACATTTAATTGTATTATGTGACAAATATAATCATAGACTAATTTACAATGTACTCACTCTGTTTTACTTTGATCATAGATAAGAGACTTTGATGTTTTGAATTTGTCATCAATATTATTTATGTTCTTAATTTTTTAATCTACGTCGTATTGTGTTGTAACAAGTTGACACTTTAAACATTCAACAGCCAAATTAAGGTAAGACCCGCTTCTTTTTCTTAGGTATCAAAAACGCCATAATTGTTTATTCAAAATCTATTAACAAGTAATATTCTTACTTAACCTGAATTTAGAAACGTCAAACGTTGACATGCTTGTTTCGCGCCGTTGTAGAAACTTATAACTGTGTAGAATGTTGAACGGGCGTTTTGAATTTAGATTCACTACACAAATAAATAGTTTACGCTGCGCATCTTCTAAAACTAGATATGTAACCAGTACCAACGTTCGTGTAATAAAAACTACTAAAAAACCGAAAGTTTCCAAAAAATGTTTAGAAACAACTGCAAGTAGTAGTTGCAAAGCAAAAGAACCATTAATTGACAGTGCAAATCAAGACATCGAAAGTCATGGTAACAACCACATCGATGGAGAGCTTCGGGTGAACGAAATTAATGTGCAAATGCTCAATAAAAGTATTTACCAACAATTATTTCATGATGATTCCACATTATCCAATCTAAACCAAGATATCATCAGACGGTAAGGGATTTTTATTGATTTAATCATTCGTTCAATATCGAAATTTTCTTAAATATAGTTCAACTTGAACTTATAAGTTATAAGCGATATGTATGAATAATATCATATGAAATTTATACAGCAGAAACATTCCCTTTTTTTTTAAATACCTTTACCATTATGATTTTATATTCTAATACCATATGAAGGTGTCAACAAGCTCTACAAACCCATGGAATGAAAACCAATGATTGCCCATTGTTGCCAGATGTAAATTTTCAATTGCCAAAGCTAGAAGGTGGTGATATATTGGAGCATTTTTATAACATTGGAGAAAAACAAAGCCAACCTTATAGACTGCTTATTGAGAGTCTGGTGAAAAATACCATACCATCAATACCAAAGGTGAATATTTCTAATCTGCCAACAGACAATTTAATTCACATTCATAAAAGATCGAATGGACTGATTGTCATTTAATTGTTTTATGTCTACTTTTTACTATACAGTATGATAATCTTGAACTCTCGATACTCTTTTTGCACGGTTTTGATTAAGATCTTATGGCTCCTTATCTTTTTTGCACTGTAGTCTATATATCCCACATGCAAAAAGAGGGTTCATTGTATTTCAATTCTTTTGTTTGTGGTTATAAATTTCCAGGAATATTTTGATCATAATTTGTTTTGTCCTTTTTAGTATTGGGAATTCAAACCTGGTTGGCATTGCTATGATAGCAAAAGTAATGAAGCAACACCTGTGTCTTTCCCACCGGAAGACGCCTTGGTATTTGATGTGGAGGTGTGCATGCATGCCGGAACTAATCCCACCCTTGCATGCGCTGTCAGTCCTACACATTGGTAAGTCCACATAAATATTTTATTATAGTTTAAAATCAATGTTTTCAATTTCAGTGTTCATGAATTTGAATCCCAGTGAGTTTTAATTGATTTGTGGATTTTTTCATGTGCATTATAGTATGTTATACTACATTCCCTAGCACCCATCCAATCCAGCGATTAAATATTTACCTTCTATTAACCTAATTCTATTGTAGCCCCATCACTTATCATGGAAAACTTCTGTTGAGATGCTCCATTAAAAGTCTTCATTATAAAACTAGGTTGAAAACTGTGCCAGGCAAGGTACCTCCAAAGTAATTCGATTAATCCATAGCTGTAAAATTGTCAACATTTCTTGATAATTAACTATTTTGACGTGTGCGAACTATATTCTTTCAGGTATGGTTGGGTGAGTGAAGCCTTAATAGATGGCAGTGCTAAGCCCCGTGATTCAGTGCATCAAGGATTAGATGAACTCATTCCATTAGAGAGTGACACGGAATGCCAAGGATATAATTTGACCAAAGAACTATTAAAGCCTAAGCTTGTTGTTGGACATAATGTTTCTTATGACAGAGCCAAAATCAAAGAACAATATTGGATAGAAAGAACTGGTACGCATTAGAACTTAACCACTTATATTAAAATGTTTTCAATAAGATCCATGTAACAAACGGCAACAAAACCGGTGTTGACATTGCTCAAAGGCTACACAGGGGTAAATAAAGAAGACAAATTACTTCGGTTGTACGGTAAAAGTCCGTTAATTCGAACAACGATAATTCGTAATTCGAAATTTTCATAATTTGCTAGTCCCATTATTGACTTTTCATAGTAAAATTAACCGTTAATTCGAAATATTGCTTAATTCGTAATTCGTAATGTTTTTCGTCAAAATGTACATACGATTTTGTGTAATTCGAAATTTTTACAGTTTCGTGAGTTTGTTAGGTTAAAAGTTAGTCGACACATTGTTTTGAAGAGTAAAGCTTATGTAAACCATTTAGTGTAAGTGAGACATATATATAAAGTGAAGTATCGTATGTCAAAATCGAATTCGAGCATTTATAACATTAGTGCAAGCGAGACAACTATATATTAGTATGTACCTAACTTCACTACAATGGTACATTTTTATAGTAGTATAAACGTCACCTAAACGAATCATTCTAAGTATTTTTTTCATACTTATCCCGTACACTTCGTAAAATTCGAATTTTTTTGGACAGGAAAAAAATGGCCGCGATGTTCCCGATAATTGAATTTTTCGAATTAACTTCGGACTTTTTACTGTATTATCGTTAGCCCGATTTTTCTATTTTTTTTTCTTTTTATCCATTAAAGGTTGCCGATTTATGGACACAATGTCAATGCATGTGTGCGTGAGTGGGGTCACCAGTTATCAGAGAGCAATTTTAAAGTCCAAGAACAAAGAAATTGATCCCGATGACATGGAATGGATGGAAATCAGCTCGCTCAACAGTCTAGCAGAAGTCCATAAGCTGTATTGTGGCAAAGCGATATCGAAAGAAGCCCGCAACATTTTTGTGGACGGCAATCTACAGGATGTGAAGGATAACTTTCAAACTCTGATGGTATACTGTGCCGGAGATGTGATAGCAACGTCAAATGTTCTGCGAAATCTTTATCCAATCTTTATGGAGAGATTTCCCCATCCTGTTACCATGGCTGGAATGCTTGAGCTCGGTAAAAAAAATATATTTAACTTGTATAAACTTTCTTATGAATAGTATAAAATTAAGTGTGATTCACCTCATTGAGAAACATATTCAGACTATAGTTACTATTTCATATCATATCACGAGAAGATTTTACAAAGATGTGTGTTTCTGAGCGCATTCAAATACGTATTCTATTTTTTTCAGGTACTGCATATTTACCTGTCAATTCAAACTGGAATGAATACATAAACGCAGCCAATCTTACATATAAAGATGTTGAATTGGAATCTAAATTCCTCCTAGCAAGGAAAGCGGAGAAAGCCTGCAGGCTGATGCACAATCAAAAGTATTCCGAAGACTTATGGATGTGGGACCAGGACTGGTCCACTCAGCAACTCAAGATGAAGAAAACAATAATTAAAAAACCTAAAAAAAAGACTAATACAAAGACTGACATTTCAGAGGTTCTTGTCAATGACACAGCGAAGAATATAATATCTTTTAAAGATCTGAAAGACTTGAATCAAGCCGGAGACGACATTGATAATATTTGCGGTTCTTTTGACTATAGAGGAGAGTTTACTCTTAAAACATTGTCCAATGCTTCAAATACCAAATTGAAATCTCATAATGATGGCGATAGTGACCCAAATATGTTAGATGAATCTTGTTTAGGTGAGATGGATAGTATACCAGATCCACTGGAAAAAAAATTTGCATACCTCTTCAACGAGGCAAATCACCTGCCCCTGAAAAGGCCACTCTTACCCGGATACCCTGCATGGTATAGAAAGATGTGTACAAAAGCTGATTCTGATGAGAACTGGGTTCCTGGACCACAGGGTATCGGGACTGGAATGCAGGTATGCTATTTTCTTTATGTAAAGTCATAATATTTATAAATGTATAACACTATTTGTTTATATTAATTCTGCAATATTATTTAATGATCACAATGCATGCATGAAATACAAATCTCTCAACCCATTTTTTACAGTGTTCACAAATTTGTGCGTAAACCAAGTGTTAATAGAACATCTATTTCTAATTCAACAATTTTACACAATAGGTCACTCCTAAGCTCCTTTCTCTTACATGGGAAGGATATCCTTTACACTTCATACGGGGCGAGGGTTGGGGATTCATTGTTCCCTTCATGAAAGAAAAGACCGATGACAGTGATGATTCTTTGGTTCCTTTTGAGAACCTCATCCAGAGCTGTCCTGTTTTGGAGTGTGAAACTTTGGAAGCCAATGAAACTCAGAGCAAGGGAGTTCTTGGACATTTGTGGAAAGATGTTGAGGTAAGTAATTTCATTTACTCTATATTGTAATACAGTAGAACCTCGATTATCTGGATTGGTCAAAATAAACAAAAATATTACAAATTTGCTGATATACACGTAGCAATTGTGTTCACTGTTTACGTACGTGATGAAATGAAGAAGTTTAAGATTGTATTTTAATGTGGTTCACACAAAGACGATCATCTGGACAGCCAATATCTGGTCCATTACTATGTGAAAAAGCAATATTTTTCAATACAAGATTCAATGGAGATCCCACCTTCAAAGCAAGCTCGGGCTGGCTTGAAAAATTCAAAGGACGACATGGTATCAGGGAACTTGAGATTCATGGGGAAAGACTTTCTGCTGACATACCTTCAGCAAACACTTTCATTGACACATTGAAGTTGTTTGTGGAGAAGGAAGGATTCAAAATAAAAATGATTTATACTGAATATACTTGTCTTTTCCTGTCAATTATGATTTTTTTGAGGTTCTACTGTAATCGAGAAAGAAAATTTATAAACTCAATCATTATTTGTTTGTATTTCAGCATGCGATTGGAAAGCGTGACTACTATGCCAGGAAAAAAAAAGATAAAACAGACGGCGCTTACACCGGTAGTGGCGTGTGGTCTGGAGTGGTTCTTGCAGGCTGTTGCTATTTTATGAAGCTCGCTCACAAAGATGGTGCTAGTAAAAGAGTGGGAAATCCTCTAGCTAAGGACTTTATTAATAAATTCAGTGAGAATGTGTTAGCTGGAACTGGCATGGAAGCCGAAAAGGTAAGACCCATGTTTTTATCCTTATTAAATCAATTGCACCTGTAGATATATCAAAATCTGTCACGGTTTTGCGGTTAATGAATCAACACTCAAGTTTATAATGTATATAGTTTCGATATTTTTCAATGATGGTCGGGTTCTGCTGTTCTGTAAGGTTACCCATATAATGAACTGGCATGCCTTGATAGAAAGCAATGATTTGTACTGGATAATAAATCTTCAACGAAATGTGTGGGGGACTTACAATGTTCAAATAAAAGGTGGCTACAAGTTCAATGCATGGTACCATAAAAAGAAAGATATTAGCTTGATATGAAACCAAAGTTAAACCAAGATGACTATCAATTAATACAGTAATTCTCCTAACAGATGAATTTGTTAAATTCTTTACATGTGCTACCACGGCTGGTGACGGGGTGTTGGGGGGTGCAATGTAAGATTCAACCATTTTTGCAAGAGTTCTTTCCTATTCATTGGATTTTTAAACATAGCATGGACTTTCAATTCAGATGTTCGCAGTACCAACTGTTTCTCTTCCGTAGTACGGAAAAAATAGTTGAATCTTCCTTTGCACCCCCAGCACCCCATCACCAGCCGTCGCTACCATTGTCTGTTCAGTGGTTAACATCCAAATCAATTTATTTCAAGTAGTCAGAATCTGAGTTCATATTGAGACTACCTTTATTCCGGCTCCCTCGTAAATCGAGGAGCCTCCTATTCAGAAAGAGGGATTTTGGGGATAGGAGAAACATGGTACTCTTTAAAACAAACGTCAAAGCGTTATGTGGGTGCGCTCATTCGCACCCATTGTACAATTTAATTCTGAGGGAGAGGATTAGGCGCGTGCATTCTCAATGCAGTCCAATCTCTCACTGCTGTATGAAAACAAACGGTTACTTTGAAAGAAAAACAATGGCCGTTTCAAAAATCATTTAGGGATGATTTATCGCCTTATGAACTTTTATGAAGCACATGCATTGTCGGGCGTCAAGAGATAAGAGAAATTGAAATAACTCTACATTGCACCGCTATAGATTGCAATAGATTATTATAAGAATGAATTTATTTCCTGATATCGACAGACTCATCGACTGAGGTGAACAATAGATCGTTCGAGAGAGTTCTGATGACCTACCACATAAGGCGGTGTCAATATACACTAAATGTTCATAAAAAGCTATTTGAATTTATCCTGCAACTGTTTGCAATTAAAACTTATGTCGATGGACAATTATTTAGTACTGTACCGCTTCTTTGCAACTGTCATCAATTATGTTTTCAAATAAAAATACATTTAATATTTTTCTTTTATTTTTAAGGTTCTCACAGCAGCTAGAATGTTATCATACTGGCGTAATAATCGCGATAGAATAACCCAACAAAAGGTGATGTGGCTTAATGACCGCGATCTTCCACAACACATGGTGAGCCCGTGGGCAAGGAAGTATGGAGCCATTCTGCCTCAAGTTGTCGTGTGTGGAACACTAACGAGAAGGTGAAAATTTGCTTTACTAATTATTTCACTCATTTGAGCTTGGAATTGAAATGACAAAATAACTAAATTGATCTTCATAATTATTAGGGCTATGGAACCCACTTGGATGACTGCCAGTAATGCTCACAAAGAAAGGATTGGTTCTGAATTAAGAGCAATGATACAGAGTCCGCCCGGATATCATTTTGTTGGAGCTGATGTGGATTCACAGGTGATTAAAAGATATTTTTCATTTAATCATATTTCTATCTAGTTCTTTTGGTAATCAACAAGATGTTCAATCAAAATTTCGCACTTTTGACACATAATCCAAGATGGCCGCCGACAAAGTGTTCTCTATTAATCAACTACTGATGTATATTTCTATGTGTTGGAAAAGGTAATATTTCTAACCTAACCTAAACTTAACAAACCAAACCTTACCTTAACCAAACCTGACAAAAAATAAAATTAGCTATTATTATGTTTCAGAAAATTAAATAATTGATAGGGAACACTTTGTCGGCGGCCATCTAGGATTATGTGTCATCAGTGCGAAATTTTGATTGAACCCCTCATCTTGTAGATTACCGTTCTTTTTACATAGTTGAATATGTTTTTGAATATAACAAACAAAAAATATAAAGCATTCAGCCTGTGTTCATTCAAAGAGAAAAGTCTGCATGGGTTGCCTAAAATTTTAAACAAAAGCTTAAAATGTCAAACCATTTGATATATGTGAATATCACTGCCTTCAAATATGTATTTTTCTAATACCATTGAAGCCTTGAGAATTATTTTAAGTCTATTATTGATTTTAATGTTCAGGAATTGTGGATAGCTGCAGTGCTTGGTGATTCTCAATTCGGTCTTCACGGAGCCACTCCCTTCGGTTGGATGACCCTCGCCGGATCTAAAGCTGCAGGAACTGACATGCACAGCCACACAGCTAAAACTGCTAATGTTACGAGAGATCATGCCAAGGTCATCAATTACGCCAGAATCTATGGTAAGTAATTATATGCCCATACGTAGGAGGAGAAAAGAGTTTCCTGGCTTATTATTTCTTTTGTGGGTGCAGACGTAAATCTTCTTATCATTTAATCACAGATATTCTTACTAGTTTTGTCCAACAAAAGCATATGTCAACGAAGGCCTAGTGTGAGGAAAACATATATGAAAAACAATACAAATACTAACAGAATATTCTTTTTAAATTACGGTGATTTAAACCCAGGTTCTCAGAACCTTCAAGAGCCTGACAGGGAGAAGGTCTTGAACCCTCAGGGTGCCTGGTGGGAGCTGAGGGGGGTCTGGAGAGCCCAGGGGGAGTAGGGGAGCCATCATTTGCGGGGCCATGAAGGAAATTACCAGGGGGGCGGGCCGTGTGTAATTTTGTGTCTGAAAAGGGGGTCATGGGTCAAATAAGTATGGCCTAGAAAGTTGCACTAAACAATCTATGATTTAATTCTTCTCAGGACATTAATTGAAGAATTGGTAAGTTTGTAAAAAAAAAATTTGCTACCTACAAACATGAACATTAAAGTCGAAGTTCCATTTAACCAAAATTTGAATTTCCGTATACTTTTGTTTTTTATCCTCAAATTTTTAATACTATACACATTTTTGTTTTTCCGCAGGTGCTGGCCAAAATTTTGCCGAGCGTCTCCTGAAACAGTTCAACCCTGCGATGGCAGACGGCGATGCCAAGAGCAAGGCAACCAAGATGTTCACCACCACGAAAGGTCGAAGATATTATCGCCTTAAGGCTGAATACATTGAGAGAGTCTTCGGAGATGAGCTCTTTGCTGAATCATCATCGTATCAAGCCGGAGCTGGAAATGATAAAATTAACACTTCCCATCCTACTGTCATGGTCAGTTTTCAAGCAATGAAAGTGGCCAAGCTAAACGGAATGACACTTGATGATATGTTTGAGAAACCGAAATGGGCTGGAGGAACCGAATCAGATATGTTCAATATGCTTGAAGAAGTTGCAGGTAATGCAAATTGAATTCAAAATAATTTTAATCCTCATAAGGAGATTTGGGTCTAACTTATTGGCTGGCTGAAATGAATATTTTTTATTAATTCCATTCAATATTCATTTGTAAATTTTCACTTCAGCACAAGTATTCAGTGCCGATAAAGAGCTCTCATTTACACTGTAACATGGTAAACTGTTGCTTAATATTGACTTGTGACTTCATTGCTCAAAATTTTAACTGTCTCCATAGATATAATGTGGCAAATAGCAAAGCAGTTCTGCACAATATTAGTTTTAATAGTTCGCCAATTGTCAGCAACAAACTGTATTGCTTAGAAAGTGAAATTTTTGCACTTGCTGTTAAGGAGCATTGTAATATTTTTTTATAAATGATTGTGATCTTAAATTTACTCACAAGAGATGTAAAATATTTTCCTTGGCTGCCACAATTAAGCCAAATTGTCTGTATATATGTATTTCTTTTGAAATATTGGCTCACAATGTTATCTACTCTTTCTTCTTTTCCTAAACCAATTACTGTTGAAACAGTGGGTATTGAGTAACTGAATTATCATCCATGTTATATGATATTTGTAAAAAATTCCATACCGCAGTATATATATTATGAATCACTCCTATAATTTGATCATTTATTTTGTTGACAGGCTCTGATGAACCTAGAACACCCTTCTTGGGCTGCCGCTTAACACGAGCTTTGATGACTGACGACTTGAAAAAGAAACATTTGCCCACCGCTGTCAACTGGGTAGTGCAATCTGGGGCAGTTGATTTTCTTCACCTCATGCTAGTCTCAATGGCTTGGATGACGAATACAAAGGCCAGGTGAGAATAATGCGAAATACAAATTATACTAACGGTTTTAAGTTGTTCAATCAATGCGTCAATACTTGAATTTTTACTTTACAATAATTGGCATTATAATAAAAATAATAATACATTTTTAGTACTTATTCCACTTAAGAGAAACCGGTCCTGATCTCAATAAATCCAATGTGGAATAAGTCCTAAAACTGTGTTTTTATTTTTTTTATTTATGACTTCAGCATCTTCAAGTATGCAAATGAACTCGAATTGACTGTCAGAAAATGGTTTATGACTCATATTATGTTGTTCGTGTGATTTACATGACATGCAGGAGAGTTTGAATGTTTTTTTCGTTTGCATTCCTCGGGGTATTATGTGAAATTACTTATAGTATATATGAGGTATTATTATATTAAAATAAATACAGTTAACTCCATACTGGTGGATGTTTTAGAAATCACAAAAACTACATATAAATAGGGCACAATTAAATAGCCTGTCAATTTGAAACAATCAATTCAACCTTGTGATATCTTTACACAAAAGTAAACATCATTGAGTATCACAGAAAATTAATAAATCCAAGCTATCAAAATAATCCAATTCTGAAAATAACACCATCAGATAATACCCACCATTTTAAATTAGTAGGCTCCCATGTTATGAGCTTCATAAGCAACTTTTAACAATGTTGCATTTAAAAGATCTGCAATTACTTATCCAAATGATTAAATATTCTCACTTAACTTATTGGTATGATTTTTTTAATAGGTTTTGTCTGAGTTTCCACGATGAAGTCAGATATCTGGTGCCAGAGGACCACAGGTACCAAGTAGCGCTTGCCCTTCATGTCACCAATCTTTACACCAGAGCATTCTGCGCCAAAAAGTGAGTTACTTTAAACTTTATTTTTCATTTTATCCATTATATAAAATCATAAAATGTAGGGTAAACCAGTTTGAGAAATGTATGAATTTGAAAAAAAAATGCACATGTTCATGTTGTATCTTCTTCAGTTGCTCATGATAGGACTAGTGCTATGCTAATCACTGTTGCTATGTCTTGTTTTTTCGATTGGATGAGTGTGGGAGGGAATTTTCGATTCGTAGACATTCATAAATTCTAATATGGTGAAAAACAAATAACAATGTGTTTTAATTCTATAGAAACTATTTCTATTTCAGCTTACGCCATCATCCGAACTATATTATTCTATATATCAACAAATTTATAAAATAATTTCTGTAGAATTAAAATACACTGTTATTTTTTTTCACCCTATTATAATGGAGTTCTACCAAGTAAATGCCAATTCAATCGATTCATAATTTCTCTTAGATTCCTTTTTGACAATGGCATATCATCTATTTTATTTTTTTTATCATTCAATTTCTGCAGAAATGTACTGGGTCCCTTTCGAGGTTTCTCTTCTCTTGCTCATGTAACAAATTGTCTCGTGACTGTATCAACAAATATTAAAGTTAAGTTTATTGAAGAGTTCATGAAATATTTTAATAATCTATACTACTCTGCTTTTCACAATATTGTGACATTAGATTAAAACCCACAGACAGAAAAGCTGCAAAAATATTCTTTAACCACTTGCCGGTCCAATTGATTTAACATATGCACATATGCACACATTTGAAAATGCAAAATACACACAAATTTGTGATAACATATTTTTTATCTGTTAGTCTGTGTCCAGCCCTTGTTTGGACTAGATCAAATTCGTAATTTTCATATGAAGTTTGCCCGTGTTATCTCATGATGTCCGTTTTTGACGACTTTCAATACCCGAGTATACTCAGGCGTGCCTGGAGAGGGGTTAAAAGCATTGCCTACTATAGATTGCTTGAGTTGGAAAGTATCCAGATTATTCAATTATAATTTTCATAATAAATTATAGCAAAATCAACAAAATTTTGCAAGAGAAATTGAGAATGTAGGCTCCTAGGTGGTACTAAAATTTCTTAATAATAAACACGGATGATGATATTGAAATGAAATTATAATATGAGGAAATAGTTCAAGATACTAAAAATAATATACAACACATGTAATGGTATGGAATGGAATCATTCCCAAATATCTAGTAAATACGTGTGATACATTGTCTACAATCAACTTTCAATGTGAGTGGTAATTGTCGAGTCTCTGGTGCAGTGGTCATCGTCGTTGGCTTCCGTGAAAGACCTCATGGAATTTGATTCCTATAACGAGCAGCATTTTTTCTATCAATTCATCGATTCTGTTTGAAGGCATGGGTGTTTGTGCTGTCTAAAAAAGTCCTTCCCACGAATTCCGATCTTATAAGCGCAAGTTAAGTAGCAAGATCGTCTAACTAACCACTAGTCCTGTCTTAGTCTAATTTTTTAAATCCCTGCTCTCATCGAACTAACGAAAGGTTGAGGAACTTAGTAACAAGCAGTTCTTGTAGGAAAACAAGTGTTGAGATACCTTCATTACTACTGCCATCAAATTAAAGAGAGGTTGAGCGACTGAGTAACAATCAGTTCTTGTAGAAAAATTATGTTGATAAACCTCCATTAGGAGGACATATGCTCCATATTGGAAGCATAAATAAATTAACATCAATATGTAAATTTATTTCAGCTTCCAATGATCTAACAAATATTTTTTTTAAGAAAGAAATCTTTTTCTGTAGAAGTATTTGTCTTCTTTGATTAAAATAATCTGGTGATAAATCATCCTCACCTCATTGGTGGCCACACCTTTGCTTGCGATAAGTGTTCTGGTTGTAAGCAAATCAGCTTCTGTTTGATTTATTGAAATATAAAATATTCAACAATATTTCATTCGTTTGCACTGGGCAGTAACAAAATTTCTGGCTACATACCAGCCAAATGCATTGTGCATACTGCGTAGTCTGTGCAATGCCGGATATTTATGGTGACATAATATTTTTCACTTGTTAAACAGAGCCAAAATGAATACTAAATAGTAACCTGAAAGAGAAATTTGCATGCGTTTTCAAAGAGTTATAAAATCTATATGAGGACCACAAGCAAATATTATTCTATGCCAGACTTGTGCCATTTTGAATGAATCGATTTTTAATGTTTCAAACTGTGAACAATTGTGTAAAACGTTGAAATTGAGACACAATAATGATACCATTATTCATTTTTTTTATCAATAACATACAAAATTTACTCAATTGTCAAAAAAAAATGAGTGTTTTTTTTTATGAAGGAATGGAATAATCACTACCTTTTCTATAAACGTAAGAAAATACTTTAATAAGTTTGCCACAAGATGGCATTAACAGTTAATGTTTTGCAAAATATAGACTATATTGTGGTCGACATATCTTCTATCTATATATATATATATATAAAAATGAATGTCTGTGTGTATGTCCGCTATGGACTACTAAACCGCTCGACCGATCGATGTGAAACTTTACAAATTTATTAAGTACACTCCCGCAATGGTTTCTGGCCTACCAACCCCTCCCCTCAACCACCTCCCAACCTCCACCCCTCAATTTTTTTTTAAACTTTACGAATTTTTCGTGTTCACTCCTTTGAAGGTTTCAGGCATACCCCTCCCATACGTCCCCCAAACCCCACCCCGCCAAACAACCCCCCAAAAAATGATATCGAATTTTTACAAATTTCCCGAGTACAATTCCGCGAAACTTTCTGGCGTACACCCCCCCCCCAACCCCCCCTACATTTGCTGGCGTAGCTACGCGCGCAGGGTACAGCTAGTATTTATATATTAATTAAATGCATTAAAAAAAATACTAATTGTAAGTTTATTACTTTTGCAATGTGCAATTGAAAAATTGTAAAAAAAAATAGAAAACATTGCAAATCGGCAAAGATTGAAATACATTATCTAAGAATTCGACTGAATGTCCTTGAAATTTCAATATCGAATTTGAATCGTTTGAAATTTGTTCTTTTCCATGAATTGTTTCACTAAAAAGACAAAACTCGACATAGTACAAAATTTTATCGATTCAAATTTGGAACAGATTTACGTTAAGCAAAGGCGGGTAATGCGACTCGCCTAACGGTTATTGTATTGTATGACTTATTTCTCGCGTGTTTTTTTGCCAGTCATTGAAATACAATTAATTATATTTTCAATCAACAAATAAAGCCATTTTTGCCAACCATTAACGCCAAGACTGAAACAATGCCTGACCGTGATTTATAAATCCCGCAAAATATTTTTTCGTCCTCCTTTTGAATATGCATGAGCGTGTTTAAATATTTTATTTTTTTCGCCGTCAATATGCCCACTCCGCACATTTATTATTTATACATTTTATTTTGTGAGGCTTCAGGAAATTAGCCTTTTCTCGAGACGTTTCTAGATCGAAAGACGTACACTTATCTTCTACTGACTCTTTAATGATATTTTTATCTCCCCCATTTCGTATTAAAATTCCTACAAGGACCTTTCCTTTTTTGACAGTGAAATATTTGGTTTTGATATACCTACAGCAAATTGAATTTTTTCCTTACGTCATCACATGTCACTGATTATTCTTTGTATGCGTAGTTTTTACACCTATGTATGTATTTGTGTTTTATGAAATAATTTTTTCCCGTTTACTTTCTGTGGTGAATTATTTCGAATGAAATTATATATTTTTTTAGTAAATTTTACTTTAACTTCCCAACAAAATATAAAAAGTTTTTTTTTCTTGTTACCATACAATCTGGGATGAACATTACTGATTATTAAGTAGTGGATACATTTTTGAATTTTAAAACGCTTAATTAAAATATTAAATTAAATAATTCATTGAAAATAAAAGACAGAGTACTAATAGAGATTCAAAATTATGCACAATCACGACGTGTTAACCCAACAGAAACCGATGATAAACTGATTTAAAACTGACGCACCAAAAAACAGTCATTTCTTTTCGCTTCACCTAATATAATTTGTATGATTATCTGTGAATTATTTCCTCATTTGACACAAATTGTTTGATATATTGTGTCATTAGTCATTCTCAATTTTCTATAAATAACCCTGCTTGCATTTTTTATTGCATCAGTTGGTAATGCTGTCGAAGAGCGGCAAAACATGTGGTCCGAAATAACATTTCATGCGGCCCAATATGACAACCATCAATCACTTTTTTTTCTTCATGACTTTTCACGAATGATTGAAGAATAATATAAACTGACAAACAAATTGATTTAACATACACCAAAAATTGGATAATTTATTCTTAACCCACGCGGCCCTCGAGCAATCTGAAAATTGATAAGCTGGCCCTTCTGCCAAAAAGGCTGTGCATCACCGCACTAGGGTATGTTTTCAAATATCGTTCTTATTCTTCGACAAAGATAATCTACCAAATATCTAGCGACTTAATATCTTTTGGTGCATAGCTTTTATCGTGCGAACTAGTTTATATCTGTTTTATATGACTAAACGCTTATACACTCGTAAATTTATCTCATCTACGGATTTTGACACATTTTATCTCCGGTCTTGCTTGCGGCAGATTTGTTGTTTTTCGTATTTGCGAGCTTCATTACACAATGTATTTTTTCTTGCCAAACTACTGAAACTTCGAAATCTTTATTTATTTATTTAAGAAAAAGCAAATCATGGCATTACAGCTGATGCCAATGCGCCATGTATTTGACAAATATAAATACATGTATTTATATATATATATACATACATGTAAATACATAATAAAAATCACTAATTAATTAAAAACAAGATGAAAAACATTGTAGTCATAAAAACTGAAAGAAAAAAATTATAAAATCATATTGAAATTTTCAAAGATGTCAACCGAGTGAGTTCTGACAAAATCAACTTTTATTCATAAAATATAGTATTCGTCTGAACTCACTCACGTCAGTATGAAATATGTCGACATCCGAAGCAATGCCGTTTAAAATTGTTAAAGCTCTTCCTAGAGGCATTCCCATTGGCAATTTAATTCAATTTTATTGATGAAACCAGCGTTTCTTAACATTTTTGAGCCGCGACCTAAGACAATTCACGAACATAAAGAAAACACATGTGTACAAAAAAAAAATATTTTTATTTCAACAATACGAAATCGGCCTCTGAGGATATATCGGACGTATTTTGAGTTTTGCTGGTTTTATGTTATGAATACCACCAGATACAAAATAATATGTTATCTGCAGAGCTGCGGAGTCGCTTAAATAAACACGACTCTGAATCCAACTCCAACTATCAGCTAATCCGAAGCCAAAATGAGAATACCACCATTCTTGAAAATGTTAAATTGAATGTTCCTGATAATTTTTTGAGGAATCGTGAAATCGTTTTTCCAATGGGTAGAACCAGTCTGCCAATGGGAATGCCACTGGGAAGAGCTTTAAAAATTTTAAACGGCATTGCTTCGGATGTTGACATATTTCATATTGACGTGAGTGAGTTCAGACGAATACTATATTTTATGAATCAAAGTTGATTTTGTCAGAACTCTCTCGGTTGACATCTTTAAAATTTCTAATGTGATTTTATATTTTTTTTCTCTGTTTTCTCTCCGGCTACAATTTGTAATATTTATTATGTGTATACAAGTATGAATGTATATGTAAATAAATTTGTCAAATGCATTGGCGTAAGCTGTAATGCCATAATTTGTATTTTTTTTATGAATAAATAATAGTTAGCTTCGGTGACGGACCGCTCGGTACGAGTCACTGTATGAGAAAACTAATAATAGCTTCATTTCTTTACGTTTTTTTACTACTTTCCTATGTGTATTCAATTAAATATCAACCAACTAATCCTGCCAATAGCCAAATTTCACCTATTATATGTATAAATAAAATGTTTGACCATTTCAAAATTTCCGAATCCGAGTACGACTCCGGCCAAAACGCCGAGACTCCGACTCCACAGCCCCGGTTATGTGTCAAAGATTGATATCAATAGTGGAGAAAAGTGGATTCTAATATATGTCAATGCGTATTTAAATCTCTTTCTTGTTTATGCTGAGAATAAATTACTATTTTATATTTAACATCGCGCTTAAAGAAAATGAAAAAAAAATGTATGTTAAAAAATAGGTAAAATTGTTTAATGCTTTAACCTGGCTCTCCTGAAAAGTTGAGAGAAATGACTTACATTTCTCTGCTTCTAAGCGGACATATAGTATCGCTTTCAAAAAACTGTACGTGGTTGGTGGAATGCAATTTTATTTACTCCTTCCGAATGTGTTGCATAGTGCACATCGCAAATATTTCAACTGTTGATATTGCCCGTGATGCGCGAAACCGGTGCTGATCATTACATCTGTCTGGCGGCAGCTTGCCAAGCAGTGCTACCAAATCTTGTGAAAATACCAGGGCTGTGGAGTCGGTAAAAAAAAGTCCGACTCCGACTCCAGCATTTACCAAAACCACGACTCAGACTCCGACATAGACCAAGAATACGACTCAAAATGTTGAATATCGTCACTTTTTTTTTGCCTTATTTTCATATTTATGTGTAGTCAATTAAATATAAACCCTACCAATCGCAAATACACAATATACCCGACTTTTAAATCTCAATATTTATTTATTTATCGTAAAAAAATAAATAAAATACATGGCATTACAGCTGACGTCAATGCGCCATGCATTTGACAAATTAAAAATATCACAAAACATGTTACACAAAATTAAAAAAAATAAAATAAACAGATGTATGAAACGGAACAGAAACATATTAGTTACATAAATAGAAAAAAAAATATTAACAGAGAAGCTAGTTCACTGCCGAAGATGTCCACATCAACAGGCAGTGCATTCATCAGCCGAACAGCCCTTGCGACTGGCGACTCAAATGACTTACGTGACAAACAATATGTATGTTACATGTGAAGTTTAATTAATATGTAGAACGTAGAGAATTTTAATTATCTATATTGTTTTGACGAGTATATTCCACAACCCACTAAATGTATCAATTTGACACAGTTTTAGGGACGCAGTCCACATGTTAAGAACCACTGATTGGCAGTGTCAGATTTTGATCATAAATCCGGGATTTTTTTACACCGAATATCTTCACAGGGTTTTATGGTTCCTTACTGCTAAAAGAGCAAGTACTAAAAAAGAAAACGAAACTTGTATGTAATCCCAACCTGCAATCTTTTAGAGTGTGGAGGCGTAATAACAAACACATCAGGTAAAGCCTTGATATCTTCTTTTTGTTTTCCTTAAGGAAAACCTCTGACAGTGAGCCTTTAAATACGTGATGCTGTGTGTTTTCTTCCGCGAAAAACGCTTACGGCTAGTAAAAATAATAAAACATCTTTAGTACTTATTACAAATAAAATTTATTGGATGAGGATCGGTTTCGCTCACGGCGAGCTTTGCCAACTGATAAGAAATACAACGAAACAGTGATATTTATACAAAAGTGAAGTGAGAATTACAATGTATGACAAACAATTGGTATTACAACTAAGCGTATAAATTGAAGCAAAATACAAGAAAAATAGACTATAATTAAAATGTTGAAGGCCTCTTAGCAATGCAAGCTATTACATCAAAAATCAATCGATGTATCATCAATTGACGTAATAGCTTGCATGCTTGACAGTGCTGGCCATTAGCGAAACCGGTCTGATCTTATAAATTTTATGTGGATTAAGTACAAAACATGTTTTATTATAATGCCATTCCACCAAGTATTGACAGTGAACACATTAAAAGCTTGAGTCTAAATTTGTTGTAAAAAATATTCACCGAAACACCATGTCAACTGCTTATTCTGCGACTCAGCCAACGCACTATTTGTGCACTTTTGTCAGGACACGTGTGTATATTTTGGAATTGTTAAATTCTCCTTGATGGAGGATTAATCTGAAGATGCTTCTCAATGATGCGCAACACGTGTCACAGATAGTAAGAACGTTACTGCTATAAAGTAAAAAAAAAAAAACAATTTTAGTTGCCAGTTATAAGGTGTCCACTGTCAACACTTTTTGAACTTATCATGTATTAAGATCAGTACAGGTTTGGCTCATCGCGAGCATTTTCAACTGTACATCAACTGAACCGGTATCGGTCCTGATTTTCATAAATTAGTTGTGGAATAAGTAAAAAAAAGTATTTTTTAATAGTTTTAATTCAATTCAGGTTCGTTGTTCGTGGGATGTAGACATAATATGCATAAACATTCAAACACTCGTCGATAAATCGACTTAAAAGATAATTGAGAGTATTAAGCTAACTATCAGTGCCATCCTTATATCCAGTGGTGTAGTGGTAAATAAATAGGTAACAGGTTGTTCATTGATTTCATTCCTATTTAGTTTGCTTTTCTTAATATCCGTCCGAAGTTATGAACTATATTTTGAATATGTATGGACTAGAAAATTAAGCTACAACTCAAAAAAGTGGATTGCGGCGCCCTGGCTCATTTAAGGTGCACCACTGGTTATATGCTTACTCTAAAAAAAGAGTGAATAACGCGCATTTCTTGCTAAATAACTTTTGCCGTGAGTTCCGTTAGGTTTCTAATTAAACCACAGAAAAAGACATGATTGAAAAAATATACGTTCTGAATTCAAATGCGAAGCCAGGATTCAAATGGTCATACATATTTTGAGCATCGACATCGACCAATGTAAGCGTACCGTTGAGATACATATACATACATACTAGAGACTCCAATTCGAGTATCGAGTACTCGATACTCGAGTATACTCGTCCATTTTTCAAGTACTCGATACTCGAGTATTTTGAAAAATACTCGAGTAATACTCGTTTTAGTAATAATCGTCGAAGTTTTTTCTACTGCGAGAATTATAAAGAAAAACATCAAACCAATTTAAAATTTGGGTCGCTTAATTCTCTATTATTGTTGAAATATATGTTGCATAAATGGAAATAAATGTATTAGTAATATTCAATAAGTTTCTTTAATTATTTGTCATTTATAAATATACACAAATTCGAATTAAAAATATATATTTTCGTACATTTGAAACTACTCGAGTATTTTGAAATTTTACTACTCGATACTCGAGTAGTTGAAAAGTCGAGTAATTGGAGTCTCTAATACATACGTTGTCGAGCTGGAACACAATGAGAAACAAACGAAAAGTATGCCGGTAGCAAATAGTTCGCAAAAAGCCCGTGTTATAAACTTTTGCAACTTTATCTCTGTAACATTTTTTTTTTGGCTGGAACACTTTAAAATGATACATTCAACTTTGAAGTAGGTAATTTGTATCGTTTATTTTTTGTGAAATCTCCACGCCCTTATATAATATTTCCGTTTTGCGGCGTCTATTGTACTTGGCGGGCTGCCAGGCGAATTCTAAGCCCATATCTTTTGGAATTTTTATTATTTTTAGTACTTTATTAAACAGGGTTAGCTTTAATCCAATAAGGTGCGGGCCAAATGAAAATTTAAGTATTAGATGCTTAAAAACTAAAAAAAAATAAGCCAATCAATTTTTGCTTAGATATATGTATACAGCTCTGTTTTTTTTATCCAGGGCTTTTTTTCGAAAAAAAAAGTGCCAAAACTCACCACATGTCAGGCTTTTAACTAAATAAAATTATATTTAAATATCAATTAAATTAAATTTAAAGGAGCTCTTCCTATGCCACAAAGCGCAACTATTTTTTCAACAAGACTATTTTTTTATTTTAGTCATATTATATCTAAATTTAAAGAAACATATTGAATGATTGATTTTCCTTTATAAGCAGTTCGAAAAATGTTTGCTATTATTGATTTCTTGCGAAATAATGATTTAAAAAAATGTTTACAATCTGCTTTTTCTCGGCTTCAGAAATAATTTTTGTTGAAATAACAGATTGTCTGTGATCGATTTTTTTTTCAAAGTGACCTCAATTGTAGCTTCATATCTTTCCCAGAATAAGTGATTTCATTCTTGGCCCATTCTTTGTAAATTTTCATTCCCATCGTCGTTTCAGTTCCAAATGTTCCAACGTTTCTGCAAACTGAGAAGCCAAGTTTCATTTTGTGTAGGCACCATTCGTATTCATTTTGTGTACCATTCGTTTTGAGCAAAAATCATTTTTTTGATCTAATGACCTGTTGGCCAATCATTTTGAGTTCGACCTTGCTCCTCAAGATCAGCTTTAGATGATTCAGTAACATCATATTTCCAATATTTCCATATTGGCTGTTGTCGTTTCTGTTATTGTTTTGGCCTTTTATAAGCGGAATCGGCAGTTGAGAAGTATAAGGATTTATTTTTATTTTTAAATTTATGTAAAAGATGAATAAAATGTCCCGCTTATTGTCAATCGCTAGGCACGTGCATTTAATCCTAAACGTCAGACGTTAATAGCCGTTATGCGTCCTTGAGCATGAGTGACCAATGGGAACGTGGATAAGTCCCCTTCCCCTTGTGAGTGCCAATTTCGAATCCGGTTCATCTGGTTCATTACAATTCCATATTTGATCATTTTGACGAATTTTATAAATATATATTGTAATTACGTTTGCGCTTAAAATATTGTTTCTTCTAATTGATTTTGAAAAAATATAAAAAAACCCTGAAAAAAGGTGCCGGATGGCCGTTCCACCGCATTAAATGGAAAAAAGCCCTGCTTCTATCCTAGTTAAAAAAATATTAGTAAGTCAACAGTGATTATACACTATCAAAAAAGTAAGTTCTATATCCTAAATGAAAAGACTAAGGCCATAAAATTTACCCACATTTTCCCATATTTAAAAACACATTCTCCTATTAATTCCATACATATTTTATAAAGTTCAGGACCGGTTTCGCTCATCGCGAAAATTTTCAACTGAACTGAGCATTTTAATTTGAAAATCATGGTAGAGAGGCATTATAAAGGGTATTTCAATAGGGACGCTCAAAATATGTTACTTTGTCCTGCTGAGTAGATTATTCATTGTTTAGTGGCCAAATTTGAGTCAACCAGTTTGGTAAATAATCGGCCAACACCTACCTGTACGTCATCAAAATACAATATCTGGTGAAAACATTGCTGCTGTGTGTGAAAGTGTACAGGAAAACCCAAGTCAGCTTATTTCTCGTTGTTCACAAAGAACTTGGCTTTTCTGCGACTTCAACTTGGCGAATTTTGAATCGGGCCTTATGTCCGCACCCGTATAAAATCCAACTAACCAAGGAACTTCAGGTAAACGACCACAGACAACGCCTGATTGCAGTCTGGAGCAGTTGGAAGTTTACCCAAATTTGTCAAAAAAGTCAACTTTAGCGACATGGCCCATTTTATAATGAATGGATATTGGCAGACATTTGATGCTATATTCCATATTTAATGCCGTAAAATATACTTACAAATGAAATTAAAATTTAGTCGAAATCTCACAAACAACTTGTTTTATTTACATTTCAAAACTAAGCGTCCTTATAAAAAGACCCTTTATTTCTAAAACACATTTGCTATGTACTAATTCAAAATTTTTATGAAATGATAAAATCAGGTTTCGTCTCGCGAGCATTTGTATAATTATTATACGAGTAATACATTCCAGTCGTGTTATCATGCTTGAAACTGTGTGAAGTTTGTTTCCTCTGTGCAGTTATTATATTTTATTATTTCTAGGATAATCTCTGATCTGATCTAATGTTGGTATTTTTTTGACTCAAGAATGTGTAATGGGAAAAGTAGTAAATAAAACTACCTAAAATATTTAATAATAATGTGTTGAATAACAATCATTTCACTCATAGTAGTAAATCTAACCACCGAAAAGACTAATTCAATTTTGTGATATAATAATAATTTTCACCCCTCATATGGCAGCCGTATACCTCGATGCGGCTCTGATCAAAAAATGAAAATATTTTGCAATCACATGCAATTGCTGAAAGTGTGGATATATGTGTACCAGTGTATGCGGTGGATTTCCGCAGAATCTGTATTGCTCCTTTTGGTTGTAACGCCCCTGTGTGATAAACTGTACCTCGGTATTCTATATGATGCGCCACTGTGCCCGCTGCGCTGAATTTTGATTCAACAAAGGGTTCTCTTATTATTATCACCTACGCCACTCAGTTTTGCACACCGCACTAGTTTAGTGGAGTACCTTTTGG
Source organism: Himalopsyche kuldschensis (assembly GCA_028554975.1). Lineage (NCBI taxonomy): Eukaryota > Metazoa > Arthropoda > Insecta > Trichoptera > Rhyacophilidae > Himalopsyche > Himalopsyche kuldschensis. The sequence goes on from JAHFWI010000036.1 coordinate 4,710,610, forward strand.
CTTCAGTAATGGCTATCAGTTCGAATCCCTGAGTGGAAGTTTACATGTCAATGAAGTAATGCGATTAAACATTTGTCAAAACTCAACTTAAGTTTCATTTACCTTATTTGAACAAATGCAAATGTCTTTCGAGGCACATAAAAGCTGCCTTTATATTATTAATATCATTTAAAAATAATGATTCAATTATGGACTTCAAGAGCTCATTTCATAATTACTGTGACCGTATGTATGTATATTATTTCATTGTTCAGTCTTTCTTTTTAAGTCCAGAAACGAGACGGCATCAGATCGCTAACGACCGAGAGCCATTCTTCTCGATGACCCTCCATAGGTAAAAAATAAAAAGTAAGCTGACCTCTTAAACTGTAGTGATCGTTCGCTCCTGTCAGTAGCGGTGAGAATGAAATGCAACTATAATATAAAAACTAAACTTAGAGACGAAGGGGACGGGAAGAACTTTGACGCCAACGTGCACTAGAACGTGAAGCTCTATCAAATAAATATCCAAAAAAGTCCATAAAAATATGTCATATGACACTCGATTGTGGCGCGGCGCCGGTGCCGTTCATATGCGTTGTCAATTTATATAAATACATACAGAAACTTTTACAAGAACCTACGCGTGACTAAATGTATAGCACACGCCGAGTTCCTTTTTATAATTTTTCATACAAAAATACCGGTATTTCGGTAGAGAAAAATCACCTTGTCTAAACTAGGGTTTTCCAATCCCGGGATCCCGCGGATTTTCAATACCTATATTTTCGCACTTCAGTAATGAATAAAAAGATCGTGACATCAATTATTCCTAACTATTTTTAATGATAAATTAACGTGGCTAATAAGTGTGAAAATTATCAACCACTAAAAAAATATCCCAAATCCCGGGATCGACTTATTGCTATCCTGAAATCCCGGAATCAAAACCTAGTCCCAACACGTCACGCTTTCAACTTTGTTTTGCAATGCACCTATATTTCAAACACAAAGATTATGTATGATTTACAATTGGCATAGAGGTGTTTTATTTTAACCACGTGGAATTGACTGTGTGCACTGCAACGAACCTTGGCTTTTCTGATCGGTTACATTTCCCCGAGGTGTCGATAAAGAATAAGTGGAAATAATACAATACCAGTAGTAAATACTTACAATGTGTTAAATGCTCACGTGCAAACATTCCCTTGAATACCCCTGCTTATTCCCTTACCTTGGCGATGAAACTGCCGTAGCTGTTCAATGTGATTTTTTTAAAATAAACCCTGAGATAACTTCAGAGAATATATGACGCGAGGTGACCAAAATATATGACGAACAAATACTTTTGTCTTGATTCTGTTTTTAAATACAAAATACTTATTTCTCGTGTGACAATTAGTTAAATATTAGTCATCGACGGCTGCATACACATAACGGGAGGTGACGGGACAGCCAATTTTTTCACCTTAATATATATTGTATAAATGAAATTATTATGATCAGGTCAGGAATGGTAGGACCCCGTAAACAATTTGAATTTCTTGTTTACAAAGCCTTGCAAATATTTTTTTTTTATTTATCTTTCAAATAATCTGGTATGTTTTCTTCTTAATTTTGAGAAGGTGCATTTTTTAATTTGTATACTCTTATACTTCCGTGACGGGCCCCGCCCGGCTTCGTTTACCTGTACGAGCAGATTTTTTCAGTCGATAAATCGATTCAGTTTAAAGGCAATGGATGTTTGTGTTCTGTAGGGTAGTCTATATGCTCCAAGATGAGAGCGAACATGGTAAAAAAAACTGTTAATCATTTTTCGTATTGTAGGAATTTTACCGAAATCAATCGACTTTCAAAATAGTGTTATATATTTCTTCATTCCTATGGACTCTCATAAAATCATGGCTTCGTCTGATAAAATACACATCGCCTCTTTTAGAAGCATCATCAGACCCTACGATCGCATGGTTGCTTTAGCACTACGCCATTTTGCTTACGGGTCTTTTATTTATTACTATGGTAATTACGCAAAAAAATATGCACACTGTAAACAATGAGTTAATCACACAATACGTGGAATAAACTTTATTTATCTTTAGTTATTTTAAAACAGATTTTGTTTTTTATTTTTATATCGAGAAAATTATAGGAAAAATCAGATTTTCGCTTAAACTTTTTAATGTGAAATGTCCAATGTCCTCACGTAAAAACTTTGTCTGTATGCTTCTTGTTTGAGACAGATCAGTAACGATGTGCGCCATATTGTCCGGGAACATTACGAACAAATACTTTTTGTTTCATCATTCATATTGAATCAATAATTTCTGATTTAGGACGTCGCACCTCCCGCCTCGTGTGGAACAAAGGCAAAATAATTTTACGGGCAGTGAGTTTATACGTATTGTGTTCCAACACTATCCACTTTAAATCTATTGAAGCGGTGTTCAATCAAATCCTTCGTGGCACACGGAGACCGTGCTCGTGCGCCAGCGGTCCCCAAGTGTTACTCTACTGTAGACCTACGCGACATATTTTATAATCTTTATGTATGTGATCACCGAGCGGTATACTGATATATTTAATTTATAATAGGACATAAAAAACTAACTTAGTTGACAATGCTCGCCATGAGCGAAACCGGTCCAGATACAATAAATTTTATGTGGAATAAGTACTAACAATGTTTTATTATTTTCATTCCACTTTCATTGTTTTAATAGCATTCCACCAAGTATTGACAGTGAACACCTTAAAAGTATAATAAGACATATTTAATTTCAGTATAATGTTAACTTGTTACTTACTTTGCCGGAACCGTGGTGCAGTGGTCAACTCCGCTGGCTTCCGTGTCGGACTTCGCGGGCTCGAATCCTAGTACTAGCAGCATTTTTGTATTTGATTTATGGATTCTGTTCGAAGGCATGTGACTTGTCAGAAAATTCCCTCCCCTCCCAACCGATCATATAAGCGGAGTGGAACTAGTATCCATACTAGCATCGAACTAAAGAGATTGAGAAACTAAGTAACAATCAGTTCTCGTAGAAAAATCTAGATACCTCCATTAGGATGGCAATCGAGCTACACTGGGAGCGGACATTGTCTTAAAAAAAGTTTTAATCGATTACTTCAAATGTTCTACAATACTGCGAATAGTCTGACGTTTGCATGGTGCCGAAATATCTACAAATAAACTGAATTTACTCCAATATTAAAATAGTTTTTTACTTAACATTTGTAATAGTTATATTTTACCTAAAATATCTTCAGGCTTTATTTTGAAGGAAACCTTTTAGACTTCTGATTTTCTTCTGACTCAATTTTCACTATAGTGTTTTGTAATTTTTTTTTTTTAAGACTTTCGTTCTGAATGGTTTTCATAGAATTCATAGAATGCTTTATATTTTAGCATTTCAATAAAAAAATCTTAGAAATCTGACATTCTATCGTTGAAGTTATGCATAATTGATTTTCACCGTAATTATGTAGTCATACTGAATAATTTAGAAGATGTTTGCTTCTGACGTTTCTATAACGGTTCTCAATAAGAATCATTAAATACTTTCTTAATAGAATAACGTCAGTCTCTTAGAGCTTAGACAGTGTTTTGAGAATTTTAGACTCCGGTGGTAGAATGGTTAACGTCTTTGGCTACGGTTGCGACGATAATGAGTTTGAATCTGTTCCAGAGAATTTTTATCGACATCTGTTCGAAGGCTTGCATTTTTGATGACTAAAACTTCCTCCCTCCCTATCTTATCCCTACTCAAAAAGACGTCCATTAATAAGCAGCTCTAGCAGTAAGATTACTGTTTAAATAAGTTTGATTAGGACTCCACATTGAGAGTGGACGTGGAAAGAAAACTCCAGTAGGGTCTGAAAATATATGTATTGAAAAACATTGTAGTTTTTTTCCCTAGTAGCTATAAATTCGAGATGATCGATGTTATATTTTGTGGCGGTTTTGGTGTGAAATAACCTGTTAACACGATATGACAATTTATCAAATCTATATTAACTATAAGAGCGATAATACGGTATGAAAAATAACAATGTATTTTAGTTCTACATAAATTATTTTATATATTTGTTGATAGCTATTTTGGCTTACGCCAATGTATTTCAGTAGAACTAAAATACATTGTTATTTTTCTTACCGTATTATAATGGAGTTCTACCAAGTAAATGCCTACTCAATCAATATATAAGAGCGATATTCTTAGTTTATTTTATAGTTTGTGATCGTAGTACAGTAACGTTATCACTCCATAGTCTATTTTGTTAATTTATACTGCAATTGCCTGTGCTGTGGCCTAATGGGATACGAACAAAAATTTCATTACGGACTTGTTTGCTCACGTCTCCTACGGTCCCGTATGGGCAGTGATTATGGTGAACTTCGCTATCGGATTACACTGATTTATGAAAATAGTTTTTAACATATGAATATTAGCTTTCATAAATAATGTCTTTGAGATACCGATCCATAATTTTACTTTCGGTTTCGTAAAATATTTTTATCATAATGAAAAACTTTAAACATCTGCGATATAAGGTTGACCCTTGGGATATGCGTTGTGATATATCCGGCGGACCGTAATAAATCAGCTTTATTCACACCATAAAATATATTTCAATATTTTTCTAATGCTTTTTATTTTACCCACCTATGCTGGCTTGTTTTGGGTAATTATTTTTTAAGAACTACTCGCGGATATTTTAAAAAAATGTTGCATTAACGCAGTCACCAACTGTCGTTTAATTGACAAATTAAATCTATTATACCCCGTCGAAAATTAATATTGTTTCCCGTTTCCTTTAAAACCTTAAAAAGGGGTCTTGTTCTTTTGTACTGAATCTTTGAGGTGCTCGAGTTTTGACAAATTAAATCTTATACCCCCACACTTGTATTGTTTCTCACACCCTTTCTTGTTCTTTTGTGCTGAATCTTTAGGTGGAAACAAAAACTATTTTTCTCCCGTTTTAAGTAGATTACGGAAACCAATAATCTACGGTTAGCGGGAACCCTCTGAACTACATATCGATGACCTAAAAAAAACATTTGCTATCTCCGTTTTTGTCAATTGTGCAGGAGAGGGTAAAAACTGATTATTTTGTTTTAAAACTGAAAAAACCCTTTTCAAATGATTTATTTGTACCACCGCTGAAAAACAACGAATGAATGACAGGTGACAATACAAAATAGCGGAGTTGGATAATTAGCAGTGTAGGTTTAAGAACGACAGTGGAGATATCAAATTTTCTTAAAACATTTTTACGATGCACTTTAATAAGTTTTGGCTATAAAAAAATTACGGGACATGCACATTTCATGATACAACAAGATGGAATTATTGAGCCTTAAGGAGTTAACAACATTACTCTTTAAGCCATCGATATGCTAAATATTAGAATAAAAACAGGGTTGAAAAAAACCTAATACATGTTCAAGAGACCTTGCGTATAATCTTAATTTAGACCAGTGGTTCTCACGTAAAATTTGGCTGTGGCCGCATAAGGAACTCCACCGGTCCTACGAAAATGTCTGTATTTGAGTTTTTCTGACTAAAAATTCTTGATCAACACATGCAAAATATTAAATTTTGAGTGTCTTTGTTGACAAATTAACTTGTAAAAACACATATTTAATAAGAATCAATATTAACTATGAAGCTGTTGGTGGCCGCAGCAAAATCCTCTGGTGGCCGCACATGAGAACCACTGATCTAGACTGCCTATCCGAGTCGCGGCTTTATAGATTTTTGTCTGGTCTAAGAAGTCTTCGAAAATCCACGGTCTGCGAGCTTAGCAAAAATATTTTCTGCTACTCTAATAAATAAATAATCATTTATCATTAAATCGATAATAGTTGGCGAAAAAAGGATGGTGTAATTGCGGTTTATGCTTTCTATAATGTTAGCCATTTCGACACCTTACTTTGAAATGGTTTTAACTGCTCTTGACGCTGTTTTGAGATATGAGCGTTTGAAGTTTCGATTTATTAAAATTCACTTAAAAATGTTTCAAATTACTTATCTTAAGCATATTATTTCACAACTCTTGCTGAGAAATGATGATCTTAAAGATCTAGTGATGACAATCTTAGAACATTTTTCAAATAAATTTAGTAAACAAAGTGTGCAGATGTAGTGCAACTCTGGAACTCCGTTATTCAACCCTAGATAATTCTGAAATTCATATCTATGATAAAATGCGGTAAATACAAGCTTTTCCTACCAAAAGGTAATTTTAAGCAAAACTGTCAATTAAAACCTTTTCAAAGTAAGGTAACGATTTGGTATTGGAAAACCTGTAGTGGCGTGTAAACGAGCACATTAAAAGCAGCACGCCGTCAGAACGATTTAATGCCGTGTTACTGTAAATATACTGACCAATACAAACCATAAATCTATTGTTTCATACGTTGAAATAAGACGCGATTTGTTTTACCTACTTACGCCACATTTCCAAATATAATCGGTAACGGTTTCAACCGATGAATAAAAACAATGACCGATGTGTGATGCGTTTCTTATTGACTGTCGTCTGATTAGTTTCTGGTTGGCTGTGGTTAAATATTATTTTCTCGTACGATTCAAATAAATATAGTAAAAAAACAAACGAATATTGTTTACGTATTCGTGACAAAATAAATGGAATTTGTTTCTATATAACTGTGATTATATTTATAGTAAAAAATGGTGTCAGTCATTCAACCTCTTCCTTCAGATAGGCTAAAAAAATCATAAAGAAATGAAAGTAAACAAATCGTTCTATTTAGATTCTCTTTTTATGATCGGATATATGCAGGGTGAGGTTTGAAAATAATTCGATTGAAAAATGAAAAACCACTATTGGATTGTTAACTGTCAATAGTGGTGTCTTGGTGGAAATTCATTATATTGAAATTGAATATATGTAAGTAGTAGTACCAAGAAAAAGATTTTTTTTGGTACTGCTTATACTATTATTGTGCTATTTATTTATTACAAAAAAACATTTGAATGAATTTTTCCATTTCGTGATTCGAATCCGTGATCCCACAACTGTCGAAAAAGAATTGACCACTCGTCTATGGCTGTGAAATTTATATGCAGATTATGAATTGCCGGGTCCGTCTTGCAGTGATCAGCATTTTTTTTCAGTCGCTTATTGATTCCGTTCCTTCTTACCCATCCGAGACTACTTATCCAAGCGGGGCATTGCGAGAGCGACTAGCTTACCCACTAGCCCTATTTTTTCTATCCCTTTACTATTTCTAAATCTTATCTTCGAGTAATAAGCAGTTATCGTAGGCAAAAAATAATGTTGAGATACCTCCATTAGGAGAGGATATGGTCCACGTGTATTAAAGAAAATTATGTCGAGTTGTGATTAAGTTCAAGACATAACTGTTCATACTTTTAAAGTGATAAATAACTTTTACAATGCGCTCGATTCCACCGGAAAATTTTCTTTGAAAATGTTACCCGTATGGAAAGCAAAGAGCGACCCTCGATAATGAACTACCAACACTGAAGAACGTTATACTACCTATTAATAAGACATCATTATAATGGATTTTCCTCCTCGTATGGATATTATCCGCGCGTTTTTTTTTACACTACCGTAAAACGGGGTGAATAGAGACACTTTTTATCCTTCACGACTATGTATCTTCATACCTGCGCCACATAATTCAAATATGAATGGCTTGAAACGTGTTTCTATACATTCATGACAATAATTTTCAAATATTCACTATCGTTATTAAAACACAGTCAATTGAATTGGGGGTGAATAGAGACGAGAGAGGTTGAATAGAGACTTGGCAGGTGATTAGAGACAAAACAACAGATTGTAATGATTGGAATATTTAAACCTCTATACGAGTCTCTATTCACCTCGTTTATCGGTACGTATTAACTTAATAAAACATGATTTAATTTGATTTTCGTTCAATAAAAGAGAAGTTTATACGGAGTAAAAAAGTAAGGATGCACAGGCATCGAACTTAAACACGTTTAATTTTTTTGAATTGTTTGTATTTTGTACTTTTCCATGATCACGGATGTACTTGAAAGAAAATGAAGATGCCGAAAGGCGAAACCCGGATCGTTAGCGACAAAACTCTTGAAAAAGTACATAATACAAACAATTCACAATAATTAAATTTGAAATTCCATCAAGCACCCTCAGTCGATTCCTTAATTATTAAACACGTTTGTTTCAATTTTGGCCAATCAATTAATTGGTTTGGTTTTGTCATTTGAGAGATGGTTTTATGGCCATCGTAAAGAATTATTTATAAATGGTAAAGTGTGCTATAGTTCAATCCTTGTTTTTGTCTCTATTCACCCCGTTTTACGGTACATCAAAAAAAATTGCTCCACGAAATATGGCCCACCGTCATGAATATATCGCCGTATTATGATCTCGTTTTTTTCACCGCCTGAGTAATCTTCTATCATCAATCAAACGTAATATTTTTTGTAGCATTTTTTTTTTTTTTTTTTTTGAAAACGAGCAAATTGGCGCCGGGTATGCAATAGTTTTCGCCTCACGTCGCACGAAAAGCCAATCACCTTTACTGTTTTTTTGAAGGCCGTGAAAACGCGAGGGATATATGGCGAAGCCGTGTCGTATAACACTTTCGGATATTTTGATTTCCGATTGGGGAAACATATCGTTAGTCTTTTTTCCTCAACGCTTTTTCTCATTTTAAATTGCGTGCGTATTATTTATAAACGCGGTGAAATTAGTCGACTTATTCTTGTTATCTAATATATAAAAATCAATATGTGTCGGTCCCTGTGGTCTAGTGGCAAGAGCTTTGTCCTAGCGATCAGGGGACCCTAGGTCAATTCTCGGCAAGGTTAGATTTTTTCAATTGAAAAAAGAGATCTTGGGCTGGGTGTATGTTATTTATCGTTGATTTTGTGTACAACTGATTAATTATTTATCATCGAGTTAATCTCGTATGACTTTCACAATTAAGAATATCTGGCGCATTGGCGTGAGCCAAATTTTTTTTTTTACATAATTTTTTTAAGATATATTTGTTTTTTTTTCGTACTCTATGCGCTGCCATACAGTTCATCCAATTGCGATGAAACTTTGGTGATATGTTGTGTAGATGCCCGGGATGGTTCTTGCGTCCAAATCGTTCATCCGATTGCCATAAAGCTTTGGTGATTTGTTGTGTGGACGCCAATTTTTGTTTTAATTGCCTATATACATATATAAGAAGGAATGCTTTTTTGTCCCGTATTCGATCCTATACCGTTCATCCAATGGGCTTAAAACTTTAGTGACTTGTTGTGTGGACGCCAATGAAGGTCTCTTAATTATCTATCTATACATATAAATTTTTTTTTTTTTAGTCCCGTATGCGATCTCACGCGTTGAAACCCTTCTGATTTCTTCGCATACGCACCAAAGAGAAAAAGAAAAAATATTGTGTTTCCAAAAGCACTTCAATAAACACAATTAAAACACTTTCTTTCTTTAAGTGGCGCTGCAAAGTTTGCCGGGTACCGGCCAGTTGTAAATAAAAATTAAAAACATATCATAAGAGAGAACACGTGTGCCTCATAAAGCCATATAAGTTTATTTTCTACTAATAAAAATAAAATACGAATGACCAGGACCGGTTTCTTTCACTGCGACCATTTTCAACTGATAAAAGTTATTGTAGATCGGATTCATTAATTAATACAATAATTTTATCATCTATGATGAATGAGTAAGTCAGCGGCTATTTTTAATTTTTTTACTAGCTGCCCGATACTGTTTCCTACGTAATCACGAGACATCACATCGTATCTCCAGCTGCTCATACAAACTCGCACACTAAACATGTTTTTGTTCCGGGGGGCCGTGGACTATTTTACAGATTTAGGGGCTTGGGGTGGGGCCGTTGCAAAAAAAAATGAGAAACACGAAGAATGCCATTTGAATGACCTCTAGTTATATTCCGGTTCACATGCCATTAATAAAGTTACTGAATATGACACCGTTTATTAGCGAAAATTACATTGGATTCGTCATTGTCATTGCTTCGTAAAATACGAAATAATTAAATAACATATTCAAATTATTCTGCTCCTCGACTCCAGATTTTTAAAAATCGAACACGATCATAACCTCAAACAGAAACATTGACATCTGCAAATATAAAGGGTATTTCAATAGGGACGCTCAAAATATGTTACTTAGTCCTGCTGAGTAGATTATTCATTGTTTAGTGGCCAAATTTGAGTCAACCAGTACCTGTACGTCATCAAAATACAATATCTGGTGAAAACATTGCTGCTGTGTGTGAAAGTGTACAGGAAAACCCAAGTCAGCTTATTTCTCGTTGTTCACAAGAACTTGGCTTTTCTGCGACTTCAACTTGGCGAATTTTGAATCGGGCCTTATGTCCGCACCCGTATAAAATCCAACTAACCAAGGAACTTCAGGTAAACGACCACAGACAACGCCTGATTGCAGTCTGGAGCAGTTGGAAGTTTACCCAAATTTGTCAAAAAAGTCAACTTTAGCGACATGGCCCATTTTATAATGAATGGATATTGGCAGACATTTGATGCTATATTCCATATTCAATGCCGTAAAATATACTTACAAATGAAATTAAAATTTAGTCGAAATCTCACAAACAACTTGTTTTATTTACATTTTAAAACTAAGCGTCCTTATAAAAAGACCCTTTATTATATCATAGCACGAACTACCCCTGTCGTTTTTAAGGAATTTGATTTATCTTATCTATTATGCACACAATTTTATAACCTCATTCTAGGTTCATTCAGCACTTACGTTTGGTTTGCTCATTTACCCTTTTGTTTGAAAAAATCCATACCACTTCTGCCTCAAAGCAGTCTAGCGTCTAGCAGTCTTTATAGATTAATTTACTTACGGAATCTCCGTTAATCCTTTCTGATTGATTATTTCCTGTCGAGACTTTCGCCACTTCGAAGCAAACGAAATGTCGCGCCATTTGGATGGGTTGATAAATTTATTTTCAATGATATCAATCTGTTTTGAATTATTTGAGTTTTGTCGCTAATGACCCGGGTTTCGCCTTTCGGCATTTTCAGGCATTTCAAGTGCACGGATGTACTTAAACTGACAAATTATTAACGACTATTCTAAAATCAGTTATTGAATATGTATATTATCATTTTTTGATATTTCATTTAATCATTTAAATATTTTTATAAAAAAAGTGTGATAGGTATTTCGTGTTATACGTATAAATCTGTCTAGACTCTAGGCCATGCATGTTTTTGATTATATTCCTAAAGGTATAAACAATTTAATGTTTTTTTTATTTTTAAATTAGTAGTTTTCGAGAAATACATTAATTTGGTTCAATTATGACTTTTAAATTGTTTAACAATTACGACATCAAGAATGTGTCGCATTCAGTGACTTATACGGCTACATATAATAGAAATGATGCCCCTCGTGATTTTTACCTTACATTATATAAAAACGGGCCCGTGGTCGAGTGTCAACGTCGTTGCCTTCGGCTGTGGAGCTCACAGGCCCGAATGCCAGTCCGGGCAGTCTAATTTTTCAATCGAATTATAACTTCGGAAATATGTATGTATGTTTAGTCTTAAATTCCCTTTCACACCCGTCCAATCCTAAAACCGAAACACACCGAGAGCGATTAACCAGCCACTAATCCCAATCATATTCATTCTATCTCTACTTTTTACAAAAAAGATATGTTGTGCAACTGAGAATCAAGTAATACTCGTAGAAATAATCTGTTTAGGTAAACTTCATTAGAAGTCAATATGCTCCACGTTGGCATGCGGGCGTGCTTTAGTAAAATTAGTTCCAGTCATCTGACAGTGCACTCCAAGTCCAGTTCCAAAGACAACGGCTCCCAGTTTTACAGTGATTAACAATAACATATGTATATGAACAGCTTTACGAGGTGTTCCGCGATTCAGTGCCGGCCGGGTATTTGCCTATTATATAAGCACCGCATATGTAAAATATCCATCGATTTGGCAATTGGTATTTTTATAAATTATAATATAACCTCAAACACTGGACCGCTTGAAAATATCGCTACGGTTGTTTCCCGATGATCGCCTTTGTTCACATTCCCAATAAATAATGCCTGCGGATAATGGCTTCATATAATACATAATCGGTAATGTATTTTCGCGGCGGGACTTCTTCCAAACACGATAAATACAGCATTTCCCAGAATAACTAATGTTTCAAAATATAGATTGACAAATGTTTTCAATGTGGTCTAAGAAAAGTTTATTTGAACTGGAACATCACTTTTAAGGTTTGTAAACCGGGGCTGTGGAGTCGGTAAAAAAAGGTTCGACTTCGACTCCAGCAGTTACCAAAACCACGACTCCGACTCCGACTCCGACTAAAAAAGTTGAATATCGTAACTTTTTTTGCCTAATTTTCCTATTGATGTGTATTCAATTAAATATCAACCCTGCCAATCCGGCCAATAGCCAAATTTGACATATATTATGCAAAAATAAAAAGTTCAAACTTTTCAAAATTTCCGACTCCGAGTACGACTCCGACTCCACAGCCCTGGTTTTAACTGTCCATTCTCGGCGGAAAAGCTTTGTTTTAAATAGTTTTTTTCGTACTATGTTTTTCGTATATTTAATAAAAATCAGGATTTCTTTTCAAATTTCATAATATTTTGACAGTTTAGGATTTAAATTTCACCTCGATAGTTGATCTTGAAAAATAATATATAAATATGTATGGTGTATATAAATCAATACATTGTAAAAACAAGGCTGTCAAAAATTATTTTAATTGGTACTGTGATAATAATTCGATCCGGTTTCTAGAAAACCGCCCTTTAATGTTTTAACAACCTCGCATCGCGATTCCTTTGGCGATAGTAAATTGAATTCCTCTTGCGGAAAACGTTGGCTTCAGACGATTTGTTTTACAATGTCAACCTACTACTTCAAGTGGAAACCTGAATCGTCAGCCTGGTGAAATGTATTACATCCTCACAGACTTTAGGTGACTGCGACTATACCTGCGAATTACATGACTATTAAACTACCCAATTGATTTATTTTTTATGTTTATTTTGAAAATTGGTCAAACTGAAAAATGATTTCTTATATCATACCAGTAGGACAGTTGGTTATATCTTAATAACCTTTAAGCGCCCGAGCATTTTTTGCGAGATATCCGCGCGACCCATAGCTCTTATAAAAATAATTATATCTCTAAAACAAGTCAGCCTATGTGGGTAAAATAAAAAGCATTAGCAAAATAATAAGACCAGCACCGCAACTTGTACGCTATCTAATTCTCTAGATAAACAAACAAACGAATCCATTTTAGCCACATCTATCTTGAAAAAAGAATCAGTCATCACAAAAGAAAAATTTATAGGTATGGAAAAACATCTGTACCCGCATTTAAATATATTATATGATGTGAATAAAGCTGATTTGTTACGGTCCACCGGATATAACACAACGCATATCAGAGAGTCAACCTTTTAATGCAAATGTTTATATTCCTTATTATGACAAAAATATTTTACGAAACCGATAATAAAATTATGGATCGGTATCTCAAAGACATTACATATATATGAAAGCTAATATTCATATGTTGAAAACTATTATCATGAATCAGTGTAATCTGATAGCGAACTTCACCATGATCACTGGTCCCATACGGCATACGGGACCGTAGGGTTTTTAGATGTTAATTGCTAGTGGCACTATACCATTTTTATAGGCTTCTTACATAAATTCATAAAATTCAATTCAAACCCGCACTTGTGGATATTTAACGGAATAAATTTACCCTAAGAGATGACTGTACAAACTTTTAATTAACTAGACACAATCTGCAAGTAAGCGAGAGGAAACAAATAATCACTCAAAACATTCAAAGAATACTCGTCAGGCAAGCCTTATGAATTTGTTTGCAAGCTAGTTACAATAATTCACTTAAAAGTCATCACGATCTCCCACACAATTAAATAAAGCATTTTGCTTCGAATTGAATACAGATACACCTAGCTTAAATTTAGTTCCGGAAATTCGTAAACCAGTTGAACAGCTTCGGACTTAAAGTGCATTATCGATAATAATTCTGCACCAACCTTTAAAAGAGAGAAATAATTTCATAGGTAATAATTTCATTAATATCAAATAAAAGGGGTACCTTTTGCCGAGCCAAATGGTTCCGTACCGCTTTACCATTTTCTCCTGCCGATTTGCACAGACACCCTTCGTCTCGGGGACGTATTGAAATCTAACTGATTTTAATGAATACCTGTCTCTACTTAGAATATCCTTCAAGTATGTTAAGACGTGTCAAGACCGTATTGAATCATTTTGTTTTCAGGATCGACATAGTGATCGAATATTCACGCTCTGATTTTGATTTTCAATTCTTATTATAAATCAAGCCTTTGATCTTTTATTTTGATTTTAGATATGTACGTGTAAGACTAACAATCTTCATTGTATCATTTTATTGAATGTTAGAAACTTTTAGGCAACAGCATTTTAACTGATCGTCGCGCTTATGTTTTGGGTGAGGAACCGTTTCAAGCTGAAAGGCCGCAACCAAAAAATATCAAATAACCCTTTTACGGCCAGACTTTTTTGAAGGAATTAGCCAAAATAACCCAGCAGTTTTTACCGGTTTTTCTATGTTTTGCAAAACGAATACAAATAAGAGATCTTAATTGTGTTGCCTAGTTTATTTATTACATAATGCCTTGCAAACAAACTGAAAACATAAAGCGTTATTAGACAAAGTACAAAATCATCGCGCGGTCGTTTTCGCACAAGCACCGTGCAATGATTTTTCGCTCTTCGGTCGTTTTAGGGTTAAATATAATTTAAAATGTACGTTAGTTACTTTGTAAATGAAAAGTCACACTCGAGGTTAAAGAAACATGTCTGTTTCCCACCCAGTTAGTTTTAAGAAAATTGAAAGTGGTACAATTTTTGGAGACTGATAAATTGTTAATAAATGGAAGAAATTTCATCTTTCCTCTATATACCAAACACATAGACAGTTTGCGTGAAAATATGTCGTTGTTTATTGTTCGATTGTTGTACATATTTAAAAATGATATGAAATTTTCCATCTAAACCTCTGTTTTTGTTTTTCGCAGGCTCGGCTTTAATGACCTCCCTCGGTCTGTGGCGTACTTCTCGTCAGTCGACATTGACACATCCTTGAGGAAGGAAGCGCATCTGGACTGTGTCACCCCCTCGAATCCCCACGGGTTGGAAACGGGATACAGAATCCCCAAAGGGGAGTCTTTGGACATTGAACAGACCCTAGAAAAATGCGGTGATAAACAGCTCGAAGATCTGATACATAATTCATAATATTATTTATCGAACACGCTGTGAAAAGCAAACGGATTAAACAAGAGTTCAAATAAAGAAATGCGATACAAAATAATATGTTCTTGCAATCTCTTTTGTGGGGGTTTTAAAAATCTCATTGGAATATAAGAATTTAAGATATCAAGATAAACTGAAAATTGTTAAGAAGTAACAATGAGTGCTTCCAAGCAGGAGTGATCTCGATTTATTTTCAACTATGATAATTGAATTGAATTTATCATTAAATAACTCCGTAAAAAACGGTTGAGAAGAAACTTACAATTGTTAATTTGTGAATTTATATAAATATTTTTATCACTTTGAGATTTGTGTGTTGTTTTAATGACCAATCCTCACTTTCCACTGCAAAAATAACATGTGTGTCATGTGTCGGGAATCATTCAGCCTCATACCTAATTTTTTTCATTTTTATTACATTGATATTCATGTACTTCAATGAACAATTTTTCACGTTTATTTGATTTCGATGAAGGCTAATTTTGATGCATTCGATAAATTTGCAACATCATATGGTGAACGGAATACTCTTGATTCCTCTTCTGATACTTCAGAAGTACATTTAACTTTACCGCCACGGCGGATTCTCATCATTTTAACGAAGTGGCTGGGCAAGTCACATTTTCTTGTTTTCATTTCTATTTTTCTTTTAGCACTTTTATTCATGGTCAAGTAAGTGAGGAATAAATTCGTTTCTTTTCTTGTCCGTATAGCGTTATGGAAGGCGGCTGTAAAAAAAGGGCTGTACTCACATAACGGGTGGTGGTGGGACAACCAGCTTGCTTACCCAAGTTATGAATGCGACTGTGGCTTTTAGCCAAATGTATTATATCCGCGATAATTTAATCCTTTTCCACTCACTATTCGACCATGAAAAACAATTAGGCAGCGCCTAGGAAAAAATTAATAAAAATATATTTTTCTTGTATGTACTTCGTAATACATTATATTAAATACTGGTAAGGAATATGTAAAAGAAACAAATAGCAAACTGTGAATATTTAATTCCACTTTAATAAATCACCATAATATGAATACTTTTGTATTTCTCAAAAGTTGTATACGAACTCAACTCTCCGCTATATGGTTATATGAGTTTTCCCTATATTTTTCGAAAAGTTTTCTTCGGAATAGTTAACTTTAGTTGTGATCCCCTAGGCTCAACTACTACCCATCTGATAATGCGGTCCTTAAACTTTTTTCTTATAATTTCCCCCTTCTATCGATTTAGTGCTGACCTTAGCACGTAGCCTCATTTAGTTATTATGCGTAGAGCTTCGTAGATAGTCACAGAATGCGAAGAACGAAAAAAAAGGTTTATTTTACACCGACGTCTAATAACGATAAAATTTAATATTGGCGACAATCACTTTTTTAATATTTTACTTTTAATGTGTTGACTGACGAAATAAATAAAACACATTTTTTGTACTACTTCCACACAATTATATTGTGTAAAGATCAGGTCCAGTTTCGCTCATCGTGAGTATTTTCAAATGATATACATCCATCCCTCGCTTAACACGGGAGATAAGAGAGGTTATCATCACTACCACTTTCAATTACATTTTCTGTAATGTTCCGTCGTGGTTTAAAAAAATCGGTATTTAGTGATTGTTCATCTTTTTTGATATTATTGTAATCTCTTCATATCTGGCAACGCATTGTTTAATTTCTCGTTGAAATTTCAAAGCTCGATCCATATCTGGATCATTATTTAGGAAATGCATTTCTATATTTCTTGCCATTTTCAACTCACCTTTAATTGTTTTAGCAGTAATCGTTGAAATTGGACCAGAACTTTCGGTGTTGCTTTCGGTATCGCTTCTGATTTCAGGAGGAACACTAAGTTAGGTTTCTCTGTTTCTATGTTTCTATATCGTTTCTATAAAATCAACCTATGTATTGACACCTCCTAGTATGGCAGGACATCAGCTCGCTCTCGAGTGCACGATCTTTTGTTCGCCTCAGTCAATGAGTTTAAGATATCAGGATAATAAATTCATTCTTGTTTAATACGGGCGGCTCGCTCCCTAAATGTTTGTTTTCATACGGCGGTGTCGGCATTGAGAATGCACGCGCCTGATCCTCTCCCTAAGAATTGAATTCGTGTCAAATTCCTGATATCTTCTTCGCTATCGTAATATTTGTGTGTTGTATAACGTCTGTGTAAACTATAAACAATTAAATAATGGATGCTAACCGCAACCACATAACGCTTTGAGATCGTCTTTTCTTTATAAGAGTACCATGTTTCTCCTACTCCGTCCCCATAAATCCCTCTCCTGAGTGTTGTGGGCGCACGTGTTAACGATTTTGAAAGGGCCATTGTTTTCTTTCAGTATGTATCTAACTGTCTGTGTTGGATTTAAACCCGCGAACACCGCTATCGACGGACAAGAGAACAATTTTTTATTCATCACTTTTAAGGTGTTTACTGTCAATACTTGGTGGACTGGTTATTATTAGTATCAACTTTAAATTGATAGATATTAAGATCAACACTAATGTGAAATATATAAATAAATACTGCCACTCTGAAATCTCAAGACGGGCAGTCACTTCAATTTCGTATTTATTATTCTCCTCTTAGAAATGCGAAAACTTTTGACGTATTTATAATACCCGACCGCTGGATTATAGCGGAATTATGACAAATAAGTTTTTATGCGCATCCACTCTGTGGATTATGTTGATCTAGGACGCATTGCCTAGGGCTTGCAATACCGGAAGAATAAATAAAAAAGAATCATTTTAAATATTCATGCATTGAATTAAAAAAATAATAAAACGTTTTCTATATTTATTCCACATTCAATTATTTTGGATCAATACCGGTTTCGCGCATCGCGGACATTATCAATTGAGTATTATGAAATAACATACTTGCATACAATTTCATATGCAATCAAATTTTACTTTGAATTAAAAACGCTGGTTTTATTATGGAATCAATCAGTCTGGATCGAATCTTTGTGTAAATAGGTTCGTCTCCATAAACAATTCTAATATCGGTATTTTGGATGTAAAATACCAATATTTCGGTATTTTAAAAAAACCCGTCGTTAAACTGATATTTCAATCCCTGGCTGTTCTGTTCGCGACCTTGTCTGTATAATCGACCCTGTTGAATAGTTTATTTAACTTTTTATAGTATATTGATAAAAGAACATACGAAAATGACAAGGTTAAGCTGGCTTTCCGTTTGATTATATTTTTTTTTTAGTACCTACTATGTTTTTTTGCCTTGTTTTAACCCTCCTAGTACCCTGAGCCGATATATCGGCTTTTCTAAATGGTACATACATTTTATTGTGTGTAACATATTTTGAAGATAAAATGAAAAGTGTCATAAAGTCCCTGTGGTCTAGTGGCAAGAGCTTTGTCCTAGCGATCGGGGGGCCCGGGCTCAATCCCCGGCAAGGTCAGATTTTTTCAATTGAAAAAAAAGAGATCTTGGGTTGGGTGTATGTTATTTATCGTTGATTTTGTGCACAACTGATACATTATTTACCAATCTCGTATGACTTTCACAACTCTTATATATTCTCTAGAATACTCTAGAATATTTGGCGCATTGGCGTAAGCTGTAATGCCAAATATTTCTAAAAATAACATATTAAGGGGACCTAACCTTTGACATCCGAGCCACTTACATACAGTACCGCAGTTATATAATACGGCCCTACAAAGCGCTGTTTGTTTTTTAAATGTATTTATTGCTCTTTGAATTATTTTTTTTAAATAACTAAAAAATACATTTTCTTGTGTTTTTCTATTCTTGTGTGTTTACTTTATCATTTAACCAAAATGTCTTTATTTTTAACACTTTTTTAAAGAATTTACGAAAACACTAAAAAACAGATAATTTCCTGGGAATTTTTGGAAAACTTATGAAAAAATATAGGGTATTATAAGGGTTAAACAGTAAAATGTGTGGTTCTCGTAGAATCTTTTATTCCAAGAGCTAGACACAAAGTCTTTTTGCCAGATGCAAATAAAGCACGAAAAGAAATCTCGGTTAGGTACTTCTTCGCGTTTGTTTTATACGGGGAAATTCAATCTGCAGTATTTAATACGCGAAACCACTCAAAACGATTATTCCTTCCCTTTTCAAGTTGGTTTTGATTGAATTACGTAACTGCGTGTAATATTCTTCAGTTCATACTGAGACTACCTTGATTCCGGCTCCCTCGTAAATTGAGAAGGAGCCTCCTATCCGACACTCAGGAGAGGGATTTTGTGAACGGAGTAGAAGAAACATGGAACTCTTTAAAACACGGATTTACACAGACGTTATACAACACACAAATATTACGATAGCGAAGAAGATATCAGGAATTTGACTCAAATTTAATTCTTAGGGAGAGGATTAGGCGCGTGCATTCTCAATGCCGTCAAATCTCTCACTGCTGTATGAAAACAAACGGTTACTTTAGAAAGAAAAAACAATGGCCGTTTCAAATTTATTTCCTGATATCGACTTAAACTCATTGACTGAGGTGAAAAATAGATCGTTCGAGAGAGTTCTGATGACCTACCACATAAGGCGGTGTCAATACTAACATAGACTTTTTGAGAAATGGGCCGGATTAAATTTTTTTTTAACTTGGCGGCCGGATTACAAATAAATACATGTTGGAATCCAATTAGAATATCAGTTTAAATGTTCTAATATAATTATATAATGTAAACAAATGTAATTTCTATTGAAATTTATGATATAAAATATTTATTATATTTTATTGGTTCATACGTTGTCGTATCTTATAGCTCCCAATATTGATGGATTGAAATTAATAGTTGTGATTTCACAACCAAATCATGAAATTTAAAAAATATATTCTTGTAATTTGAATAATTTATTTTCAAAAAACGAGAATTTTTGGAGGGCCGGATGAAAATCTTTGGCGGGCCCGATCCAGTCCGCGGGCCATAGTTTGGTGACCGTTTGCATATTCATATGATTAACCTTTTATCTGATTTGACAAGATCCAAGTCAGATTTAATTGATTTCAAATTTTCATTGTAACTTTTGACTTTACCGAACAAATAAAATATTTCTTTTGACAATAATTTTGATTTGAACAATCGTTCAACTGCCCGTAAAATTATTTTGCCTTTGTTACACACGCGGCGGGAGGTGCGATGCCCTGAATCATAAATTATTGATTCAATATGAATGATGAAACAAAAAGTATTTGCTCATAAAGTTGGCGAGCAATCGTTACTGATCTGTCGCATAGTACAGTAGAACCTCGATTATTCGGACTGATTGAGGATGAAGGTAGTCCGGATAAGGACAAATCCGGATAATCGAAAAAATCATAATTGATAGGAAAAGACAAGGATATTCAGTATAAATCATTTTTATTTCTTTAGATTAATACATAACTTAAATAATAAATTATTTTTTATTGAAAAAATCAATTATCAATTTCTCCTTAAACCCTAGTTTTTCTTTTCGATGCTGCCAAATCACGAATACTTTTAAGATACATTAGTTGTCTTGAATAGCACTTTTCTTGACTCTCAAGCCACTTCATCGCGACATCTAGACACTGAAAAGCTTCAGAATGTGTAGGACCAATATCTCCCCCCTCACAAATCTCTTCTACGTCTTCTTGATCTGGTTCACCTGAGATTGATATTTCTTTAATTATTTCGTCATCATTCAAAATTTGGAATCCAGGATCGTTTGCATCGCAATTTAACCACTCGGTTTTATCTTCTTCGTCGCATTCAGGACACATAGAAAGTTGTGTCATTGCTTCCGCAATGTCTCTTCTATCATTTTCAACTTCGTTACTGAAATTTACTAATGGTATTTTCTTTCTGCTGCCATGTAGCAACAATCTTTTAAATTTATTTTCTTGTGGAAGCTGGTAACTGTTTCTTCATTATTTTCATCTGCTAGCAATAATCGTCGAAGCAACTATTTTCTATATAAGCGTTTGAATATTTCTATTACTTGTTTGTGAACTTGATGCTTTGTTAAAATTTTTTGTCTTATGTAAATAATATGTTTCTGTTCTGTTTCATATTTTTAAAATTGTTGTGTAATATTTTATGTAATTTTTATTAATTTGTCAAATGCATGGCGCATTGGCGCTTGCTGTAATGCCATGTATTTTATATTGTTTTTTGCCAATAAATAAATAAATAATTACACCCTGATCCATAGGTTGTATTATCTATGTGACATTTGGTAGAAGAAATTTTACATAAACATTTCATCAATCTCGTTTAACCCTCCCCATACTGTGCTACTAAAAATGTGAATATTTCTAGACATTGCTTTGATTGACTATGGTTGAAGTTGAAATATAACAATTTTGTAATCTAAGTGTCTGAAAAGAAGAAAAAACATCGCAATTATCCGACGTCTTCACCCGTCGGCAGTCGAATTCGTAATGACGAAATGAATGGCTAGTTCGAACACTTTCTACGCATGCGCTTTCGCGCCGGAGCTGAACACGTGCAAAAGTACGCTCGCACTCGCGCATAAATTGGAATATGTATGGGTGATTCTTTGCCCGATTATTTATTTCCATCGCTGCAAATGAATAAGAACATAAATTTTGCAACGTAATAACATTAAAATACAAAAATTCTCAGATCAGTATCTATTATATTTAATAGAAATATTCTCATTATTAGAGTCGAGTTGTAGTAAATACATATCACCGTGCAGCGACAGTTAAACATTCAATAGATGGGTGGGACAGAACATTGTCTAGTAATAATATTTTTTCACTTCTGGAATAAACTGTTTTTCAAACCATCATTAAAATTTATTACACAGGACTTATTGCTAGAACAAATGCAACGATCAAAATATTAAGACTGCATTCCATCACGTACGTAAACAGTAGAGTAGACGCAATTAGCCACGTGCATATCAGCAAATTTGTAATATTTTGACCAATCCGGATAATCGAGGTTCTACTGTAGTAGGATTAAAACAAAGTTTTTACGTGACGGGGACAATGGAAATTTCACACGAAAATCTTTAAATTTGAATCGGCCAGTACGAAACAATGTATTGTTTCTGAGAAATGTCAACAAAGAAAGATTGCCCATTCGCAATAAAAATATATTACAGCTAATTTGTTTTCACTTGGTAATAAATTTTGGTGTGACTATGTTAAAATATATACACTATGTATTATTTTTTTGTGTTTGTTTTCTGACAAAGCCACTGAATGAATTCAGAGCTACGGAGTGTATATAAATGAAGGCGTATAAAACATATACTACACTATTAAATTTAAGAATGTTACAAAATCAACAGGAATTTCAATATGAAATTTGAATCGTTCGAATTTAGTACTACGACCCGGGTTTCGTCTTTTGGCATCATCAGGTAATTCAACTGCACGAATTAACTTGGAAGCCTTCATATGTTTATGAAATGAATACAGAGCTTCGATTATCATATTAATTAAAATTGAGCGTTATAATTAAACTACTATTTATATTGCTTTTTGCGGCTCCGTGGTAAGAGTTTTCCTGAGAGTCATTCAATGGTCAATCTCAATTCAATCTTATTTTTTTTCTTATTTAAAAAACAAAGACTTAATCAACTTATGGTAACAGACAGTGACGGCTGGTGACGGGATGTTGGGGGATGCAAAGGAAGATTCAACCATTTTTGCAAGAGTTCTTTCCTATTCATTGGATTTTAAAACACTTCTATAGCATGGACTTTCAATTCAGATGTTCGCAATACCAACTGTTTCTCTTCCTAAATAGTTGAATCTTCCTTTTGCACCCCCCAGCACCCCGTCACCAGCCGTCACTGGTAACAGATAAAACAATTTTTATAATACGATATAGAGACGGCTAACTAGCAACCAGTTATAGTTAAACGTCTTCTTTTGGTGATACAATTAGAGAACATGCACAATAGTGTATTTTTTTAAATTAGATAGTTAAAATATTTTTAGAGATCCAACTATCCTGAAACACTTGTTATTCATAGTTATACCAGTAATATTTACAATGATAATTTTTTTATACTTTCGATGGATTCGGCGGTAACTTTGTGATAAGTTCATTTTAGTATAAATTTCAAATTTTTTTTGATTATTCCACGTATAGTGTAACTAATTATAACGCGTGTTTCGCCTTTTTTCAGAGGCATCTAAGCAAACTTTGCGTACGTCCGATAATCAAAGTTATTTTGAATTTTATATAAAAAAATTTACATTGGATAAATGGCAATCGTAGGTTCAAAGTAATTAGATATTATGAAAATAAAAGTGGCAAAAAGTCAGAACTAAGATTTCATTTTAAATAGTTCATAAATTCAACAGGTGTTTCTTTTGTTCAGTTATTCTGTTCGTTGTACATGCCCTCCATGCTGAGAAAATATTTTCCTTTCATGTAAGTCGCAGCAGTATTTCGTACTTCGACTCAAATATGAAAGGATTTTTTTGAGCTCGGCTCGGAATTTTGCCCTTCATCGTAATAAAATATTCGTACAATTTTGTCGGCATGAATATCATCAAGTATTTTTCCTCAGCTGCAAAAATGTAAAAACATATAAAAAATGCAATTCTCCCGTAACTTTACAGTTTATATTCCATGCAGACGAACGGCGGCTGTCAATCTGTGATTTTGTTATTATATAATTTGAGAAGCCTTCTTATATTTAAATAGTTCCACATTTTTTGATAATGTCCTGCATTTTTTTATAATGGTAATTGTTTGCGAGATCCTGATTATTATTTATTATTATTAATGATGATTGCGTAATTAGTAAAACAACAATTTGACTGAACCGTAGTCCTGAGCCGTTGGCAGTTAAAACATAAAAAGCGAAAATAAAAACGCATATTTTTAGTACTCATCCCACATTAAATTTATTAGATCAGGACCTTTTTCCCTCATGGCGAGCATTATCAACTGATGGGGTCGCGATGAGCGAAACCCATCCTGATCTAATAAATTGATTGTAGGATATATACTAAGAATGTGTTATTATTTTTATTGTAATGCCATTTCACCAAGTATTGGCAATGAACATTTTAAAAGTGAAAATAAAAGCCTTCATTTTCTCCTTAATCTACCCCAAAAAACTGTTTTGCTCATTTCACAGATAAACTTATTTTCCTAACTTTTTAGGAGAGCCAAAAAACAGGATCATTTTTACCTATTTTTTAATTTTCTTTAAAGGCAATGTTTTAGCTTTCTGATTTATTTTCTATTAAAGACATATGATTTAAATTAACTTGTTTTTTGTGTAAAATAATGATTCGCTTCTGTCCAGCGAGTATTCGAATATTTTCACTATATAATTTTCGAATAGAATAATCTAATGTAAACATTCATTGTTATTTCACAGTTTAAGTACACACATAAAATATATTACATCAAATTCAATATAACACGACGCCAAATGACGGTTTTTGGCAAACCAGTTTAATATACCAACATTAATAACTTGCAAAAACATTATTCTAAATTTGTATCAAATATTCATTCGAATATCCGATTGAAACCCCAACTCGCGTTCCAATTTCGTTCCTTTTTTGAAAACAACTCAAAGATTTTAAGTTTGATAGTAAATTATCTTCGAAAACCACAATAATTTACAGTATGCGAGATTAATTTGTTTTAAACTCTTGAAGAAATACATTTTTGTACTAATTTCGAAATTTTATATTCGGGATAATATTCGGGAATGGTTTCGCTCACCGCGAGCATTTTTCATCAGTTAAATCAGCTGATCCTTGTCATTATATAACATTGCGGAATTGAAACAAAAAAAAAAAAATATAAAATACATTTGATTTTATTATTGCGCTTAAGCTTGTAGTACACAATGCTCGTGTAATATCGAAAATTTAGAGGAGAAATCTTCAATCAACCTAAAGCACGATAAAAACTAATATCATCGACGTGCACATGTCATCAATTGGCATTATATTTCTTTCGGCTTATCCGAGGCCAAAATGAGAATTCCACCATTATTGAAAATGTTAAATTGAATGTTCCTGATAATTTTTTGAGGAATCGTGAGCATGAGATGTTTGTTCTTCCAAGGGGTTGAACCAGTCTGCCAATGGGAATGCCTCTGGGAAGAGTTTTAACAATTTTAAACGGCATTGCTTCGGATGTCGACATATTTCATATTGACGCGAGTGAGTTCAGACGAATACTATATTTTCTGAATAAAATTTGATTTTGTCGGAACTCACTCGGTTGACATTTTTAAAATTTCTAATGTGATTTTATAATTTTTTTCTCTCTGTTCTTATAATAACAATTTGTAATTTTTATTATGTGTATACAAGTATGTATGTATATGTAAATACATTTGTCAAATGCATGGCGTATTGGCGTAAGCTGTAATGCCATGATTTGTATTTTTTTTATGAATAAATAAATAATCAATATCACTTCCATGTTCGTGCGATCGATTGTCCGAGATCAACTTCCAATTTCCCTACAGACCTTAGATATTCATAAATAAAACGCGTAGCTTCCCCCAGTGAAAAGTTTTGGAAGGTTTAAAAAATGTGACTTATTTCATACGTCGGATGGGAAATTTACTACTGCAAAAATTGACCCAGAAGTATCACGGTCTAGGGCTTAGATCGAATGGCTCTGCACGTGTCTACATTTCTAAACCTTACTTTGAAAAGGTTCTAACTGCTCTTGACACTGTTTTGAGATATGAGCGTTTGACGTTTCGATTGATTAAAATTCAACAATGAGCAAGGAAAAAATCTTCAAATTACTTATTTTAAGCATTTTTTCACAACTCTTGCAGAGAAATAATAATCTTTAAGATCTAATGATGGAAATAATGATGACAATCTTAGAACTTTGTCAAATAAATTTAGTAAAAAAGTGTGCAGATTCAGTGCTACTCTGGAATTTTGCTAACTTTGTTATTCAACCATAGATAATTCTGAAATTTATGATAGAATGCGGTAAACACAAACTTTTCCTACAGAAAGGTAATTTTTGGCAAAAATGTCAATTAGAACCATTTCAAATTAAATTAACGATTTGTTATACACGTGGCTCAGCTGTCGGCTGATGCAATTGATCGCAGACGAATCTGTTTCTTCCCTTGAACAACAATAAATATAATAACTTAACTATATATTATATAAAATGACTATAATTGTCCACCTCTTTTAAAGCAATTAACGACAACTTTACTGTCTCGAAGCACGCCTTTCAATTCTTAAAGATGCTCCATTTATTTGTATTGCTTGGTTTTAGAGGTTGCACTCTTGACCTCCGCTTAAATTTCTGGACTTGTTTCCTTGAAATGATATGAAAAAAACCACTTAAAACCCCGTTATTTCCTTCATACTTACAATAAAAAGTCCACAATAAAAACGTTTGTTTCATCTGAAGCCTTGATAAATAAATTATTTCAATTACCGTGCAAATTATTTTCTGAGTACATTTTCAAAGCAGTTGTATGCTTCAAACGTTTTAAAAAGCGTGCAACAGTTATAAGGTGGCTTTATGAGTTTTATTCAAGTGATTGCGCTTAATAACATCGTTTTAAAAGAGATTTTTTAATATATGTAGCAGTTTAATATGCAACTGAGATGGATCATAATTGTTATATTACAATTCACTTGAAATGAGAAGAATCGTTAACAGTTTCATAACATAAAAATATAATGCACCCACCATGTTGTGACAGTGAACACGTCACACGTGACAAAAACATTTTGATATTTCGTATTAAACGCTTACATGTTCATAATTAATACAAGGTGTCACCAGACCTTTTGAGAAACGGGCCGAATTTAATTTTTTTTAAACTTGGGGTGCTGGATGACAAATAAATTTGTGCTGATAAATTGAAATAAATAGTTTTGATTTCACAACCAAATCATAAAATTTAGAAAAAAAATCTATTTTGAATAATTTATATTCAAAATTCGAAAAAAATTTGAAGGGCCGCATGAAAATCTTTGACGGTCCGTAATTTGGTGACCGTTGGTTTATTAGAATTAAAATATGTCATAAAAAGGCTAGTTCATTACAATCTGTTAATCGGGATCGAATCTTGGAGAAAAAACTTAAACTAAAAAAAAAAAAATGACGCTAGTTAGTGTTGTAGTCAATAAATAAATTAATAATGTAATGCTAGTACTATCTTCACTTTCAAATCCAATATTATTATAATGGAACGAATAATAATTGCGAGTTCAATCTTATAGCGAACTGTTGAGCAGGTATCTGGAGCAAAAGTTTAGCGTATTAAAAGTTTTACTATAAACTTTAAATTCCACATTGTTGACTTGTAACTGTGTAAAAAGAAGACACTGCATGTTCCACCATACGGTATAAAACAAATTTCTTATTATTTGCAGCTAGACTTGAAAAGTTGTACTTGGAAAATTAACGTACTTCTGCGTTCCTCTCATTTAAAAGGACAACTTTTTATATCCATATCATTTTGAAACTAATACATTATAACACTGCAAAGTTTAATTAAAGTTCCACAATAATTACGTCATACTTATTGTAACCATATTATTTTCTTTATATATATTTACTAGTATTCGAACCCGGCTTCGCTCGGACCAGTTTGGGGTTATGTTCACCTCGGCGCGTAAATCCAGACGAGCCAAGTTGAAACAACTGGCAACTTAATGACCAACAATGCAAAAGGGAATTACAGAGCCACAGACATACATACGCCGTTTCGGTTTTATATATAAGATATTTTGGTTCATATGAAACTACTCGAGTACTCGAGTATTTTGTAAAATGTACTACTCGATACTCGAGTAATTGAGTCTCTACACACATTGATAACGAAACAAATTTACTGTCGAAACTTTCGCGAGCGAAATCAATTCGTTTGTTTGAACTTGCAACAACAATGCAAAAGGGAATTACAGACCCACATACATACATACGCCGTTTCGGTTTTATATATAAGATATATATATTTTATTTATGAAAGGCTATGACTTAGAAGTCTGCACGGGTTCGAATTTGGCTCGCAGGGCTTACCCGGGCCGGGTAACGAGGGCTTGGATTCGGGCCCAGGCACAAAAAATATAGCCAAAATCTGGCTATTTCCGAATGAGCTCACCATTACCGTAAATCTAAATATAATACTAATAATAATAAACTTCACATACTCGTATTGCAGTCATCTTTTCGACGTCTTGTTCGTTATTTAAAAACCTTATCTACTCGTATGGACACATCCATTCGATAGAACAACATGCATTGCTCTTAATTTTATGGCCGCTGTCGCCACTAAATTATTTTTCAATGATGTCTGCTGTTAAGAAGTTTGTACAATACGCATAATAAATTTAATAATCCCGAATTCAGAATTTCTTAAATGGTTGTTTCGATCGGTCGTAATTCGATTTTTCTTAAATTTACCAGCAAGAATTGGGCTTTCTTTACAAAACAATTTAAAATAGTGGAAACTGGTTACCACGGAGACATTGCTGATAGCCAATTTATGTTGTTAAGTCATTACATTATGAAGTATTTAAGAAGAAATGTATTTTGCAAAACTGCACACACACGATAATGGACAAGTCAATTTTAATTATTTTTAATTTATTTTGGAATCGGATGTTTTTCGGGCAAGGTTGAAAAAATGTCGGGTTCGGGTATAATTTTTGGAAATGAGCCTCGGGCTCGGGCCGGGTGAAATTTTAAAATTCACGCCCGTGCAGACCTCTACTATGACTTGTCGTAAACTGACCATATTTCTACGTTCCAGCTTAAGTTTTGAATGGTAATGGAATTAAGACATCACAAACATTAATGATTTCGAATATAACTCCATTCTACACCAATCCATACATAGAACCGGCAATTATTTATATTATATAGGTATTTCAACGTCACGCAATCGTTAGATCTATTCGTTATTTCATGCAAAATATTCTCGTGGAACACTTTCCTATTTAATACAATGGAGTTCCACTTAGTAAATTCCATCACAAAAATGTTGGAGAAAATTGATAGTACTACGTTTTCGTAATATGTAAAAAACATACGTTTAAAATCGGTTTATATTGGTAAACTAAGATCGGCTTTGACGTAGCTCTGATGATGGCGTGAAGCCGAATAGCTATAATCAATCCCTGCAATTTCTTGCACAATATATACCTTGATTATTTATCAAGGCCAATTTTGAGGCATTCGATAAATTTGCAACATCATATGGGGAACGGGATAATCTTGATTCTTTCAGATTCAACGCGAAGTAGATTAAACTCCACGGATTTCAGTATACAGATACATAAGATACTTTTATCACTCTAACAAAGTGGCTGAGCAAGTCACATTTTCTTTTTTATTCTCTTTCTATTTCTCTTCTCTTTAAGCACCTTAGTGCATGGCTAAAAGATCAGTCCCGTGCAGCTCTGTCTCGGGCCAAGTAAGTGAGGAGTAAATTCGTTTCTTTTCTTGATCGTATAGCGTTATGGAAGGCGGCTGTGAAAAACGGCTGCACACACATAACGGATGGGTGGTGGGACAACCAACTTGTTCACCCAAATATATAATCTGTTAATCGGGATCGAATCTTGGAGAAAAAACTTAAATTAAAAAAAATAAATGACGCTAGTTAGTGTTGTAGTCAATAAATAAATTAATAATGTAATGCTAGTACTATCTTCACTTTCAAAACCAATATTATTATAATGGAACGAATAATAATTGCGAGTTCAATCTTATAGCGAACTGTTGAGCAGGTATCTGGAGCAAAAGTTTAGCGTATTAAAAGTTTTACTATAAACTTTAAATTCCACATTGTTGACTTGTAACTGTGTAAAAAGAAGACACTGCATGTTCCACCATACGGTATAAAACAAATTTCTTATTATTTGCAGTTAGACTTGAAAAGTTGTACTTGGAAAATTAACGTACTTCTGCGTTCCTCTCATTTAAAAGGACAACTTTTTATATCCATATCATTTTGAAACTAATACATTATAACACTGCAAAGTTTAATTAAAGTTCCACAATAATTACGTCATACTTATTGTAACCATATTATTTTCTTTATATATATTTACTAGTATTCGAACCCGGCTTCGCTCGGACCAGTTTGGGGTTATGTTCACCTCGGCGCGTAAATCCAGACGGGCCAAGTTGAAACAACTGGCAACTTAATGACCAACAATGCAAAAGGGAATTACAGAGCCACAGACATACATACGCCGTTTCGGTTTTATATATAAGATATTTTGGTTCATATGAAACTACTCGAGTACTCGAGTATTTTGTAAAATGTACTACTCGATACTCGAGTAATTGGAGTCTCTACACACACATTGATAACGAAACAAATTTACCGTCGAAACTTTCGCGAGCGAAATCAATTCGTTTGTTTGAACTTGCAACAACAATGCAAAAGGGAATTACAGACCCACATACATACATACGCCGTTTCGGTTTTATATATAAGATATATATATTTTATTTATGAAAGGCTATGACTTAGAAGTCTGCACGGGCTCGAATTTGGCTCGCAGGGCTTACCCGGGCCGGGTAACGAGGGCTTGGATTCGGGCCCAGGCACAAAAAATATAGCCAAAATCTGGCTATTTCCGAATGAGCTCACCATTACCGTAAATCTAAATATAATACTAATAATAATAAACTTCACATACTCGTATTGCAGTCATCTTTTCGACGTCTTGTTCGTTATTTAAAAACCTTATCTACTCGTATGGACACATCCATTCGATAGAACAACATGCATTGCTCTTAATTTTATGGCCGCTGTCGCCACTAAATTATTTTTCAATGATGTCTGCTGTTAAGAAGTTTGTACAATACGCATAATAAATTTAATAATCCCGAATTCAGTATTTCTTAAATGGTTGTTTCGATCGGTCGTAATTCGATTTTTCTTAAATTTACCAGCAAGAATTGGGCTTTCTTTACAAAACAATTTAAAATAGTGGAAACTGGTTACCACGGAGACATTGCTGATAGCCAATTTATGTTGTTAAGTCATTACATTATGAAGTATTTAAGAAGAAATGTATTTTGCAAAACTGCACACACACGATAATGGACAAGTCAATTTTAATTATTTTTAATTTATATTGGAATCGGATGTTTTTCGGGCAAGGTTGAAAAATGTCGGGTTCGGGTATAATTTTTGGAAATGAGCCTCGGGCTCGGGCCGGGTGAAATTTTAAAATTCACGCCCGTGCAGACCTCTACTATGACTTGTCGTAAACTGACCATATTTCTACGTTCCAGCTTAAGTTTTGAATGGTAATGGAATTAAGACATCACAAACATTAATGATTTCGAATATAACTCCATTCTACACCAATCCATACATAGAACCGGCAATTATTTATATTATATAGGTATTTCAACGTCACGCAATCGTTAGATCTATTCGTTATTTCATGCAAAATATTCTCGTGGAACACTTTCCTATTTAATACAATGGAGTTCCACTTAGTAAATTCCATCACAAAAATGTTGGAGAAAATTGATAGTACTACGTTTTCGTAATATGTAAAAAACATACGTTTAAAATCGGTTTATATTGGTAAACTAAGATCGGCTTTGACGTAGCTCTGATGATGGCGTGAAGCCGAATAGCTATAAATCAATCCCTGCAATTCTTGCACAATATATACCTTGATTATTTTACTTTATTATAATAGAGTTCTACCAAGTTGCAACCAATTCAAATAGTTATTACGTGGTCTTAACCTAAGCCAAAAATATTCCCTTTAGTACTTGTTTATCGCGTAGGTCGCGTAGGTCGCGTAGGAGTCTCCAGTCGCAAGGGCTGTTCGGTTGATCAATGCACTGCCTATAAACATTGACATTTTGAAAAGTTAACTTTGTGCTTTATTTTTAAATTTCTTTTTACGACAATGATTTTTCATGCAATTAAAAGGTTGCGTTTTTTTGCAAACATAATAATTAAATCATTATCTAAACAAAAGTAGTATTATTCGGGTTCATGTTATGTTCTTTCAATTTATTTTGTCTTACATTAAATTTATTAATCACTTTAAATGTGTTCACTGTCAATCCTTGGTTGAATGGCATTATTTTAAAAATAATAATTTATATATATACCGGTTATACCTAATTGATTTTTTATGTTATACCTTGTAATTGTTAGATAAACTTTGTATAAATATGGCTTTTTCGTTGTATTTCTTAAAAGTTGACAATGCACGCCATGAGCAAAAACCGGTCCTGATTCAATACATTTTATGTGGAATAAATACTACAAATGTTTTATTATTAATATAGATATTTAAATAAAAAATGAACGAGTGAATAAGGCACAATTTACCAATTCCATGAATACTAATTCGCTCACGCCCATCAAACTTTCCGAGCCAACATCTCGATATAGTTAATTTATTTTAATTAAAATATTCTCACAGATAACTGCTTGCTGAATTGATTGAGCGCCGAGTGGTATTAAGATTGATGAAATATGATTTCAGGCGGATTATGATATTATTATCATAAATAATTGATGAACAATGTGATGGATATTGAGCGATTCGAAGATATGGCGGAAATTTAAAAAGGCCTGTGGTGGGATGGATCAAACATAACTTTCGTGTACGGTGAATAATTTATACTTGAAGCTTTTAAAGCATCTTGAAACTGTTTGATTTCTCATTTTTGTATATATATTTGTTTTATTTTACGTATATAAGATTTTAATAAGACGTTTTCTCACACGAAATCTGTAGTGTGTAATTGTTTGAATTGGTCGAGAGACTGGTTAATCCAAAACGTTAAGTTTTGGCCTAAGAATTGTCTAAACTTCTGAAATAAAGTTTCCTTAAATGCGAAGCATACATAATACTTGGGACAGCATTTAAAACAGACTTTTATGAAATAGAAGCTGCTATAAAGTATATTTTTAGAGACGAGCATTGCAATATCTATCCAGATTTTATTTTTTTCCATAAATGGAGCCACACGTTGCCTTTAAGATTCTCTGTCACATGCCGATCTCCTTACTTCCTCCTAGGTCATCCCGGCGAGTGGTACTGGAGTAATGAGTACATCCTATCGATGATCATAAGCGATCTTCCAGGGTGACGGAATCCATCAGGTTGATAGAGGAGACAGGCTTCTCTGGTGCATCGTAACATTCGCAACGCACGTGCAAGCCAGGTCCAGGTCATCGCCTTTTTATTTTGGACGTAATAAGGGGCTTTTTGTATCTTTAAAATTCCGTGTATCTTACAAAGTCAAACAACCGCACTCCTACTATGTATATTCGCCGCAAGCATCTGTTTTCAAAGCACAGCCTTTGATTACCCTGTGATTTTGTATGGTGCTTGGGTCGTTAGTGACTTAACTCATGGAAAAGTACAAAATTCAATGGATTCGAATTTGATATTGAAATTTCATCAAGCATGAAGTTGCTTGAAGAAAAGGCAGGCACTGGAGAGTTGAAATTCTCAATTATTAAAATCTGACCGTCAACAGCCGACTGTAATAAAGTCTTAAACATATCAATGCATCGTAATATTCCTAATCTCTGTTCGTTCACTATACCTTTAATGCTCATCTGTGTTTCAGGTCATAATCATGTCAAAAACTACGAAAAGGAAGTACGTGATGGACGAGGTGATGGTGCAAGAACTGTGCGTGCCTACAGAGAATCAATCAGTCGTGAAAGTCGTCGCAAGCAAAGGGAATAATCTACATGAGGTAAACTAACAGCACCGTATTTATTAGAAAGTCATCGTCCTAAATTTTATTACATATAAAGCACACTGATACTTTTCAAGTCTCCTGATCGCATAAAGTAAGTATGCTATAAAATATCACCCTTTACAAGGACTATTTTACGCGTGATCATTTAACCACTAGAGTGCCAGTGACACCGGTGAGTCGAACGTTTGTTCACTCCGCCACGCTAGCATTTATTTTTTGAACCTGATAATCAATTTTTTAAACCGTTAATTCTTTGTGGAAAGACAGTAATAAAGTCTAGATTATTAAACAATTCTAAGGTGAAGACGGGTTTCAATCATAACGAGCCTTTTCAGCCGATCTATTTTTCGGTATTATTTTGTAAATAAATGTAATAGGCTTCGCTAGCGAAAACATCGTTAAATAGCAGCCATTGCTTAATTGTGATCAATACATCTTAAGCCAATATTAAATTAACCGTATGCTAAAAATTGAAAGAAACTGAATAATAAGATAATTTACGGAATAGATGTGAATGACGTTCGGACACTTCTTCTAAGAAAACAATAAATATGCGGTGCGTCCACAATTGCGTATATTGATCGAATTAAAGAATAAAATATCACTCAATTTTGATTGAATAAAACATAATGTAGCAAATTTTAGAAGAGAACAAATTTTATATATGTATATCTCGAGTTTGTATTTATTGTTGGATGCAATAAAACTTTACAAAATACTTCGGACATTTCGCCGCTATTTCTTGACTGATTTTCTAAGGCATACTAATTATCACAACAGTGGATTTAATACTTAAATTTTAATTTAATAAATTCCTACTTTGCTTAGCCAATTATGATAGACTTCAAGCAAGCTTCATCTTAATGAAGCTATACTTTTCGTGAACGGGGAATGTCGTCCGTATTTTGTCGAACTCGGATTAAATATAGCTACATATATAACCGCCCGGTTTCCGAGACAGTGACATTGTCTCCGGTTTGTCATTATCCAGCTTTTACTTTATGGTAATCCTTTTTTGTCAAAATGTTTTTCTTTTGACAGCAGATACTCTTCGCCGTTACACAGCAAAAATTCCGGGAACTTTTATGATTCTCAGCACAAAATAAAGAAGTAACTTAACTCTCGTATTGAATCTTTTTTCCGCTCAATATTTTATTACTCATTTCTTTCAAGGAGTAGATTTTTTGTGTCTACTGGGCACTTAAAGTAAAACGATAAAAATGATTATTCACTCAACGATAAATATTTTCTTCGCATATTTTATGGGACGAAAGCTTTGGAAAACTTTTAATATTTAGAACTTTCACTAAGCCCATTCGACGTCAATTTAAATACGCCGATTTGTAAACCTTTCTTTGTAGGCCTTTTTTGGTGTGATCTTTTAGTTACGTTGTATAGCGTTTTTCAATAAGAACGCTCGTGCGTGTAGAACGTCCATCGTGATATGTGCTGTGTGGCACGTAGCGCCGTCCTGTTAGAACCACATGGTATCGGTATTCATGTCATCCGGCCTAGGTCACAAGAAGTTGCAAATCATCGATATGCAGCTTGCGTTTATGGTTATGGAAAAGCAAGTTTTGTTTCGGTAGAAGTACGGACCGATGATTCTGCCAGATCAAAATCTGCACCAAACAGTGACTTTCCCAGGATGCATTTGGTGCTGGCGTATCTCGTACGAATTGGAATCCCCCCAAATCCGACAATTTTCTTTGTTTATATATTTCATTCAGCCAAAAGTGGGCCTCGTTGGAAAAGATCACGACGAACGTTTCTTGAACGGAGCAGTGACTTTGATAGGAAAAATTTGAGATTTGCACACGTTGTTTAACGTTATAACCATCCATGGTGATTTGCCGTACACCACTTAACAATTGACAACAAATTTTACAGATTTCACTTTAACAACA
Source organism: Himalopsyche kuldschensis (assembly GCA_028554975.1). NCBI lineage: Eukaryota > Metazoa > Arthropoda > Insecta > Trichoptera > Rhyacophilidae > Himalopsyche > Himalopsyche kuldschensis. The sequence continues at coordinate 4,746,569 of JAHFWI010000036.1, forward strand.
TGGCTGCTATAATCTAACAAATTTCAAGCGTCCCCATTGAAAGTTACTGTATAATTTATTGATTAATCGAACGAGAATATTGGTTATTGTTTTATTACTCTACAAACCTCTGAATAAACGATAAGCTTTCAAGCTTAAAGTTAACGCATCCTAAAATCCTATCTTTGTAGTGAAATATCATATATTTTTTGTGTTTGTTTTCGGTGGTAGAATCTGAAAGAGTTGCCTACCTTAATAAAGAAACACCCAGGTCAAGATTTGAGTTCATTATCGCAACCACTCTGGTTGGGTTCATTACCAAATTAAATACAGTAGCCGGCTAACGTTATTTTTTTTCACCTTGTTTTATATTTTATTTCATTCCTTACAATACTTTCTTAGTAAATCCATAAAAAAGAAGATTTAAATACAATCGCCCCGAGTGCTATTCGTTTAATTCTAATGCGCCACTAAGCTGATTTTTTTATATCCGAATTTATACAGAAACTAAATTATTATTATACGGTGAGAAAAATAACAATGTATTTTAATTCTATAGAAATTATTTTATATAATAATTTACATATGTATGTATTTGTTGGTAACTATTTCGGCTTACGCCCTCGTCAGAACTATGGCTTAAACGTGCATTAAATCATGTATATATACCGTATAGATAGAGTACACAATATATCTTCTTCTCTGTTCCACCATCTTAATTTTATATGGTAATAATAAGTTATTGAATGTGACAAATTGATTTGATGTATTCGTGAAGTGGGAATAAACGTATCCCGTATTATAATAGAGTTCTACCAAGTAAATGCCAACTCAACCAATAAATTATTATTCTCTAGATCAGGGGGGGGCAAACTTATCGGATGGAGGGCCAATTCCATGAATTCAAAATGAGCAGCGGGCCGCAAGTAAAATACCATTTTTAGATATAAAAGATTATCTGATCTCCCATTACCATATCTCAGTTAAACAAAAAAGACAAACATATAAGTACATTACATGACATTGTTATTTTTATGAAACGTATTTTAAATTCTTTACGTTTAAGGATACCGTTTTTAGTAAAAGTAGCCACATATAGTTATTTTATTTATTTTTATCTATTTTGTTTCATTTACCGGTAAATAATCGGTAAACCGGTAATGGGTGAAACTATTTACCGTTTCCGGTTATTGGAATTTGACGGTAAATTGCAAGCCCTAATAGTAACTCTCTGTGATAAAATTTACGACCGGGAAACGTGCTATTCAACGAATTTTATAAATGCATTGTGCTTAAATAAGTTTCAAAGCAGAGTCACCAAAATATCGCATATGTTTGCGCACCATTTTGCGCACCGCATGTCAAAAAATCGCCCTCCTACGAATAAATGACGGTGCTGTGCAAAAAATTACGTAAAATCGAAATCACTGATAAAAAACGTTTAAAAAGAGGACCGGGTGTACTCAATTTATTATCACGAAAATTATTTGATTGATAATAATGAGATGAATGAAGCTGTTTCAGAGATTTAAATTTTTCAACATTTTTTAATATTCAGGTGCTCATTTTGTAGCTGATATTTTAAAAACTGCTTGTGAATGGTCATAGAAGAAGATGGAATCAGAATTAATCTGAGGTTCATGAATATGTTTTAAATTAGTTGAATTTGTCTGAATTAATATCATTGTAAAATTTGCAGATTTCGTCACGACGGTGTAATTCTCTTAAATCAGTGTTACATTGCAGATCAATAATCTCAAGCTGTAGCTCATTCAATACAGTTTTAATATCTATTGAAAATGGATCGCTTACTAGCGCCAAATTTGTCTCAATTTTTCGGAAGTCACCAAATCTTTGTGAAAAATCGTCATTCAGACCGTTCATAACACGAAGTTAATAGTATCTAAGTATAGCACGATGTCAAGAGTAAATGCAAAATCACAAATCCCTAATCATCAGTATTGGGAAAGTCCGTAACATTCTTCATTTCCAAAAATAAAATTATAATATTTTTCATATCCCGAACTCATCGAAACACTTTTTCCGAAGCAAAGCCATCGAATTTGACTGTGAAAAGGAATTTCTGTATACTCGCTCAAAATCTTGAAGAATTTTTATTTGATTTTCAATATTTTTTTAAAAAAACTTATTCTTACTTAGAATTAGGATTTATGATGGCGGGCCGCAGTTTGCCCGTGCCTGTTCTAGATATTCATTTGAGATTGAGTTTTTTTTGTCTCCGGAAACATGATCTCTTATTTATTTTATAAGGCTTTAGATACCGTCCATTTTTTTTAAATATTGGTGCTGAGCCTTTGGCACTAGTGCCCAACGGCTGAGACAAATTTGAATAAAATTTATCTTGAAAAGTACGTGACTGTTTTATATAATATCAAGTTTTTTTGTCACGTGATTTTCTACTGTCAACAAGACCCTTGCGAATTCGACTTTTAAAATAATATATCGTTAGAATTTTTTTATTTGACAATGTTTAAGTGTTAGAATAAAAGCTACATACGTTTTAGGGTTCATTATATACAAGTTGTTTGATTGTGGATAACATCCTATGTGCTACATATACATCATCACTAGAGACTTCAAAGACTCGACATCTTAAGTACTCGAGTAGTTTCAGATGTACCAAAATTCTTTTAGTAATTCAATTTTTTGCATATAAAAAGATGATAAGGAAATGCATAAGCTTATTTAATTTAATTAATACATTTATTTTAATTTGTAAAGGATTAAACCTATCAAATATCAACAGTCAAAAGTCACAAAAAAATCTCCCATCGGAATCCACGGAAAAACCATTTAAAAACAATAATATTACCTGACAGTAAAATCCACGCGTAAGACTCAGGTAAACGCAATGAGTAAACATATGTTTAATAATTAATCTTCATTTATAAATTACGAGTTTTACTCGAGTATTTTTTTAAATACTCGAGTATTGAATATTTGAAAAATGGACGAGTATTTTCGAGTATCGATTATTTGATACTTGAATTGGAGTCTATACTCATATCTGAACCGAGCCTTTAGTTACTCTTTCCACGACTCCATTAGTCTTCTAGATAATGCAAAGTTTCTCGCATCTATCCAAATTATGACTTGAGTTACAACGCCGTTTGCTAATAATTATAATATATATACAAGGCTTTCATTAAATACATCTCCACCCCTAATTTTAATCATATACTTCTTTAAATCACACTTAATCATTCTTCAATTCCTCACAGGGTTAAACTACCTTATCCCGGTATACGAAGCACAATGTTCAATGTACAGTTTTTTTGAGTGCTTTAATTCGACATCGTAAAGAAGTACAACAGTTACATCTTGTGGTATCTTGGTAAGAACCTTTACTTCAGTGAACAGATGTAGATTGAAGTCCTGGAAATGTTAATACAATTCAAGTTTGTGGACACGGGTGTTTAAGATTTCAGTTCTCATCGATTATTTGATATCTAGTCAAGATATTTTTCGTACTGGAAATTATTAGTTTTAAACTCAAATATAAGTAAATTCATCTACGAGACTCGAATTTTTTCAAACCAATTTGAGTCTCACCATTTTTATTTAAATGTTATACATCCAAAATCATTCACAGCAAAAATATTACATGGAGACTACTAAACCGTATCGTTCAATTTTCACTGTAAATAAATATCGAAAAAGTGGAATCACAATCGTAATAAAGAAGCAGTATATGTATTACCATTATTCCTTTGGCTATTTCAGTGAATCACTGTTTTCCATACAAGTCATACGATATAGTAAAATTTATGTTTTCTTAGAGGTGAAATAAGTTAAGCTACATATAAAATCGTCGGCAGACAGCAATAAAAAGAAAAACAGAATTTGAACATTTTCAATTACACTCTTGTTATACATGCATTTTTGTTTGAATATTTTATATTATGTCTAGCTGTACCCTGCGCGCGTAACTACGCCAGCAATTGCAGGGGGAATTGGGGGTAGGGGAGGGTTGTGTACGCCAGAAAGTTTCGCGGAAGTGTAGTAGAAATTTGTAAAAATTCGATATCAATTTTTGGGGTGAGGGGGGTTGTTTGGCGGGGTGGGGTTTGGGGAGCGTATGGGGCGGGTATGCCAAAAACCTTCGAAGGTGTGAACTCGAAAAATTCATGAAGTTTCAAAAAAAAATGGGTAGTGGAGGTTGGGGGGTGGTTGGTGGGAGAGGTTGGTAAGCCAGAAACCATTCCGGGAGTGTACTCAATAAATTTGTAAAGTTTCACATCGATCGGTCGAGCGGTTTAGTAGTCCATAGCGGACATACACACAGACATTCATTTTTATATATATAGATGTGCTTTTTCTGAAATCAAAGGATTAATTTAGAAAAAAAACACTTGCGCTATAATATGTTATATTATACTGGCGTTATGAAATACAGTCAGCCCTGCTATAGCGGGAGGATAGGGAATACGATATAACAAATAACCGATGTATAAACTTAGGCACCCATACAAATTTTGGGGTTTGGTTTTTTCAATTGTATTTTGTGATTTGAAACAAATCAAACATTTTTCCAATTTTAATATTTTTAGTAAAATTATTAGTGCTTAGTTTGTAAGTAAGCGACATGTGCCTTGTACGAAAAACCGCCGCATACGCTATAGCAAAAAGAAGTGTCCGCTATTGCAGGGTTGACTGTAATTATGTTTTATTACAAACAAGACATAAGAGTAAAAAAGGTGTTGTTTAGGAATAACTAAGTGTTTTTTTAAAAGGGTTGTTGATAGGTTCTTAAAGATAGAATTTTACTATTCATAATCTAACTCCTGCCTACCGTTATTATTTAGAATAGTGGAGTAATCGAAATTCTAATTATTATTTATTTGTTCTCACTTTTTTTTCATAGCGTAATATTTGTTCGAATATTCCTTCTGTAAATTCAATACTTTGCAGTTATCAAGTTATGCCCAAACAACACCGATATATTTATTATTATTTGAGGTACATGTATATAACAACCAATATCTTAATGATGCGCTCTGAGTACATATTAACACATTTGGTTACGGGTCGTGGAATGCGTGTCATATCAGTATGTGTTTTGAAACCCTCGAAGCCTATGTGTTGAGAAATTTATAGAATAATTATAACTTTAAAATTCAATTAACACTTACTCTCTCTCACACACACACACTGTCTCTTTGCCCATGTGCTGACAAAAAATAAAGAGAGTATGCGTAAGCTGCGTTACTGATCATGACATGTCTTGTTTTTAAAGAATATAATAACCAAATAGGGTTTGTATGATGAGGGTTAGATTGTCTGATGCGATGAAGGTTTTTGGCAGATGAAACTTGATCAGGACATGCGATACGACCATCGCGATTATTTATGCAAGACGAAAAATTGGTTCTTTCATCAAATATGAATAGGAAAACCCATATGGTACGCATGCAATCTGGATATCTATCATCATAGGGAAGATTTGGACCTGGGTTAACTTTTAAAATGTCACAACTAACAATTGAAAGTACCGGGATTTTTTTTAGGGTTAGTTGTTTATACATTTAAAATATTTGTTTGCGACATAGTTTTATTTTTATGAATTTTTCCTTTTGACTGTGCGCTTTATTTTGTGATAACTTTAGACTCTTTAGAGCAGTGATCGCCAAGCGGTCGCTCGCGAGCTACCGGTAGCTCGCGGTGGCATTTTCGGTATCTCGCGAAGGATAAATGTGGAAAATCCATACGTCTTACATGTACAGCTGCATGTGGCCTACTCACACGTTGGAAAACTTTCTGATTTATTTGTGTACGCACCAGCCAGAAAAAAGTATTTTGTATCCAAAAGCACTTCAATAATCAGAATTAAAACATGAACACTTTCTTTCTCTGAGTGGCATTGTATCGCATGCCGGAGACTCGCTTGTTTTGTTTATAAATACGTCAATCAAGTACGCATTTTATGCTTTATTTAATGTAATAATAATATGTATGGTACAATAAAAGACGACGATAAAGCAATATACAAACGTAGCTCACCAGGCAATTTCAACTTCTTAAAGTAGCTCGCATCCTCATTGAGCTTGGAGACCACTGCTTTAGAGTATGCATTTCAAAAACATTACCATTATATGTAACTTGTTAGTCAATCAAGCAGTCATATGTAAAGGATTAGAAAACCCCACTATGATATTACCCACAGGGACTATTAACTCGACCAGGACTCGATATGTCGAAACCTGATCTTCATTGTAAAACTTGGTGGGTAAATATTTTTGTATATCTTTATTTCAAAAACCGTATTTATTGGATTGTGTTCCTTAGGTAATGTTTTTAGCGTGTCATTGTGTAGTATATTTTTCGGTATTTCGTTTGACCATGCTAATAAATACGCAATCCTTGCGATATCAATCAATTTATCAAATCTATTGAGGCGTTGCTGGAAGGAAAAAATATATATTAAAGCGTGCAAATGGTTAAGCGATAGATTTACATAGAGGTGTCGCTAACATATCGACTGTATAAATTCCGTAGTAGTATATTTCACAATGCGAAAGGATCTGGTAGAGGAAAACTGTTTATGGAGATAAACTATTAGTATTAAAACAACTATTGCGCCTTGGCTTTGGCATTCAAAAATATTTGCCTGTAAAGCAAAAATAATGATTAAAATAGACTCCATACCGCACCACTAACCAATCATGTAATTGGAGTGTTGACCTCTAAGGGTAAGGCATGGGCCTGTATATTTATGTACACCCACTTTTATTACCTATATAGCTACTAGTCCAACTGTTATATACCTGGCAATTATGCATAAATACGTATAATGGTCCATTACTTTAATTGTTTTCTCCCCGGGTGGCTTATTTTAACCCTTTAATACCCAAGCAGCGAAGCAATGTCATCCGGCACGGAATTACGACTGACAGCAAAATTGCCATGCAAAAATTTCTTAAAATAAATCTAATACGTTTTTTGTATTACTTTCGCATATTTTTTAATAAACTCCGATTTCGTTTATCGCTAGCATCATCATCTGATGAAATATAATACAAACAGGGCTATTTATATAAATATGAATATGACATGACGGGGTTTATCTAATAATTGGTAGAAGAAATATAACAAAAATGTATAGATTATATATAATAGTGGATACATTTGGGTGTCGTGTAACACGGTTTTATACAAATTGTGACATATTTTTATACAACACTTTGTAATGGGAAAAAATAATGTAATGTATTGGTGGAGAATGCTTTTATGGCATGTATCTTCATGACATCCAAGAAATATTTGAGGATCGTACGTTGAACGAAGAAGAATTAGTATAAATGTTGGATGAACCTTACCAATTAATGACTCAGAAAGCAGTTGTAGCGAACAAGTTACATTTTTCACATTAAAAACAATAAATGACGGCGTGGGATTGGCAATTAATTTTTTTTTTTTGTTATTAAAAATGATTCTATAGTGGAAAAAAGTTCGAAATTTAAGAGGGAATTACAAAATATTTTGTAACCTTATAAGGAAATACGTAAAGATTTATATGCCTAAAGCAGATAATCGCTTATATCCGATGATGAAAACTCGTATTAAAATCTTGTTGTTCAATGTAATATCGTATCGAATGCATAAACCATTCACGATCCAGGACATAAAGGGTTATTTATTTCTATCTAAGTAACTTCTAAAATTATACTGGCATAAAAAGTAATTGCGTATCCTTTTTTATGGAAAACACTTTCCTTTTTGTTTCGAGGAGAGCTTCTCGTATTGCAACATGCAAATTAATATGACTTTTCCTTTGTAATATCAAAATATAATTTCAAGTTGATGAATATTGCCGTTGTCTACTTTAAATATTTTTCCGTACAACAGCTAATTTACCAACTTCAGCCAAGCGGTGGATCTTGGGTGGTGATACAAAACCCGCAGTTAAAAATATATCAGTTCATTAAACATATAATTTTTTAGCGGGAACTGCTTGTTACTCAGGTGTTTAACCTCTATATTTTTAAAAGAGTAGGGATACAATTTTGTTATCACAACCATCCATGTCTCTAAATCAATAAATTGAACATGTTTTTTTTCTACGACAACTGCTTGCTTCTCAGTTGCTCAACCTCTCTTTTACGAAGAGAGTAGGGATTGAAAGGATACGAAGACTAGAACAGGATTTGTGGTTAGCTAATCGCTCTCACTACGCACCGCATTTTGAAATCGGAAGGGTGGGCAGGGATTTTTCAACAACACAAACACCCATTGCCTTTGAACAGAATCTATTTAAATCTAAAAACGCTCGTACCGGGACTCGAACCCGGCTGGTCCGCCACGGTAGCCAACGACGTTAACCACTGCACCACGGACCAGGCTTTCTTTTTTACGTAAGCTTAAAATACAACTGGTACAAACACCCTGTCACTCGAGCATAAAAAATAAGCATTTGAAAAGCTAACCGGCTTTCTAACGTTGTTTCTAACGTTGTCTGATCTTATTATATTTTGAATAAAAAAAAAAATATAAAACCGTCATACTTTTTAATGAAATAGTTTCTCCGTCTATTTATTTATATAAATTTAATTTAAATTCAAGCAGCAATTTATTTCATCCTAAGCGTTTCAACATGTCATAAACGCAATAGATTCGCAGTTATTTCATTCGTCTTTTTGTTACTATTTAATGAAAAGTTGCCACTTCTGAATATACAGATACTATTTTCTTTAGCTTTTTCATTGGAATTGTATTTTCTTTTGAAATAAATTCTCGCTTTCTATCGTATTCTTTTTTGCTATACAATCATGCAGGCTCTTAACCCTTTTGTCCCCAGAGCGTCGATATATTGGCTCACCATAACTGTGCTAAAATACCCACAGTGCCGATTCGTTAGGGCATACCTTAATGTCTCGTATAAAATACAAGTGACATTGAAAATTTTTGAAACAACATAAGAAAACAGGAATGTACACTTTAATGAACCCAATCGATCAAAGTAGAAAAATCTTTCGTAATGCTTATTTAACTGCAAGCTATGAGAATTTGCGTGCTGATTTGCATTATTTCAACATTTATCTAAAAAAACGTTTTTTAATGAAAAAACATTCCTGTTTTAAATAAGTACATATTATATACTACAGGTATTAATAAATCGATGTTTAGAAAAATGGTATAATTTTTGCGGATGATTTTGATTTTTTCTTCTATCGGTATTGTTAGCGAATGAACTGATAACTGTTATCTGAAAAAGAAAGTTTAGTGGAAAGGGAGTAAAGGTATAGTTTTATTATTTATATTTGAACCTTCTAAAAACCGTTATTATTTTGATGATTGGTAGAATAAGCAAAACATTGATATTAATTTATTTGTTCTCACTTATTTTTGTTTGAATATTTCTTCTTCAAATGACATATTTTGCAGTTAAAAATTATGCACAAGCAACACCGATATATAGGTGATAATATTTTTAAAACATGTATGTTATCAATTTTATTTTTGGGTTATTGTCGATGTACAATTCAAAAATCGCTGGGGCCAAAAGGGTTAATTTGAAACGTACATCTGAACGGAATCTGGTGCGGACATCCAGCCTCGACTTTGCTATTGCGGGATAGTTCATACCACAAAGCACATTGTAAAATACTGCATTCTGTTGGCATACCCTGGAAGCATTTATCCCACTGATTTAACCAGGAAACTCTTTCATGGTTGATAAATCAAGAATAGTATCGACTATCAGCGTATTGATATTATGTGTTTTCGAACAATTTGCAGTATTGTTTAGTATTGTTTTGTGTTATTTTTATCATAACTTATAACTATACGATCGTTCTTTTAAACCAGGAGGGGGGGCAAACTTTTCGGATGGAGGGCCAATTCCAAGAAATTAAAATGAGCAGCGGGCCGCAAGTAATATACTATTTTTAGATATAAACCCGATCGTTTTTTACGTGATATGTACATTGGTTTCAAAAAGTGGCGCCCATGAAAAAAACGCGGAAAAGTATATCCAAAATACAAGAAAAATCAAAAATTGTCTCTTAAATCAGTGTAACATTGCAGATCAATAATCTAAAGTTGTAGCTCTTTCAATACAGTTTTAATATCTATTTAAAATAGATTGCTTACTAGCGCCAAACTTGTCTCAATTTTTCGGAAGTCACCAAATCTTTGTGAAAAATCGTCATTCAGAGCGTTCATAACACGGAGTTAATAGTATTTAAGTGTGGCACGATGTCCAGAGTAAATGCAAAATCACAAATCACTAATCATCAGTATCGGGAAGGTCCTTAACATTCTTCATTTCCAAAAATAAAATTATAATATTTTTCATATCCCGAACTCATCGAAACACTTTTTACAAGCAAAGCCATCGAATTTGACTGTGAAAAAGAATATCTGTATACTTACTCAATATCTTGAAGAATTTTTATTTGATTATCAATATTTTTTTACAAAAATATAAAAAAAATATTCTTACTTAGAATTAGGATTTATGACGGCGGGCCGCAGTTTGCCCGTGCCTGTTTTAAGCCGTTCGCTGAAATATTGCTCCGTAAGAATCCGGTTTGCGTAGATATGAGCTTACTTTGGAAAATAAGTATTGCAGTTTATGAACAATGACCACAAGTAAAGTTTTAATACAAATATTATCTTTGAACGGTTCTGACAAGTTAATCTAATTATTTAATACAATCTAACGGAAAGTTTATTTGCAGAAAACGCTTGATTTATTAATTTTTTCCTGTTTAAGAAAGCTAGTCATTGGAATATAATTATTTGTAAAAGATTATTGCCCTATATAATTATTAAATAAAATCTTTATTTTACATTCGATCGATCGAACATGTCTTTTTGTTTAAATACTCCCTTATTCTTAAAATTCACAGTATGTCTGAATCGTTGGTGTGGCCATTCCAGGCATAGACAAATCTAATCAATTGTCTACTGCGTTATTCCGAACCGATTTACAAGTCAATACTATTAGCTTTTGCTTTACACTGATTTCTCTATTAAGTGCGTGTAGTTGGAAAGCTCAATCTAAATATGAAGTCGATCTTTGAATTAGTTGTCTGAATGTAAATTTATGCACAGTGTGAGCAAACGCACTTTGAACTGAGTTGTCGACTCGACTAGATAAGCATTCATCGACGGAAACCACTTTAACATCACAGACACCCTTTCAGTGGTCTTTCTTGTCAAACGAACATAATAATATAATAGGGCGAAAGATCTTTGACTAAGCCGCCGAACCGTTCAATCTACGAAACTGTAAAACACGAGGTGTGACGATTTGATTCATGTTATGTGCATTATAGAGCTGAGAATGCATTGAAATAAAGATTCGAATATATTTGATATAAATATTATTTGAAAAAATAAAAATACAATACATGGCATTACAGCTGACGTCGCCAGTGCGCCATGTATTTGACAAGTTGAATATAAATATCAAATAACGCATTACACAAAATAAAAAAAAATATATATGAAACAGAACAGAAACATATTAATCACTTTTCACACATCACAGACAAATCAATTTTTCTCCAGTTGCAAGGACTATTCGGCTGATAAATGCCCTGCCTGTTGATGTGAACATCTTCGGCAGTGAACTTGATGCTTTGATAAAAACAAATATTTTTATGTAAATAATATGTTTCTTTTTTTTTAAATTGTTGTGTAATATGTTATGTAGTTTTTATTAATTTGTCAAATGGATGGCGCATTGGCGCTTGCTGTAATGCCATGTATTTTATATCATTTGTTTGCCAGTAAATAAATAAATATTAATCCAGAAACATATTAATTACATAAAAAGAAAAAAAAATAGAAACATGGCACCATGTTCACTGCCTTAGATGATAGTTTTCAATTGAATGATTGGTAATCGTTGAATTTTCTTTGAACAAATAATAATTTTGTTTTCTTTCCAGGTTGAAGATGGTAAAGGAGAACGCTATCTGATGTCAATGCCCCCTAAATACCGCAAAAGTGTTTGGGTAAAACGGGGCGATTATGTCCTTGTCGAACCTATATCAGAAGGCGATAAAGTGCGAGGTGAAATGGTTGCAGCACTCCACACCGATCGAATCAAATACATGATAGAACAAAGCGCATGGCCTGAGAGATTCAAAGATGCAGACACTAGGCGCTTAGCGAACAATGAACATCTGGATGACTTGGCCGAAAACATGAATAGGCGGAAAGATGATCACTTGATGGAGTCAGATGAGACTTCTTCAGAAGACGACGAAGATGAAAGTGAAGAAGGATGCGACGACGATGAAAATCCTTTCAAATTGTCGTGATACACTAATATTGTGCCAGAGACACTTTTATTGAATTTGTGTTAGGAAAGTTAAAGAAATTTAAAATAAAAGCTATCGAGTTATCTTGTCTAAACTGTCAAATGAAACATATATTTAACCGCTTCAGTACCGAGAAAAATGCTAGCATAGATCACATCTACCGCCCGAATCCTAAGAAAATCCTTTTTTCAACAAGATTAACTGATGACAGAAGAACCATTCTTTTTCTAAAGACATTTTATAGCTATGAAAAGGAAAATATCGTAAGAATTCTTACAGAAAGAATTTTTTATAATTTTTGCAATATTTGCGACTTTACTCGCAATGTCCGTATGCGGCGTCGGCCAGCAGTGGCCGTACGGTACTGAAGTGGTTAATAAGGATTTATGTAACACTCAGTAGACTCTCACTTAATACATTTTATTTAAAATCAATAAATATTAAAATTAAATTCGCCACTTTCCTATGTTATAAGAAAAACTTAACGCTTTTAAAATCGAAGTAACCATTAAAAAGTGTAGCTTAATATTTATTTTTTGTTTAATTTAAAAACTCTACATTATTATATCTTCGCTTTGTGTGGTAAATATATACATAATTGACTGCTTTTTTAACATTACCACTCTATATGCAAAAAATTCAATGATTCGCATAGTGATAAGTGAATATATTGGAACAAGTGTGTGAATTAATTCCTATGTAGAAAATAAGAACATTTTTTCTTAAATTATGTAATGTTGATTCTAACGGCGTCGATGAATTTTATTGTTTTGAATAAAGCAATCATTTTCATATTATTATTGTTTGACTCATTTCGTCGATAGTATATACATGGACTCCTAGCGGAGTTTATATGAACAAAAGTTTTTTACGAGAATTGCTTGTTACTTAGATGGTCAACATTTCTTTTACGAAAAGAGTAAGTATAAAAAGACGGTAGGATTATTGTCATATTTTAGGATCGGATGGGCGTGGGAGAGAATATTGGACAGCGCGGACATCCATTCTTCGAACAGAAATCAATAAATCGATTGAAAAATGAAACTGCTCTGACTGGGATTCGAACCCGTGCGCTCCGCAACCGAAGTTAATAGCGTTAACACTCGACCACAAACCTGACTGGAAAAGCATTTATAATTATTAAAATACGAAAACGAGTGATTTGAAATCAACACGAGAAGAAGAGACATCACAACTATATTTTTTTTGTCCATATTCGCTCCCTATTCCGTGCATATGGCCGCCGCACGGTGCCTCCAAGATTCTCTATTTCCCGCCAACTTTCTCGTATCTTCCCAGGTCATCCCGGCGTCCCGTTGCTCCTCTGAATACATCCTATGGATGGTCATCAAAGGCCTTCCGCGGCGTCGGTATCCACCAGGTTGATAAAATAGGCAGGCAGGGTTCAGGCTTCCCTGGGGCATCCACAGCTCATGTCCAAGCCAGGTCCATCGTCGCCTTTTTATTTTTGACGTAATAAGGGGCTGGTTTGTCCGCTCTCTTACTTCCGTGTTCCTGACAAAGGCAAACCACCGTACTCCTAATATTCGCCGCAGGCATTTGTTTTCGAAGCACCGTATACGGTCACCCTGTGCTTTGCGATGTGCCATGACTCGCAGCCGTAAAGCAGCACAGTCAGTATGGATGCGTTGAATAAGTGGCACTTGGTTCTGACCGAGTACAACCGTGAGTCCCAGACTTTCCGCATTGAATTAATGGTTGATCCAGTTGTACTTTACAACTGTATTCAAGATTTAAATTCAGTCATATCCGAATTGCCAAGTATTACTTTTCACGACAGTCTACAGAAGCCGATTAAATGCGTAATATACTTTCTATGACTCTTAAAGGATTATCAACTTAGTACAGTTTCAGGTGACAGCTGAAATTATGTATGATGACAATATTTGCAGAACTGCTAAAATGCTTTGTTGGCGGAAATTGCTCTCACATTAATTAATCATTTCTCAACCCTAGCTACCACCCTCCGCCAACAAAGGAAATTGCAGAAACAGAAATGGGCCAGTGACTTCATTATCCACTGCACCCAAATTGTCTTGGCGACAATACATGCACCAACAAAAAGTGTGTCTCGAGTTTCGAGTCATATTTTAGGTATATCTATGAATGAAGAATTTTTTCTTGATATAAGCTTAAAATATATTCAGACACATTCCACAAGTTATGTCAGACCTTATTTTTCTGCCAATATATATCGGGTCTTTCAATAGGGATGCTCGAATCATTATTATTTCACACTATATTTTGATTATGTATATCTAATATATAAAAATCAATATTTGTTTGTTTGTTCGTAATCTATTCCCTCCACACCGTTCATCAGATCGCAATACCGTTCTGTCATACCGTTCATTTTGACAAATTATTTTTGCACTTGCGCAAAGGTTATAGACATAGTATAATTAACTTTCAGTAGGTGGCGCGTGTGTCGTATAGATGTCATAGACTATCGGCAAAAGACAAACAACAAACGTCAAACGACAAATTTAATGTCATCGATACCGATCAGTGTTAGTGAAATTAAATCGATATCATTTATCTAACATATTGTCCATCCGAAAGCACTTCAATAAACACTTTCTTTCTTTGAGTGGCATGGCAACGCTTGCTGGGTACCGGCTAGTATTATGTATAATTTTAGTAATAAATAGTGCAAGCAGAAGAACATGGACAGAAAGAGCAACTCTTGCAATATCTGCATTAAAATCCAAAATGCGGAATATCATATGACTGTTTTATTCACTTCAATATGCACAAGAGGTCCTCACGGGCTCGAGTAATGCCCGTGGGATTTAAACCCGTCCGACCCGTGGGCTGGCCCGGGCGACGAAGATTTGAATTATGAAATTTCAGCCCGAGCAGACCTAAGGCTACGTTCACATGGGGCCGGGCCATTCGATTCGTTTTTTTACGTATACGGTTACCGGACACATCAGTGACAATGGATGTTACATACAGCTGTTCACACACACACATACACACACTATACGGTAAAAAAACGCAACGAATCATACATCTATAAAAAATAATCAACGAAAAGAGATGCATATTATTTTTATCGACAATAGAGTTGTGTTTACACTGTTTGAGATGCACTGAATTGTAAGTAAGTACATCTTGCTGTAATATTTAATAGCCTCATGATCGTTAAGGGATCTCAGAGCTTATCAAACTTTCTAAACGATTAACAACCGAAGTGGGCTGCAGTTTCCGTAAGAGGTAAGAGCAATTACATTATTATACCTGATGTCTGAAAAGTTTTCAGACAGTTATAAGACAGTGAAAATATTGTTTATTTTCGTGTCTTTCAATAGGGACGAAGACATGCGGGGTTCAATACCACTATACTACCGAGGATTCAATAGGGACGATCGAAATTTGTTGTTATTCTTCCAAGTCGACTATTCGATGTTTGGTGGCAAAATTCGAATCAGCCGGTTCGGTAAATAATCGGCAAACAACAGTACGTCACCAAAACGTAATATCTGTTGAAAACATCACTGCTATGCGTGAGAGTGACGGGAAAATCCAAGGCAGCCATTTTCTCGTTGTTCACAAGAACTTGGCCTTTCTGTGACTTCAACTTCAACGAATTTTGCGTTGGTATATGTGTCTGCACCCGTATAAAATCCAACTCACTCAGGAACATACATAAGGTAAACAACCATAGACAACGCCATGTATTCGCCGATTGGGGTCTGGAGGCAGTTAGAAGTTTACCCAAAATTCATAATTTTTTTTTCGGATAAATGGATATTCGTCGGGCGGACATTTGAAAGACGTTATATTCCACACTTAATGATGTGAATATCTCACACACAACTTGTTTTATTTATATGTTAAAAGCGAGCGTTCTTATTGAAAGACCCAATATAAGTATCAATATTTATGAACTAGATTTTTTTTTAATAATTTGACTGCCGTGATATATGTATATTATATTTTTAGCAGCTAGACTGGTTTGTAACAAGCTACATATATCAATGGCGGAAAACATCACGGTAGAGAATCAATTTCATTATGTTGCCAAGTGGTAAAGATAAGTCGCCAACGATTTCACTTCTTTATTATGATCAATACAATTTTTTTTTTTTTTAAATGAAAAAAAATATTTGGCATTACAGCTTACGCCAATGCGCCAAATATTCTTAATTGTGAAAGTCATACGAGATTAACTCGATGATAAGTAATGAATCAGTTGTGCACAAAATCAACAATAAATAACATATACCCAGCCCAAGATCTCTTTTTTTTTTTAAATTGAAAAAATCTGACCTTGCCAGGGAATTGAACCCGGGTCTCCAGATCGCTAGGACAAAGCTCTTGCCACTAGACCACAGGGACCGACACGAATATGATCAGAGGCGAAGAACGTCAAGCAAAATCTAACTACCAGATCTTCCCACGTCTCATCCAAATAAGTTAATTAGCATTTTCTACAAATAGGAGTCAAGTTTTTAATTCGCAACCAGTTCTCGTCAAAAAGTGTATTTAAATGTTCCATTAGAAGTGTATATAATCCAAATTGAGAGTTGAAATTAACAGCGAGCTAAAACACAAATTTTAATATATATATTTTATAATATTTCGTTGCAGCCGATAGTTTTGTAATACACAAAGCAAAGATGTATTTGGTAATGTATAATTATGTAATATTAATAATTTGAAAAAGAAAATGTTGAAAAATTGTACCCACAGCTTCACAAACTGATGAAAATGATATGTATAATAATTAGTTATCCCTATTCTACATATATTATCTTAGATAACGAACGGTAAGCAAGGTAATCAAGGAGCCATTTGCTATAAAGCGAAGCCGTATTCTCAATCCAGAAATTCGCAGGGGGTGGCCATTCAATTTGAAAATAAACATGATACAAAAAAAACAAATACACGCCGAGTCCTCTTTTACGAGATTTTTTGGACGGCATACGCTGCTATTTTTTTGATTTTTTTACAGAAGAAATGACCCTGCGCTTAAAGATGTGATGACCTCGACCAAAATCGTGTCATTTAATTGATGGCTCTGACCATTATCATCGATTCTTTTATTTAAATTCAAAAATGCAAACATAATATAAAGAAACACAGTTTAATACCAGAGAAAAATGGCAAATATTATAAAAGCCAAGTTTTCGTTTTTTTGACGTTGCAAATCGGCCCAAAAACTATTTAGGTTTAATATCCATTTTCCAGTGGATATGTTACAAAGCTAGACCCTATAGTCTTCCCGAATTCATACGATTTCTTAGCTAGATTTTCATGCGTCGTTATGTGGAAAAACTCATTTCAGCGCAGGCAACGCTGATTGTCAAACTTAATAAGATTTGTAACAAAACCTCACAATTAGAATATATGTAGTTATGAAGTTATGAATTTATCACATGTATAAATAGCTGTTAAACTAAAGGGTCGTGAAGAAAAAGATAACTAAAACATATTGATTTAAAAAAAATCGTTAAGATTAAGATTAGAATATTTTGAATGGAATAAAAACTCTTCAGGGGGGGGGGCATAGCCTCTGTTTTTTTTTCTCTTCTTAGATTCTCATTAATGGCGACATTAGTATGCGGTCCCTTATAGCGTCTAAAATTAAACTGTGGCGACAGTAGCCGGCGTGTGGGCACGTGCTGTAGGTGGCCCTAGGGAGCCCGAGTCTCTTTTACCAACGAAATGAATTATTCCATCCTTCTCTAAAGCTGCTTTACTGATCGCCCACAGTATGCACTGGGGGAAATAAAATAATAGGCAAGCTAACCGACACTTCAACTACACACTCTTATAGTTATTCATATTGTATTAAAAGTAAATTATTTTACCATGCTTTGTAGTAGATAACGTTCGCGAACCAGTGCAACCCGCAAAGTACGAGAGATATCCTTTGCGAACTAACAGTGTTTGTACCACCGTAGCGAACTGCACACGTTCGGGGTTCAGGAACATATCCTCTAGGAACGATCCCGGATCGCTTCTACATAGTTCGTGAACGGGCCGTAAAAATAGTAATCCTATCATTTAAAAAATAACGTGAAACTTTTGATGTTTTAACGATGTAGAATTTTTAGCAGTCACTGCACTGTAATATATAAATGCCAGATTTGTTTTTATAACATATGGTATCTTTATTAATAATTTAGCTAGTGAATATTTGCATTAGATAGAGACGCGGAAAGGCGAAACCCTGTCGTTAGCGACAAAATCATTAAAAAGTACAAACTTCAAACGAGTCAAATTTGACATTCAGTTTTCATTTTGTTTTAGTTGGTATGCTCTTTATAAGAACGTACTTATATTTGTATAAGGACTTAGACAGATTTAAGTCGACAATTGTTCAATAGAATAGTGATTGCTTGAATTTCTTATCAAGCAATGAATCCTCAGGCATTCTTTTAATAGTATGTAATTTGATTGTAATATTACTGGTAATATCAGAGTCTCTATTTGTTGTCTTAAAGCTAAGATTCACTCAAAATCGGAGTTGGGAATAACAATGGCAATATCAAATAATACACAGAATAAAAACAATCCTAAGATTTTCGATTTTAAGAAATATTTTGTTTATTACATTGTACAGTATTGTTGAACAACCAACAAGTTGTTGTCTGAAGCTTCAATACATCTTATTCTTAAAAAAAAAAACATAATAAAATTTCAGTACGTACGAGACGCTGTTTATTGTGCAGAAATATTCCTTGGAGATTACTGCAAAACAAAACAATATTCAATTTTCAAGAAATTATATTCGAGTACGGAACAAACGAAGATATCCAGTTACAAGAAAATGTCTTACTTTATTTCATTTCTTCCTTGTATTCAGGGCACTATCAGCTAAATTTACTTATGAAACATTTTTCATTTCATTTATTAGGTGCTTCATTGAAAAACAAATTATTACGTTGGCCACCCACTCAGAAGTAGCTTTAACTTTAATAAAGACTTTCTTTTGCTTGTTATTTTGTATTTTTATTCACTGAATTGATTATATGTACTTACAAATATCCGGTTACAGCTGTAATAATTAGCATAAACATTGATTGAGAAAGAAATACACTTGTTTATGTTAAAAATCATCAGTTGACAATGCTCGCCATGAGCGAAACCGGTCCTGATCAAATATATTTTATGTGGAAAAAGTAATAAAAATGTATTATTATTTTTATTATAATGCTTTTCCACCAAGTATTGACAGTGAACAATAGAGACTCCAATTACTCGACATCTCAACTACTCGAGTATCGAGTAGTAAATTTAAAAATACTCGAGTACTCGAGTATACTCGAGTAATTTCAGATGTAGCAAAATATATATTATTAATTCAAATGTGTGTGCATAAATAAATAATCTTATTCTATTGCAGCATACATTTATTTCAATTTATGTAACATATATTTCGAAAAAAATAGAGAATTAAACGTCTCAAATTTTAACTTTGTTCCAAGCTTTGTTTTTTTATTCATGCGGTAGAAAAATTCTATCTGTTGTAGACGTCGGCTTAAAAGTTAACAGCAAATTCAATAGTGCTATCAAGTTTGTCTGTCCGCTGTTTATATATAACGAGTATTACTCGAGTATTTTTCAAATTACTCGAGTATCGAGTACTTGAAAAATGGACGAATATACTCGAGACTTGAATTGGAGTCTCTAGTGAACACCCTAAAAGTGAACTTGTTTATGTGTCTTTATTTGATAACCCCATCGTTTGTATTTATATTATAATACACATTATAGCCTAGATATCATCTTAAAAATCGACAGACGATAAAGTAACTCCTGTCGGTGTGTTCAGTAATAAGTTCGTATAGTGAAACATCATCGCCAACGAAGACGCGCATACGAGTCCCCGGACCGCTGCGTTTGTTCAGCGAGGATGCGAATACGAGTCCTTCGGACTTCAACATGTTAAATTAAATCGATACTAAAATTTCTGTTTTATCGTATTGATAAAACACATAATGCGTTGTCAAACGATGAGCTTTCATGCGATCATTTTTTTTTGTTTGTATTGATTACACGACACAAAGCATAGGGGAAACGTTTACATGGGTCATCTGTCACGTATATGTTACTACATTTTCAAACTGTACTACTTTAATAGTGATTCGAGCTTTGTTTTTTTTACACAATTGATAATGGATTCAGAAAATTTTCTAAACAATCCAATTTTAAGCAAATCAAATAAATATAACACACTGCTAATTTTTTCAAATATAAATATTGTAACAAAGCCGCAAAAATCTGTTTTTATTTTAAACTAGCCGGTACCCTGCAAGCGTTGCAATGCCTCTCAAATAAAGAAAGTGTTTGTTGTTATTGATGTGCTTTCGGATGCACAATATTTTAGATAAATAATTTCGATTTAATTTCAATAACATTGATCGGAATCGATAACATTTGCCGTTTGACTATGGTACGATACACGCGCCACCTACTCAAAGTTAATTGTACTATGCATAAAACCTTTGCGCAAGTGCAACAATAACTTGTCAAAATAAACTGTATGGCAGCGGATAAAATATGAAAAAAACACTATGACAATATAAAAGACTTTTGAAAAGATTTTGTTGATTTTACGTTGCCTATATCCTTCGCGCAAATGCAAGCAATAAGTTGACAAAGTTTTATTGCAATCGGATGAATGGTATGGCAACGCATACAATACGAACAAACAAACAAAGATTTTTTTATATATTAGATATACTAAGCATAAAGCAAATGCTACTCTACTCTCTCAGCGTAAATATTATATATCCAAATATTTTTTTATAACTCTGATTAATAATATTATGGGTTTATTTTTAATCATTCGTTTTGACAGAATCCAATCATACCAACACATTTTTCTTTTGATCAGTGATAGATTAAACGCTACTTTGAAATAATTGTTTTTTTTTGAAGATTGTTTGCGCTCTATATTTAGATTGCTTCTATTAAAGGAGAGCTCAAATTTCATTTCCATGTTGATGTTAAATTAATAACTGTTCTTCGAAGAATTTTAGGAATTTCCAAAGGGATTTTTATTATTACTTTTTTCAACAAACATTGTTTACTTAAAAGCTCTATAAAACACATTTTCATTGAGATGTATTAGCGCGTCCCTTAAACGGACAAGAGTTTTATCAATCATCGTAATTTTCATATATTTTCTTTATTAAATTCTTTAAACTTAATTTATTTCAATGTTATGAATGTCTAAAAATAATTATTAATGTTAGAATGTTGAGTTTGATCGATCAGTAAGCTGTAAAAATTTCAAAGTTACAAATGTTTAAGTCGGAGAGTTACGGCTGCTGAAAAATATTCAACGAATAGCGTTCACAAGGCACTGGCTGCAACAGTTTTGATCCGCGCCGGCAAATGATTGAACGTGTTCATAACCACGTCAAGGTCCTCCAAAAAACATGCATCCATAATCATTTTTTTATTAAATTAGTAGCGTAATTTATATCTGGAACATTCACCACAGTTGTTTATTGAGTAGCTTAGTTTCCCTCTACAACTAACTAACCTTATATAATATCTCGGCTTTATTTTTCAGTGCGTTGTTCGAATTTCTCTAAAATACATTCTCTAAAAATAAATTTAACGAGGTGACACAAGTGTTAACCTTATTTCTACGTTAGCATCACAAAAGTTTAGCATCGCACATGAGTGTCCTTTGTGCGATGCTAAACTTGTGGAAACCATATTTATTTACTCCATAAATGATCCACTTAGTGACCGGATATTACACTATTTCTATTCAGACAACAATGGCTTAAAACAAGTTTTAGAAAATTATTTATTATAATGTTCCCATATTAAGTATGCCAGAACAGCATTCTTAATATTGCTATTGGAAACAAAATCTAAATTTTAATTGAGAATGATGACGTATACGTGATGAAATATTATGAAAATACAAGAAAAAATTACTTAAATAATATTAAAAATTGACATTGAATTTAACTTTTATAAAGAAGGATAGTCTGTCAATGGAAAATATTATAAAAAAATTACAATTTTTTGCCCATTCCCTATCCGTAACACCTGGCTTAAGCGAAGCCACCCGTTTCGAAAAAATAAAAATGTCGTATATTATTTTTGGTTTGTTTCACAAAATATCATAAAAAGATAAAAAAAGTTTGAGACGTGAATGTGGCTCTTTTCGCTGACCACGTATAAGACAAAAGATCGATTTGTTATATTCATCAATCGCAAGAATGATCACGATTACTAGTCAGCAGAAAAATAAATAAACGTTACATGCTCAAGTTTTGTCCAATGTTATATTGAAGTCCAAAGTTACCCGAATTGACTGTAACAAATGTATAACGTACGTTTTTTAAAGAGATTATATTTACTTAAATTCATTAGGAAAGATATTGAATTATTTGACTGCGTAACTGAAAAACTGTGTTGCAAAGATAACAATTTATATACATACTACTAAAAATAATAATAAGTATTATTCTCTCCCGGTTGACCAATGCATTATTAAGTAATTGAGGTTTTCGACTGAACGTGTTTGATAGAATTTTAATATCAAATCTAAATCGTTTTAATTTTGTTCTTTGCCATAAGCTTTATCGCCAACTGCCATGGGTTTCGCCTCTCAGTATCTTCGGATAATCCGCACACATGGACAAGATCAAAAGCACACATGAACTTAAGCGACACAGTAGAAAATTTAAGCGTGTTTTTCTATGATTTCTTGTAGTTCTAATAATAAATCTAATTTCACAGAAAACAATTAATTACTCCAAAGGCTAACAACTTGAATTATTCCGAATTCTGTTTGCATTGTGTGAAAATGTGATCCTTCTTCGTGTTAAATAAACGGCTTATCCAAAGATTTATTATACTCGAGTTTATTATGAAAATTTATTCAAACAACCTTCTGTAAATCCAATAAACTTGAGTACAGGCATTCAATTCTCTTTTGAATGTTGTGTCAAAGAAAATACAATAAACACATTTCATCTTTCAGCTGATTGACAAAACAGCTTGGTTATCACACAAATTAAAACAAAAGGTTGTCAAAAAGCGTTCTGCGCCTAGTTTGGCATATTTTGATGCGACGTCTACAGCCTTTATGATTAACCAATTTCGATGTAAATGAGTGTTGCTCCTCAGAGGGCAGCTGATTTTTTTTCTGAAACTGGGACACTCTTGTAATTGCTTTATAATTCACGATGACGCAATAGGATAACGACCGGATAGGGTCAGCTAAATGTTTATTTTTCACGTCGCCGTTAAAAGTCAACTCTTGCTTTTTCGGTACTTCAATCTGGAGAGAAGTTTTTCCGTATAATTTGATATTTTTACCAGGGCTATGAAGTCGTTAAAAAAAATATACGACTCTGACTTAAGCATTTACCAAAAACACGTTCCGACTCCGACTCCGCTAAAAAAAGTTAATTTCGTCACATTTTTTCCTACCTTTCCTATTTGTGTATGTGTATTCAATTATATATCAACCAACCAATCCGGTAAATATCCAAATTTGATATATTATATGCAAAAATAAAAAGTTCAAGCTTTTAAAATTTCCGACTCTGAGTAAGACTCCGACCAAAGCCCCGCGACGACTCCGACTCCGGCGAAAAACTCCGACTCCACAGCCTCGATTTTTACAAACGCAATTCTGAAAAATATTTCTCCGATTTCGGTGGTTTCCGCGATTACCTTATAACATGGTTTGCCAAACTATGCTCCACGTAACACCAGTGTTCCGGCCAACCTGAATAAGTATGCCGTGACAATTTGGAAAGGCTTTTTATGCATTGCAACACATTCAAAGATTGAAAGACGAGTGATGATATATCTCCATTGATACTTATGACAAATCTTGTCAGTTTAACGATAGTTGCCAAGATTGACAGAACGTTCCGCCTCGCTAGTAAATATCGTTAAAAATCTGATAGAAAAACAACTTGAAAATATTACTAAATGTGTAGGAATAATCCAACCTAAAAAATAAGATAAGTTTTAAAATTAAAAATTAAAAAAAAATATTTGACATACCTCATTCTTTTTTCTTTTTCATCAGATTGATAATTTTTGACCATTATTTACTACAAACACTGAGTAAACTTGGGTATCGGGTATTAGTTATACATATTATCAAATATCAGATCCGTTGAGCGGAAAAAACGTACATATCAAATACTTTATTTTTTAAACAAAGACGGTATGTCCTGATATGATTATCAACAATGAATTCTTGGAGACAGAATACACGGAAATATTATGATTCTTTGAACATATTGGTGATTACTTTTCAGCTGGTCACTGTCAATACCCGGTGGAAAGGCATTATATTAAAAGATAATGAAAAATGTTATGTTCTTAGATGAGCAAAACCGGTCCTGAACTTAATAAAATAATTGTGAAATAAGTAAAAAAAGGTTTCACTATTTTTAATATTGATGATTGATATGTGGACGCAGTTTTTTCAATTTGTTAGATATCTTAAAAACACGATTTAATTGATCGATGGCGTTTGCCGAAATAGCTATCAACCATAAATATATATTTTCTGTAGGACTAAATACATTGATATTTTTTTCACCGTGTTATAATGGAGTTCTAAAAAGTAAATGCCAATTAAATTTTTGCTTATCGGCGGTTTAATCCTAATATCGTCTAAGTCAGTTAACCTTGAGAGTTCAGGAGACAGTTAAAACTGAACATTTCAACTTACTATATTCAGTTATAACTATCTCTTGTAATTTGACTGAATTAAGCCGACATTGTCCTTTTAACAGTCTATTTTTATCTCACTATCTACCAATATGGACCTGGTATAAAATCGTTGAAAAGAATCACTTCTCGAAGATTTTGAAAAGAAAACTTGCGGGAAAGTATCATGAACGCAATCTAAGCGTTAAGTAAATAAAAATGTTATATTCCCCATCTTGATTGGGTTGAATACGAATCGAAACTCAGTGTATTGTTTGCTTTATCAGTAAGCCTCCCTTTTCGTCGGTTATTTTATTTTTACTCGTCGGTCAGTTCATTTATAAACTATTATTCATGACTCCCCTGCGTAATGGGATGGAGTCTGATAAAAGATTTCTTTCCAGAAAAAGTCTTGGATTCGTATGCATAGCTCACGGGCTCGAGTTTGCACCATTCGTAAAATATTGACATTGAACAAACATATATCATCTGTCAGACTGATACGTCCAATGACAATCATATTTTCCACTGTAAATATACAATAGATATGACCCATATACAAAAAAAAATCGAATTCCAACATAGACCGAGTTATAAAATATTGAACATAGTACTAATGTTGATTTATTAACAAAATATTACGTACAATTAGAGACTCCAATTACTCGACATCTCAACTACTCGAGTATCGCCTAGTAAAACTTTAAAATACTCGAGTAGTTTTAGATGTACTAAAATATATATTATAAATTCAAATTTATGTACATAATTAGATAATAAATAAATAAATAAGCATATTGAAATTTATGAATACATTTATAAAACATGCATTTCAAAAACAGTAGAGAATTAAACGTCTCAAATATAGTATGAGTTTAGTTTAGTTCAGTATGAGTATTACTCGAGTGTTTTGAAAAATACTCGAGTATCGAATCCTTGAAACATGGATGATTATTCTCTACATATATCTCTATATAGAATTGGGGTCTCTACATACATATATACAATAGATATGATGAATATAGAAAAAAAGTCGAGTTATGTATGTCACAGAGCGAGTTATGAAATATAGAACATAGAACTTATGTTAAATTTCATTAAAATACGAGATAAAGGCAGAGATAGAAATTCCCTTTCTTTTAGATCTGCATACATCCATTAGTAGCGTCAACACAAAAGCATCATCAAATCCATTCGTTCACTATTTAATAATAATGTATTCTAAGTACAATGAGAAATAAAAAAATAGAGAAATTTGAGGTACTTGGGTTTTTAGGGATTGCAAATAAAAAGCTCTGATTATGCCCAAGAAAGTCGTATTTTTACTGTTGAAAAATACTCAAGCATACAGTTCTGGGATCAGCGATTTTTTATAAACATCTTTCTAGTATTCTTGATAAGATTTTGCTCCTGAAACTCTTCTTTAAATTTCTTTCCACGCGTCATCTCATCTCTGTCTTGTGGAGAGCGTAAGACATAAGAAGAAGAATACTTCACGACGCTGAAAGCAATTTACTGATAAACTCGGACACCGATGGTTGACCTAAACGTGCGGATTAAAAAAATACAAAAAGCTCGAAAAGTTTATATTCCTTCCCACCTGTCCAATTCTATAAGGGAGTAGCGAAAGCGATTATCCTACGAATAGTCCTTTTTACTACTCTCTTCGAAGTAAAGAGAGGATGAGCGACCAAGTAACCAGTGGTTCCAGTTGAAACAATATACCATTCATACTTAATATACCCTATTAATAAAAATAATATTATGCAAATTAGTTGAAAAGGCTTGCAATCAGCGAAATAAGTCTTTATTTATCATATTGTTTTTAAATAACAATAAGGCTTTTCATATAAAATTAAATTGATTGAATGATTGTTCTACTTATTTTATAAGAGTTAGATATGCTTACGGCGAAACACGATTCTTTTCTTGTAGACAATACGTGAATTAATAATCCATTTTTTGAAATAATAATAACGCAGAAATTTTTTATGAACTCACTCCAGTTGCGACCTATATTTATTTTCATATGGACCCAAAATAATAGATCCATATTCAAGCTTGCTTAAAACTAAGGAAATAATAAGAGTACGAAACACAGTAGGATTTTTAAATGGCTTACTTTGCCGAACTATGAATCCAAGAAGTTTACTAGCATGCAGGGTAATTGAAGAAATATGGGAGTGAAACGAGAAAGAAGAGTCAAATGTTATACCAAGACCAACAACTTCAGACAAACGCTTTAAGGCGTTCACTGTCAATACTTGGTAGAAAGGCATTATAATAAAAATAATAATACATTTTTAGTACTTTTTCCACATAAAATTTATTTGATCAGGACCGGTTTGCTCATGGCGAGCATTGCCAACTGAATTCAATTGTCAGTTGACAATGCTCGCCATGAGCGAAACCGGTCCTGATCAACTAAATTTTATGTGGAAAAAGTACTAAAAATGTATTATTATTTTTATTATGAAGTAATGTTATCAATTTAGTTTTATATTGAAATGAGCTTCCACATAGTTATCGCAGGATCAATCAAAAGTATGAAAGTGTTCGTTTATTATTAAAAAAAGTTCGCAAATATTTGATACAATTATGGAATTGGTACAGAATTGACCTTGTTTTATTTCTATAAAATGTTAAAAGGCAATGAAAAATAAACTGTTATTAACGTATCGATCACATTATACTTTAAGGGATTATAGGCCCTCTTTCGCTAGCAGCTGTCACGTATGACACGAAAGCACTGTCACTGTAAAGCACAAGAGAAAAAACTTTTAACGACGATACTCCACCCCGATAATCCAGGGCAGGAGGTTGTATCAACAATCAACTGGAAAAGAAAATCTCATGGGTAAACAATGAAATGAATTAGTTTGGCCTAATCACGACAGACCGCAAACCACGGTGAATACAAATCCAACGTAAAATAAAATACCAATACGTACATATCTAATAAGAATTGCAAATGCAGAAGTTCAATTTAATAAAGAGAGTATTCCATGACTTTTATTGTTTCACTGTATCACTTATTATTTGCAGTGTGTATCTTATAAGAAATAAACGTTCCATGAACTAATTTTTAAAATGACATCATCACGGGCTTGCATGGTATTAACACTTGCTTTGTTGTGCAGTTACAAAATTAATATAATTTATTTATTTATATATATATATATAATATAAGTAAATTGAAAAAATCACAAATTATAAGAATATTGCTTTTGCAATGTGAAAAAAATGAAAACGAAGAAAAAATTACATAGCTTACATAAGAGTGAAAAAAGATTACATTGGAAATTGGCAAAGAATTCAACCGAGTGAGTTCCGACAAAATCAACTATAATACATAAAAAATATAACTCGTCTGAACTCACTCACGTGTATGTAATATATGTCTACATCCTAAGAAATTCCGTTAAAAATCACTAAAGCTCTTCCCAATGGCATCCCCATTGGCAGGCTGGTTCTGCTCCTTGGAAGAACAAACAACTCATGTTCACGATTCCTCAAAAAAATATCAAGACATTCAATTTCATATTTTCAAGAATTGTGGAATTCTCATTTTGGCTTCAGATAAGCCGAAAGAAATGTGTGGCCAGGTAAATTAATCTTCAAGCATTTAAATTATTGAACGTGAGCATGCATAATAGAAAATTTTATCACGATATGTTCCTACGCATAGCAACATTATTTTTTTCAAAACTATTATTTTTACGCTTCCAAAATAGTTTTTTATGACAATTTCTAAGTGTAGAGCAAAGTGACAAGAAATTATGTTATAGGATGGGGTTGTATGGGTTTTAACGACGCCAATAGCTGTCCAAGATCTCTGACGAAAATATCAGTATTTACCTACGGTTGCAATGTAAATAGATAGAGTACTGAAAGTCCGTTTCAATAATTAAATAAAGAATCGGAAAATAAAAATCACTATATGCCACTAAAAATAAATTATGCTTGATATTTTATATGCATTTCAATTTCCCTGAAACTTAGCTTATTGTATTGATTGAAATATATTCAATCCTCCAACATTTATTCTGTTGTTTTCAAACGTGTATATCTTATATATAAAACCGGAACGGCGTATGTATGTATGTGGGTCTGTAATTCTCTTTTGCATTGTTGTTGCAAGTTGCAATATAAAAATGTTTATTATTTACGTGAAGGTATTATTTGACATTTCTTTGACAGCAAATTTGATTTTTTCCTTGAATTTGGACATTTTAATGGGCGAGAATGGGGCTGTCATCAAATTAAATAAAGTTTGTGATTTTATTTTAACTCTATTTCGGATGTTAGATTTTGTGATATAATTATGTCGAATGATATAACATTAAATAATTATTGGTCGCTTAGTCCGAGCGACGCCGGGTAGCAATACTAGTACATATATAAAGAAGCAAATATCTCAGATTTCACGAAGTCGTTTTAAAAAACGTTTTTGCGAAAATAGGTTAAACGCCTTTAACGGTTTTAAAAAATAGCTTTTTTAGTTTGTTGACGTGAGTATTTTTCCATTTTTTACCCTCCGAAGCACCGTAATCACATCAACGAGCCTCAATTATGTAAATTTACGTATTTTACTTCAATTTATTCCACATTGAATATTTAAAGTCGCCGTTTTTTTACGTGAAGTCACATTTTATAGAGTGAGAAGATTTAGTGTTCCATTAATAAAATAATCCAATCCTTATTTCCACGGACCTGGATAATGAAATCACACTTTTAGAATTATCGTAAATCCTTTTTGTATAAAAAATAATTGCAAATTCGAAGTATAAATACGGATAAAAAGAAAATGGATGGCGTAAGTAATTTTTATTCCTTTTGACATGTTCGCATAGTGACATTTTTCTGGCAACCGGGAATGGATCTATTTTTAAAAGAAAAATTGTTAAAAAGAATAAAAATAAATAGTCTGGATGGAATTTAATTATTGTATTCTGTACCCGTTCGTCTTGTAAAGTCGACCGATAAAAATAATGATTTTAAGACGCTATTTTTGAAGTTCAATGCCAACACCATTTATAAGCGACATAAAACATTTTTTAAGTTTCTATTTAACATTGTCTTTGTTATTTGACTGAAATATATAATACGAACATTTAGTAGTGTTCAAATATCAGAACAGATGAATAAATGCGGTGTCTATGAATACATTTTACGTTGGTTTGGATTTGAGTACATATTTACGTTTATTATTTTGACTGTTAATGAATTTGTGTTCAACAGCATTGGTGGTCTTTTGTGTAAGCCCAATCTTTCACTCTCAAGTCTCTCTAAAAAATGGCTTAGCAACTGAATAGGAAGCAATAATCGTATAAATAACATATCCACAAGCTTCAAATTGAAAATGACTCATACATTTTTTTTAAATAATACATTATTATTCTTTAAATCTCGAATTATTAAACAGATAAATTCATTGTTCATATTGATCCGGTCAGGATTTAAAACTTCAAAAGAGCGCTTTGCTAAAAAGGTCCTTTATATAATATAATATTATTGTAGGCATAAGTAATTTTTGTTCCATAAAAATATGCAGGATTATCAAAGAAATGTACCAGCATAAAAATAGAAGTAATGGTTGGATAAAATTTCATTTGCCACCAGGCTGTCGTTGGATTCTGTAAAAGTTGCTATATTGAATAATTTATATGAATGACTTTCTTATATGAATACTGAAAAGTCTTATCAAAGCGGCTTTAACACATTGCGCACGCTTTGTATGCATACCTTTTGGGATCATCGTACCGCTCTCATGGGCATTGGTCTCAACACGTTCGATCTGACACAAAGTAGTTTTCTTCACAGCCGATATAGAAGACAATACAACGAGTCTTTCGTTTTTTCAACCAGCTAGGGGATGTGACTAATGGTCGATTGGAAAGGTTAAAGGACAGTAAAATCAATTAACTGGAAAAATAATTGAATATATTTCATAAAATTTGTCGCATCCGTGATGTAGTGGTAAAAGCGTTAGGTGGGTCTGGTCTGAAGCCCCGGCAAGGTCAATATCAAATTTATATATTTTTCAAAAAAAAAATTAGATATTCTTCATTCGTTTATGTGATGTCATTTCTACTTGTGTTGATATCAAGTGAATAACAAAATATATCTTTTGGCCTAATCTTTATCGTATAATACTTATTAACTTCCTGTTTCCTGTATTAAGTTCATTCGGAGCCAGCGACATTTTTATTTATTAAATTAATTTATCTTATTTAAAATTTTTAATGCAGGATTGAAAATAAAAAAAGTAATGGTCTCCGTAGACTAGAATTTTTGTTATGTTTATAAAAATTTATAGTTTTTAGGTGAAATAGCATTATAAAAACATTTGTATGAGGTACATACATATAACACACTTCATTTTACTTTAAGAATTGATTTTCTCTCAGTGAAAACGTATAATTAAGTAAATACAGTATTAAACATATATTTTTTTTATTGATTGACATAGTATCGATTTAATTTACAAGAAATAAATAGCCAGATATTCACAAAAGTGTGAAACATAATAATTGATAAAGATAGGCGTGATATCAATATAGCTATCAATTAAATTCAGCTGTTTTAAATATTTTTATTTTTTCTATTTTTAATATTTATAGCTCAAAATATTCAAAGATTACACAATATTAAAAAGTCTACACACTTGGTTGCAGTAATTTTTACAACTAATCGATTTCTCTTTTGAGCATGTCTTGCTCCAAATGGCTCTAGGTTATGAAAACATTTTCCAGGAAATTTCTTGACGGTTTTGAATATGTTATTTTATCTAAGACGCATCAGGCAAATTCTAAATTATTCACGCCTGCGTTTTCCTTGCCTACTACATAGGGTGACCACAAAGCGAAAATATAAGATAGAGCCATTAGCATGTAATATTTTCATCGCCCTCCTCGTGGCGTTGCAGTCACGTGTATAAAGGGTGAGAATTAGAGACTCCGACTACTCGACACCTCAACTACTCGATACTTGTAGTAAATTTTTTAAATACTCTTATATACTTGAGTAGTTTCAGATGTACCAAAATATATAGTATAAATTCGAATTTGTGCATATTACTGATAAATAAATAAAAAGACTTCAATTTATACAACATATATTTCAACAATAATAGAGAATTAAACGTCTCAAATTTTAAATAGGTTCGAAGTTTTGTTTTTATATTTCCGCAGTAGAAAAAACTCTCGACGATTATTTCTAAAACGAGTATTACTCGAGTATTTTTCAAAATGCTCGGGTACTTGGCAAATTAGGAATTTTCGAGTATCGAGTATTCAATACTCGAATTGGAGTCTCAAGCGGAAATGCATTTATGTATATCATATCCACAATATGAATAAATCTCATATTTTAAATTATTGCATTTAAATATATGTAAACTTACTAATAAAATTTTATATTTTCTCCGTTGAAATACTTTTATATTTACACTGATTGTCTTTTTTTGACCATGTCCGCTCACTGCTTGGAGCATATGGACTCCTCTCGAAGTTTATATCAACATTTTATTTTTACGACAACTGCTAGTAATTCAGTAGCCCAACCTCTCTTCTTCAAAGATTATATAGAATTGACTATTTGATATTGTCAGTAGATTATAATAACGCTATACCTCTTGTATTATGATGATGTTGACGGCTCCACGTATAAACTTGCTCTGCTCCGTCAACCAATTTTCCATCATTTCATTTTATTCGGTAGTATGCAGTTATATACAGAACGGTAAGCGTTTCTATAGTTTGTTTTCACCCTGACTCACGTGCAACTGTCCAAAACTTGCTGACTTCGAGAAAATGTGCAAAAATCAATTGCTCTAGATTCAACACCAGTGGTCGGCAACTCGGGGTGGAAGTGTTGAATATATTTATAAAGCTATTTTTTTTACCATCTCCGCTCCCAACTTGGAGCATATGGAAAGGATACAAGGCCTAGGAAAGAATTTGTTGTTAGCTAATCACTCGCACTACGCGCCGCTTTATGGGATCGTAAGGAATTTTTGACAACACAGACACACATTGCCTTCGAATAAAATCAATAAATCTTCTCGTACAGGGATATGAACCCGAGCGGTCTGTCACGGAACACAACGACGTTGGACATTACGTACCGGACAAATAAAAAAATGATGCATAATAATCAACAAATAAAAGTGCAGGGGCATTTAACATAAATAAGTCTGGCAGGTATCTTGCTTTAAATTAATATGAGACTTCTGAGTCGAGGTCAACTCACATTGTAAATGACGTTTTCAGAGGCCTAAGACAGTTAAATAAAGAAACAAATTAATAGTAATTTGGTTCTACGAAATCTTTTTTGATTTACGAGAGTTGCCTATTGGTGCTAACTAGAGACTCCAATTACTCAACATCTCAACTACTCGAGTATCGAGTAGTAACATTTTAAAACACTCGTGTACTCGAATATACTCGAGTAGTTTCAGATGAAGCAAAATAGGTATTATTAATTCAAATTTGTGTATATTAATTAATAGACGATAAATAAATGTAAAAGCTATTTTAATTTCATTCATTCATTTATTTCAATTTATACCACATATGTTTCAAAAATAATAGAGTCAATCAAATTTTAAATTTGTTCGCAATATTGTTTTAATTATTCGATTATTACTAAAATGAGTAATTTTCAAAATACTCGAGTATCGAAAACTTGTAGAATGGACGAGTATTCTCGAGTAACGAGTATTTGGTACTCAAATTGGAGTCTCTAGTGCTCAATACTCGTTTATTTTTAGAATGAATTCGAAGATTTGAAAACCATTTCGTATTTCCTTTTTGTTTTTTGTTCTAATTTAAAGGCTGCAAATAATATAAAACCAGCATTTACAAAACAATTGCATTCCAAAATGTCCTTTCCCGCTTTTTTCCTACGTTGTTTGGTGACAGCATTATTAAAATACACCCACGAGTGATTTCCCATGTAAACGTTCTGATTAAATATGCAAATGTCACGCGAAATTCCTATACAGCAGCTTTGGGCTTTTGAATTCTAAAAAAATCAGAGAACTTTCAGCTATAATACTCTTCATGAGGCATGTATGGCATCTTATACAGGGCAGAAATATGTGGGAAGAGAATTATATACTAAAAATTATTTCTTAAAATATTATTGAAAGAAATACTCAATCGTGGTAATAGAGGTCATAAAATGAAAAGAATTTCTGAATACAACAGAGAACCTTTGAAGCATTACACAATGTTTTGAATATTGTATGTGGTTTTCTCGTTATGAATTTAGTTCGTTTTGAATTTTCATTAATTACAAATTAAAATATAAGCACCATTAATTAAAAAGGAGCAGTAAGCCCCCCCCCACCCTTCCGGAGGTCAAAAGTGAATCGCATCCCACCTTTTTTCATAGTTATTTAAATAATTACATACTAACCCAATATATACTTACGATAAATTATGACTAAATATGCGTATAAAAAGGTATAACACATGTTATAATTATTTACACAAGTTACCATGTTAAATTATGTACTGACCATAAATTTCCGCAAAGTATCTCCTGAATCCATCGAGAATATAGTATATTATATTATAAAGCAGGCATGCCCAAACTTTGACCCGCAGGTCACGTGTGGCCCAATTGAAAGTTTTGAGGTTTACAACTTTCTTTACATTTTTCGATTGGTTCTTGGTAGAATACATTTAAAAAATCGATTAAATTCGTGACGAATTATAATATAATACAAAAATCTTATCAAAGATATATCCTTGAAGATAAATTAAAAAAAAGGCAATAAGCAATGTGCACGAAAGCTGTATAAGGTAGCCACATATCGGTGCGAGTCATTTTTCTTAAAGTTAATCGTAAAATCGGAGCATCGACACAGGTTGAATGATGAAAATTGAACTGCTATGTGAAACGTCCAAATCAGACATTACAAAATATATCATATAATAATAATACATGTTAAAAGGATTCAAAAATGAATTAAAATACTTATGATTATTAGTTTGTTTTAGGTGTAAATTTTTTTTTTTTGTGGCCCATCAGAAACATGCTTTATTTTATTTGGCCCACCATGTGGTGTCGGTTTGGCATCTCTGTTCAAAACTTAAGTCAGTAACATATGTCTTGAAAATATGATTTTTGCTGTAAAACTATAATACTTTCTGTGCGTTTCTAACTCTACTTACTAGTTTCCTACTATTTCAGATTATTCATGAGAAACAAAGTTTTCTTTCAAATCGAGATGATTTTTACGAAGATTTCCCAATTTGTTTACTGAGCAGATAAAAGCGTATATTTAAAAAGTGGAAATGGAATAGTTATTAGTAAATAATATGTTGAATGGAAATTTTCATTACCTCCCTTGTATCTGACTTGGTTTTTCTAATAGTTTTATATCACTATACCGACGACATCCGCTCTATGCATTTTAGCTTCCCCAGTTTTCTCTTATGCCTCAAAGTGGTGTAATGGTCTGCACAGAACATTTTAGTTCACATTTAATTTAATGACTTGAGCGTTACTTCCAAAAGGCTGTAAGGCTCAAAAGGAAGTATTTCGGGAGTGAAAAAATCAACGCAAACTTTTCAAATCGTTGCAGCGAAAAGTTTGCATAAAACAAAAACATAAAGTTTTAACAACGTTTCAAAATGTATACTTATTTTATTTCTTAGTTTATTTTGTTGGACAAATTGTAAGGTATACAATAATAATACATGTGTATAATTTAATTCTAAGAATATCATTAACAAATGGGAAATTTTACATTATAACCGAGAACTTCTTACGAAACAATTGATACAACTTCATACTGCACAGTTTTTTTTACTTTTCATATTTCATGTCCGCTCTTGATTTAAAGCATATGTCCTCCCAATGGAAGTATCTCAATTTTTGTTTCTATAGTAATCAGTCGCTCAACGTCTCTTTATTCCGACGATAGAATGGATAAGTTCACTTTGACTCATGACCTCAAACAGAATCGATAAAAATCTACTAAAAAAATCTGTTTGTATGTCACAGAAGCCAATATAAAAAGTTGCCAAAATATGTTGATTAACATTTTAACAATAACAATTTTAATATATTTTCAGACTAAAATTTTCATCACAATGTGTCGTGCACCACTCCAAACGCACATATGTCGAAACAAAGGTGGTAAACGGCCTCCATCCGACCGGCTTGGATTGGTTTTTCGGATTAGAATGGCTGATCGGAAATCAAAAAATCTAACGGCGTTATCTTTATCGACCATAACATAACCATCATTCCTCAGTTTTGCTGGTGGCCAGCGCGCTCATTGACTTGACAGGAGGGAAAATGTTAGTTTTAGCAAGATAAATTATATTTTTGAACTTTATAAGAAATTTAACGATTGATTTATGTTCTTTGCACTTTGTTTTATTATAAATAATATAAATTGTTATTGAATTGATCCAATACTTACGATTTTTTAAATTTTTATTTGATGGGAAAACATATTCCCACGGATCAAAGTGAAGCACACATTTTGGTAACACTTCCGCAGATCAACTTATTGCTGGGGGGTTTCTCCTCCCCCCAGGGGTGCCTTGAAGCCCCCTTAATGCCATACCAAAAGGCGCATGGCGATCCGGGCCCCCATTTAACCTAAAAAAATGAAATTTGACTCCTTAACTTATTGTCAAGGATGGTTTCCCCTTCTTCTTCAAAGTGTTAATTTATGTGTTTTACCATGCTTTCCGTTGTTCCACAATAAATAATGTTCATTAAAAAAAAATGTTAATTGTTTTTTTTTTATATATGTTTGTATATACTTTTTATGCATTTTTTCTGCATTTTTATTTTATTACTTTCAATTTTAAATATAAATCATTTTATATTTTTAAATTTTATTTTTGCGACACCGAAAGATCCGTGGGAAGTATATGTTTTACACAAACAATACAAATTAAAAAAAAAAAACATTTGTCTTAAATTTGTAGTTTTGACTAATCCTACCAAAAAAATTATTGTAAAAACCAATAAAAAATAATTCGCCCTTGAAAGAATTACCCGTTCTTGAGATATCGTGGAGGCCAGTTAGGAAAACACAGTTTTGAGAAAAACGCGTTTGAAAGTTCAAATACGAATTAAACTATGAAATCTTTACTCCCCATTAATCTGCTATGCCTGGTCCATAGATAATTTTTTCTTCTTCCTGTTTTAAGACGTTTGAAGCTGCTTGTTTTGCTCTTTTGCTTAAATTTTGGTTTGTTTCATGAATTGAAATTACATGTGTATTGAAAGTTTTCATGTAACAAGCCGAAGCGTCATTATGTGACCGATGTCCCGCCTCGAAACAAGTGTAGTCTAACTGCAATAACTTTCCAACGACTTCAAATATTGTAAAATCACTTTACGAGCATATTCTACACGTGTATAAGAATTATTCGATGCAAAAAAAAGGAAAGGCACTTCCTTAAGACATTGAAAGCACTATAAAATATCGAGTTTCACCGTAAGTACAAGACACTGGCGTTATTATTTTCTTTTGTTTAGTTTTAAAGAAATACGGTTCAGTAGTAATTGTGCTGTTGAACTTCAGTCAGTAACAGGCTAATCGCCGCTCAAAGGAAAACGATTTTGTTTATTCAAGCATCATTCACGTCAGCATTAAAGACGTTATCCATTGGGAAGAGAGTAAAAGCAAACTTCTTTGCGGCAAACACATCATTCCTCGGTAGGGTCTCGGGGGTGATTTTAACCCACTTAATGCCCTCGGGCAGTGAGGGACCTTCAAGAGTCGACCTTTGTCGGTCTGATGCGAGAGCTTAACGTACAACAAGTGTTCTCGTCTCGTATCAGCTTTAGTATGGAAACTCTCGTGTAAAGTTGTTGGGCTTATTTCAATGTATGTTTAACTATATCGGTGTTTCTTTACTAGACTTTATGCCAAATTTATTAATACACAGTTTGGCACACACATCTGAACAATATGTTAAATAATTTTTTAGACATTGTGTCTTACAAGATGTTTAGAAAATTATTTGTTTTTGAGAATCCATAATACAAAACTAAAAAATACGCAAAAATATTACTAACGATATATAGTAAAACTAATAATAATTAATACATTAAAAGTGTCAAACCAATAACAAATTTAATACAAATTTTAGTTATATAAATTTACTAGTATTGCTACCCGGCGTCGCTCGGACTAAGCGACCAATAATTATTTAATGTTATATCATTCGACATAATTATATCACAAAATCTAACATCCAAAATAGAGTTAAAATAAAATCACAAACTTTATTTAATTTGATGACAGCCCCATTCTCGCCCAATAAAATGTCCAAATTCAAGGAAAAAATCAAATTTGCTGTCAAAGAAATGTCAAATAATACCTTCACGTAAATAATAAACATTATTATTAATAATAAAAGCCGTATAATTACTACTATACTACTATAATATACGACTAATTTATTACATTTTGACTAAATGTCTTCGCCGATAAAAATTCAAACATATTTTCTTTCATATTCGTTTTTATGGCAACTTAATGACCAACAATGCAAAAGGGAATTACAGACCCACAGACATACATACGCCGTTTCGGTTTTATATAAATTTATTATTTTAGGCATACGTGTATTATACTAGTCAATACTCTAAGACACTTAAAAAAGTTCAAATTTATCGATATTAATTTCAAATTTAGATAATATGGTTATAGTAAATATAATAACACATATGGGCCAGTTTCGCTCATGGCCAGCATTATCAATTGATGTGTTATTATTTTTACTATAATGCCATTCCACCAAGTATTGACAGTGAACTCCTTGAAATTAATATAGTTTTGGAAAATTTAAGTAAGCTGTTAATTTTTTTGACGTAGACAGCTTCCAGAATATTATGACATTCGTCAACCTCTAGTCTTCTTCCAAATTACAATAGATCTAAAAGTGTTGATCCGACAATAATGTGGCCGTTCTATTAAAAGTTTGACTCGTTTTTCTCTCTTAATTAGTTTGAAAACATTTAGAACTCTAAGTTAATGGGCCATCCCTGATTGACCCACGTCACTTTTTCATGAATGCATTATACGTAATCACCTACATCCTCGGATAGGATCTGCCATTTTCAAGGATTTACTGAAAAATGTGGTGTAGTTTAAAGAAGAAGCTTGATTTATAATTCTGTTAATGAACTATTTTTTATCCGCCTAGATTCTAGGCCCTAGAATAACATCAGCACTAGAGACTCCAATTACTCGACATTTCAACTACTCGAGTATCGAGTAGTAAAATTCCAAAATACTCGAGTACTCGAGTATACTCGAGTAGTATCAGATGTACGAAAATATATATTATTAATTTGTATACATACATATAAATAGATTATAAATAAAAAAATAGGCTTTTTTTTTAAATGTAATTAAATATTTGGCATTACAGTTGCCAATGAGCCAAATATTTTTAATTGCGAAATTCATTCTAGATGAACTCGATGATAAATAATGAATCATTCAAGAATAACTCGACGAAAACTTACATACACCCGTATGTCAAATATCTCTTTTTCAATTGAAAAAATCTGACATAGCTGAAACTTGAACCCGGATTCATCTGATCGCTACGGAAATTTATAAAATATGTGTTTCCAAAATAATAGAGGATTAAACGTCTCAAATTTTAATTTGGTTCAAAGTTTTGTTGGTCTTATTCCCGCAGTAGAAAAAACTCTCATTTATAAATTACGAGTATTACTCGAGTATTTTTCAAATTACTCGAGTATCGAGTACTTGAAAAATGGACAAGTATACTCGAGTATCGAGTACTCGATACTCGAATTGGAGTCTCTAATCATCACATCTATTCTTGTTCGTCTAAAATTTAAAAAAAATGCTTTAATACGATGGTATTTATTGTTGAAACAAAGAATATTATTTATTTTAATAAACTCAATGCTTTAGTATTGTCGCCAAAAGGGTGTACTTAAAAAACCCCAATACATGGAAAGAAGTGGTAAAGTTGTTGAAATTGACACAATATTTATTTTCTATTTTTGCTCTCCTAAAGTAGAGATTTGTCAACACTTTTTTGGCTTGGAAGGGTCGATATTTTGTAGTTTATATTTCAAACTATATAAATGCATTTGTTTACCCAAAAGATTATCCATCATTTGCTTCGTCGACTTGATGTACATTTTTTTTAAATTTTCCCAACCAATTTTCTTACGCACGAACTAATTTTGAGTTCACCGCGAGTCTATTTGAACGCTGTCCGTCAGAATAATTCAGATGGAAAATTAATACTGGAGGGCGAGAATGAATGAAACTTCAGAGTTGAGATAATCTGGTAAACATTTATAATTTTTTATGCACATTTTCTTGGAAGAATATAAAATTTTCATTTATTATATACGGGAAAGATTGATTGAAAGGTAAATTAAAAACAATGTTATCTTTTAGAAAATATACCTGTGCTTAATATGTCAGTATATTGGATGGTAGA
Source organism: Himalopsyche kuldschensis (assembly GCA_028554975.1). Lineage (NCBI taxonomy): Eukaryota > Metazoa > Arthropoda > Insecta > Trichoptera > Rhyacophilidae > Himalopsyche > Himalopsyche kuldschensis. Next base: position 4,787,001 of record JAHFWI010000036.1, read on the forward strand.
TTCACGAATGCCGAGTAGATGATGCATGTATGGCCAAAGGGTATAGGTTATGACAGGAGTCACTTGACTTTTTGAGAAACGGGCCGGATTGAATTTTTTAAAAACTTGGCGTTCTGGATGACAAATAAATTCGGGTTGGAATCTAATTACAATATTAATATATTTGTTCTACTATAATTATATAATGTAAACAAATGTAATTTTTACTAGAAAGTTATAGTAAAAAATATTTATTTTATTTTATGGGTTCATACGTTGTCGTATTTTACAGGTACCGATTGATAAATTGAAATTGATAAAATGTTGGGAATTCACAACCAAGTCATGAAATTCAAAAAAAAAAATCTTATCTGAATAATTTATTTTCAAATATCGAGAATTTTTGGAGGGCTGGAAAAAACCTTCAGGGGGCCGTAGTTTGGTACCCGTCGAGCATAAAACATACTTTGTTAAAAGGATCCGATGAAGAAATGAAAAGCTATCGCCGAATCCATAGAAAGTAGAAAATAATATATTGATTGAATTGGCATTTTTTTGGTAGAACTCCATTATAACCAGGGCTGTGGAGTCGGTAAAAAAAAGTCCGACACGACTCCGACTATAAATATGTTAATATCGTCATTTTTTTCCCCTAATTTTCCTATTTATGTGTATTCAATTAAGTATCAACCCTATAAATGCGTCCAAAAGCCAAATTTGACATATTAAATGCAAAAATAAAAAGGTCAAACTTTGCAAAATTTCCGACTCCGAGTACGACAACGGCCACAATGCCGCACCGACTCCGACTCCGACTCCACAGCCCTGATTATAACACGGTGAAAAAATAGCAGCAAAGTATTTTAGTTCTACAGAAATTATATGAAATACGCTTGATAGCTATTTAGACTTACGCCATCGTTAGAACTAACGATACTGACAAACAAAGTAGTTCTTACGAAATACATAGCTATCAACCCTATATCATATATTCTGTAGAACAAAAATACTTTGCTATTTTTTACATACCTTACTTACCTTTTAGTATACCTTAATTATCCTGTATTGAAAATAGATACTATACCTTTAATATGTTGAATATCATAATAAAAGTGATACAAGCATTGTGAAAATTTTAACAATAGACCTTTTTATCTTATCATCGAAATTTCACAAAATTATTCTGACAATTTTCGAGAAATTATTTCGAAATTTGAAAGCATATTGACATTCCATTTCTAAAAGCTTTTGTTTTCATTTTAATATGCTTCCGCTCTCGATTATGAAATATTAAATTATGTTACATGTTCTTTCAATGTATTTATGTAGAGATTGTAGAGCATACAATTATCCAAAATATCCCTTTTATCCAGATTAAGAGTTGTTCTTCGGTTGAGCCATTTAATTCTTTGGGCTGTGACGAGAAAGTGTTTATTCTATTCTCTTTAAATCACATTCTTACATGAATAGCTTTGTATACATTCGAAAATTATGGCTTCGTCTAGTAGTTGAGCGATGACCTTACTTTTATTCTTTTCCTGACTACAACCCATCGGCTCCTTGCCGTACCATACATACATATACATCCATATATATATTATAAAGATCAGGACCGGTTTCGCTCATCGTGATTATTTTTAAATGATTCCACTTCAGACGCACAAGCAAATGTGTGGCTCATTAGAAGTGAAAGATATAATATTCTTCAATATTTTATTTGATCGAAATTTAAATACACTATGATTTTTATCTTTTTCGGTCTTTTCATATTCTTCCTTTAAATCCCTAATATACAAGACAACTTAAAAAATATATAATATATTTATTTATTGAAGAAAATAAAAAACATGGCATTACAGCTGACGCCAATGCGCCATGCGTTTGACAAATATATATACAAATTTGAATTGTTTGAATTTTGTACTTTTCCATGAGTTTTGTCGCTAACGATCCGGGTTTCGCCTTTCGGCATCTTCAGGCATTTCAAGTGTACGGATGTACTTGTACTGACGCGTATTAAACAGTTAGTATCGTTTATATACAAAAATAGAAGTATATCACTAAGTTAAATTGCTATTAAAATGTAAATCAGCGAAAATTGAATGTAAAAAAATTTCTATGAATTAAGTGGGTTTGTTATAATTATTGGGATTTTTGCGAAATTATAGGGAAAGGCGAATCCCGGGTCGATAGCGACAAAGCTCATGGAAAAGTACAAAATTCACACAATTCAGATTTGATATTGAAATTCCATCAAGCACCCTCAGTCGAAATCTAAATAAATATATATACATTAATTTATATCTAAATATATGTTACAATGATGTATTCTCAGTGAAAATATATTCTTCTCCAAGCCGTCATTGAAATTAAATTTGACCGCCCTATCTTCAGCCGTATGTTGTCTGTGTTTTTCTTTGGTTCTCTTTTTATGAAAGGGACTACTAGCTGATTTTGTTTCATTGCAGCAAACCAAAATTTTAGGCCGGCAAATCATTGACTTAGGCCAATAATTTCAATGATCGTGACGAGTGAAATCATGCTGTCATACAAATCTATTACTTGATACATTTTCACTGAGAATACAGTTTCACTGTAACATATACATACATACCCGTATATACATAACAAAAATAATTATAGTTTATTGTTTTTGCAATGTAAAAAAGAAAGATGATTTTGTATTTTATCCACGACTATACTGCTGTTCCATGCAGGAACGTGAGGTTTGAGAAAAAAGGCATAATGTGTTTTTGTATGTTTTAGTATTAAGAATTTATAAAAAGCGGTTGATGAAAACATGCACTAATTTCTTTGTCCTTCTAAACCGTTATACTTTAAGCAGATGTCCATTTTTCACAATAAAATTTGTATACTGCCATATCAGTGAGCATTATATTATATAGTTTTCAAAAACATTTAACAAATGGCTCAATAACTCAATTTTAGAAATTTTGCGAGTAACTGCCTTCTTCCTTGGATCATCAATACATCAAATTACTAAATAAAAAAACAGTTATATTCATATGACTGGCAGGTACAATATATATATATGTGAATTATTAATGCGTATAACATACAGTTGTTGTTACAAATTATGATTACTTTTGGACCAAGGTCAAAACTTTTTGAGCAGCTCCTTTGTTCTCGCTATAAAAAACTTAAATCTAACAGTAAATCAATCACTTGTCCAAGAAAGGGATTGGTAGATAGCCATATAATAAAAAGGACCGCATCCAGGATTTACTTAGGAAATATTTAACCAATCTCACACTCAGTATAATTTACTTATTTTATCGGCATATTTAATAAAGAGAAAGTTTATTAACAAGCGTCACTACTAAAATTGATTCTTGTTAAAATCTAACACTACTGGCTACATCAAAATATATAATTCTAGTAACTTAGATTTCGTCGATCATAAATTGTTTTACAAAGAGTTCGCCACTACGAAAACACAGAATAAAATAAAAGCTGTAGACATCAATAAAAATGTTAATTATAATTAAATATTATCAACTAGACGAAAAAAAGAACAAATCACAATACGAACATCAGTTCTAAATTTAATAAAGTTTTTAAATAATAATTAAAATTGAGCATAATATTTAGAAATAATTTTTCTTCACGTCAAGGTTTTCGTAGAGGATATTTTTGCTTGTGTAACACAAATAATTTTGTCCGGCCGTGGTCAACGTCGTTGGCTACCGTGTCGAACCACCCGGGTTCGATTCCCGGTACGATCAGATTTTCTCAGTCGATAAATCGATTCTTCTCAGTGGCAATAGGTGTTTGTGTTGTAAAAAAATCCCTCCCCACCTTTACGATCTTCAAGACCGACATTTAGTAACAGTTATTAGCTTACCACTAGTCCTGCCGTAATCCTCGTATGTTTTTCATTCCATCTCTCTTTGAAAAGACAGATTGAGCAACTGAGTAAAAAGCAGTTCTCGTAGAACATATGTTGGGTCCATATCCAAGTTGGGAGCGGACATGGTGATCATCATCTGGTGATTTTTATGAAAGAGGGAAAACACGTATCACGATTTGAAGCATTCTTCGTGGAATTAAGCAAGTTATTTCAATTTTATTTAGAAAGCAATTTTCGTAATTACTGATTTGAAGGGGAAAATAATAAATTCCTCGAATGATTTTTTAAGTTTTAGAAACACCCTTCTCTCCATATAACAATAGACATAAAAGCACATAATTTTTGTTCATATATAGGGTATTTCAATAGGGACGCTCAAAATATGTTACTTTGTCCTGCTGAGTAGATTATTCATTGTTTAGTGGCCAAATTTGAGTCAACCAGTTTGGTAAATAATCGGCCAACACCTGTACGTGATCAAAATACAATATCTGGTGAAAACATTGCTGCTGTGTGTGAAAGTGTACAGGAAAACCCAAGGCAGCTTATTTCTCGTTGTTCACAAGAACTTGGCTTTTCTGCGACTTCAACTTGGCGAATTTTGAATCGGGCCTTATGTCTGCACCCGTATAAAATCCAACTAACCAAGGAACTTCAGGTAAACGACCACAGACAACGCCTGATTGGGAAGTTTACCTAAATTTGTCAAAAAAGTCAACTTTAGCTACATGGCCCATTTTATAATGAATGGATATTGGCAGACATTTGATGCTATATTCCATATTTAATGCCGTAAAATATACTTACAAATGAAATTAAAATTTAGTCGAAATCTCACAAACAACTTGTTTTATTTACATTTCAAAACTAAGCGTCCTTATAAAAAGGCGTCACATATAAGATGGTAACTTATAATGGGCGATCTTTCAGGAAAAGCGAGTTAAATAAGCCTTCAACAGTATCAAAGCTTTCGTTCAAAATATTAAATAAAAGCAATGCTAGTTTCATCTCTGTCGGATACCAATCCGCGCCTGATGATGATGTGTCAGCGGATGCGGGAAAAGCGGATGAAGGAAAAGCGTATGATTGATCGCCTACCTTTCAAATCACGTTGACAATAACAAACATGGGTTTTCCCAAATGGCCATTTAAAAGACCTTGAATTTTGTTACCGCCGAACAAGAATCTATAAGATTTTTTTTCTTACGCGAATATTTCCTAATAACTCAATAATACTTCATATACATATATATTATACTTAATTGTATAATATTATTCATTTTAGATCTGATAAATAATTATTCGTAATCAATTAAGACTTGTAAAATCCCTTCCCACCTTTCCGATCCCTAAGGGCGACACATAGTGACAGCTATTAGCTTATCACTAGTCCTGTCCTAGTCCTCGTATCCTTTCCATCCCTACACTCTTTGAAAAAGAGAGCAACTGAGTAACAAGCAGTTCTCGTAGAAAAAAAACATATGTTGAATAAACTCCAAGAGGAGTCTATATGCTCGAAGTTGGGAGCGGGCATGGTTAAAAAAAAGAATTTCGACTGAAGGTGCTTGATGGGATTTCAATATCAAATTTGAATCGTCTGAATTTTGTACTTTCCCATTAGTTTTGACGGAAAACGAACCGGAAAGACGTCAATAGCAATTTAATCTAGTTTTATTATTGTATATGAATGATACAAACTGTTTACTACGCGCCAGATCAATTACATCCGTGCACTTGAAATGCCTGAAGATGCCGAAAGACAAAACCCGGATCGTTAGCGACAAAACTCATGGAAAATACAAAATTCAAACGATTCAGATTTAATTATTCTTAACTTTACATGAGAATCTAGGATTGATTTACATATATACAATATTCTTGCGATAATAACAGACACCTAACATGACAAACGAATTTAAATGTTGTTTTCTTTCGTTATTATTGGGTGACGGCTCACAAAGGTTTAGAAACGTCGATATCGATATAGCATTATTTCCCATAGAGACGATTGTCTCAAAGGACGATGAAAATTTTCTATTGATTTCCAAAAGTTGAACAAAGATACTGTTGTAGGTGAAGTAATTTAAAAGCTCACATAAGTTTAAAATGCTGTGATGGGAATTGTGGTTTATAACATGGTTTGATCTGAAATTTTTGGAATAGGTTGATATTTAGGAATTGGTATTATTTTGTTTTTAAATATTTTTTTCTTTTGCGGTAGTTATTTTTTAAAATTAAATCGTTTAAGATTATTTTAAGGGTATTTAAATGATTTCTTTCTAAATATTATACATGAATCACTACATAATAAGCCCGCAAATTTAAATTTGTATAATTTTCTATGCATTTATGTTAAGATTGAATCATTTCAACCACTCTCACTTTTATTCATTTTCTCATTTAATGCTCGATTTTTTGCATCATTTTTATGATTGCTCGTATCTAACTAAAAATTTCAATGAAAATCAAATATTTTATTAAATGAAAGTCATATAAAGAAAATCTAATGAAAATTTGTGGAATTCCACAATTCAATGCTGTATGATTAAAATTTCAAATATGCGATGGTACCTTTTTTAATACTACAGACTGATTAGAAATCAAATATATATTATATTATAGAATCTATATAACCTTCGCCAGTGATGAGGGACTCCAATTACTTGATATCTCAACTACTCGAGTATCGAGTAATAAAATTTCAAAATACTTGAGAACTCGAGTAGTTCCAGATGCATCAAAAGATATATAAATAATTCAAATTAGTGTATTTTATTTTTTATTTAGATTGTTTTTCAATATTTTTTTTTAATCTTGTCATCACACATTCTCATTCTCATCATCATAATCTTGTCATTGATAAGAAAATTCAGCATGACCTAAAGCAAAAGTAACAAAGAAAATTCTCGCATAACATAGTCAACGGCAAAAACATTTGAAAAAAATAAATTACAGTTAAGACTAAGTTAAACGCAACGGTTAATCATTATTTATATATATTTTAGTAGTAGTTAGTATATAATAGTTTGAAATAAATCTTAATTTATAAATTACGAGCATTACCCAGTTTTTCTCAAAATACTCGAGTATCGAGTACTTGAAAAATGGAAGAGTATTCGATACTCGAATTGGAGTCCCTACCAGTGACTCTTACTAGATTTTATTAATTTACTAGTATTGCTACCCGGCGTCTCTCGGACTAAGCGACCAATAATTATTTAATGTTATATCATTCGACATAATTATATCACAAAATCTAACATCCAAAATAGACTTAAAATAAAATCACAAACTTTATTAATTTGATGACAGCCCCATTCTCGCCCATTAAAATGTCCAAATTCAAGGAAAAAATCTAATTTTCTGACAAATAAATGTCAAATAATACCTTCACGTAAATAATAAACATTATTATTAATAATAAAAGCCGGGAAAAGTTCAGTAGAAAACTAATTTATTACATTTTGACTAAATGTCTTCGCCGATAAAAATTCAAACACATTTTCTTTCATATTCGTTTTTATGGCAACTTAATGACCAACAATGCAAAAGGGAATTACAGACCCACAGACATACGCCGTTTCGGTTTTATATATAAGATTTATTAATTTACGGGATCAGAAGCGGCTCTCATATTTTTGGTTTAATTAATAAAATCACTGACAGACGTCTCGTCATTTCATAAAAGTAGAAATGCCTGTAAAGCTCTCTTTTGACATCTCAAATCAGACCGAGAAAAAAAGACATAATTACAAAAGAAGGCTAAGAAGGTTTCTATACAAAAATTACATATTCCGTGAGTGACGGGTCGGAATAATTAAAAACTTATATAAAGGTACATAGCTCAGAAAGGAAGTTTTGCAAACAGTTGAAAATTGTAAATTTCATCCGCATTTTTCGAAATGAAAAATCTTAGCTTAGCGTATTTTATATCATAATTTGATACATTCACCGGAAGAACTCATATCTCGTAAAGTGGTGTTATTAAAACGCAAATAGAAGTCTGGTGATAAAGTTTATGCGAATTTCTTCCTATTAATTAAAAGCTACAAGTGCAGTGATTGCATTGCAGCGGAGGCGAGGACTTTCTCTATTGCTGTACGAAATTAAAATAAGAACTAAAGACAATTTCAGAAACCAATTTACCATTTAAAAAATCGCAAGCAACGTTTTATAATCGTTTGTATGCACAAATCCGCGTGCGAGGAACCAATCAAAACGTCGCTTTAAAGTCGGTCGTTGGACGACGTGGACCAACCAAACACACCGTCTATTATGGAAGCAACCCGATCCAAAATCTTGGTCATTGCTTTGTTCCTTTTCTTTATGATAGTGTCTTATTCCGAAAATTATGTACTATGTATCAAAAGATTTTTCTTAGCCAGATACTTTCAAACTCAGCCAGAACCTCGACTGGAGGTGGTTGGGTTTGTTTTGTTTCGTTTTTGATGGAAGTGGTAATTTTTTTTTATTACTGTGTACGGTTTATTTAAATGTGTCTTAAATTGTCTATCGTATGTCTTTTTTACAATCGGCTGCAATCGAATTTCAAGAAACCTTTGTCCCCAAGATTACTTTTCCTTCTTTTTTATTTTCTTTTTGCCTGTGAATGATTTTGCTGTGTGTAATCTTTATTGCCACAAAATCAAACTTGCGCATCATACATGAGTTCACATGATGTTCAAAAATAAAGTGGTCATTACAATGTAAGATTATGTGCGCCATGAAAATATTTTTTTGATAGCCATCTAAAATGACGTCCCTTTTACTGAAAACCGTACAAATCAAAACAAACTTATAGAATTTAATATTTTTCTCGCGTCAGGTATTGCGGGTTAGGTGATTTTACTTTACGAGTTGTCTGAGATTAATAAACAGGCCAGGCATTGTTATGTAAGTGGTAATAGAGAGACGTTTAATTTGTCTAAGACACGCAGTCACACACTATACATATATAGGTGCCTATGAATGCCTTACGGACCACATTCTGATAGATATTTGATGATTTCTTAAATAACGTTCGTACTTCGAATTAATTTCAAGCCACTGACTTGACACAAAAAATCATTCAGCGTCGCGTTTATGATAATAACATTATCTCTCTTGTTTATTTAATCACCATAATACCGACTTAAGACACGTACTGATAACTAGTATGTTTTATCAATTAATACCCAAGTCACGCCAGAAATATGAAAAAACAAGAAACACGCATGTAACAGATCATATACATTTGAATACTACATTGTTGTTATATTAGGTATTCGAATATTTGGAGTCCCTAAAGCCATCTCTACTTGCCTTGCGACTTTTTCCAGCCTGTTCCGGCGTTCTGGAATCTGGATGACCATCGGTTATTATAAATATGATGAATTCGGTGGAACATGTGAATGTACTGAAGGTATGCAAGTGATTGGTGGTTGAGTATGAATCTTGTATATATGTATGTATTAGAGACTCCAATTACTCGACATCTCAACTACTCGAGTATCGAGTATAGTAAAATTTCAAAATACTCGAGTATACTCGAGGAATTTCAGATGTACCAAAATATACATTATTAATTCAAATTTGTGTACATAAATAGATGATAAATAAATAAATAAGCTTATTTTATTTAATTAATCAATTTATTTCAATTTATGAAACATACATATGTCTAAAGTAATAGAGAATTTAACGTCTCAAATTTTAATTTTGTTCAAAGTTTTGTTTTTTTTATTTCCGCAGTAGAAAAACTCTCTCTGTTGCTGTGGACGTCGGGTTAAAAGTTAGCATTGAATTTAAAAGTGCTTTATAGTTTTTCTGTCCACTGTTTCAAAAAAATAAAATTCGGAAATAAATCTTCATTTATAAAGTACGAGTATTACTCGAGTATTTTTCAAATTACTCGAGTATCGAGTACTTGAAAAATGGACGAGTATACTCGAGTATCGAGTGCTCGATGCTCGAATTGGAGTCTCTAGATGTATGTAGTTGCAGTGCGTTGTCATATGGCCTCAGTATAACATAAGAAAACATCATATATGTACTTTTAACTTACCAACCTAGACATAATTGATATCTTTAATGTTTTAATCACTCGTATTGATCTTTAATTATTGGTGGAAAAGCATATTATTCTAAAAAAATATATTTCACAATACCATTAAAAGGTCTAAATCAGTTTCGCTCATTTTCATTTTAATAGAGATTTGAATTTTTTTGCAAAAATCAAAAACGTTATTTTTGGAATTAGCAGGTATAAATGTTGAAAAAACTAATGGCTTACCATGTCCGCTTCCAAGTCGGAGTATATGGACTCTTCGCGGAGTTTATCTTAACATGCTTTTTTTCCTACAAGAATTGTTTGTTACTCAGTTGCTCAACTTATCTCTTTCGAAGAGAGTGTGAATTGAAAGCATACGAAGGCGAGGATGGGACTAGTGGTTAGTTAATCACTACGAGCCGCTTTTTGGGATAGGAGAGTTGGGAAATGATTTTTAACAACAAAAACATCCATTGCCTCCGAACATAATCGATTTATCGACTGAAGAAATCTACTCGTACCGGGACTCGAACCCGTGTGGTCCGTCACGGAAGCCAACGACGTTGACCACTGCACCACGGACTGGGGACTATTGGTAAATCCATGAAATTGTTTCACGCAGGGTTTTTTTTATGTTTGATGTGAAATAAAACAAACATTTTGCATTGATACATAAAACTTGTTTCGATTTTATTTGAATTATGACTGAAATCATACAATTAGATGCCTTCTTATTTTTAATTAACAATAAAAACGATTACTATATATAATTTCTTCTTAAAAGTAATAAAAAATATATACAGGAGCATTAGAGATTATAAATACTAAACTTGTAAAAATGCTACATATTTATAATTTATACAATTACTGAATAAAATAAGACTTTTTTGTATAAAATTTACTTCAATAAAAATTCAATTGCGGAACATAGTGGTGACATCTTGTAAAGATATTACATTATTTATGAAAAAGTTTTCCAACAATGGATTCGAAATGGAATATTTTTTATCTGGATTTAAGATTTTTAATTATGTATATGGAATACATTATTAATTTCTTTACAGTTTACATAATAATTAGGTTGAATTTTTGAAATACTTACTGATTACATAGATGTCTGCTTTTAAATTTCTTCAACCAAAGTAAAAAAAAATTCGTAATTTTAGTATTTAATAAGAAATAAAAAAACTTAAATGATTTTATTTTTGATACTTAAAATTAATTCAGTAAAAAATATTAAACTTTATGAACTAACCAATGTATTATCACGTATTATTTACACACGCCAAATTCAAATAAACCAACCGGCGTCATTGTGTTTATTCAAAGAAAATAACAACATGTTTTTTGATTTCAATTATACACAATTCAAATATACTTAAACAGATAAATAAAAAACATATCTTGATAGAACTTTACATTTTTTTAAAAAACGAAATCAATTCTTCGTAACATATTTTGTAACGCAATTTTCTAAGAATTCGTTAGATGTTGTTCAACAATCCATAAATTTTGACGACGATAATGAAATTGGGGGGAAATATTGAAGTGTAAATACACCACAAAGTAAGTACTTTTGAAAGAAGGTTTTTATTTGACAATGTTTACTGTCAAAAAACAACTATACAAAGATGGAATCGTTTTGAAAGATTCGAGATTTTTTTTTTAACAGAATATTATTAGAAGACATTCTTACTTTTAAATACAATATTTTATAATTATAATTCATGTAGCTTACAATATTTTGAGTGCTTAAGTAATTAATTGTACAATCACATTTTATTTGAGATAAATATTTCATTTGTTTTCCTAGCCTTAAAGTAGGTAGTTAATTAAATGCATGTTTCTGAGACATCTGAGGACTCTTTGATTTTTATAGTTTCGTCACTGACTGCTTCTATGTGAGCTTCATCTTGAGGCTTGGTAACATTACTAGAAAAATCAAAACCCTTGTTCAAATTATTACTTGGGTAAAACCTCTTTATACCGTTACTGGGACCGTTTCCATAGACAACTATAGCGTCTTGTTTTGAATCTGGAACATCGCATTGTATACTTGCTTGACATTCTAAGGTTTTGGAACAATCTTCTTCTGGAGCGAGTTCATTTTTGTACAAATCATTGTTCAAACACGTGAGGGATGACCGTTTATTTGAAATCAAAATCAACGAATCGCTTCTAGAATCTGGCATGCGCGTGTTTATGCTCGGAAAATCAACGCACAGAGAATTACCATAATTTTTAATATTATTCAATTCATAATCATCGCGATTATCTGAAAAGATTAAATTATTCGTCTCTTTTTCGAACGTAATTTCTTTGCGTTGTTTGGAACCCGGCATGTCTTTTGTCTGAAGAGTTTCCATGTTTGAAAATAATTTCAAAGCGTTCTGATTGGATTGCTTTTTGGCGCCAAAGCTGCAATTAGCGTCATTGTTGTTCCACTTTTTAACGCCGCCGGTGCTAGTTGCGTCATTCGACCATCTTGATTTTGGTGAAACGTTGTAATTTATGTGATTATATTCCTTGGAGAGAGTGCTGGATAGCGTACTATTTCTTGACAGTCTAGAAGTAGTGTTGGACCTATGCAGTGGTTCCGACGAAACAGATCGTACGCGAACAAAATGGCTGCCTTCCCCACTTGTGGCAATAGTAGTATCTCTGAAGCTGGATTGATCTCGAGAAAAACCGATTCCGTTCCTGGAGCTTCTTCTTCCACAGCATAAAGTTTCACGAAATGCGACACGATATCTGAAACAAAAATATTAATTTGGTATTTTAGGATCTTTTTTGTAATCCTTCAGGTGAGGTTTGGATAAGCTAGGTTTGGTTTGTTAAGTTTAGGCTGTTAGGTTTGGTTTGCTTAGGTTTAGTTTTTTTTTTAACACGTAGAAATATTACTTGTTCCAACACGTAGAAATATTAAGATTAATCAATAAAAGCAAAAACGAACATTATGGCAAAGAGTAAAGCTGTAGAGCAGTGTTTCCTAAAAAAAATCAACAACGGCCCCCGAAAAAACCTGCATAATTACTAAAATAATTAACTATAGTAATTCAGAAAAGATTACGTAAATAAATAATAAAACTGACGTTCTACTATCCCACAGATTTCAATAAATGTATTTGGCAAGCATAATTACTAAATCTATATAATTTATTTTACGGGTTATGTTTTCCAATTGAGCGCAACAAAATTTTGAATATGGGCAATACTATTAGGGCCATTTAAACAATTAGGTTAATTGGATTTGGTTCAAACACGAAAGACAAAATTTATTTAATTTACATCAATTATTTGATTGCATGCAAATGCCACAAATTGATTCACTTCCATTCAACTGTTACAATTTTTGCAAAGTAAATATACATTCATTGATTTGCGCGTGGTTCATTTGTTTGTCACAGGTCGTGATTGAGAGGAATGCAATCAAATATCTTTTTTATCTGTTTTAATTTATGTAAAACAGTACTATTCAAACTAAAATATTTATTTTTTGGAATTCTTACGGATAAAATACACAACATATCGTCGCTTCCAATGCAAAACCACTTATAAGGAAAAAATGCGATTTTGAGTATTGAATGCCACTCTATGCAAATAAATATTCTACACCGGTAGGCAAAACCCAGGAGACGAGGGACCATCTAGGAACGCCTCAATTTGAATTTTTAAAACCTTGCGAAGCCATGTGAGATATTTTTACCTTCTCCTAAACAATGAAAAATATTATGATAAGCGGTTTTGCATTGGAAGCAACGGTATTGAAATTAACATCCTCATAAAAAAATACCCATACACTTTTAAAGTGTGATTAAATAAATTGTTATTTTAAATCAAAATTTATAATAACTTAACAAAAACCAAAAATATTTTTTGAACAATACTTAGCATAAATAAGCAGTTTCTAAACTGGGGGCGCCAAAAAAAGTTTTTATTGTAAAATTTTAAATAAAATAAAGTTTAGGGAGGCGTAATTTTTTTTTTCTAGGAGGAGTAACAGCACAAAGCTTGGAAACCACTGGCATTTATTAAAAAAGGTGTCTTGGGATGTACCTAAAAAAAGTTTTCTGCCTGTAATCGTTACTATTTTTACTCAAAGGGCTTAATTATTGACAAGCTTAAATCTGGTTTTGCAAATAATTAGCGTCATAATTTTTTAAATATTTATTTAAAAAATAACCTAATCTTTGTATAGTGGTCTTTCGGCATTAATAAATTAACACGTCTCCTTAATAGGCCGTTATAGCAAGATTTTAATGTACCCTCACTGGATGAAATTTTTATATGTATCAATTCCGAGAAAGAATAATTAATATTTCGAATTATTATTTCTGTGGATTCATTTGTGGTATTTAAATTTGGGTATAAATGTAAGCTTAAATTCGTTGAATTTTAATGCAAACATTATTTCTTAGCCACTTTGCTTTACATAATATGTTCACAAAAAATAAACATTACAATGGCCTACCGCTTTGAACTGAGCCGCAAAAAACACTGTCAAACAAAAATTCAGTCACATTTTTGTTTTATCTCACAAAGCGGGAAAATTAAAAAAATCGAGTAAAAAATTCTTTTATGAATTATGCATACATATTTAAATTAATAATTTTTAATAACTTAAGTCTCTTATTTAGCAAAGTGGTTTATGTAAGGGATGTTTTACTTTTGACCACTATTTTTTTATTATTACAACACTTGCTGCTGCTGAAAAAAGAGCTCTGTATTAGCAGAATATTTTTGAAATTCATGCTACAGTTCTCGTCCGGTTCAGGCACATATTGTTTTGCTATAAAAAATAACGAGACATGAAAAATCTTCGACAACTCGATGAATGAAAAAAGTCTTTGACTTTTCAAAACTTCAAAAAAACACATGATGTAATTTTTCTCGAAATTTTGTCAGAGTCACTTACTGCCTTCTTGCTTGGAAGGCAGTGTACTCCTTCCACATATAAAGTATTAGAAAGATCAGGACTAGTATCACTCTAAAAAGCTTGCGATGAGCGAAACCGGTCCTGGTCATTATACTATTATATGTGGATGCAGTACAAAATAGTTCGATTGTAATATATTTAAAAAAATATAATTAGTCCTTAAAATCGACTCTAGAAAGGCAAAAAAACGCAGCCAAACTTAAAAAACTGAAATGAAAGCATGATAATTAGTAACTTAAATCACGATCGTTACGCACTCGAACACGACCCATACAACCGGGTCAAGGCGCCTCGTAGACTTAGCTTAGGTGAGAAAACAATTTACAATACTATGAAGCGGCTCATTTGTTCGGAAATTATATGGTAACATTTTTTTCTTTATATAATAGGTAATGATAAAGGCACTATCTACTATATATTATGTACATACTGCAATAATTATTTGAAATGTATTCACAAAATAAACCAGTCTTAACTATATACTACGTGGAACTGCTTCTTATTTCTTAAATAAGACTTATATCATGTTTCAAAGCTATTGAATTAAATTATATTCACAGTAAGGTTTTGGTTTGTGTTACCCGATTCAAAAGAAACCACACTTGGAGCTACATCTCGCTATTCGAGTTTTATCAGCTCTTAGTGACGTAGATATTTCAATCCACACAAAAGCTCTAAAGTTAAACAAAAATAGTTTATACTTGGTAATTACTTTATCTTAGATTTGCGAATTATTTGCAGACATTACAATCTACTGGAAAATATGCAAGGGTATAATAAATAAGTAAACCAGTCGTAATCATTATTTAAGATCATAAGAAAATAGATTTGAGCATAATTATTCGAAATTCAAATTATTTACGGTAACGAAATACAGGATCGTCCATATGCACTGTGGAACTGGAGCACCCCCAAGCAAATTGAGAAAAAAATAATATAATAATATACATAAATTTATGAAAATTATATAAAAATATCAAAATTATTTAAGCGAGTATTAAGCTGTTATTAGAAGAAAGCAATCATTAACATATACCATGGTACTTATATTAGAAAGTTCTATTTGTTCAGTTCCGTTTTCGATGGAAAATGCTCGAGTTCGAAGACATAAGTTTGCATTGGTACTATTTCTTCTAATTTGTTTTTTATTAGAAAGTGTTTTACTACACGAAAGAGGTGCATATCTTCAATGAGTTATTAAATACACATAATATTTAATTTTAATAATTTTTATGTTAAAAGTGAAATATATTATTATATAATATAATTTAAGAGTAAAATATGTACCAACAGACCACATCCGTAAGCAAGTATATACGTCTTCTATTTATAAACACGAAAGCATCAAAAGAAAAGTGAAAAAGAGTTGGCATTTTCATTTAATATTGGCAATTGAAACTTTTTGAAGATAATGAATTTAAGACATAAAGAGGTCAGATTAAAATAGGCTCGCAAGCTTAATCTTCCCAGTATATAAAAATTCCAAAAAGCTCTGCAGTAAAATGTTTGTTTTTATTTTTCTTTTTATGAGACTTTTCCGGATTAAAAGAAAACAAAAGTTTTCAGTAATTTTGGGACAAAAGTTTTCCTTTCTTTAGTTGAAAATAAAACTTAAAACGACCTTTCAAGATAAGTCAATTAATGAAAAAGTTCTCCTTTGAGAAGTAATGTATAATTTTCTTCGATCGTTAAATTGGACTATCATTTTCTTTTTCATTATATGCCGCATATTGCAAATTTGATTAAAATATTATAGTTTTTGAGTATAATAACCCATTTTTTTGGACACTTTGACTAATTTATCAAATGTTTGTCTCCATATTCAAAGATATTAGAAATAAAACTCTGTATTCATGTCATTAGGAATATCCTATTTTATGAAAAGAATATTTTTTTAATATAAGTTTTATAAAATAAGAATATTAACATCCCGCGTTCACACTCGTGTTCATAAACAGATTTTTGATTTCTTACGATATGTATTTAATATTTTTTACTAGATACCATTTTTAATGTTGATAGTATTGACATGAAAATTAACTTAATTTTATTTATTGATTGAATTGATATTTACTTGGTAGAGCTCCAGTATGACACGGCCGAAAAAATATCAATTTATCTAAGTTCTAGACAGGCGCTGTTGCAGAGCAAATTGGCTTTACTCGCATTGCCTTTAAGGCTAATGCGCTACGAATTGCTCTGTAGCTTATCTAATGTCTCGATAGATTTGTCAAAAATTACAGCGTCGTCGGCATACTCGATCATTAACTTGAATAATTAGCATTAGCTTGGTAGAACTCACTTAAAGCTCAAATATTATTTCAATATTGAAACATTTTTCTTTTCTTCTTCGGGGCCGAGTTGATAACCCTGACATCCTTGAAAATTTAAGTTTGCATGCTCCCAGTCTCAACCTCCGTAGTTGTAACCAAGACAAATCAATTTTCTTTGTCAAAACTTGTTTGTTACGTAGGTCTTTTGAATCTCCAGTTGCAAGGGCTATTCGGCTGATAAATGCACTGCCTGTTGGTGTGGACATCTTCGGCAGTGAACTTGATGCTTTGTTTAAATTTTTTTCTTAAATTCTTATGTAAATAGTATGTTTCTGTTCTGTGTCCATTTTTTTTAATTTTGTGCAATATGTTATGTAATTTTTATTAATTTGTCAAATGCATGGCGCATTGGCGATTGCTGTAATGCCATGTATTTCATATTATTTTTTGCCAATAAATAAACAAAAATAAATAAATTAATTGAAAAATAACAAAATATGAAGTTTCAACAGGATTAATCACGGATAGTATTTCGGATATGATTTTAATTAAAATCAATGAAAATTTTGATATCTTTTACAGCTATTAAAATATATTTCTTTTGTGATTACTAACGGATATATTGCAGAGCGCAAGAGAAATAAAACAATGAAATGCTCTGCATGCTGTATGACTCGGATAAAAAACGCGAATGGGCCTTAAATGAATGTAAACGATTTTCAAGCCCATAAAAGTTCCCGGAAAAACAAAGATCCGACCGTATACGTTAAGTGCGACCGGAAATGATGCGCGGTCAATAACTGACACAGCGGCCAAATATTGGCCGGCAGATTCGAGAGGAAGTCCTCGAGGCGGATATACGGATCATGTAATGGCTGTGGGTATCCAAAAATAAGATTAAATGTTTTAACAAATCATTTCTATCGCGATTAAAAGCTATACATTACAAACGAAGACGATGTAAGCTTTTTCAATAAATATTAAATACACCTAAACCTTTTTTGTGATTGCGGTAGATGCGTTCCGCGAAAAATCGCACAAAACGAAATCTCACAAAAAAAGCTATGACTTAATATAGGAACATACCACGTACAGGAACGCACGTCTCAAGGTCGTAATGTAATAAACAGGTGAAACAGTATATTTTACATTTACAGTCTTTGAAAAACGTGCTGTTTATTACGTTATTACATATGTATGTTTATATAGTCGCAAAAAAATACTTCAAATATTCCATTTATATAGTTAGCATTTATCATAATATGTTTAATAATTGTAAAAAAATCGTTAAATATTTATTAGAAATGTCATATGTTAAAGTTGAATTCGATTTGAAAGAATATAATATGATCCTTTATTTCAAATAAAATTAAAATGATATTCACATATTATAAAATCATTCAATGTATCTGAAGAACATATGAATTATCATTTAAATACAGTTTATATCTTTTAATTTGAAATTAAATTTTATGTTAAAGAGAAAAAAATTTGGTATTATGATAAAATACCGATGCGGTGGATTTTTTAAGTGGGGACAAAGTTAAAAGGAAGTCAATATTTTCATTCTTATTATTAAAGAAGACCATCCATTAAAACGCGTTATCGTTATAAATCTACGAACAAAAGTTTTCTGTATTTTACATTGCAAGTATTTCTGTTACTTGAATTCAAATAGAAAAATGCATATCTTGGGAAATACAAGTTTATAACTAAATTCATTTCAATATGTCTTACTTACGAGAAAAAATTGCAAAAGAGACGCAACTCACAAAAGGATTACATAGTTTTACATTGTTCAATTAAAAAACACAATATAAGTTGTGTAATACATATTTAGTTTTGTTAACAATATATTTTAAAAAGAAACTATGTAAATCATTTAAAGTTGATTATAGTCAAGCAAACAAATTTGACGAAAAAAATACTTTATGCGTGAGGATGGAACTCCAGTATCGATGACAGTGATGCACAAACTTTTTGCGAGATGGGCCAGATAATCAATTCTCAGATAGTTTGAAGGCCGCATGGGTAAAACTGATTTATTTATCGATATTTTTAGTGTCTATAAAATTGAAAATTGTATTGTTTTATATTGTTCTTCCATCATCCGTAAAAAGTTCTGATGAAAATAGGTGATTGATATTTGTCGTGGCGGGGCGCATGAAATGTCATTGGGGACCGCAGGCTGTGCATCACTGATCTATCGCATTGATAGATATTAATGATAAATTTTGAAAATGTTTTTCTTACAATCAATCTAATCGTTTATCAGTTGTATGTTGCTTATTGGTGGAAAGTCACAGCGCAAAAGGTTCTGATATTACGGTAAGAAAAATAACAATGTATTTTAGTTCTACATAAATTTTATATATTTGTTGATAGCTATTTCGGCTTTCCCCTTCGTCAGAACTATGTTTTAAATGTGTATTAGAGATAGCTTATATACCTTTGCTAGACAGGGTGCCCCGTACATCCTCTCTTTCTTTTCAAACCATACCAACCATGGAAGAATTTAAATAAGTTTAATTTATTGGTCTAAAACAGGCCTGGCCAACCCAAATTGCACCCCGGGCCGCATTGATGGCCTCAAATTTCCCCAAGGGCCACACATTCAAACATTATACAAAAAAAAATTATATAAAAAAATGAAACGACAGCCCCAACATGTGAAAAGAAAACACGCATTGAACCAACAACAAAAAATGTATTTGGGTAGTAATCAACATAAAAAAAGACTCTAAAATAATGGTGCGAAATATAATCTGGGTATTTTTGGGTTTGGTTCTGATATTAATCAGAATATATGTGGAAGTTGTACTATAAAATGTGTTTTATTTATTTATGTAATCGTATTATTAATAAAATCTAGTCGAAATTTTAACGTCTCAGTAAGTAAAGATATTTTATACAATGCTATTTAAATAACTGTCAAACGAATAGCGCAGATTGGTGGAAATTAGTTGTTATCTATAAAATCAGCTTTAAACAGCTTGTATGCCTTATATATTTTGAAATTAATAAGATTAAAGAAAAACGAAGGGAAATAATTTTAACGACTGCAGCGTTTTCATTTTTGATAGCACGATTATTATCAATGATATTTGTAAGAAAATCATTTAACATTTTTTCATTGTCAGTTGTTCTTTTCCCTTCCCTTCTCAACTGATTTTTTTTGTCAGTTAAAAAGGCCGATTAGATAATTCACCATATAGTATTCCATGATGCTGAAGTCAAAAGTGAAAAAAATATACCAATGCGCCAGAGCAGATTATGTTGTAAATATATTTCCAATTTTATATGTATTTAAGGTTAACTTAAAAAATCGCATTATTATGTTAAAATTATGCTACAAAATTTTGTTCAAGTTGTTTTCATACAAAATATTGTAAATGCGACGTATGGATTGATGTATGACTTTGAATGACGTTTAAATTTCATTACAACTACTTTTATCATAATAAACAAAACGTAAAGAAAACTATACAATACCATTTTTTTTAGTATCATATATTATTACCATTGTTGTAAACTTATTATTTTTTTTCCATTACGACGCACTCGTGTATATGAGGTAAAGCTCTAGGGGATGAGAGTCAAACGAAGTGGGAAGAAGCTTGGGCTGGGGGGGGATCGTAGGAAATTTAATCTCATAAAACCAAAATTATACAAAGAATTGTTTGGACAATTAAACAAAAAGCCCACCTTTCGACTCTTTTAGTAGGGTTAGGTTAAAAAATGTGACATTTAAACAGAGTAGGGGAAGCCGAAAATTCCTAAACTTTTGTGATGTAATATATGAGTGTAATTCACATTGAGAACGGACGTGATATATAATGATATTGAATGAATACTGAAGTAAGCCTCATTGCAATTATGTTATATATGAAATAATCCCACCTGTTACTCATGACGTTGTACAGGATCGGATTGACGGTGCTGGAAACATAGTACAGCCACCCAGCAATGGAATACATCCACTCGTTGATATCCTGAAAGTGTTTCCAATTCTGACCATGGATGTACATCAGCCTTTGGGCGTGGAATGGTGCCCAGCACACGAAGAACGCTATGACGACAGCAGCTGAAAATAACAAAATAAGAAAACCATTAGTTACTTAATTTACATTCTCTTTACCAAATATGAATCGTTTTAATTTTTCACTTTTCCATGTGTTTGTTCGCCAACGACCCGAGATTTGCGTAACAACATCTTCAAGCATGTCAAGTGCAGGAATGAGCTTGAACTGGCGAAAATAAAGATGTCAATGTCGGGTCACTATCAACAAAACTCATGGAAGTACAAAATTCAAACGATTCAATTCTATATTGAAATTCCATTGAACCCTTCAGTCTTAATTCTTATTTCTCATTATCATTTGTAAATAATTACAACTCCTTAAATTAATCAAACACTGCAGTTGCATTATGCTTTCAGCCATTCATTTTTGATCAATTAATAAATTGTATTTTTTTAATATTCTGTTTTTATTAGTTTGATAGTATATTCATGTAGTTTTTTTTTAATTTCCTCCAAATCGTATGCCTCATCTAAGGACCTCCAAAAATTCCATTCAGAAGATAAAATCTTTTCTAAAATAGTATTGACATATGGAAAGAGTATATTGTAACGACTTCATAGCCATAAATACAACCAATAAATTAATAAGGAAGCTGAGAATCACAACAACGAATTCCCACAAGTTTAGATACAAGTGTAATTAAGCTGTACGGGGGTGGGATACTCTTTTTAATAACGCCAAATTCTAGTAACAATTAAAACTTGTGTACCTGCGTTATTTTTTCAATGAATAAAAGTAACTTTAAAGTGTTAACTACCAAAACTTTGAAGAAAGGCATTGTATTAAAAATAATAAAAAAAAATGTGTTTATTCCACATTCAAGACTGGGTTCATTCATTGCAATCTTTTAAAAAAATCTAATAAAATTAAATTAATTGATGTAGGAAGTCAAAAAGCCGCACAATCAAAACCTCTATACTGAAAGGTTTGATTCGATAAGGATTCTATACGAAAATTTAGCACTCTATCAATTCATTATTTGGAAGCTATAAATACATCTCTACCTTAATAGCATACTGCTGTAAAACATCGAACATGGGAGATGTTTTTAATCTTCCTTCGTGGAATACGTATTAGTTGAAAACTTTTTGAAGAAATTTCCAGTCAATCCATACTTTTACCCTTTGTCCGATATTAACTTTCGAAGATTTAAAAAGCATTATATAAAATATGACTCTATTTTCATCCCGTCTTCGAATTATTTTCTATTGTATCGAAAGAATTTTGTAGGAAGTATTTTATTTATCAATATTTTGTTAACTCAAACTACTAAGTTTGAAGGTTTGTGTTAATTAAATATTTTTTGCTGTGAATTACTCAGAATTTTTTAAGCGTTCTTTGGTTTTTAGCCCGGATATTTCATTGATTTGTATAAACTTTTAAAAGACAGTCATCTTAGTTGCTTTTTTGTGTTTTGAGAATGATGGTGCATGGTTAAAAATAGCAGTCCCGTGCAGCTATGTTTCAGGCCAGTGAGGAGAAAATTTGCTTCTTTTTTTGATGGCAAAGCATAATGTAGCGTTCCAAGACACTTTTTTACTTTTTGTCAAAATTATTTTATCCTTTGAATCTTATGAGTTGAACGAGCAGCTAATTGGAAGCCTACGAAGAATAGTGAAAATATGTATATGAAAATAAAATTTAATCTCCTTTGTCTTCTTGTGTTTCAATGGTGAAATAATTTTTCAACGAAGGTAGTTAAAAAATGTTTTACATTTGGTTTTAAAAAATAACTGTACCAGGAAAAACTTTGTTCGATTTGCACGTGTCGGAAAAATCTCTTGTTAAAAATATAATGTTTCCCGACTGGATTGAAAAAATGTAAATTAAAACGCTTTTTGTACACAGATACACTGAGAAATTTAAAATTTATCATGTCTGTGGGAATATTTCAGTTTTTGTCGTACACTAGCCTGAAATGGCTTTTTTTACAGAAATGTAGTCTTTTTTATTTTAATTCTATCATCACTGTCGGCTCTCATGTGAAACATATGGAAACTTGGAACAGCAGTCGTAACGTGTAGGACTAAATACGTCTTTTCGGGGAGGGCAAGGAAAGCAGCCCTCCGTCATGAAAAAGTATATAACAGGTTTTTTTTAAAAAACTATTCTATCATCTGTGAAAAAAATTGCCTTTATATTATATTAAAAATTGTATCTTCTAAAAAAGCTTTAGTTTATAAACGATAAAGAAATATTCAAACCTTAAATAAAAATGAAGTCTTACAATAATTGGAATTTGGTTCGCCTATGTCTGGCCTGGGACATTTTTAAAACTTACTTCATTATACTATACGCTTGGTGTTGCTAGTATTTATCTAGAACAGTTTAAAAAAATGTCCACGATTATGTGGAAATATGAGTGTAAGAAAACCCGAAATTTTTTAATTAACCTAATGGCCCATGAACGGAAATGACACCTCATTTTGTGAATATAAAAATATGCGTTATAAAGTGGCTGGATGTGTAAAATATTCATTTATTTCTATTATGATAGCCATTTTTAAATTTCACACTAAAAGCAATCTTATTTTTTTCCACACAAAACCAACGCGTATGTAGGTGTTCACGTAACTGGCCAGCTGACCGAACACTGTCGTGCTATCAATTGCCATTGCAAAATTTAATTTATGAACAGTCGTTGTTGCGAAAATGTTATTGCGAACACAAAGTGTTGATCAGGACTTTTTCCACATAAAATTCATTGGATCAGGACCGGTTTCGCTCATGGCGAGCATTGTCAACTGATAAGAAATACAATGAAACAGTGATATTTATACAAAGTTTAAGTAATAATTACAAGGTATGACAAACAATTGAAAGTACTAAAAGTGTTTTATTATAATGCCATTCCACCAATATTTACCTTAAATGGACTTTAGTTGCTTGCCCTACCATATAGAAGCATATAAAATGAGCACTTAAGAGGTGAAGTCTAAAAATGGTAAATTTTTTACGATCAATCACGTTTTTATTTAGTTTGTTTGTAGAAATCTTATATATAAATCCGAAACGGGGGATGTATGTCTGTAATTCCCTTTTGCATTGTTGTTGCAAGTTCAAACAAACGAATTGATTTCGCTCGCGAAAGTTTCGACAGTAAATTTGTTTCGTTATCAATGTGTGTGTAGAGACTCCAATTACTCGAGTATCGAGTAGTACATATATAAAACCGAAACGGCGTATGTATGTCTGTGGGTCTGTAATTCCCTTTTGCATTGTTGGTCATTAAGTTGCCATAAAAACGAATATGAAAGAAAATATGTTTGATTTTTTTATCGGCGAAGACATTTAGTCAAAATGTAATAAATTAGTCTTCTACTGAACTTTTCCCGGCTTTTATTAATATAATAATGTTTTTATTTACGTGAAGGTATTATTTGACATTTCTTTGACAGCAAATTAGATTTTTCCTTGAATTTGGACATTTTAATGAGCGAGAATGGGACTGTCAATATATGAAAGGGGCTGTGAAATGTCAATGCCAGTCTGAAATGTTCATTTTAATTCCATTTTAATTGACCTAGACTTTTGAATTTTGAAAAAAGTTGTTTCAACTTGGCCCGTCTGAATTTACGCGCTGAGGTGAACATAACCCCAAACTGGTCCGAGCGAAGCCGGGTTCGAACACTAGTATCTTATAATTATAACTTAAAATGGAAGCTTACTACATCAATAAACAGACAAAAATGTTTCAGGGAAATAATTATTGAAATAGTGTTATAAAATGGGTGCGATTAATTCACCGCCAACAAATCATTTGATTACTTGAGAAAAAGGTAAGTCAAGTAGCAAAATGGTACATGTGATTTAGTATATGTGGGGCAGACGGGGAGAAAAATTCTGACCCGTGCAGACGAACATGTTAGATCTTTTAACAATGGAAAAACTGATTCACAATATGCAAATCACCTCACAGAACAATCACATAATCCGAATTTGGTCCCGATTTGTTTTTATTCCTGTAATAAAGACCTTAAGCTAAATGCATTAGAACAGCTAGAAATTAATAGGTATAATCAATCCAATGAAATTCTTAACAACCAGATTACTTGTAATACTTCACCTCTTCTTAAACCTTTACTAAGTAATAAACTAAAAACAATTAAAAAATTAAATTAGAAGCACCTAATACCTTGCAGATTTTAAGTGGTTTCACACGATAAAAATAACCCAAAAATACCCAGATTATAATTCACACCATTACGTTAGAGTTAGACCAATAAATTAAACTTATTTTAATTCTTCCATGGGTGTTACGGTTTGAAAAGAAAGAGAGGATGTACGGGGCACCCTGTCTAGCATAGGTATATAAGCTATCTCTAATACACGTTTCAAACATAGTTCTGACGAAGGCGTAAGCCGAAATAGCTATCAACAAATATATAAAATTTATGTAGAACTAAAATACATTGTTATTTTTCTTACAGTATTATCTATGGATAGTCTATATTCTACTTACAAAGTCAACGCAGCCTCTGAAAGTAAGATCATACACGTTCTCATCATATATCAAACCTTTGATAATAAGGGGACGTAACAGAACGACAAATATTTAAAATTTGAATTCACATCAACCCTAAATAAAATACCGCTCAGTTCCTATATACGATAACTGTGCTTAGCAGAACAACACTGTATATATTCTGTGCATTCCTAATAAATATTATTTGCAATAAACTTCAATACATGACATTCCGTATTACAGAATTCCTATTTTCGGGACTTTTTCTTCAGTGGCGTGTAACATAAAAACAGCTTTAAATCAAAACTTAACACGTTCTTTTTACTTTATTTATTACATCGCGATAGGAAACTTTCATTTTTTCAGATAACGTTTTAACTGCATACGTTTATTGTTTTAAAATACTAACGGCAACAACGCTCATGATTAAATTATTTTATTATTCAAGATTTCATTGATTAAATATATAGTATGTTAAAATACCGTTGTTTTGTTTATTTACGGCGAAATATAATAGTTGCGAAAGATCGTGCATTTTAATTTAAAACCATTTGTTTACACCCCAGCTGTGTGGCATTGTGGAATGATAAGAAACGAATTTATGGTTGGAAAGCTGAAATTAACATTTGACATTATATCAATGTCAGGCACGACAGTGTTTTGATGAAATTGAAAATAAGTGTTTTAGACTGTATTTTTCACCCACGTTAATTTAGCAAAATACTATAAAAGCTGCTATATTTAAATTGGTAGTCCATGTTGGTCATAATTAGGGATCAAGATACCGAGCGAATAAACAGTTTAAAAAAACTTATCATGCAATCTTTGCATACTTTGTAGAATGAATATATATACAGTGGTACCTCGAGATACGAGTTTAATTCGTTCCGTAACCTTGTTCGTATCTCAAAGCAATTTTTCCCATTGAAATTAATTGAAGTGCTATTAATCCGTTCCAGCCCCCAAAATGTGTAGTTTTGGAGCAGTTGTAGAGCGTCATCTATGTATGTCTTACGTATAGGATTTGTCGACTGTGCGAAAGAGATGGAGCGAAGTATGTTTTTTACAGTCGGTCCATAGCGTTTGACAGTCGAGGTAGAATCCAATACCAACACAGATATACATATACGGATTTGCCACCAATACTTTCATATGCACCCCTTCCACACATACGCAAATCGCACACAGATACCCGTCATGACAAACTAATGGGTCGTGTGCAGCCGGCCGTTCTCGTACCTCAAATGTTGCTCGTATTTCAAACCAAGACTTTGCTCGCTCGACGGCTCGATCTCAAATATCTCGTATGTTAGGGTAATCGTATCTCGAGGAATCACTGTATTAATTCCCTTACTTGGCCTGAGACAGAGCTGCACGGAACTGATCTTTAACCCATTTACTGAAGTGCTTAAAGAAAAGAAAAATAGAATTTAGAAAAAAAGAAAATGTGACTTGCTCAGCCACTTTGTTAACGTGATATTAAGTACCCTTTGTATCCGTATACTGAGAATCCGTAGAGTTTAATCTACCTCGCGTTGAATCTAAAGAGAAATCGAGAGTATCCCCATATGATGTTGAAATTTTATCGAATGCCTCAAAATTGGCCTTGGTTGAGATCAAGTCAGCGTGGCCTATTGGGCCCGTATAAGGACGCACCGCAGCAAACAGCTCTTCTCGTTCAGCATTCATCTCGTAAAATAATCGATACAGCCGATAATTAAAGCGTGAAACCCACAAAACCACCGCTTAATAAAAGAACTTCTCGTGTATTCTTTTACACGCATAAATTTACTATTACATAATATTGTAATGATTTGCACAAAATTTACATGCGCGCCTTTGGCGATCGGAAACGTAGAAGCGCACTAGAATTATTTGGCGCGAAAGTTGCTTGGAAGCCGGAAACTATTTTCTTTCATTTCCCGCCAAATCAGGCGTCGTTTAAGAGCGTCCATTGATCTTGTGTGCTTCGGTGTTTTTGCGTGGGCTTAGTAACGTCATAGGTTCTGTTGGTTTATACCTCTCTTAAATACACTTTTACATATTTTATTTTAATAAAAATAAAAAAAAACATTTATATTATTCCACATTGATTTTATTTAGATCAGGACCGGTTTCAGTCATCACGAGCATTATTATGTATTCACAGTGAACACGTTGAAAGTGATATTTTATTTTATTTTAATAATTACTATTTTTTTAAGTATTCCTTATAATCCATTATGCCACTGTTGAAGTGAAATTAACGAGAGTATGAAGAATATTTTAAATAATTAATTTAGTCAAATCTTATAGATACTTTTTTTAAATAAAATTTTCTCGTACATTTTATTAAAAAAACATTATTATTGAAATAAACATGCCATATTTATATCATACATACGCCAAACGAACGATCGCATTTTTGATATTATGTCAAAGCGTTGAAAGTTGTTATTAAAAATATTATATTAAGACAAATCAGTCTGAAGTATAGCGTTCCATTAAATATATGAAAATACTTTTGTTTTTCTCAAAATCTATCTCTTGTATAACTTAAAACTCGGATAATTTAATAATTGAACAAAATCTTACAAAAGTTTCAATGAGAAATGAGGGAATACTTAGTTTAGAATATCGTTCCAATTTTTGAACCATACATTTTTAAAATTTCAATTACGTTACCAAAAGAGAAATTCGTTTGGCAAGTTCATCGATTGTAATCTTGCCACTCAACAATTCTATCTTAATATATCTGATATTTAAAAGGCAGCTTCGTATTGAAAAAAAAATGATTATTTTTAATGCGAACAGAAGACCTTGGATTGGCGCATGATGATATACTTTGCAACAACTATACACTTTCGTGACGCGGTCGTGGTATGTTAATATACGTATACAGTAATTATGGAACAACTTATTTGCCAGAAGAAAATATTTATTAATAAATCAATGATTGTGACAGCTTTTCAACAAGTATCAGATTAAGATGTCTCATTTTAACTTACTTAACTTTTGCCAGACTGAGGGTGAAACCGTCGACCACTTTATCTTAAATATCTATCTTAAAATTAGTGATACCATATGTAAGCTTTTGGTATTCTTTAATCATTGTTTTTTTACATCTTTTGCAGTAAAAAAATATTATTTTGATCGACTAGTTTCGTTGCAATTAAATAAAATAGAAAATAAGTCGGATTATTATTGGCTGAAAACCATTTATATTGTCGCTGCCAATTGCCAGGATTAAAACTTCACTACCCATACGCTATAAGATAACGTTATTTTATCTCAAACGCGCCTCTTTCAAAGAACATTCCAAATCAAAAGAATGTTTTTACATTAAAAGGTGTAGATGAGAAGTCGTATTCACAGTTATGATATCGCCAGTCTAGAACAAACAAGAACTCGGCCAGGTTGTCTCATTCATACGTGACTTAAAGTATGAAAAATTATAGGAAAATTATCGATTTTCCTTTTTTATTCAAAGTATAAGCCAATAAGGCCATACCGCTGGGGTCTTTTTAGACCCCCCTTCGGTCTACGAGCTATTTTTCAAGGACAGTCTTTCGAAGGTTAACTAAAGTGGAGCCCCCAATTACACTACTCAGAATAACGCGCTGGCTTGAAATATTCGCCGCAAATCCCTCAAATTGTCACATTTACAAAGCACGGCTGTAACTAAATATTTCGTCTATATTTTTTTTTCAAAACTGATCTTAGTTTTACATTTTTCGCGATGAGATTCACTTCCAATTACACGGTCCCGTCTTTAGTGTTAATAGTTTTACTGTATATGTACATATATAGTCGGGTTTTTGGTGCAGTGGTCAGAAACATTAGCTTTCGTGATGAACCTCACCCGTTCAAATACCAGTACGAGCATCAATTTCTTCAGTCGATTTATCGATTTATCTCGAAAAGAGACATGGGTGTTTGAGTAGTCTAAAAAATCCTTCCCGCGGTTCCGATGGTTTAAACGAGACGGAGCGGGGATGCCTAGCTAACCACCAGTCTTGGCCTAGCCAAATACTTTCTATCCCTACTCGTATCAAAATAAAGAGATGTTTATTAAGCGACGGAGTAGCAAGACGTTGTTGTAGAAAAGAATATGTTGATGCTCCACATTGGGAACACGGTGATCGGAATAGAGAAATATGTATATGTTTACAGTAGAGGTCTGCACGGGCTCGGGTTTAGCACGCGGGCCTTACGCGGGCTGGGACGGGCCGGGTAACGAAGGTTTGGATTCGGGCCCGGGCCGGGCTCGGACGCAAGCACACAACAAAATATAACAAAAATCGGGCTATTTCCGAATTTCCACTATCGTAAATCTAAATTTAATACTATAATAAACTTCACGTACTCGTATTAGTCATCTTTTCGAAAAAAAATCGGATTTGTTTCGGGCAAGGTTGACAAATGTAGGGCTCGAGTCGGGTTCGGGTAAGATTTTTGAAAATGAGCCTCGGGCCCGGGCCGGGCCGGGTCAGAGGTCTTCGGGATCGGGCCGGGTAAAATTTTAAAATTTCGGCCCGTGCAGACCTCTAGTTTACAGTGAAACTGTATTTTCAGTGAAAATATATTCTTCTCCAAGCTGTCATTGAAATTAAATTTGATCGCCCTATCTTCTACCCAATGTTTGTCTTTGGTTCTCTTTTTATGAAAGGGACTTCTTGCTGATTTTGTTTCATCGAAGCAAATCAAAATTTTAGGCCGGCAAATCATCGACTTGGACCAATAATTTCAATGATCGTGACCAGTGAAATCATGTTGTCGTAAAAATCTATTACTTGATACATTTTCACTGAGAATACAGTTTTACTGTAGCATATCTAAATTAAAATTCGTATTAGATTTAATAATCTAAAACATTTTTATTTAAAAAAAATCATTTTATTATTGGAATCATGTACACTCTTAATAAAGTATCTAAAAGTTTTTTACGCGAGGTTATTGATACTCAGTCACTTAAGCACTATTATTTGGAAATAAATATAAACAATATTGACGACAGGGTAAGGAATAGGAGTAAGCTTATCGTCCCACTTCGCATTCAGTTGTCTGTGCTTTGGACAAAAATCGATCGAAAAAATACTTTATGTAATGGTCGGTTGACACACAACCGAATAGAACGCACGCCCATGAGCATTTACCACAGGGAAGGATAAGGGGCCGGATTTTTCTTTGAACAATATATGTTAAATATCAAAGTAAATCTTATATATAAAACCGAAACGGCGTATGTATGTATGTGGGTCTGTAATTCACTTTTGCATTGTTGGTCATTAAGTTGCCATAAAAACGAATATGAAAGAAAATATGTTTGAATTTTTATCGGCGAAGACATTTAGTCAAAATGTAATAAATTAGTCTTCTACTGACTTTTACCGGCTTTTATTAATATAATAATGTTTATTATTTACGTGAAGGTATTATTTGACATTTCTTTGACAGAAAATTAGTTTTTTTCCTTGAATTTGGACATTTTAATGGGCGAGAATGGGGCTGTCATCAAATTAAATAAAGTTTGTGATTTTATACTAACTATATTTTGGATGTTAGATTTTGTGATAAAATTATGTCGAATGATATAACATTAAATAATTATTGGTCGCTTAGTCCGAGCGACGCCGGGTAGCAATACTAGTATCTTATAAAATTAAGAATAATCGGCAAGAGAATGTCGTGTTATCTTTTTTGTGCTATACAATGAATGGGTCCCGTGGTCGCATGTCAATGATGTTGTATGTGGCTACGGAGCGGTCGGGCTTCAATCCCGGTCCGGGCAATGCCACTTTTCAATAGAATTAATATTTTTGTACGGATAGATGTCTGTGTTGTCTAAAATTCAACAGCGATTTGATAACCAATAGTCCTAGTCTTTTAGTAAAAGGCAGATTGAACTTCTGTTGAGACAATTTTCAAATACATAGTTAAAAAAATTCAAGACGAAATCGTTAGGATGGTGTTTTTATTTCATTGGAATTTACCGAATTTTTATATCCACTCTTGATGAAAACATAAAACTTTTGAGTGCATATCTAACCTGGTACTTAAAAGTCATACAGTATGAGAAATGAGATAATTCAAGTCTTTATCCAGATGCCTGGTCGTTGCTTGTCCGTTGCACATAGCTTAAGTATCTTGGACTAACCTTAGATAAGAGACTTAGAAGAAGTTTAACGAACACACCGCGATTAAAAAGCGCCAAGCTTATGCTACTAAAGCGAAATTGTACTTTATGCTTAATGCTAGGAGCAAACTATCCATAAAGAGTAAACTTCTCCTATATACAGCAATAACTCGTCCAATTATGGTGTACGCCACACCAGTGTGGGCTTTTGCTCACCAAAAGCATCTGAAGACTCTCCAGGTTGTTCAGAATAAGTCATTGAGGCAAATATGTGATGCTCCATGGTTCGTGCGTGGTTCGCTGTTACACAGAGATTTAAGTGTGCCAACTATTCGCGAATTCGTTCGTGAAACCTCTAAAAAGTTTCATAAGGCTTTGGGCCTTCACGGTAACCCAACAATCTCTTGCTTGCAGAATTATGACGAGAAGGCCTCAGAGAATCGATATAGGCCCAGAGCTATTCTTCTCGATCGCCCTCCCTAGATAGAGACGCAATATTAAACTGACTTCTCAACTGTAGCGATCGCGCCTTCCTGTCGGAAGCGATAGGAAGGGAATGCCAACAAATAAAATTCAAGAGTTAAAACATTTAGAGACGAGGAGACTGGAAGAACTTTGGCGCTGACACGCCTTAGAACTTGATGCTCCGTCAAGCTGATATCCAAAAAAAAAAAGTAGCTTTTATCAAACTCAGTTACGCACATCAACGTTTTTTTTTCAATCTACGTATTGACACTTCTATACATTGATTATCCAATCGATATAAAGGTAAATATTGTACTCAAAATTCTTAATCCGTATCAAACCTACTCCCTATCTTATGTCCAGTTTTCTATAAATTTATATGATATATATTCCACGTGTTCGATTTACATTATTAATTAAGCAGTTTCAATATTTGATGGAAAACCTGTTGAAAATTGGTCCGACTCTGTTATTGATCCTAGAACACGATTGTCTAATGTTTAATTAGGACTTCGTATCTAAGAAGGTCCTTTAATATTAATTCAAAGATAAGTGAGCGTTGTTTGATTTCACCTAATGAATTAAGTAAAACTAATATTAGATTAACACCTTCTAAATTTCAGTACAGAAATACTGTGTAAATTTTAACAGTGCATGACCATGAAACATCGTTTAAAAATATAGGATAATCTAAAATATTGCCAATTGGATCATTAAATCTGTCTTTGGAGGAATACTAGAACACTTTAAGTAGTGTCAATTCATAACCACAAAAGAAGATTACACATCCATTAGATTTCTATAAAGCCATTATCCACATTCTGAAAGCTTTTCAGGCAGTAAATTTTCTATTAGAGGCACTTTAAAGGTACTTTTACGTATGAAGTATAAAGATTTAGAAATATTGCCCTGTTCACATTTTACCGGATGCGTTATTTATTTTATTTTGGTCGTTTTAAAACAGTTATGTACAACTAGCGTCACATGGGACAAATGTTTAATTTACCAAAACAATTATTCTACATATATTGACATGTTAGAAATTAAATTGTATTTATTTAGATATAAACTTTGGTAATACGCTGAGAAAAATAACAATGTATTTGAATTCTACAGAACTTATTTTATATATTTGTTGATAGCTATTTCGGCTTACGTCCTCGTCAGAATTATGTTTTAAACCTCCATTAAATCATGTTTTTATACCGTTGTAGACAGGGTACACAATACATCTTTCTTTCTGTTCCATCATATTAGTTTAA
Source organism: Himalopsyche kuldschensis (assembly GCA_028554975.1). Lineage (NCBI taxonomy): Eukaryota > Metazoa > Arthropoda > Insecta > Trichoptera > Rhyacophilidae > Himalopsyche > Himalopsyche kuldschensis. The sequence continues at coordinate 4,820,477 of JAHFWI010000036.1, forward strand.
TATGGTAATACTAAATTATTAAATGTGAAATATTGATTGGATGTATTCTTGAAGTGAAAGCCAATCAGGGTTTTTACTAAGTGGGAATAAACGTTTATTATTACCATATAAAACTAAGATTGTGGAACAGAGAAGAAGGTGTATCGTGTACCTTTTCTACAACGGTATATAAACATGACCTAATGCGGGCTTAAAACATAGTTCTGACGAGGGCGTAAGCCAAAATAGCTATAAACAAATGTATAAAATACTTAATTTCTGTAGAATTAAAATACATTGTTTTTTTTCTCACCGTATTATAATGGAGTTCTTCCGAGTAAATGTCAACTCAATCAATAACTTTGGTAATATTTATCGATTATGAAAAATGTGTCTTACACTTTAATGATTTCAGTGGGTTCTAAAATTTGATTACTGTTTTCAAAATATGCATATTAATGTAAGATCCAATACAATGATTTTTAAAAGGATGCGATCCGTGCAAGTAAATGCGGAAGCAATTATAACAATCTATTTACTCTAATGAACAAGAGTAATGCAGAGTAGATATGATCTCTTATTCAATATAATACAATATATTTCAATATATCGAAGACGTTTTTTTTTTTATATAAAAATTTTTAAAGTAAAAAATATTTGGCATTACAGCTTACGCCAATGCGCCAAATATTCTTAATTGTGAAAGTCATACGATATTAACTCGATGATAAATAATGAATCAGTTGTACACAAAATCAACGATAAATAACATACACCCAGCCCAAGATCTCTTTTTTCAATTGAAAAAATCTAACCTTGCCGAGAATTGAACTCGGGTCCCCTGATCGCTAGGACAAAGCTCTTGCCACTAGACCACAGGGACCGACAAATATTATCATACTTGAGGAATTCGACTGAGGGTGCTTGATGGAATTTCAATATCAAATTTGAATTGTTTGAATTTTGTACTTTTCCATGAGTTTTGTTGCTAACGACCCGGGTTTCGCCTTTCGGCATTTCAAGTGCACGGATGTACTTGTCGCGTAGTAAACAGTTTGTATCGTTTATATAAAAAAAATAGAAATACATCACTAAGTTAAATGGCTATTAAAATGTAAATTAGCGAAAATTGAATGTACACAAGTTTCAATGAATTAAGTGGGTTTGTTATAATTATGGGGATTTTTGAAAATATTAATGACCAGATAGGAATATCTAAAATAAATCTAGGGTTTTATCCGACCTATTATTAATGAGTTGATTGATTTCAGGTCTTTTAATTAATATTTAATGATAGCAAGTACTTGAATTATTAATAAATGACAATTATTTAATAGGGTACAACAATGGTGAGCTCCGTATCTGAAGTTTCTCATACTGTCTGAAAATTATAAACCCTGCGGTCTCCACAGTGAACAATCGGAAAAAGGATAAATTATCCCTACTTCTAAATAGGTTTTGCATCACTGCGTCATACAAATAAATGTAGAACTACTGGATTCAGAAAACCTTTAATGCTCCTTCCCATAAGCTTCTACTTAAATGGGTATTTATTCTTTATATAAGACAAACTACGTTTTAAGTAAGATCATAAGCTTTCAATTGACAGACAGCTTAATTTAATATTGATAGAGATGTTAAAATGTTTGCCATTTATTGTGAGCAATTAAAATGAATGAACAACGAGTCAACCTTATTTCATTGTTTCAAATTTACAACAATTGTTTTTCTTTTATTCTCCCTTCAAATTTTTGATGTTTTCTTAATTTTATAATATGTGATAACAATATTGAAGTAGTTATACTTTCTTGACATATATTATAACTAGTGTTCGAACCCGGCTTCGCTCGGACCAGTTTGGGGTTATGTTCACCTCGGCGCGTAAATTCAGACGGGCCAAGTTGAAACAACTTTTTTCAAAATTCAAAAGTCTAGGTCAATTAAAATGGAATTAAAATGAACATTTCAGACTGGCATTGACATTTCACAGCCCCTAACATAATTTCTATCGTATTCGTTTTTATGGCAACTTAATGACCAACAATGCAAAAGGGAATTACAGACCCACAGACATACATACGCCGTTTCGGTTTTATATATTTACTACTCGATACTCGAGTAATTGGAGTCTCTACACACACATTGATAACGAAACAAATTTACCGTCGAAACTTTCGCGAGCGAAATCAATTCGTTTGTTTGAACTTGCAACAACAATGCAAAAGGGAATTACAGACATACATCCCCCGTTTCGGTTTTATATATAAGATATACTACTATACCATACGATTAAAACTTTAACATTTTCTGAATTGAACGACAGGTGTTCAAACAGAAGAAGTCATGTTTTTATATCAAAATAAAACTTTATATGCTTATGAAAATACATGATTTCCACATGTAGCAAAGCTCTCTAGTATCATTTATTTGATGCACCATACTACAATTATTGTGTTAGAACTGGATTTGGATTTTTGTATTGCTAAGAATGATAATTATAAAATGTATTAAATAAATATCTTTTCAACTCATATTACAGTGCCATTAACATCGCACTGAATTGAATGTATGGATATTTAACGGAGGAATGAATATAAATACAAACACACTTATTACATACATATTACACACTTTTAATATTGGCTGATTTAAGAGTAACAATTACAAAAAGTCTTATGCCTAAAACTGAACTATATCGATAATACAATGCTATAAAAGTATAAATGAATATTATCTGTTGTTTAAAGCAGGCATCATCTACTTAAAAAAAATCTGTATTTAACAGTGTCATGAATAAAAATAGTTGCCAGAAAATGAGAATATCTTCTTTCAAAGACTAAATAATATACTGCCACTCAAGAAATTGTTGTACCTTTCTTACTTGAATCATATAACCATTGAATGATATGTGTGTTTTGATTATTTACAGGATTGTTGGAGGAAAAGTTCTGAAAAACATAATAAATTTCCCTTGAATGAGAATATGATATAACATTTCAATACCTCATTGGGACCATAGCCGGCCATTTTCGTTAATTACGGGACAAAAAAATATCAATGGAGAAATTCTTAATTTTTTTGTGATATTGAAAAAGATAATAGAAGAAAATAGCTTACCGAGCATCCTAATAATTGCTTTCCTGGATCTTGCCTGCCGCATTTCTCCATGGACTGATCCTTTGACGCCTTTGCCCAAGTGATTCCTGCTTCTGGCTCTTATTCGCAGACCCATCCTGACGTACAGCACCAAGATGACTGCTGCAGGGAGGATGAAGAAGACAATGCTGCTCAGCTCCCACAGAGGGAAATCATTCTCTTTATTGAGCATTGCACAGAAGGCCGATTCCAGGGTTTTGTTGTTTGATTCTGATGAAGAAAAGAGAAAGATTGTTTTAATGAAGAACGATTATTTTTTTATGCAGTATATTCATTTTAAGAGTCAGTATTATGAAATAATAATATAAACATTAAAGGCTCAATCAGCAAGTAAACTTAATTTGAAACAAAAATATAGTATTTTGCATTCTGAATTCAAAGCAAACGCTCTCAATTATTTATTTTTTAATTTTTAAAATATAATACCTTGCATAGAAGATTGCTCTTTTGTTATACTTAAACTATTTTGTTTTGCAGTGAGTGGGAAAAAAGGGGTGACAGATTTATGTAAAAACAACCCGTTATACTTTATCTTTTGGTTCAGTATACATCTGTTTGCTATTTATGTCGACAATGTTTTTATCAAACGGATTTTTTTTCTGATATACTGATTCGGCATTGCTGAACAAGATCAAATAAAGAATAATAAAATTCAAATATAGAATATCTTTAGGCGACTGAATGATAAGCAATTTTTGTATAGCAACTTCTTTAAAGATACCCCCTCCCCCCGCCAAGAGAGAACATCAGAGCTGTGGAATCGGAGTTGGAGTCGTTGAGTCGGGGCTTTTTGGCCGGAGTCGGAAATATTGGAAAGTTTGAACTTTTTATTTTTGCATACTATAAGTCAAATTTGCCTATGAGCCGGATTGGTAGGGTTGATATTTAATTGAAAACACATAAAAAGGAAAATCAGGAAAAAAAGTGTCGATATTAAACGTTTTTTAGTTGGAGTCGGAGTCGTATTTTTGGTCAATGTTGGAGTCGGAATCGAACTTTTTTTAACGATTCCACAGCCCTGGAGAAAAAAGTGACCCAAAAAAATAGTTTTTAGATTTATTTATTTATTTAGATTAAAGTGAGAAAGGTGCCTTCAAAAAAACTGAAGAAGCAGTAAGCTTAGTTCATCTACTGATCACAATCACATCTAATAATAAATGCAATCTTGAAAATTCGAATCAAGACTAAATTCCCGTGTGTTTTAATAAAACATAAATATTTCATAAGAAATAAACCACTAAGATAATTAATCCGATCCCATCCCTAATTAATTTCTCAAATAAATTATTTCAAAAAGGCAAGTGGTACTTATTTTACGAGCCGAGCCGTCTTCTGACACATTCATTAATTCATAGTTCTTATATTTTACTTTGTCTGGGCGAAAAACACTCCGCGCTTAGATAGGGCGAGATAACTACTTAATAGCATCCATACGCACGTATCTTGCCGGAGAGTGTCGAAATTGTTGAAGAGAATCTTTGAAAATTCACACCTGTTAATATTAATTCTGGCTTACATTAAAAGCAGTCTGGCTTTGCCATATTGAGTTTTACTTAACTTGAAATATGTTGTAATGTATTAATGAAAGATTAAAAAAAACTTATATGAAAATATATAATTAATTTCTTTAAAAATTAAAAAATGCGTAATTTTTACATTGGCTTTACGCGGCTAACCGTTCTTTCAATCTTGGAAACGGACGTTAAGCTGAGATAACTTTTCAGCCGGTCAGCTCAGTCGTTGAGAAAAAATGGTCATCCGCCTTTACCTAGATACTAGGGATTCCAATTCGGATATACGAATATTCGATATCCGGATATATTCGGCCCTTTTTAAACTATTCGATATTCGGATATTTGGGAAAATATCCGGATAGTAATCGTATTCGAGGAAAGATCACATCACAATTTCTCCACATTTAAAGAATAATTATGAGTATCCCAGGTAGCGTTTTTTTATCCAATCTTATCATAATACTTTATTCTAACTAGAGACTCCAATTCGAGTATCGAGTACTCGATACTCGAGTATACTCGTCCATTTTTCAAGTACTCGATACTCGAGTAATTTGAGAAATACTCGAGTAATACTCGTAATTTATAAATGAGAGTTTTTTCTACTGCGGGAATAAAACCAACAAAACTTTGAACCAAATTAAAATTTGAGACGTTTAATCCTCTATTATTTTGGAAACACATATTTTATAAATTTCCGTAGCGATCAGATGAACCCGGGTTCAAGTCTCAGCAAGGTCAGATTTTTTCAATTGAAAAAGAGATATTGGACATGGGTGTATGTAAGTTTTCCTCGAGTTACTCTTGAATGATTCATTATTTATCATCGAGTTCATCTAGAATGAATTTCGCAATTAAAAATATTTGGCACATTGGCAACTGTAATGCCAAATATTTAATTACATTTAAAAAAAAAAGCCTATTTTTTTTTATTTATAATCTATTTAAATATATGTATGTATACAAATTAATAATATATATTTTCGTACATCTGATAGTACTCGAGTATACTCGAACACTCAAGTATTTTGAAATTTTACTACTCGATACTCGAGTAGTTGAAATGTCGAGTAATTGGAGTCTCTAATTCTAACGAACCGGCTAGGACTCAGGTCTTAAAAAAACCTTTATTGCCATAATTTCATTTATTATGCAGCTTCAAACTTTAAATATTGTAATACTATGGAGCAGCATTGAAATGTGTATTTATATGTTTTGTTTCTATCTAAGATTTTACAAAAGTGGGAAAAGATTAAGTCTTCAATTATTATAAAATGTATGTATGTAAGTTAGCAAGGAAACATTGATCGTGCAACATTTCTATTTGCGTACAAGTTATACGATTATTTATTAAGAACTTAGAATTCGAGACCACTGTCAGCATGTAAAAGCAACTGGCAATTTATTGTCTATTAAAATATGTTTTTTAAATCATAATTCAAATACTATTGTGCAACATTTAAGCCTTGTCAAAACTATCCGGATAACCGAATATATCCGGATAGCTTAAGTTTTGCCATTCGATATCCGAATAGTAGTTGATTTTGACGAATAGTTGGAATCCTTAATGGATACTTGACGTCATAAAAAAGTAGAATTATCTTTAAATGTGTTGCAGTGTATAAAACCTTTCCAAATTGTCGCACAACACCTATTCAGGTTTGGGAAACCCTGGACTATTTAATAATCTAGCTATAATCGACAAACGAAATGAAAAGTGAATTTTTCCATATTTGTCGTGTAATTTGACAAATTTAGGCATCTAAAATTACATCTTATATAAAAGATGCTGCGGTATTCTTAAAAATAATAAGAAATAGATACGAGAAATTTGCTGAGAATGTATAGTCTTGGGGACTAGATATTTTAATACTTTTTCAGTATAACTTTTGTTGAAAGTAATTGAAATTGTCCAGACGAGAATAGTTCGCAGACTATTGAAATAGATTTCGAGTGCTTTGAATACAAAGAACCAAATTAAAATAGCGCTGGAAAATATAAATATTTCTACGAATGAAGCGCATTAAGTTTTAATAATAAATGCCATTTACATTATTTGAATCAAACTATTCTTAGAACTGTATTCGTATATAATATGTATATGTGTTGTATTCACATACATATAACTGCGTTTGGCTATACATATCTTCATCAAACACGTTCTGTTCAAATGCTCTTCAAGGATTACAAAAAATGTTTCACATCTGTTCAATAAAATAAACACGATTCTGATAGGTTTTGCTTTTTCGGATTAAGAACTTATTGGATGAGTGATTGATTCATTTGTTTACGGGATAAAAATTTCCGCTTTAACTAACAGAAAAAAATCAGAGCATAAAACAGAGGAAATTTAATTTATCATTATTTGATTGATTTTACAAGCTAAAGTATTAAATAAAGCATAAGTAGCTACTTTTATTTCCTCATAAAGGTGCTTCTCAATCGTGTTTACATTGTTTTGAGACTTAACTTTTTTACCGTACATGTACGCCCAAGTGTGTTGTCATCTAATATCTATTGCCATTCTCATAATTTTTGATTAATATTTTATTATTTTATTTTATTATTTTAACATATAATGAAGTTAGACAAATCAAAAAGTGATTTTTAGTTGTCAAATCATTTCAAATAAAGAAAATAATTTTATAATAAGGTTAATTTTGAAATTAAATTTATAATAATAATAATAAATTATTGAGCTTAAAAATCATTTCGGTCCGATACGCTTTCTGGGATCAACATCAATAGAGAATTATATGTCCACAGATGAATGCAATAAAGATCCAAGCCCGAATTGGAAATTTAAGCTTCTGGGTAATTATTTGAAAGATATAATGAATTATTTCAATAACATTTTTGAATTTTCATTTTAAAATTCCGATAGACTCAAACTCATTTTTCAAAAGTTTAAAATGATAGCCTACATATATTATATACAATATGAAAATTCCACTGGTGTAATGTATCTGCCATCATATTAGGACCGCATTGAAGATTTTTTTAGCCATGTCCGCTCCAAACATATAACATATGGTCTCCACACGGAGTTTATATCAACATATGTGTTTCTACAAGAACTGCTTGTTACTCAGTTGCTCAACCTCTCTTTTTCGAAAAGAGTAGGGATGGAAAGGATACGAGGACTAAGACAGGACAAGTGGTTAGCTAATCGCTGTAACTATGCGTCGCTTCGAGATCGGAAAGGTGGTAATGGATTTTTAACAACACAAACACCCATTGCCCCTGAGCAGAATCGATTTATCGACTGAAAAAATCTGCTTGTACCGTGAATCGAACCAGGCTGATCTAATACGGTAGCCAGCGGCGTTGACCACTGCACCGCGGGCCGGGAACTTTATTTAGCCTTTATTTAATTAAAACAAAAAAAGGATTATGTCAAAAAGTCCCCCATCTCTGGTCGATACACATTATCGCTCGTAGCTTTGGATACTTACGTCGGTTTAATATTTAAAACAAGATCTTTAAAACTGCCATAAAGCTGCTTATGAAGATCATTACCGCAAAAATAATAGCTTATTTATGCAGCACTTGTTCTTCAAAACACCAAATTGAAGTGTACCTAATGGTCCCGAAATTTAATATCAACAAAACTATCACAATGGAAGCTTGCTTTATACCGAAGGCGATAATGTCATTTTGTTTTTTTCAATGTAAAAAATATTTAAATATTCAACTAAATAGGATAAAGGAGATAAATTTTATGCTAATATTTTCGATGCGAAACATTTTAACAGGCAACACACTTGAAGTTTTTTTTGTATTCAAGAGTATAGGTAGTTAGATTGACGAAATAATTATGGTTCGATTTTCAAATAAATAGTTATCTATGATATCTATGATAATGGATTAGTTGTCAAGCAAGTAATTTAATATAATTATTAATTAAAACCTGATTTTATTTAAAGAACGATATCGAGTGCATCTTTTCTTGGACTTGAGCAGAACTCGATGTGCACGTGTTTGGTTTGAATTTGGAAAGATAATGTTGTTTATTAATTAGTTTTACTAACTTACCGCTGCTGAAGAATATAATTGTATGTAGTTTTAAATAAACAAAATACATTTTTAGTACTTCTTCCACATTTAATTTAATAATGATCAGAACCGGTAGGGCTCATCGCGAGCATTATCGCCGGTTAATAATGCTCGCGTTGGAATGCGTAACGATCGTAATTTACGTTATTAATTTAAACGATAAAAGCTAGAGGTCGGCACGGGCTGAAGTTTAAAAAATATAACCGGCCCGAGTCTTAAAGGTTCATTTAAAAACACCATACCAAACATTTTTTCAACTTAAAAAATGCGACTCTTAAAAAAAATATTTTAATGACTATTCAACTTCTTACGTCACCAAATTATTGAAAACACGCTTTTATACGGAAATAACCTGACATATAGTAAATATGTTGTGTATCCATGCCCGAGCTCAAATTAAACCGGGCCGGGCTTGCGCCCGTGCAGACCTCTAGCGGAAACATATTTCGGACTATTTATGAGGCTTTCATTGCATGAGATCATTTATCACTAATATTCACAACCGTTAACAACATTGGTATGCACAACACAACGAATTTTTAAATCATATGACATTGTTAAAATATATTTGGAAACATGGCACTTGGGATGAGTGAATCTGGTTCTGATCTTTATCAAATATTTTGTAGAAGTACTAAAAAATGTTTTTTATTTGTTTAAAATAATTATTTTCCACCAAGAAGTGGTAGTTTACTTACAACCTCAATGTGCTTACATAATTTGATAAAAATCTTAAGCAAACAATTCCAACGAATTTAATCCAGAAGTCATTATTTTCAACCAATAATTGAGACTAAATTTTTTAAGCTTCACTTTAAAAGTAGGTTTTTCTAACTGTTTCATAGAAATGTGGATTAAGGTATATTTTTTACATTACCTTTATATTTTACTCTTTTTTTAAGAAACACAATAATAAAGACAGTTCTTGCTAAACCACTTCTGTTGAATTTCATTAGAAATAGTTTAAGAAATGTATTTGTTGGAAACCAATCTTGAGCTATAAACTTTCGTTTCGATCAAACTAATTTTATGAGTAACGAGGCTCAAAGAAAAATCAAAATTTATTCTAAAATATAGATATCTTATTCGTCAAAATGAGTACCTCGTATACTTAAACTAGTTAGAGCTGACACGAAAGCCCTAGCAATATAATTATTAAACTTTAAGAGGGATTAAAAGCAACAGGGTGAATTGTTTCAACCGACTCTACGCCACGAACGTGTTAACGCGTTCTAATATGTCATGAACGCGAGACCGGTGGTAGAAAATTAGCATTTTTACTATAATTTACACTCACTATACCAGCCAATGTCGATGGTTCAAATAATTTCTGATATTGTTAACACATTGCAATCACGCAATTTCTATTTTTAAATGAGCTTATACGGATGTATAAGCTTCGAGTGCTGTTTATATCGACAAATATTCCGAAAGTTCATTAGACCATACAAAAAACGGGAATTTCTAAAATTATTCAATACACTCATCCGTTGTTGTATATATTTAACTTACATGTTGAACTATTTTTCACGTTTGCGTATTTGTATGTAAATTATCTGACGACCCTGGCGTTTTGTGTACCCTCCGAAAACGGCTACGCGAACCTGCCGGCATCTATTTGGTTAATATTATTATTAATTGACTATGGAGGTAGGTATCTCTTCGGTTGCATTTATTCTAAGCCACATTTAATTATCAATTAGCTTACGAATTTCGTCGCACCTAAGTACCTAACTATTTTCTCAAATAAAGTAAACTGGTTAACCGCAACCCTGATTTGATTTTAAAGCTTTCAAGATAGAACTGGTAAGATATCACTATGATAATTATATTGAGAATATTTACTTTGAGTGGCCAGTCATTTAAAACATAATTCAATAAATCTCATTCATTACATCATATATATTTCTGCTTTCTCGTTAAAAAGCTATTACATTCCAGTAGGTAGTACAAACACGAGCTTTGTTATATTTATCTCTGTTTTGGATCACGACGTTTTCTGACATTATACTATAAAAAGAAAAAGACTCTGCAAGTAATTTTACGGAAATAATAATAAAAATCAATTATTTAATCACGTTAAGTAGTTTCACCTTTCAGGCTTTATATTGCGCGGGAAAAATATATTAACTCACAATAATCAGAGAGATTCATTTTTATGTAGTCTTTTTCTGTCCGATATCCATGTTTATGTTATACTTTAAAAGTTACTGGAAGAAAAGTTGTGTGGTTCAAACAGGATTTCCATTTAGGCAAAATCAGGGTTCTCGAATTTCTTTATAATATCTCACATCCACGCTAGTTAGTTGGCAACGCGTCAGCTGGCACAACGCATATAAAGTAGTTAATGATTTACTTGCTATGAAATAGATTTTTCAATTTTTGGTGTTAAACTTTATCTATAAAGAGTGAATGTATATTTTTTTTACAATGAATGGTCATAACTTGTGCACAGATTTTTGCAAATATTTAGACGGGAAGAATTATTTTGGCCGACTTTTATTGATGCTTATTTAAGCTATGTTTACTAATGAATTCTATTTTTATAACTTTACTGAAATTGTCGGCTGTTGTTAGGTTATGTTGATTGATCTATTTATTATATGTGCTTCTTAAGCCTCTCTGAAAATTGTTTGATATTTTTTGCAGAAATTATATTAAACACTGATTTTCAGGTATGTTTGGTTTTGACAACTCTATAATATATTCATCGCGATGCTAAATGCGCCTCAAGGGTTTACTCAGAGTAAGACAAGTCATTTTCAGAACAAAGTCGTTTTGAAAATTGTAGAACGTTTACAAGTGCTGTTGTAAATTGTATATGACAACGAATGATCATCCTATCAACAAATATTTATATCAAAAATCCGAAATAGATTTTAAGTTGTTTTTCTATTTAATATTATATTGTATTCATGTTTCTTGGAAAAGACGAAGGTCAATATATTTAACCACACATGCTACTCCTACTCAGAGAATATATTTTTTTGTATTTCATAAATCAAATATCATCCGTCGCTGCGCCGAAGGGCTTTAAATGAGGACCTTTTTATATTTATGAATAGTTGCCCAGCGGGATAATATAATTTTGTACGATCAAAAATGGAATCTCACTATAATATAGGAATACAATTATTTTGCATGTCATTCACGTGATTTAAAATGAGTATACTGTATTTTATCTTTGATTCAACATATGGTCAGTCTTGGACATTTTTTTTGAATAATTCCATATGTTGTTTTATTTATTTTAAATTCAATTTTTACTTTGTATAGCTGCAATTGATATAAGTGTATAATTTTGATAAGTTACTTACTATGGGAATTTTAATGCTTTAAACAATTATTATTAAGCAGGGATGTATATATTGTGAATTTAAAAAAAAATACCATTTTAAAATATTTACTAGCTGGTACCCGGCAAGCGTTGCAATGCCACTCAAAGAAAGAAAGTGTTTGTCCTTATTGAAGTGCTTTCTGATGCACAATATTTTAGATAAATAATTTCACTAACATTAATCGGTATCGATGACATTTGCCGTTTGAAATTTGCTATTTGTCTTTTGCCGATTGTCTATGGTATGACACACGCGCCACCAACTGAAAGTTAATTGTACTATGCCTATAACCTTTGCGCAAATATGAAAAAATATTGATTTTTATATATAAGATAGATTAAAAACAATCGCTAGGAGACTGATAGAAAGTTCACTGGTAGGGCTAGCGGCCTCATCCTAAAAATTAATTACTGAAAATCGTTTTTCGTATCAAATGAAATTGTATGCCTTTGTCTTTGTTATTGGAAAGCTTATCACGGTGTATTTGAAATATGAATTTATTTTTTGCATTTCGAGTCTCAAAATTTAGGTATTTTTATTTTATCGATTTCGGGTTTACAAGGTTTATATGGACATAACATCCGCACAATTGTACTAAAATTTATTTATCACTTTTATATTGGCTCGTGGTTTTAGCTTTTTTTATCTGATAAAATAATTAGTCCTACCAATTTTCAAAAAAAGAACATGGCTTAAATGGCTGGGTGTAGCAAATCATGTACCCTTACTGTAAAATATACATTGATGGTTTATAGCTTAATTTAAATGTTAGTAAACTCGTACACGGTCGAAAATTAAAGGTTTTTAATTGCAAAAGATACACATACTACATGTGGTATTCACCTGGCATATATGCTCCATGAATTTGACGAATACACAGTTCATTTTAAGAAATGAGAAAGCAGAATATTTTTGCCTCACCACCTCCTGTTATATGTATTCAGCCATTGTTCAAAGCCACCTTTCATAACGCTAAGCGGTCAAGAAATAAAACGAATCCACTTGGTACAGAGATTCACGGGGCTGTTTTTTTTAACCAAGAAGAATAGAAATAATTACTGAAATGAAGTTTACACAAATTTCTTCGCTGAAAATGATGTCCACATCACAAGACGAATATTCATTGTTCTCGTATGAGCGACCTTATATAAATGAGTAAGTTCAAATAAATCGGTTATGGTTTAGTCCTTGATAAATTCAGGAACCCACAGAAGGAGAGAAAAGTGCGTTTTTATGTATATTTGAGCTTTTTTCTATCCGAATATGTAACGAAAAATAATATTTCAAATTGTATTCTAATCCAATTTTCAGAATTACACGCCTTACAATCTGAATTGGTGACATGTTCTGTCGCCAAAAACTTGCTTACTTTCGCTGCTAACCGATGAAACTTTCTAGAACCGCTTTTTCTACATATTCCCACAAGTATTATGGTCACAATTACTCGATATCTCAACTACTCAAGTATCGAGTAGCAAAATTTGAAAATACTCGAGTAGTTTCAGATTTACCAAAATATATAATATTAATTCAAATATGTGTACATAAATAGAAGATAAATAAATAAATAAGCTTATTTAATTTCATTGATACATTTATTTCAATTTTATAAAATGTGTTTCAAAAATAGTAAAGAATAAACCGTCACAAATATCAAATTGGTTCGAAGTGTTTTTTTCATAATTCCCGCAGTAGGAAAAACTCTTCATTTATTAATAACGAGTATTACTCGAGTATTATTAAAAATACTCGAGTACTGAGTACTTGAAAAATGGACTAGTTTTCTCGAGTATCATATTCATCTGGGATTGTAAAATATCATATTTTTTATGGCGATTTGTTTTTATAGTATGCTAAAGGTGTACGCATGAATGGCACAAGGCCAAATACGGCTGTTTTAATGGTGAAATTTTGCACTGATCACCCATTCTTATTCAAACAATATCAAAATAAGTATACCAATTTACTCATTTAACGCTTTTTACGTGTTCCGGACGGCGGCAAAATTATAACTATAATAATGACATCAGAGGTGCATATTCAGTAATGTTACAAATGGAGTTGAAACGATGGGCAAAAAAGAGATTTTTTGACGTCATGCTAGTATTATCCCAGCAACACGCAACATTTTTTGAGAGAAGCCTTGTTCGGTGGATGCAGAGATCTGATTAAAGAACCATTATTTTGTATTTATTTTCAGTCATAAAAAGCTTCGGTCAGGCCAGCTAAATTTTTCAATCAAATAATTGACTTCTGTTGGGCGACATGAATGTCATACTACACTCTATTAAAAAATAAATTCACTACACATTATTAGCCCGTGTAGTGAATTTTTTAATCTGTAAGAATATAGAGTTACTCGGTTTTAAACAATTCCGACTCAAAATTTCCTTAAAACAACTCCAGTATTAATACTTATATTGAATTATGAAACAAAGTGTGTAGATCTAAAATGATTTTCTAAACATTTCGTTAAATGAATGTTGGGTTTATTTTAAAACCAATAACCATTGGAGTGAAGTAGACGATAAATTCATCTGAATGAGTGGGCGTTATATGATGTTTTTACCTTTTCCTCTTCGTATCACATGGTTTATATAAAGTGGTATTTTATACAGGTGACGTTGATACAAAGCTTTCTGGCTGTAAGTCAGTCGCTTCACTACTTTTTTCATAGAGGTTAAGCGTAAAAGCCTGAGATTAAAAAAGGACGATAATAGTAGTTGAACAAGATCAACAATTCAAGTCAGTGTTTACCAAACGAGGTGCCGCGATTTGTCAACAAATAAAAAAAAACTTCAAATAACGTTGTCTTGATAATATCTACTGACTAATAAGATAATTATGTATGTGTTGTTAAAAATCCCTTCCCATCGTTCCGATCCCATAGAGCGACGCATAGTGACAGCGATTAGTTAACCTCTAATCCTATTCTAGTCCTCGTATCCTTTCATTCCTTACTCTCTTTGAAAGAGAGAGGTTGAGCAACTGAGTAACAAGCAGTTCTCGTAGAAAAAAAACATATGTTGAAATAAACTCCGCGAGGAGTCTATATGCTCGAAGTTGGGAGCGGGCATGGTTAAAAAAAAGAATTTCGACTGAAGGTGCTTGATGGGATTTCAATATCAAATTTGAATCGTCTGAATTTTGTACTTTTCCATTAGTTTTGTCGGAAAACGAACCGGAAAGACGTCAATAGCAATTTAACTTAGTGATCTACTTTTATTATTGTATATGAATGATACAAACTGTTTACTACGCGCCAGATCAATTACATCCGTCCACTTGAAATGCCTGAAGATGCCGAAAGACAAAACCCGGATCGTTAGCGACAAAACTCATGGAAAAATACAAAATTCAAACGATTCAGATTTAATTATTCTAAACTTTACATGAGAATCTAGGATTGATTTACATATATACAATATTCTTGCGATAATAACAGACACCTTACATGACAAACGAATTAAAATGTTGTTTTCTTTCGTTATTATAATTTGTGTTTCGTAAAAAACATGTGTTGATAAACTCCGTGAGGAGCATCGAAGCTCCATATGCTCCAAGTTGGGAGTGAAAATGGAATAAAAAATAAGATATGGATCCAGCAAATGTATTTAGCAAAGAGTATGTCTCGTATTACTGAAATTATAGCGGATTTTTTATCAATTGTGTGATGAATACACACAATATACGTGTTTAGTGGTTTCTAAGAAATACATAATATTAATAAAGTTAATTTTATGGTCAAAATTGAGACAGTATATTTAGAAGTATCGCTAAGCCATAACGTCATACTAAAAAATAACAATATTACTAAATTATACAAAAAATCTTTCGATTGTTGTGGAACGTGTGGAAAGCATTAGGTGGCAAGTACAACGATGAAGAAAAAAAATTCTAAAAATTTCGTTACATAGTATTATAATACACCATATTTTATACTTTATAAAATTTGTTGGGTCTGTGGTCAATGTCTTTGGTTTCGGAGTGCGAGGCTTCGGGACGCAGTCTAGCAATTAAATTGGCTTCTCTGTTACCCTTCGATCTTAAAAACGGGACGCAACGAGAGCGATTAACTAACCTCTAGTCCTGTTCAGGTATCAATATTTATATCATCATATTAACACCGAAAACAGGTCAACAGGCAGTTCTCGGAAAATAGCCCACGTTGAAATGAGCTCCTTTAGAGGCCCACATGGTTCAAATTGGGAGCTGACATAGTTAAAAATACAAAAGTCTTTTGCGATTAAATATTATTGAAAAACCCTGTTGTTTTAATACGTCAGCAGGATACGAACAAAACTACACCAAAATTTTATTTTTTTGTTTATAATAAAATTTGTGACGATTTAGTGTTAACATATTAATTTTATCTTGTTGAAAGTGGTCAACATTTCTTTACCAGCATATTATAATATACTTTGAGAGCCGCTGAATTTTTTCGTACAAGAAAAGTGTGAATCTTACTGGATAGAGATAAACTCTAACGTTTTATCAGTTTCGGGAAAATACCTTTATTACGCTGTGACTATCGCAAAAAACGTGCGGTCAAGAACCTTTTTACTAAGTGGACACCCTGAATGATTTTCCAAATAAAAATGTTGCTTTCCTTTAAATTCACTGGATGAGTGACTTTTTATATTAAGGCTGAATGATAAAAACCACTTCTTGAAATGTAAAAAAAATAGTGAAAGAGGTTCAGTATAACTTTTAAAATTTGTTACAACGTTTTCTTTAAGATTCGTTGTTTAACCCATTGTTTACGGTATGAACAAATTTGTGATTAGTTACCATAGTAATTAAAAGGGATTAACCACCCACTGGCTCCGTAACCAATCTATTCAGTATGTATTTAGTTGAATAGTATATCAAAAAAAAAACTGTCTTATACGATTATGCTAGCAAGATTAATTTGATTAATCGAATTTCGCAAAAATGATAATTGCTTTATTTATTGATGGCATTGTCATCAGATCTCATCGAGAAACCCATAGGTTAAGTTAAAGAAAAAATACAATTATTACCTATATACTGGCGTGGGTCATGAGTGACCAATGCAGTCATTGTCTGTCTACTTAATCAGGCAGGAATAAATGGACCCAAATGCGGGCAATCCTTGGACTTCCGATTACTATTTTACTTCCTTAGCATAATGTCTCTTTTAATTATAGGTTAATTAAGCATTTACTCGTTGATGCAATATTTTATCAATTAGAATTAAATGCTCATCATAAAATGAAATTGATTTTCAGTCAGCTTGAAATAAAATAAGCCACAAAATACGTTGCACAAAATGATTATTATTTCCACAAGCCTTTTTAAATACCTTCGAATTGAGAGAGATGACAAACATAATTTTTCCAAGAGGTGTTATTTTCATTTTCAAAAGTTCCGCCGAAAATTTTCAATAGCGCACTTATTGGGCACAAACCCCAACAGGCTATACAAATTATCAATTGAATTTAATCAAGAGAAACGGTGAAATAAATTAATTTGGTAAAATTTCAGGCAGTGAAGTTAGGTGAGATTTGTGATTAATATTATGCAACCGAAATATTTAAGGGGAAGTTAAAATAAGAAACTTTTTACCACAAAAATGGTAAAATTCTTATTTTAATTAAAGATTTATTAATTTTACGGACTAAGCAAGCCATAATAACATTTCATTTTCTTTTAAAATCATTGCGTGAGGTTATTAAATAACCTACTATCTATATCCTTTCAATTTTATAATCTCGAAACCTTATTTTGAAAAGGTTCTAACTGATAACAATGAGCAAGTAAAAATGTTTCTAATTACTTATTTTAGGCAAATTTTTTCACAACTCTTGCTGAGAAATAATGACCTGAAAGATCTAATGGTGGAAGTAATGATGATAATTTTAGAACTTTGTCAAATAAATTTAGTAACAAAAGTTTGCAGATGCAGTGCAACTCGGTAATTCTGTTATTCAACCATAGATAATTCTGAAACTCATATATATGACAGAATGCGGTAAATACAAGCTTTTCCGACCAAAAAGTCATTTTAGGCAAAAATGTCAATTAGAACCTTTTCAAAGTAAGGTCTGTCATGTTTTGGGTATTTTAAAAATTATACAAACATTCAAATTTTTTAACGACTATCAATTTACGTCTAATGTTAAAGGACTACTAAAGTGAACTTAAAGGTTGAATTTTTAAGCAAGATCTACGTGCTTCACAGTCGCTTTGCATACCTTAGCACAGTACTCTGCAACCTTTTTTTCCACGGCACACCAATGTGTTTTCCAAATTTTCGTGGCACACCTAAGTTCAATGTTCAATGTTATGCGTAAAAAAAATACATACATAACTAATACATATATTTACTTTTTTGCCTTTTTAACAGCTGTGTGAATTCTATAAAAAGAAGTAAAAATTATATTTTTGCTTTTATTCAATAAAATTCAAAATATATTGTATTAAATGTACTTTCAAGGTGTTTACTGTCAATAATTGGTGGAATGGCATAATAATAAAAAGCTTCAAGACATGTTTACTTATTCCATATTAAATTTATTTGGATCATGACGTGTTTCGCTCAACGTGAGCATTTTAAACTGAAATCGGTCTTAGTCATAAGTTTAATGTGGAATAAGTACAAAAAATGGTTTAATTATTAAAATAAATTCACTTGCTTCATCATATTACACAAACATATTTTGAATAAGCTGAAGAAAATTAAAACATCATAACATATTGGACACCGCTGTCACATAAACTCCAATAATTTACTGAAACTTAAAGAAGATAGATGAAACATTTCATTTAACGCAACGTTGGTTTTATTAGCAAGGTATACATTGATATTACCCGAAGAAAAGTCTCTGAATCTTGAGTGACAAAAAACTTTTGTTTTAAAAGTCCATTAAAATCATTCTGTTAGAATTGCTCATAATATATCATTGAATTACAATATTTGTTATGATTTTAATAAACAAAACTTTTTTTAATTCATATGCATGCTGGATTTTGATATAAAAGCTTTTTGCAGCCCATGTATTCAGAATTAGTTCTGACTTTGACTAAGTACTTGGGTACGTAATTTAAAATGCTATATTTCAGAACACATATATTTGAGAAGCGTGACTCTAATTTAATATTCACATGTGACGCTTAATAATGTACGAAAAGTTTTACATGCACGTCAATCACTGTTAGAAAGCTCCAAAACTTTATCTTATAATTGCTATCTTCATAAAGTGAATTTAGACGAATATGCAAATGCATTAATAATTCAATACGTTTGAGTCTATTTTACGATTTCAAGAAAGAAAATATACATGTTTTATATCTTTTAAACCGTTCATGCCCATTTGTTTTCGCACGGTACATAGCGCAGTGGTCAACGTCGTTGTCTACCGTGTCGGACTGCCCGAGTTTGATTGATTATGAGCAGTTTTTTTCAGTCGATAAATCGATTCTGCTCAGAGGCAATATGTTTTTGTAGTGTTAAATCCGTTCCAACCTTTCCGATCCCAAAGAGCGACAAAATATCAAAAATGTATATTCTCTTTCTTGATTTCGTAAACAAGACTCCAATTTATTGAATTAATAATGAATTTGCACTCGTCTTAATGGCCTTTAAATTTACTTCATGAAGATAGCAATATAGTCCCGATAGGCTTGTCCAAGAACTCGTATCCTTTCCATCCCTACGCTCTTCGAAAAAGGAGAGGCTTAGCAACTGAGTAACAAGCAGTTCTTGTAGAAAAACATATGTTGAGATAAACTCCGCAAAGAGACCTTATGCTCCAATTTGAGAGCGGACAAAAAAATGGACTTGTCAGATATAAAAAAATATATGCAAATCATTTTTTTATTTCAAATATATAGTGCAAAATAGAACGTGCTATACAATTTATGTAACCAAATAGAACAAAACTTTTCCAGCGCGTTGAAATAAAATAAATGTAACTAAATTTTACAAATATACTACATAAATGTATCTCATGTAAACGGAATTTGGGTTATTATATAGTATACATATATCCCTGTGCTTTTGTGATGTGCCATGACTCGCAACTGTAAAGCAGCACAGTCAGCACAGTCCACGGAGGTAAGAGAGCGGACAAACCAGCCCCTTATTACGTCAAAAATAAAAATACGACGATGGACCTGGCTTGGACATGTGCTGTGGATGCTTGAGGGGAGCCTGAATCCTGCCTGCCTCTTTTATCAACCTGATGGATCCCAACGCCGCGGAAGGCCTTTAATGACCATCCATAGGATGTATTCAGGGGAGCTACGGGACGTCGGGATGACCTGGGAAGATGCGAGGAAGTTGGCGGGAGATAGAGAATCTTGGAGGACCCGTGTGGCGGCCATATGCTCCGAATAGAGAGCGGATATGGGGAAAAAAATACATATATACAAATATTTTCAATGATACTAACGAGAAAGTATATTACCATCATTAGCATTATTTTTTTTGCTTATACTGCAAATACATAATGATAATACCTTGTTAGCATTTTATAAACCTTTAAATAATTAAAACATGATTTTTTTTATAAAGCCTCTCTCTCTACCGAACATAGACGGAAAGAGAATACATATAATTATAATCAAAGCTTTAGTAAAAGGAGCTTTTTTAGTCAGCTTATGATGTTTGAAATGATTGTTTCGAATTCCATGACTAATGAAGGTTTCAGTGAATAAAAAATCACAACACCAAATGATAGGCGTACACGTTAATTAAAGGCTTCGCAATAATTTATAAATACGGGAGATATTTCATTAAGCACGCAAAATCAGGCATCGCAGAGCTTTCGCACAAAGTTTAAAGTTTATAATTACCTTTCATATACCTAAATAGAACGAAACGGAATACGGAAATTATTTTTTATTTCAAACTCTTTGTGTATAAAATTTGAATCGTTTGAAGTTTTTTTATTTATCAATGATTTCTCCGCTAACGACCCGGGTTTCGCCTTTCGGCATCTTCGGGTATTTCAAGTCAAAATTCTTTATTACTTCTTTGCGTATAATATATATTGAAGATATCGTCGTTTCCAATGCAAATTTGAATATCTACAAAAAATGCGTTATCGACTTCATTGTACACTGCAATAATCCTTTTTACGTATATGAGCGAAACCGGTCCTGAGTTCCTTTTTGTGGAAGCATTACAAAAAATGTGTTTTTTTTTGTTCAAATATAATGTCTTTTTACCAAGAGTCGACAGTTATCGTTTGCTTAGCCATTGAAATTAACTAAATAAAACAAATTATACCACGATTACCACGATTATCTTTATAATCATAATGGCGCTATTTTTTCAGTTTCTAAATTAACTCGAATAATGACAATTTAAAGCGGTCGACTAAGTTTACTCCACAGTTAAGTAATATATTTTTAAGGATCACGCGTTACATGCTTACAGCTTTAAAGAGACAATAAAGATTGTTGAACCACAGAAAGCTCTCCATGAATAATTCAATAATCCACAATATTCAGTGCAACCATTAATGATTGAATAGTTTTTTTTGTTACAGGCAACAAAACACTGTAAGTAGATACATAAGTAGAATACAAAAGCAATCTAGCAAGACACAAGAGATTCAACAGGAATCAACAAAAAAAAACTTTAAAGCTTTTCATTTGGCTTTCTACCGATACTTGCAATAAAGGATTTGCTATGTATGAGCTTTTGAAGCATCTGCCAACGACCATCGTTATATTTCACTGAAAGCATAAAGAGAACTACAGGTACTACAATGTGTGGGTCGAATGACTTTTTACGACCTTATTTGTATTTTTTTTACAACATGGAACATGAATCTTTTATTACTTCGTGTGCTTATTCAATAGAAGGAAAATCTTTTATTTACGGAAATCGTTACATATTTCACTTGGGCTATTTTTTTATCTATCACACACGATATTTGTAAAAGATTTTTTTTACAATGAACAAAAGCTACCAATTGAACGATGAAATATATTTCTATTGTCCAAACACCTGACGATAATATTCATATTCTCGCCCATTACAAAACCATCAATTCAGTTGTTTTTGAAGGGCTGAAAGAAAATATTTTTTTCATTGATTCAATAAAACTTTTGCTACAAGCTTTCTGAATTCACAAGAGAACATAGCTATATGCAGCAGTATCTTAAAGAGGGTATGACAAGATAGATAGAACATACATATCAAAAAAATTAATAGTAGGATTATGATGATAATTTAAATTATTTTTAACGGACTTAAATCAAAAAAAAGAGACACTTTTTTGCATAAACGTAAATATTATTTGTTTTTCAATGAGAAATAGCTAGTTTTATTTCGCTTAAATTTATGACATACACAAAGACAAGCATTGGTGCCAAAGGTACAAAATGCTGACACATAAATGAATTACTGAAACAACCTTGAACCTAAGAGTATGCCTGATGATGCTCCTTTAAGAGGCAAAACATGTTTTACTATTTGTTGTACAATACGTTGAATAAAAATGGTATTTTAAAATAGTATATTCAAATAATTGTCCGCAAATTGACCGCTGAATCCATCGAATGAAAACAACCATTATATTCTTTTTCTAAGCTCTTTAGGTCACGTTTACAATTTTCAAGTTTATTGTACTATTTATATTTATAATCTAATTAAATTATTTACTTTATGTGATGTATTTTTTATAATATAAAGCCCAGATAACAAAACTTCTTTCAGTTCTTGGAACTGTTCACAAATGTTTTGAATATCATATAAAAATAGCAACTTAATATATCCAGAAAATAAGAATATTTCTTGCAGTCGAATTTCATTTCCATGGAAATTTACTTCTGGTCAAATGGGAAGAATTCTTTGCGCTAAACATTTTCTTTGAAAAGTTGACTCGGAAGCGCAAGGAAAGTTTTCAATAAGAAGAGGCTGTGTAAATATTTCTGATAAGCTCTGGCAGCACATACAGGCTGGCTGGATGTCATGAAAAGAAACGAACTTTAAAACTTGAAATAGCAGACCGATGCTTTGAATTTTGAGCACGAGAGTGCAAGGCGATGGATGGAAAAATACTTTGTCACCATATCGACACAACGATGAGACTCGAGTCTTGTAGTGGAGTATATAGCGAAATACATTGAGATACATTGTATTTGCTGCACAAAAAAAAGACAGACAATATATGGCATTAAAGATAACGCCAACGCGTCGAACATAAAATGTATAAAATATTATTTTATTTATTCTACGTGTTATGTAAGAAACATATTCGTACTTATACAATACGTAGATAAAATAAGTTATGTTTAAATTTTCTATTAAAAATACTTCATTTCATTCCAGTTTCGCTCATCGCATGCATTTGACAACATTGTTGAAAATGCTCGCGGCGAACGAATCCGTTTCTGATCTTTTTTTGAATATGTTCAATAAGGTTTTAATTATTTAAATAATGCTGCCTCACCAATAAGTGACAGTTTATACCATTAAACTGAAAAATTTATCGGGAATGCATCGAATCTGATAAATATATTGTTAAGAGTATCTTAAACGAGTAGCAAAGTTCGTCTTTAGAAAATGCATTGACGTTGATTGACAATCTTCAATTTCCAATAAATAGAATCCACGGGAGATTTTTGTACGAGGCATATATTGTTTTTTTTATTATTACTTATTTCAGCTCAGCAAAGGACATTATGAATTATTCAGCGTTTTGGCAATATGTCTAATGGAAACATCGTCATCTATTATGGAGAAAGCGTGACGCAGCTTCCCACATGGTGGAATTCCCAAAATGTCCAATTGACGTCCAATTTATCCAACCTTCCTCGAGGCAATTGTCAGCACCCGTGTCAAGTACTCAGCGCCCGATAAGTTCCACCAAAGAGTCACATAGGCAGAGCAGTGACGACTGCTGGTGACAAATGGAGATTACTTTTCATCGAAAAAAAATTGATCTGTTCAACGAAATAATAAAATGTCAATTCCGTACTCATTCAATTTTAGAATTATACTTTAAAACAAGTAAACTCGAGGCATGCTAAAGAAAACTCTTCCAATTTACAATAATATCATATTACATACAATTCATGATGAGAATTTAAAAGTTTTGATTACTGAACACCCACAATCAATAAGTTATTCTTTTTATTAATTTCCTCGCTAAAATCTGCTATGATTTACCACTGGTTATATGCTTATGTTTTATAATAATTTGCATTGTTAAAAATTTACAAGGTGCAATAATAAATTAATTGTCATAGGTTATATACTCCTATCCATTATCATATATTCATTATTTGAAAGCAGATAACGACAAAAAGTATCCATTTAAAAATATTCGATAGTTGATTTTTTGATTTCATAATCAACAAAAAATCCATAACATTGCATAAATAATTTTCATTGTTAATGAAACTATTTAAATACAAGTAATTAGTGAATCAGAGATAGCCATATCAATTTGTAAACCATCATGTTTATTTAGAAGATAAATCGTTACACATGAGCGAAATCTACAGCAGGCAAATTAGAGCCAATTTTTTTTTACGTTCTACAAGCAAGTCAATCCAAATGCTTTTTATAAAAATTAGTTAAGTGTCATTTATTTATAATACGTTACGCCTTCATAAAATCGTTGAAAATATAAATAGTTATACTCACATACTATAAATCGCTAAAAATAGTTTAAAGGAAATTTTCTCACAGAATCGACTCTATAATTGAGCATTACTTTGAAACCTAAATTTATTTTAATCTGGATCAAATTCATTTGCAGCACAATTAATTCTAGTGAGAAATTTAAAACAATGCATTTTCTTTATTATACCAACACCTAAAACTTTCACAATGCAGTTTGAATTTCAGTAATTTAAATAAACCACTTTTCAAGCTGTCAGCTAAACGTTCTCAAGTTTGTAGTAAAAGCTTCTGAAGCCCGTGTTAACTTTCAGTGTATTGACTAAAAAACGTTGCTTAAAAAATTGAAAGCAGATTTTTTTCTGTATATCTCTATAGTAAATTCCACGAAAATTTTTCATTACTTTATAAAAAAGATTTAAAATTTCGCACACTTTGTAAAAGTTATCAATATCAGCAAACGGTGGTTATAATCCAACGTCGTGTTATTTTAAGAAACGATTATTTTTATTGCTTGAATCTGTTTTGAAGATTTTAATTCTTATACACATTATAAACGATACAAATTCAGTCAGTTCAAGTTGATCCAAGCACTTGACATTCCTGAAAATGCTGAAAAGAGATTCCCCGAAAGTTAGTGAAAAAGCTTACAGAGAAGTACAAATGTCAAACGATTCTAATTTGATATTAAAATTTCATCAAGCATCTTAAGTCAGAGTCCTTAATATTATTCAATCCGATAAAACATCTGTTAAGATACTTTAAGACTCCAGAATTTTAGAGAAGAAATATTTAACCGTCTTCTGATTGCTTGAATTCCCAATGAAATAAACATGTTCGTAACGATTTTAATTTAAGATAATATATGACATCAATGCATTTTAAATAATGATTGCGTCAAATAATTCTTTCGATAAGGTTTGTTGCGCTCTCAAAACTTCAGAAGAAATATATGAAAAACACGGTGTAAGGTCTGTTAATGCTTGGTAGAATGGCATTATAATAAAAATAATAATCAACTTTTAGTACTTATTCCAAATTAAAATTATTGGATCAGGACTGCATTATCAACTGAATCAGTTGATAATGCTCGCCGGGAACGAACCGGTCCCGATCCAATAATTTTAATGTGGAATAAGTACAAAAATTTGTGTTAATTTTTATTAAAATCTCTAAAAGCTGTGAAAAAATTCTTTCAAATTACTTACTTGGTGGGTAGTTCATATAGTGAATGGTCGTATGCAGTGCGAATGGAGCCGCACACAGCAAAGAAATTAACCACAGCGCTGCGATAATCCTCACTGGTCTCTGGAGACCAGACATGGTGTAGAGATGAAGGGGGTGACATATTGCCAGATATCTCTCCGTCGAGAAGGCCACGATCGTCAAGACGGAGACGTACGAAGCCCTGGAAAAAATCGGTACATAAAAAACGTCTCAAATTTCAAACTACAACCATATTATAGAATACATATTATTTAATGAAACTGTGAGCATTTTTACACTTTTAACTGATTATTTAAAGCATTAAAATGTGGAATAAGTATGTATATAAAAATTAAGTAAAACATTTGATTGCAATGGCTGACATTAAATATGTATACTAAAAATTGTAAAACTCTATTTAAAAAAGCTCCTTATTTAGGTTCGAATTTTTTCTTTAACAATTTAGAATGTTATTTGTTACGTACTTAATTTCCTCTAACCGTTTCATATTTTTTACAAAGATCTCTGCAACGAGTTTTCTCATTACCGAAATATAATTAACAAAAAAAACGTGTGTAATTACTACAAAGAAAGTGTTCTATTTTGCCATAATATAATGCTTTCGACCAATTTAACTCATCAAAAGTGATGTCTTTCGCTTAGAAGTGAAGCTCTTATCAACTACTAGTATTCGAACCCGGCTTCGCTCGGACCAGTTTGGGGTTATGTTCAGCTCGGCGCGTAAATTCAGACGGGCCAAGTTGAAACAACTTTTAGAAAAATTCAAAAGTCTAGGTCAATTAAAATGGAATTAAAATGAACATTTCAGACTAGCATTGACATTTCACAGCCCCTTTCATATATTGACAGCCCCATTCTCACCCATTTAAATGTCCAAATTCAAGGAAAAAATCTAATTTGCTGTCAAAGAAATGTCAAATAATACCTTCACGTAAATAAAAACATTATTATATTAATAAAAGCCGGGAAAAGTTCAGTAGAAGACTAATTTATTACATTTTGACTAAATGTCTTCGCCGATAAAAAAATCAAACATATTTTCTTTCATATTCGTTTTTATGGCAACTTAATGACCAACAATGCAAAAGGGAATTACAGACCCACAGACATACATACGCCGTTTCGGTTTTATATATTTACTACTCGATACTCGAGTAATTGGAGTCTCTACACACACATTGATAACGAAACAAATTTACCGTCGAAACTTTCGCGAGCGAAATCAATTCGTTTGTTTGAACTTGCAACAACAATGCAAAAGGGAATTACAGACATACATCCCCCGTTTCGGTTTTATATATAAGATATACTACTATACCATACGATTAAAACTTTAACATTTTCTGAATTGAACGACAGGTGTTCAAACAGAAGAAGTCATGTTTTTATATCAAAATAAAACTTTATATGCTTATGAAAATACATGATTTCCACATGTAGCAAAGCTCTCTAGTATCATTTATTTGATGCACCATACTACAATTATTGTGTTAGAACTGGATTTGGATTTTTGTATTGCACATACATACATCCCCCGTTTCGGTTTTATATATAAGATTTAGCTCATTGTTTGGTTTTAAGTTTTCAAGTAGTAGGTGTGGTAGAAATGTTCGGAACAACACACCCAGTCTTTGATATTAATTGAATTATCTATAGCATGCAAACGCCAAGAACTGAGTATTCGAGCTTTGTGCTTTAAACTAAAGTAAAGAGCATGAACTGTAAAATCCAGACTAAAGCTATCGAAATAAATGTATAAATTATGACTACCGGCTAGATTCTTTTCATTTAACTGGCACAATATTTTTCAATTCTATGCCAAAAATTTTATACCAAATAGACTTCTTTCTTTATGATAGAAGTTTCAGTCTATAACGATTATTTGTACGGACTTTGTAAACGAAAACGTAATCTCAATGGATTGGCATTCAATTGGTCGAAGTTCATGACGAAAAGTAACCGGTGAAAACATAGCAAAGTATTTTAGCGATGTATTTCGCTTACGTCGTCGTAAAAACTATTTTTAAACATACATTTACTTATTTGCATATAAAGGAGTTAAAAATGTACACAATACAGCTTTTCATATATTCTACTCTATAAATAATATAGTATAGTTGTGACTAATTGTATTTCTTGAAATGAAAAAAAATCTAGGGATATTTTTTGAGTGGTAATGAACGTAAATTAGTTCTACATTAAGTTTAATTTGGTCAAATTGCATTAGCCTTCCGTAATGGTCAAAGTAACGGCGATTGATCAATGTTTGTTTGTTCATGGATAATTTCATTGAATTGATGATATCTATTAATTTTGGCTCTAACTAAAAATCAAAATTTAACTTGATACGGTAATTTTTTCACCGTGTTATAATATTATTGATACAATTCGAATTACGTTTTTACACTACGCATAACACAATACCAACCACAATCCTTTGTTGCGTCATATGTAACGATAGATAAGCCAAGAGATGGCAGTTAAAAAATAAATTCATTCTTTATTCTTGTAAAAATTCACATTATTGAACTCCGGTGAATAACTTCGTTTTTTAAATGAATCCATTATTTCTGGACATTCAAATGATATAGAGTTATAAACGATTTTGTTCAATATAATATTGTTGATAGACTGGTATGTGGTATTCTATTTATACAACCTTATCTGCATCCCTATTCAATTCAATTTAAATGCAATGCACTTAAAGCAATTCCAACATAAGCTACGATTTCGCGGAACTATTAGGTTAGGTAATGCGAGGGTAAGAATATCTACGACGCCATTTTCCATTTATTTATAACTGTCGTTAAAATGAAGAAAAATCTTTTCCAAAGAAGAATAATTAAATGAAAGTATATGAAAGACATAAGCAGCTTTTTTATGATGTCATTATTTAAAAGTAAATTGAACTGTATTCTTAAATAATAAATCAAAAACAGAAACCATCTTCTTAAAATTCGAAAAAAATACTAATGAATTTGACAACGTGACAATAAAACGGCATATTTATTTTTTTGATGATAGTAAAATTTAACTACTTTATTTAAATATGTACATATCACTTTTGTAAAAACTAGTACCGTACAACGGGGTGAATAGAGACAAAAACAAGGATTGAACTTTAGCACAACTTTACTAAGTATCCAATGTATTTTTGATTAAATATATTTAATTCTTTACAACGTCTATAATACCATCTTTCGAATGACAAAACCAAACCAACTAAATGATTGGCCAAAATTGAAACAAACGTGTTTAATATAAAATTTAAAATAACTTTGATTATTCTAAGTATTGTGCTACTAACTGTGACACGTGTTTCGTCTCTTTCAGAGGCATCTTCAGACTTACTATCGCAAAGTAGTGAAGCAAGAATGATTCTAACATTTTAAATTATGAAATTACAAAATGGATTACGGGTTTTTTTCCTTCTAAAGGAAACAAGGAAGGGGTGATAGAATCAAAACAATCCAATCAGATAATGATACTAATGAGGTGCAATCAATCAGATTGGGATTTTTCCCTTATACGGGAAGCAAGAGAGGGGAAGGGGTTCGTGTTTAAGTTCAATGCCTGTGCATCCTCACTTTTGACCCCTTATAAACATCTCTTTTATTGCACGAAAATTAGAATCTATTGATTGAGTAGGCATTTACTTGGTAAAACTCCATTATAATACGGTAAGAAAAATATCAATGTATTTTAATTCTACATAAATTTATGTAGAACTAAAATACATTGTTATTTTTCTTACCGTATTAAAATTATAATCAATCATGTTTTTTTGGTCAATAAGTACAGTGGAACCCCGATCTTACGTTCTCGCATTATACGTTTTCCCGCGTTGTGCGTTTATTTTCTATAGTTTCGGCATTT
Organism: Himalopsyche kuldschensis; assembly: GCA_028554975.1. Taxonomy (NCBI): domain Eukaryota; kingdom Metazoa; phylum Arthropoda; class Insecta; order Trichoptera; family Rhyacophilidae; genus Himalopsyche; species Himalopsyche kuldschensis. The sequence continues at coordinate 4,850,227 of JAHFWI010000036.1, forward strand.
AGTTCATATATAAAACTTTCTCGCATTTAAGTTTCCCGCATTAATCGTTTGTTTTATACGGTCCCTTGAAAAACGTAGAATCGGAGTTTCACTGTACCGTAAAACGGAATGAATAGTGAGTGACTCGTATAGAATAGAGGTTCATATATTCCAATCATAACAATCGGTATTTTTGTCTCTATTCACTTGCCAAGTCTCGATTTACCCTTTCTCGTCTCTATTCACCCCGATTCAATGTGAATGGAGACATCGAACCAAATTGGCTGTGACTTAATAACGATAGTGAATATTTGAAAAATATTGTCATGAAAATGTAGTAGGACCATAGAAACAAGTTTCAAGCCATTCATGTTTGAATTACGTGGCGCAGGTATGAAGATACATAGTCGTGAAAGGTATTAGTGTCTCTATTCACCCCGTTTTACGGTACCTATTAAATATTATTTTTCGTATGAACTTAAGCTGCCATGGAGAAATTCGACAAAGCCCTATGGCTAAGTTTGAAAGGTGAAAGGGTTGCTGTTCATAATGTCCTTGAGACAGGAACAATAAATAGTCGGAACTTTGTTTCATTTGTTTTCTGAATAAATATCTAAGAGCTGAAAAATAGTTTATTTAAGTTTGGAGCCGGTGTAAGAAACATTATTTATTGCGTAAACATAGTTTATTTAAACATTGTATTTAAGCTATCTGTGAAAATTTTAAGTCATATAAATCATATTTTTTAAGTTTCATCTCATTATGTGTTTAGTATTTTGTATAAGACAAATCGTTTTGTCATTCTGTGTATTTTAAATTTTGATGAGAACAATTTTATATTGAGAGAATTGAAAGTTTTTGTTATTATATTAATATTTTTTTCTGCAGCGTTCATCATTATTCTGTACATACTAATAAAGCAATGATGCACAACTTGCGGCCTAATATGACAGATTTCAATCACCTTTTTTTCTTCATAACTGTTAACGGTAGATTGAGTAACAATGTAAAAAAATTAAATTTTAAATTTTATATACACTCAAAATATCGACAATGTAATCACTTCTAACCATCAAACTATCTGAGAATTTATAATGTGGTCCTTCTCCCAAAAAGGTTGTGCATCACTGTATTAGAGTATAAAATGTGCTTTTTTTTATAACCAGCTAAAAAAGCTAAAAAATAGCTAAAACTATACATTAGTTTAGCAATCACGGATATCAAAAGTTTTCTCTAAATATTATTTTAATATATAGTTACAATGATAATGGCTTAAATCTAACATCATTAAGCAGATGAAAAAACTACTGATATGGACTTGAATCCATAACCTTACAACCAAGTGAAAAGCAGCTATGCCGCGTAGATCTGGATCGGGCAATGTGAATAATTGATTTCTTTATTTATTTAATGATCCGAAGCATTTTATAATATGAAAATATTTATAATTCTAATCAATAATGTGCCTCAAATATATATTTCAGCAAACATTCAACATCATTTGCTTATGATTAAGAACTAAGTAACAAATAATGTTTGTATGCGATTATAAAACAAGGATTTATGACTTATGGGATATTATGTTTCATTCTATCAATATGCACGACAATATCGTTGACTCAATAGAATGTTTCGATTGAAATCCATATTCAAAATTCACAGAACAATATTTCAAAAACGACACCATTCCTTCATATAACAAAAGACATTCTTATCTTAGAAAAATAATTCATAGTTATTATTGAAATAAAATACTCTAATGCGCCAAATATTTTTAATTGTGAAAGTCATACGAGATTAACTCAATGATAAATAATGTATCAGTTGGGCACAAAATCAATGATAAATATCATACACCCAGCCCAAGATATCTTTTTTCAATTGAGAAAATCTGACCTTGCCGCGAATTGAACCCGGCCCCCTGATCGCTAGGACAAAGCTCTTGCCACTAGACCACAGGACCAAAAATTTATTAGTTTTTTTATGTTCTTAATATTTGATGAAGCGAAGTATTGTGTTTTTATGATTTGGTAAATTACTAAGAGTGATATTTTAATTATTCATTAAAGTGTCGGCATTGCTAAAACAGTGAGCATTATCAACTGATATCAAATAAGCACAAGCTTAGTGAATATTAAATACAAACTGGTATAAGTCCCTTTGAATGGTGAGCTATTTTGGATTTCATCATTTATTTAAATAAAATTAAAAACATTGAAATCATTTGAAAAGAATACAACTGATAAATTCAATTATATATTTAAAAACACATAATTTTATTCGCTGTAAATTATTATCTAGAAGCTATTACTTTCAAAAACGGCCTCGATCTTTTTTGCGTTCATCTCTCAACATCTAGTTCTTTTATTGACGTTGATTTCAGGAAGGAGTTAAACCAAAGTTCATTTTCACGTTCAATATTAAATATGGCTACAGGTTTGTCTCAAAAATTAGTTATACAATTACCATACGATACAAAGTATGATTTAAAGTTGTCTTCTTATAAATATTAAAGCGTATTCAAGACATAAGCACATAATCTGGGAACTTGGAAGTTGTTCCAAGTCACTCTAAATGTGTATGCAAAACCATTTTATTTCACAAACAATGAAAAACTTCGCAACTTTATCTCCCGAACCTCCCTACTTTAACATACCCGTGTTATAGTGTCGTTTAGGCGATAAAATAACTTAGTGTGGGAAAATTTTGCTTGGCACTGTCAACACCACGAAATTTTATTTTTGAAAGGCGGAAGTTGTTTTGCGGTGACGTCACGTCCGCGAGTCTTCGCGGGAAACGCCATCAAGTGCAAATGTTGCCGGAAGTTTCACCAAACTCTCCTACGAAACTTCACTATAAGCCATGACTTATCTTAACTATATTTTCTACGAACGCGACAAAGTTCAGAAATGAACGAAATATTTTTCCGGCTTTCATAGTATAATAATAATAAGAAAAATTTGTATTTAAAGACTTCTTACAGTGTATGTTTTTACCAGTACTGTGGTTAACTGCATACACCCTCTCGTATACCTTCTAGTGAAATTCTATCATTCTGTCATAAATATATAAACTCATAGTTACTATTTACACTTAGTTGTTCAACCCTTCTTTTTCTAAGTGAGTAGGGATTGTAAGGATACGACGACGACTAGGACAGGATGTATGTTTTTGGAATCGGGAAGGTGGGAAGGATTTTTTGACAGCAAGAACTTAACTTAACACCCATGACTTTCGAGCAGGATCGATAATTCCATTACAAAAATCTGCTCGCACAGGAAGTCACACCCGGTAGGTCCGTCACGGAAGCCAACAACGTTGACCACTGGTGCAGTGCAGTGCTGACCCGGCAATACAATATACAGCTATCAACTAATTAAAATATATAATTGATTGCAATATCGGCTTACGCCTTCGTCATACTACTGACTGATTAAAATATTCGAGAAAACTAAAATGCTTATTCTTTTACTGAATAAAATAATATTTATTTTTAGATTTCTTACTTCCTTTGTTGAAATAAATGCTTTGTTAATTACTTAAACAAAGCAAGGTTCAATATTTGTTCCATCAATCGCAAAAGGTTCTGTGAACAAAGGCTGATTGATAATAAAAACTACAAAAGCTGAGTATTGCATGGCCTCTACCTCAGAAAAAATACCTTTACACGTTGCATTGTTCTGGTGTATTATAAAAGAAAACAAAAGCAGCATTTAGTTGAGCTTTCATATTCATCAAACCTTTTGTAGAAATTTTCACGGTAATCGATGACTGGTGTTCTGCCATCCCAGAAATGGGGCATTCATTTGGCTTCGGCGAAAAAGCATCAATTTGTACTTACATTTTACGTACAACCCTTAAATTGGTGCCTTGAGATAGGAATCGCGCTATAAAAACTGTGTAGGAAAATCTGGGGTTATGCTTTTTAGTGTATTTTTACAAATAGAAAAAACCGGTTTACAAAAAGTGGATAATTCAATTAAAATTTCGATTTTCTTAATTGTTATTATTTTGTTTATTTATATACATAAAAATACAAAAAAAATAATTATTTGGTGTTACTCTTCAGAAAATATAATAATAAAAAATATATTTAAAACCGGTTACGAAGTTGAAAAAAAACGGGTTTCGAATGTCGCAAATTTTGCCAAAAAACTGATGAGAAGTTTTGATGAGACAATCCTTTGGTTATTTATGTGCGTGCAAATGAATATGTTAAATATTTTATTTGAAATCACAGCTGCTGGAGTAAGCCGTATCAATGATGTGTAGAATTAAAAGAACAAAACATATTTTTTGGCAATTTAACATAAACGTACATAAATAATTCAATACTTACGCTTCGGAAAGAAGTGCTCGTAATTTGCAGAATCCAATACCCAAGCTGTAAGGGTATTGATGCCAATAGTAACTTATGTCGTTGGGTAGACCTGTAAAGTTATAAAAAGAAAACTAATTTAATTATCAAATAAATAAAAACTTTACATGACATATCTATTTATATTAAAAAAAACATCTATGACCAAATTACAGGGAAAATACAATATTCACAAAAGTGAGTGAAACCTATTTGGGGGGTATTTCAATAGGGACGCTCAAAATATGTTACTTTGTCCTGCTGAGTAGATTATTCATTTTAATATAAAATTTAAAATAACTTTGATTATTCCACGTATTGTGTAACTAACTGTGACACGTGTTTCGCCTCTTTCAGAGGCATCTTCAGACTTACTATCGCAAAGTTTGCTTAAGTAATGATAGTAAGTCTGAAGATGCCTCTGAAAGAGGCAAAACACGTGTCACAGTTAGTTACACAATACGTGGAATAATCAAAGTTATTTTAAATTTTATATTAAAATGAACTTCCACAAAGTTACCGCCGAAACCATCGAAAAGATTATTCATTGTTTAGTGGCCAAATTTGAGTCAACCAGTTTGGTAAATAATCGGCCAACACCTACATGTACGTCATCAAAATACAATATCTGGTGAAAACATTGCTGCTGTGTGGGCGAATTTTGAATCGGGCCTTATGTCTGCACCCGTATAAAATCCAACTAACCAAGGAACTTCAGGTAAACGACCACAGACAACGCCTGATTGGGTTCTGGAGCAGTTGGAAGTTTACCCAAATTTGTCAAAAAAGTCAACTTTAGCGACATGGCCCATTTTATAATGAATGGATATTGGCAGACATTTGATGCTATATTCCATATTTAATGCCGTAAAATATACTTACAAATGAAATTAAAATTTAGTCGAAATCTCACAAACAACTTGTTTCATTTACATTTCAAAACTAAGCGTTCTTATAAAAAGACCCTTTATTTGGAAAGGAAAATTATGGTATGAGTAGGGTTACCAGACTGAAAACTGAATGAAAAATAAATGGAAAACATTATGGTAAATTTGAAATAAGAAGCGAGCCAGTTTTATGGCTGAGAAATATTAATGCTTATTTTAGCTTGTTTGCTACACAGTCTTATAAAACATTACAATAATTTAACTCGTATAATATTTTGAATCTGATAATACTTACTGGAAAGAAATGGAATAATATATTCCTATAACACATTTGAATGACAACATGTAAAAATGAACACTTGATATATTTTGAAATTCAAGTGCACGAATGTACTTAAACAGACATAGTGCATACATTTGTGCACTTGAATGCCTGAAGATGCCGAAAGGCAAAACCCAGGTCGTTAAACAAAACATAAAATATTTAACGGAATTATGTATGTATATCATATAATATTTATTCTCAGATGTATTGTTATTTTAAGTTATGCGAATGATACATTATATTTAATTTAAATACAAACAAAAAATAAGCCTTTATTTGATTTCAGCTGAAAAAGAAAAAAAAACCATATGAAATAGATATTCAAATATATGACTCAGTGATGCCAATACGGGATATAAAATTTCACCGACACGTTTATTTACCAATTTGAGTTGATAGACAAATATGGACCATTTCTCAAATAAATATATAGTGTAAATTATTGTATAGTCGAATTGTAGTTTATGGTAAGCTTTACATCCAAGAAATTTCGTAGTCAATGTGATTTGAAATCTAATACTGTCGAAGCATTTATTTTATTTCCTCGCATCCTTTGTTACGATTGATTAGGTAGATTTTTTTTAAACCATGTCCGCTCCCAACTTGGAGAATATGGTCTCCTCACGGAGTTTATCTCAACATTTTTGTTTTTTCTACGAGAACTGCTTGTTACTCAGTTGCTCAACCTCTCTTTTTTTTCGAAGAGAGTAGGGATGGAAAGAATACGAGGACTAGGACAGGACCAGTGATTAGTTAATCGCTGTCACTATGCGTCGCTCTTTTTGGGATCGTAAAGGTGGGAAGGGATTTTCAACAAAACAAACACCCATGCCTTTGAACAGATTTATCGACTGAAAAAATCCGCTCGTACCGGGAATTGAACCCGGGCGATCCGGCACGCAAGCCAACGCCGTTGACACTGCGCCACGGACCGGACAACTTGGGTAGATTTATTATATTATATTTAATACCGACCGCCCTAGGATCTGTTGCTGTGACAATCTAAATATGATCAAATCACAGATAGATTTTTATATTTATTCAGTCTATATATAATTTTTTTACGACTATTAACTTTTCTGTTTCATTACGACAAATTTCCATGATGAGCAGTTATTAAATATAAAATTGGACTGATTTGTAATTTTTGGCGCATTGAAGAGTATATTCTTATGAACACTTTCACTGGCTTCATATTCTTTAATGTTTTGTTTTGATGCTTATTTGATGTGATGGTTAAAATATAAAATTCTATGTCTTGATAGTTTTGGGATGATTATTTCAAATAAGTTTTGGGATGATTATATTAAATTATCACAAACTAAAATCTTATATATAAAACCGAAACGGCGTATGTATGTCTGTGGGTCTGTAATTCCCTTTTGCATTGTTGGTGTTGCCATAAAAACGAATATGAAAGAAAATATGTTTGAATTTTTATCGGCGAAGACGTTTAGTCAAAATGTAATAAATTAGTCTTCTACTGAACTTTTCCCGGCTTTTATTATTAATAATAATGTTTATTATTTATGTGAAGGTATTATTTGACATTTCTTTGACAGCAAATTAGATTTTTTCCTTGAATTTGGACATTTTAATGGATTGTTATTTTATTTTAATTTTATTTTTACCGAGCGAAGCCGGGTAGCAATACTAGTATAATATATTCTTAAGCAGGTATCGTTTATTTTGTGATCAATTTTGTGGGCTTTATCTTTCAATATTCTTATGAATCCACAAATTTCACGTTGGGAATAGACATCTTTGTAACTAAGCCAAACACATGTCGATTCGATTCCTTAATCGTTGATTAAAAATCTCGCTCAGCTACGGTGTATGTGAGTTCTTCAAGTAAATAATTACGACAATTAATATCTAAAAATACCTCAACTTCATCGCATATTGAATTATCTCCTCAAATACGTCGCAAAATCCTACGATCAATTCGGAGATATCCTAAATACGCACACATGTCACAATGCATTAATATATACCGGCCAAGAACCCCAAAGCCGGAAATGAATTCACTTAGCAGTGGTTGATTGGCAGATTGGCAGATTGTCAAATGGATACACTATTTCCGTTTCCGTACCGACAAACATTTACATCCTCCATCCACCTAATGTTGTTAAATAGCTGTATCTCTCATGTTACGTCGATAAACTCAAAGGGATTAAAGATAGTATCCAATGATGAATTTATCTATCACTTTTAAGGTGTCAACTGTCACTACTTGGTGGATAGGCCATATTTAAATAAATAATACACTAATTTATAGTAATTTATAATATGTTTATTTATTTGAATTTGTTAATGTTTTTTATTACTGAATTACCTTTCGATATTTGAAACGAAACACATGTCATGATATCTCAATCATCATATTATATTACTTCAAAAACCATTTGTTTACCAAGCCATATTTTCATACAATACACACTGCCTATAAGTTTATTTAATATATATATTAAAGCTATTAATACCTACATTGTCTCAATTTTATCTAAACTTTTTTAAACATTCAACAGTTAAACAAACACTATAACAAATTTCAATAAAATATTGATGGCCCCAGTTTGGCTCATAGCAGTTTACTCGTTCAGAATAATTTTTGCAGCGGTAATGATTAGTCACAGGGCATAGAATCTGTTAACATTACCCTAACATACGCTTTTATATTCAGCAAAACAACCTCATCGTGATTTTATCAAATCGCCCCTCGTGAAATAACGGGTAAATTTTCAATTATTTGTAACAATCACGTATATTTCACTTCCATTTCTTACTTAAATCCTCGGTTCTAATAAAATAAAAAAAACGTCATTCATGACAGGTTTTCCACTTTGCTTTGCGTTTGTAGTTGATTCCTCGACCTTTTTACTCGCGGCATTCTGTCACAAGCTGCAAAGATATCCCACCACGCTTATAACATGTGACCTGTATACATATTTTATCTTATTATTATACTTAGTTATTTGATTCTTTCATATAATTCTTGCGGTTTTATTTTAAGTATTATTTAAAAAAAAATAAACGATGGCGTCATTCAATAACTATGAATCAAAAGCTTGTTTGATTGCTAATTGCGAAGGTTTAGACATGACGCAAAGAAAACACTTTTTCTCTAAATGCAATGCATTTTTGACATGAATATAAATAACAAGATCTAGAAGAATTAGAGCACCTTAAAATTTATATTCAATAGCAATCAATTAAATAAGTTAATCATTCACCAAAAGTTCGAGCTCCGATATTTTTTTAAGGTGCGTAAGCAGAACTATCTAAATAAGACTACAGAAAGTCTTTAAGAATATCAATTTTAACTTATACTTTACTAACTACATATATATTGCAAGAATAATATTTAAATATCGAAACCTATAACCTTATGAAAAGAAGAATACAAAATACATCACAAATCCTTTAAGCTTGACATGACGCGTCGTCAAATTATAAATCCCATTTGTTCCTTCTGAGCCTATGTTTTGTTTGCTTGACAGTTTGTTCCAAGCGAAGAGAAGAAATATAATTTATCAAAATAATAAAAGCGGTGATAAAGAAGTTTAAATCTGAAGTAAACACATTTAAGTGAAATATCCTTTTCCAATATTGAGCACATAGCTTTCTCATGGAAAACATCAACTGGTGTTATTTTACGATGAAAATCTATTTTCAAAAATAGTATGGATATTTGGTTTATATGAATCTATTTGAACACGAAACTGTCTTTTTGTGACGTTCGCTTCGTATCTCGTCCGTCAATTCTCCATAATGCTAACAAAATATTACGGTCTACAGAGAGCAGAATAAGTCAATATAATATTGAAGCTCGAAGATTAATTTCAATAATAAAACATTTTTCTCATCTTCTTCGGGGCCAAGTTGATAACCCTGACATCCTTGAAAATTTAAATTTGCATGCTCCCAGCTTTTACGTACGTGGTCGTAACAAAGACAAATCAATTTTCTTTGTCAAAACTTGTTTGTCACGTAGGTCTTTTGAATCTCCAGTTGCAAGGGCTATTCGGCTGATAAATGCGCTGCCTGTTGATGTGGACATCTTCGGCAGTGAACTTGATGCTTTGTTAAAAAATTTTGTCTTCTTATGTAAATAATATGTTTCTGTTCTGTTTCTTATTTTTGTGTAATATTTTATGTAATTTTTATTAATTTGTCAAATGCATGGCGCATTGGCGCTTGCTTTAATGCCATGTATTTTATATAGTTTTTTGCCAATAAATAAATAAATAAATATTAATATTATTACTCAACAAATTAAGATAATACTAATTTGTTATGATTTTAATATTAACATTTGGAAAGTAATAATTTCTTTCAAAAGAAAATTTTTATTTTTAATACACTATGAAGTGGCGACAAATTTTTTGAATTTCTTCTAAAATCTATTATAATTTATTAAAAAATAGTAGTACATTTTTTATACTTCTCACGCTAGATTTTTTAGGACCAGGGCCGTATTTACTCGTCGCGACCATTATCAAATGATAAAAAAGTATTATATCGTATAAAAACAGATTAAATTCATGTTTTTGTTCTTCTCCCACATTTTATTGTGTAAAGATCGGAGTTGAAAGGGCTCGCAATGAGCGAAAACGGTCCTGACCTTTACAAGATAATGTGGAAAGAGTACAAATAAATTGGGCTTTATTTATTTTAATTCAATGCCTTTCCACCAATAATTGACAGTAAATTTAAAGGTATTATAGTGTAGGACTGTGAATGCCAATGTTAAGAGGTTTGTTCCATCCTCATGAAGTTTCGAGCTCAATCCTGGTCATTATTATAATAAAATATTTGTGATTCGCTAGGGTATGTGCGATAACTTTCAACTTGAAATATTTCCCTCATTGTCAAAGACCTGTCATTCAAACTTTCAATTTCTATTTATATAATACTTCGTTAAAATATTTTTCTGTGAAACACGATAAAAAAAACCTTTAAAAAAACCTATTGTTTATATTTATTTATAACATATGATATGAGGAATTAAATTTGAAAAGTTTTAAAAAGAAATTCTTTTGTTAACAGTATTGATTCGCGCTTATGTATATGTTGTTAAGCTTTTTTTACAATAGGATCTTCGTTATAATGTTGGATGAACTGTAAAATATTAAAAATACCATTACGATCGTGTAAAAAATTGTATTTTCGCATACCGTTCCCTCACTTTGAAAAGGTACTTATTGACATTTTTACCTAAAATGACCATTTGGTCAAAAAGCTTGTATTCACCGCAGTCTATCATATAATATATGTTATGTAACAGGAGGTAATTTTCAAAAGTGGTCAAATCTATTTGTTCAAAAAATGAGAATGTGAGATATTTTCATTACATTTTCCTCATAAATTTCTTTTTACTATCAATATTTTTAAAATATGTTTTAAATTAAAGAATTACGGATAATGTGTAACAATTCTAATTTTTCCATGTGAATTAAAAAGGTCTCAAGAGTTTAATCTAAAACTGGCAGTTGAAAAAAAATATTTTGGATTTGACCACTTTTTAAAATTACCTCCTGATATTATATTAAATGAATTATATGAATTTCAGAAGTATCTATGGTTGAATAATGGAGTTAGCAAAATTCCAGAGTTGCACTGCATCTGCACACTTTTTTTAATAAATTTATTTGACAATGTTATAAGATTGGCAACATTATTTCCATCATAAGATAATTATTTTTCAGCAAGCGTTGTGAAAAAATATGCTTAAAATGAGTTATTTGAAACTTTTTCAAACGCTCATATCTCAAAGCAATGTCACGTCATTGAATATCGTATTGCTATTATTGTGCACACCCACCACGAAAGTTAGCCAACGAAAAAATCTATTAAGTTTAGTGTCATGTTTTACAAGTATATTCAAATTTTAAAACACATACGTTAAGAGACTCTGAGGCTTGGGAATTATGCGCGCTGTAGAAAAATTTATTTCCAAGTTGAACTTTTCCACCAAATCAAAAAGAGAACAATATTTGGAACGTGTGTTAACGAAAGTTTTCAAACGCGTAGTATTTGATCTAGAGCCCGTAGGGATAATTTTGATGTAGAACTTTTCCCTTTGTAAATAAGAACAAAATAATTTCATAGAATATTTTATAAAAAATTGGGGTGATTTTTTTTTAGAAATGCTGGCATGTTCGTTTTTCTCCTGGGCTTATCTGTCGTCTCTGATGCTCATGATTTAACAAGATTGATTTATTAAACTTAATCACTTTTAAAGTGTCAACATCAATAAGGTGAAAAAACGTTGATTTTTTTTTATACTGATTTAACATTTTCAATGAAGATCGGATCATACATATGTATGTTTGTCATTCATCGCGAGCGTTATAAACTAAACTTAATTATCGTGAATTTCTTTAATGATATTGTATAGTTTATCCCGTGTATATTGTAATAATTATATTCGTTGGGCTATATTGACATCTGTAATTAAATGCATGTGTTCAGGGTAGAGTTTTCTATGACGATAATTTTTCTTTAGCTTATCATGTAGCATTTTTTGCACGATATGAATTCCAAACGAACAGATTGATTTGTAACGTTCCGCCTCTCTTACCTGATTTTGACCATGACGAACTGTGAAGCATTGGCCAAATTTGCATCATTATATGTAGAAAGAGATATTCTTGATTCCTCTTTAGATTCAAAGCCGAGAATATTAAACTCTGTTCAACCGAAATTTCAGTAATCAGCTATAAAGAATTCTTAACACATTAGCTACTGAGGAATTCAAAACACATAACAAAAATACGCGTATTCCGTGTTACCCGTAGCCAATGTGTCAATAAAACTTAAACTAAATGGCTTGGTGAGTCACAATTTCTTTTTCTTTTTCTATCCTTAACTAGTGGGTTGCTTTGCTAGCGTCCTATATGCTGAGACGCCTGATTTCGGTGTCTTGCAAATTGGTATTAAAAAATAAATAGAGTTAATAATGTTAAAACTATCATGTACAAGATTTTTTTTATTCAAATAGGCATGCATTATTTGATCCAAAGCCCCATGGGTGTATTTAACTCAGAAAATGATAAATAAAAGCTTGAAATCTTAGTTCTTGAAATATTCGTAAATCGGCTCAGCACGGAAAAGGTTAATCAACATAGTGAATGATAAAAATATCAGTGCCGTGAAGCTCTATATCGGGCCTAGAGAACGATGATTAAACTTGCTAGGTTGTGTTGTTGATTGTATACCATTATCCATTATGGAACGCCGCCGTGAAACAACGGCTGCACATAACAGGTGGTGGGTCAACCAATGTAAAGTAAAATAAAAAAAATACATTTGAGTAATTTGCTGTTAAATATCTGTATTTGAATCAAATTCAATTTAACACAGCATGGTTTAAGTAATACAGTAGTAGAGAAATATAAATAATTAAGCATCACATCCATACAATTGAACACAAATTAATAAATCGATTGACTATTAAAAATATCAAAGTCTTCTGTTGAGGAATCGAATATTCTTGCTCACTGACATCTAATAAGTATAGATAAAATAGAGGAAAAAAAACTGCTGTAAGATCGTTATAATCCAGGAATAATAAATAATGATCAAAGACAAAAAGGAATTCTTTCTTTTCATAAAACGTCTTCGTGAAAAATAATTAAAGTGAATTTATTCGCATAGAAAAACATGCCATCAAATCGCGTGTCTTATTCGTCAGCCATATAGAAATATTATTTTCTCAGTCATGATTTCCATTGAAGTATTCGCAAAGTACATAGAAAATAATCTGTAAGCTGTGGTATAAAAGAAAGCTCTCATTTTTCATCGAGACGATGGGCATTCATTATGTAATACGATGTTGAAAATAATATTATCTTTTCGGGAAAGCGCTTGACATTTTGTGTCACGTTTGCATTATTGAAGTCATTATCGCTAGAACACAATGAAGCATAAAAGAGACAAGAGGTCGGCCGATAAGAACGGAAAACACATTTTAATCATACGTCGACAATTTAATATCCGAATGTTATTTTTTGCCTAGATGTAATAAAATTATAACTGATCTTTATAAGTACATATATATACATCATGGATCTATTTGATATGACGCTTAGTTCTTTTCATCTTCTTTATCTGTAATTTATACGTCTTCTTTTCATTGTTGCTAAATAAAAAGCTGAGATCGGCAGAAAGGTGGCTATTCCATGGTAAGATAATTATCGATATCACTTAATGCAATTTAGCTGTCATGAAGAAAACCTTTGTGAGATAGATTGTGTTATTTTCTTTATGCAAAAAAATCAGTTCCAATGGCGTTACACTGCTAATCGTTGGTTTTGAGGCCGAACTGTACTTGTGGACACGCCCACCAGGACGCTGATCACATCCGAATGAATTCATGAGTTATGAACGTGCAGAACTGTTTGCTGTGGTCCGTCCTCACGCGGGCCCAATAGACCACGCTTACTTGATTGCAACTTTTGCTTACTTCATTGCATTTCAAAAATTTGCAGATTTATTCGGGAATCGAAAAAATCTCGTAGATCTGCTTGGGCCATGAATGTGAGGGGTAAATTTCCTATTCTATGTCGATAGCGTTGTGAAAGGCGGACATGAAACATTGTCTGCATATACACAACGGGTGGTGGTGGTAAAAACCAACTAGCCCATTATCACGTATGGCTTGATTGTCCAGTTTCTTATTTTTGTACCTAGCTATCTGATACCTGCTTTGATTGTACGCTTCAAATTCAATCGTAAAAATTCCTTCATGCGAAAATTTTTGCAAACGAGTTTAACGATAAGCCATCACGTTTATATGTCCTTTTCGAATTAAATATTAATCAAAACAGAATGTCGCATAAAAGTAAATGGAGATATTATCGGCGTAACATAACAAAAACATCCATTAGGAAAGTTATCGAGACCCCAGACTGCGATAAAAGGATCGCGATATTAATTATCTTTTAATCACGCCCTGATCTCGAGTAAAGAAGGGCGAGGGTTTATAATCAATTTCCACTACAAAATTATTCATCGAAAGGCGTTCGAAAAAAATTGTTAGACGAGAAATAAAGTGTTGTATTTAATAGTAAAAAAACTTTCATAAGTTGGTTATTAACGTTAATCAAAAATACACAGTATTTCAACCGTCCATTTCTATCGAGTTCCGTTCTTATATTATGACAGATGCAAAAAGCTTTAATATCTAAACTTACATGCTGGCTGGGATAGCTGAGAGAGCTTTCTTTATGTTTGTTTGCTCGGTTTAGGACTCAAAGTAAATAATAAACATAAAAACTGTCATACAATGATGTCTCAATATTTCGGATTTTTAGCTTAACTTATAGGTTATTTGGTTTAAGCTACTTGCAACAGTTTGAAATTATTATGATTGGTATAAATCAACATTTGTCGTCCGGTGGTAAAAGCTTTATCCTAGCATGGGGTAATGATGATGGGCATGGATTCAATTTCATTTTTATATTATATTTGAGTGCTTGACCATTGGTGTCTGTGATGTTTTCAATTCTTGACTTCAAGACGCCAAACACAAAAAAATTCTCACTGTGCTTATCCAATGCAATTTTAAATATAAATTTAGAAATATCCGGCTTTGGTTTTTATTAACTGCTGCGCCATTTTTTTTTCTCTATTATTGTTTGTATTCTATTTCTAATGCCAATCTACAGCATATTATAGACTCCCAATGAAGCTTATGTTAGCAGTTTTCTTTTTACAAGGAGTTTGGTAATCAGTTGCTCAAACTGTTCTTTTTCATAGAGGGACACGACTAATGGTAGGCTAATAACTTTTGATTCGCTCTATTTTTAGGATCGAATAGATTAGAGAGTTTTATGCATCTGAAAATTCATGACATCCATCAAATCGATTTATATATTCCGTACCTAAATCAACGACATATACCACTCGTCCACGGATCCAACAAATGTGAATTTTAACTTGTGATTAAACAATTAGTATCGTCATAGAAGAAAAATATCTGAATTAATATGATAATGCTGTAAATGATTTTTATGGAACAATAAGATGACAATGGATTGCCTTCCGAAAATCGTTTTAGCCTTTACTATTTATTTCATATAATGATCACATTTTTACCCCATACTGACACGAATGATTACTTTTCATCGTTAATCGTGCAAGCATTTTATTTTTAGATTCACGCAATCAGATGTGTGACAAATGCGATGTTGAAATATATTCCGAATAAGTCACCCTTATCGAATGCATTTAATCTCGAAATGTCCCGTCTAAATTTATGGCGAGAAAAAATATCTTATCGCAGAATTGAATTGCTCTAAATAGAAAGAATTATTACTTTTGTCACCTTCATGGATGATTTCAGGACCTAGCCAGTAGAGACTCCAATTCGAGTTTCAAATACTGGATACTCGAGAATACTCATATATTTCTCAAGAACTCAATACTATATACTCAATTTTATTTACAAATTTTAAATATACATATTGTTGAACTGTTGCGTTTAACTTAGTCTTCTGCGTGGATTTTAAAACAAAACTTTGAACCAATTTAAAATTTGAGACGTTTTATTCTCTGTTATTTTTTAAACATTAGTTTTATAAATTGAAATAAATCAATCATGAAATTAAATAAGCTTATCTATTTATTCATCGTCTATTTACATACACAAATTTGAATTAATTCTATATATTTTAGTATATCTGAAACTACTCGAGTATATTAAAATTTTACTACTCGATACTCGAGTAGTTGAGATATCGAGTAACTGGAGACTCTACTAGCCAGCCAACACATTTTCTAAACACAAACGTAACCATTATTTATAAAAGGCTGTGCCTGATTTAATTAAAATAAAAATACAAATAATTAGCACAGCACATGCTCGCTAGACATGACCAATAAACGTAAATCAAAAATAGTTGATTTGTTATTGATACTGATTAATAATTGATTTGTGGTTTTTAATAACGAATTATCGAAAATGTGCACATTTCCCACTTACTCTAAAACTTGAAAAGCAGACAAAAAAAGATTTTTGGATTACATATTCTCTTATATATTTCTCATACAAACAGTTTGAAACATTTATATTAGTTAACCTTTTGCACTAGTTGTTCGTTACAGAGTTTAGCCTGGTATCTTATATATAAAACCGAAACGGGGGATGTATGTCTGTAATTCCCTTTTGCATTGTTGTTGCAAGTTCTAACAAACGAATTGATTTCGCTCACGAAAGTTTCGACGGTAAATTTGTTTCGTTATCAATGTGTGTGTAGAGACTTCAATTACTCGAGTATCGAGTAGTACATATATAAAACCGAAACGGCGTATGTATGTCTGTGGGTCTGTAACTCCCTTTTGCATTGTTGGTCATTAAGTTGCCAGTTGTTTCAACTTGGTCCGTCTGAATTTACGCGCCGAGGTGAACATAACCCCAAACTGGTCCGAGCGAAGCCGGGTTCGAATACTAGTAGTTTTATAAAATAAATAATGGGTAAGCGCGATAGTTACGACTAGGGTTTCCAATCCCGGGATCCCGAAGACCTTCAATACTTGATGAAAGCCGGGATTAGAAAACAACCAATTGTTTAGGATTTATTTATTTATGAAGGCTTGACGAATTATTGTGAACAAAATCATAATATTTCGTGTGCTTGCACTGTCATCTTTTGAACATCGGAAACTCGTGGAAAATGACTCGTGGAGGATGACAACATCGAATATAAAAATCATTGATGAATCAACGTTGATCCTCTCAGATGCCATGTATTATATTATATATAACCAGGAATCATTTCCCTCGTACATTTTATTTCAATAAAATATTTTCGCCTTCAATGGCATAAGCAACCGAACAATAATATCCATAAAATGATAGTTATACAAATTATTTTGAACAATTTTGAATGATGATTTAACATGGCTTTTGTCAAATAAATATGAATAATTATCGACCATTAAAACTAGTTTCCAAATCTCGGGACCAGTCAATCAAAATTTTGGCCCGAGATTGGAAACCCTACTAACGATAGCATGCTTAAAAACATAAATTATTCCATTGATTTTTGCATTCAAATTCATATGCAAAATGAACAATCCATACTATTATAGAATTCAACGCTATTTCAAACAAAGTGATACTTTAATAATTTCACGTGTCAATGATACAATGGAGATGATGTTATACCGCACGTAAGAATTACGACTCGCTGTATAGACAACAAAGAAATATTACTAAATATCTGTAGAAATGCAAGGCACTCGATCAAAGATGTTGGAGAGACACTGGGGACGCCTTTGTTTAGTTGTTCGAGACACAATACTAAATATTAAAATTAGTTTACAAAAGGTATTTTTACACAAAAGTCACAGCTTTTCTGCGGTATATATATTCTTCATAAAAAAATTACCCAAAAGTTATTAATAAAAAATGCTTAATCAGACGGTGCCAACCAAAAACGAGTCTGCCAAAAGGGGATCAAAAAAATGTTGCATGACTTTATTTATATATGTAGATTGCAATAAAAAATGATTTATTAAAATCGATAGATTTCGTATAATTATTCATATTTTAAGTCGCGCATGAAAAAGGCGGAATTTCCGCTTAGATATTCATGCCAGACTGACGTAATCAAAATTATGAGCGCAAGCGCTTATCTTCGCATATTAATTTTTGAAGTAGTATGGACGTACTTTTGGTTCAAACAGTAGAATGAATTAAATTCAATATGAAATTTAAAATAACTATGATTGTTCCATGTAGTGTGTTAACTAATTGTGACACGTGTTTAGCCGCCGATGCATCTTTGGATTTACTGTCACAAAGTGTAATTTACAACAATGATTTAAGACTACCAAACGTTTACACATACTATCACTAATATTAAGATAAAGTGGCATTAGGTGTCTTCTGTCTCAGCCATGGAGAAGGAAGGGTTAAATATGTCTATTCAGGTCGATATTTGAAATAACTAATAAACTGCGAACTGAAAATAGTGTCACGTCCACTAACTGTAGGGTCTTACTGAAGAATCCAATAAAACTTTTTCTAAGTCTCGAAGAATTTTCCTCTGCGATCGAACCAGTAACACTGGCCTGTGTAAATGTATACCTACTAACATTTACTAACTGCGTGCGTATGCCATTAAGCCAAGAAGGCAATCATATCATAATTTTTTCATCGAGACTTTATGAGATAATATTACCATATAATAGCTTAAAATAAATATAATAATATTAAAAATAGAAGAAACGAAAGATCGAAAATTAAGTTTACATCAAATTTGAACAAGGTGAAAAAATAACAATGTATTTTATTTCTACAGAAATTATTTTATAAATAGTTGATAGCTATTTTGACTTGCACCATCGTCAGAACTATGCTTAAACATGCATTTACTTATCTATACATACTGTTGTAGACAGAGTACACAATACATCTTCTCTTATGTTCTAACATCCTTATTTTACATGGATATAATAAATTATTAATTGTGAAACATTGATTTTATGTATTTCACGAAGTGGAAGCTAATCTGGGTTTTAACTAAGTATATAGGAGATAAACATAAATTAGCATTGTATTGAATAGATTTATTAAAAAATTGCATAAACCTTTTGTAACGTCTTAAAAAGAGGTGATTGATTAATATTAGTTTGTTCATATATTTATAATGTTCAAACATAGCTCTGGCGATGGCGCAAGCCGAAATAGCTATCTAATATGTATAAAATTATATTATTTAAGAGTAAATGCTAGTTCAATCATAACATCCAATTCAATACAAATACATATAATGGCAGGCTGTTTCTCTTGACAAAATTCATAAGTATGAAAATTTCATGTATATATCAATTTACAATTGTTCACGAAAATCTATACAAACACCTTTGGTGCTTATTTTATCATTTATATTTTAAGTTATTAAAGTTATTTTAACTTAGTCGATAAATTAATATTGTTGAAATTATATTGGTTTACTTTAGGCTACGTTCTAATATTCATAACATAGTTGTTATGCCAACGCACATATATCTAAAGATGGCGATTCAATAGTTGGGAAGTTATAACATACGCCTTTCATGTGAATTATTTGTTTGATATATGTATTTTGATAATTTTACTTTTAACAATATCAGCTGCTCCTGCGAAACGTTTGTATATCACATCCTGATGTATCATTTTTTATATGTCTTTTATGTAGATTTTTTTTCTCGATTAAACACCTAAGCTGGCAGGTACGCGGTGCAAAAGTTTAACGTTGTTAGCTTTTGTGACGGACTTCACGGGTTTGAATCCCAGTAAGAACATTCGATTAATTTAAAGCAAAGGTGTCTGTGTCGTCCGAAAATTCGAAAATTTAAACCTAAAAAAGAAATGTCCAACAAACTGTTATTACATGCATGAAAGATGTGAAATGAACAATGAGAAAAGCAGTAGTAAATTGTCAAACAAAAATGTGGTGCGGCCACCAGATATTTCCTTAGGCCCGCTTATATTTACAATGCGGCCATAGCACAATTTTACATATAAATCACTGCTCTATAAGAATTGATGAGATTTAAAAAAGTCACTTTAACACTCAAACCTCTTTTTGTGGGATTTCAAAGCTATGCGGTTTTTTTAATACATTTTTTTAATTATATTTTTGGGACGATATAAACGTAAATATGTAAAAACATAATTAACAGCGCGTTGTTTACATACTGTACGTGCAAAATCCAGTGATTCACCTGTTTATTAGAATGTGACCTTGGCACATGCGACCTTGTACATGTTTTGTTCCCATAGCTTTTTTGTGCGATCTACCGCGGAACGCATCTACGGCACAAAAAAAGGTTTAGAAGTATACGCATAAAGTCTTCTATGCCACTGCTTATTGTCGTATAAAGTTAGCAGATAACAAAGCAGTTGTGGACGGAGAGGAGTAAGAATAGACAAAGAAGGTAAGTTAAAATATCCCAAAACAAAGTTTGTAATACAAAGTTTAAGGCTTGAGTGGAAATTTCTAATTACGGCAAGCTCATGAAGTACGGCTTGTATTCACGAAGCTGAGGTAGTTTGGCGAATAAATAACTTCTATAATATATGCCAATATGTATTCATCAGGATAATAATAGATGGTGAACCGCCTGGTATTTTTGGATACCACTGGGTGGACGAAAACGTAGTCAATCTATTTTAGCTTAACCTAGACTCTCCCTTGCGGCTGGCTGTCTCAACGGTCACGTATTTCAACTGAGATAATTGTCACATATCCATATAGATATCTGTCACTACGACACAATTTCAGTAAGCTGTGGAAAAACTATTTTCAAAGCTACCTATCATGTAATATATTAAATAGAACCAAGCTTTTAGTGATATAAAATTTTAAATAACTTTGATTATTACATATACGTATAGTGTTACTGTGTTTCAGAGGTATCTTCTGACTTCGAGACTATCGCAAAATTTGCTCAAGTAAATTTATATGCTATTTTGATTGATTGCATCTCATTAGTTAATATTTTGTAATGTTAACGTCATTAATAGTATAATTATTTGTTTGCTTTGTTTTGATTCTATAACCCCCCCCCCCTCCTCTCCTTACTTCTCGTAAAATGGAAAAATCTCAAACTCCATTTTGTAATTTTATCATTTTTAAATATTAGAATCAAACTTTTAGATAGTAAGCCCGAAGATGCCTCTGAAAGAGGCGAAACACGTGTCACAGCTAGTAGCAAAATACGTGGAATAATCAAAGTTATTTAAAATTTTATATTTAAATGAAATCCACAAAGTTACCGCCGAATCCATCGAAAGCTTTTATTGCTTCAATTTCATATCTCGCGTATGTTGTGGGTGAAGTCGTGTACCTTTTTTAAAATCCTGATTTCAGAAAACAAAATAATTGATTTTCCGGAAAATAAGGAATATACGCAGGTGGTATTAGATCTTCAAAAAGGCTTCAGCACTTCAATAACCGAAAGCTTTGAGAAAAAATGTACAGAGTATTCCTACCTTAATCCGTTGCCAATTGGAAAACGGTCGTTTAAAAATAAGCTGCGAATTGATATGGACTAAATCCATTCATATTATGAACCAGTTATTGGAACAAATTCATAGCAAAATAGACGTATAAAGATATTTGATTCAATGCCTTTTTAATGTAGTTTGTGGATCATAAATGTAAAAATCTTCATTACTTTTGAACGATTTAGCGGTTACTTTTTAGAAGATTATTTTAATATAAAATTAGAATTTTACTTTGTTTATTTCACGTACTGTGTAACCAATAGTGACACGTGTTCAAATGAGAAATCCCATCTTCCATTTTGTAAGTTATAATATAAGAATATTAGAATCAATCTTAACCTTATTACTTAAGTAACCTTGCGATACTTAGTCTGACAATGCTTATTAAAGCAGTGTAACACGTGTATTGGCTAATACGTGGAATAAACAAATGTTGTCTTAAACTGTATATAAAAGCCTTCATATCTTTATCTAGGCATATCAATAAATTAAGACGAAAGTCTCTTCAAATTCTTAACAAATACTGCGAAGCGACCGTTAGATATGTAAAAAAATAATGTTACGAATATCTTTTTTTTAATGTTCAGTCAAATAATATTTCTATTTTGAATAAAATGATTAAAATATCTTTGAAGTCACAAAACACTAATAATTGTAGCACTAAAATCACTATCTTCAAAAAAATATAACATGTATTTTATTCCACACTATTCACCACCGATTAAAAAGCGTATGACTCAATTTGTGGTAAGTTTTTAAAAAACAATAATATGATCATGAAAAGTGTATCTATTTAAGAGTTCGACAATTATTTCATTACGTGAATAACTATAAAACCGTTAACTATCCCATCTTAATCAGACTATCTATCGCGGCTAATTATTTGCTCTTCGCTTCATTGGGATATATATTTATTACTCACAATTATATGAAAAAGAGTAATTTTAAAAATATCTCAAAGGAAAAGTTTCAAGAAGAACTTAATTGTATTTATATTAGAGAGATTTAAAATTCAAACACTTGTTTGCATTGAACCAAGTCTTTTTTGGCGTATCTTTCTGTATCGAAGACTTTCAAACCGGAAATGGTTTAGCAAAATTACTCCCCTAATCTAGGCAAACAGCTTTTGTTTGCGCAAAATGAGGAACATCTCAGTATAATAGACTTAATTTTAAGAATCTAGATTCTAGAGCACTGCGTTAATGATTGCCACTTTTTGAAAAGGTGGTTGCCATGTTGTCAACAGTATTTTTTTCCTACATCTTCCATATGTATTTTTAAGTAATACTCTACTAAATCTATCTACTTTAAAACCTGATATTACACTTGCCGGTATTTTTATAATACGTGTAAAGAATTTTAGGCTTTTGTAAGTAAAAAACATAAGTTTGTTTTCCTAATATTTCTTACTATTTTTCCAACGGTTACAGTTTCAACATACTATGGTTCTTAAAAAATACGACGAGCGTTAAAAAGGGATGTGAATTTTTTTTTTGACTGAAAAGAACCCACCCCATTACAGGGTAAGGGTCGTGTGAGTTCACCGTCGTGATATAAGACATTGCATTTTGTTAAAGCTTCGGGTAGTAAAAAAAACCGAGCAAAGATACAGAAGTGCTCAATGAGCGTTTGAGCATTAAAGTTTGTAGAGGTACATAGCCACTCATGAAGTAAATTCGTCAAAGAAAATTTCTCGCCATTTTCATTCTTGCTTTTTCGAAGAGTAGGGATGGAGAGGATACGATGACGAGAACTAAGACAGGACTAGTGATTAGCTAATCGCTGTCACTATGCGTCGCTTTTTGGGATCGGGAAGGTGGGAAGGCATTAACAACACAAACAACAGATTTATCGACTGAAAAAATCCGCTCGTACCTGGAATCGAACCCGGACGGTCCGGCACGCAAGCCAACGACGTTGACACTGCGCCACAGAATGGACAGATACTTTTATAGTTCAAAGAAATTATATCGCCCTAGAGAATAAAATATCTAGTAAAATTACACCATTTACAACAATGGTAGAAAAATGGCATTTCTTCCACATCAAATGAAAAAGACTGCGAAGTTTTTAGCTGGAATGTCGTATTTTATTTCAATAACTGCCCATGGGCCTCTTTTACAGACAAATTTTTTAGATCTATTGCCCACCCAACTTGGCTTTACAATTTGAAATTTACTATCCCATTAGGTACAAAAGAAAAGAAACTGATAAAAAATTTCATTTAGAAAGCAATATCAAATAATAATCGCCCCACTCAAAGGGGCCTTATAAAAAATGTCCACTTATATCTGTCGCCTGTTTCCACGCTGTCGTGAAAACTATCTAAGACAATTTTCTCCGCGATGGTTTTCCCAATACAAAATGGTGATTTATTGCTTTGATGAACGGCTGAAAAATTGCATCGCTTTTTCTCGATTTGTTGTGCCTTTCATGGTATTTTATGTGGTGGTAGCTTAGTAATAGAGGTTGGCTTTTCATGGTCATATTTTGAAAAATTATCGTGATATCACATTTTATTTAAAAAACTGAATAACACAAATGAGTATTTTTTAACTAAACAAAAATTTGACATTATAATTAACTACGGTCCCGGATATTTTGATTTTTTAAATCAAATTAGATCAACTCAAGGAGTAAAAATCACAAACACTTGTAGTTGGTATGACTTTTCTGTTCTTGATCACAAGGATTTCCAGTTACCTGATCACAAGGCTAAAGCTTTTACTTCTAAATTTAGACCAGAAAGACTGAAATTCGAAGACACTCTACTTTGCTAGACCGATAAATTGTTCATGCATCTTACCAGTGACCAGTGACCAAATGAAAGCGTTCAAAATTTTCAAATGTATTATATTATATAACGGTAATCTAAATTAAATCGAAATGGTAGATGAAATATTGTGAAAACTGTCATCACTATCGTTCTAAAACTATGAGTATCGTTACCGAAGCCAGCGACTTTGGCCACTCGACCAAGACCTCGGTACAGTGTAAAATTATTCAATAGATTTAGCTTACTATTCGCTATCATTCACCAAAAAATGTGAATTTAGACTTGATTTGCTTCAACTCTGAATGCAGTATTGATAACAGACTACATTTTAATTTGAGCAGCTCAAATTTCGTCATTAAAAAAAGCAGGTTTTGCCTTTTAGTGTATTCAGGAATTCAAGTGCAGTTAAGTAAGAAATCAACTAATTATACAGAAAGAAGACCAGGGAAAAAATATTTTTACCTCGATCGCTCAAAACTCAAGACAAAGCTTAAGACGGAAGACTGAGTTAGGTAATATTATATTTATGATGACAAAAACATGTTGTTGTGTGAGTAAGAAGGAACGAAAAATTGCAGATAATAATACTATATACGTTTGACTACACATGGATAAAACATGACCACAAAACCCAGTAAGGCGAGAGTATGAGAATGTTGAAAGAACTTACTTACAAAGTTTGGAAATATTACTGTTCGGTGTCCAGTTTCCACTACGTCGCAGCTTCATCCGAATCAACCTTGTATCAGCAGAATTAAGATTTCCGAGAAAAGCCGATACTTTTTATTTGCGTTATTTAAAAAAATATATTTCTACGTAATAAAGTTACTACGAGGACATAAATTTGTATACTTACTAAAGCTTTGAATGTATTTTAAGCTTATAAGTTCCTTTTGAGGTGTAAACTGTCTAACTATCTCTGCTTGGATTCATTTTTCATCTCTTGAAAATTCTCGCAATAAGCAAAATCGGTCCTGATGTTGTCAAAGAAATTAATTGAACAGTAGTCATATATTAGAACTTTGATACAATAAAATAAAGAATATCGTTTTTTTGGTATACAATGATCGTCGTAACTATTTTGGCACCAAATCATTGTTATTGCAACCAGAGAAGTCAAACCTATCGAGATCGAATAATAATTGGTCAATTGGCCTGATGCAATATGGCTCAGTCACAAGAGCAACGAAAACGAGTGAAAACTGTAGTGGAAAATATAGATGAGTCCATTTAAAACTAATAGCCAGTTGAAAAAATATGTAGTTACAAATGATAATTTTCAAGGATGTTCGAAAAATCTTGTGAAAATAAATGAACTTTAAAAATTTGCAACTTCAGAAGCTTTCTAGATTCAGTTAAGAATATCACGTAATCCTTTAGCTACTTTGTTAAAATAAATAATAACTATGATTATTCCACGTATTGTGCTACTAACTGTGACACGTGTTTCGCCTCTTTCATAGTGTTTTTCCTTTTAAAGGAAGCAAGGAGGGGGGGGGATAGAATCGAAACAAAGCAATTAAATAATGATACTAATGAGCTGCTATCAATCAGATTGGGATTTTCCCCTTTTATGGGAAGCAAAGGAGGGGGTTATAGAATCGAAACAAAGCAAACAAATAAATATACATCTAATGACGTTAAACATTACAAACTATTAAACTAATAAACTAATGAGCTGCAATCAATCAGATAGGTTAGTGATTACTCTATTAATTGGAAACAATGTAAGTAATGGCGAGCAACCTCTCATATTAAGAATATTTATTTTTTGTTACTAGTTTTATTTATTTCAAAGAATTCTAGACTATTCATCTTTAAACCTTTTTTATTTACTCGGTGGAATATTTCTAAATTACTATTCTGATTAAAATTATGATCATTTTCTATTAAATGATTGGCAAAATCAGAAAAATTGTTACTTTTCGAAAGTATTTTTAGCTAGTTGGGCTATTTTTAAATTACGTAAACAAAACGATCATTACAAATCAGTTGATTTTAAGAACGCTTTAAAAGTCTCGTTAATTTTTAAGTGTTGAAGCACTGTGTCACAACAAAGTTGAAGACAGTTTTTCTTCCGTTGAAGCAGTAGTATTTTTATGGGAATTTATAAATTGATATTTATTTATATAAAAAAATCATAAGGTGTTCATCCGTTGTCGATGTATTACAAATTTATGTTTTTTTTACGCAGCAGCTGAAATTTTCCAACCTTTTAACTAAGCTTAGAAAATCACAAATTCAAATTCAAATAATCAAAAAAATCTGTACACATGCCCTAAAAATATCCGGTCTCTACAAGTAAGTACTGCAAATCGAAAGATTCAACAACTTCATGCATATCGACGCATACTAGGAAAAACGTTATGTGTTATATGTCCCATCTTGATTTAAAAATATAATAAATAGTTCTACCTTGTACATAGCTAAGACAACGACATTTTTAATACAAATTCTGAATGATACTAATTTTTTTAACATTATGGATGCTTATTTTTAATATCAATTCATCAATTTGTAGATCGCTGCCAGGATAATAAAGCCTCAGGACAGTATGTGATATTTTTAGATATAAAAGCAAAAGATTCTTGCATTTTCAATGGAAAAATTTCAAGCCGCAATCTTATCGAGGTCGCTGAATTATCCGCGAAAACGAATTTCCTTGAATTTCCCCTATTTTTCTTTCGAATGGAATTTTAAATGCTGACAGTCCTTGATTTATTTAAATGCAAAACAGAGCAATCACAATGTTTCTGGGTCAAAACAATACTATTAATTCCGCCAGAGACATTGGGCTTAAGTCAGAAGAAATATTTTTAGGCTTACATTTCAGGCTAAAGGATTTGATATTTATCTTCATAATTTCCGTATGCAAATAAGCTTTATAAATAAAACGATTGTAGCTTTTCTTAGAAAAAATTGTACACAATCAAATTCACGTTTCATATTCATTGCATATCCTACTATATCTGAAGTGACAAGCCTGTAACCGAGTGATTACTTACATACACTATTTTACGTTCTTAGACGTGAGTCTGCTTGTTTACAAAGGTAGAGGGTCCATTTTTCATTTCATGGATTTTTTTCAAAGGATATCTATTGTATGACACTAACTTCATCGTGGATGTATTTGGAACGAAAAAAAGCTCACAAAATATTTGACGTAAAAAAATGGTAAACAGATATTCAAAGAATTAAAAATAAGAATTTGAAAGAGTTCTCGTAATGTAATCTTTCTCCAACGATAAATAAAAATATGCCCAATGTTATTCCATCAATAATTTATTTATTATGTTATTTCGAGTAAACTCTAAATTAAAAGACAATATCTGTAAATGTCTAAAACATAGATACGTTCTTTTAGTTCTACATAAATTATTTTATATATTTGTTGATAGCTATTTCAGCTTACGCCTTCGTCAGAACTATATTTAAAACGTGTATTAGGGATAGCTTATATACCTTTGCTAGACAGGGTGCCCCCTATATCATCTCTTTCTGTTGAAACCATACCAACGTCACATGAAAGAATTTAAATAAGTTTGATTTATTGGTCTAGAGCAATGGTGGGAAACAATAATTTGGGTATTTTTGGGTTATTTTATCGTTTGAAACCACTTAAAATCTGCAATGTCTAAGTGCATCTATGTACCCTGTCTAGCAAAGGTATATAAGCTATCTCTAATACACGTTTTAAAAATAGTTCTGACGAAGGCGTAAGCCGAAATAGCTATCAACAAATATATAAAATAATGTATGTAGAACTGAAATACATTGTTATTTTTCTTTCCGTATTATAATGGAGTTCTACCAAGTAAATGCCTACTCAATCAATAGATACGTTCCATTATTTTTTAATATCAATAAGATGCAGAACAAAATTTAACGTTACTCACATTTTATTTATGATAAAAAAAAAATATGTATATTATATTTGATTTCTGTCAAATATTTAGACAGTGTTGCCAATATAAGGCTATGATAATGAATTGTTTTATGCTTTGGGAAAAGACGCTTGAATGAAATAATTATTATTTGACCGTGAAAGATTCACGCATTGTATGTCGGAGGGTTTTCTAAAAACAAAGACTAAATTGTATTAAAATAAGACTTTTATGTAAATCACATGGCTTTGTTTAAAATAAAATACATTTTCTTGCAATAATTATTTGATATGATGATCGGAGCCGGTTTAGCTCATCGCGAGCGTTTTCAACTAATGATAAATGTTTTAATTTTATAAACCGACTGGCCAGTATCCGGCAAGCATTACAATGCCACTCAAAGAAAGAAAGTTTTTTTGTTTTAATTGTGTTGATTGAAATGCTTTTGGATACACAATTTTTTTCTTTTTTCCAATCTTGGCCGCTTCAATCGATCCTCATTATTCATTATTTTTGATCCTTCGCCTTGATGCTTCAAACTCGTAGGTCTCGTCATAGCTATTTCTGACGTGGGCGTTAGTCGAACTATTAACTATGTACATATATCACTTTTAAGGTGTTCACTGTCAATACTTGGTGTAATGGCATGAAAATAAAAATAATAAAATTTATGCAAGAATTACAAGGTATGACCAGCAATTGGTATTATAACTAGGCAAATACATTGTAGCAAAATATGTATCTATTTTTGTTTGTATAGTTATTATATCATCTATATATTTTAATTAGAACTAAAATTCATTGCTGATTTTTTACCGTGTTATAATAGAGTTCTACCAAGACTTACGATTCAATCACTTCCATAATAATGTTTCAAAAAACTAGCGATCCTTAGTCTTAATATATCGAAGCATTGAAGAATGAAATAGTAAAATGTTTAATAAAAATATTAATACATTTTTAGTACTTTTTCCACATAAAATTTATTTGATCAGGACCGGTTTCGCCCATGGCGAGCATTGTCAACTAATAAGGAATACAATAAAACAGTGATATTTATACAAAAGTTAAGTATGTAAAACAAGGTATGACAAACAATTGTTATAACGACTAAGCAAATGAATTGAAGTAAATTCAGTCGACAATGCTCGCCATGAGTGAGACCAGTCCTGATCAAAAAAAAATTATGTGGAATAAGTACCAAAAATGTATTATTATTTTTATTATAATGTCTTTCCACCAAGTATTGACAGTGAACACCTTAAAAGTGAGTAAAATGTTTCGCAACCCTTTGCCTTATTATAAAATGCACCCCCTGGTATTGAAACTGCTGCACTAGACGTTGACTGGACGACCATAGGTTCTTGAACTCGTCGACCCTTTCAATGGCTTGATAATCAAGTTAGCGGAATCGCAATTTCTAAAATTGCCAAAAAGTAAAATAAAGCAACTCAACTCTTTGAAAAGTATTCACTTCAATTAAAATCCTAGATAAAAAATATTAGACGTTGTGATAAATTAATCAATACAGTGTCGAAACCAATATACCTTTTTAATCTATTCATATTAATAACTATTATCACATAACTGTGATACAAACATTTAGAAATTACGTAAATTGATAGATTATATCAAAACACAATATTTATCAACTACTTTACATAAACTTGACCTATAAAGATAACTACATAATATACAAAATGAAGTTAATGTAATACTTACTTCAGAGCAAAGCAAGAATATTTTCGTATATTAATATTAAATGTATGAATATTCAGATGTAAATTTAACATTTTTTCCTATCTTTTCTAGAGTTAATTCAATTTCAAACGCTGAATGAAATTTTCTAAGAATACTAAATGTAATAAAGACCTTCTTTCTCTTTAAAGCTTTAACTTACAACTGGCTTTGAAACGACTCTTTTTTATCATTTAATATATCACTTAAATGGTGCTAATCGTAAATTTTGTTGGAAAGTCTGTTAATTTTAAAAAATAAAATTGATTGCTTATTTGGTACCTACGTTTTCGAATTTTTTGAAACTTTACACATGTTGTGAAAGCAGTTTCTTGTTTTGGAAAAATCAATTTAACCATGCATTATCGAATAACAATAATATTTTATATATATATACATATGTATATCGTCTGGTGAATTTAATTTTATGAAATCGAGTACTCGTTTGCGAATTTATTTTAATTATAATTAAGGGCGTGGATTGTTGATGCTTTCTCGTCTCCGCCCGCCCGCCCACAATTCTAGAGAGAAACTATCTAACTGATAGGCTTGTTTGTAATACATTTTTCATTCTTTTTTTCAATAAACATATAGATTGGTCAAACAACTTCCATTCATTTGCTCAATCAGGTAAAAAACAAAACCAAACAACATATTTTTTTATTACTTGATTGGATTGGCATTAAATTTGTAAAACACAATTTAATTATGATTAAATTATCACGGTGCTAAGTTTTCCACGAATAGTTTTTGTATACCAACGTCAGAGCTCACAATTGACTTATAATGTTTTGCTTCATTTCCTTTATATTCCTGAGGTATTAAGTTCTTTCATATTTTTGCTTACATTTTGTTTGTTTTATTGACTACTTATATTTCTTTGTAACACAGCCTATTTGAAATAGTTCAGTAATAATTAAAATGTCTCAAAATATTTTCGAATAATTTAAATATATTTATAATACTCTTGTCATGGTAACAGTGACAATATAATTTTCCATTGTTTTCAGTTTTTTTTATTAACATAGCAAAACATTATCTATCATGAACGATTAAAGAAATATTTGCTTGAGAATCGTTACAAACTCATCGCACGTTACAGCTAGAAATGATAGAAGAAGTTATATAAAGTTCTTGGAAAGAGCAATCACTCAATATGTCTGTACACGTTTAATTAAAACAAGTTTCAATGAAATATTGTCAGCTTTGAAAATTGCAACTATTCGCACTGCTCAATATCTGAATAGAAAAACTTTTACAAGTTGGACGGCACTTCACGTTGAGCTTTCTCAACAAAATGAACTGTTAAAGGTATCAACTTTATCAGATGTGAAAACGGTACATCTAATAATACATGTCTGATGAAATTTTTTAAAAAAATATGCCAATGGTTTGATATGTTTATTTAGAGATCGTTTATCGGCAAATATTCAACTCTGCAGTCAGCTTTTTCAAACACGTAGAATATTAGCGTTCTGCACAACCGTCGAAAACTATTTTATTTCTGGCTCGACGGAACTAAAAAGCACTAGCATGAAATTGGACGAATAAAAGCGATTGACTGCTAGTGCGATTGGAGTTGAAGGGAGACATTTGTATTGCTTTGGGATACATATTTAAATCATCACCCTTGTTGACTTCTTCTTCCAACCGTCGTGATTTCGGCATCTTGATCAACGATTGTTTACTATTCATTGGATATGTTCGGTTAATGTATCGCAGGACGCAAGAGATCCTTAATGTTCAATGCGTTGATCTTTATATGCTTAACCCATTATATTCCGGTAGGTATTAGAAATACAATAGATATTACATTGATTATTTTACAAAATATGTCAACTGTAAAAAGAGGACTGTGCTTCTAATGGATGACGTTATGTGTATATAATGTTTGAATTATTAAAATCGTTGACATTGTCCAGAATTGGTATTATAGTAGTGGGTCTAAAGTGAACCGTATGTGGACAGGCATTTTTTATTGCCAGCTCGGCGCTCACCGATTTGTAGACCTATTTATACGTTTCTGGCATACAAACAGTCAAATACAAACGCTTTCAGTTTCATATAAATAAAATATTAGTGTTATATAACATAAAAATGTGTTATTAGTTTTATTATAATGCCATATGAACCGAGCATTGAAAGTAAACACCATAAAAGTGCTATATAACATGTTTTAATTTTGGAAAATTAGTGGCCCTCTAACAAAAAGTCTTATTCATGAAATTGACTTTCAGGACAATGCCTTAGCTAAATACATTCGTAAAAAATAGCACTTATTACTAAAAGGATAAAAAAATTGGCATTTAAAAAATCAATGCTATTTTATTACGATTTTCGTACGAGGTTATTATTTGATTAAATGTGTTTAAATTGTGTAATATTACCGAAAGTCATTTACTGTAGTATAATCAGTGACGGTGCAAAAGGAAGATTCAACTATTTTTCCGTACTACGGAAGAGAAACAGTTGGTATTGCGAACATCTGTATTGAAAGTCCATGCTATAGAAGTGTTTTAAAATCCAATGAATAGGAAAGAACTCTTGCAAAAATGGTTGAATCTTCTTTTGCAGCCCCCATCACCCCGTCACCAGCCGTCAATGAGTATAATATACTACTTTAGTAAACACTCATAAAGAATAACTTTGTTACCTGCAGACTTTGAAAATTTTATATGATCATAATTTAAGAACATTTAATTGATACTATAAATAAACATTGAATTGATAATTTTAAAAAATCACAATAAAAATATTATCTCACGACACTGTTGTGAAAAAGAAATATTGAGCAATGCATTAGATACAGATAAATCAAGTCCAATAAAAAAAACATAGTTGTTATTCTTTATCGGAGATATATTGTTATCAGGAACTAGCAAATTTATAACTACGAACCATCAACAAATTATAAAAACGAGCGGTACAACAAAACCCTATTTGAAAATTCAAAGCGACGATCTCAAAGTGTCTTGTCTGCTCGAGCGCATTGTCTGTGACTTTACTGTACGTATATTGTATGTCGAGGTCGAGCACCCTCCGCCATTTGCGAGAGTAAAAACTTCTAAAAACTATTTTCGGAAAATTCACAACACCTTTTTTGTTTAACACGGCTTTCGTCTACGGTGGCACACTTGACGCTCTAATAAATCAAAGCGACTAAGGAATGTCTGAAATTAAAGTCCTGAAATAATTAATATCGCGCTACATAGATGAAAGTGTTATTTCGTTTCAAAAACATTATTCTAAAAAGGATGTCAATGTAAAGTATATTAAATTTGAATTTTTTGAATTTTGTACTTTTCCATGAGTTTTGTCGCTAATGACCTGGGTTTCGCCTTTCGGCATCTTCAGGCATTCCAAGTGCACGGATGTACTTGAACTGACGCGTAGTAAACAGTTTGTATCGTTTATATACAAAAATATGAGTAGATCACTAAGTTAAAAGGTTATTAAAATGTAAATTAGCGAAATTTAAATGAATATAAGTTTCAATGATTTAAGTGGGTTTGTTATAATTACGGTTTACTACGCGTCAAGTACATCCGTGCACTTGGAATGCCTGAAGATGCCAAAAGGCGAAACCCGGGTCGTTAGCGACAAAACTCATGGAAAAGTACAAAATTCAAAAAATTCAAATTTGATATTGAAATTCCATCAAGCACCCTCAGTCGAAATACTTAATTATTTAAAGTATATCACTTATTTGTCATTTCCCAGGGCGATCATACTTTGCTTTTAGCTTGATTATACATAATGAAGTTCTACTAGGTAAATGGTTTTTTTACCATGTCCGCTCGCATTTTGGAGCATATAGACTCCTTACAGAGTTTATCCTAACATATTTTTTTTCTACGATAACTGCATATTACTCTGTTGCTCAACCTCTTTTTTTCGAAGAAAAAAGGGATGGAAAGAATACGAGGAGTAAGGATAGGACTTGTGGTTACATAATCACTAAGCGTCGCTCTTTGGGATCGGAAAAAAGGGAAGGGATTTTTAACAACACAACACTGCGTCAAGCTGAATCGATTTACCGACTGAAATCTGCTTGTACAGGGAATCAAAAGCGGGCGGTCCGACTCAGTAGCCAATGACTTTAATCACTACGCCACGTACCGGGCAGCTAGTTATGTAATCAATAAATTAATATACAATACTGTTAAATTAATTTCATTAAAAAACAATTAGTAAATTACAAATGAAGTTTGGAATACTTATATGCTTCCAATTTCCTCCAGCTTATCTGATTGCGCGATTTTATTTTTCATGGAAACTGTGAATGCATCTGGCAGATAGTATGCAAGGACTACGTAAAAATTAGCATACATGTTCAGCGATAGATTTGTTTGTTTCCTTTTAATCTGTTTATAATTTTATTTCAATGTCTTTAAGTATGCTTTAATGCTGTGTGTTTGATAATAAATCTTATATACTTTAAATATATACGAAACAAAATTTTCATAATCAATCAAAATAAAATCGAAGAAAACCGAAAAACTTTTATCCTTAAATGCTCTTGTTGTAAATCGAATTACAGATTGGCGCCGAATTTTATCTCGTATTGTTACAAAAGCTTTTTTTATAACTCAATAAAAAAATATTTTACACCCCTAATTCAATATTCTTTATTAAAATAAAAATAAATCTTGACAGACCACTCAATAAATTCATTCTACCGCAGACACCATATATCGATTTGAGAACACTTTTTTTCGTATTATTTTACTTCGAAACTTAACTCCTTCAGTAGATTTTGACTATGGAAAACTTCAAAGACTATGTGAACCCTTTGTGAGATATCAAAATAAAAATGCCATCTTACAAGAAAAAATTCTATACCATTTTTTTATTTAAAATCTCCTTTCAAAGACTACTATATTTATGTTGCCATAAATATTTTAAGGACGCTCTTTATTAAATAAATAAAATTGTAATCTACATCTCTGAGTTTAAAGACAACTTATCGACAAATTAATCTCTGCTTATAATTGTTTGTATAGTAAAAGTTAAACAGGGAAATCCTTTTTAGTTTTTTGTCTAAGATATATATCTTAAAACACTCTCCGACCAATATAATCAGTATGAATATATTATAATATTTATGTTAGGTAATCTCTGTTTTGAATTTAAATGAAACAGATAATAAAAATATATTTAATGATTTATTTATCCCTGTTTTTACTTACGTGGTCGTAATCAAGGCCAAACATTTTTTTATCAGAACTTTTTTGTCGCGTATGTCATTTGAGTTATCAGTCACAAGGGCTGTTCGGCTGATCAATGCACTGCTTATTGAGGTGGATATTTTCAGCTGTCAACTTAGTGTTTTGTTTTTAAGTAATATGTGTCTATTGTCTGTTGAATAATTATTATATTTTTTATACTATCTTGTATTATATTTGTTAAATACATGGCGCATTGGCGTCGGCTGTAATGTCACGTATTAATTTTATTCGTAACATTTCTTTTTAGTAAAAAAATCAATTGATATGTGAATTATTCTTAAATTTAGTTTATTCAGATTTTCAGAGAACGTGCATAAATATTTTTTTTTTACCATGTCCGCTCCCATCTTGGAGCATATGGACTCCTAACGGAGTTAATTTCAACATATGTTTTTCTACGTGGACTGCTTGTTAGTCAGTCGCTCAACCTATCTTTTTTGAAAAGGATGGGAATGAGAATGATACGAGGATTAGTGGTTAGATAATTTCTGACACTATGCGTCGCTCTTAGGGATTGGAAAGGTGGGAAAGCAAATTTAGCAACATAAACACCCATTGCTTCTGATCAGAATTGATTGATCGACTGGAAAATTCGGCTCATGCCAACGACGTTGACCACTGGGGACCGGACAAAATAATAAAACAAAATTAACAATTTCATAAAAACGTTCCATATTTGAATTTGTTTTGAAATACGAGTTTATTAAAAACGTTGCAGAGGCAAACTTTCATAAGATTTCTCATACAGAGATTTTATGAAGAATAACTTAATATGGTGTCATAAGGACCATAACGTATGACATTGCAATTTTTATGCTACAAGATTTATGCTTATGCGATATAAACTTCAGATTAAACAGGCGATGGTAAACATTTCTGCTCAGATCTGAAATTGTCATCTGTTTGATGTCCAGCAATGGCGTGCCTAGACATAGGGGCATATTAATCTTTCCATTCGTAATTTCGTAATAAATTCCAAGCGAATCTTTTTTTCTCTTCTAATAGTTAAAAATAGAAAAGAAGACATCAACTAATACATGGAGTGCAAAAAATAGTAAAGCCACTGTAGATAATTAAATAAAGATAAAAACAGTACCATTAATATATGTTTCCAAATATAACATCATTGATATTTTGGATGGTTTTAGCGGTAACTTTGTGAAAGTTCGTTCAAACAAATATTGAAATATACAATTAAAAATATCTTTTAGTAACACGCGTTTAAATGGCATCATCAGACTACGTGAAATAAACAAAGATATTTAAAAAACATATCGATATTATTCCGCTTCTTTAAAAGGTTTAAATAATGGCAATTCAAAGTGATTGACTAAGGTAACTCAATAGTTTGATTACGCTATTTTTAAGAATGGCATGTTACAGTTAGTTTACCATCAAAAACCACCGAATATTTGCTAAGATTTCAAATTACTTTTTCCAGAAACATACATATATGGTTCTCTTTATCAGAGATCAGTTAAATAAATAGATGGTTCAATATTTCAACTGTACAAAAATGGCAAACAAATCAGTATAATGTGAATAAAATATAATGAATTATATTCTAATGTTACACCAATCTTATATTTTTTTTATAATTGCACACAAACATTATAACCGGCTGTTTTCCAACTCCATCCACGTATTAGGGGTTCAAAAAATATCATTTTTGTAGCATTCACGTACCTAGTCGCGCGTATGTTACGAATTCAAAATTTAATTTATGCACGGATTTGTTTACATGATTTTATCTCTTACTAGGCATACTTTGTTTTTTTTTTTATTTTGCTAGCGGAACTAAATAATTATATTTTTACTCGTCATACTATTATATATTCTGGTTGAAAAAGTAAGCAAGCTGATTATTCGTTTAAAATCATAGTTATAATTAATAATATAAAATTACCTTTGATTAAATTGGAATTAAATTTTTCTCTTCCATGAGCTTTGTCGCTAAAAACCAGAGTTTCTACTTTTGGTATCTTCGAGCATTTCAAGTTCACGAATGAACTTATATATACTAATAAACGTATTAAGTTTAATTGTTATTATCGCAATCTGGATGAATTAGCGAATGTTTAAGATGCCGAAAAGCGCAACTCAGGGTTTTAGCGACAAAACTCACGGGGAAGTATAAGATTATAATTTGATATTGAAATTTCATCAAGCACCTTCAGTCAACCTTTCATTATAAAAAAAACTGAAAATGTTTCTCAAAGAGGCGATACCCGGACCGTTTCTAATTACATAACATAAAATAACAATGTTATCGAATGAATTTTATTTTATTATAATATAATATATTATTTTTGGAAAAAATATGTAGACAGTTTGTTATACCAAAATATTGTTTATTTTGATACCGCCCGATATGGTAGGTCATCAGAACTGTCTCGAACGATATCAGCAAATAAATTGATTCTTATAATACTCTATATTGAAATCTATAGCGATTCAATATAGAGTAATTTCAATTATGTAAAAGAGACATTTAGGCACTACGTCTCCGGAATGGTATTGCGGACGTCTCGCTCTAATTTTCTCTGACTGTTTCACGCCTGAGAAGAGACATTTCGGCGCAACGTCTCCAGATCGGAGCAGGGGCAGCTGTCTCGCTCTAAAATATCTCAGACTCTTTCTGCATGAGATACGAGGTATTTCATGCAGAGTTCGATGGACCATAAAAAACGAATCATCGGACGCGCTTTTTAACGGTTTTGCTACGTTATGGTGACATTAATTGGTGCATCACCCGCTAATTACGGGTGATAACGGGGATAAACGAACCGCTTTTTATTGTTATTAGTCAGTTAGAGATTGGAGAGCCTTGAGTGTGCACTTGATAGCCAGATAAATCTTGCAAGATTGGTTGAGGTAATCCTCCCAAATGTGAGTCCTGGAAAGTAGCCTTCAAGCTCCCAATCCTCCGCTAAGAATTAATTCGCGTCATAGTTCTGATATCGCCTTCTAATCGTTATAATTGTGTTTTGTCTTTTTATTTAAATTCTGTGTGTGTAACGTAATTTCTATGTAAATTCTGTGAATAACTGTGTATTTAACGTTAATTAATAGTGTGTTCAAATTACACTGGCTTAACGCTTTGAGATAGTGTTTAATTAAGATCATCCTGATTCTTTTACTCCGATCCATAAATTCCACTTCCCGAGTGTCGGACCGGAGGTTTCCTCTCATTTAACGAGAGAGCCGGAGTCAAGGTCGTCTCAATTAATTTAAAAATACTATTATTTCTTGTTAGATATCTAATAATTGTTATTTTTTAATTACCTATATTTTTATAGTTTCTTTGATGCGTCGAAATGTTAACTGTATATTTATGATTTGAAAAATCTTTCAACCCTGGAAAGCTAGTTTATTCAATTATATTTAACAATTAGTAATCTTTTGATATGCTTGACAATAAAATATGTATAATTGAATACACAAATAGCACTTCACTGTATTGACTATGCAGCGTCATATTTCGAAGAACCAAGAGAAAATTACATTAGCTTCCGTAAATATTGTAAAAATATCGGACAAACATATTGCGAAATTTGTAGCGCACACAAATGGCGCGTTCAAATGTTGGTTCACCAATAATTAAATGCATTTTAGATGCTACTGACTGCAGCAGTGCAATTCGGGAAGTTAGTTTTGTCTACAAAACAACTCTACCCGTACAGTTACTACGAAACAAATGTTCATATTCATCGAAACAGCATACGAGAAAAGGAATCGCATGAACTAATATCTTTTTTATAAAAACTTTACATACAAATAATAACACACTTTATTACTTTTTCCACATTGAATTTAGTGAAATCAAGACCGGTTTCGCTCATCGTGAGCATTGTCAACAGATAATAAATACAAAAATACAGCGTTATTTGTATAAATGCTAAGCAAGACTCCAATTCGAGTATTTAATACTTGATACTCGAGAATACTCGTTGATTTTTCAAGTACTCGATACTTGTTATTTATAAATGAAGATTAATTTCCAAATTTTATTTACTTATTTAAAAATATATATTGTTAAGCCGTTGCGTTATTTAACTCTCTCTTACGGTTGGATTTTAAAACAAAATATTGAACAGATTTAAAATGTGAGATGTTTAATTCTCTATTAATTTGTACATGTATGTTTTATAAACTGAAACAAAATAAGCTTGTTTGATAAAACAAATTATATATTTTTTGGTACATCTCAAACTACTCGAGTACTGCAATCTATATACATACATTCAATGTCAAATAAGTACTAAAAATGTGTAATTATTTTTATTATAATGATATTCCACAAAGTATTTACATTGAACACCTTAATAGTGATTAATATTTTTTCCTTATTTTCCATTAGAAAATTTTTGGAAAAGTGGTTGAAAATCAAAAAGATTTTTTAATGCACCCTAACGTCGCAGGTACGTCAGTGTGAGTAAGGAATATAAAAAATAGAACTAGGTTAGAACTTATGATTATAAAAATCTTCTTGCTATGTTATATTTTAAGATCGAATAGGTGAGATAGTACTTGGAAATCATAGACGTTAATTAATGAAACTTTCCGTACTGGGAGTTGACTCTATTGTACACTAACCACACAGTTGCTAGTAATGCTGTTCCAAGAAGAGTATATATTTATATCAATAGATTCGCTCTATGAAAAGGGTATGAAAAGTAAAGCAGTTCAAATTATGAAAGGATTAAGGTGCAAGAATACACATGGTAATAGCATGATATGGCGCTTGGGTAAAAAAAACAATCATTTACCTAAAAGCAGCAGTGTCAAGTCGCTGATCGCCAAACTGAACAGGTAATAATTGGTCGCAGTATGCATAGACTGGTGCCTCACTATCACAACACAAACGGCTACATTCCCCACAAATCCGGTCACAAAAATCATCACATAAACCACGGTTATGGGTATGGCAACACTCAGGGCAAGCTGTTGGGGTCCGTATATGTACGCCAAGTAATTCTCCAGGCTGCAGTTAAAACTTGGATTAAACGGATTGCAGACGTCGTTTATGTGTTGCATAAAGCCACTGCTTCCTAATAGTCCCAATGAATCGTTTTCGAAGAGGTCCATGGAGTACGGTGACACGCTGCTGTTGGCCACAAGATCGATATCGCCTAATAGCTCCGGCGCGACATATGGTGACTCCATTTTGTTTTGTTTGTACTTTTAAAATGGTGGCGTTTTTTATGTCATTATTTCATTCGAATACGTGTTTATCAATATTGTTTATATTGAATTAACCAATGTCGTTCATCTTCCAGTGATATCTGAAAAAAAAAAGAAATGTTTATTAATATACTCGATGTAATCAATATTATACTTGCAGATTTGTACAATCCATGGCAGTCTTAAAAGATAAAATGAGGTGGAAATACTTAATTCTGTGTCTCTTAAAAGAAAAATTAAATCAAGTAAACGATAAAAAGTTAATAACTGTAGTATAATTCAAAACGGTTCTTCGACGTTAATTAAGTTATAAAATTGCTATCTGCTATAACAGGGCTCTTTAACAATCGTGAAGGCAATAATCAATTTGGTAGTGTGATTAATATGCTTTTAATTTCTTCAAAATACGTGATATTATTTTAGTACCGTGCGAATTTTGAAGAACTTTTATTTTTAATTTTTTCGTCAAGTAGTTGTGAGACTCATCTCATACGTGCAACTGTTTTGTTTCACAACTTTGAAACAATTTAAAACAACTTAAATAAGTTACAGTAATACATTGCACTATTTTAAATAGTTTCTTAAATATATTTTAGTAAAATTTCGGCCCGTGGTGCAGTATTCAACGTCGTTGGCTTACGTGACGGACCGCCTGGGCTCGATTCCTCGTACGAGAAGTCGATAAATTGAATCTTTTCGAAGGCATGGGTGTTTTTGTTTTCAAGAACCCCTTCCCACCCTTACGTTCCAAAAAAAAGCTGCGCGTAGAGAGCGATTACTTAATCACTAGTCCTGTCCTAGTCTTCGTATCCTTACAAGCCCTACTTTCTTCGAGAAAGAGAAATTGAGCAACTGAGTAACAAGCAGTTCACGTAAAAAACAAGACAAACTTCGTGAGGAGTCCATATGCTCCAAGTTGGGATCGAAAAATCATCAAACATCTTAATTAAGGAAACTATTTCAAGAATAATATTATGTGCCATATTATATTAATTATAACAAACAATGACCAGGTTTTGTTTGAGTAAAATACCTTTCTTAAAACGTGGCATGTCCCATGGTTTGAGTATCTCTTCTATGACGATAATTTTTTAATGATTTCGTCATGCTTCGAGATAATTGGATGAGATTTTTAATGAACGTCCATCTTAAAATTAAGCTCTAAAGTCTTTCAGAATTGCAGGATTAACGATTTTTATTTTCTGATACGGTGCATTTCTTCTTCATACCACTTTGATAATAAAAAAAATCGGAAAGCTTCTATTAAGTTCTCTCAAAACAAAAGCTCGCGATCTAATACCTACTCAGATAAAATTCTTTTCAAAAACACCGATGCGTACGATTTTTTGCCGTCAATTTACCCAAACGTACCAGACTGCAATAATGTAAATAGGATATGTGAAGGTAGAAATACATTCACATATTGGGCATATTTTTTAAGAAAAATAATAACATTACAGTATATTTTTAACATATTTTATAGTACCACTTATATATATCAAAATTGGTTTCGCTCATCAAGAGAATTATCAACGTTTAGCCGTGATTGAAAACTGCCCTGACCTTTATCAGAATATATGTGGAAGTAGTCTATAAAAAGGGTTGTAATCGCTTCCTAGAATAGTGACAGTTAACACGATAAAAGTGATTCGAGGTAATATGGATAATACAACACAATAATGCGGAAGTTGATGAGGTACCGCCTTATCTAAAATTTTCAAGAAACTTCATTTCCATAAGACATTTTTTTATCATTTATTTATGTTTTATCAATGGCTTTGGGCCATTCTTCAGTTGAGAATAAGATGCATGAATAATTTTTTTTCTCAACATTAAATATGTATATGTTTACAATAACCTTGCCTATTATTTTCAAAATGAAAAAGACTGTCACTCCTTCACTGAACTTTTTCCATTCAAACGGATTAATGCAGCATTTCTTAAGCAACAATTTGGTCGAGAATATTATTAGATCATTCTTAAAAACATTCACTTTCTTTATTATAATTATATTTCCTTGCGGATGAAAAATAATAGACACAGATTTTATACACAATAAAGTCGTTATTACCAACAAACCACGAGGAAATTATTCAACACAAAATCTCTGTCCCTTGTAGCACCTCTACGCGGCGTAGTCGTGTTGTGTTCAACATTACGCCAACCTCTACGCTAATACATTCAAGATATTCAAATATCGAATTCTGTAATGCCCTTCTACATAATTTGTTGTGTGCGACCTAATTCTGTATTAAGCTGACGATACCCAAACTTAATTAATCTTTTCCCAATGGACCATTAAGGAAAACACTGCAAAATCACTAACCTGTGTATTTAACTATTTTGGA
The DNA here is from genome assembly GCA_028554975.1 of Himalopsyche kuldschensis. Taxonomy (NCBI): domain Eukaryota; kingdom Metazoa; phylum Arthropoda; class Insecta; order Trichoptera; family Rhyacophilidae; genus Himalopsyche; species Himalopsyche kuldschensis. The sequence continues at coordinate 4,892,935 of JAHFWI010000036.1, forward strand.
TTTGTTTTTACGTAAAATAACTTCAAATTACTTCCAACTATTCAACTTTGAACTGATTGCGAATTTATGTTGAAACTATTTGAAACTTGTTTGAAGTTAAATGAAAATCCAATCAAGCGAACCCAGATGATAAAATGTATTCCTTGTGGCATGCGTTAACGTCTTAACTCACGTTTTTTAAGTTTATCTTTATTTTAATAAACAACTTTTAAATAGAGTTAAACTATGTTCGAAGATTATGGATCCTTTACAATTTCCGTAACGTCTTGTATAACAATTATAGATATCAACGTTTAGATTTGTATCTAAAGCCATGGATGCTTGTGATACTTTCATTTCACCTTACATACTATTATTTGATTAATAGCAATAAGTTAACTAGGTGTTTTTCCTAAATATGTTAATACTTATACCCTGAACAAAATAAACTGACTAAAAACCAGGTTTTTTCAGTACTTATATTAAAATACTCTATCAGTAGTCGACATTCTTCAGAAAAAGCGTAAAAAAACTAGATATAAATAATTATGAATACGGTTCTGTATATTTATTGAATTCATATCTTACTTTATTACATATATTTTTTTTTACATTGTGTGTTTTGAACATTGTATCTTGTACTGTGATCAAGATGCTTTATTGATTATTAGACCCGAGAAGACGATTCAGGAAAGAGAATACACATTTGACAAATACATCAGTCTAAAAATACTAAATATCATATTAATCGCCAATAGTATTATTTTGTCATAATATGATGGCAATTCTCTTCAGCGACGACGGTTGCGCTCTCTGTATCTGTTCCGAGGCTTTCATTATCAATCCAAATACATACATACAAACATGTAATAAAGTATTCAAAAATAGAACATCTCATTGTAATACACCGATTGCGATCACGCAAAAGTTAAATACATCCCGTATGGTGTGCGCATAATAATGAATATTCTACGACGAAAAACTGTTTTCATTTTATGAATTATCTTAGACTTTGCAACCTTTTATGAAAGCTTACTTTTTATCACGAAGCCCTACAAGGAAGCACTGTATGTTTTTAAAATAATGCCGATTATATTATTTCTTTGAATCGAGGTGTGCGCTACGTCATCTGGTGGCTCGGTATGGAAACACGCAAATTGCATTAAGTGTATTTACCCCGTCAACAGACGCGACTGCTGTAGTAGGAAAATAAAAAAACGCCACAACAAAGTTAATTCCTCTCACTTGTGTATTGTCAACTTTCTTGCACTTTTTGTAATAATCTCAGCGGAAAATTGCCACGTCGCTGCTGCATACTAAATTCGTTCCGGAGTAGGGATTCCAATCCCGGGCCAAAATTTTGATCCCGGGATTTCGGGATTGCAATAAGTTGGTCCCGGGATCCCGGGATCAGTCCCGGGATCTGGGATATTTGTCTTATTTATTTAATATTAGCTATGTTATTTTATCGATAAAAATAGCTTAAAATGAATAATACAATTTATTTTGACATTTGTTTATTGTTCAATGTATAATGTACGTATAATTTTAGACTTAAATAGGGGTTAAACTTTAGGGTTAAAATGGAAAATAATATAAATAAAAAAGTGACAAAAATAATTGAAAAAAAATATTTTGAAAAAAACGCACGTAGTAATAACAAAGCATCAAGCGTTTCATCATTTAGCCTAGATCTAATTTTTTTTCCCAAACAGCCTACTGCTGAAAAAGCACGTTCAGCCTCTACACTTGTTGGGGGTATAGTCATCAAATATTGATATGCCAGTTCGAGGTGATGACCACGTGAGCCTCCATTATCAAATAACATCATCTCTTGGTTTATAACGGACATAAGCCTTGTGCAATTTTGAATTTTTGGTTCGCATGTCATCAAGCTTATTGCGATTTCATCCTGTAACTGTTGTTTCATTGTTTCTTGTTCAATTGGGTGGGATGACTGCATTGAAGTAATTTCGATTGATGACTTTTCTAGTGGCTCTGATATTTCGATCATATCTTGATCTTCTTCTTCATTTAATCGTTCAATAAGTTTTTGAATAGTTTCTTTTATAGTTTTACGAGTTGTTTTGTTGTCATTGAATGATGAAGGATTAAATAAATATTTTAGTGTATCAGTTAAATCTGTTCGGCTTCGTTTTTCAACATGTTTTTGTAGAGAAATTAATAAATCTTTGCGAAACGCGATTACAGACATCTGGTCCTAGAGGTGGGACTGGTGGGAGTAATCTGATGCAACATACGCGTTTGTGTGACACGTTCCACAAAATATGTTTAAATAATTCGATCGTGCTTGATAAATCAGTTAATCCCGAAATTTCGGGATTGTGTTTTCTAATCCCGGGACTCATCAGGTACTTAAAAACGGCGGGATCCCGGGATTTCGGGATCCGGGATCCCGGGATTGGAATCCCTATTCCGGAGTAAAGAATATACGAAACCACACGAAAGTCGTGTTTACATACTGTTGTTTTAGCAAAAATGTTTTCGGAAAAAATTAATCGATAAAAATATTTTATCAACTATTTTTTTTCTTACCATCGTCTGTCTACCTGTCACTGCTCTCCCATTCGTTAATTTTGTACGTTGGTATCAAACACTTATTTAATATCTGGGAGTGTCTCAGGGGCAACTGCTCAAAATTTTAAAGCGTACACTTATAGACAAAGTGTGCATTAAAATATTAAATCAACCCAAATAAAATGAAAGCTTCTCACAATTTAGATCCACTCGCTCTACATACGACGCGGAAACATTACTGATATTTATGCTACCTCTTCTTTATTTATAATTAATTGATATTTTCTTAATGATTACTATTAAGTATAAGGTACTGTTATATATCTAGTACAATGTGTGCTCCCAATGTGAAGAATATATTAAAATGGAGCTTCTCTCAACAGATATTGTTCTACGAAACTTGCTGGTTATTCAGTTGTTGAACCGGTTGCCATGCGCTCTAAGTAAATGAGTTTTTACCAGGGCTGTGGAGTCGGAGTCGGAGTCGTCGCGGCGTTTTGGCCGGAGTTGTACTCGGAGTCGGAAATTTGGAAAAGTTTGGACTTTTTATTTTTTCATTTAATATGTCAAATTTGACTTTTGGCCTCATTGATAAAGTTGATATTTAATTGAATACACAGACATAGGAAAATTAGGCGAAGAAATTGACGTTATTAACGTTTTTTAGTCGGAGTCGGAGTCGTATTTTTGGTCATTGTAGGAGTCGGAGTCGAAGTCGTGGTTTTGGTAAATGCTGGAGTCGGAGTCGGAGTCGGACTTTTTTAGACCGACTCCACTGGTTTTTACAAATCATAAATAATTCAAGTCATAATGCATTAAGTGTTTTTTTCTGTGTCATTTAAGTTGAATATATGAACATATTTCACTAAAAACATGACTCCGAAATGATTACATAACTCAAATATGTCAATTTTAGAGTAGCACTATTATTCTACTGACAGTGTTATTCTCTATCGATCACATTTTGAAACGAGATCGCATCATTCATGAATATACATGCAATTATTTTCCAAGCGGTCTTCCGATACATGACTTGACATCCTTTCACTGGTTATCTTCGGACATTTCCAACGGGTATGATAAACATTCTGTGGTTTACATTTACGACCTAGTCAACCACTCCAGCTGGAAGATTGAATTAACGTGAAAGGAAAGTAGAGGCGTACACCAGCCAAATGGGCATATATTATACATATTTATTAATCCTATGAATACAGTGTCACTAAATGTTGGCGATATGCAAATAAATACAGAAGTAGATATCACACATCTATCAGAGCGTTGAAAATTTGTTTTTTTTTTAGAAAAATATTAATATTAGCTGTTTTACTTTCAGTATAAGGCAGCTGATTTTTTTATCTTTTTAAATTAATTTTACAACGTACTGGCATTACCCAATTGCAATCAAAGTTGATTTTAGACTAATTATCTTAAGGAGTTTATCTCTACAGAATATTTCTTCAAGAATTTCTTGTTATTAATCTGGTCAACCACTCTTTTTCGATGAGAAGGGGTAGAAAGGATATAGTTACATGTCAGACAGGGCTATTGGCACACTTATCGCTATCGTTTAGTCTGGTTCTTGGGATTATGTGGGTGTGGGAGATAGTTTAAGATAACACAGTCACCCATTTTTTCGAACAGAAATCAATAATTCAATTGATAAATGAAACTGCCTGGACTGGCATTACAACGTGAGCTCGACCACAGAAGCCAACAATGTTGACACTCGACGAATAACATTAGTATTTCTTTATTAAATGGTTGCCAAAAATAAATTTAGGCTATAAATAAAACGAAATATCTTACAAATGAAATTGATGATAACAGAATTCAACAAAAATGATAAATTTATTTTTGTATTTTATTCAAAAAGAAAAAATACATACATATATGCAAAACTTATCGATGAATATTTTAATATACATACATATCTAGACAAGTCAAATTGTGTCAACCCTTTTATGTCTTGGTAAGGACATAATCTATGTTTCAAAATACTTTATGTGATTCCAATAAAAATATGCTATTGGATGTAAGGTTGTTATAACACCCACTGCGTTAAAATAACATGTTTTTGTCGAATAAAATAAAATTTTAGATCAACATTCGATTTTAAATCTAAGCTTATGTCACTATACAATGTATTATTAGCACATAGGCCATGGGGAACGTGAAAAATGCGTCGTTTCTCTATGTGTTTTGATTTCTCACGTAGCCAATGTGTTAATATCTACCATTTTATTGTATATGCTGTAATCCAGTGCCACTCAAACACCGGTTCGCTTACAATAAAGCAAATGTTTGTAGATATTTTTTTAATAAAGTGTTCGTGACATTGGCACTGTCCATAAAACTACGACTGGAAAAGTTATGTGATACCAAACAAGCTGACATATCACATTTATTTTGTGTATTGGTACCTTCCTTTATACAGAAGATATTGAATGACTTAAATAATTACATTCTAATTGATTGTATTTCTTTAACTTCAATAAGAATTTGTGTATTGATCACTATTTTACAAACAAAAAGAAAACGAATCAGTAAGTCACGCTGAGAATATCATATATATGCCAGTCCGCACATTGCAGAATTTTGAGTAGCACTGTTATAAGTGAAATATTCATGCGGTGAAATGCGAGTTTGTAGTTCGACGTCTTCTGTCAATTTACATAGGGGAAAGGAGCTTTACACATATTTGTTAATAAATACGTCGCTTCTTAATCTTTTTCGTTTGTCTGGCTTTATGTTATATATACGTTCATTTATGATAAGGTTAAACGAACAAGCATTATAATATTTATATTGGCTCTCTTAAATAAAATAAATAAGAATATGGTTAAATAAAAACGAAAAACTAAGAAAAAAAATATATCAATCATGTAATCGTAAGATAAATATTTTGAATAAAAATATCAAAGAAACTGTTAATCTTCCTCTATTAAATGCCTTTTCATGAATTATTGACAGCAAAAACATAGTTATAAAATCAGCTTTTTAATGCACATATAAAGGATAAGACAGGTCTCCGCAACCGACCCAACGACGTTGACACTTGACCATGGACACATTTATCGAACGATTTTCTAATTTAAAAGAACACAAAGAAAGCTTTATCTCATAAATATTATAAATATTAACTTGGGTCCTAACCGTTTCTGAACCGATTAACAGTGACAGATTCTAACTTTGATGAAATTATCCATTAGTTCTGACATTTTCATTTAAAACAAAACTATGAATACGACTTTATGAAAATCAGCAGATTTTAATATGTGTGATAAAGTTCTTTGTAATACTGGTGTTGGTTTATACTTCCAAAGTGACTTAATGATATGGATACACTATGGTTAAGGCTATCCATATAAATGCTCTATTAGAAGCATAAATGCTCCACGCTTTGATAGAAAATGATTTTAAAAAAATGTTCGTTGAAGTGATTTAATGATTGGTTTTCCGGCTGACCAGTTCTAGTAAAATTCTTCACCAGGAGTACATATGCAACGCTTCGAGTGGGGACATATTGTATAGTCAAATAATTGCATATTTTATCAATTAGATAATTTTCGAATGTATCTTTAAATAATGAAGAAAGTTTTGTCTTCTTAATAAATATGCGTGTATTTTATTACATTGTTTAATTAAGTGAAGAGTTCTGAATCATGAAAAAGAAAACTCTTCTGTTTTATATTTATTGCAACCAGTAAATTATCCCATTTTTATTTATCTCATTGTCTTAATATTATTAGATATCATAAATAAACACTTGTGATTTATTATGCTCTTGTTTATTGGTTGAAAATACACGAACGCCTAGTTCTGAGTGTTGTAAATCACGCTAGACACTTCTAGTCAAAAAAGTTGCATTGAAATATTATATAACTAAAATTTTATTTAAACATTTTGATTCAAATCATTTTTTGAAGAAGAAAAATACACTCACCAAAGAATAGTAGATGGATGACAATATGTGGGTATGACTCAAAACAACTAATTGAATTTAAAAAAACTTTCCACGAGACACCATTGTTGGTCACTGTGAATTCTATAAGATGGCCGACGCGTCGTTTTGACCGTTTATGGAACTAAGCTTTCGCCTTGATCCTTCACAACCCATCACCTAATGATAACAGCGTATGATTGATATTGCACTTATTATTGTCTCATTCAAAGAATTTCACAGGTTTATTTAATGAGTGAAAGGAAAGCTTTCATCCTGAACAGTCACAAGGAGCCATTGGCTATTTTATAGAATAAGCAGTACAATATGTCAAGGAAAATCGTTTGATCGCACAAACGTTCAATTGAATTTAACAAACCATATTTGTCCAAATGTATAAAGAAACCAACCGCAAAGAACATCTTGAAGCAATTTATGAAAGTAAATGTGCTATTTCATTTGAACTGTATTTTCATTTATTGTACCCTAACAAAGGTAACTACGCAAAGAAACGATTTACCGCTACACTTATCAAAAACCTTTATATATCGTTTTTCTGAAAACAATAAGCCGTACATATAAGTTATCCGTTGACCAATATAACATTTTTGGTACACAAATATCATTCAAATTATAACAGCTCAACAACGAATGCATAAGAATCTACGTTGAAGATTGTCGGTAACCGATTACTTTATTTCACTTGGAACTTTGATTAAAATAACATTGTAAACTGTTCGATTTACGAAATAACACAAAGTCATAACATTTGTTTTACTAGAATGGTATATGAAAAATTTTCCTTTTTTTATTTAATTTTAAAGATTTAAGTTAGTGTATTAGTAATTAAATGTTTACTGTACAGTGTTCCGTATCGGATATAACATTTTCCCATGCATAGAACATATAATATCTCAATATTATTTGAAATTTATATTTAGGTATCTAAAACACAAACTTGAAATGCTATGCCCGCAGGATTCTAATAAAATCTGTAAGATTAAATAAATATCGACTGTAATTTTGCGTGAACACCGAAATGCGGTATCTGATAACAATTTATTATTTATTTTGAATTGAATGTATTGGAATATCAGTGGGCGTGATTGAACGATTGGTAAAATATGTGCTCATAAAATTATTCTTACAGAGAGAACAGAATTGAATCAATCAATAATGTATATTGAAAGTTATTAATTGGAAATTTTAACAAAAGATAAATTGTATCGGGAAGACTTCGTAGCGTTTTTAATTTCAAGTTTTTGCAATAAACTATTGTTCGACTTCAAACTTTTGCCAGTTGTTTCAATCTTAAAATCGTTACAGAGATCTATTTGAATATAAAAATATGTTTTTGATTCTCGTCCGCTACCAATGTGATAATTTTCTCGTATGACTTCTTGTAACTCAATCACTCAACCTTTTAGTGAAGGGATAGATGAGCTAGTGATAAGCCTATCACGCCCCTCTACGACCCATTTTAAGGATCAAAAAAGTGTGCTAAAAAAATTTAGATTTCACCGACGTCTCAGCTTTCGAGCAGAAAGTCATAAATCGATTGAGAAATCAATCAATGAATATGTCCGTACTGGGATTCGATCCTGTACACACCGCGATCAAAGCTTACAACGGAGAACACTCAACCACCGTCACAGAACATACATTCAGTTAATGTATCTAAAATAGTATATCACAATGCAAATTACCTAATGATTAGGTTTCCGGTTACCTACGGTTAAATCAGATCGATTCGTCGATGAAAGAATGAATTGTTAAGACAGCTTTCTGCCAGAGCGTCATTCACGAAATTTAGTTACGTTCTGGAAAATTCAAATTAACTGTTCAGGCGTTAAATTACATTACGTACATTTCCTTGAAAAGAATTGAGCATTTTGGAAGAGGAACAGTGTGAAGAGTCACAGTTCGTATTCATTAATTCTTTTTTCGCCCCAATTTAATACCTTCAGCTGGTTTTAATTGAACTTTCACTAGAATGCATGAAGATTAGAACTGTATCTTTATCCACAATTTAAATAATTTATCAAATAACTTGTTAGAATTATATAGTAGACAAAGATATTACATTTTTTTTACTACTCGACGAAAAATTGCTGTCACCAACCAATACTGAATCAATAATTTTGACTGTAATATCTGCAATAATGGATTGTATATATAAATTTCTTTATGACCATTATTACTTTTCCTGATATGAATGAACAACTTAACGGCATATTAAGTTCATTATCAAACGAACAACGATAAAGTGGAAAAAATGCCTTTTATCTATAAACGCATTTATTTGTCGTCACCCAAATAATGGATGAATTTCAGCATATTATATTGAATATTATCAGCCAGGAAACAAGCAAGTGTTATATTTTTCCTGGTAGCCACACTGTATATCATTGAAAAAGTATCGCGCATGTACATATTTATAGTAATATATTACATTTTCATGATCGCTTGACGATTGCTATTGAAAAAAACCGATCCAATCGGGAATAATGCAAGGAAATCGATAATGTTTTTTTTCTTCAACTCATTTCAGTACACTGTGTTGCAATATATGAATATTTTTAACGAAGTTTATTTTTTAATTATTTATGAACTTTTAAACTATCAAAGTTTATCAATTATTAAAAATGTAACAATCTTTTACTTAGTTAAACTTTAGATTTATTACCCATGCAAACTATTTTTAACAAGTTCGCTTATCGCAGTTGGCCAATAAACTAATAAATGTAAGGTTATAATTAAATATCACAATTTTAGAGATTGGTTAATCAGTTTCGGTAATGATTAAAGTTTTCCTGTGTAAAAGAGAAACTTATTACAAAATAATTTACGGCCCGAAATTTAAATCATCTGATAGCGTCGTTTTATTAAATTTAAAACTTTCGAGTCTTTAAAGCACCACAGAAACTTTTAAGGATTGCGTAAATTATCTACCTCAAAATACTTATAAACTTGTACTCGATGCTTCCCACAGAATAAGTCATCATTATCACATTAATTTACCATTAGAGTATGTCATAAGATAAGAAGTAAAAATTTGTGAAATTAATACACATTTTTTAAAACTTTATTCAAATGAGTGCAGAAAGTTGTGTTCGTTATATTATTTAATATGCGGTACGTTTTTTATTCCACACTAGCCGGTACCCGGCATGCGTTGCAATGCCACTCAATGAATGAAAATTTTTGTGTTTTTATTGTGTTTGTTGAAGTGCTTTTGGATAAACAATATTTTTCTTTTTCTGTTTGGTGTGTATGCGAATAAATCAGAAACAGAGCGCATACGAAACATACAAACAATCATTCATTTTTATATGTATAGATAGATAGATGTATGTATGTATATATATATATGCATGTATTTATATTTGTCAAATCCATGGCGCATTGGCGTCAGCTGTAATGCCATGATTTGCTTTTTTATTAAATAAATAAATAAATAAATAAATAGATAAATGAGATACTATTGTTTGCGTCCACACAACAAATCACTATAGTTTTATCGCAATCAGTTGAACGGTATAAGATCGCATAAGGGACAAAAAAAAAATCATTTTAATAAATATAGGCAATTAAAAAACTTTTGTGGGCGTCCACACAACATTTCACCAAAGCTTTATCGCAATCGGATGAAAGATTTGGGAACTCAAGCACCTTCCCGGGCGTCTACACAACATTTCGAGAATCGTTTTGTTTCGTTGCAAACGAATGAGCCGTATGGCAGCGCTTAATGTACGAACAAACAAACAAATATTGATTTTTTATATATAAGATTACTTCTCAGCTAAAATGCTAGCGATGAGTAAAACTGGCTTGATCTTAAGACGGAGTTGTGAGAATTATGAATAAAGAAATGTAATTTACTTTTTATAACAAAATGTATAATGTCTTTTTACCAATACTTTTTGAGAGCTAATTCAGTATAAATGATTCGTATGACTTCTCATTTTGTATCGAAGTTGGTTTTTTTTTCGTTTTATTCATATTTCAAAATATTCAAATCATCTAGCATCGGCTGCAGAAGCTGTACAATTGCCTGTAGAATTATACGCAACACATTCATTGGCTACAAATAGTGCCTCAAGTATTAAAAATTGTAAAGGTGACATAAAGATGATCAATTTGTAAATTTTACCGTCAATTGGTGCGCTGATGTAAACTTGCTAGATGTAAGTTGAAGCTGCCAAAATCGTTGCTTTAATAATACATGCGTTCTAGTCTGTGTTTTTAAGCCACCCAATTAGAGACTCCAATTCGAGTTTCGAGTACTCGATACTCGAGAATACTCGTCAGTGTCAAGTACTCGATACTCGAGTATTTTGATAAATAGTCGAGTAATACTCGTTTTAGTAATAATCGTAGATAGTTTTTCTTCTGCGGGAATTATAAAAACAAAACTTAACCAATTTAAAATTTGAAACGTTTAATTATCTATTATTGTTGCATAAACTGCAATAAATGTATTAATAAAATTAAACAAGCTTCTTTATTTATTTATCTTCTATTAATTTACACAAATTCAAATTAATAATATTTTTTTTGGTACATCTTAAACTACTCGAGTATTCGAGTATTTTAAAATTGTACTACTCGATACTCGAGTAGTTGAGATGTCGAGTAATTGGAGTCTCTACACCCAATACACGCATCATAAATCATAAGCTCGCTATACAGGTAGTCCTCGACTTACGACGATTGGCCGTACGACCATTCACACTTACGACCAAAAATAAAATAGATTTTTTTTTTTAATTGCATTACGGTGCGGTGCGCCTTTGTCATTCCTGATTCATGCGTAAAAAAGATGACACAATAATGATTAATATTGATCGTGACGACATAGACCAACTTATAGAAAATGATTTGGTAGATCTTACAAATGAAGAATTATTATGCATCGAAAATCAAAGGGTTGAAGAAGAGACTAAAAAAATGGTTTTGGAATCTCCAAAAAATATATATTGAAAGAAATGGAAGCGGCGTTCCTTCAAATTGACCAAGTAATGCAAAAATTTGAAAAAATGGATTCGGATAACGAAAGATTTTTGAGTATAAACCGCCGTATTCAGGAAGATCTTGCTTGCTACAAAATAATATACAAGAAAAAAAACAACAGACAACTCAACTAAAATTGGATATGTTTTTTAAAAAGACTACTACTGCTTCTTCATCCACTTCTGATGATGAGCCAATTGATTGTACTTATATAAGTACAGATGACGAAAGATTTTAAATTTTAATGAATTAAATATTTTATTTTGTATAATAAATAAGTATAAATTTAACAATAAAAAAATATAAATAAATACACATGTTTTATTTTAATATCGACAAATTTTCGCTGATTTAGGTCAATTCTTAAGTGCAAAATAATGCGTTGCGATCAATAAAAGGGAAAATTTTATTCTCGGCATTTTTAATTAACAAAATATTTCAAAAAAAGCTATTATACCGTATGGTTGGCTTAACCTGAAAACCGGTTAACTTGGACAACATTTTCAGTAAATTTTACAACAAAATTTATCCGACCACTAAGAATTGATTAATTCTACACGTATACTTATTTAAACTTCAATAAACGAATACTTAAAAGACCCGATCCTCTTTTTCTACGGGTGATTTAACTATAAAGTTTTGCCATAAGTTTTCTTACTACAAATTTTCCATTTTGCCAATTTTCTACGTGAAGCGTTAGCCGTCTTGTAAATTTCCCGTGGCTATTTTGATGAGATGTGTTTTTCTATGAATGTAGATATAGACTCGATTTTTATTTTATTTTATTGCCTTGTTCATAAAACTTGTTAAAAAATAATTATTAATCCCGTAGAGGTTCCTACAATCCGAAACCGGTATTTTAGTTCGGTCCTTTTTCTTTAGTATTATCTAGTTTATTATTTTTAGTCTTTTTAGATACCCTGACATTCTTAAAAAGTTTTTCTTAGCATAGAAGAGAATTGGAGCAATTGAATATCGTTGAACTGATATCTGCAACCTGTAGCTATCTCTCTATGTATCGATGAACTGCGATACAATATTGGAAGACAGAGTTTGTATTTTGTATTAAATAACTAGTACATACATACATATTTTGTATAAAATTCGACTTACGACCTATTCGACTTACGACCAAAGACTATAAATAAAATTTTGAAGACATTTCTCCTTAAACATTTTATTAAAAGTCTATTTTCCTTGTAATGTGCTTCAATTTATTATTAATTTTGCTTCAATTATTTGCATAATTTTTTGAACATATCGTTGCGCAAATTTTCTAAAATAGAGTATTTTGCCATTTTTCCTGATTACTAAATTGAGCTCTACTGTTTCCATATAAAATTTGTATTATCGGCAGTTCTTTTTCGATTGCATTCGGTAAAATAAAATTAAGAAAACGTTAGCCGGTGGTTTTCGTTTAAAATTAGGGATGCCATCGTCGAATTTTCTACCCCCGAAGCATTCACAAAATGTTTAATCAGATCCAATGTTATGAAAGGCGACAGGTTGTACCTTGCAAATATCAATTTCCTTTCTTTTTCGCTTTATTTAGGTCGCCATTATTCGGTTTCGAGCTTAAAATTGAATAGATAACGCGATTCATACAAATAATATATCGACAACAACAATATTACATGCTGAAATATAATGTTTTGTGGCTTCGAAAATTGATGTTTGTTTTATATTGCTTTAATGATAAACATTTGATCAATACCATAAAACAGTTAATAAATAGTGATTTTCCAAGTAAAATCCATAATATTATTTATTCCGGGAAAAGTATTATTAAAATTATCATAAATGATATCATTGAAAATGGTTACAGCCAAATTTAATAACATTGAATTATTTATCTAATTCTTTATTCAAAAATTTAAGCCCATAGCAATGTATTTCATTCATTTGTTTGGAAGAAAAAACAGAAGACATTCGTATACCAAATTTTCCGTCGTATTTGATGTTTTCAAAAACTTCACGCTAACGATCAGATGGTTCAAAGTTCAAGTCCCGGTAATCTATAATTAATACAACTTTTATTTCGAGTGACTATTAAGAGTCTTATCTCATGTTATTCTTTGAATTAATGAATTGACTTGTCAAATAAATCATCAAATCAAGGGCAGTAAACTGGCTTTTATGATTGCAAGAGTGATCATTTTTACAGTTTATGTATTCGTTACTAAAAAATAGTCTGATCGACCGATCATAAAAAAGGAGGGTTTCATAATTGTCAATTTACTTTTTTACGATATTAACACATCTACCAGCCTGTCGCTCCTCGTGGAATAATTTCACAAACAACAGCTGTTGTCGCAGGTCAAAATACATTTTTTTTTATGGTTAATTGAAAATCTGTAACCGTACTACAAAAAAATCAATCCAAATCAACACTACAAGCAATATTTAAAAACTTTATATAATGTTTTTAAGCAACGATCAATGATAGTTATCCCAAAGGGTCATAAATTAAGACTCTTAGTATCTTCATATAAGTTTTATTTTCTTGGATTTTGTTCAGTCGAGATATTTAAAGTTTGACGTCTCAGTGCACATACGACACAGCCGTTATGTAGAATCTAACAATACATCAAAAGTTTTTCTGCTCTTCCAAGGAAGGAGGCAGTTTTTATAAAATTTATGAAAGTAAGGTTTGAATGTCATATTTTACCGCTAAAATAATTAAATCCTTTGTGAAAAAATTTACATCTGCTAAAAATATAATAATTTCTTAGCAAAACGGCAGCAACTCTAGTTTTATTTTCAAAAAGCAGTCAATGCAACTGTTCACTGCTAGTTTACTAATAAATTAGCTTCTTTTCACATCAACCGAATTTTATAAATTCTCAATACTAAAACTTAAATAAAAAACACGTTATTTCAAGAGTGTGTTAGTGTCACTTACTGCCTTCTTGCTTGCAAGGGCATTATAGTGCAATACAGTTATATGTATTATGTAAAACTGTAAGTTCTGTATTTTAGATTAACGGGTTCTGCTTACCGTAGCAATCTACATAACGAACATCAAAGACGTTCTCAGTTAAATTTGATGTTTTACCTTGTATTCTCAGAGTTGAATAATTGTTTGTTTTTAAATATTATAAATATGCCTATACGTACTGTTAGTTTTTATATATTTTGTATATATTTTATCAGTAACAATGCATTGTTACCCAATTTTAACTTAACCTCTCACACGCCAACCGTTTCTTATCTCGAATAACAAAGGAAGATTAAACCACTCGCCGAAACGCTTTAATATGGGCGTTTAGAATCAAATAAAAAAATACATATTTATCCTGAAGCTTCTATATAACTTATAAATGTGATTTGGTTTCCAAAGCAACCCTACTGATTAACTATAATTTTAAGTGCTCACCACAAATTTGATTATATGAGCAGCATTTAATTACTTAGATCAACCCAAAAATATTAAATTTAACAAAAATAAAACATGAAAATACACTTAACATCTTGGTGTTAAAATGTTATCATTATTTTTCATTAAACGCAACTACTTTTTAAGAATCTCTCATAAAAAAGCCTAGACCTTGAGTGACATTTTAATATAAAAAAAAAAACACGGAGACGTTTTTATCTGACGTCAAAATGAAATTCAGACACGTCCGGACATAAAAATAATCGCATGAATACAAATTGAAAAATCTGGAAAAATCATATTACCATTATTAAATATAATATATCAAATTCCGTTGGGAAATAAAGTATTTCACATTGCGTTGTATTTATTGAAAAGCCCCTGCCAACGAATCGAAAAAAGCATGTTTAATTATCGATAACCATGTTCAATATATAAGTGGGATAATTAACACATTGGCTATGGGGTCGGAAAATATGCGTCGTTTCTCTATGTATTTTGATTTTCCGCTTAGCCAATGTGTTTAACCCGATAACATAAGCCCAATTTCATGTGAGGTCACTTCAACATTTTATCTGTTGGAATAAGTTCACAATTCCATGAATGTTGGATGTTAGAAAATTTTAATAAATTTTAGAACTTTAAAATAATGAACCACCAAACCATGTCACTAAAATATGCACTTTACGTAAAAATGTAAAGCATAACAACATTTCTAATTTATTGTCTGTTTAAGTACATCCGTGCTCTTGAAATGCCTGAAGATGTCGAAAGGCGAAACCCGGGTCGTTAGCGACAAAACTCATGGAAAAGTACAAAATTCAAACAATTCGATTTTTTTATTTCCAGTTGATTATATTCACTGAAGAAAGTAATCAATTTGCGCTAGACGATAGTGTTTCTACTTAACTAATATTTAACATATTTCCTTGAATATAATCTTATATATAAAACCGAAACGGCGTATGTATGTCTGCGGGTCTGTAATTCCCTTTTGCATTGTTGATCATTAAGTCGCCATAAAAACGAATATGAAAGAAAATAAGTTAGAATTTTTATCGGCGAAGACATTTAGTCAAAATGTAATAAATTAGTCTTCCATTGAATTTTTCCCGGCTTTTATTAATATAATAATGTTTATTATTTACGTGAAGGTTTGACATTTCTTTGACAGCAAATTAGATTTTTTCCTTTAATTTGGACATTTTAATGGGCGAGAATGGGGCTGTCATCAAATTAAATAAATTGATTGAGTAGGCATTTACTTGGTAGAACTCCATTATAATACGGAAAGAAAAATAGCAATGTATTTTAATTCTACATAAATTATTTTATATATTTGTTGATAGCTATTTCGGGTTACGCCTTCGTCAGAACTAGTTCTATTAAAATATTATTAAATTAAATAAAGTTTGTGATTTTATTTTAACTCTATTTTGGATGTTAGATTTTGTGATATAATTATGTCGAATGATATAACATTAAATAATTATTGGTCGCTTAGTCCGAGCGACGCCGTGTAGCAATACTAGTAAAATATATAGTCGTAAAGATTAATCCTATACAGTATCAACAGAAGATTTGATAAACTCCATAAAGAAACAATTTTATTCTCTTGGTATCAGAGCGTAACATATTAGCTAGATTACTTTTCCGTGCAAGTTTGGGTCTATCAAAAAGCTGTAAAGCTTAATTCAATTTAATCTCAAAAGCCAAGTTATTCCATGGCTGAGGCTATAAAACATTGCGACAGCATGCAGAGTGCAATTCTAGGATTTAAAAACGTTGCTTATTAATTATAATAATACTGAAAATTTTCGTATTCAAATTAGAGCGCGGTTATAGCTGTCGACTCTCTACAAACTTATAATAAATAAATAAAAAAATAATTCGTAGAACTTATTCCGACCCAGGATAGTGAATAAATATAACAGGATACGATCAAATAAATTGATTTTTTACCATGTTCGCTCCCAGCTTGAGCATATGAACTCCTCACGGATTTTATATCAACATTATTCTATTCTACGAGAACTGCTTGTTTCTCAGTTGCTCGACCACTATTTTTCGAAGAGAGTAGGATTGAAAGGATACGAGGACTAGAACAAGATTTGTGGCTAGCTTATCACTCTCGCTACGCGGCGCTTTTTGGGATCGGAATGGTATGAATGGATTTTTAACAAACTATATACCCATTGCTTTTGATCAGAATCAATTTATCGACTAAAAAAAACTGCTTGTACCGGTACTCGAACCCAGGTGGTCCGTCACTGAAGCCAACGACGTTGACCACTGAACTACGGACTGGGCCAGATCAATTGACAAATTATTTGAAAGCAGGGCTGTGGAGTCGGAGTCGGAGTCGGAGTCGTCGCGTCGATTTGGCCGGAGTCGTACTCGGAATCGGAAATTTTGAAAAGTTTGAACTTTTTATTTTTGCATATAATATGTCAAATTTGGCCATTGGCCGGATTGGAAGGGTTTATATTTAATTGAATACACATAAATAGGAAACTCAAGGAAAAAAAGTGACGATATTAACCTTTTTTTAGTCGGAGTCTTATTTTTGATCAATGTCGGAGTCGGATTCGGAGTCGGACTTTTTTAGACTGACTCCACAGCCCTGGTTGAAAGTGCTCTTTTTCTGAAGGAAAACACATAGTTTACGCGGTTCTTAATCGCAAAAGATCTTATAAAATCATACCTTCCAGCATAATTTTCAATAAAAAGCTATTTGTAGCATTATACTATATCGTATCACAAATCGTCCCTTATTAAGGCTTTAAATACCACCAGCATGATGTTACATTTATCCTTCGATCGGGGAAGATTTGTCTTTCATTGAATATTCACCAAGATCCGCATTTGATCTTACCCTTTAGAAATACGAACACTATTCAAGTTAATGCCATAATAAACTCATACAGGAATTTGCTCTCAAGAAAATTGCCACAGCTCCCACGGTAAGTGCAAGGCTGCATTAGATAGAAAAACAAAATTATAAATAGATGTATGAAAGGCTATCCAAGAAAGCTTATTTTGCTAATTACATATATTGACCTTTAAAATACATAACATATATTCACTCTGAAATGCCAGAAAAGAAAATATTTAAAGACTAAAAAATTATATTACATTACTATTTCTTGGCTGCCATATACGGGTGATGTTACAATCTAAATCGATCTTAAATATAAAATTTCAAATAAATTTGATTATTCCACGTATTGTGCTACTAACTGTGACACGTGTTTCGCCTCTTTCAGAGGCATCTTCGGACTTACTATCAAAGTGCCTTTTTGCCGTGCTGGCTATTTTAATACTTTCGATGGTTTCGGCGGTAACTTTGTGGTAAATTTTTATATAAAAATGAACTTCCACAAAGTTACCGCCGAAACCATCGAAAGTATTCAATATCTAAAGATTTATGTTTGTAATCGGAAAATTTTGTAAAACTAGATCAAACATCTGTCACTTCTTGGTGGAAAGCTATATTTTAAATAAATAAAATATTTGAAAAAGTCAGCTGAAAATGCTCGTGATGAGTGAAATCAGTTCTAATCTTTTTAATACTATGTATGCAAGTAGAAAAATAAGTTTTTTTTTATTAAAACTCAACTCGTAAAAATTCCCGATCCCTACGATTATTTGATATTTATTTTTCCTGATTGTAATTAAATCGCAAATTTTTTTCATAATAAGTAAAGGATAAGTTGATAAAAAGAGTTCTTTATCTGTAATCGCTTATATATCTTACAAATTAACGTTATATCTTCTATTAACACCACACACGTGCATGTATTTTGTATACGAATTCATAAGAAGTAGGCAAATCAATAGATGGAAACTGTACAGTATGGCCTTTTAACCCTTGAATGGGATAGTTTCGGAAGTCTAATAACGTTACAACTCAGCCGTTATGATCGACCTAGATAAAAAAAAAGCGTTCTGAAAAAATAAAATTCACGTTCGACGAAAAAATTCCACAAAAAGCGACCGTACGCAATAAAATTATCATTACACTAATCGTAATAATAGATAAAATAAAGTAGATTAGGTAATTTTGTTTCTGCTGTATAATTTTATTATTATTGGCTTTCAAAAAATATAGGTTTGAAAATGGAACGAAATTACTCATAATAAACAGAAATTGCCTAAATAAAAAAATAAGCAACCGAAATTTTCATGTAATTCTAAAAAAAGGTAAGTAGATAGTTTTACAAAAGCGAGTAACACATTGATTCTCGAGTTCTTATTCCATATTTAGCCAGGGGCTTCAAATCTGTTCGATTTTCAAAATTGATTGTTCTTTATTGTCATTCAGAGGATATACAGGATGTAAAGAAATGATGGAATAAATTTCTTTGTGTACCTTGATTGCGCATCGAAAAATTACGAGGCGGATGAATCGTTATGAAAAACCTGGGGCATGTTTTTGAATTAAAATCTATGCAAATTTTTTCTCGGTTCCTATCTATAATATATCATGTCGAAAAAACAGTGTGTCATTCAATCATTTATTTTGTATTAGTAATATGGCCGTTTCACTGAAAACTTTTCGCTGTCAATATGTATAGGTAAACGGTTCTTGGAATCCTTATTTATAAATATACATCCAGTACTCTTCTTACACGATTAAGATTTTAAGCGATTTTGGTTTTACAGAACTAATAATGGCAGCAGCGAATAACTCCAGCAATACATGAGAATACTTGTTTATTTTTTAAGTACTCAAAACTCGAGTATTTTGAAAAATACTCGATTAGTACTCTGAATTTATAAATGAAGATATATTTCCAAATTTTATTAAATTATTTATAAAAAAAATTATACATAGATGGGAGATTTTAAAAGTAGCAATCATTTAAACAGCGGACAGAAAAACTAGATGCACTATTTAATTCATTGTTAACGATAAAACCCACGTCCATAGCGACAAAGATTTTTCTACTGCGGGAATTATAAATACAAATCGTTGAATCAATTTATAAGTTGAGACGTTTAATTCTCTACTATTTTTTAAACATATGTTTTATAAATTGAAATAAATGTAGTAATGAAATTAAATACATTTATTTATCATCTATTTATATCAAATTTGAATTAATAATATATATTTTGAAACATCTGAAACTACTCGAGTACTCGAGTATTTAAAAAAATTTGTAGTTGAGATTTCGAGTAATTGGAGTCTCTAGTATTTTCGATGGTTTCGGCGGTAACTTTGTGGAAGTTCATTTTAATATAAAAGTTATTTTAAATTTTTGGAGTCTCTAGTGTTCACATCCTGAAATCGAATTTTTAAAATCAAGAGATAGAATCAGTGAACCGAGATAACAATCCTTAAATATAACCAAATGAGCAAGCAAAATCACGTATTCAATCGGCTGAACTTGACAACACTACATACACGTGTATGTGTTTTTTCCGTGTTAACATGCTATTTATGTTTCCTTTATCAAAGAGACTTGTCGTACGCTTGTGAAGGAATTACATACTTAAATATTACGACTCCGTGTTTGGTGTTGCGATAATGTCACATTTGACGCGATCGGAGAGAATCTTTTGTGTGAGATATTTGACATTTGCACAGATATTCGATTCGAAAGTCTGTACTCAAAAATAGCAAGAATTCCCCTCAGCGAATATCACGACGAAAGAAACGTTTTTTGCCTAGTGTGATAGACTCTTCCGTAGGAAATAGTCGGAATTCTATGTCAATCAGAATAAAAATAATAAAACAGCTTGGGAAAATATATAAGTCGTAAAATAATTTTATTATTATTTCCTCGTTTAATATAAATTTTCGGTACGTATATATTACGAGTGAATAATATAAATATTTCGTGAAGTAATTATTACCGAATTACATGACGATGCTTAAGCCTTTAGCCCGAAAGAAAAATATAGAGCTGGCAATATATTTTTTTAGGGTGGCAATTTTTAATGTAGTGCTGCACGCATTCGTTTTTATTGTTTGGGCAGCTTTATTTTATAGGAAATAATTCATATTTGATAATTGTATGTTTATTGCTAATATATGTATATAAAATAAGTATAAAGTGACATATTAACATATTTAAGAAAGCGGACAATTATTTGTGAAGATATTATTTTCATAAAAATGAATTAAACTTTACATCTTTCGTAATTTTGTTGAATGATCGTGACCGGTTTTGCTCAGTGAATGGTAATATTATACTGATAAAAATATTTAATCAGACATGTTCTTACACATTATATTTAAAAATCATTAAGATATATAGAAAGCAATAAATAAGTTTATAATGATTAAGAATAATTAACGCTTATTACTTACGGGAGAAATTCCGTTTAATGTGGACGTTTTAAAACGTAATGAATCATTAAATCCATCATATTAAAAATTACCAACAAGTCATGTCGTAATAAAAGTTACCGTTTCGAAACTTTTTTTTTCTACGTGAACTGCTTATTACTCTGTTGCTTAAACTCACCTTTTCGAAAAGAGAAGTGATTGAAAGGAAGCGATGACAACAAGGACAGGACTAGTGGTAGGCTACGTGTCACTTTGTTGGGATAGGAAAGGTGGGAAGGGAGTAGGATAGTACTAGTAGACTAATGGTACTATTTTGAATGGGTCTGAAGGGTCCAAACAGATTGTTTACAACAAAAGTACACATCGCTGTCGAGTAGAATCGTAAAATTGACAGAAAAAATCTCGACTCGAATCCGAGCGGTCCGTCGCTGAAGTCATCGACGTTCACCACTGCACCACGGACCGGGCGCTACAAAACCATGAAGTGTTGATATAAATAAAGTTTGACGTTAAAGAAGACCACGGCCTGATAGGATTATCGAGCAAATGATGATTGATGCTATAAAATATTTGAATTTATTACAAAAAAAATATTTTTTCCGTCGAGTTAAAAAGAGCCTTTACCGAAAGATTTAGTGCGAAACTGTCAAATGCCTCCGAGTAAAATTTAGTATTTTCGTGGTTTTCTCGAGCTTAATCACTAAGTTTTATTTGTAAGAGCGTCAAGAAAAACATCTTAGACGGCGCATGTTCTCTAAAAAGGTTTTTTTCACCCTTCATTGGCGCATCATTAATTTGAATTTCGAACGAAAATACTTACGGATTTAAATATAAAAAAGACTTCACTTAGTATAGAAGCATTTTGTTCAGTTGAACGTAAAGGCAAAAAGAATGCTCACAGATTTAGGGCGCGCTTGGCACTTCGGCCCACAAAAGAAACGATTGAGAAATTTATCAGTTACAGAGATATTAAAACTGTACATTTTTAAGTATTCTTTCAAAAGAAAAACTGTATAAATCATTTCGCATCCCATGTTCAACAGAAATAGACAACAAAATGTCATCATTTAATGACACGCTATTGTGTGATAAAGCCATCACAATAATATTTAGCAAAGTGATATTTGTTTATAATTTTCTCGTGGTTTTATAAGAAAATACTGGCGCGAAAGAAGCTATCACATCATTACGCACAAATAAAAATACAAATGACGATAAATCCGAGGAATAATTGCATTTTAAAAGATTTATTACTGATATTATGGAAAAAATCTACCATTCATATTCAAAAAATATTTTTGCAAAAACTGGTTTTTTCATCATACATAAATTTATATGCATCTAAAATTGTTTTTTGTATCTGAAAGCCGATCCTGGTGTATGGAAAACATGCAGGTTATGTAAAGTAAAAGATTGCTTATAATTTTAAATTATTTTACTGTCGATCTAGGCGTCAAGCTAAATTGGATATTAATCAATGGAGTCTTTCAGAGCAGTGCTCCGCAACCGGTGTGCCGCGAGACGCCTCCAGGTGTGCCGCGAGGAAATTTTGAATAAAAGTAGAAAAAATCAAATAATTTTTCCACAATATTACAAATTTTTTGAGACGCAATCACACGGCAGCAGAAATAATTATTTTTGCTATCTGAGACTTTGTTTTCAGAGCATTACTCGTTCAATGCGGATGAAGCGGCTTAAATTATTAAAAATACTGGAAATAAATCGAGTACCGGCTGAATGGTTTCCCATTTTTTAATGAGTAACTTAATCTTCGTAATTCACTATAGTTATATGATTAATTATAAATTCAAACAATACAAATAGACCTATTCGGTAATAATACGTCGAATAAAACCCACATATTAAATTGGAAGGCATTTTCATGCTATCACCTGTTAATTCATTTTAGCGGTATCATATTTTTTTAATGCCTGAAAATTTTAATTTACCTTTACATTAAAACATTCGCTAATTCATCCAGATTGCGTTACTAACAATAAAACTTAGTGATAGATTGAATTGGCATATACTTGGTAGATTGGAAATCCTGATTTGACATGGTACCTAAATAAATGTATCGCGTAGTTGCTTGTTTTTTTTTAACTATTAGTGAAGAGTTATATTCTGAAAAGTTTTATGTGTATGTTACAATGAAACACCATAAAAGATTTCTTTAGATTTAAATTGTCTACTTAAACTGTTAACGAATAATGAATCACTAATAAAAAACACATGAAATGCACTTAGTTTTCTTAATCCGCCGTTTTTTAATGCAATTTACAGTAAGAGTTGATCATAAACTATATCAATACATCAGTTTTTAGGATACAACATTTGTGTAATATAATAATATAGTGAATATTTTTTTTTGAATGTAGTGTAAATAAATTATAAAGTAATAATGAGCCATTGTTTTAAAATTTGTGACATATTTAATATGTCGAAGCTGGGTCATTCAGTCCAGTATTCATCTTGCTTTCGGTTGTGTTGCACAATTTGCACAGTTAAAGTTATTATTGTGATATTCATATCAATTTCAATATGGAAAAGTTTTTAAGTTGAAAATGTTCGACTTCCAGCGCAAATAACGGAGAACTTTACACGAGCAGTGCTGCTATAAAACCAAAACTTCTTAGCAGGAAGTAAAACGACGACTACATAAAATTTGGATTTTCGTGGTGTGGTGATGAAACGAATCCAAGGCCAGAATGCATCATTTGCAAATATCAGCTATCAAATGAAGGAATGGTACCTAGTAAACTGCTTCGTCACTTAAATTGAAACCATCCCAGTTACGCGAAGAATGATAAATTATATTTTGTGAGGCTTTTAAATCAAAATCAAAAACAGAGGCAACTAATGTCATCTTCAATCACAGATTCTGATAAATCTTTAGAAGCTAGTTACCATGTCGCACGACTAATTGCCCGTCAGAAAAAAAACACACTATTGGAGAGACACTTATAAAACCCGCTTGCATAGAAATTGTAAAATGTATGCTTGGGGCTCATGAAATTATGGAAGTGAAAATAGTACCATTATCAGCCGAAACTATTAAAAAACGTATTGAAGATATGTCGACCGACATTTTGGGAACACTTATCCTAAAATTAAAAACGGCTCAGAAGTTTACACTCCAAATCGATGAATCTACCGATATTAAAAACCGAGCACAATTGTTAACAATCGTACGTTTCGTTGATGAGGATTCCATAAAAAAGGATTATTTACTCTGCAATGAGCTCCAGAACGAACCACCGGTGAAGAAATTTTCCGAGTAACAGATGATTTCCTTAAAAAATATGATATTCTATGGAGTAATTGTACGAGTATTTGCACAGATGGTGCTGCGGCAATGATGGGCTTAAAAAAGGTTTTATCTCGTGTGTAAAACGGAAAAATCCGCTAATAGAAATTACACATTGCTGCATACATCGCGAAGCATTAATGGTCAAGAACTTGCCAACGGAACTATTACAAACGATGAAGCAATGTATAAATATCAAAAATGTTATAAAATCTAAAGCTTTAAATTCACGAATTTTCGGAATAATCTGCGCAGAAATGGGATCAGAATATGAATCCATATTGTTTTATACTTTTTTTATATGGCTTTTCCGATGAAAGGTTTTGGCTAGATTGTTTGAGCTTCGCAACGAAGTTCGTGAGTTTTTATTAAGTCAAAATATAGCCGAAGTAATCACTGGATGGCCAAACTTGGCTGATATATTTGAACACCTGAATGAGCTTGATAAAAAAATGCAAGGCCGGAATGAAAACATATTGACGTGTTCCGACAAATTAGGGGGATTCAAAAATAAACTCGAACTTTGGAAAAAGGAGTTGCAAAAAGGATCTTTGGAAATGTACCAACGGACCAACAAGATATCGATTGAAAACAAAAAAGTGATGCTGGATCTTGCTCAAGAACATTTGATTTTGCTGCAGAATAAATTTGATCATTATTTTTCTACAATTAACACAGAGCAATACAATTGGATTCGAAATCCTTTTGTGGCTGACGCTGAAAAATCGTCAGAAAAATTACCCCTTCAAAATCGAGAAGAGTTCATTGAATTGAGCTGCGACGGGATGTTAAGTTCCATTGGATGATTTTTGGATTTCGGTCAGAAAAGAGTACCCTCGGATTTCTAACAGGGCTATTGAAGTTCTACTCCCATTTTCAACAACATATTTATGCGTACAAAGCTTTTCTACACTTGTTCTAATTAAAAATAAAAAGCGATCATGTTTAAAAGGCCTTGATCATGAGCTTCGGGTTGCACTTTCGAATATTGAACGAGACATAAAACGTTTATGGTCATCAAAACAAGCTCATATATTTTTATGTTCATAGTTTAAAAATCATTCCAAAATCTTAACCCTGATACCAAAAACAAATTTTTAGTGGTGAAAAAGTTATGTAAGTGAATATAAATAATTCTTAAATTAAAAAAATCATTGTTTTTCAACATTATTCCATCGTCTTTTAAAAATATTCATTATATTTTATGTTACACAAACGTTTTATCCTAAAAGCTGATATATTGTTATGGTTTATGATCAACCCTAACTGTAAATTGCATTTAGGAACGGCGGATTTACAAAATTAAGTACATACCATGTGTTATTTATTAGTGATTCATTATTCTTTAACAATTTAAGTAGACAATTTAAATCTGAAGAAATCTTTTATGTTCTTTCATTATAACATACACATAACACTTTTCAGAATATAACTCTTCACTAATAGTTAAAAAAAACAAGCAACTACGCGATACATTTATTTAGGTACCATGTCAAATCAGGATTTCCAATTCTTAATCCCATTTTGTAGAAAATTGAAATACAATAATGCTAACGATATATATTTATATTAGGGGTTGCAATTTTAGTCGTTGTTCACGCCATTCAAATTCCATGAGAGCTTTTATAGAATTTCATGGTATCATTAGACATACATATATACTTTTCAGAATATGAGATAAATAATGCATGTTTTGTTGACTATGGTTTTTGAGAAACAGGCTATTACGCAATACATCTAGGTATCATATCGAATAAGATTTTCTTATTCATAGGCTTATTTTTAAACAATAAAAAATCAATAATATGTACGATACAAATGTAAGTATGTATTTTTCTTTGCTTTTTTGTGTTTTGTTAAAGTTATTTTATACTTCGCTTAGAGATCACATATGCTTTATTTACAATTTATTTATGTATATCAGGAGGTAATTTTCCAAACTGGTCAATTCCAAAATTATTTTTTTAGCTGCCAATTTTGGATTGAACTTATGTGACCTTTTTTATTCACATTTATTTTGAATTTTACCCATTATCTGTAATTCTTTAATTTAAAACATATTTTAAAAATATTGGTTGTAAATACAAACTAATGAGGAAAAAGAAATGAAAACATCTCAATTTCTCAGTTTGTCAACAAATGGATTTGACCAAATTTGAAAATTAAATATTTTTTTTCTTTTTTATCAAATTCTATATATTATAATTTTAATAACAGTACCTGCCGCTTGTAGTTCCACAATTATTGGGGTTTTAAAACTCCACAAACTATCAAAATTCGACGATGTCTTCCAAAATGAAAATGAGTACTTGCCACCTGCCCAATCTTGCCCTCTCAAATCACCTTTATTAATAATATCATATAAATAAAATTGTATAATAAAACCACTAGACCAGTGGTTCTCGTAAGCATAACGGGTCCTACGGAAATGGCTGGTGGCTCACCAAATTAGTTGCATACGAAATATTTTATTTTCAGAGTCTTTGTTTGACAAATTAGATCGTAAAAGCACATTTTTTTAATATCAATATTTTCTATGAACCTGTTGGTGGCCGCAGCCAAACCTTCTGGTGGCCACATGCGGCCGCCGTGGCTGCACACGAGAGCCACTGCACTAGACCATTGGGACCGGTAAGCGTAACTGGAACTGATCTTAACATTGCATTATGTATTTTAAAAAATCAGTTTGATTTTATGACAAAACTATTGCCCATTGGAAGTTGTGACTTGTCTGAAAACGAAACTCATTTTTGAAATATGAAACTCTTTTTACAGCCACTGCAAACAAACATTTGTGAAAATCGCCATCCCTTTCATTACGTGATATAACATCCGCCCAGAGAAATATAAAACTGTGTTCTGAAATCTCCCGCCTCCGCCGTCCTCGTCTTTTTTTATCGTCCAAATGTGAATTAATTGTGAAAAATGTGATTAAATAATTTTACGCCTGATTTAATTAATCAATTCGTTATTCAGAGTGGTGATAAATGCTGTCGAAGAAACGATGATTGAGAGTTTAATTAAATATTCCATTTGCGCGAAACTTTCACCCAAATTAGCTTTTTTTCCACGCAATCGTATTTATTTCAAAAGATAAGAAATGGAAATTAAAGACCACATTTTAGGGTAACCATGGCTAATAACCTAATACTACCATAGCAACGATTTTTTAACTGATTTTTGCGAACAAGTTCAAAGAAAATTAAGTAATTGTTTTCACTGATTTATTGGTAGTAAAAAACGTTACTTTAAAACTTCTTGAACTAATGTATGTACCTCAGATTATGAAATATCTCATAAAAACATTTATCAATTATAATATGCAAGGCATTATTTTAAATATATAAAACACATGTTATTGTACTACTTCCACATATGCTTTGTTCACTTTAAATGTCTTAACTGCCAATAAAATAAATAATTTTAATATATGCTGTTATTGTTTTTTATACATATATCTAGGCATTTGATGGATCTTTTTTCGCTGTGGCACTTTAGCGTTCTTCCCATCCCCTTTCTCTCTGAATTCAGTGAAAATATTTAATAAACATTCATTTTCCATCGTTACTGACAGGAGAGTGTGTTCCCTGCTTAAGGCGGGGATCAATCCACAGTGAGGCCAGTTCAAGAGGTAAGCTTATATATATATATAAGTATAATTTGTACTATAATTTAAATAAATACAGGGACTGATTTCACTCATCGCGAGCCTAGTTAGTTGACAATGATGTAAGTGACAAGTAGTAATAAAAAATAATTCTATAATTCTAAGTGATTTCAATTTTTTCAAACTTATGGAACTATTGATTTTTACTAATTTCGGATTCCTTCAATAGGATTTATTCGTCGATGGATTCCTATAAGATTACACTTTAAAAAACTAGTTGCATAATGTTTAATTTAAAACCATACATAATTTGATGATCAAAGTATGAAGATATGAAGTAGAAAGCTATTGAAGATGTCTTTCGAAATAGATTTACTTCGATTGTAATTAATACAGTGCCTCTCAAGAGAAAAACAATGGCCACCCTTTTGATTGAACAGAAATCATATCTTTGAATCTTGAATTATATTATGAGTTGATTTGTCTTAACGACTTTGTCCAAAGTTGTTTGATTAATCTGTCAGCCGAAGTTTCCAAGTTTTGGACTTCCCCGGAGATTGATTCCCAATTTGGAATCAAACACCAAAAGCCAACTGTCAATCTGACAAAAAATTAAGCTTATAATTTACATTCAAGATTATTATAATTAAGCTTAAATATTTAATGCAAATAATCCGTAGGCTAATTATATCTGTGATTTGAAACGTAGCAATAGAACGTCTTGATCTGGCCTAGAGACTCCAATTCGAGTATCGAGTACTCAATACTCTAGAATACTCGTCCATTTTTCAAGTACTCGATACTCGAGTATTTTTTAAATACTCGAGATATACTTGTCATCTATCAATGAAGATTTATTTCCAAATTATAATGTATTCACTTCAATTCACAAAAATATATTTGACGTTCAACTGTTTCGTTTAACCGAGTCTTACGCGGTGCTTTTACGATCATGTAATAATTTTTTTCAAATGATTTTGCCGTTGGCTACGCGATAATTTCTTTTGTTATTTTTGCTTTGGCTCCTGCTGACTTATCTTTTCAGTGACAAAACTTTAAATTAAAACAAAACTTCGAACCAATTTAAAATTTGAGACATTTAATTCTCTATTTTTTTTGTAATAAATGTTTTATAAATTGATATAAATGTATAAATGAAATTGAATAAACATTTTAATTTATCTATCATCTATTTATATACACAAATTTGAATTAATAATTGAAACTACTTGAGTATTTAAAAATTTACTACTCCATACTCGATTAGTTGAGATGTCGAGTAATTGGAGTGTCTAATCTGGTCAAATAGCAATGGGTATATTCTCATTATAATGGTCTTCTCCTTATTAAATGCCGTTTCAATAATTTCAGCATTCAATAATCACTGGTTTCGATATCGATGGCGTAGAAATTCGTATTTTTTTCAGATCAAAAAGATAGTATTGTAATAATGGAAAATAAAAATGAAACAAGCAAATTTTGAGAAATTTCACCAAAATACAAGAAAAAAAGACAGAATCAAATGTTTTGAGTCTTTGATTCGATTTTTTTTTGCCAGCTTCACCTTTTTATTCAAACAATAGATTATTTTAATTTATACTAAGTAAGCTATTTCAAAACGTGGGATATAACTAGAGACTACAATTCGAGTATCGATTACTCGAGAATACTCGTCCATTTTTCAATTACTCGATACTCGAGTATTTTGAAAAATACTCGATATTTATAAATGAAGACTTATTTCAAAATTTTATTTTACTATTTAAAAAAATATAGGTAATGTTAACCATTGCGTTTAACTGAGTCTTATGTGTGGATTTTACTGTCAGGATGTACATATTTTTATTAAATGATTTTGCCGTTAACTGTGCTATGCGTAAATTACTTTTGTTACTTTTGCTTTGGATCCTACTGACTCATCTTATTTTAGACAAAATAAAATATTGAAAAAATAATTTTTGAATTGCCGACTATTGGAGGCAGCTGTGGCATAATCAATTAAATAAGCTTATTTATTTATCATCTATTTTTTATACACAAATTTTAATTAATAACATATATTTTGGTACATCTGAAACTACTCGAGTATTTAATAAACTTACTACTCGATACTCGTGTAGTTGAAATTTCGAGTAATTGGAGTCTCCACACGGAGATGGAGTCGCTCGGGTTTTTACGACACCGATTTGGGCTCCACACGATATAGGGTTAGATTAAGCGTCGTGTACATATATATCGGCTTGTTTTTTATAGTAAAAAAAATGTATCACAATGTGATAAATATTAAAATAATAATTAACATTGTTCATCGGCAAGGAATTCAACCGAAGCTCCGACCAAATTTTCTAGTCCGATAAGCATTAGTTGTAAAAGATGTAGGTATTTTAATGAAAAATAATTTCAAAACATTTTCCGCAAACAACCCTAAACATATTTCTGACTATAAAACTTTGTAGATATTGAAATAACAATGATACTATATTTTATTTCACATTTCAGCAAAGTTAATTATGTTATAACTTTTTATGATCACTACATAGCCGAATTCTTCGGCTGTAAAAAATAATTTTCAAATTTAGAAAATATGTATTATTTTTTAAAAAAAATTGTTAAAAGGTATTATTTCAAAACATTTTACCGCAACTGTTGACAGTATTTGTACAATAAAACTTGTAATTATTGAAATAACAATAATACTTTATTTTATTCGACATCAGTAAAGTTTTATCTCGAGTACCAAAAATGTAATTATGTGATAACTTTTCATGATCACTATATAGCCGAACGTTTCAGTTGTAAAAAAAATATTTTCAAATTTAGAAAACCTTTATTCTTCACAAAATTTTCATTGAAACAAAAGACTAACTCAAAATGTCAAAATGTCCAACTGTGTGCCGGCTAGCAAAACTTTATCCAATTCGGAATTGTTGTTAAAAAAATTAAGTGCCAGTAGGTATTATTAAACACCTGCAAAGTGCTATCATTGTCTATTGCGTAACTAAAAATTGCCGCTATTTATTTCCATTGTTTCTAGGACCATTGTTACGTTGTTTGCCAGAAATAGTTTGTGATTATAAACAATAGTTGTTTTATTATTTAACTTCAGTCAAACTCTCTCAAGACTAAAACAACTGGAAGTTTGAACTAAATATTTTATTATATTTTGTAGCATAAATATATAAATATATTTGTTTTTTGGAGATATTTTGTCAAGTTTCATGAATCAAAATTCGTCGCCCAACATTTTACCGATACAACTATTTTTTACGTTTGAAGCAAAATAAGTAAAAGCATACAGTTGTATTATTATTTAAATAGATATTTTAAATTTGTTTATAAATAAATACTTTGAAAATGAAATGATTGATTTTTTTAAGATATTTAAAAGATTATATGAAAATTGAACGTTTGTTAATATTTTCATCACCAGCCTAAGTTCATAGAAATGAAGACAGTATAAGATAAAGTTTCCGCGGTGAAAGAAGAATAATACGCGATGGAAAACTTTGTAAAATGGGCGAGTCTACTTTTAAAGCACGTGTAAAAGTAAGCAGGCAAGCAGCAATAAAAGCTCAGAGAAGAAAAGTTTTCAGATCAAGTTTCATGGCTACGCTACCTAATTGATATAGTATTTCTCCTCACTATTCATTTATATCTCATCAGTAATTCATGTCGTTTCTTAAATTGTTTGACTTTGTGAATTTTTAATACTTCCATCGTTATTGGATATTTTATATTAATTGTGAATTGAACTTTGTCAATTTGAATGTTACTAAAATATTGTTCTAAGAGATTACGTTTAGCAATAACCTCTAAGACATTAACTCAAACATCCATTTTTCAGATTGGTAAGTATCTTATATATAAACCGAAACGGCGTATGTATGTATGTATGTCTGTAATTCCCTTTTGCATTGTTGTTGCAAGTTGCCATAAAAACGAATATGAAAGAAAATATGTTTAAATTTTTATCGGCGAAGACATTTAGTCAAAATGTAATAAAGTCATCAAATTAAATAAAGTTTGTGATTTTATTTTAAGTTTATTTTGGATGTTAGATTTTATTTGACATAATTTTGACGAATGATATAATTTTTCGAATGAATTTAACATTAAATAATTATTGGTCGTCAATATTAGTCCGAGCGGATGCCAGGAAAGTTCAATCCTAGAAATACCGAACGGCGTATGATTTTTTTTGTATTTTGGATGTTAGGGTCTGTAATTCTTTGGGAATGATATAACATTAAATAATTATTGGTCGCTTAGTCCGAGCAATACTAGAAATGCTGTGGGTCTGTAATTCTTTGGGAATGATATAACAAACTAGTTATATATAGAAGAGCAGATAAAATAATATTAGAATCTTAGTTAACCACTCTGTGGTTGGGAAACAATAAGAATATCACAAGCTTTTTAAATTTTCATAGAAAAAATTAGGAGATTGCTTTATAGTGGTATAGAAAACGAGTTAAAAGGTAAAATTAAAGGACCTAATAAGATAAACCACCAACTTTTATCCATATTATGTATGTTAATTAAGAAAAATAATACTATTCATCACTACTTGATTATATACGGAAACTTTTATGAGGTATTGGAAAATAATCATTCTTTTGCTTTCATCGCTAGTAAATTCTGAGACGTATAATATGGTAGAGTCAAATAAAACCTTTTGTTTGTTATTACTTTCTTGTGTTGTTGATTTTCTTTTTATTAGGAAATCCGTTATCTGCTTCAGTATTTATTTGTCCTTGTCGCTACAAACACGTGTCATCTCTATGGTACGAATTCTGTCGAGAAGGTATCAGAGAATCGATATAGACCGAAAGCTATTCTTCTCGATGACCCTCCATATGTAGAGATGAAAAGAAACCAACTTTTTCAACTGTATGCGATCGCGCTTTCCTGTCAGTAGCGATGGGAAAGAAATGCAAATAAATAAAATGAAAATCCTGCAAAAGATGAGGCAAACTGAGGTCAGTGAAAACATTCCTACTCTGCGCACGCGGAACCGATAGTGGCTGTGACATGAGAACGTTAGATGAATTTTTTCGTTTTAGAAATAATAAAAATATAATATTCGTTCTTTTCAGTGGACCGTGCTATTTCCAAATCGTATAAAAACGATTGTGTATAAAAAGTGTTGCGTGTATAAATGATTCAAAACAATATTACGATAAGAAAGCTTGGTCACGTAAGCAATAAAGCTTTATTATCTTACCACGTGGGTGTATGAAATAATAAATACATTTTATCCTGGAGCTTTCGTTAACTCAGTCCAAATAATAACACATGCATATTAAATTTAATCCTGAAGATAAAATTACTTTTTATTACTCAAAGATATGTGATCGCTTATTTTTATTAACTATTATTTTCTGTATTTAGTTAATATTTAATCAAAATAAACTTTTATTTTAATGAATATATACATACGTCAAGATTAACACGAATATTACAAACTGTCAACACACTTTTAGTTGTAAATATTAGTGTCTATTGTTGTTTAATGGAAAAAATATGGCATTACAGCTATGATTCCAATGCGCCATGCATTTGAATCATATAAAAAATAGCATAAAAAAAATATTATACAGAATATTATATATGGCATAAAAAACATATTATTAACAAATAAACTATAAGAGTAAAAATAAATTGAGAAATAAAACAAGAAGTTCACTGCTGAAAATATCCATCTCAACAGGCAGAGCATTGATCAGCCTAACTGTTCTTGTATCTGGTGTCTCAAATTACCTACGCGACAAATAAGTTCTGATAAAAAAAATGTTTGACTTTGGCCACGTCGTTAAAAACTGGGAGCATGCAAGTTTTTCGTCTTGAAGATGTCAGGGTTATCAATTCGGCCTCGAAAAAGAAGATAAAGTAACCTAAAGTATCCAAAGCTATTCATTTACATCCCTGGTGTAACCTTTATCCGAGTAGAAATAATTTAACATTCTTGTCGAGCGGTTTTAGCGACACGATCGGGTGGTTTTGCGATGGGTTTTTGCATCTAACCTCTCACATACACAATAATTAATCACAAAATAAAAGGGGATGTCTTGCATCGCGCGAAACCAAACTCGCACAGCAAATTCTTAACCTTTGTGGGAAATTATTCAACCCGTGACCGTTTCAAATAAGGTGACAAAATTCACATGCATCGTTTTAGGGCTGCGCGAAAAAATGGTCGAAACTGAATATTAAAAAGCTTTTAGTTTATTTAAAAAGCTTCATAAACACTGACGACCTTTTTTATATTATAAAAAGCTCGTGATAGATGTATACTATTTTTCATTTCCTATATAACGCTTCCGCCGTATGTATTTTTTAGGTACACAATTTTAATATAAAAGATGTTTTTTGAAGCGCAGTGCTGGAGGCAGCATTATTATAGGCTCGTATTTTAACGGTCATAATAGTAATACAGTTATGGTCTGAATTTATAATAAGATGGTCAGAATCTTTATTACAGTGGTCTGAATTTATATTAAATGGTCATAATGTATTGGTTAGAATACAGAGGGCAGAATAAATTATGAATGGTCAGTATTTAAACAAATTGATCAGAATTTAGATATCATTGGGCAGAATTTAATCAAAATTTGTAATATTTAATAGTATTTGGACATATTTATTTTGACATCTGTCAGATTTTTTTTTGGAGATCGAATAGCGTTTCTATTGGTGCAAAGTGATGTCATACGACAAATGGTCCAATGGGCGGTAGATACTACTAGCGCCGTGGCCATTGAATAAATCACTAGTATTTACGTTAATTTGACAGCTGTCAAAATCTATATTTTCTCTAAATATTAAAAATTAAATATCAAAATGAGGAGAATTTTGATGATGAAAGTCACCGAGAATTCTGAATTTTAATTTCAACAAATCGGCTTCTCAAAAATGCAAAAATCAGAAATAATGTTCATATTGCGCAATATATAAATTAGTATGGGAAGGGATGCCCGTTATTGTTCTTGGAACCACGGATATGGATACAGTTCTATCCAAGGGGAATGGCTGTGTGCTCTGGTGAGAACACACGCAATTATGAGATTATAAATATATGAAGCCATACCTTTACCGAATTTTATTCTGACGTTTTGTTTTTATTTACCATTTCAGACCAAAATTGTTGCAAATTCTGATCATTTTATAATTTTATTCAGACCGCTACATAATTTTATTCCGACCGCTTAATAATTTTATTCTGACAATCATTAATTTTATTCAGACCGTTACTATTTCTTTTATGACCTTATATTGAATTGTATTCTGACCAAGGAAACCATTTTTATTCTGACCGAAACATCATTTTAATTCTGACCATTTATTTTGTTGCCATTATTATATCGCTGTAGAGTGCAATGATAGATAGATCACCGCTTCTCATGCCATTACGAAAGGTTAATACAATTTTAAATTAATCAACGAAATATAAAACAATGTATTTAGAGAAATACATTAAATTAATTTGTCACATTTAACAATGTATTTTTTATTTTACAATATAAAATAAGGAGGTATGTCTTGTCAGTGGCGCAGTGTCAACCGTGCCGGACCGTCCGGGTTCGATTCCCGGTACGAGCGGATTTTTTCAGTCGATTAATCTGTTCAAAGGCATGGGTGTTTGTGTTGTTGAAAATCCCTTCCCACCTTTCCTATCACAAAGAGCGACGCATAGCGAGAGCGATTAGCTAACCACTAGACCTGTCCGAGTCCTCTTATCCTTCCCATCCCCTACTCTCTTCGAAGAAGAGAGGTTGAGCAACTGAGTAACAAGCAGTTATTGTAGAAAAATATATGTTGTGATAAACTCTGTGAGGAGCCCATATGCTCCAAGTTGGGAGCGGACATGGTTAAAAAAAGATGGTTAGAACAAAAGAGACGATGTATACTATCTACATACACCGGTATAATATATAGATAAGTAAAAGTAAATTTAAACATAGTTTTGACGAGGGCGTAAGCCGAAATAGCTATAGACCAAATAAAATATAATTTTAATAGGACTAAAAGTAATTGCTATTTTTTCACCGTGCTTTAATTAAAGTTGTACAAAGTTAATTCCAATCTTCTTCGGGAGTTTATATGATGTGCTTAAACATAGGTTCCCAACCGTTCTCGAGTGGCGACCCCTTTTTATAAAACCGTGTGACCCGCTACCCCGATGCATTTGAAAAATACAACTAAAATGCATAATAGTGAATATATTCTTAGTTAACTGTATAAGTTGGCGAAACCACAGAAAAACCCGTCGCGACTCGCAGGTTGGAAACCCGTGTGCTAAAATAATGCTGTTGGTCCCTGTGGTCTAGTGGCAAGATCTTTGTCCTAGCGATCAGGGGACCCGAGTTCAATTCTCGGCAAGGTTAGATTTTTTCAATTGAAAAAAGAGATCTTGGGCTGGGTGTATGTTATTTATCGTTGATTTTGTGCACAACTGATTCATTATTTATCATCGAGTTAATCTCGTATGGCTTTCACAATTAAGAATATTTGGCGCATTAGCGTAAGCTGTCAAAAAAAATGAATCAAGGGTATTGAAGCATTTAAATTCAATTCCGCAAACCATCAGAAGTTTTGAGTGATTAACGTTATACCTGATGAAAAATTACACGGAACACCGTGCTTTTCGTGTAATATTTACGTGAATATAATAGATTAATTGATATCGTTCATTCAATATGCTTCAACCAAATTCACCATCGCATATTAATTAAAGCAAACTATATTTACTTTGCACAATGTTTGTAGCTCAAATTGTTATTCTTAGCACATTGAATACGGGAACGTGTTTTGATTTCTGCCGTAGCCAATTTGCTAACAATATTTTGATAACTCCAAGCAACACACAATGGTTAACTCCAACAACTCTAATGTTAAGTCTATCTCGACATCGTATAGGTAACGATCAATTCATATGTCAAGTTCTGCTCGATATTGTAAAACTTGTTAAAAGGAAAATATTTTTTCATTATTTTCAATTATAAAGGGTATTTTTATAAGGACGCTTAGTTTTGAAATGTAAATAAAACAAGTTGTTTGTGAGATTTCGACTAAATTTTAATTTCATTTGTAAGTATATTTTACGGCATTAAATGTGGAATATAGCATCAAATGTCTGCCAATATCCATTCATTATAAAATGGACCATGTCGCTAAAGTTGACTTTTTTGACAAATTTGGGTAAACTTCCAACTGCTCCAGAACCCAATCAGGCGTTGTCTGTGGTCGTTTACCTGAAGTTCTTTGGTTAGTTGGATTTTATACGGGTGCAGACATAAGGAACGATTCAAAATTCGCCAAGTTGAAGTCGCAGAAAAGCCAAGTTCTTGTGAACAACGAGAAATAAGCTGCCTTGGGTTTTCCTGTACACTTTCACACACAGCAGCAATGTTTTCATCAGATATTGTATTTTGATGACGTACAGGTAGGTGTTGGCCGATTATTTACTAAACTGGTTGACTCAAATTTGGCCACTAAACAATGAATAATCTACTCTAGGACAAAGTAACATATTTTGAGCGTCCCTATTGAAATACCTTTTACTTACATATTTCAAAAACTATAACCAGATTTTGTACCTTATTTAAAGTTTGTAACATGTCATAGTATGGTATATTTTTCGGTTTTTCGTTTTACTATGCTAATAAATACTAACTCTGTGATAATTCAATTTTTCCAATCTATTGAGAGTTGCCGGAAGGTAAAAAATAATATATTGAGGAGTCTAAAGGGTTGAGCTTGAAGCTTTGATTGAAATAAATCTGTGTTTATGTGTCTGTGTGTGTATTGTGTTTATATTTATGTAACCAAACATGCTGCAAAAAAAAGTGACGTCATAATTTTTAACCCTTGTTTGATTTATTAACAATACAACACAAGGTCCCCGTAAAAAAAATGTTCCAAGTTACTTCAATAAAACTCAAAGGTCTAATAAAACTATAACCGATCGATACAAGAATAAACAATAAAATAATTTTCGGTTGAATAGGGTCAAGCGGACGAACACTGGAGTCAAACAATATGTCCAGAACATGTTTACCGGGTATTTCACAATAAGTTTAGTTGTTCGTTGTTTGAAAAAAAACATAATCAATAAACATCCAACGTGATGGGTCTCATCTTTTTGGATTGAGACAACATTCAAGACAATTATTTCAAGATAAATTTTGTTTGAAAAAAAATAAGATACATCAGCGACGAAGAGAATAAAAACCACCATCATTAAAATTCTTTTGTT